>OX419757.1:61669006-64109003 GCA_948567375.1 Lunularia cruciata | reverse complement strand
TGTTGCACTGTCTACTACTGAGGCAGAATGTATAGCTGCATCAAATGCTACTCAAGAAGTCACCTAAAATAGGAGACTTCTTGAGGAGCTAGGTTCTGAGCAGGAAAGTCCTACTACATTGTATTGTGACAATATAGGAAGTATAGCACTCTGCAAAAATCATGTATATAACCCAAGGACTTAGCATATTGAGATTATAAGAAGATTTGTAGAGGAGAAAGAAAAGGAGAATGATGTGAAGTTAGTTCACTGTCCTACACAAGAGATGATAGCAGATGTGTTTACAAAAGTATTATCTAAACATAAACACATAAAATGTGTACTAGAAATGGGAATTGTCCTAAACTCTCATTAAGTGGGAGTGTTAGTTTTAGTTGATCTCTAATTTAGTGAATTCTTTAAGTTTTATAGTTTTGTTAAATTCCTCTAGAGCTCTGCCATCTACTTAGGATAAAGTCAATTAAGGGTTGTGCAAAACAACCTCGTAGGGTTTACTTCTGAGTGTATATATAATTATTTTCTGCACTTGTTTGAATTACTTTTTCTTAAAGGGTGATTCACAACACCGACACCTTGTATTTTTATGAAGTCCTGAGCTACTTAACATCATCTCCAGTTTGTTCTATGTTATCTCAATTTTGTGTGTTAATAATGTCGCGTGAGTGAACTTATGTGTGCTTTCTTTAAGCTATGATACAAGAAAGAAATCTAATATTGCTATGTGTTAGGGATGTATGTTACATTAGAGGTTAGAATGACTTATGGACCTTCTATTTCAAAGAGCAAAAACATCAGTTCTTATTAAACTGCAGTACGTGGAGTTAGCATCATAGGTTTCGATACCTACTCTTCGCTGGAAATGTGGATTTGGCCTGGCCCTATGCTTCTTGGCGTGAAAGGCGACCGCGTAGGAAAAACGAAGGATGGGAAGACCCCATCAAGCCGTAGAAGGGAGTTTAGGTAGGAGTAACTTTCATCATTGTCGTGTACTAAAAATCTATTTACAACGAAGGACGCCCTCTATCGTCCCATACTAAGTACCTTTCCTACTCCGAGATTTTACACGGGTCCCTAGATTTGCTACACGGAGATCAGTTCACTTGCGGGTGTGAGTTTTCCTCCAGAGATCAAGGGCGCCGTAGAGACAGTAAACAGAGCGCTGGTAAATTCCATCGTTGTTACAATCCATAAGAGTGGAGGATGTGGACGTGATGGAATATGCACACACATAGCTTATTGAAGGAATCAACACAAAGACTGCCAGGAATGGAAGTATTACTGGATTACAAACTTATCTGGAAATCGCTTCAGCACGGCTTTCTTTAGAAGTTCCCAATTCCAAGATCCCAGATCCCCTGGACGATTTAAGACGAGAACTTGATGATTACGCCTTTGTTGGTCAGTATTCCATATTGCCTTCTATAGCTATGAAACTAGATTGCGTTTCCTTTCACTCGACCCTGCTTTACATTTCCAGGGTTTCCTGTCGGATTGTTGAGTTTGCGTCTCTCTGTGAAGAACTGGATGCTTCTGGTTCGTAAACCTACAGCCCATGTCGAGGAGCAACCTGTAAAGAAGCCGACGAAGGACATAGAACAGTAACTGAGAATAACAATAAACTTGGCTAATATATTATCAATCGCACTCTCATCAAGAATAAACCTCATGTGTTTTAATTACGATCCTTTTGCGTGTAGATATCCCGTCGCTGCTTTGTTTGATGTTAATGTGTTCTTAGCAAGGTCCCTTTTCGTCAGATTATTACAACTTGTGTCCATCTGTGTCTTTGATGTTATTCCTTTTGAGACTCTGGTAATCCAAAATGGATTAGCCGCTGGTGTGTGTGCATAGTGGAAACCTGATGTAATCTTTTGCATTGGTGTAATGACTATTAGCAGATTCGCAGATAACCCTTTCTTCACGGTGCCTAACGGCGTTATAACGACTGCCATAGGTATGTTTGTGGAAACAAGAGGGATATGGGAGATCGACCGTGCACAGGAATACGGGATGAATTCATTGTGGACAAGTCATTACAGCAAGGCCACTGGTATGACGTCGATGAACGGTCGACGTATTGTTTTGAATCGGGGTTGAATCCAACGCACTGTTCTGCGTACTGCAGGTTTTATCGAATGTTGAATAGACCCTGGGGTAACGAACTACATAACTTTGCCAGACGTCTTTGCCCGGCCTCATCTTGGAGCCAAATGCACTAGAATTCCTCGTGCACTTGTTCCCATAGACTCTCTTTGCAAATCATGTCTTTCGGAGAAGGTCTCTCCTTTGAATTGCGATCTGTGCAGATTGATTGCACAGGCTCTGTCTGAGCCAAACTTCTGGATTACTCTAGTGAAATTCCACGATGTGGAGAGCAGAAGACAGTATTTTGCACCGGCACTTTAATCTGCGCGTTTGCTCTTGTGTATTCTCACGAGTCTGTCAACTCCGAAAGTCTTCAGATCGCATGCGTGAAACATCCAACAGGGGATTCGATTCACTTCCAGATCTACCGTCTACGCTGTGAAGAAATCGTGGCTTTAAGTTGCAGACACAACCAGATAGGAATTCCAGTGATGTGCTTGAATTCGTATGTAGTGACTTTAAATGCGAAGAAGCTGAATCGACAAAGATCTCCTGAGGCTACATCGAAGGAGAGAGAACATTGAATAACCTCATCTCTGACCTTACCTTCCTCAACGAATATATACACGCAATCTTACGCTAGTTCGAGTATGAGGATGGGGACGAGAATAATTTGAAACATAATTTGAAATGGACGCGTGACCAACAGGTCAACAGGATGCTGGTGCAACTCCGTGACAGACAATAGCAATCATGATTGGAACACTTATACTCAACCGCGAAGACGAAGACAACAAAACCAGTACGGAAATGTTCGTATGCTGGAAATTCACTCACGTATCATATAGGAATTGGACCCTTGGCTCTCTCAGTAGTACTAATCGACGCATGGCTTCTTATACTGAATTGTATATATTGGGTTGTGACCAGGCAACCTGTGAAGGGAGCAGATGTGGACTCTGCTTCCCCGATTCTGAAGATAGAACTATCGAGCGACAGTCCTGATGTGGAGAATGAATGTGAGCAGGAACGATTTCCAACGCCATGTTGCGTCAACATACAGTTTTCCATTTGAAGTCGAAAGGAGCGAGCCTAGTTCACTTTATACGTCGTATATTCAAGGTTAGAGGGAGGTTGAGATATCGTTTCACGAATTCCAACTGCATGTCAAGCCCTGCAGTTGAAGGAGAAGGCAATTAAGAATAAAATCACAAGAACTTCATGTACTCTTCGGTTTTAGACCAGGTAATCTGTAACGAGCCAGGCTGATGATATCGATGCTTATAGATTCGAAGATTCTGGATTACAATCTTATACTCCATCCAAGCTGAACACTTCTTAATTCAATCGAAAATCTTCAACAACGAGGTGAATGCTCGTTGGACATCTCGTGCGCGTACGTATCAGAAAATTTTCAGATTTTTTAGAGGAGAAGAGTTATTTGTCAGAGTGGATTCCAAAGCTGGATTATGAACGATCAACAAATGCTCGCAAAATATGCAGATGTAAAGTATATCTGTCACCTGCATCTGCTGCTGCAAAATTCATTGCTGTGTTAGCAGAGATCGGAATGCAAACCGTTCACGCTGTGATTCGGCGAGCAGGACACTGACAAGCAGATGTCGAATAGGAGACTTCACACTCAATAAGGTACGATCAAAACTTGCAATTAGAGTCAACCGACCAGGATAATTTGAGAATATGCGCTTAGATCGCTTTGAGATCCTCTACTACGCTGGAACAAATTTCTGTTCGTGGCGGCTTCTAGATCTCAACGGGGACGAGTGATCTGTCAACGTTAGTAATAGTTATGCAAACGAAATGATAAGAAATCCAGTCACGAAGTACCAGAAATAAGGATAGAAGGTGTAGAAAAGCGCAAGAACGAAATACGCAACGCTCCTTGAATGAAGTTAACGAACTCCAAACATCACGAAAGATTAACCGAATGTGATTATCATACTAACAAGTCAAGCGTTGAGTTACTTCATAAATCTAGTCAAGGTTATATCCAAAAGTTCATAGATTTATCCAAGGTTATATCCATGGTGGGAAAGGTCTGGATGAGAAGCGGATTCTCACGGTTATTGCTTGTTTTTGTAAATTTAACTAATGAGAGCAGAATAATTCAGGTTCTCTCTAAAATCTAAAGTACGGTTGCTTGCGTTACTGCCATACTCTCTCCTTTATATTATGAATTTAGAACAGCCTCTTGCAGAATATCTTGAAAGTGATGGTGAAATGACATTAAGCATTGGGTGGTGCACTCAAAGAGAGAAGTATCATTCTAGATGGCACTTTCGGGTGACGAAAGTGATCACTTAGGTGACATTTGTTCGGATGCTCTAGTGGTCAATACATAGGAAAGCAATCACTCTAGGTGACATATGTGTAGACCGTTTCATGTATATAGCTTTGACATTTCGGATACATTACAATGATTTTCTCATTCCGAGGGGGATATTGTGTATACCGTGTGATTTACTTAGCTTTAATATTCTAGGTGGATTAGAACAGTTTTCTGATTAGATTATCTTTGAAAGCTCGTATATCTTTTTAGCTATGTTATCTTTTAAATTCTATCCTTGTTCAGCTTGACGCGTCTCTCATCCTTCTCATCTTTCCGTTCTGCCGTTTATGGTGAAATGCACAAAGCTGCATCTCAAGGTGTCCAAGCTCGTACTGTTCCACTTTACCCTTCTTCATCCATCGTTACATCATCCTTAGCCGGCGGCATGTATACAACATACTAAATTCCATCATACAAAAGTTCACAATCCCTCGTCAATAATATCTCTCTATACATTAAAATCGTAGTGTAAATCTCACTTTTCTCGAGATGATACCTTTATCGAAACAATTTATATTACCTTGATGTGACTACTTTTGTATTAACAAACGCTACCATCTGCATGGTAATCTAGACAACTTTCCTCCTATAACGTACATCCGGTTGTTTCCAAGAATATATATGTGGAAATGATGATGATTCATGGCGTCATGATGAAAATCATCATGACGCCATGAATCTCGAGAGGCCTTGTAGATTCCGACCTAGGCCCTTCTCGTACTACAGCTTCCCCTATATGAACAGCTTACTTCTCGTGAATGAGGATGCAATTACTCCCATACTTTCAACGTTTGGAAAGCTCTAAGATTTTGAGCAAGTCAGGTTTGTTCGTTCTCTAGCTTTTCTTCTCTACGCTCTTTTGCTAAGAGTAGATGAATAAATTTCCATGATGAAGAAACCAAGGTTCATTACTCCTGAACAACCATGACAGGACGGGAACATGACTAAGCTCGTCTTGGACGGACGAACTTGGACACAATGTCTTCTTTGGCCATTGATGCTTTCACTTCAACATAATAGAAGCAGTTACCCTCACTGTTCCCTCCCACTATGTTGCGGTACTATGTTTTCCACAACTATCCTGAACACTACCACTAAACAATAAATGATACTGGGCTCACGTTAGGAACTGTATCGTCCTTATGAGTGAAGAGAGATGGATAATAGAACGCATTTAGGGCCGATCTTGTGCTTGGTCTGTTTAGAAAGCGATTCAGTCTAGGGGAGTAGAAAAGATCCACTGCTGACAACTGCAAAGTACTTCTGTGACTTCTGAGAAAAGACTCCTCGTCAGCAAGACTATCAACATTTATCAATATCCATCAACAGAGGAGGGTTTTAATATATATATGCTTTTCGTGAGGGGAGATTCTGATCTTCCTGTCATCGTGAAAGCTTCTCTGGAGGATATTAGGACATCCAGCTATGGACAGTTTACCTACTCGATCTACGCCTTGTGGATGAAGGAACTTCCCTTAGTTTACATCGGTAGCTGACCGGCTCTTTACTTTAGAGCGAAACGTAATATGGGCTAGTACGGCATGGCCTCGGAGTGGATCCAGGTTTCTATGAGATTTACCACGAAGTTCAAACTTTCCACACAAGGTCGAATCAACACCTCCCATTTACAATGGCTAGGAACGAAGTGGTAGCCAGATATCGATACAGCTTTTCCATTCATTTAAGTACTGAACTCTTCGGTTGGGATTTCATTATACAAATTCTCTACATACAACAGGCTAGCTACCCTATGTGCCAAAAAATGGTATAACAGATTGGACTCGCTCCACTTTCTAAGTCTCCAATAGACCAGCATGCATGATAACTCTTCTCCGCGTCAGAAGCCCAAGAGTGGCTAATGGCCAGGGTAGAAAATTTTCGGTCTTTCCTGTCAATGATCGTCGTTTACCCAGCCTTTGCATTGCTCAAACTAGTATGCAATGAGCACGCATTTATCTCCCAGATTGTTCTACCAAAAACAACAATATATGAAGGAGGATTATCTGTTAGAGCAGCTCATGTAACAATACATAAAGGAGAACTAACTTGAAAGAACAGACTAGCTTTAGAATGACAAATAACTGAGATATCGCATTATCAGGAAACAGACAGAATTACACGGAGCAAACATAAACCTAACAAACAGAAAGAAATCTGACAATTTAGTGGTGATGGCCCCGACTCCTAATAGACACCTCGTGTTCCAACCATGCAGAGGGAGACAACACCATTATTGGAGTGTGAACAAAAGGAGAAACATGGAGAGCACAGCAAAGTTGCACATTCCTAAAAAGACGTCCTGCTAAGAGAAGGCTCATGTCCTCATCTCCCATCAGAGTGAAATCTAGCAGAACTTTCAATCAAAAATGAGATCAACATCCGTAGAATTGCCTTACCTTGAATGACTGCAGACTGAGTACTTGCTTACTCCATTCTTACTCCATTCTGGCTTCGAATTCCCGAACTGATGCACATTCCTGAGCAGCACCTAGCAAGTATACACAGGTTTTCAATTAGCTGGAACGTTCATTTCAAACGAGGAAGTGGGATGATACATCCTTAGCAGATCTTAAAAGGCCAAAGGCTTGTACATCACTCACAATTGTGAATCTCTTAGCGCAGTTGTGCTGTAGCTACGGTAACGTCTCTACCAGTTTCTGGCTTGACCAGTTCCAGTGAGTTTCTGGCTTGACCAGTTTTCTATCATGACAACCCAAGTTGCCGTGTATTTGTGAAATGCGAGCAGAAGCCGTTCGTAGAACGGGGATCCACACCAACTGACAGACTCGATGCAATGTAAGCACATGAGAATGTGACAAAAGAGGACTTGCATTAAGAAGTTTGATAATTTCATAGATTCCATGAAATATGAGGAACACATTCAGTAGCAAGATCACTGTGACGCTATAACAAAAAATGCATTGACTCCAGAGTTGTCGAGTATAGCTTGGACTAGGACAGCTTCTTGGGAGCAGCTAATGACAAATCGCATAAATCCAAGAGAAACAACTTTCTGTGATTTCCAGCGTTGATGACGTGCATCCGTACTATTTCACTTAGCTGGTGAACGACGAGTGGATACGATTAAAAGTGATAACCAAAAGCAGCATACCTTATATAGTCCTAGTGTTATAGGAGCCACAATCATGGCATTTATGATAAAGCCAATGAAACGGTGCAGTTCCCCTCCTTTCGCAATCATTGCACAAAATATCCTGACAAGACAGCGAGGATAGGGTCTGAGAGAAAAAAACTTATGAAGCCAAGTGCAAAGGACTTCTCCAGCGATCAGGCAACAAGATATAAAGATAAATGCAGTACTGCCTGTCAGATAATCCTTTCCTATGACTATGACAGCACTTGAGAATTCCAGACACCAACTCTGACATGTTACACCGACAATATCTGTGAATATCGGAGCCGAAGGGGACCTGCTCACTAAGTAGCCTGACTCTGAGCGTTGTTTGCCCCTGGCTACATGAATCTCAGGTTGGGGGTATTGTATACGATTGAATATCAGTTGAACGTAGGTTACACCATATCTCCGTACCGCACGTTTTTGTTCCACGTTGCTATTCAATATCCTTTGGAAGAAGTTGACACGGAATAGGGGCCATACCTGCCGGCGATTGTGGTATTCATCTGGGAGTTGCTCAGTTGCTAAGAGGGCGTCAAGCATTCCAAAGAACACCTGTTCGTGGAAAAAGAGTCAAACCCAATAAAATAACCATCGGCATGGCAAACCTACTCTGTAAGACATAAAAATTCATTGAAGTGAATAAAAATATTGAGTTAATTATAGACAATGACATCCACTAGTGAAATATCTGATTTAAGGGGAGTTTTTGAGTTCATCTACTCACTGCCATGTCTCCGACAGACTTGCAGCATATAGGGCACGTGTAGTTACTGCACGTATACGCCTACAGATAAACATCAAGACCACACCATCAAAATAGGTACCAGAAATTCATGTTATCCGTTCTGAGTAATCTGGCCATTGAAGCAGATCTAAGCCATAAATCCTATCTCCATCAACGAGAGCCACCGCAATACAGAAAGCTTTCATCAGATTGATTAACTCTTATAGTTTGAGCAAACCTCAAATGAAAACCGCTCGCACTTATCAGCGAAAGAAACAAAACTGGCTGTTGCAAGACAAGTACCTTGAAACAAGCGGAATGCATGAAGTGACCGCAGGGAAGAGCCTTCACGGGCGACGAGCTCGTGAAGAGGAAATCATGACATATTGGGCAGTTTGATTCCATCCCCTTCTCCAAGCATTTATGAGTGGACAAGCTCATATGCATGCAGACGTTGCATTTCATACAATGGAAAAAGTCTTGACCGAGTCCCTTGCCGACTCGACAGAGATTGCAAAATGGGCAATGGTAGATATCTCTGCAGATAAAACGGAGATAGTTATAAACAAAAGACAATCTGCTAGCATTACTCATGAAATTTCTGACCCTATGACCGCAACGAAACAACCGACCAATAATAGATATCTCTATAGATAAGACGTAGATAGTTATAAACAAAAGACAATCTGCTAGTATTACTCATGAACTTTCTGACCCTGTGACCGCGACGAAACAACCGACACTAGAGGCAAAAATTGCACTGATTAAACTCTCACCAAAATAGCCAAAATAGGAACCCATTTAAAGTAGAGGCTAGTTCAAGGAAGCAAATATTTTAGATCTGCACTGAGTTGAGGTCCGATCCATTACCGATCATCATTGTCAAAAAACTTGCAAATCGTGCAGAAGTATTTCGCCATACTGTAGCCATTACACGACGGAGTAGCACACTTCTGTGCAACGGGTTGTACTTCCAGGCATTCCATACACATCATCTCCTTCGTGGCATGTCTGGAGATACAAGCCGCCATGAAGAGTTAGGTTAGGTAGTGACAATCAAACAGAGAAGCAGGTGATATCTAATTGCATCATTCCGAAATGATCTTCAAAAGTGACTTCAACTTCAGTAAAATAGCTATCACGCTGATGATTTGAGATGTAGCAGTAGGAATTGTTGTAATCGTCATCAGGCGAAGAATTAAATTTTCGAGCATAGATTCAAAAGCAAAGACAATATTCAGCAGAACAACAGCTGACAGTGATTGCACACATATAAGGTTTCCAGAGGGTGGAATATACCTGTCCATAGAGTGATCACTGACTTTATCATGGCAGAATCGACATGGATAGAGCAAATCACAACAAGCTGCTTTTATTTTGCAGTTGCGCTTGTAATGCTCACACCCGTAGATCCCTTGAGTCTCATCATTGTAAGACTTGCACAACCCGGGGTCGTTTAGTTCGTCCCCGGATTGGCAGTCCGAGGGGTTCAGAAGTTGCTGTTGAGCAACAATCCATCGACTGCAGCAGATCGTATACAAATTAATTCTTCAGACTGATAACTCCAACTAGAACATACACTAGTCAAATTTGATGTAGACAGCGAACAGAAAAGGACAAAAGGAAACAAATAGGAGACTAACCTAGTCATAAGATTTTGGATGAGGTATGCTTTCCGACGTGGATCCAGAGAGGTGTCACTGGAAACTTTTCTAATGGCAGCCTCCAACTCCTTTTGATTCATCCTGAAAATATCGCGCCAACCAGGCTTAAAAGTTTCACTCCCATCTCCAACAATTTTCAATTTGTCTTCTTGCTCCCTGACAATTTCTTGACTGTTAGAAGTGGAAGCCACTGCACTTGGCCCGGCAACGGTAATATCTTCACTAAGATTATTATGGACTGTGTCATTCACAATGTCATCTGATTCTTGTCTTACACCAATTTCAGTCGAAGCATCTTCCATAGTCACCTCGCTACTGCTGGAACCACCATGCGCTAGATAATCAGCTACAATTTGCAAAGACTCGTTGGAACCGGATGGTGGAATATCTCCTGTTCCAACCGCTGAATCTGTTTGCAAACTTCCTTGCTGAGTGTCTTTCCACCAAGCACTAAGCCACTGATCAAACATCGTATTTCTAGTGGCTTGTCGCCACGTATCCATCATGGTATTTTGTTCCTGCTCTGTTAGGGCTGTTGTCACCCATGGGAGCATAGACTGTAAAACTTCAGCGCCAGTAGTCCCGATAATTTGGCCAACGAGTTTGTCTTGCTCGTCTACTGTGAAATGAACACCAAATAACGGCCATAGTTCGAGCTCCTCTCGTGACACGTGCTGATCCAAGCTTACTCGAACGGACTTGCACATCCTCTGTAACTTCCCAGCCAGATCCCGCTGCTTTATTGCAATTTCTTCCCTGTACGCAAGATCATTTTCTGATCCTTCTTCGACCTGAGACACACCTCCAATATGACAATGGCTTGTGCCATGTAACATTGAAAGTTCTCCAAGAACATCAGATATATCCTTCAACAACTGTTCCTCCTGCTTATGATCAATAGTATAAGAGTGAGAAACATTGTGCAATGCTTCCTTGGCTTCCAAAGCAGGAAAAACTATGTCATCTTCCGCGTTACTGTGTGCTCGGTAGAGTCCCCAGAGAAACTGAAACCGCCCGCTAAAATTTCGGAGGAACTCCTCTGTGCAGTCAGCCAAACGGGCGGACTCCACATCTAAGTACTCCAAGTCTTTGCGAATGGCCTTATGGAATTGGAAGATGTGATCAATGGGCTTGGGTGCAGTATCACTGCCAGAACCACCAGCAGAGCTTCCCCAACCAAACAGACCCGAACCCATGGAACCACTCATTAGGGTGCTTGTTGATCCCATAGTGAGTGATCGCAACGAAGACCCACTTGACTTGGAACCAATACCACTGCAGCCTAGCCCAGGAACACAACATGAACTGCTAGCACATCCTTGACTACCTCTAGTTTCAATCTCCGGCCGGCAAACAGCTGATTCTGGGCCCTTCATTTCTGCTCTAGGTCGCTTATGTGGTCTTGTGTCAAGGTTGTCAGCAGATTCATCTAAGACTTGCTTGCCACTCGACAAAGTTTTCCTTCTATCACCTGTCACCAGCTTCAAGCTCATCCCCGGACATTCCTTTGATGAGAAACATCTGAACGGCCCTGAATTTGACAGTTTCCTCGGATGCCCTTTGCATGCCCAACCGGTGAAAAGAGTGACCAGGGCCTTGTCGGTCTGAGGAGCTACAAGCAACAGAATACCGTTCAGATTCTGCAAGAAGCTAACCTACAGCTTTATTACTGAATTCCCTTGCGTATTATTTTAGCAAGAGTCAATACAAGTACCAACTACCAATAGCATACTAACAAGCAGTGATCAGAACAAGGGCGGGACTTTTGCATTTAGACCAGCGAAATATACACAGAGGTACACTAATCCCCAGTGAACGAGGAATAAATCAGAATCGAAACTGAGCAGCGTTGTCAACCACCAGCAATTATCTATTTGATCTGTTTACCGTCAATGAACAAGAATCAAAACTGGACATTTGTATCGAATAAGTAAAAGTAGAATAAGTAGCAACAGCCGTACAAGAAGGCATAACTATACAAGAGTCAAATAACAGAATTACACAAACAAAGACATGGTCTGCGTATGAGAACAGAAGCTTAAAAGAAAACACACGCATAAGCTCAGACAATGCAAGAAAACCTGACTGAGCATACAAGAAGATAATCGGAAAAAGAAAGTTAGTGTAGACCTTACTCTTGATTCAAATGCGATACTATTCCGTCCTCAAAAAACAGACAACTAGTAGAACAAAGTTATATGTCATATTCTGGCATCGTGTATGAAACGATCTATAAAGAGGAAAAGGATGATTACTATTTTGACATGCATAATGCAGGCATGAGACCTTCGTCTAATTATCCGATTGAAGTAGCCAGGCTTTCATTAGAAGTCTGCATGACATTTTGCAGTCTGCATTATGTCAGAGTTTGTTCGGTTTGAAAATCAAAACCAGAAGTGATAACTAACCTGCCAATCTCATATTTTGAAACATATCCTTAGCCTCGTCTTCACTGAGAACTCCCACCACCCAAGGCAGTACCCGTTCTAAGAGTTTTAGTGGCATAACCCGGAGGCTCTGGTACAAAAGACTGCGTTGCTCCTCCACACTGAAATGCTTTCGAGCTAAAGGCAATACCTGTAAAGTCATACAACTCAATCATAAGTGTCCACCAAAACGTGGTCATTCTTGAGACCCGTAGACTCACCGCATCTACTTATTTACAACTGAAGCAAAGGCTGACGGATCTACTTGGGCAAGAATTCGACCTTTCTACATCTCCACCATAACAACTTTACAATCTCGAATGTATCGCCAAGCTCTTCTTCTAGTGTGAAGGTTCGTATATAGTCAGACAACATATAAGGACATTTCGTGAGGTACTACCTCGCAATGAGTCAGATGGAAAGAAGAATACCTCTCTCTCCTCATCCTTGAGATGCTTACTAATGCTTCTCACCATCATTTCCGCCTGAGTACAGAGCTTGACAAACAGATGGGGAGGAACAGGACTAGACTCCCCAACAGTTTGAAGACTCTCCACCAGCCGCCTCACATCATCGATCTGTCGCTCTTCTTTCGCGTGATCCAGCCCACATAGAAGATCACGCTTAACTTTCTTATTAACGGCAGGAAAGAGGACTTTGTCTTCAGCAACACTGTCAAACAAAAAGCTTTCATGAAATTACGAGAACCAACGCATGACAGTAAGCTCGACTCGAGTTCTATATTGAGCGAATGAATATGTGGTGCACTCGACTTATATATTGAGTGTATGAATTTGGAACACGTTCGTTAGAACACGGTTCTATGCCCGCATAGTATTCCATTTCTATATGTGCATGGAATGTGGAAACCGCTCGAAGAACGGGGGAACCGCAAACGGATGACAGACAGACTTGAGTAAGGAACATGCACTGTAACCGCATAGTAACTGAAGACATATAAAACACTAAGTAACTAGCGATGAATTGCATAACAACGCAACACAGAAGAAAAGCAAAGCAGAGTTCCGCATCCCCATCAATCGTGATCCCTCTTCTATTCGACTTACGTTTAACATGTCGAAAGAGATCATCATTGCAGTTATGGTCTATGCCTATACATGTTATACCTAGAAACCTACACCTTGTAAGGTGCTCGAACTATCCTACTGGATCCACCGCTATATCGGCCAAGAAGGAACTTTACTTGACCTTACTTTATAACTATGTGAAAATTTCAACTAGCACCATAAAAGCATGTAAGAAGGCAAAACTTAGAGTTTTGTTGTGACCACTCACCTATGGAATATGCAGACTTCTGCCAGAAATTGGAGCCGCTCGACAAATGAGGATAGATCTCCTGGTTCAAGGTTTCCCGATACTTGTATCTTACGAGTTTCTTCTGCGAATTCCTTCAATTCCTTCCTAATGGCATTATGCCAATAGAATAGCTCATTTATGGGGAATCGTGCCGCACTCCTTGATGGCTGAGCCCGAGCGGTTAGTTCTTGACCTATATCTGGTTCACACAACTTCCCTCCGCTTTTCTCAGCGTCTCGAAAGATACCTGGCATCCCGTGTGCAACATGAGGTGCTTGATCCGGCGGTCCTATCACTCCGTGCCCTAAACGAGAGGTTTGATCTGGCAGCCCTATCCCTAATTGAGGAGAATGCTCTGATGGTCCAATAATCAAACGAGGAGTATGCTCTGAAGTTCCAAACGCCAATTCGGAGTTTCGCTCGAGTTCACTAGACATATGAATAGGATCTTCAATACGGACGGCCCTATTCAGCGGATTTGGCAATAAAAGATCATTTGGGGATGAGAGTGTAACGTTCGTAGATAATAGAGTCACAATCTTCTCTTCACCCGTAGTTTCATCCTCACTTACGCCACCTTCTAGCCAAGCAAAAACAACCTAAACACAAGGAACGATATAGCAACTCAGATCAGGTGAATCAATAAAGTACTAGCGTGGGACACAATCACCCGTCGCAGGATAAACTGGCATACGTGTATTAACATCACTTCATCAGACTCAAATACATACCTGTTGTAGCAGTTGTTCGGCGGGGACAATCTCCTCCAAGCATGCAGTCATCTCTTGCCGTTCCTCTTGGTTAAGTGAGGAGGCAAGCCACGGGAGAAATTTCTCCATCAAGTTGACAGGTATGCTGCATAAGAATTGCCAGACTAAGTCCGCTTGTTCTTGAAAGTTGAAGTGGAGCATTAAAAGAGGAAATACCTGAACAGTGCAGGAAAAGGTTAGGCCTCATGTCAAAGGGATCAGTTAAGTGATATGATGAATGTCTTGCACTCAAAGGGGACATCTTCCCCAGTTCTGATGGACTTTCGAGACACCTAGACAATATCACACACGAAAAGATAGATTCCCTCCTAGTACGCGGCGTGAGCCCAGAAAACTTGGCTCTCAAGACGAAACACATGACGCGAGAATATGGGCAAACAGGAAGGTGGATCTACATCAAAGTTTGAATGCTTTCAAATTCATGTAGCAAGAGCATATGCGATCCCCTCCACTGGCCTTAAGGTAGCAAGCAATGAACAGAGAACTGTGCATTCGCATTAAAACCAAGCATTTATATAGCCGATCAAATTGATTCATATCGAATTGAATGCATTCGTATGGTACTTTTTGAGCGTAGAATGTCCTTCCCAATTTATTGCAGGAAAGCCTTCCTTTACTATCTTTAACTGACTTGCATCAGCTTTGGAACTGACATCCACAAGTGATAACAGCACAACCAGTTTCTAGATATGTATCTACTGTGTGACAGTGAAACAGGACGATGACAAGCAAGGAGGTGATGCAACTGGTTCCAAGAAAATAAGACGCAATCTTGTGAATAGTTTCCAGGTATCTGAATTATTTACACTCATCATTCCTGCCAAATGCCCACATAGAAGTCTAAATAGTTGATAAATGGTTGGAATAGGTCATCCGGTCATGAGTATTACTGGTGATTCTCAGCTAGTCAACGATTAATCACACAATCGGCAGGTTCCCCATCCCACATCTCATGTGGTCATCCGAGTCCAAGGATCCGTAGCCAAGGTTTGCATGAAGCCTTGGGTATCACCTTGTCTCATATGATTTCTCAGAACGTATGTCCAATTCCACGATCAACTCAGGTCACTCCCCCTATGTCATTCCCAATCCAACTCTCAACCCGACTCTGTCAAACTCTATACTCTAAATTCAGGCAAATTTAAGTTCACCAGTATAATATTCAATATTATCGACAATAATCAAGAGCAGGACTGCTAGAAGCCCATCTCTTTGTGACAGGAGTTGCAAACAGCAATCCGGGATACTCCAAACTTTTGAAATCGAAACTAGAATGGAAAACGGACACCTTTGCTGGAACAAACCATCCAACATGCGTTCGTGATTCATTCGATCCGTTCCTTGGTCCAGACGAAAGCCATGGTGCTGCAAGCTGTACCGGACTACCTAGTGGTGTTTCCCCATGAGAGACCATTTGTCTGGAGTAAAAGACTGCGCAGCGGAGTCTTACATGTCAAATCAACGGCTAACCTAGGTTAAAAGGACATAATTTGTGTGAAAGAAACCTGTTCCTCCTCTTTGGATAGATGTTGGCAGAGAGTGGTTTGAATAGCTTCCGTGCAGCAAATCAGCTCTCGCCGCAGCTCCATTGGTGCGCTTTCCTTCTCCTTCAAGGCGGCCGTAAGCAGCTCAGACATCTGATCAAAGAGATCACTTTCGGTCTGGTGTTCCAAGGAGTAGGCATGAGCGACGTTTTTGACTCGCAAATCGAGAGCTGGAAATATGACCTGCAGGTCATCAACAGTATAAGCTGTGCATTGATAAACGCGGAACGTGATTGTGGAGACTATCCTGCCCTACGCGTGGTTATCATAAGAAAATCGCAAGCTCGCATGGACGTACGACACTACCTAAACACAGAACGAGGTCACAAATTCCCCGCGCATCTATAATACCGAGAATACTTCAAAAACGAAAGAATACTACTCTATACTCATTTGAGAACTCCGCACGTCCTCAAACAGGCGTTCCGTCTTCTCCTCTAGTCAGTACTAGCGCTTTCTTGTCACATTGTCGATTTCGGGCTCTCCAGAGACGAAAGAAAGAACAATCAAATCAAAATCCCAGCCCAAGATCTTCCAAACTTTGCAAGGCTGCTACAATTAGAATCCTCAACCCACGGATCTCTATGCAGTAATTCCTGCTATCTTCGTAATTCCGGTTGCTTGCCACCAGTCTCTTGGAGCGAATGCTTGACAAGAGGTGTACAGGAAGGTAGAGGAGCAGAATAACGGTATGAATTTTTTATAGCGAAAGAATTGTACGCCAGAATACTGTGTGATCACTACAGAAATCGAAAAACTTCAACTACCCTGTGCAAGAGATAATTCCAGGAGCCTTTGAGCATCTCCTTACCTCATCTTCCGCCCTGCTGTGGTGCTTGTAAATTGCCCGGAGAAAGTGGTAGCGATCCAAAAGAACCCTAATCTCCGTTTCACTTCCCTTCTCTACAGCCAATGCATCCTGATGCAGCCTAGCCAACTCTGCTCGGATCGCCTTGTGGAAAAATAAAAACTCCACGAGTGGAGACGACGACCCCCCAGACGTCCCCGGCTCCTCATTCAGGGGCATGGCTGTATGAGAGGGGTGACAAACAACCACCGAGCTCGCCATAGCCCGTGTGTATCTAAAGCCCTTCCATCCTCCTACATCTGTGCGACATTATCTGCATCCACATTTTCCCATAATGCCCTGCCTGCTACCCTCACTCCTCGTCCCCCAGGTTTCCTTTGCTCGCTCCAATCTCCAAATCAATTTCCGCATCCAATGTCCGTGACTCTTCTTCCTGTCTGCTGACTACCGTACCATCCCTTCGTTCTCCTCTTCTTCCGTTGCCGTACAAATCCTCGTTCTCCTTCAACTCCCCTTCCTCTCCTGCTGCGTCCCACTCTCGCGCGCGGACCTCAAGGCTCTTCTTCCATCGACTTCCGCTCCGCTGGTGACACCGCCACCTGCCTGTCAGCTATCGCGGATTCATGTCGCCAGCACCGGCTGCCATATTTGGCGTCGATATCCTACGAGTCTAGCGCCGGTTTTCTTCAAAGACAATTTCACAATCATCGATAAAGGTCGCACCCATGAACTTCAACCCGGGCTGATAGTACCTTATAACACCGTGTAGGTCCGGTCCTTGGAGAATGTCGGATGCGAAGTGGAGAGGAGGCGCCGGGACCGCTGCTTGCGGCCGAACCTGGTCGGTGAATTTCCACCGGGCAAGGTTGGTTGGTTCCGAGCTTTTGTCCGGGAGTGGCCATATACAACGAGGAGCACTAGGATAATTAACAGAGGTGGGATTAGGCAGTATATCAACCACGTTGATCTCGCCAAGTTCTCCGTTAAACGGAGGCACGGCCATGGCACACATACGCACGTGTCGCCGCACGAAGCGCGCTGGAATGTCCGCCACGGCACATGCCGGCGTGCTCAATTTTCTAATCAATGTCCTCAGGTTCTTCAGTTAATCGCTGGCTAAGCCTCGCTTAGTGCTTCCCTCAGTGCCTTCCTTCAGACAATATCGTACTGTCAAGCCTGACTCTCTTCTTTCAATTTTTTCTCGACAACTTCGCCTTTGTTCTTAATTCGAGTATACAACTCAACTGCACCAATGTAGCTCTCTATGACAAGGCGGCTTCGACCTGTCCGACAGAAAAAATCAAAATAATAGGTTTTTTTTAAGAATATTTAAATAATCTTATTTGATGAGCCAAGGAAACCTCATCCCGACCTTGGAGTTCTGGACACGGCAATCGATACATTTGTTAGGGAGTACATGAAATTTTATCATGTTAGATGTGAGTGTATCGTTCTTATACTATATAATATATTTTAGATAATATGTGTCTATTGCTCTAGAGATAGCAAAAGTTGATACAATCCATGGGAGAACAATCACAATAGGTGATATTTTTTCTAAATATTCTAGTTGTGTGTAGATAATATAATTTGTAATATATTTTAGATAATTTGTGTCCATTGCTCTATCAAGTATAATGATTGATATAATCCATAGAAGAGTAATCACATTAGATGATGTTTCTTCGGATGATCCAGTTGTGTATAGACCATATGACTTGAGATGATGTTTCTTCAGATGCTCCGGTTGTGTATAGACCATATGATTTGCATAGCTCAGATATCTTAGGTGCAGTAGGGCAGATTTCTCATATTGACCTCTATTGGAGTTTAGCCTCATGTTACATTTTTTGTCTCCCCCTTGTACGGTTTGATGGGGTCTTCTCATCCTTACTGGTTCCTCCGCTGTCACCTTTTCTCACTATGTATAGTTCTAAGGGATGATTAATTATTAAAATATCTCGTACTGTTAAGTGTAAGGTACCAAGGAAATAATAAAGAAAGCCGGAACTAATTCTATGAATTTCTGAAAATAAAAAATAAAACTATTAATTATATATTAGATTACACTACAAATTATTCTTAAAATTCTATATCCCGCTAAATGATCAACAAAATACAGAGGACTTATGTTCCATCCCATTACATATGGGGAATACCCGTCAATAGAAAATGAACTACAATCATAAAGTACACAAATCTACAGCAAAAACTTAAAATATCACAATCGTGAAAGCTCGTCTGTACAATTTTACTGCCATCCATCCCTTTATGTACTCTAGTTCCAAGTACGAATGCGGAAAAAGATACTGTACACCTTGTTCTTATAGCGAAGTGCCTTTACCCAATGAGGGAAAGCTTTACAAAGATTTCTAGTAAAGGTTCTGGCCAATGCGTACTTGTGCATGGCAATCACAACACAAGCGTACTTTCTATCGCACTGAATTGGTCCGAAGGAAAACAAGGATTAAAGTAGCCAACTAATCCCCCAACCTAAACGGAATCCAGTCAAACGAACTACGATCAAAGTCCACGTGTCAATACGTGGCGATGACATGTTAAGCCATATCAGCAGCAGGAAGCCGAAGTTTGGGAATAAAAGAAAACAGGAGTTAGCAGTGCTATATTGCCACACGAGCAGGATGGACTGTGGGGCCCAAGAAGTGGGAACGCTCTTAACGAAAAGCAGCTTCCGAAGGCTTGTGGCGGCATGTGGAGACTCAGGGCTAGACCGTGTCGAGTGCAAGACCTCTCGAAATTCGACTTAGACGAAACGACAAGAGAGTCTTAACCCCATGATAATGGACTTCCGCAGAGTACAGGAACTTAGGATTTGATGAGGTCAAAGTCGAACTCGATTAGCGTCTAGTTGGCCGACTTTGAAGACGAAGCACCCTCCATGGTCGTCTAGTGTCGTTAGTGCGGGCTTTCCACCATACGCGTGGCAAACTTTTGGCCTGTCCACGAGAGAGATGGCTGCTGTGCGGGTTGTGTTCATTTAAGTTATTGCCAGTTTTATCGGTGCATATATCTTCTGACAATTGCGGGGTAAATTTATTTGATCATGTCTTTGGAGTTCAAGTTTGTAACAAACTTTATGTTCCGGATCAAGATAGATTACATGTGGATATAGAAGAAGGCGACAGCGTGTGAGGAGATGGGAAGGAAAAGCCGTATAAGGAAAAGACATAAGGGGTAAAATGGGGCTAGGCCCCAAATGGATCATCGTCAAAACCTTTGAAGAAAGTTTTCTCAAAGACTCAAAGCTTAGTTTTCATCACATGTAAGGCAACATCGTGATATTCAAACTTTACTTTTTGCATTTCTACTGAGCGCATTAAATTCATAATTTACCTACATGGTATAATATTCTAATCAAATAGCTCAGATGATTTCATAACATATTAGTCCCCGGAGGAATTAAATCAATCTCAAGGCAGTATATTTTTCTGTCCTCAGTTTTCATGATTTGATGTTTTGATCTCAACTTTTTCTCAAAATGAAGGGAGTAGATTTAGAACTTAACAAAATCCGAATTTTCCTTCTTGTTATTACTTGCATGTTTATGTGCTGCGCAGAATTTAAATGAAAGTTTAAGCCAATCAATTTGAATCATCCCACTTACGGAAAGACAACTTGCAAAGATCATTGTTCAAAGTAGAATTGGGATGTCCAGGTCAAGATCTGCAAGAGGTTAACATGATGTTAGATGTCGTCTAGTATATGTTTTCTTCGTGTTTCAACGTGCACTGCGTTTGCGGAACCCACCACAGAGATGAGGTTCGAGTCAGGAGTATGTGGCTGCTTTGTTTGCGGTGTCTTTAGACATTGGAGTACCACAGAAGAACACGGAGAGGCGTTAGCTCGGCACAAGCCTCCCCAAGTATGACCCTGCCGATCAGTCAGCCTGACCATTGACCTTATATTTACACCGTTTTGCAACTCATCTGCTACCTACCGAATTGAATTCTGCACAAAGGTTATGTGAATGTTTCGTGTTAACTTTCTCATCTGCTGCATGTCAACTTCTTCGTCCCAGTTGTTATCAGACATCGATGTGACAAGAAACTCCGATCTAGAGCGACGAATGAAATCTGACGGGAGAACAATCAAATGAGAAACGGATGTTATGGAGTAGTTAACATCATTAGGGGGTTTGAAGTTCCGAAATTACGGGAAAATTACGCAAGTTTAGCTATACCCATACAATAAATTGATGGGAACACTCAAAAGAGGTAGGGGGTTTCTATTACTATTCCCGTACTAATTCAACAGACAGTAACATATTCGAGGCGGGAAAATTTCGGCCTAAATTTATTCAATGAGTTCTACGGTGAGTCTGGATCTTCGCAATATTTGACGGATTACGAAAAAGGTGACCCATTAAATTTGATGGGCTACGGGTATTGCCCAATATAACTCAAGTGTTTCCCCAGTGCTCCTGACTGGAATTTTAGCAAATCTCGTAGATTTTTTTTGCGGGATATTTATGGGGTTGAAAAGACTGAATTTGAAACGCCCTATTGTGTATGTTGCAAACTACGGTGTCCTTGTTCTGGAATTCTTTTAATGTGTTGAAGGGCTTTTCTGTACAAAAAAGAAGGATAACGTTGAAGAGACATTCATGATGCCAATGAGCAACAAGTGAAAACAATCAGAAGAGCTATGAGCTTGTCTTGCAGGAGAGGGAATGCTATCTAGCTAGAGTCAAGTAGCTATCCATCAACATCGTCCAACAAAAGCTTAAGAGTGTGTACCATTACAATTTGGTAAGCACCTCTTACAATACATTCTAGACAATTTCAAAGCACAGTCAATCATGTACGAAGAAAGTGTTGGATGAAGTCAACTCATTGGTCAAAGCCAACGAAAAGCAAGAGTCCCTTTCAATAGAAGACGAATTTATAATGCGGTAATAACCCACAACCCCAACCCCCGCACCCCCACAACCCACCCCCCCTGAGGTCTTCAAAGGTTCTATTATGCCCCCCCCCTTAGCCTTCAAATCTTGGCATGTACATATACCCACGAGGTCTTCAAAGGTTCTATTATGTCCCCCATTAGCCTTCACATCTTTGCATGTACATATACCTGAGTAGCATGTAGGTTAGACTATAGGCTGCACCGTTGTTACAATAGAACTACTATGCTGCATCCGTATAAATCAAGCGTGCGTTGTGCAAAGCCTGGTTCCTATTCCAGCACGAACGCCACAAGTATTGCAATCTCTTGTTTGAGTTTTGTTTGTTTGTTTTGTGAGCTCGGATAGCTACTAGTGTCTTCCCCCTTTTTGACCCTTTTTGATTTCATGGGAATGTTTCTGACCTCTATCGTATCATCACCTCCCAGAATGCCGGTTTAAACTGCACAAAATCCCAGCGTCTCTCAGTTAAAGACTGAAGAAACAAGTCGCTGACAGGGATCTTGGTTTAAAGTTCGTTCCTCTATCACGTCGTTCCAAAAGTTCATTGCTAATGACCGAATTATGCTGCATAAAATCTAGAATCCTGAGAAAGCAATGATCCCCAAATGCTTAAGAGAAATGCACCGGACAGAAAGTCTCACGGTAATTGTGCGCAGTCTGCCCTGCTGACCTCAACGGGTGTTTGATGATTGAACTTTATTGCTAACGCAGTCGATCTTTGAGACTTTCCTACTGCTGCAAAAACGGGAAGGTTACTTCACAGCCGATATACCTTGGACGTCGGAAGATTCTCGATCTCCTACGGTCAAAATCCGCCTCATTGGTAGAAATCTTTTTATTTACTTTGACCTCATAGTGACGTCTAGGATGGCACTTCATGAACAGAGCCACGGATGGGCTTCCAGAGAAGCGACTATTTTATATATTTTGACTTCAAGACATACACAGGTTTCAATTCCAGTTTGATCGGGGATGATGTGAGGTGGTTTCTATGGGCAGTGCATTTATATCCGCAACATCTCTTATTAGTAGTTGTAAACTTTTTGGAGTGAAAAAGGAAGAGTTCCATGAATCAATTTACGGGTCACGAAAGTGGCTTACGAGGTAGGAGGGGTTTCAGTTTTGAATGATTATGGGCAAAATCAATGATTTCATTAGTGAAGTCAAACCATAACACAATCACAAATTAGAGGAGGACACAAAGGAGGCCTTAGACATATCAAATAGTGGCATGAAGCATAGTAGCAAATGTAAGAATTAAAATTGGTACAGAAACTATCTGCAAAGTTCAAACTAGAAGATGTAGAAGTGCCACACAGATCTAATAAAGATGAACACAAACTCCTCCAAAGACCCCTCAGTGACTTGGAGGGTGGTTAGATGAACTTTTGAAGTTTCAAAGTAGAGTATATGAGTTGAAACTCTATGAGAAAATTGCAAGAAGGTAATTTCTTCATGGCAAGGCAAGATTCTGAGCAGAGCAATGTAGCGTTGCGAAGATGAAAATTGCAATTAACTGCTTTGGGAGTTTTATTCTGAATTGATGGCAACCAAATCAACGGGTGATTTTCACTCTCTCAATTCCTCTGCAACCAATCCATAGCAACTTAAGATTCAATTTGTTCTCCTCAATCCATATCGACTCCCTACTCCATTTATATTCATTCCATTTCCATTCATTCAGCTCTTAAGTGGGTTCCCTTGCAACATACACCACCAGTGTAGTTCCAAGAGCTCCTTAAAATGGTCTCATCATCTTTGAGATTGGGGAACAAGGCCAAGGGTGGAAATAATAAGGATGATAGATTCCATATGAGTCCACATCATTATGCACAAATACTAGATTATCTATAGGATTAGAAGCATTTTGTGCAAATTCATGGTGGCAATTGCAAGAAACTTGTTCAAAAGAGCACCAATTTCAATTCCATGGCCATTTTTTAGTTTACTACATGAGATGATTTCCACCTTCATTGACTGGTAACAAATTGTACAAGAAATGGGTGCAATATATGAAATCTTACAATGAAGCAAAGGATTGGAAGAACAAGAGTAAAAAATGTGTTGTACAAACAAAGAGTATAACCATGGATTTAGAGCAATAGAAGATAAGTTAAATCATATATGCACTTACTTTGATCGCATGGATCTCATGTTAAGAGGTTTGGCAAATATTTTCTCCTCCAATACTAGCGAGCATTGGTGTGTGTGTTGTTAAAATTTAGGTGATAGGACCAAGTTTCAAGTGCATACACTCAAGGCCGATGTAAAAGACATAGGAGAGAAATAAGAGAATGGAAAACCTATAACACACATTTGTGCATGTGTGTGATATTATGATATTTAACTAAATATTATAAATACTTGAGAAATATTATTTATATAGAGATAAAAGATGGTTCTACATTAGTCATGATAAGCTAAATTTAATCATAGCTAAGATAGTAGAGACCTTACTTTAGAGGAAGTGGAAAAGATGAACACCACTATTTTGGATTCTAGTGTGTTGACTTGGTATTATTTGTATGTGTTTGGCTTTGAGGAAAGAGTTGAGAACTCTTGGGCCCGCAATCCTTTTTGTTTTGGATTCTTCTATAGTGCAAGGATAGCCCATGTGAAGGAAACCTTGACTTAGTGGTTGGGTCAAGATAAGATCACATGCTTAGTGGAATATGCCCATGTGGATGGATATTCCTTTATACTTTTTTACTTTACTTGACTTTTAGCCTAGTAACTTGAGTTACTCCAGTAATTAGTAACTTTGGTGCTTAATTATTTCACAAGTATATAAACTAGGGGTGAGGAGGTACTCATCATCTTTTCATTTGCAACTATCTCTCTCTCATTGAATTCTCTAGTGAGCAATGTCTTGAGTCTTGGAGTGTTAGCCTTGGAGGAGTATGATATAGTTGGGGTTCCTTGCTTTCTTAGTCCATGGTGCACTACCGTAATAACCATTAAAGGTTCATCCTGAGTGAGAGACAAGCCAGCTCATAGACCATAGTGAAACATCACATTGGGACTCTTGAATGAGGGAAACTTTGAATGCCTAGCATGAGCTTGAGCTTTTGTATTTATAAGGAACATACAAGGCTCTTGAGAAGCTTCTCACAAAGCTTCCTAAAATTTTCTCTCTTAGAGTGCAAGCCAAGCTAACCGAGAAGCTTCCTTCTAGAAGCCGCCTACTTGGCTTACAAGCTAAGCTAGTTGGAAAGCTTCCTAAGAAGTTTTCTTCTAGAAGTCACCACTTGGCATGCACATTACCCAATACTTAGAAGGTACCAAGTAGCTTCCTAGATGCTTGTAGAATATTCTAATAATTCTTGGCTAATTTGACCTACTTGCTACTTTGTTAGTCTTGACTAACTCATTGGTAAACTCCATATTGTTACATATTCTCCCACCGCTAGTTGGTGATATTTGCATCACCATGGAAGCTTCAAATTCTTGGGTGGCCATTTGTGCATTTTGGAGATGAGAAAGAGGCTCCCAAGTGGCATCATGAAGGGGATACCATTTCCAAAAGACTTTCTACTCCATATATTGTTGGCAACAATGTTGAATGTGGCAATGTGCAAAGATCCAATCAACTTTATATTCCTCATGATTATTGATAGAAATGGGAGTAGGAGAAGGTTGGACATGAGAGGAAAAGGAAGGTGGATTAGAAACAAAGGGTTTCAACTTGGAAACATGAAAGATAGGGTGGACGCACATATGACAAGGCAAAGCAAGTTGATAGGCAACAAGAGAAATGATTTGGGTGACTTCAAATGGATGTATCTAATTAAAAGCAAGTTTACAAACTTGTGTAGCAAGGGGAAGAGGTAGGTTATGAGCAGAGAGCATGACTTTATTGCCAAGTTGAAAGGTGAGATCACAAGAATGTTGGTTTATGTATTGTTTTTGATGATTTTGAGCAACAAAGAGATGAGATTTGGCTTGTTGTAAGGATCAAGATATTGTGATCAATAAGTTGTAAGTATGAGGGACATGAGATGGAGGAGGATCAAGAAAGGAATCTGGAACAAGTAGGTCTTGGCTAAAATTAACAAAGAAGGGAGAGAATCTAGCACTTGCTTGTTTGGAATTATTATAGGTAAACTCAATAGTTATAAGATATTCATCCCAATTGGTATGGTGAATGTTGACAAAGGCACAAAGTATATCCTCCAAGGTGTAATTTTCATGTTCAATTTGTCCATCAGTTTAAGGATGGTAGGTCATGGACAAAGCAAGTTTGGTGCCAAGTATCTAGAAGAGTGCTTGCCAAAATTTTCCTATGCGTCAAGGATCACAATCAGAGATGAGTACACACATGGCATCTCATGATGCTTGAAGACATTGTAAAAGTAGATTGGGCCAATGTTAGAACATCCACTGTATCAAAGGTTGGTGCCAAATGGATTTTCTTACTAAGCTTATCCAAAAACACCACAATTGTTGTGTGACCTTGCTTTTTCTTGGACAAGGAGGTGATGAGATCTAAACCTACATATTCCTATCAAGAAGATGGGAGGAGAAGTGGTTGAAGGAGGCCACTTGGCTTTAGGTTGTTGGCCTTGTTGCATTGGTAGTTCTCACAAGATTAGACAAACTCTCAAACATCTTGTGCCATGTTTGGCCACCACCATTGATGTTGTAGGGTACCCAAGGTCTTGTCCACACCCATGTGACCACCATTGGTAAGTCATGTGTAACCATATGGAGTTTACCAATGAGTTAATCAAGGCTAACAAAGTAAAGAATAGGCCAAATTAGCCTAAAATATCCTAGAAATATCCAAGAAGCTTCTTGGGAAGCTTTGCACTAGCTTAGCTTGCATGCCAAGTAAGTAGTTTCAAGAAAGAAGCTTCTCAAGAAGCTTCCCGGTTAACTTGGCTTGCACTCCACAAAAGTGGCTCAAGGAAGCTTCTTGAGAAACTTCTCAAGAGCCTTGTATATTCCCTATAAATACAAGAGCTAAAGCTCATGCAAGGCATTTGTAGTTCCCTTATTCAAGTGTCCTAATGTGAGCTTCAATTCTCCTATTTCTCTCCTTGGTCTTGGTCTTTTACAATGATAGTGTATGAATTGTCGGTAAAAGCTTGCCAATCCATTAAATGCTTGCACTTCTATGGCATCCTTTGGAGTAAGCCAATTGGTAATGGCCTTTATTTTCCCCTCTTCTATCTTGATCCCATTTGATGAGATCTTATGACCCAAGAAGGTAACTTCCTTTTGCCAAAAGGCACACTTTGACTTCTTGTAATAAAACTTTTATTAATATAGTTGTCTTAGGAATTCGCTCATATGATTTGCATATTCTACCTCCATCTTGCTAAAGATTAAAATATCATTCAACAACACTACCACATAATAGTCCAATAGTCCATCCAACACCCAATGCCTTTGATCCATGAAGATTGTTGGAGCTTAGTGAGCCCAAAGGGCAGAACTCACCAATCAAAATGCCCATACCTTGTGCAAAAGATAGTCTTTTTTCACATCCTCCCTGTCAACAAGAATTTACCAATAGTCACTTTGGAGGTCCAACTTGGAGAAGTGTTGTGCTCCACTTAGTTGATAAAGCAAGTCATCAATTCAAGGCAAAGATTGTGCATTTTTCATTGTTTGTTTATTGAAGCCAATAATCAATACATGAACAAAGCACTCCATCCTTCTTTGGGACAAATAGTACTGATGCTCTCCAAGAATATGTACTATGTCATATGAAATCCTTCTCCAACAACTTCATCAGTGTTTTTCAAAGCTCGTCTAACTCCTTTAGTAAGAACCAATAGATTGGTCTACTCATTAAATTACTTCTGGGCAATAACTCAATCTTGAATGACATATCATAATCAAAGGATTTCCCTTTGGCAAATCATCCAAAAACATATGCAAACTCTTGAGCTATTTGATCAACCATTGCTTGATGAGGCTTTTTGGTCCTCATTAGATTTTCCATGCACAATGGGCTTAATTCACACTTCAAAAATAAGTTTATCTTCCTCCAAAGCTTGCTTTATGGTTACTTTATTGATAACTTCCCATCCTAGGATTGACTATTCTTATATGTCTTATTTAAAAGTGCCAAACAACCTAACCAATATTTCTTACTTTGGTGTTGTACTTGAATTTTTCATTGGATCCAATCAAATTGAACATTATGACATTCAAGCCAAGGCAAACCTAGAATGATATCATAGTGTAGAGGTGCCACTACAAACCTCACACACTCCAAATACTCTTTCCCAATCTAAAATTCAATAGGATGTGAGATATAGAATTCAAAACCCTTTCTACCATCCACCATCATCAATCTACTTCCAATTACTGGTTTGATAAGAATCCTTAATTCCTTTACTAATTGCATATACATGCAATTTTTTGAACTTCCAAAATCAACCACAATCTTATATCATACCTTGCAAGTGAAGCAAACTTACATAATCAAGTTCCCAACAAGAGGCTCAAGTTTTCCTACTAGGATTCCTTGTTTCTTGATCATCATGCTCCATGAATGCTATTTGAGCTATTTTTTAAGGTCATCCATTCTTGAGCGTACATTTGGCAATGCAATGCATATTTGGGTTATGATAAAAGCAACCATTTTTTTTGTCACATTCTTTCCCTATTTTTTTGGTAAAGATGACCACCCTAAACCACTTTTCTATTTACTATGGTTTGCTAAATCTTTTTACAAAGTAGCAAGAGCATGAGTGATCTTTGAATTCACTTTGGAAATCTTTCTCCTCTAATGAGATTCATTATCTCCTTCTCTAAAATGATTTTGGTGTAACATCTTGGAATAGTTCCTTGTCCATTTTTGCTCTCATTGATGGAGCAACATCTTCACACATTCTTGGAGATTTATCTTCTAGTATCATTCTTGATACATGTTTTGCTCTACTCCCCTCTTCAAACACATTATGAGAATCTAGTCCTTGGGTACTTGGGATAGCAAATAGAATTGAATCTACTCTTGACTTGATAATCTCCTCTTCTTCATTGAGTGATTGAAACTTTCCTCCATTTGCCTCATGAGGCTCTTCACGCATTATGTCAACTCCTTCCTTGCCTTTAACAATATGGAGTTTACTAATAAGTTAGTTGAGACTAACAAAGTTGCAAGTAAGCCAAATTAGCCAAGAATTATGAAAATATTCTAGAAGCATCAAGAAAGCTACTTGATACCTTCCAACTATTAGGTAATGAACATACTAAATGGTGACTTTTAGGAGAAAGCTTCTTGGGAAGTTTCACAACTAGTTTAGCTTACATGCCAAGTAGGTGGCTTCTAGAAGGAAGTTTCTTGGGAAGCTTCCCAACTAGCTTAGCTTGCACGCCAAGAAGGCAATTTCTAGAAGGAAGTTTCCCGGTTAGCTTGGCTTGCAATTTAAGAAAGCAGCTTTAAGTAAACTTATGAGATGTTTCTCAAGAGCCTTGTATATTTTCTATAAAAACCAAAGCCCAAGTTCATGCTAGCCATTCAAAGTTTCCCTCATTCAAGAGTCCC
Organism: Lunularia cruciata; assembly: GCA_948567375.1. Taxonomy (NCBI): domain Eukaryota; kingdom Viridiplantae; phylum Streptophyta; class Marchantiopsida; order Lunulariales; family Lunulariaceae; genus Lunularia; species Lunularia cruciata. Next base: position 64,079,751 of record OX419757.1, on the reverse strand, counting down.
AATGTGGTCTTTCACTTTGATCTTCCTTCCTCTTATTTCTCTCTTCGGTCTTTTATATTGATATTAGAGCAAAATTAGGATGGATGGAATTTATGGACCACCAAATCCATTTTCACACAACCATTGAGATTTTTTTTTCCATATACTATCCAAGCATCATTTCATGTAGTTCATCATCTCATGCTTTGGGTATAATTTCCTAAATAAATCACCTTGTTTGATGAATGCTTGGTACTTTCAATTGTAACTTATGAGGAACAATGGAGTTGTTGCATCTACAAGTTAATTTAGATAAATTGAAAGTATTTTGATAGAATAGTAGACATGGTGGCAATGCCCAGAGTTATCATTGCCATGCAACAACAAATCAAGCACCTTACTCAATTGTTGGAAGAATGAGATCACCGACAACAAGAGCATGTAGAGAGAGCACATTTCAAGAAGGAGAAGAGCAAATATGATTTTTGAAGCCCAAGGTATTTCAAGGCAACAATCTTTTAAGCATAATGGAGATTTTATTTTTTGATTGTGAATGATATTTTGAAACTACAAATGTTCAAGATGAATGGAGACAAACTCTCTTGGCTTCAAGCCAATTGGATGGAGTGGCAGAACTATGGTAGAGATTTTGAATGAAACAAGCCGAATGGAACAAGCTGAATGGTAGTTTGTTGCACCAATCTCAACATGGACAGAATTCAAGAGCATAATAGTAGACAATTTTAAGCTATTAATGCCACACAAGATAGGTTGGTAGAATTAAGGAGAATTATCACTTAGGAGAATTATCACTTGTGTGGTAAGCAGGTAAGTAAATTTTTTCATACAGAGCTACGATTCATAAATATCCAAATACAAAGCAAATAGTAACAATGTAGTTCTATTTGAGTTCTTATTTAATTTCTTAGGTAGAAACTACATCCAAAAGAGAGTAACAAGTGCTCAAGAGCAATTCTTATCACAAATTACACTCATAATCACAAATCTTTCAAATCTTTCCCAAAAAAATTGATTGTGATAATTCAGTTCCTCCCAAGAACGGCTACTTCATTGCAAAAGTACTTCACCTCAAAATTGTACTCCACTCCTCCACTAAAGGCACAACTTCCTTGATCAAAATTGCTTCATATCAACTCAACGTTGCACTCACAAATGCAAAATACTACCAACCCTACAATACCTCTTAGATTTGTCAAGGCATTGTTCCGATTCCCCTGCACTCAAGATCAATCACACAAAATGAAGGTCAAGGCTATGGAATCCAACATCCAACAAGCACACTAACTTGCACTTTGAATTTCTCCCAACACTCACAAACACATACAGAATTGATACTCGGAATTGAGGTCAAGCAATGAGTATTGAAATCAGCACTTTGCTTTATCTATTCTCAAGGATAAGAATACTAAAAAAAAATTTATTGCAAAGGTCTCCTTTAAATAGGCAAATCACTTCAGCAATTATCTAACTTCCTAAACCGATTCCTAATAACTTTACCAACCTACAGATCTGAAATGACAATGCACCTCTTCATATCTGCCTCTTGCTATCTCAAAACTGGTCCTAATCCAATCCGATGTCTACTTCCACTTCAACTTCCAACCACAAGGAAAATTCCTTTATCTCATGTTCTTTGGGTTCTACAACTTCCAATTCTTCTGCCAATTCTAAAATACTTTCACTCTAAACTGCAATTAAACTCATATGTAATCTATCTACCTCCTTATCTCGCAACCCACTCTTCTCTAAAGTCTCAAGTGACAAATCCAAAGATACTTGCACTCCTACCTCTCTTACTTTGGGTCTGATATATATAGCATTCCAAAGATTGTCTAACTCCAATTTAATCAAACCCAACCTGATAGAAATGTTATTCTCTACATCTATCATCTTTCTATCTATTTGAGTTTTAAGACTAATTAACAAGGCATTCAAATCCTTGTCCTTTGCATTCTTACTCCTCATCTCCTGCACAAGCAATCATAACTCGGGTAACCTCAATCCCTCCATTCTTACTTTGGCTTCAATGGTTAACCTCGCCTTCATCTCTATGATTGCTTCTTCAACCAATTTTGCTTATTGCTTCTTCTGTCTCTCCTCCTCCATCACAACTCTAATTATTTTCAATTCCTCTTCATACTCCACTGGGTGATCCTCCAACTCCTTCACTTACTGATCAATCTTTGCCTCCAATGTCTTCACAAGATCTCTCAACCTCCCCTCTTCTTGATGGCACTTGGTCAATTCCAATTGCAAGGCTGTTGTCTTCTCTTCTACTTTCTGCCGGAATGCGTTGAGCTCTTCCCCCTTAGCCTCAACCAATTCCCTTCTATTGTCTTGCTCTAACTTTACTTTGCTTGTAACTTTTCTACCCAAAGTCTCTCCTACTTAACTTCCTTCACTTTTACTACTAACTCTCTTCCTTGCTTTGCAAACTTCTCTTGCAGATATTTTTTATCTTCTTCTGCAATGTTGCATCTACTTGCAATACTTCTCTTTCTTCCTCTCCCCTGGTCATACTCTCTTCTAACTTCAGATTCTCAGATTCTAATCTCTCCAACATTTGCAATACATTCTGCATATCAAGATGTTTACTTTGCATCTCCTTCTTCTTCTTCTCCATCTACAGCAACAACAAACATACAACATCTTGAAGGTACTCTATTTCTTCACATCCTTCTTCTTCTTCTACCTTTTCTTCAGGGATTTTATCAATCTTGCTCTTCTCTTCTGAATCCGATACTTTACTACAAAGTCGGGATCTTTGGACTGTCAACGATACATCATCCTCCAAACTTTTATTTTCATCCAAATTGATGATGTGATGTGCCGCCTTCAAACTTTCTCCTTCTTGCCTTGGCTTGGCCACCAATCCTTCTTCTCCTTCAATCACTAACTCCGCCACACTCCTGTCTCCTGCCTCTTGCTGCTCAATTTCTTCATGTAGGGAAATCACCTTCTCTTGATCTTTTTGCACCTTGACTTCACCGTCACTCTCCTCACTGGATTCTTCACTTTGTAAGGTTAACTCTACTTCTTCTTCCTCCAACCCCTTTGATGCAAACTCTACTTCTCCTTCCGATTTGACCTCCTCTTTTGGTGCAATATTCTAGATTTGCTTTCCTTCCCTCTATCCAATCCTTCTTAACTTGGTGAGCTCTCCACCTCAGTCTTTTCCTCTTTCTTGGCAAGGGTATAGACATCTTTCTATTTTCTCCCATTCCCACACAGTGGTCATCACTGCTTCTCAACTACCAAATATATTGTTGCTCCTTGTAATTAGCTTCTTGACACAGATCAAGATGGAAGTGAGATCCATCCTTTTTCTTCTCATTGCTACTTAGCAAATTCAACCTGAGGTAAAAATGCACTACAAAAGGAACAAAATAATGCGCTGGTGTCAAACTCTTCCAATTCAGCACCATATGTCATGCCCGTTGATAGAAACACTTCACCCAATTGATCGGCTCTCCTACAAATATTTTATGGAAGAACATTGCCTATTGCTTCGTAACATAGGTGGTGCACTCGAATTTAAACAAGGCCATCATTGCACTTATGATACTTCTCCTCACTGGGTCCCAATAGGTCTCCACCTTGTACCCATTCTTTGTGCACTTTAAGGTGAACAAATTTTTGATTTCTTGGGTTTCTTTTGCAACTTCTCCTTTCCCCAAGAATGTAGCTCCATCCTCTTCTCCACTCTCTCTTCCTAGCACCAATCTCCAGTCCAACTCTGTCCATTAAGCCAGATTGCCTCTCTTCCCTACCATTGCCAGCCCATCTATACATTTATTGACGGTGATCTCTACCGTGAAATTGGGAAAGCATATGTTCCAATTCCATGCAAGGAAAGTAATACAAAGTTTATTGAGAAATTTGATATGAGCCATGACGTCTAACCGCCTAATCATTGGGTTCCTCACTGCTAGTATAGGTCACTTCCTTATTCCTTTCATTATACTCTCCTTTGTGATACACTTCTGAAAGACAATTCTCTTGTCCCTTGGGCGTGCAACTCTAAATCCCTCTAGATTCACCAAAACTTCACTCACTACCACTCCTCTTCCCTGGTCTCCCTCAAAATAGCTTTGCAAAGGCAAAGAAAGTTCACCTGTCATGCGTCTCCTTCTTGATTCAAAACCTGACTTTATAGTCCAACGTTTCTCAATCATTCTTCAAATGCTTGTCCACAAAGAAATCACACCTTCTACATGCACTTCTCCTATCACTTCAATTTCTCCCACTCATGCCTTAGCCATTTTTTGTGTGCGGTACAATCTTGAATTTCCAACCCCGAAGGAAATCTATTACATTGTCTTTGCATCAGGTTGATCACCCCAAGGTGAAGTATCCTTACTTTGGGTTGAACTCTAACAGATCCAATCCAAGTATTGACATTTACTAACCCAAGGTAACTTCCTTTGGGTTGATACAAAAACGTGAATTGTCTTCTTTCTTCCATCCTTTGCACTCAATTCCCCTTCAACATTACACTTCTTCTTTGAAAAACCCTTAAACCAACTTAAAACAACAAAACCACTAAATAGAGATGGAGAATGATGGAGAAATATAAGTAACTTGTAGAAGAAGAGAAGAAGAAGATACATGTTGAGCAGATATTCAAGATAGAGAAAATAAGGTCCAAATTGAGAGACTCATAATTAAAGAAAGGAATGAAAAATCATCAAGTTTTTACCCAATAACTTTGGAATTAGCACAAGTTGAGAAAACACTAGATGAGATTAAGAGTATAATCACAACAATATCACAAATAGATTCACAAGCAATTGGAGGTGGTGGAAGTAGAGCTTATGTTATTAATGTAAATTTCCATGTTCCTAATTGGAATGATGATAGCAATTATGGCATGTAATGGTGATAATGACTATTGTACATCACAAATTCATAAGTTATGACTACAATTATTTATTTAAAATATTAGATTAATTTGATATCCATTCATTATGAATGTATTTTTATTCTCCTCTCTTGAGCATATTCGAAAGCATGAACTGATTGATGTGATTTCTCTACCATGGTGAATGTATTTTGTTATTCTTTTCTCTTCAACATATTTTTTTATTCTACTCTCTTTGGCATATTTTGATGCACAAATTGATGCACAAATTATTTCTTGTGGTTTTTTTTTATAACTAAGCATAAGGTCTTTTTATCATATTATTAGTTTTTAACAAGTGCAAGTGCATTTAGTGTTAAGCATTTTTCAAATTGACATCTTAAAGTTGTAAAGAGCAATGCAATGGGTTTTTCACAAGTTTCTTTGAGATGCATGGGATGCACAACATGCATAGGAAGCATGGCTTGCGGGCTGCATGGGCTGCATGGAAAACTAAGAATATGCATTCTATGGGTCTAATAAGTGATCCTCAAAGAACAATGCTATGTTGAAAAAACAATGTTGTGTGCCATGATTAGATTGCCTAAATTGAGGAGGCTATTGATATTGTTGCTTCCAACCTTTACAAATACTACTACCAATATTCTCTGTCAGTCTCTTCTATCAACAACCAAGCTTGTGGTAGGGCAACAAAAGTTGATGATAGGTGTTTCATCCTAATAAGAATCAATTGATTATTCTGCTCATGTATGCTCTTTCTCCTTCTTGTCTCCATTGAAAAATGCCAAGAAGATAAGACTCACTTAAATTGATTAAATGCATGCAGAATCTCCTTTCTTTCTTTGCTTACACTTCTGAAAGAAGTTCAAGAAACTTGGTAGTTGTTGATTAATGATAGCCCTAGTGACATACCTCAAGTTCATAAAGATCAACAAGATCCCCCCCCCCTCTCCCCCGTGCACCACTCACTCACTTTACTCTTGTTACTTGAATTGAATAACTTTTCTCTGATCTATTTGAGTAACATCTACCAGCATGCATCACATTATGTATCAATCCCAACACTATATACCGTAGCAAGTAAGTCTATAGTATCACAATCTTTTTGCCACCACCACTGTCTTAGCATAGTATGTCAATCATCCAATGCTTCCAATGCAACATGAGCTCATTTGCCTAGCACTCACAATGTATAATACTATTTCAAATTTGTGTATTAATACCATCTCTCGATAGGGTGAGAAAGCACCAAGAGGATGAAAAGAATCCAATACATGAGAGAAAATATAAGAAAGATGTGAACACTAGCTCAAGTATTTTACAATAGTGGTCTTTTTGTTCTAGCATTATTATTTTTTACTTACTTCTTCTTAATGAAAGGGAAAAGACGGAATACAAAGTACATATAAGCAATATAGAGTTGAAAATTGCTCTCAATTTTTTTACAATTATATGCTAAGCATATCATTTTACTAACTAAATCATAATTTTACGTACTTCAATGGAAGAGAAAAGAGGATTACAAATTATATAAGAAATATTGAATATAAAGTTGCTCTTGGATCTTTAAACTTGTATGTTAAGCATATCATTTTACTAATTATATCATACAAATTTAATTGAAGCAAATTGTTGTACTAACTATATCATACAAATATAATTGCATCTCACAAGGAGTGCACTCATATAAAAAATTAACAAATATCAACAACAAAAAAATTTATATACAAAGGTATACAAGGTGCAAAAGATTGTATAGAGGTATGTATAAATACATAATAAGTGTAAATCTATATAAAATTACAAAATTAGTAGACTATGTGTGTATATATATATATATGTTGGAGTGCATACTCAAAGTATTGGTAGAAGATTCTATGTAGAAATAAAAGACTATATGTCTACATCCATTCCCTCTCCCTATGATGCATAATGGGCTCATGTAAACCTTCCACTCTACTATCATAAGGGTATGCACTATAATCTCTAAGATACTTGAGGTCCACTCCTCCTCTACAAATAAAATAGTTGGCTCCATGCTAGCTCTAAATCTATCTAGAGGAGCTACAAAGATATTTAATGATGAGTTGTGGGAGGTCCTATATGAATGAGTAAATCTAAGAGGATGTATAGTACCATGTAGATATTTCCTATAATAAGCAAGAATCATTACCAACTATAGATATATCCCTAATTGATAAAACTAAGGATTTAAATGTGCTATAAGATCTAACCATGTAACCTCTATACTTGTCAATAAACCCATCCATCTTACCAAGTCATTCTATAAGTTGTGCTTTTGTGCTCTATCCCCTTTGTTAGAAAGCCAAAATCACACATAGACCAAAATAGTTGCTTAACCTCCTTATTTGAGCCATTGGTCCAAACAATAACCTCAAAGTGTGACATGCAATACTCCATAAACTCTCTAATTCTAGATTGGGAGATATATCATAAGGAACTATGTACTCTATAATAGCTCTTGCTTTGAATCATGGTCTATCCACACCATTGTTCAAATAGGGGATGACAAGATGCTCTCATATATGCTAAAAAACCAACATCCTAGATTAAAATCTTCCTCCTCAAATCCATGTGACAAAAGGATACAAGGATTGAATGCTCTTGATAAGCTTGTCCTTTGTCTCAAATCCCTTGACCTAGATACCTCATCTCTCAAAGCCATAGTCCTCTCTTAGAGCCATAATAACTCCTCAATGCTACCTCTAAGCAAGATGGAGGTGCCAAGATCATCTAGAGCATAATGTCTTCAAGGCACAATGTTTATATCACCAATCTGTACAGAAGGCTCCTTCCTAGGCCCTCCCAAAAGATTCAATGCAGTTTTTGTATACATTGTAGCATTAGTGGCTTGCCTAACAACATAATTATGTGGCTCTAGTATGAGACTCATGAGAGTGTATCTCTAACCCACTCAAGTTTGAGTTCCCATATGCACAAAAATATCTAAGTATCTCCTAGCCTCTATCCCACTAGTATGACCTTCTACATCCTTGGTCAATGTCCACACTTGTGTCATATATGGATCTATGTACTCACAAATAAAATTCCTTGCATTCTCATAAGCCCACTCTAACTCACACCTCAACTTGTCTAGAATTCTTTGCTTAATAGTTAATTCAAACCTAGTCTTCTCCAAAGTCTCCATAGTATCTCTAAACTTTGTATGGAGAGTCTCTTGGACCTAATATATCCCTCAAGAGTCAACTCTTGTTGTGATACAAGTATATCTAACTACACCAATCTCTCAACTCTAGTACTCTCTATTAGTCTACTCTCATGCCGAATAATAAAGTGTTCCTCTATTCTGATATGCACTTCCCTCTTTTCCAATCTCCTCTCACCCTCAATAAGAAGGTACTCTAGAGTCATGATCCTACTTTCTACTACTTTATTATCACTCTAAACAAAACTATGCTCCATCTCCCTATAATTATTAGAAAGATTCTATGTGATATTTTGTAGAGCCATAGCTCTAGAAATGAAAATGGCAATAAATTTAACTACAAATTTTTTAAGAAATTATAGGTAGGATTTTTTCAATAGAATTGTTATGAGTGCTTCCTTTTGTTATCTCCTCCAGAGATCCCTGCAAGGCTTTCAAAAGGCTCACAAGAGATACATTGCAATTGAACTACTAGTGATCTTTTCAAATTTTTACATAATGTCTACATATTTTAGCAACAAAACTTGTGTACCGCTTCAATCCAAAGTAGAGGTCTATCATTCAATAGGGGGTTCAAGTGGTCCTTTCTTGGGTCCATAAGGAAGCCATAAAGTAAAATTACCATCCATCCCAAAAACATTTATGGCCAGTGTTGGGAGTGTACCAAGGAGGGTTTCTGGTCCATAGCTTGTAATTGTAAAAATCCCATGAGTTATGAAAATCATAATTTGCAGAAATGTTTTGGCCCAAAAGATTGACTGGATGTTTGTAATCATTGATTAGTGAAATAATAGAATACTGAAATGTGGGGATGTGGTACTTATGTAGTCAATAGGTGCTTGCTTAAATCCTCAAGCAAGAAAATACATGAGAACATGCACAAGAAATTTTAGCTTGACCACATGAACTGTTTTGCTACTTATAAGGGTTGAATATTTTCTCTCCATTGTTCAAAATTTCCTATGGCTCAACCATTTCTCCATGTTGATCTTCTCCCTCATCATTTCAAGTGGCTCAACTTTTCTCTTATTTCAATTTCACCCGATGGCTTAAAAATTGCTCCTTATTACATTTTCTCCCTCAAAATTTCTTGTAGCTTAGCATTTTATCTCCAATGCTCAACATTTTCTTCCTATTGCTCAACATTTCCAATGGCACAAAAATTTCTCCTTGTCACACTTTCTCCTCTACATTTCCTATGGGTGAACATTTTCTCCCCATGGCTCAACTTTTTCTCCCCATTATAGTTTCTCCTTGTCGCTCAACATTTCCCATGGCTCAATATTTTCTACATGTCATATTTCTCTCCATGTTCAAATTTTTCTATTGCTCCTCATTTTTCAGAATCATGCCAAGGATTAGTAGTCACAAGCATCTAAGTGGAGAAATTGAGAAAATAATGCACAACACCCTTGAGATAGAGATGAAGGGAGTCAGGGATGAAATGACTTCAGTATGGACAAGTATGCAGGATGGAGCTTCAATAATGAAAAGGAAAAAGATGCAAACTTTGAGATAAACTTGTTGGTAAAGTGGTAGGATTTTGTTTAGAGTAGTAGATATCTTAGCCCAAGAATTAAAACTGATTGTTCCTTTTAGTTTGTTGTAAATTATTTTCATTTTCTTGAACCTTACATGCTTAACAGGCTAATGCACATGGATATATAATCCTTTTACACTTTGGTGGAAATCAATAGGGAAAAGATAGACTATTTATATCAATTTCCTTGATTGCTTTGGACATAGTGATAATGGCACTTTAGTTCTCAAGGAGATGAATCTTTGGAGTAAGTGCAAGCTCTACCATAACATTCACAAGGAGAGTGATAGAAGCCATATTATCCACTATGTCAAGAGAGGTTCAAAGACTAGATAGAGGAGAGAGATCCAAGTATTATTGGCTTTCACATTGAAGGGTTTATTGGGATGTTTGGGTTGGTAGACGTGACTCTATTCCCACTTGGTAAAAGATCCAAGATAGATGGTGAAAATATTATAGTAGGAAGGGATGCTACTCACTAAATGGCCAAGTAATCTACAACAACTAGAAAATGATGCTTCATTTTGATGGAGGTAAGACTCATGGGATCATCATGAGCTATTCTTCATTGTAGATTTAGGGCATTTTCTTTGCACTCTAGGTTTAATGTTTTTACTTTATTTGCTTGCAATATGATTTGTCTCTTTGTATTGTATCCACATTGCTGATTGGTTTCATGGTTTCATTGGTGAAGGATGTTGTGCTCATGTTACAATATGATATGTTTGAAGAAGTCCACTCTCTAGACAGATATAAATCAAAAAGGCATAAGGAACTCTTTCAACCTCCACAAATATTTGCTTGCAGATTTTGGGTACACATCCATGTAGCATCTAGTTAAGACCTTCAAAATAGCTTGCAAGGCAAACAAATAGGACTTCAACAAATTTTTGTCCTGCACTCGAGTTAAAAAAAAGATGTTGTATAGGAGTTCTCAAGGCTAGGTGATATTTGTTAGGAAATTAAGGATTTAATTGAATGACAAAAGTATCTCAACTTGTTTATGACCTTCCATAGTTTCTAATTATGTTAATGGGCTTGCCCATGGTGAGGTAAATCTTGTGAAGGCCTAAAAACACTTCAATATTATATGATACCTCCTCTTCTATACATTGTAAAGGCCACAAAATTTCCATTATAGTCTTCCTATCTTTAGTATCCTAAAACATCTTATAGATGAATTTCCTACTAACTATCCACTAGTTGTCAAGCATATACTTTTCAAGGTACTATAGAATGGCAAGAGTGAATTGTTATTTCTTCATATCAAACAAGTCATGAACATTTCAATTGACCACCACCAAAGACACATCATCACCACCAAACACATTATAGTACTTGGAATTACAATCAAATATGCAACTTTAACATATTTTGTTTCTTATAGGTATCCAATATTATCTTCCTCCTCTTTATATGTTGGAGGTAAAATCTACATTAGAGATACTTAGCTTATTATAACTGCATTCTCAAATGCTTCTTCTTGCATGCCTTTGTTCTTTACACTTTCATATGCCAGCCACCTTCTTGAAATTTGGTAACGTGATACAACACTCTATTAGCTCAATTTTTTAGGAAATTAGCAAACAAGTATTCTCCATCCTGCCTCATTCAAGCAGGAACATGATGAGAAAAATCCATGCAAAGTTCAGTTGCACCCTTTCTAATACATGCTTCTAGTGCACTGAAATTGCAAGTAGCAATAGATCAGTGGAGTTTGTCCAAGTATTATGGTAGTGTCTTCAATTCTAAATGTTGCATCCAACTGCCTCCTTAGTTAAAGTGTAATAGCAATAAGATCATCAAACTTGTTCTAATAGACCTGCTCATCCATCAAATTCTATGCTTGTAAGCTCTTCAGATTGAACTAATTGCTATAAAGAAAGAGTGTAAGCTCCTCACATTGAGCTACTTGCTATAGAGAAAGAGCGTGCACTTGTACAACTTGTCTAATGAATTCATTTTGCTTTGTTTGTGATGGCCTTAACCACAAGGCATGCAATTTGTCATTTACAATTGAATTGCTAATCCTAAAACTCAATTGTAGAAATGATAATCTTTTCTCACAACAAATGACTTACAACAATTAAATATTAAATGAGGAACCATTCTTGATCTTTCATGTTTTTTAAATTAGTCATTTTGTCTATGTATAGTGCTTTAATTTTTCTGGTTATATATAATTCTAGAATGGTTGTGTTTTCAGATATTTATACAAGATTATACCTATATTTATTAACATCTCCAAAGGAAACAATTTTAGGATTATTTTACTATCAAATTTAGTTTCTTTCAAGAGTACAAGGATCTCTATTTTCCATATGATTGTTTGGAAAACATGATAAATAATCACTATCAAATTATTTGAATCCAATACTTAAAAAATTCATCTTAAAATTTTTTTATTACAATAAATCTTATTAAGGTTTGCATCTCATAGATCTTACACAACCACTCTCTTGTAAGAAACTAAGTTATTATCAAATCTCTACCAAAATAGGAATATATTCATAAAAACATTGGAGATTTAGTATCATTTGAGTCTATTAAGGTGTGTATTTATAAGTCACACACATCCACCTCAAAAGAATTTTAAACAAAAAAGCTACTTTTTATAGTGTTGAACATGGATTTTACAATCTCCTTGAATATCCTCTTGCACCTTTAGAGCAGTTCCCTTTTCAATATGCTCATCTTCAACTCTCATTTAAAGCTTCTTATTTGTGCAAAAATACTAGTCTGCATATTTACATTATCATTTTTTACTTAAGGATACCCATACTTTTAAAATAAAAAGTCAATGTCTAAACTTATGTGAATCAATCTCAACAATCTGTAATATTAGGCATATGCATCTATTAGTATCTTGTTTCTTCTTTGTTAAATGTGTTTGCTTTCCATAACTAACTACTGAATCTCAATTCTCTTTAGTTCTCTTCTTCATTCTTAGATAAGATGTTTTAAAGCTTCAGATACTAAAATGAGCTTCAAATTAAGAGCATTTGCTATAAGTATGGTTTCTCTTTTAAGTTTCAAATTTGGTGCAACCTAGAAAAAACTTCTACTCTTTCCAAGATTACAAGGCAGTTATAAAAATAAATAGAGGCACTAAAAACAAGCAAATCCATTAAATTATCCACTAAAATTTATGTGTCTTGTTGAGATATGATCCAAATGTGATTATTGCTACTTCCAAAGATCCAGTGTTCATTTTCAATCAACTAAAGTACAATATCAAATTAAAAAGAAACCATTCATTCATTCATTCATGATGACATCTGATTTTTAGATAAAAAAGAAGAAGAGTAATATATAATATTATAGTTAATTTTTTTATGTCTTGAAAGGATTTGTTTAGATCAACCAATGTTTGCTAGAGCTTCTTTATGCATTTTGTCATTGCCTCCCATTTTAGAAGTAATTAAAAGGACCTCAAGATCTCCTTCTAATCTATGGTATGGCTAAGAGATACCATACTTTGTTCTTTTTTCCTATTATATATTTGTGGAAAAGAACATGCACCAAAACTTTGATATTGAGATCCACTACTTTGAACTAAAGGTGAAATCATTCAAAGAGTGGATTGATTTAGGTTATTTATCTAAGTAACTTGTAAAATCCTATGTTTCTTTCAAGAACTCTATATAAGGTTTTAGATTATAAGACTCCAAGATAACATCTATCAAGGAATACAATTTTAAGACGTTGATTCAAATGTACAAATATGTGGCTTAACATTTGGTCAATATAATCATAAGTATTGCTAGCCATCAATATTTAAGTTAAAAGTCTTAAACACTTTCCTAAAATCATAAAAGATATGAAAATAGGTTGTAAGTTTTTCTTAAATGATATTATATAGTTGAAGGTAGACAACAAGAGGAAGAGTGCCAATTTACTTAGTAAAAATCTATGATAGTTATATTTGAATCAAAATCCTAAGTAGTTATATTTAAATCAAACTTTTAGAAATCTGGTCAAGAATATTTTTATTTCATTTTTCATTTTAAGATTAATGCTCCAATAAAATATATAATTCCATAGTAGTAAATTGTAATGAATTTTGGTTTCTTGATAAAATGCAAAGTGCAATTTTATTTTCATCCATGCCATCTATGACAATGCCAACAAATATTTCAAGTTGCAATAAATATTTCTTCCGCAAATATGCTAATCTTGTATGTTCACGTGCTTACAAAGCTTGATAAAGTTATAGAGTTGCAACAATTGATGTGGGATTTGGGTTTGATTAATTTGAATTTGATCAATTTGATCTAGGATTTGGATTTGATGTATGTCAGAGTTAGTCTAAAAGACCTATCAAAGTATCCTTGATCTTGCAAAGAAAAGAGTTAAGAGTCAACTTTTCCAAGATTTGGATTTGATGTATGTCAGATTTAGTCTAAAAGACCTATCAAAGTATCCTTGATCTTGCAAAGAAAAGAGTTTAGAGTCAACTTTTCCAAGATATCAAAAATTGAATGCAAATGGAGAATGAGATTTACTTGTTTGTGATTCAAAGTTGATGGAGGTCAACTTTGGTGTAGAAGATCTAGCAAAGTATTCCTTAACTTGGCATTGCAAAGAGTTTGGAGTTAATATGTAAAATATACTAAATTGATAAGGAATTTAGTACAAAAACAAAGTGAGCAATTGGCTCTATTTGCATTTGGAAGCTTTGAGGTATTAGTGGTGGGCTAGAGAGGCTACAAAGGGTTTCTTATATAAGGTGGCTATGAAGGCCTTAGCAAGAATATTTATAGTATTTGAGCCATTTTAGCTTTATGCTTATCAAGCTATTTGTAGTAATTTAGAAATGGTTGTGGGCTAGAGATGCTACAAAGTTTAGCTTACCATAAAGAAGCTAAAAATGCCAACTTGCTTAGAGAGGCTATTTAGACAAACTTAAAATTTTCTTCCATTTTCTTCTTGTTGTTTGTAAAAAATTGGTGACCTATCTTTTAGCTTGCTATAGAAAGGCTACAAAGGCTAACTTTCTAGTGTTACCATTTTCTTGTAGTAGTTTGTCAAAATTTGCCATAAGGAGGCTACAAAGAAAACTTACTACTTCTTCCATTTTCTTATATTAGTTTGTCAAAATTTGGCCAAACAAACCCTTAGCCAACACCTATACTCCTACTTGTTATCTTGGTTCAAGTGACACTCATATCTATATAACTATACTCTTAGCCAGAAGAGGATTACAAAAAGAAAATATGAGTTTCTTGTTTCTCATGCAAGGAATACCCAAAATATTTGTAGCATGCCTATTTTTCACCTTAGAGATAGTTTTTATATGCACTATGTGCTACAAGGAAGAACAAGTTAGTATCAAGCAATTCATCATCAAGGATAGAAACTCAAATAAATTCTCTCATTCACTTTCCAAATATCTTATTCTTTCCTCAAATCACTCATTTTCTCTCTAATATCAAAACTTCACCAATGGTAACATTACTTCATACTCATAAAAGTTTAGAATTATAGATTCCTCCAACATCAATGCCAAGCTCCTCCAAAATTACCCTTAAGGTAAGACTTCACCAATATTAAATAGAAGATCCTTCTTTCACACTCAAAGAGGATCTTTTAGAGTAAGAGGTTCCTCTAAAATCAATATAGTGGCACTCTCAAGAAGAAAAACTACTCATATCTTAGCAAATATAGATAATACTCATAAAGTCTCATTTTTTCTCATTCACTCAAAGCCATGATGACTTTCCATGAGCTCCAAGCTCATAAAGCCATGATGACTTTCATTTCCTAAGCTTCCTTATATACTCAAGAGAAGCATTAAGTAAGAGCCGTTTATAACTTGTAAAATCCATACTTTACCTAAATTATCCTAAGTAAGGAATTTTAGATCAATTAGAACTCACATGGGTTTTTGGCCCCACATTCTTTGCTTTGGAAGCTTCCCATTATATTCTTTAAAAATCTAGTACCTCTTCCAATAAAAGTTGTGATATACTCCAAAGGCAAGTCAAATTTACCTAACCTCATCAAAATCTACTAACAAAGGTCACTTAACTTGGTTAAATCTAAAGATTTTGGTATCTCCTATATACTACATCAGTTTGACTATACAATGTTCAAGATAAAGATCCTTCTCTAGTATAATATTATGAAAAATATCTAGAAGGTTCTTCTCTAAAAGAAGCTAATCTTAAGAGGTATCACTCTAATATAATAAAATTTAAAATTCATTATGTTGTCCTATTAAGTACATAACAAGTAAAATTCAGATATTTCTCCTTATTGAGTCATATTAAATTACTCATTAATCCCTCTAACTTAGTTATTAGTAAAATTAGCTAGTTTTTACTAATTTAATACCACCAAGATATTACTAACATCTAATATGTGCCTTATAAGATCACAAGTAGCACCAAAATATAGGGATCATTCCAATTAGACCATTGTGGATGTTTTTTAGGTGATATATGTCTCAAAAATTGCATAACATGGTGAAGAAAGATATATTTGTATCAAGTTTTGCTAAATTTCATACTTATGATAGATAAGGAAAACTACCTTACAAATGAGTAGTGCGCAAAGTCTAGAAGTTCCTCCATCTTAATTGTAGAAGTTTCATGTTGTTTATGGTAACAACTAAATACAAGTTGCTCAAAGCTCACCCTAATATCAACCCATAATTTAGCTTTTGTTTTACTTGGATCTATGTTAGTTGAACCAATGTAACAATATGGAATTTAGTGATGAAGTTAGTTAGGACTAATGAAGTAGCAAATAGACCAAATTAACCTAGAATATTCTAAACAAATCTAGGAAGCTCCTTCGAAAGCTCCTCAGCTAGCTTAGCTTGCACCCCAAGTAAAAAGCTTCTAGAAGCTTCCAACTAGCTCAGCTTACACGCCAAGTAGGTTGCTTCTAGAAGAAAGCTTCTTGAGAAGCTTCTTGGTTAACTTGGTTTGCACTCCAAGAAAGCGGCTCAAGGAAGTTTCTCAAGAGCTTTGTATGCTCCTTATAAATACCAGAGCCAAAGCTCATACTAAGCATTTGGAGTTCCCACACTCAAGTGTCCCAATGTGATCTTCCATTCTCCTATTTCTCTCCTTGATCTCAATCTTTTACATTGGTATCAAAGCAAGAATTGGATGGATGGAATTTATGGACCACCAAATCCATTTCTGCCAAACCATTGGGATTTTTGTGTCCAAGTACTACCAAAGCATCATTTCATAAAATTTATCATCTCATACTTTGGGCAAGACTTTCTGAATACAATCACCTTGTTTGAGGATCCCTTGGTACTTCCTATTGTAACTTATGGAGAATGATGGACGTGTTGCATCTATGTCTTAATAAATTAGATAAATTGTGGGTGGTGTGATATAGTAGTAACCATGGCAGAAATGCCCGAGGTTATCATTGCTATGTAGTAACAAATCAAGCACCTTACTTGATTATTGAATGAACGAGATCATTAACAACAAGAGCACATAGAAAGTACCAATTTGAGAAAGAGAAGAGCAAATCCGACTTCCAAAACCTAATATTTTTTAAGGCAAGAATCTTTCAAGTGCAGCAAAGAATTTTGAATGTGAACATTATTTCAAGGCTACCAATCTTCAAGATGAAAAAAACCAGATTCTCTTGGCTTCCAGCCAATTGGATGGAGTAGCAAAGTTATGATGGCAATTCTAGGTGGAGCAAGCTGAATGGCAAATTTTTGCACCAATCTTGACATGGACAATAATTGGTTGATTCCAAGCTATAAATGCCAGACAAGCTGCACTCAATAAGTTAGGATCCCTTGGTACTTCCTATTTTGGTTGATTTTGAGAAGTTCAAAAATTGCTTGTCCATGCAATTAGCAAAGGAATTAAGTATTCCTATCAACCTAGTAATTAGATTGATGATGGAAGATGGTAGAAAGAGTTTTGCATTCTAGACCTTGCATATTGTTACCTTCAAGATTGGGAAAGAGTATTAAGAGTGTATGAGGTTTGTAATGGCACCTCTATACTATGATATCATTCTAGGTCTACCTTTGATTGATTATCATAAGGATTAATTTGATTAGAATTGACAAAATATTCAAGTACAACATCAAGGTAGGAATTTTGATTGAGCTCTTTGGCACTTCTAAGTAAGACACCTAAGAGTAGTCAGTCCCATGATGGGAAATTTGTTGAGAAGGTAGCCATAGAGTAAGCTTTGAATGGAAATGAGTCCCAAGATGGGAAGTTTATCAAGAAAGCAACTATGGAGCAAGCTTTGAAGGAGCAAGCTTTGAAGGGAGATGAGTCCCTAGATGGGAAGTTTTTCAATGAAATAACCATAAAGTAACCTTTGGAGGAAGATAAGTCTATTTTTGCGATGTGGATCAAGACGATTGCACAAAGAGAATCCAAGGGGAGTCAAAAGCCTCGTCAAGCAATGGTTGATCAAATAGTTTAGGAGTTTGTAGACGTATCTCTGGATTATCTACCAAGGGGATTACCCTCCGATTGTGGTGTGCCCTTCAAGCTTGAATTATTGCTAAGGAGTATGCTAGTGAGTAGACCAATCTATTAGCTCTCACCAAACGAGTTGAAGGAGTTGCAAACAACACTTATGGAGTTGTTGGAGAAGGATTTCATATGGCATAGTACATCTCCTCGGGGAGCACCAATACTATTTGTTCCAAAGAAGGATGGAGGACTTAATTTTTGTATTGATTATCATGGGCTCAATAAACAAACAATGAAGAATGCATATCCCTTGCCTTGAATTGATGATTTTCTTGATCAATTGAGTGAAGCACAATACTTTTCCAAGTTGGATCTTTACAACAACTATTGGCAAATCCCTATTGATAGAGAGGATGTGCAAAAGACTGGCTTCTGCACAAGGTGTTGGTATTTTGAGTGGAGAGTTCTACCTTTTGGGCTCATTGATGCTCCAACAATCTTCATGGATTAGATGCATTGGGTTTGGATGGACTATTGGATCGATATATGGTGTTGTTCTTGGATGATATCTTAATCTATAGCAAGACAAAGGCAAAACACGTGAATCACGTGCAAGAAGTCCTAAGACAACCACAACAATTGAAATTTTACTGCAAGAAGTCAAAGTGTGCCTTTTGGCAAAAAAGGTTACCTTTTTGGGTCACAAGATCTCATCGGAGGGGATCAAGATGGAAGAGGAGAAAATCAAGGCCATTATTGATTGGTCCACTCCAAAAGATGTTATAGAAGTATGGGCATTTAATGGATTGGCCAATTTTTACCAATGGTTCATCCACTATTATGCCCATGTGGATGCACCCTTGACTGATCTCTTGGAGTAGAACTCAAGCTTTTTGTGGACTACCAAGCACAAGAAGCATTCCAAAAGCTGAAACATATGGTGTCTTCAAGACCCGTTCTTCAACCGTATGATCCTCAACTACCTTGTGTGGTTGATTTTGATGCTTCTAACTTTGCAATTGGAGCCGTGTTGCAATAGGAATTCCCAGATAGATTACATCCTATTGCCTTTGTGCTCACCAACTAAATACAACTGAAAGGAATTACACTACTCAAGATCGGGAACAACTAACAATGGTATATGTCACCAAGGTATGGAGGCATTATCTCTTGGAGAAACAAGTGATCATGCAAAAGGATCACAAACCATTGTGGTAGACATTACACTTGGAACACATGAAGAGTTGACATCATCAATGGGAGGAACAACTACAATTTTTTGATATCAAACTTGAGTACAAACTTGATCAGTTCCATGCTATCCTTGATGCCCTATCACAACAACCTGATTTGAAGTCTCTTCCTCTCATCACAATGGCAATTAGATTGGGATCAATTGATTCCAAAGTCCAAATTGAGTTTAAGATAGCTCTACAACAAGATCCTTTCTTTTAAATGGTACAAGGTTGTCTTGCAGCATGCAACAAGGAGTACAATACCTTCTCTTATAAGGAAGGCTTTCTATTCTATGAGAACAAGATTTATGTTCTAGCCAAGGGTGACCTCTAACTTGTGTGCCGCCAAGATGCCCATGACTTACTAATCATGTGGGTGTGGACAAGACCTTGGATACCCTTAACACCAAAGGTGGTGGCCCTACATGACACAAGATGTTTGAGAGTTTGTCCGATCATGCAAGAGCTGCCAACGTAACAAGGCCAACAACCTAAAACCAAGTGGACTCCTTCAATCGCTTCCCATTCCAAATGCTCAATGGGAACACATGAGCTTGGATCTCATCACATTCTTTGCCCAAGACAAATCAAGGTCATACAACAATCATGGTGTTTATGGATAAGCTTAGTAAGAAAATCCATTTTGCACTAACCTTTGATACCATGGATGCTCCAACATTAGTGTAAATATACTTTGATAATGTTTATAAGCATCATAGGATGTTGTGTGTATTCACCTTCAACCGTGATCCTTGATTCACTAGAAAATGTTTTGGCAAGCACTCTTCCAGATACTTGGTACCAAGCTTACTTTGTCCATGGCCTATCATCCTCAAATTGATGGACAAACTGAACATACAAAGTGCACCTTGGAGGATATGCTTTCTCTCCTTTCTTCCTCAATTTAGCCAAGATCCACTTGTTCTAGATTCCCTTCTTGCTCCTCCTCCATCTTATGTCTCTCATGCTTCAACCTTCTTGACCACCATATCCCAATCTCTCCAACAAGCCAAATCTCACCTCCTTGTTGCCCAAAATCTTCAGGAACAATATGAAAACTACCATTGTTGTGATCTCACCTTTCAAGTTGGTGATAAAGTCATGCTCTTGTCTAGTAATCTATCCCTCCCACTTGATACCCAAGTCCATAAACTTGCTCCTAATTGGATAGGACCCTTTGATGTCACCCAAATCATCTCTCCTAATGCTTATTGACTCGCCTTGCCTTGTCATATGCACATCCACGTTGTCTTTCATATTTCCAAGTTGAAACCCTTTATTCCTAACCCATCTTCTTTTTCCTCTCGTGTCCAACCTCCTCCTTCTCAATGATCATGAGGATCAATGATCCATCCCTATCAATGATCATGAGGAGCACAAAGTTGATCATTTCCTTGCACATTGTTATATCCAACAAGGCCGTTGACAACCTACAGAATACAAGGTCCCTTGGAAAGGGTATCCACTTCATGATGTCACATAGGAAGCTCTTTCTCACCTCCAAAATGCACAAATGACCATCCAAGAGTTTGAAGCTTCACTGGCGACGAAGACGTCACCAACTAGTGGTGGGAATATGTAACAATATAGAGTTTAGTGATGAAGTTAGTTAGGACTAACAAAGTAGCAAATAGGCCAAATTAACCTAGAATATTCTAGAGGTATTTAGGAAGCTTTTTGGAAAGCTTCCCAACTAGCTTAGCTTACATCTCAAGTAGGTAGCTTTTGGAAGCTTCTAATTAGCTTAGCTTGTATGCCAAGTAGGTTGTTTCTAGAAGGAAGTTTCTTGAGAAGCTTCACGGTTAACTTGGCTTGCACTCCAAGAAAGCGGCTCAAGGAAGCTTCTTGAGAAGCTTCTCAAGAGCCTTGTATGTTCCCTATAAATACTAGAGCCAAAGATTATGCTAGGCATTAGGAGTTCCCACACTAAAGTGTCCCAATGTGATCTTCCATTCTCCTATTTCTCTACTCTATCTTGATCTTTTACAACCAAGGTGGAGGCTAGTAATTTTTTACATAACTATAATGTTGATTGTCAAGTTTGATGTAGATATATCTTCAAAGACAAAATTAAGTAATTTATACAAAAAACTCAAGGAAAGAAATATTATGTGGGTATAAATCAAAGAAGAGCTATAAAATAATATCTAATATGGTGTCCTTGGAGGTTATATCTATGTATAGTGATAATCTCTATGCATGGTTTGGACAAGCAAATTATTGGACTTGTAGGACTGCATTATTTTGTATGTAGGAGAATTTATTTTGCAAGGAGTAGAAGGATGTGCCAAAGCACAAGGATGGTGATACTTGATCTATACATAAAAAGCAAAAAATAATCTTAGTAGCAAAAGCTCTTATAATTGGTTAGTGATAATAAGAAGTTGAGCACATGTATGGAGGTTAATAAGTTCAGTATTGATGGTATCTTTATGGAGTGTAACAACAATAAGGTGAAAAGTTCCATTAAGTTTATTATCTCAAGAAATTAGATTTCAAATCTTGGAGAGTAGCTTAATTACAACTTTGGAGATTTTATCAAGAAGTTGATAGAGTTATATTCCTAGTTTTTCATGATCTTGGTTTATCCTTAATCCTTCTTCATTTAAAATATTATTTTCTTTTTTAAACATAAAATTTATATATTATTTTCATATGCATAAAAAAAAGCATATGTGGAGCATCAACATTATGTGTAACAAGTTTTTTGTTATTTATCTGTCTTCTCATGTTGGCTTTCAAACTGATTACTATCTAGAGAGATACTAGTAGATGATTGAAATACCTTAGTATGTGGATTTGGTGATAAGGAGTGGGAGAAACCTGAACCTCTTGTTTTTCTTTTCCTCCCTTTTCTTTTCTTCTTCTATGTAGTCAAGTGAGGGACAACAACCTATTCTCAGATTGATAAGGGGGTGTAATACCAAGAGTTAGTCATATGATCTAGATGTAAAATTTGGTTTGGTAACATCTGGAATGATGTTATACATGATAGACAAAAGATCAGATAGAAGTATCACCAAAAGAGTACTTCTACTAATAGGACAGAAACCAAAATAGACTTGAAAACCTTAGAACCAACAGCTAGACATATGATTTAAAGGTGAAAATTGGTTTGCTAACATCTGGAAGGATATTACACATGATGTACTAAATAGATCAAAAAGAAGTATCACCAGAATGGGACTTCTACTAATAGAGTAGGAATTGAGATATGCTTGAAATCTTTGAAGGTAATTTTGGAGGCTTAAACGGATGAATTAGGCCTCAAAAATTTGCAAATTCCCCTTCCTTATGGAGGAAAGGCTAACCTTCCTCCCCCTTGCTTTTTCTCATCGAGAGCTTTCCAACGGTACCTCACCCATGTGATTTTGAGATTCCTACAAGAAGATTCCCTAAAAGATTCTGTTTGGTCAAAGCATGTTTGACCAACTAGATAGGACCAGGACCAACATGTCACCCATCCAAGTAAGTAATCCAAGGGTGGAGCTTGTTGACATGTCACCTATCTTTGTGCCTAATTCTATGGTAGGGCTTCCTTGGAGGAGATCCTCTTTGTCTATATAATAAAGAGAAGGTGCTCCTTTGGGGCATTGGAGGTTTGAGTGTGAAATTGTATGTTTCTCATGGTGTATTTCTTTTCAGGTCTTCTATCCTTGGAGTATTACAGGGGGCCATCTGAGTGACAACAACTACAACAGGGTGTCCTTGTCCTTGCTATAATCTGATATGAGTTATGCCATTACAAGGCAATCACCTTGGACTTTTGTCTTTAGAAATTGATGTGGATCAAGCCAAATTACTTCTTCAATGAAGAGAGTAACATTATGCACAAGGGCAAGACAATATGTGTACAAACTCAAATTGGATTGACAACATAATTTTAGTAGTATATTAACATGGAGACTAATATTGCAATTGGACATATCAAACATGTAATTATGTAGTAAGCGCATGAGAAACCAATTCATAGGAGCACAATAAAAGGTCTGCCTATCTGCTCAAGTAGGTTGTGTGCATTGAGCAAGGAAAAAATGATTGGATAGAGCAAGGATGGGTGTGCCTACATCCGGGCCTTAGGCTTGGGAAATTTGGGGACCAACTCAGCATAGTAGGGTAGCCTCATTTGGTTCAATACATGGGAGGTATCATTGTGTTTGAGAATTAGAGTTTTTGCTGCATATAGATTTCTTGTATTGAATATTTCCTTTATTGGTATATATTGGAGGTTCTTGTACCAAAAGGGTTGGTACTTTTGGCATGGTTGGGCAGTTAGACCCGCCAAGGGACTAATAATTGGAGGAAGAAGTAGATCTTCAAAGACCACCATCTAGGCCTTCTCATCTCCCTTGCATGCTATCTCTTCTATATTTTTATTTGTCCTCTTTGTTTATTGCTTTTGTGTGTTGACATCTACTCTTCATCTTCTATATCTTGCTCTTTTGGGATGGCACTTCCTTAGTCCTCTTTAGGCATCCACACTTTTTCATAACATCTTTCCTCATGCCTCCTTTGTGCTCCTTGGCATGAGGCCATAGAAGGACTACCTCAAGTGTCATTCCTCAACATAATGTGACCTAAAGATTAATCGTTACCTTGTCTATTTTAACATACACCCATGGTTGTCAAGGTTTATCTAGATGGATTCCCTTTCATCCCTAGATCATGTACTTCTCCTCTACCATCAATAGGCCCTATAGGGAGTGACTCCCATATGGAGGATTCTCTACCACTTGACTCTCTTACCTCTCATCTTCCTCATGTGGACTATCCACACCTTCCTCCCACCACTACCACCCCGCTACCCACACAAGATCATTCTCCTACACTATGGCGATCATCACATCCATATACATTTTGCCTCATTAACATCCTACTGAATCTTGTCTTGGTTGTCCATGGGTATAGATTGGGCTTGCTTAATATAGAAAGAGATCTTAGTGCTTGCATATGCAAGCTGAGGCCACCACTAGTGCTACACTTTTAGACCCTATTTAGGCTCTCCAGGCTCTACTAAACTTGTATCTTGGTTACACTTGTTGGACACTCTCTAAGTATTCCTACTAGGTTTGCCCTAACCACAGATGTACACTAAGATCTCCTTGCCATTGCATCCTCTAATTGGCTCCTCTCATCTCTTATTTTGTGCTATTTTGGCCAAGGATCATGATAAAGATATCTCTACTTGGACTTTATTAGCCCTTTCTCACAATGGACATTACTCTTTCCAACTCATGGAAGTGCTTTGGGACATTGTGAGATTACATCTAGGATTCATAGGTTTTTGAAAGGAGATTGGGTAGCCTTCCAAGAGGAGTATACCATTAGGGCCCAAGCTACCACTTGGCGGATTGTAGAGTCTTCACAACCCCAAAGCCCCACTACTAGAGCATAATTACCTTCATTGCTCCTTGATGCTAGGTTAGGTAGATGAGTATAAACGAGTAGCCCAAGTGCTTTTACCCTCTTGAGCAATGCTCTTCTCCTTGGATATTTTATCTACTTTATAGGCCTTACATCCATCTACCACTAAGGACCTCTTATCATTCCTCTATGATAACAAACCACATGAGGATTTATATCTTATTGAGTCTTGCTTTGCCCATGCGTTACTCCACTCCTTGTATTTCTCTACGGGCTGCCCATTTGGGCTAGTTTTTGAGCACATATGATTACTTCTTCCCAAATACTCCAAACTCATTATTTCTTCATCTCTTTGATTTATGTTAACATATTTTCTCAAGCCATGTGCCCCTTGGAGAAACTCATCCTTTTGGTGCTTCTCATCTTCTAACACTTGCAAAGGAGACCTCAAGTGTGCATCCTATTACTATTGGAGATATGTTTTGCATTTGGTTTTGTGTATAATTGCATCAAAAATTTTCATCCATGTTGTCTTCCCATCAATGGCTACTCTGAAAGGATAGTGATTGCAAATATTTAAGCATCCTTGGACATTCATCCAGATTGGATGGTGGTCCAAGTTGATATCTCCAATGCCTTTAAAACCATCTCTTTTCCAACAATTTTTTTGTGCTCTTCGCTTAGTTGGAGATCATATCCCCTTCACGATACCATTTTTTTGTAATTTCAGAGATACCTCTATTGTACAACCAACATACTACTATTGGAGATTTCACACATTTCACATCAATGGAGTGCACATGGTAGAGAGATTCCTTGGGTGGGCATCTCTTTGCCATAACGCATTACATGGCTCTTTGACAAGTGGCAATTGATTTTCCATCATGTCTTTTCTCTTTGTCACGCCATTTGTAGTTCCGTATCTAGCTGCTCAGACAATGGAGTTCTAGTGATAGAAGTTAGAAATATTCTAGCAATTTCTCAGGGACTACTTTCCGACAGTCAGATTTGGTGTTCAAGGTACTGACTTCACGGTGGGGCCCATCGTGACTTTGCACCGTTTGCACCGTCGAGTGTGCCATCAGCGGGACCTTTAGGGTTTCAGTGCTAGCTCGAGTCCAGGGAGTATAGTTTTGAAGTGAGCTCCAGAGAGCTCACTTCTTTGATGTTGAGCCTTTGAGTTCCTGGCTCTGGTGGATAGAGATCGGCGAGCGTCACCTAGATTCTCTATGCTTGAGTGGGTGTGGGTTGACTGTAATCAGTGCCCAATTGTTGGCAATTTATAGAGTGACAGATCAAGTATTGATCTGAGTTGAGTTGAGTTGAGAGTGGTAAGCAATCTGATTACATCAGAGAAGTGAAGTAAGGGGGAAATCAGGTGCTGGAACATTGAGTGTTGGTGGTATCTCCAAGCTTGGTGGATCGTGGTAGCTCGATTCAAGTTCTGTTTTTCCTTAGTGTGCAAAAGCTCATTCAAGTGATGTAGATTTGGCAGTTAGGCAGACGGTGTGCGGAAGTGCTGGCCAAATTTTGAGCAAAGAAGGAGCAATTTTTGAGCATTGGTTGTGATTTTGAGCTCAGGAGGTGAAGGCATGACCAATCTGCTGCGAGTTGGGCTCAAAAAGTCAAATTGAAGGTGGAGTTGGGAAGCTCTTCTCATGAATTTATGATTTGGAAAAACCCGTGTTGTCAATTTGGCTCGAGTGGAAAGTTAGCGGGGGATTTGGCGGACAACCATCTTTAGGGTTTATGTCAGATTTTACGTCAAATTTGGAGCAGTTTCGCTGTTTGGCCAGATTTGGAGGAGTTTTGCTAGTTTGGAGGAGTTTCGCAGATTTGGAGAAGTTTTGCCAATTTTGGAGGAGGTTCGAAGTGGCAATGCTAGTTTGGAGGAGTTTTGTAGATTTGGAGAAGTTTGGAGAAGTTTCACAGATTTGGAGAAGTTTTGCCAATTTTGGAGGAGATTCGAAGTGGCAACAAGAAAGGCCTAATTTGGCTTTTAGAGGCTTCGAGGCATAGAGCTATGGGCTATGAGAGGTTACGAAGACCTAGAAGGGCCAGCAAGCCAGCTTGCTGGCGTGAGGCTAGCTAGTTTAGAGTAGATCTTGGTCATTGGTTGGCAAAATCTGCCTTTCTTGCTAGATTGTGCGCAACAGGGTTTGACCCCTAGATCTCTTGTTCTTAGACTGGTGCCCTAGCCAACTGGTCCACCCTCACTTGTTGTCCTAGTGACTGCGCCACTGTTATCTATACACATGTCGCTTTGGCTAGGAGAGGCAGTTTGATCCCATTCTTGGTGATCCTGGTAGCTTAGGACTTAGATCCAAACTGCTCTTATGTCAAATGCCAAATGGTGGCAGAGTCAGTCCCGTGTTGTGTTATGAGATGGAGGGTTTTTGTTTAGATTTCTTGTGATTGGATCCCCTCCATTCTCTGCTTCCTGTTTGTGCACCATGTTTGTGTGAGGTGCCCTGACTTTTGAGCGTTGGTGCTTTGGTGTGCTCTCAGTGGTGAGGCTGGAGTGATGACCAATTAGACTACCTTTGTTTCTCTCCGGTGAGGCAGGAAGTGATGACCTACATACCATGAGAGTGCATGTTACGATGGCAGGTTACAGGTTGCCCTTCCCCTAGTGTAGTTATCTCGGTTAGAGTTACATTAGTGGGTGGTGTTTAGTTGGTGTTGGCACGTGGTGGTGTTGGCACTTAGTGGGGCACTTGCGGTTGTGACTTGCAGTTGCAGTTGGTGATTCGGGTTTGCTGTTGCGGTTACTTTGTCACGACGGAGTTCTTTGGAGATTCTAGAGGAGTTAGCCTTGTAGTATGCAGTGGGTTTACTCAAAGTGGTACTCGGTATCAGCCTATATCTCAGGTCCCAGTGAGGGAGGAGATTGACTCTGAGTTGGAGTTCGACACAAGAGCTGATTCAGTTGAGAGTGCACTTGGTGTGTCTGCACCATTGTTGTGGGACATGGACAAGATTTATGGGGCCTCCAAAGGCCCTAGGCATTACTCTGGTATAGTGGGTACCATTGAGTTGGATGACTTCATCCAAGAGTTCGATAGTTGGTGTGATTTGCAGCAGATGCGGAACTTGACTTTGTTTACACCCTTCATGGCATGGAAGGGGTTGTTTCAGCACTTGGAGGGTCCACCGATGGATGACTACCATGAGTTTAGGAGAGCTCATTTGGAGGAGATTGAGTTATGGAGACAATATTGGTCTCCACATTATGTCTCCATCACTTCAAGCTTGGTGGCCAGGAGTAGATCGGTTGTACCTATGAGTTCTAGCTCGAGTAGTGTTGGTGAAGCTAGTGGAGGTGCACTAGCTGAAGATAGTGCTACTACGAGTGGAGGTACCGCTGCAGGAGGTGGTGTGGTACTGGGGTTTAACTCCATGGTGGAGTTCTTCCTATGTTTGAGGTAGAACAACCAAGGAGTGCGGACTGACAAGCTGAGGAGCTTGCAGGAGTTCCAACGGAAGGCTGGAGAGAGCCTACGCAAGGCATATACTTGCATGAGGCAGCTGATCAGTTTCACTCAAGGAGTTCTTGAGGCCCAGGCAGTCAAGTTTTGGTATAGGATACTGGATAGGGAGTTGCAAAGTAGAGTTTGTGATGCTACGTTGTTGCAGGCTACTTCGCCCACTTTGGCAGTAGTCTTTGGTTTGGCTGAGCATATTGAGCTCAATATGGTGGAGGAGAGAGTGGTGATATCTGGATTTGGTAGGGAGGCCTCATCCACGGTTGTTACTTCTCCTAGAGTGCAGCAGAGTGCACCACGCCCAGTTGGTTTTTGAGGATAGGGTGGACAGCTCAGATCCTATGGAGCGAGTGGAGGGCCTAGTGGAGTTAGACCCTTACCCTCATTTTTGGGTCAACAGCAGCCAGTGAGTGGTGGTGTTGCTTATTGGACTTGTGGTGGACCTCACCATTGGAGAGAGTGTACTTAGGGCAGCAGACCTGATACCTCTGGTGCATCACAGCCAGCATAGAGGCAGTGTGAGCACTGCCACAAATTTGGTCACACTAGTGACGGTGTTTTGACCTACATCCGGAGTTACGGAGTGGTAGGGCTACTATGGCAGGTAGTAAAGGAGCTCCAGTTCATGGAGGACGAGGTGGTGGTAGAGGATCTACACCTAGTAGGGGTGCAGTACTTGCCTTTACTTCTGACACAACTATGGCTACTTGGATTGAGCAGTTGGAGCAGAGATTGGCTAGTATGGCTATTGCTCAAAGGAGATCAGATTCGGGTGCTGAGGCTTCCGCCTCATATGCTGGTGATAGAGATGCTTTGGACTTCATGTGCGGAGCAGCACAGGTGGATGCATCTATAGCAGTGACTAGGAGTGCAATATGTGCCCCAGAGCCTAGAGGAGCATCAGTGGAGTTGGACCCACAGAGAGGAGAGGTTGGGAGATAGGTCAGACTTCCTCAGTCTTTCACGCTATCTGAGGCATTACAAACAACATCCATGGTTCCTAGACGTCCCAATTCAGGTGTGGTAGGTGGTGATGGAGTACATGATGGACTACCTGCTAGTCAGCCACTTGCTACTACACAGACTGAGTCTAGCATGATGTTGGGGGCGGCTCAGCTGATTATGCGGCATCCTTTGTTTTCAGCCAATGACATGTTTACATTGGGAGTTGACCTAGCCCCAGTGTTTCGGTTGGCTGCCACATTGTGTGAGAGTAGAGATGGTGCAGTTCCTACTACTAGAGCAGAGGTGGTTGGTAGTGGAGCTGACTTGGTTGAGGAGCATGGGATTCGTTCAGCGATCAGTGGTTTATGGCAGGCAGTAGCGACTAGACTGGAGGAGTTGCCAGCTAGACCGGCCTTTGAGAGAGCGTGGTTTACAACTAGTGTTGTCCTATTGGATAACCAGAGGGGGATTTTTTGTTTGGTGGGACCTTCAGGAAAGGTCTATACACCATAGAGAGTCTTGTTAGACTCTGGTGCGCAACCCCTTATGTTGGGGAAGGCTACAGTTGTCGGTCTGGAGTTACGGAAGACCGATGTGGAGAGGTGTCCATTTCAGATCCAGACATCTCTAGGTGATGGTTTGACACAGTATATCACACGTGGGGAGCTTGTTGTCCAGGTTCAGCCTGGTCTTCCAATTGATAGCTCGGTGGTGAGAGCTCAAGCTATTGCGACGATAGTTGAGTCATATGATATGCTAGTTGGAGGAGTAGTGTTATACCCTATGGGTTTCAGCATTGACTATTGGGAGGAGACAACCTCTTATAGACCTGGTTGGCAGTCTGGTGAGGGACGGGTATGTTGCCTACCAATACGCTTCAGTAGTGGCAGTCTTGGCTCACTACAGTCCGGGACCATAGCAACATCAGTGTTAGCTTTCAATGGTGTAGTTACTTGGCCTGGTGACTTGTTGGAGGGGAACGCCCATGCAGAGGATACTCCAGTACCAAAGGACATCACTCGGCTTTGGAGTACGAGTGGGATTGTTCCATCCACCTTGGATGTTCCATTGTGGAGTTCAGAGGAGGCATTGCAGCAACATGCAGATCAGTTGGTGCAGCAGGCTTGGAGTGGAGCCTTTGTACCATCAGGAGATGAGTGTGAGGATGAGCCTCCAAAGGCGATTGCTTTGACACCTTTGGATACCACACTCATTGCTTGGCAATATCCAGTAGAGGGGATATGCCTATTGGAGTTGTTTGGTGGGATCAACACCGGACTAGCTGGGGTGTTACAAGCGGGTATACGAGTACAAAGGTACTTGTATGTAGAGAGAGATGAGATTGCTAGGCGAGTCTCTCTACATCATGTGGCACAGTTGGCCTATCGGTATCCGGAGTTATTATCGATGTCAGCAATCAGAGGTTACCAGAAGGCCCTACCAGGAGACATTTCCTTACTGGGGGCGCATGACCTACATAGACATAGGCCTATTCACTTGGTGATTTCTGGATGGCCATGTCAGGGACATACACATGCGGGCCGTGGTTTGGGTCTTCAGGATCCTCGTTCTGGTGTGTTTTGGGAGATGTTATGGATACTACGACATCTCCAGGTTCATCAGTCTGTTTCTCCAGCTTAACTTTTGGAGAACGTTCCTTTGATGGGTGATTCTCGCACTAGAGTGGTGGCGAGTACACATCAGGTCCATTCTTGGATGGGACCTGCTGTATTGTTAGATGCAGCCAAAGTGGGATCACGGGCTCATCGTCTTTGTCTTTGGTGGACAAACCTCTTACCTAGAGAGGTTCTACAACGTGCTTATGATGGGATTCAGTGACTGGACCACATTCTTGTTGATGATATCTTGGATGTTGGGC
Source organism: Lunularia cruciata (assembly GCA_948567375.1). Classification (NCBI taxonomy): domain Eukaryota; kingdom Viridiplantae; phylum Streptophyta; class Marchantiopsida; order Lunulariales; family Lunulariaceae; genus Lunularia; species Lunularia cruciata. Next base: position 64,048,838 of record OX419757.1, on the reverse strand, counting down.
GTCAGTCTCAGATAGTGGTAGTGGCTGATAGGTCACCTATGGCAGTGGTGAACCTAGTTGGACAGCCTAGAGCTGCATTTCCCACACTCATGAGTTTCCCAGGCTCTCATGCTTTTTGAGAGGGAGGACCTGAACTTGTTTGGGACTCATAGTTACAGCAGTTGGTGGAGCCCAATGTTGATGAGAGAGAGCGGGCAATGGGTTTTTGCACCGGTATTACCGCTGTTCCAATAGTGTCAAAGGCATCCAGGCGTCAGGTGTTAGGTCAGGCTATGGACCTAAACTGTTTGACCTGGATTGTGAGCCTTGGCTTAGCAGAGCAGCATAGGATGCGCTTGATAGGCATCACCACTCGGACACTTGTGAGCCCTGTGCCTATCAAGGCGATTCAGGCACATGCTGGGAGTGATGGACCAAGTGGACATGGTATTCTTGGGACACATCCAGTAGCTACTAGGGAGAGTGGTCTACTTGGAGTCCATCCAGGTGAGCGTGGGCTACTTGGATTACACCCTTGGTCCACATGGGATGCAGCCAGAGGACGTGTGGAGCTTGCAGCCAGAGTGGAAGGAGTTTTTCACACAGAGGTTGGGACCTCTAGTGGTCGAGAGCATGACACTATTGCTCCCAAGGGCCCAGTGTAGCAGCCAATCAATACGTCTTCCACTCCTACTACAGTTACAGAGGATACTTGGGAGCCAGATCTTGGACCCAAGCTTACTGGAGAGGAAAGACGGAGGGTTTGGAGGTTCTTGAGGAGTCACACGAGTTGTTTTGCCTTCAGTATGGAGGATTTTGGTGCTCTAAAGGGACCTGGAATACGGATTGAGCTGACTAGCGACACACCAGTTTTCCGACGTCCTTATGGATATAGTGATATGGAGAGGACATTGATTCAGAGCCAAAGTAGTTACCTTTTTGAGGCTGGTTTGGTGGAGATTTCACATGGAGAGTATGCATCAGGGATAGTGATGCCAGCCAAGAAGGATATGCATGGCAACTATACATATAGGCGGATGTGTGGAGATTACCGTCCTATCAACCGACATACCAGAGCTGATCGGTATGCCATGCCTACACCGGAGGAGATTTTTTATGCGATTGGGCATGCAAAGGTCTTCAATACTTTGGATCTTTGAGCGAGATATCATCAGTTGCCAATTAGAGAGGAGGATAAGTCCAAGACAACATTTTGGGCTATTGATCCTCACGGCAAGGATGTGTTATATCAGTGGAGGTTCTTACCATTTGGGTTGAAGAATGCTCCTACTGAGTTCCAGAGGGTCATGGATAGGATCCTAGCTGGATTGGATTTTGCTCGGTGCTATATTGATGACATTTTGGTTTATAGCACTACTGTGGAGGAGCATGAGAGACAATTGTTGGAGGTGTTTGAGAGGTTGAGATCTCATGGACTCAAATTACATCCTGGGAAGTGTAGGTTCATCCACAAGCAGGTTGAGTATTTGGGTCACACTATCTACTCCGGAGGACTTGGTGTTCAGCAGACCAAGGTGGAGGCTATTGCACGTATTCCTCGGCCTACGGATGTGAGCAGAGTGCAAGCATTCCTTGGGTTGGCAAACTTCTATCGCCGCTATGTTAGAGGATTTAGTGCCATTGCCAAGGCCTTGACAAAGCTGACCAAGCTTACACAGGAGTGGTGTTGGGGAGATGAGCAGGAGAGAGCTTTTGTAGAGCTCAAGGAGAGGTTGACATCTGCTCCTATTTTGAGGAGACCGATCAGGGAACGACCATTTCAGGTTCACACTGATTGGAGTATGTTGGGGCTTGGAGCGTGCTCACCCATCATGATGATGAGGAGAAGGAGTTTGTGGTGGCCTATGCTAGTTGCTCCAACAATTCAGCGGAGGTGAAGTATAGTTCATATGAGGGAGAGTGCTTGGCAGCAGTTTGGGCAGTAGCACATTTCCGATGTTACCTATTTGGTAACCCCTTCACTCTCATCACTGATCATCAGCCACTGAAGTGGTTGATGGAGTCCGACAAGCTTTCAGGGAAGCTTGCACGATGGGCTCTGATTTTACAGGAGTATGATTTCACGGTTGTTCATAGACCTGGAGTGGTGAATCGTGATGCAGATGGGTTGAGTAGAAACCCATGTCCCACCCAGTAGGATCAGACCGGAGCACGTTGGCATGGTAAGACAGATGAGGAGATGGTGCCAGGTTGGCATGCATCGGCCTTTCTGTGTATATTTGCAGAGGCTTTGGTGGTATCTCTCTCAGCGCATACAGGAGGAGTTATTCAGGTCACAGATCCAAAGAGTGAAGATATCGGTACAGTTCAGCAAGACATTCATGATGATGTCTTAGTAATAGACTATCTTTGCACTGGTGTTGTGGGTGACACAATTGGGGCCAAGGAGAGAGACCGTGTTCTTCAGCGAGCCAGATGGTTCAGATTGGAGGGTAGACACGTTTTGCGTGTATGGGAGGATGGTAGAGTGCGAGTTGTACCACGTCTAGCTGAGAGACCACAGTTGGTCCGTCATGCTCATGAGGAGCTAGGGCATTTTGGAGTAAAGCGTACATATAGCTTACTCCAGAGTCATTATTGGTGGCGTGGTATGCAGACCGAGGTATAGTATTTTGTTGCCAGATGTGTGGTTTGTGACCAAGTTAGAGCATCATTCAATGCTCCTATGCCACAGTTACACCCATTACCTATCATGGGATTGGGTTACCGTTGGAGTTTGGACTTTGCCGGACCTTTATCGCTGACTGTGAGACATCATCGATATGTTTTGGTGATGGTGGAGCACTTCTCCAAGTGGATTGAGTTGGGGGCACTTCCTGACAAGTCTAGTGAAGGGACAGCTTACTCGTTCCTGGATTGAGTTCTTAGTCATTTTGGTGCACCAGCTGAGGTTTTGACTGATCAGGGTACAGAGTTCTTGGGGGAGTTTGAGGTCTTGTGTGACAAGGGTTTGATTGATCATCGTACTACATCCCGAGATCACCCTGAGGTAGATGGCTTAGCAGAGAGAGTGGTTCAGATGGTGAAGAGAGGATTGCAAAAGTATGGTTTGCAGAGAGGCCACTTGGGAGATTGGGATCTCCAATTACCTTGGTTGGCCATGGGCTATCGGTTCAGCCGGCAAGCCTCCTTAGCATCCTTCTCTCCATACTTTCTACTCTATAGACAAGATCCAAATTTACATGCAGCCATTTGTCGAGATGCTACTGTAGTTTTGGACTTGGATGACCCCAATGTATGGATGAGCGTATGTTCTCAGCGGGTAGAGATCTTTCGAAGAGTGATGCCGATGGCCTTTGAGAACTTGGCGATTGCTCAGCATAGAGATACTTTACGCTATGCTACCATTCGAGGAGGAGGTTATAGACCCTCGATCTGTCGATTTCATCTAGGCAACAATGTATATCTACAGCAGATAGCACCGACAACACTTGATGTTTCTACAGGCCGCACTATCTTGAGAGTGCGTGAGGTTTTGCCATCTGGAGTCCTTGTGTTAGAAGGACGTGATGGTGTTGTTTGGAAGGATCATGTGCGCAATTGTGCGCCATACCACCTCCCAAACATTGATGGTACTATGGACCCAAGCTTGGCACTTGTACATGCAGGCTTGAGGTGTATGTTATGTGGCTCTTTTGGTGGAGCTGCTACTATGTTAGTGTGTAATAGCTGTTCGAGAGGATGGCATATGGCATGTATGACTCCTCCCCTCACGGTGGTTCCTCAAAGATAGTGGTTATGTCCTAGATGTACTTGACCTATAGCTAGTTCATTCTTTATATGGTATAGATTGCAGACAGGCGACTAACGATGGGGCTCCATAGCACCCGACCTCCTGATCTTTGCCCATTAGAGGGTATACCATATACTTAGAGTAAATGGCTATCTGGAGTTAGAGGGACCTAACCGCCAGCTAGGGGGGCGATTGTGGCACTTTAGAGTCTATGTATGACTTATATGTGAGTTGTGCTTCTATAGTGTATGATGTTGACAGCGCTGTATGTTGTGTAGCGATGTATATACGCACAACAGCTGTCACGCCATTTGTAGTTCCGCATCTAGCTGCTCGGATATTGGAGTTCTAGGGATAATAGTTAGAGTTATTCTAGTAGTTTCTCAGGGACTACTTTCCGACAGTCAGATTTGGTGTTCAGGGTACTGACTTCATGGTGGAGCCCACCGTGACTTTGCACCGTTTGCACCGTGGAGTGTGCCATCAGCGGGACCGTTAGGGTTTCAGTGCTAGCTCGAGTCCAGGGGGTATAGTTTCAAAGTGAGCTCCAGAGAGCTCACTTCTCTGATGTTGAGCCTTTGAGTTCCTGGCTCTGGTGGATAGAGATCGGTGAGCGTCACCTAGATTCTCTATGCTTGAGTGGGTGTGGGTTGACTGTAATCAGTGCCCAATTGTTGGCAGTTTATAGAGTGACAGATCAAGTACTGATCTGAGTTGAGTTGAGTTGAGTTGAGAGTGGTAAGCAATCTGATTATTGTGGCACTTTAGAGTCTATGTATGACTTATGTGTGAGTTGTGCTTCTATAGTGTATGATGTTGACAGCGATGTATGTTGTGTAGGGATGTATATACGCAAAACATCTTCCCTCTTGGATGACACTCATATAATGGGCACTTTGGAGGATGTAGTTCAAGTGGTGTCTACTTTCACATTTTGCTTGGAGGCCTTAGATTTACAAGTCTATACTTGTAAATGCAAGGCATAGAGGTAGCCCAAGTATAGTCCTCACTCCTTCTAACTTCTCACTAGAATTCCAACTACTATAGGTGGTTTGAGGCCTTGGGTTTACAAGTCCATACTTGTAAATGCAATGTATGGAGCCCATGTATGGTACTCACTCTCTTTGACTTCTCACTAGGATTCCAATTCCTATAGGTGGTTTGAGACTTTTGGGGTCTCCTTTGGGACAAGAAGACTATTGTAGTACTTTCATTTCAAACACCTTAGTCTAGGCCACAACTCATATTCATCTCCTACTCCGGTTAGGGAATACTTAGGTAGCTTATTCTATTCTTGCATGGTCCTACCTCCCTAAGGCCTCATATTTGGCATGGACTGTCCCTCTTATAGAGACATTTTTACCACACTTGAGGATGTTTGATAGTACTATCTTGCGTAAGTTCTCCATTCTCTTAGAACCATGCATGCTCACACAACTCTTGGATAGGTAGTAGATATCTCTTCCCATAGTCATAGGTGGATGCAACCTTATATAATGGGAGCAACATATATTATAGCTTGGGCCCTTGTGGTCCCTTTTTTAGTAGATATGTTCTTACATGGGGGGCATTATTTTTTGTTGGGACCCATCACAATAATGGATTTAGGCACTTACACTTTTCAATCATATCTTTGGTTAGCTCAAGATTTATTGCTAGGTCCAGCACACATATCACTCCTCGTGTGACAATATGGAGTCTAGCAACAAAGTTAGTTGGGCTTACGAAGTAGCACATAAGACAACTTAGCCTAGAATATTCCAGAAGTATCTAGGAAGCTTCTTTGGAAGCTTCCCGGCTAGCTTAGCTTGCACCTCAAGTAAGCAGCTTCTAGAAGGAAGCTTCTAGAAGATTCCAACTAACTTAGCTTGCATGCCAAGTAGGCAGCTTCTAGAAGGAAGCTTCTTGAGAAGCTTCATAGTTAACTTGGTTTGCACTCTAAGAAAGCGGCTTGAGGAAGCTTCTTGAGAAGCTTCTCAAGGGCCTTGTATGCTACCTATAAATACCAAAGCCAAAGCTCATGCTAGGCATTCAGAGTTTTCCTACATTTAAGTGTCCCAATGTGAGTTTCCATTCTCCTATTTCTCTCCTTGGTCTGGGTCTTTTACACCTTGAGTTTATTGACTTTTTATCCTTAGACTCTAGGAAGATTCAAGTAGATCTCAATGAAAGTATGTACACTCACACACTTACTAGCATCCTCATTGATGCACCTCTATCAAATAGAGCTAGGATTCCCTCATAGGGGCGGGACAGGTGGGAAGGCTTTGGAACTTGGCTTCAAGCTTCACCCTTGATTGACAATTTCCAATTTACTTATGAGAATTTTACCATAACACTATGTCTTTCACATCTAGCACCCATGGGGCTTCCAAACCATTGTGGATATGGTTCTCCATATTGTTTACAAGGGATACACTTTTTAAGATATGCAGTTAGTGAGAAGCACACCAAAGTCCATGATGCTCTTTGTGATACAGTAGCTCAAATATTACAAGCTATATGGGTCCAAGTTCATATTGAGCAATGATTGGATCTACCTAGACCACCTATCCGATTGGCATGAGCAGATATTGTTACTTTCAAAGTTGATCATCACACCTTGCATGACATGGTAGTGGTGAACCCTCCATGAGTTTAGTCATTGGCACGAGCAAGCACACAAGCGAGAGCAACAATGACCATTGCCTCTAGGCACAAAGAAGAACACTATGAACCGTGGTTATAATTTGATACCTTTGGCGATTGAGATTTTTAGGCACCTTAGTCACCAATTCAATGGTTTCTTCAAGGATGCAGCTTGGGGTTCATTGCAATGGAGAGAGGCATTGCATGTCTCTCTAGCCATGCTCTCATCATTACCAACAATCCGTATCAATCATATTGCAATGCACTTAGGCTTTGGGTCTTCACCTAATGGCGGTGGCTGAAGGAAGGTCAAACAAGACTATGGTGCAAGAGGAGACTACATTCCCTTACTTTCACTGGTGCTAATGCAACTTCTTTTTTCCTTCTTTTTGGTTTTTTTTTCTCTCTAGTCCACTTTGGGAAGGTTAGACCTTGTATTCCTTCTTCCTTTTGCACTTCCATATTTCCTATATTTTTGGGAAGAGGAGTGCAAAGATGAGAGACAAGAGGGAGAGATGTGAGAGGAAATATCTATATTTTATGAAGGCTCTCTAGCATATAGCACTCAAGTGAATAGTGGATTCTGTTTGTTTTTCAATTGTGGTTTCTATTGGTACCTAGATTGAAGACTATGGAGAATTGAGTAGAAAGTTATGAGGTTTTAAGTTTTTTAGGGTTTAGAGTGATCATTACACATTGAGAGTGATGGATCAGGAATTTTCATATCTAATGTCTTTCTTTTCATGATTAAGTTCCATGGGAATTTAGTTTGAAAATTTTGGAGATGGAATTGAAAGTTATGAGAGTTTATAGTTTTTAGGGTTTGAAGAGATTGTATTTTTTATGTGAGTGGGGTATGAGGAGTTGTGGTCTTGCAGGTATGGGGAGATATGGAGAAGATCATCATGTGTTATTATCATTATTCTTGTGATAGCCATAACTACACCTCCCTTAGAGGGGCTCGGGATACACCATGCCTGGTGTGTCATCGACGCTTTACCTCGCAAGGGGTAAAGACCCATGTGGGAAGGATGCACAAGGCCTATGATTGGACTACTTGGGATGACCACATGAGGCATAAAACTATATTGACAATTGAGACACTTGGGATTACACACGCTTCTTCTATCACTTTGTTGACCGTTCCAAGGATACCAATCAAGTTATGGGAGTGGTTAGCTTCTCAAATGGGTTGCATTTTGGGGTTATTTGAGACTAGATTTCCATGTTCACGTCTATTCTATAGGCTACCTTGCACACTCCATGATGAGGCTAGATAGGCTTTTTGCCTACTACTTGATTATTTGGCATGTGATCCCTTGGACAAGTAAGCATGGTTCTTATTCCTCTTACTCTGTCAATGGTGTATTCATCATGCCAGAGGAGGACGTGCGGGGCATAGAGAGGTGGTTGCTAGATTTCATCAATTCCAAGTGGGGGATTTGGTGGCACTTCAAGAGGACTCTATTAGGGCTACACATTTTAGGAGACAAGTTTTGCCATAGGACACCACAAAGTCCACTTGATTACAATGGTGTAGGGCATTGGGTCATGCATGATAGTTTAGTAGAGCAACATAAGTGCTACATCCTTTGTTTATGGCTAGTCCTAATGATGAGACTATCTCTTCCCTATGCTCACTACATCCTATGGCAATAGAGGGATTACTACTAAAGGTCTTAGATTATCAGCCCGAGCAGCCTTTATGTCTTGATGGGGTGCTTTTTTCACAAGCATTGTGCACAACCCCTTGCCTTTCCTCAAGAGGCTTGTCAGGGATGGTTTATGAGCACCTTAGAGATTGCTTTCAGGTAGATGATCCTTCTAGTGGTTTTATTGAGTTGTTTTAGGTGGTTACATCAATAGCAAAAGGAGAAATTCCTATGTTTGTTAGTCAGGTGTTAGGTGCTAGTCTACTTCTTGTGATGGAGAAGGACACGAGGAGCATTAGACTGATTGCTATTGGAGAGATCTTTTTGTGTTTGGTTAGTCGTACCATTGTCCTTGAGTATCATTCTCACTTCTGACAGCACCTCAATCCACATTAGTTTGGAGTAGCTACACTTGGAGGATGTGAGGCTAGTGGATCCTTGGCAAGTCTTATTCCTTTTTTGTGGTCTTTTTATGACTCTCTTGCTCCATTTACTACCAACATGGTTGTTCACAAGAAGGATTCACCATCTTCGAGTCAACTATTAATACGTGTCAAGTAGATCCTTTAGGGGACCTTATTTTCCATGGCTCACTTTAGAGCTCTCCTATCTACTACTTTGGCCATGCCAGGTTGTGTATTTCCCTTCTTGGCAAATTTCCCTAGATTGTGGGCCTTGTAGATCAAATTAGGCAAGCCCTTGACCATTTGACTATCAAGCTACATCTCGTAGGCTTGAGAGTCAAGGTGTAGGGCATGGTCCCCTTTAGGTATCCTCTTTGCCTTGAGCTTCTAGAGGGATGTATCACATTTACATATGGGCTACATGTTCTTGGAGTGCCAGTAGTATTCAAGGATTTTATCACATGCTTCTTAGATGTTGCACTTGCAGAGGATGTTCTCCATGTAGATGAACTTCTGTTACTAGGAGATACGTAGGTGGCATTTGGTATACTCTCCTCTAGTATTGCTCATCTACCAACTTACCTCTTTTGTACAATTCCCCCTCCTCATCCTTCATATCACGTCTGAGAGCCTTTAATAGGAGGATTATGGGAGTCTTTGGTGATATTATTGGACCATGGATATTTTGAGTGTGTGATATGGGATTTGGCACGTATACAAATGGCTTTGCCAATCACGTGTGGAGGGTTGGTTTGCTATCTATGGAGGAGATGGCACCTATAGTGTTTTTGAGTAGTTGGGTTCTCTCGGCACCCCTACTTTCCTCTTATTTTGTGGTTGTTGATAGGCCATTTTTGGAGACTTATGTGACAAAAGTGGAGGAGGGATCCTTTTCTCTCCATATGTTATTGCAGCAGATGAGAGATAATCTATCCCCACAAGCATGAGAGGACTTTCCATCTTTTGCTTCACTATCATCAGATTGGGCTAGAGGTTTACAGTCTTCCTTGATAGAGTGATAGTGTGAGCATACGCTACATTCTCTCTTAGTTGACTCATCCATTCCTCAATCTACTAGAGCACGTCTTTGATCTTGCTCCAGCAAGGGTGCAAGCTCTTGGATCCTAGCTTGATCGTGCATTAGGGCATTCCAACTTGCACCAACTACTTTCTCTATAGCAATGAGGTTTTGCCTAGGTTTGGTCCACTCATCTGCATCTTCATTACTCACTTGTTAGTGTGGTTCTACACTAGATGCAATAACGGTCCATATGACACAATGTCCTTTTGGAGGATAGAGGATAACAACCCATGATGCTATTAGGGACATAGTGTTTGCTATGGCACGAGAAAATGGATACTTGGCTTGGAAGGAGCATTAGTATGCTTTGCTAATGATACGTGTCAAGGCAGACTTATACTTGGTCTGAGATGATCAGGTGATAATAGCAGAGGTTGTGGTTACGGACCCTACGTGAGATATAGTTTTGGAGGGAATGATTACCCATCCTCCCTAGATGGGTGGCAAGTGCAGCAATAGGTTGCAAAGCTTCCAAGTATAGGGGCATGCAACATCTTTGTTCCTTTAGCCTTGGAGTTATATGGAGCGATAAACACCATGTTCAATAGATTTATCAAAGAATGCACAAGAGCTTATCATGTATGGATGCCAAGGGGGTACCACTCTCACCCTCATACTTAGTATTATATTTTAGACAACGTATGTTCATTGCTCTCTATAGGGCAGTGGTTAGTGCAATCTATAGGATAGCAATCACAATAGACTATGATATTTGGGTTGCTCCAAGTGTTTGTAGACCATACTACTTGCATAGCTAGGATGTTTTAGTTGCAATAAGACAAGTTTCTCATATAGACTCTATAGGGGCTTAGCCCCATTTTACCTTTTTCATCTCTCCCTTGTAAAGCTTCCTTGTCCGGCTCGATGGGGTCCTCCCATCGTTCGTGCATTCTACGCGGATGCCCTTTTCTCTTCCGTGTGCCTTGTATTCCTTTCCCCCTTTCCTTAGGGATACTATTTTATATATTTTACTTCTATTGGACTAGAGTTCGGTGCATTCAACTGAATGCGGTGCATTCAAGTTGAATTTAAGCCTGCTATAGAGTTTTCATAAATGTATACTTCGAATGATCTGTCACCTCTTGCAATACTCCGGGCATGCAAGACGAGACGTGATTACCTTGGGGACTTCTATCCAATAGATATTCGACAGTTTTCCTGCTTCTATCTCCAAGAACCGTACGGTCTATCCACTCGTGCTGCGGTATTAAAGATATTGTGGTGTCCTAGGAAGGACAGAACCCAACAAAAATCCAAACGCATAAATGCGTCCAGCTAAATCCGAAGGTATAGATCATAGGAGATCTTCCCTCTTGTTTTCCTTCGGGGTATTACTACTTGGCTCCAATTTTATAAGATCTACAGAAGTCAGTGGGTGAGCACATTGTGAGACAAACTTGATCCTCGTCAGCCTCGTGACTTTGTACAGCATCTGTAACATACTAGGTATATGAAAATAGGTGGGTTTAAGAGGGACCAAATAAGAGGAGAATAATCGTGTGACCTGCCAACAGCCCAGCAAAAGGTGCTCCGCTGCAGGATCGTCACAAATAAATGGGTGGTAGAAACGTTCAGTAATGGGCTGATGAATTGAGAGCATGCCAAGTGGAAACTCCAGCAACCTCATCGCGAGAATGAGGTTCCAATGTGTGCGGGTTTGAAACCAGACCTCTTCCGTGGCTCTGGATCAGATGTGCGCTCAATATAATAACATATTAGATGCTATAGACAACAGCATTGATGATTGCTCCCTATTCAAGTCGACAATTTACCTCTTCAAGACCTGTCACATTATGGTCACAAACATGTCTTGAAATTCAAAATCAAACATAGTTTATCTACGCAATGGCCTTTCCTGGGGACAAGGTTTGAAGCTGCCAGGACGTGAGGTGAAATGCAACATGAATAGAGAATGACTAAAAGGAATATTGAGTAATATCAAAATCTAACTGATCATTGTTGGTCATTGATTCAAGTTGTTAGTGCTGTTTGCAAGTACTGCTCCTCCACTGGAAGGGAACGTCTAAGGACCAAGCACCCATTGTTCCTTATCTCAGCGAAGAATCCATATGATAAATTGGGCACTGTGTGACAATACGCTTCTAAACATCACCTTCACCAATGTTAATGGAACTGCTCAAGTTTATTTGCTACTTGCAAACAAGACTTTGGGATCTTTTCTAGTGCATGCACCATGTACATATCCATTCTGTGCTAGATAATTGGGAGATCTATGCTAGACGTCGATGGTCTTTAGAAAGAATAATGTAGAGTCTTTCTGGACACTCAGAATAAGCAAAGGCCACGAGTTGTCACTATCCATATCTATAATACATTTGGTTACCTGGAGTGTTCGTCCTTAGCTGCACACGAAATCCGATCCAGAATTGGAAATTCGTTGCCATGAATGTAACGAGGGATGTAGAGTTTTGAATTTTGTATGGGTGTCCTCCTATGCAGGAACCAGATCCTTGTCGTTGCTGGGATGACGGAAACGTGCAAGCTGGATGGGTGTTTCCCGGCTCTTAGGGATGGGGCACGAAGTTTTCCGATTTCCTTTCATTGTATCAGGGGGACACGCAATGGACTAGTACATATATGTAATAGAAGAAATAAGGGAGTTGCCTCTGTTCGCCTCTCTGTTGAAGCAAGAAATGAAGGGGAATACCGCTGTCATCTCTAAACCGTAACTAGAACTGGAATCAATTCTTTGGGTCCCATACATCACGCTTAAAACAGTAGATGTTTACCAACCAGCAAGAAGAATCGCAACTGGATTTTACACAAGTGATGAACTGGAAGAGAGTCCGATAGAAACCGGCCAGGAACTTTGTCATGCCAATGTCTGAGGTTGAATTTCGGGAAACCCTTCAATCTTGTGTACACCTTCCACTTTGCACATCCTAAACCTTACCAGCGTTCATGGAGTCCATGTTTTCCTGAGGTTTCTTACTATATCACCTGATGAAACATTATGATTAGAAGTTCCCAAGAGGAGCCTTAGAAGCTTAAGTGAAAGAGCTGAGAGCAAGAATTTGGAAAATATACGACAATTTTAAAATGGTACGGATGTACAGTACTGTTTGCGAGTGGAACACAGGTGCACGTGGGAGCGAGCGTCACGGTCTTGTCTCTCCAACGAACGGATCAAGAGGTTGGCAAGAAGAAAGTGGTTAAGAGAATGAGTCAAGCCGCGAATCCATGAGGTAAGTCTCGGAGATAGTTTTACCTGGAGGTCAGTGAAACCGAAGCCAAGCAAGTACTAAATTCACTGCTGTCTATCCGAGGACTAGGTTCTCCTTCACCTCACATCCGGCTCTCAACTTCTTCTGCAAAGTGTGGTAGGACCAAATACAGAGGGACTGGCACCTTCTGTCCACCTTAACTATCTGACGGTCAACAATTACGTCTCTTCATACAGTAGTCACATCTACCTTCCAAAAATTGGTCAAGGACCTAACCTTGTCTTTGTCCACTACGTTTCATGTATGGTATGTCTATATCCCCTGAGTCTGCCGCCAATCTGAAGTCAAGGTCACAAGTGAGTTATACAGCAGTTTCCTGCACTGAGGGATTGATCCAGTGCAGAGAAAGTTTCACGCGAACGAAATCTCCACCAATATCAATTCCTTGTGATCGTTCTCTCAGGGACGAAATGGAAACGAGCTTTCAGTTTCCTTTAATGTCACGAGTATCTGTAGGAACAGTGTTTATCGCCAGTACTAGTCGAACAGAATCTTCTATCGTTGTGCCTACACCAATGGCGAAGGATGGAGAAACTGCAAAATGAGAATTCCTCAAACCCTGAGTAAAGTTCAGAACCACCCGAGGAAAAACGTTGTGACTACAAACTGAACCATGTCCTCACGACTTGATTGGTCTATTCTTCCCTATCTGCGGGTATTCCTCCCAACGTGCTGGGTGTCGTGAATCAGAACCTTGACCAAATCCCCGGTAACAGTTTCCACGACGACCTTTAGAAACTTCAACTGCATCAAGAGTATCATATCAGTCATCTTTCGAATTTCGATAGCTTCATGGTTTTCACAGTTTCGAAATCGACAAAGATTACTCTGCTCATGCGTATGCCGACCACAGTGGGGGCCAGTGTTCCCAACACAGAATCCAAATTGATTATCTTCACAAACATTGCTTCGAATGAACAGGATTCCAGGTTCCTCTTAGTTCTCCTGTGTTGAAACGGAAAGGAAACGACGAAAGTGTGGTTATGACATGCCCACGCCTGTTTGTCGGATGCGTGGAGCGTCTGAGAATCTGATTCTCCGGGTACATGCTAATGGTACATGTTCGCATGTCCTCCATTCGCGTGATGTGATCGAGAAGAGTAGCAACATGGCTTGGGTCTCGTACCAGCGGGCAGTAGAAATACCAAAGACGTGAAATATCGACACCTTTTGTCAAACTGACCACCATCAATTCATCCCAAATCTAGTAAGCAGGATCCATACCAGTGAAAAGTATGAAGTTGCTTTTTACTCTGGACGTAAGGAGCAGAGGAGACGATTCCAGCAGATTCAGAGTATCTGTACCAATATGTTGCAACTCAAGTTTGAGATTTACACAATTGATTCCTTCCTATCTCAATACACACGAAAGCTACTGTTCCCCAGTCACTACCAACTTACAGCCCTTTATACGCAGCTTCACTATCTTATTGCGAGAATATCGGGTGCATACAGTACTCCACTTTTCATACAGCTGAGTTTATAGACGATGGCTCAATAGAAGGCGATGGTAATACCCATTGTTTCATGAAGAGTGAAGAGGGGAAATGGAACAAAAGAAATATATATTGTAGAGTTCAGGAACATTGTTGACCAGAGAAATTGCCCTAATCATGATCCCCTAAGCTGGTGTGTGGGATATGAAAGCCTTAGGCCCCCAGTCTCCCCTTATTGACCACCAGAGACGTCACTTTAGTTCTCTTCTCCGTCGTTCTCTACAGGTGCCGCCATATACGATCTTAAAGAGGAATGAAGACTCTTCTGAATTTGTTGACTAAGTAAACTTGACGCAGTCTTCCCCACGCAGACGGTATCTGGCTGGTAATCTGAAGTCAAGAGCCTGTGAACCTGTGCCTGATGATTTAAGGTACATACTCTGGTGTCGATCTCGACTCAAAGTGGGCCAGGCATCGACTTGTTAGAGCTTGTTGGTTGTGTCTCGTAGAGGATAAATGAACAGCGGCATTCCCATATGAACTATATCGTGGTATCTTGTGTTCAGACGCCGAAATGCCCTTGATGTTCTCGCGTAAAGGATATGTTGGTTGGCAATGAGCGGTACAAAGAACAGGGGCATATCCGTCTGAACTGTATCGTGGTAAGGCAAAAAGCCCCAGGCTCAAGAGGGCGAACGACTTCCGGTTCAAGAATCTGATATGCAGAGACGGGTAAACCCCATTTGCAGAGGAACCTGGCAGAACTGCCAAATAGAATTGTTGATATCAAACTAATGCATAGATCAAGGTTTCCGGGGTACTTGAGAGAACCGGAATTCTTTCCATATGCCACATCAACAACCAAGCAACTTGCAATTGCATCGGTAAAATTGAGAATTGTATCCGGTGTTAGGTGGGGAATATTGAGTGAAAGAAGAGCTTAACGTTGATCACCAAGTGAAGACTCTTGAAGTTGTAAACATCAAAGAACCAAGCAACTTGCAATTGTATCGGTAAAATTGAGAATTGCTCCGGTCTTAGGCTGTAGAATATTGAGTGAAAGAACAGCTTAACGTTGATGACCAAGTCAGGATCCTGGGAGTTGTAAACATCAACGGACCAAGCAACTTGCAATTGTATCGCTGAGATTGAGAATTGCATTCGGTGTTATGTTGTAGAATATTGAGAGAAAGGACAGCTTAAAGTTGATGATCACGTGATGCACATTTGTAAATGAACACAAATGTGCATCAACTAAAGTCGTTATTGCAAATGTTCTTCAATTCTATGGTTACAACCTGTCTTTTGTTCGTGATCAGTCAATGAAGACGTGGGAATAATAAAAATTACGGACCATGAGTTTCATGCTTCAGCAAGAGTTGAGAGTACTTGACAGCCTCGTCTACTGTGAATCTCATTTCCACCTTCGAACAGGGTTTCAAGCAGAAGAGGTCAGCTTTATGGTGGAGAGGATCTACCGTCTACATCAAGGTTGGAATAAAAGAGACAATTTAGATCGTGGTTTTGCTAAAACCTTCAACATTCTAGAGTGCGCCATCTTGCGAATCTCACAGTGGACCTGATTTTCCACTACCATTATGATAGTGACATAGCTTCGAGATGTCAGTCCACGCACCAGGCGTTCAGATAGCTCATGTTACATCAGTATTGTAGCTCTGTCTTACTGTGTCTTCCCCTTTCGGACTAACATCACAGAGAAGCGTGCAACTACCGCAGATACCACGATTCGGTATGCGATAGAGGGCAGAAGCGAAATTTGTTAATCAATTCCTGAGTTGAGAACGGTATCAATTACGGACCGAATACTAGAACTCTTTGAATTCTATGTCTCAACGTAGCGTATTGCTACTCTTTACGACATACACGACCCATAAGAACCAATTCTGGTTTGTTCTATCGATAAGGATATCTAATCGGCTCATATGCAAGGACAAAACTCTGCTCACCTCTGCTACTAAGTAACATGAGTCATTTACTTAAGACCTGCATACCGAGTCAGAGATTGTCAAGCTTTCATTTTTTTCCTCTCACGACTTCTCCACTCTGTCAAGACTCTTGCAATTGCTTCACTCTCCAAACTGCTGAGGATTGTCTTGATTATTTATTCACTCGTCCCCAAAGTGGAATCAACAGTTCGACTTGAATCCAAACGAGCTGAACTCTCTCTGCCGGGGACCAACTTTAATAAAAGCGTGTGCAGGCACAAACAAGTAACTTTGTACTGCGTATGGCCGCAAACCCCCGAGCATCCCAGGTGTGCCCGAGGTTATGACAACATCGATTCGGAACGCACTACATATGGTACTAATACTATGCTTCTAGTCAATGTAGAAAGAGTGGTTACAGACAGCAATTTAGTATGTGCTACAAACGGGCACTTGGAATGTACTTATCACCAATTCGCAGAAAAGGCAACTTTATTCGTCAAATGCTCTGACAGGTAACCGACGAAATTATATGCCTCAGGGTCTGTGCAGATGCACACATGCCTCTCACAAATCCAAGTAAAACCCATGGGAAACCTTAACATTAATGAGGATTCAAAAACTATACAAGTTTGTACAAAGTCCAAGTTTGTATTGCATCCACGTATGAGACACTCAAACTGCTGCGGACCTACATAGCATGTCAACCATGTGTATCCGACTAGCTTGAATGGGTACAGTGGGATGATTTTTGTTGTGGCGAGACCTATCAAATATACCAGCTACAAGCAGTGTCGTAACCCCAATATCAATCTGAACCAAAAGTGTATTTGCATCAGAACAGCATATAGAAGGCCATGACAGATGATGACGAACGGGAACATACCTCTTGTGACACGGCGAATGGTTGAAGGCAGTAAAAGAAATGCGCGCATTCTGTGAATGTCGAAAGCCAATTATGTAGAGAAAAATTATGTAGACGAAGAAGGCTGAGACTGCGGGACTGCAATTAAGGAAACCTTGGGATTCAACCCGGCATTTGATTTTAAAAACCACAAGGACTGATCCTGACTGAGCAGGAAAGTTTTGACATGTTCTCTTTCCTGACATGCCAAAAAACAGCATGAGTCCCTTGACCAATCATCCAACGGGAGTAGCCTATTTAAGTCAGAAGATATTATGAGACTTAATGTCCCTGTTTAAGGGGAGACGAGAAGATGTATTGTCTATGAAACAAAACTTAATACGCAGTTCTCCTACTCAAGAGATATATTGACGGCACTCAAAGTCGTTTACCTAAGTCAACTCTCACTTCTGAAACTAAATACGACGGCATTCATATTAGAAAACCTTTTAAACGATACTATACACAAATCAACATTCTTTCTCTATTTCCTCTGCATCGTGAATAGGTCTGAGTTGAGAATTGGATGAGAAGTCGCCACATATGCAAAGATAATCAACATCCCTTCTCGTAAATAATTTACGAAAGCTGGTCCAGTAAGTGGGCTGCCTGAACAGAAGTTATCTGTACACGGTGAAACCTCAGAAAATGTATGAAGTCCCTAAAAAAGAACAAGGGGGAAACAGCGAACATGAAAGTCACATCCTTAACAAATTGTTGTTAGCATTAGGAAATACCATTGTATCTCCTGATGAGACTTCACAGTTCCGCGTATCTGTTATCACAACTAAACAAGTACGGTGATCTGAAATTGAACAGGACTTTGTCATGTTCAATTCTCTGACAAACCCATACCATGATACCTGACAACATGACGGGAGTCCTCATCTTACAACGGAGCGAGAGATAGTAGCCTTTCACTTTTGTTTACGAAGGAGAAGACGAAACAGGCAAATAATGGAGGCTAGACCACACAATGTGAGCCTTAAATTCAGGTAAAGCGTCCAGCTTTGTTTATGAAGGAGAAGATGAAAACAGGCAGAACATGACCGAGAGACCACACAATGAGCCTGAATTCAGGTAAGGCAATTCACAACATAAAAGAATGGTAGGAAGAATCGTATAAGAAGCATTTTACACCCCGCCCGGAAAGGTGAGCTGATAATTCACAATTGATTGTTGGGCCTACAAATCTGGTCGAGCTACCCACGGTGTTGACTCCACATTCCCGTGTTGGAACCCCGGAGTCCTGCACCGATAGCTACATCTTGGTTACTAAATCATGTTATTAGGGTTACAAATCGATAAGGTACACAAGAATTGCCAAAAACTGTAAAACAGAACATTTCTAGACGTCTCAATCAGTGGTCACAGAAGAAGCAGCAGATTGACCACCAGCATTGCTACCCACCACCTTGACCTAAGTCCATAGGATTCTCTCAGCTGTCCCTGGTTGTTCCTCCTGAGTGGTGGTAGCGAATTTCAACAGATTGACTTTCTTGACAAGCAGCAGTTGCTGCAAATTCTTCAGCATTGTCCCCAGCCCATGACACCTTCAATTAAAGGGTCCCTGAAGTTTCTTCTTGGGGAATGGCGGCAGCAGCATCAACAGGTTGACCTTCGGGAACAGGCTCTTCCTCAACACTGTCGCTGTAATGTGTTGCAATTGCATCTTTCAGCTTTTGTAGTTTCGATAAAGAGCAAGAAAAGCCCTCCAGTTTCCCCGCTGCCCCCTTGTAGATGTGGAAAAACGGTAGAACCTTAATATTTAAGCTTTTGCACATAGGCTTGTTTTCGTCAAAATTCACTTTGATAAAATTTGCATCACTATACTGTTCCGCAAGTTTACAGAACTTGGGGTAAAGCGCCCTGCATGACCCACACCAAGTTGCATAAAATTCGACCACCACAAGTTTATCCCCTGCCACGGACAGAGCATCCAAGAATTCCTGAGTGGAGTGCACATCCGAAATGTTCGGAGAAGTTCCCTTCTCCCACCATTTGAGCTCTGGGCCGTCTGTCTCGGCAATTGCAGCATTGACCGAATGTGGAGCTGCCACATGAATACCCCGGGGAAAACCCACCTTCAATTCCTCTAAAGAGATGGTCCCGCCATCCCGCAAACTCACTCTGCTCGATGAATTAATTGCACAATGAGTCCTTCCCGACTTGAACTGCTTCAGTCCTGGTAAGCTCACGCTCCTCCTCTGCTCTCTCAAATCTGTCGAGTCCCTCAACCGACTACTGCAATCTCCCAACAACGGAATCTGCTGATGCAGTAGCGAGCCTTCTACAGCAATTACCATGGCTCCTGTAGCCAATAAACTGTTACCAACCAACACAATCCCTTCCTGCGGCTGGCAGCTCACGGCAGCAAAGAAAGCAACCGAAGCTCAACACCTCCAAAGCACCAATTTCCTAACCCTCCCTCAATCAATCATGTTCACGAGGAGGAACCGAGCTTAGGCAAAGGAGGACCCGTTCAAACATGAAACCCATCTACTACTACACGGAGAAGGGGCAGGGAAAGCTCATCCTTCCCTCCATCGAGAACTTTCTGTGGTCGACGCTGACCTCGAAAAACCGACTGCCCAGAGCCTTTTCCTTTATGGATCATTCATGAAGCTCTCGTTGGATTACACTACCTCCATAAGCCCACCCACCCAACCAATCGTCAACATTCTTCTCTACAGTGTATTTTGCCGAGATTAATTTTGGTCCCAACCAATTGATAGGGCTGCATCCATGTAACGCGGCCTTTTCACTTCGAACATATTGTTGCATTTATAAGAACCCTGGTTTGGTTCCACAGTTTCTTCCATCTTAAGCTAATTTCTTTATCAAGCTCACCATTAGGTAATTTCTATTGCTACATTGCTTAATTTGGTCCCCACTTCATAATGAAATGTTGACATTTAGAGATAGAGCATATTAAATATATCCGCCAATCAGGGCAGTGGTCAACTTGGAGCTGCTGGATATCGACCAATTCGTACCTGTTTAATGTCTAAGTATTGTTTTGACATCATAAATGAAAGGAAACCGTCACATCATCGTGAAGTGATTAGCACAAGGTCCCCAATTCTTACAAACAGTTCAGACAAAACACTATTCGTCCATCTCCATTTATTTCTTTTTCATACATCTGGAAACCGAGCGCAAACTTCTCAGATGGTTGAAAGATGCTCTTCCCAAAAGTTATCCATATCTTACTGTTCACAATGAGTAATCCAAAGCCCCTACACTTCACATAGATCTTAGCAGCTACTGTCTTAAGCTATGTATTGAACCTTACAAGTTGGTTCTCTGTAGATTCTTTTTCCATATACTGCTTTTGGGAATGGACTGTTGAATGAAAATTAAATGAAATTAAAACTGAAAATTAAATGAAAGCTCCTTGGGTTTTTTAGACTTTGGAATGAAAAAACGGTGTGTCCATCCAACAAGAAGAATGGTAGAATATAGTTCCATGTAAGTGCAAGTTCAAAAGCATATATTATTTAGTGCTAATGAAACGTTAGTTAATCATTACGAGTGGACCAAAGTATCATAAAAGAAAAGGATTATTTTTCAGTGAAGGGTCTCCGAGCTTTGTGTTCCATGAACGGAACACAATATGCACCTCTTGTTATGAAGACAAAGGCACTTCTTTTTAAGCACAAAAATATCTTTTACCGACTAACACCAACTACATTGAAGCATTAGAAAAAAAATCAAAAATACATAGAACAAAGTATTCATTACAGTATCATTGATAATAAGAAGCACTCAATTGACTGATCCTGAAGATTGCATTGTAAAGGATGCATTATTTGACAGTTTATAGAGGAATAAGACACGATAGTTAACTTTAATTTGCAAGGATGTGTTTGTCTTTCAAAATCCACTCTTCCAAAACATCAATGGGTGGAGTAGGTTAACAAGGTTATCAAACAAATACTCACTTTACTCAACTTTGAAAATATAAATACTGAACAACAACACATTACAAATGCCTCCTTTAAATAGGCAAAGTACTTGATAGTTACCTAACAACATACCGTTCTATCAACAACTTTACCAACCTGTAGATCCAAAATGACATTTCTTCATATCTGCCTTTTCATATCTCAAATCTGTTACTAATCTAATCCGATGTCAACCTCAACTTTGGCTTCTTCAAGTACTTCTCCTTCTTTGGGTCTATCTAATACTACTACTTCATCCACTATTTCTTCTATCTCTTCACTTTGAACTACAATTGCAGCCAAGGGTAATCTATCTACCTCCTTATTCTCTAACCCAGTCTCTTCTAATATCTCACGTAACTGACCCAAATATACCTGCACTCCTACTTCTACTACTTTGGATTTCTTATCCATCTTTATCTCACTATGAAGTCTATCTAAGTCCGATCTACCAAAATCTAATCTGACATATACATTGTCTCCTACCTTTAATATTTTCCATTAACATCAACATCAATTAACATTTATGATAAAAACGTAAATTAAATTATCATTAACCGGATCTTTTGTAGCATGGAAGTCTTCCAAAATGCATTCTTATATTGATTGTTACAATAGGATGAATAATAATAGAGCAAACAATAGCTGCAAATAGGAGTGATTGTTAAAATAATTGAGTATCTTTTACAATTTGACCTTGTATGAGTTGAACTAAAATTCTAAGCTAAAAGGTACTAGATTTTAACTCAATTCATCCAGATTTATTCCATATTAGACTTCTCTTTGCCTAATGTCTTATCTCCTGTAACTTTTATACCTATGAATATAAAATTTTGCAAAATTATTTTAGCATTGGAGCACTTTTAGATACAGTCTTAATATATGAACAAGATTGTCATGGAAGTAGAGAATATTTTAAATACAGTTTTGTATATATCTTCAGAAAGCTTAAAGAAGTTTGTTGTACCATCTACAAGCCTTTTTGTTGTCAGGGTCTATAGGTCTTCTTCTGTCTTGTTTTAGAAACATGATCTTCTAAAAGAGGATATTATTCTCTTAAAGTCAAATTTAAGTAAAAAGTAGACAAATTGATAAAAAGGAATTTGTTTACAATAGTTATCTTAAGAGCTCTTCTATCTATCAATATATATATTTAAGGTGTTATCTTTCTCTCATTTGTCAATGATATCAATATTGGAGATATCAAGACTACAATAGCTTGATTTTAATTACTAGAGTACATAATGTCATATAAAGTTGAGAGTCAAAATATTAACTTCTATATCTTGGTTTCCATTTTACATCCATATATGCTTTGATCCCATATATCAAATCTATTTTTGGTTTATGGATCTTAGCTTGCTTTTAATTACTAGAGTACATAATGTCACATGAATTTGAGAGTCAAAATATTAAAATCTATAGCTTGGTTTCCATTTTACATCTCTATATGCCTTGATCCAGTATATCAGATCTATTTTGGGTATATGGATCTTAGTTAGATGTAATTTTAGTAGATTGTATTTGTGAAAAATCTTCCTTTATTAAATGAACTATAAGCATATTAACATACTTTCTTCTACAATAGTTTCATTTCAATTACTCATAATTCTTCTTTCCTCTCTAGTTCTATTAATTTATCAAGAAGATCTTGATATATTTGTTGAATTTTGAGTATCCAAATTTTTCATTGTGCATAGGTAAGTAAATATATATATCATATAACATAAACTAGCTATCAAAATAAGCTATATTTGTATTAAGAAGGTTGTTAGTAAAATTAGGAAGGAATAAAAAGAATTAAAGAAGTTGTTCTGTTAAAACTTCTCCAAAAACTTTGTATCTTTTGGATCTTGCATCCCTTGGGCTAAGATCCAACCACCTTACACTAATCTTTGCCTTGTACTTTCATTCAATCATTTAGATTTCAATCGTTAACTCTTTCTTTGGAGTTTCTCAAACATAATCTCTATCTCATATCATAGTTCTCGGAGAGATTGATCTTTAACACCCTAGGATACACATCTGTTGTTGGTAGTATTGTGGTGGTTTTAAGATAATCATATTTAGCTAAGTTTAGTAATAATTAAGTTAGAGGTATCTCTAACTAAATTAATATTGCTAAATAAGGAGAGATCAAATATTTTATTGTTGGATACTAAATCAGATCCCTTAATAAATTGTAGGTTAAATTATATTAGAAGGAGACCTTTAGAGAATTTTATATTAGATTAAGATCCTTTCAAGAATCACTTAGAATTTTTGGAGTTATCCATTGGGTTAGAGACAAGCTTTGCATAATTTTTGTTTTCATTTCCCCAAGGAGATTTGTGGAGTAAAGGAGACAATTTTCTTTGAGTTCTTATACTTGATGACGTTCAATACTAGCTTTTCTTTCTTTCTAGCAAATGATGCACATATAAATTGTCACTAGATTTTTGTAATGTGAGTAGCTTGACGTTTGAGATCTAAGCAAGTGAATATTAATAATGTATCTTCATCAATTTTGAGTCATTGATAAAACAAATTGCAATTATTGTATTTGTATTCCAATCCAAGGAGAAAAATCTTCACCATCACAAGCAGTATTTACTTGAGCTATTATTTATTGTCCATTCCATGAAGAAAAAGCTAAAATTGTTTCTTTAAGAATTCATCACCTTTCTTCTCTAGAAGAAGACACTTAATAAATAAATAAATTAGACATAATCATACAAAAAATTAAACTAGAATTAATTTAGAAACTAATAAGAAAGACACAAAATATTTGTTTATTGATATAAGATATATTATACTTAGTTATGCTTTCAAAAAACAGCTTTTTGCAATTAGATACTATAGATACCATATTAATATATATATATTATATTATATTATATTATATTATATTATATTATATTATATATATAGCTATTCAGATGTATTTTTATTAAGACTAATTTTCTATGTTCCAAGAAAATTCAACTAAAATAATTGTGAAGTGCATACTAAGGATTAAGTATTATTATAATTAGCCAATAAGAATATTCACTGAAAATGATTCATATATCTAAATTACACATGAATCTCTTCTATATATGCAATATTGACTTCTTGGGGTTGAACAAATCATTGAAGTAAATCATTGTAAACTTTAGACCTATAGCTCATTTCATCCCAAAACAAGCTATTTTTATTTAGCACAATACAATTCCACATCAAAATATTATATACATAAAGCAATTCCTAAGGACTTTATAATTTACTTAGCTTTTTTATCTCAAGTACTTCTGTTCAACAAATACATATAGACTAATTACTTGTACTCTTTATTTCTATATAAAACTTCAACCTTATCATCAAGAAAAAATCAAAAATTATTGCACAATTGTAAAATACCGAGGAGAAAATTAGGAGAATGGAAGATTGGAGTGAAATATCACATTGGTAAATCTGCCTGAGAGAAATTTCCAATGCTTTGCATGAGCTTGTGCTTTGTTATTTATAGGGAACATACAAGTCTCTTCAAAAGCTTCTCAAGAAGCTTCCTAAAAACCACCTTCTTAGAGTGCAAGCTAAGTTAATTGGGAAATTTCTCAAGAAATTTCCTTCCAGAAGCTGCATACTTGGCATGGAAGCTAAGTTAGTTGGGAAATTTCTCCAAAAATTTCTTTCTAAAAACCATTTATTTGACATGCAAGTCAAGCTAGTCAGCAAACTTCCCAAGAAGCTTTCTCCTAAAAATTACCACTTGACATACAAGTTACTTGATCAGCTTTCTCCTAGAAATTACCACTTGACATACACGTTACTTGATACTTGGAAGGTATCAAGAAGCTTTCTAGAATATTCTTATAACTATTGGCTAATTTTTCCTATTTGCTAATTTTTTTGTATTGGCTAACTCATTTGTAAACTCCAAATTATTACAAAAATTATAAATTGCCAAATTCTCAAATTTTTTACAAATAAAAAGACAACATATTCTTCCTCAAGAAGGAATCTTAATTTTTCTAAAGTAATTTGCTTAAATATAACATTTCTAGAATTCTGAAATTCAACAAGAATGCACAATTGATCTAGTAATTAAAATGCTTTATATTCAAGCTACTCACTTTTAAATTTTTGCTATTTCCTACTAAATTTTAATTTAAAAAAAGTCACTCATCTTCTTAGTTTCAATGGGTAGTACGCTACTCATTCAGAAAAATGAATAATTCAAGCAATCACTACTGATCCAACTACATCTTTATAGTAAGTCAGAGTAGACCATACAACTCACCACACAATAGATCAAAGTGTTAAACACAAAATTGACTCATCAATTCAATGCATAATTCCTTAACACTTTGGGCTGAACATTGGTCCTTATTTGTTGTTTGTAGTGGTTGTGAGTTGTTTTTAACTAACTAAGATAGAAGTATCCCTAGTTATTTAATTTGGCTATGTAAGAATATGATCCCAATGTTTTCTTACTTAAAAAAATTAAATATGACCTCTTAAGGAATTTTATATCATATTATATCTGGAATGGGACCTCTGCCATAGACTGTGCATTGTAAAAACGACTTAGTGTACTTAGTAAGTCAAAATCTCATTTGCTTGACCAAGTTAGATGTCCTTTAAAAGACAAGGTTGTTAGTTATTATTTAGACTTATCATTTAGAGTACTTTTGATCTTTTTTTAATTATACATCAAGTAAAGATTCCTTAATATTTTAGAATATTCTTATAACATTCAAAGTACATGTAAAGTACTATGGCATTTGGATTCATTTATTTAGCATTCTCTAATTTGAATATGAATTCTTCTAAACTAGTGAGACTTTCACAATAATAATTTTGGTGAATATATAAGGAGTTCAAAGAGAGAATAAATCTATTCCTCTAAGAGTTTATTGCATATAGTGAGCGACGAGAGTACTCTCTCACTTCTCTACATAGAGAAGATATTTAATTCTCTAGGATATTATCAATACAAGGGAATGAGGAGTGATCTTGAATATATAGAGAATTGATCTTTGAGGACCTCCAAGTGTTGAGGATAGTCATATTGATCTTGGGATGCCCCACTTTGTATTTGCATGCCATGTTGGAAGGAAGCAAGAGCATATTGTATCGGAGGACGCCAGGTTCAAGAGTATATAGAAGATCAAATTAACCTATCAATGAGCGAAGAGAAGAGTGGCTTTTGTATTGCTTTCACCATGATTTCTTGCTCGCGTATTGTGCATTCCTTAGTCTTTCTGTGTGATTATCTTCATCAGAATCAAATAAAGGATAATCTTCTTTACATCAAGAATTTTCTTGTGAATTTGAATATTTAAGTCCATGGAAAGGCAAGGGAAGGGTAACCTTAAAAAGTCAAAAGAAAATCTGAGCAAAGATATCCTGATATAAATACCATGGAGATTTCAAGTTTCCCAATCTTGTTACCTATCTTATTACCAAACCTATTACCTCATAGCCATTTTGATAAGCAGTATGTAATATATGACCTTAAAAGCTCTAAGACATAGGCCCTTATCATGCTTTGATAATAATGTACATTTCCAACAACAAAAATGATATATAGATTATTATCGACGTATGGTAAGAGCATATATCTCACTTACCATGTTTTGGTACATGGTATGGGAGTCAATACCCTGGATCCTGCAGAAATTCTCTCAAGCAAAAGAATAAGAGATGGTTACATCTGGACAAGAAAAATCAATTCAACCAGAATACAATATAGTTGAAAGGAAAGCTTTCTCGCGCTCGATTAAAATATGTCCTTACTTTCACTATCGTCCTTCATATTTGAAAAGTTAAATTTATTAAATCCTCATCCGCGTAAAGTTGTGGTTTGTCTTTCTAGAAAAACAAAAAAGGGAGATTTGCAAATGCCGATAAAGAGTAAAAGGCGACCGCGTAGGAAAAATGAAGGATGGGAAGACCCCATCAAGCCGTACAAGGGAGAGACAAAAAGGACAAGGGAGAGACAAAAAGGGTAACATGGGTAACAATGCCGATAAAGTAGACATGATATTGCAGCTTTGAAACATCAGGGTTTGATCCTGTCTCTACATCCACAACTCTCTCGGATTTCATTAACCTTGTGGGTGTCGATTCAAACACAGTTTTTCTGGTGGTCACCTTCAGGAGGATAACTGTCAGGTACTATTCGACTAGGTGAGATAGTTTTCACGAGAAGTTCAGTCATTCTCATATAAATCCAGTACTCATGTGTTCGAGAATGAGAAAAGACTTTTGTTAGAAACGATTTCTGTTCAGAGATAGCGAATGTATGGTTATGCTCATCTCCTTGTAGTAAGTCCTTTATTCTTTCTGTCATTAATTAAGAGACCGCTGGTTTAGGAAAACTAGTTTATCTTGACAGTTCTTGTGTACGTTAATCAACTCTCCATAGTGTTGTCTACCACTCAAATCTATATAAGGTGTGACCTTCACACGGAAATTGAAAAAGGCAGGTACCAGAGTGCAATTTTCAAAGGACACAATACCCTAATTGAAAGGATACAATACCCTAATTGATAGCAGAATATTCTTGCAATTTTCCTTTACCCATCTTTGAACTGCTACGTCAAGATAGCAAAAGGTAAGAAACCCCCATATAATAAACATATGATAGAGTACCTGTGATCAGACCTGCTCATTTCCTCAACAGAGGCATTATATTCATGGCTGTGTAGAGCCCCTTGAGCTCAGTATCAAATAGTGGAAAGCTTAGAAAGCAGCTGACTCTAATCTAGTGCGTAACAAAAGAGATTTCGAGCTTTTGACTGTTGAAAGTAGATGGATCTACAATGAGGAACCGCCACATTTGGTCAGTAAATAAGCTACCAACTGTAGTCCCTACTCTCCTGAACATTAAGTAACCTCTGAATTATCTATAGGAGTAGACATGTTTCCCATAGATGCTTCAGAGCCTATTTGCATGGGGAAAACTCTTACTGATATTTCCAACTGCAGATAGAAGCACTGCACACCAAAACATGGAAATATAACATCTACTTGACTATAAATTGAGAAGTGCCGCCGGACTAGCTCATCATGAGATGGAAGATTTATGATGTTTTGTCTTTCACTCTCTCCCCTCTGTACATGAGCAGCTGTGCAAAAATTGTGCCATTGGTAAGAAGACCAAGACAACTGCCAAAAATCACTGAGTAGATGTTAAGGATAACGGTAGTGAGATGCATGATAGAAAATCAAAATATTAAGTTTTTCAAGTCGTCACCTACACCAATTGCTGAGATGATGTACTGATATATTTGCCAAGGAGAATATCCCTACCAGGAATTGAACTCTGCGTAGGCATGGAGAACAGTAAACTGATAAACAAGTTTCGGATAAAGGGATCCGTTTAGATGTAATTGCAGAAGGGCATGGAGCAACTAGAACTCCTTCAATGTGAGAACAAGAAATCAAAATCTGATAAATAGCAGATATAATGTGTTAATGTAGTTAATCTCTAGTTTGGTGACTTCTCTGTTTTTAGGGCCTTGATAGTTTTTCTCTAGAGCTCTGCCAAAACGTTTGATTAGGGTAATGTGGGGACGCAGCCATAATTAGGGTTGTGCAAAGCAACCCCCTAGGGCATACTTACGTGTATATATGTGTGTTCTCAGTGCTTGTTTAAGTTAGTTCTTCTACAAGAGTGATTCCCAGCATTTCCCCCTTGCATTTCATGAAGCCCTGAGCTGCCTAACATCATCTCAGGTGTGTTCTGTGTTATCTCAGTATTGGAGGCTATTAGTGTTGCGTGAGTGAACCTGTTTGTTGCTTGTGAGTTGTGATACAAAGAGAGAGGTTTTGTATTGCAGTAGTGATGTCTGATACATCAGAGATAAGAGGGAGTGATAGACCTTCTACATCAAAGAGCAGGAAGCATGGTTCTCATCATAATGCGCGTACTAGTGAGTGAACAAACAAAAACTGAAAGAAGGTCCAAGGTAATCAATTCTAAGATTCTCAGAAAGCACATCTGGTCTCAATTAGCAGAAAGAAGAGCAGCAGAACTTCTGAAACAATGTCACTCGACGCAAACCCTTCAATAAAGTCCTGCCCACACTGTTGCCTTCAATCCGACTGGGGGTTGAGGGGATGGTTAGACCTCAAAACAACACAGCCCGGTAGCTCGGCCTAAAGACCGGTGAAAATACCAAGAAAAAAGCTTGGAAATCAAAAGAGGATACTGCTACTTGGAGCATTCTCCTGAATGCTTGTGAACAGCCGCACTGCGAAACAGAAAGAGCCAAAGTTGTTAGAGCGTAGAGTTTAACTAGAGCTGGACATGGTCGATCATGATGTATCGAAGCTCATGAAATGTTCAAGAATCTGAGACAAGAGAATATAAGTTGTACCTATGCATCCACTGAAAGTCATAAAGTTTGTTAGAAAACTTAGTTGTCCGGTGCTTTTATTCTGCAATCCCACCAAAAAGCCTCACAAGCTTAGAAGGGGGGTACTACTTGACGAGTCATGCATCTCCAGTCTATGAAGAAAACCTGGACCTTGCGAGTATCTACACTCCATTGCAACTCACAGGATAGATCCTCGGGACATAGCTCCACACATCAAGAATCAGGGATTGGAGCAACCTCACCCATATACTAGCTGACACCTAAGAACAGAAGTTGACCATTTTCAATGATCGTTGTCAAGATTAGAGAAATTTAACGTACCTATGGAAGAGAGTATAAATCTACATCTTTTTCAAATTCGGTGCGCATTGTATTACTAATCCCCATTGGGGTAACGCTTAAAGGTACTCACAGAAAAGTTGTCGTAGATCTGGGGTAATCTGGAACAAAAGAAGATGGCATGCTGACTAGCCTGCATATGACAACCAGCAAACAAGGACACACCAGTCACCCACTACCATCCACCTGCAGTCTCGATCGAAAAAGAATCAAAACAATGATTTGGACAATTCAGATTAACGTTCAAGGAACTCTATTGCATTCTGTGATTCGGATAAGAGTCCAAGGAAATCGAGCATATATGCCGTTTTCTGTATGTCTTACATATAGAGTCTCCATAACAGTCTCACTGACGTTCCCACTCAGAAGTGTAGGTGCAATTGCACAATATCTGTTTTCCGGTGATTGAGGGCAATCACTGTAGAAGTGGTCACTCTAAAGTCATGCCTGTATTGTCTCCTAACTTTGCATCTGTGTGTCTTGTCACTTGCTGTAAATTGAATAATATCAAGAGATAGCATTTAGCATGTTCATGAGTTTGAAGAGGATACAATGCAGTTTTCACCAAAGTAGCTGGTCCCAGGTTTGTTGAGTAGTTGTAAATGAGCATAAGCAGAAATATTCCTGCAATCCGAAAAAGTTGGTTGTTCGGTGAAGGAGTGTAACAACAAAGAAGCTTGCCGGAGCAAAAAGACTGAAAGGAAGAAGCATTGGAATTAGTTCAAAATCTATGTAGGGACTTCAAAAAAAACATATCGTTCCGCGCAGGGATAAAGTTAGATAGTCATGGTCGTTACAGTCTAAAACTCCCACAGAGGGATTGATGAGTAGCCTCAAGCTTGCCGTGCTATAAGTGAGTTCTTTAAACAAAGTAGTGACGTTCAGCGTGTGCGTTTAAGACGCAGTACCTTGAAGAAGGAGAAATACCAACTCTCCGTAGGCGGAAAATGGAATTTGCTTGTAAAAGCAATAAGATAATGCGATCGTAAAACCGACAACCTCCATCTCGAAAGACGTCTTGCTTAACCCCTTGATACTTTTACTTCTCATAATTATCAGAATCTGTACAAATCAACGAGGGTTCAACTCAACAGGTGCATCGGGCAAAAGAAAATGTGACACATGAAGTGAATTCTTCAGAGATGGGCACCAAAGGGCAATATCAATCATGCTAAGAACTTGCCATTACGGGTATGGAAGGTGTGTTTCAGAAAGGTGAACCTAGTTTGGCGCCAAGAATAAACCTTCAAATTAGGGGGCCATTGTCAACACCCGCTCACCACTAAGGGAACCCTGAGTTAGCCCTAACGTGGAGTTGTTCAATTCATTGCACATCCCTGACTCTAAGCTGACTGCTTGCATCTGAGATTTGCAGAAGGGAAAGACTTGAATATTATACCCGGTCGATAGAAGCATACTGAAATGATCAGTTTGTCTATGAAGCCTAACATTTGAACTTGACTGTAGCATACATAACGAAAAGCTGACAGAGTTTGAAGGTATACTTGCGTATACTTGTTAAACCATCACCTAGAGTAGGAAAGACTGCAGCTGTTTGTGGAGCCCTTCAGCTCTTTCAACGAGGAATAATTAGAGCATTGTTTAAATGTTACACGAATTAGATTATAGGGCGCGCATGCCAAAGTTCCCTAGTCACAGGCTGTACAGTCAGAGCCGGAATTACGTAACTTGCATGACTGTTCGAAACCCTAATATGATGGCAGCTGACTAACGTGAATAAACACACAATGTATTTGTTATTACCTGTGGAAGCTTGACAATGGCAGATGCAGCCACGATACTGTAACCCAACGCTTTGGACATCAGCGGCAGAAAACAGTCTTTGGGAGGAATCTGATACTGCTGAATTGAATCCACCAAACAGGTTAAATTCATCCCCAATAACTCATAATTCGTCATGTTGACTGCCGTACTCGCACCAGTCAGCTCAAGAGATTTTTCTTCTGCAAAATTCAGAACATTAGTATGTCATAGAGCATAGCACGTATTCTTGATTCTCTCCCACCACAGAGAGCAAACGCAGCTAAAGATTCATCATGAGAAAGTAAAGCCGCGAGCTCCCAACGACGAGAAGACCACGACCAAAATGTCCAAAGGATCCCGAGGGAAAACTAAGTCAAGCCAAGGGCGATCCGCGAGAAGTGAAAGACCTAATCTCCTCAGTAACTTTTCGAATTCAAAAGATTTTGAGGAAAAAAGGATCTTTCTTTTCTGTAAGATATTTTACTAGAGGAAACAAATCTCTTCATTTTCCGCTGCGTTCATATGATCACAAGCTCAAGAAGGCCTTTCCAGATCTCACCATCACATGCTGATGAAACCACTCAAATATAAAATCTGGAATTCCTGATCGACAAACTCTCCACTACCTGAACTCGCTTTCGTGGATCACAAGCATTTTCTACCATAAAATCAGTATCAGCACCATACAAGCTTCCACCGGGTCAAGTACCTAGAGTAACACGTTCTCAAAACTGACGCAAAATCTGATGGATTGCTTCCAGAAGTGTCAACTCATCAATCTCAAGTTACACCTCATTTATAATGTGTTATCCTCCGCGGTCGCCGTTCTAATGTGTCAAGAGGATTACAGTTTAACACTCCGCAGATGGCCTGGCAGGAATCAATACACAACTGCTGTGTATTTGGATCTCGACCCACGCAATCAAATCGGGATCTTTTGTGCATGTTTGACTACCCGAGTGTACAGTTCTTGGATCGCTGTCCATCCTCCTCCGTCCTTGGAGAGCCAGCCGGTTCCGTATTCCGGCTTCCTATCAGAACTGTCGTCGTACTGCGAAGCCAGCCGGTTCCAAGATCCCGCGGTTGCCAATCAGAACTCTGGGTCATACTGAGGAGCCACCGGCCGAGAGGGTCCAGGGGTGAAAATTTCTGTCCCGGGTCAGCTACATGTAGCCAGAGACCTGCGATCCTAAATTCTGTTCAACGTGGTTGCCTTTTTCTCTTTTGTAATTATGTGTGATGAGCTTCGCAGATTTTAATCATCTTTTTGGCATATTGAATTGAGTTAGAATGTTAAGTTCTTAATGTTTGGTTTGAATGGTATGAGCCACTAGTTGGTTGTTTGCTCCAAAGAACGGCTCTTATTATATTGCATGTTGGTCCTCACATAGATATGAGTACTTTTTACTATATCTTAATATCATGATGGACTAATGTATGCATGTGTCACTCACCTATATATATGAGAACATGGTTGGTTAATTGCCTAATATTCAACCAACCGTGTTGCTTTTCAAACTCCCTCAAACTTGAGAATAAAAGATTTTAAACACATGTTATTCATCCAATACTTATACTTTATCTCGTCATTTGTGAGGAGTTCCTTGATTGAGCGAGGAGTTCCTATGAGTGAACCCTTGATTCAGGATCAAGAGTGTACTCTTATCCCATCTAAAAACTTCTACATAACCTCCATTCTAGTTGAGAAGATAATACTTTGTCTCAACAAATACAAAACATGCATAAAATATGAACACGACATAATGTTAAACGCTACTAAAACTAGGAAATGTGTTTATCTTATGTACATAGTCAACCAAATCAACTCTAAATTAAAGGAGAACCTAAATACTAAAGAGCGTGAAGAGAAGTCAACTTTGTGTTTAATTGATGAATATCATCACCAACTAGCATGAAAGAATTCAAATTCCCTAGTTTATCTTATGTACATGGTCAACCAAATCAAGTCTAAATTAAAGAAGATCCAAAATCCTAAAGGGCATGAAGAGAAGTTCAACTTTGTTTTTAATTGATGAATATCACCATGAACTATCATAAATTAATTCAAACTCAATTGAGCGCTAAATGAGACGTGCAAGGATAAACAGTCAAGGATTAATCATCATACATCTTACAAACCCTGGTTAGTTTTAAACAAATCAAACTTGGCTAAAGTTGGAATAGACTATTAGATCTTGCCGACTCCATGCAATAATGGTGACTTTTCCTCTTTATAATTATATATTGCGTTCTGATGTTGAAATGTTTCAGTATGGTCGTGTCCGACAATATTTGCTCATATGAGAGAAATCCTAACTTTTCTGGTAGAGATTTATTAGGCTTGCAACATATCCACTTTACGAGTTTGGGTTCTAGTTGCTTTAGATTCTATATATTTATATTTTTACTTTTATTTATATCATTTTCTAAGTGTCTTACCTTACCAATTTATCTCTTATCCGATTAATCAGGTACTGAAAAATATAATTTTCTTTCATTATAGATGGATCTATGGGATTGATTTTTTAAATTTTTTGCTCATTACTACATCCATTGCATATTTTATATTCATCTATATAACAAAATATAGTAATTTTATAAATTTTATTTAAAAACATTATAAATATTTTTAGAGGAGTAAAAATATTATTTTAAGTTATGCTTTGTCTTCTAAATTTATTACTGTTTTCTATTTGTCTGCTATTTAGATTTGATATTTAACATATAATACAATTCTTAATATCTATAATTTGAAGAAAAATTTTGTTGTTTATATTTGAACTAAAAGCACCTTTTACTAGCTATTAGCTTGCATGTTCTTAATCACAACTTATCATTTGTTTGATAATCTAAATTCACTTGATTCTCATTTTCTCTAATATTTTGCTGAGTAATGTATGTCTTTGCAATATTGAAATAAATTATGCTGTTCTAAATATGATATTGGCAGTTCTAAATAAAAAATTCATATTTTGATTTTCAAAAAATTTGGTTGGTGAAAATAATGGGCTGTAAAATTTAATATCCAAAAAAATTCAAATTTTGAGAGGTTTCTCTTGGTACGAAAGTGAATTCTTTGGTGCTTTTTATAGAATCTATCATTTTCTTTGTATCAACTATTCCGTATGATGATTTTTTACGTGTAATTTGGCATGATATGCTAGTGGTGCCACAAATATTAAAAACACATTTTAATTTAGGTAAGTAGAAAAAACATTATAAAGTAAAAATGTATTTTTCACCAAGTAAATCACATTTTGGTTATATTTGCCTAATATAGCATCTTATATTTGAAGTGCTCTTGGTTTGGAAGGTCAAAATTATTTATATAAAATGAAGTGTTTAGAGCAACAATAATTGAATTTTGAGTAAACAAATTATAAGAACCATTGTTGCATTGTTTGATAGTTTTCTTTACTTTAGGGAGACATCAAGATATCAAGTTGTAATGGATGAGAAGAGGGGTAGAAAATGAGATTATACAAAGAGACTATACTGAAAACAAAATTTAACTGAATTTGGAGGAGAGTCAATCGAAAAAGAAAGGAAAAGTTTATAATTTTACTATAATTGGACCTAAGTGCAATACTAGTGAAGATAAGGTTAACAAGCTTATGTTTGCAATCAAAAGGAAAGAAGATAAAGAAGGCTATTTTATGATCTTGGATTGCATATGGGATCTTCTACATAACTAGAGTATAAGTATAGAAGTGATAAGAATTCAAAGAGTGCACCAGTATAATAGAATTATTTTGAAATTTTGATATCAAAATTTGGAATCAAATAATACACTAAAAAATTATAAATGTCTAGACAGAGCTCTAATTAGCAATAAATGTTAGCTTTAGAATGGTCAAGAAGTTCTAATATGAGAATAAGAATAGTAGCTATCTTTATAAAAGCAAGTATATTAGCCATATTTATCTCAATTTTTATGAATTAGTCATGATTGAAATTTTTTGTACTTTATTAATGTAATTCCTCTTTACTAGTTATAATTAAATTGAATTAATGATTAATTTTTAATAAAAAGTTATGTATTTTATATAAGGAAGTACTAAAACTATATTTTATTCCCATAAGTAGTGCTCCAAAGAAGATAAATATTTTCAACTAAAAACTTAAGAAATATATTGACTGAAGTCATATAAATAAAAGCAATAAATTGAGAAACTTCTTATTTTCTAAATCTAAACCTCTTGCTTTAAAACTCTACAAAAATCCACCCATGACCAATAAAGTCATGGGAGGATTTTTCAGAGATTTAATGGAAATGGTATGGGATAAGAGATGGATGTGTTTCTTTCCTGCCTGATTTCTTGGAAGATTCAAATTTATCAGAGTATGAAGGTAATAGAATGAGAAAAAAAACATCTACCAATATAGACATTAAGATAGCTTAATGGAAATCTTATTGAGGATATTCTTTGAGAAAATAGTTACGAGAAATTTATATGAAGTGATGTCTTAAAAAAAGAGATATAAAATAAGTGCATATCTACATTAGATTATAGGATTTTTTAAATAGGTTTCTATAGAATATGGAGACGAACTAGTGAATATTACACAAGGATAATAGTAAAATTTACCAAAAAAATTTGTTAGAATTGAGGATATCAATCAAAACTAATAGTGAGGTATAAAAAATTTAAGGTTTTAATATTCAAATATTAATATCTTTAACCTTAGCATCCATATGAAGTAGACCTAGAAGATGATGAAATCATTACAAACATACAAGTTGCTCTTAGGAATCTTGGACCTTGAGTAGAAGTTCCAATTTAAGTGTTCAATTAGCATCGATGTTTATTCTTAAGTTTAATACTCATTTCAAAATTTGATATAAGATTATAGAAGATCGTAGAATAAATATTCAGTATTAATATGTTCAAATATGGGTAAGAAGAAATCAAATGTTAGAAGAGGTTTTAAAGAGTACAAGAACTACTTAAGCAAAAAGCAAAAGTATAGATAAAAGTGTTAGCCTCCATTTAGGTGATGGATATGAAGAGTACTTAGGAGAAATGAGGATGCTTACACTCTAATTTGAAAGAAGCTCTAAATTCAAGCCAAGAAAAAAGGAGAGCAACAAAATTTCCAAATAAGTTAGAAAACTCCCCAATTAATAGCATTGTACCAAGTGGAATCTCTAATAACACCAAGACAAAAACCATAAAAAAGAAGCTTTGGATGAGTGATTAGAGGAAAACAAATGGAAGAACAATTTATTGGTTTCAACTATTCAAACTAAACATGATATTGCAGATGAGATTTGGTGTCAAAGAACCAACCTGACAAGAGTACAATTACTTACTTCCAATCTATCATGGGGAAGGAAGTAAAATGAAAATTATTACAAAGAAGAGCAAAGAGACTAAAAGGAAGTCATTTAAAGAGGTTGATTGATATCTACCTTAATATAAGACTCTTGCAAGATCCATCAATCCAAGATTACATTTGGATTGATCACTTGTATATATCTTTACAAATGTGCTAAAAGATGATGGTTGAGTAATGAAGCGAAATTTGAATATTTGATTAAGAAATTAGGTTGGGAAATTCTTAAAACAAGGAGAGTGAGTTTTTCAGTAACATGGCTAATAAAATAACATTTGTCTTTTATAAATGGTAAAAAAGATTATCTTAACAACTATAGGTGCTCAAATACAATTCTTTATAAGTTTCAAGAGATTCTAGCTATAAATTACTATTGGGAGTATGTTAGTTTTAAAAGTAAATAAGGTTATTAATAAAAAGTACAACATATGACAAATAATGCCATTGATCCCAAGACACATAAAGTAAACTAGCCTTTTATAAAGTAAACTAGCCTTTTATCAATATCAAAGGAGAGAGCACTAACTTAGTCAAAGCAAGTCATCAATAGAAATCAAAAGAAGAATGGAACTAATAATAGATAGAAATATAAGTAGAGATGAAATGAAGATCAATACCAAAGGATGGAAATTTAGAGAAGGAGACATGAGTCTTTGTGTGATAGATCTCTTACCTAAACTACAAGTTTCAAAAAACTTGAATAAATTACTGACAAAAGAAGAGACTAAGAGAAGGATTTCTACTCTCACATATGGTGAGACTTAACTTGGGAACAAAAAGCAAGATTTAAGAAATTCTTTTATAAGTGCACCTATCTATTTGTAATAAGATATAAGTATTTTAGTAGCTTATTTTAGAAGAATCTCACATTCAATTGGAGGAGAAGGTAAATATTGTTTGCAATTTTACTAGACAAAAGAGGATAAAATCACAAATAAATATATCATAAAATAGAAAGTAGATAAGATTAACCATTTAAGATTTAGTAATAGAATGGAGAAATCAAAGAACATTTATCTCATTGTGATAATGAAGAAGAAAAATGAGAAGTTATAAATTAATACTGATCATAAGAAACTCAATCCACCAAAAAAAGATTACACCTTCTTATATATTAATGAGATTATCTTTTATTAATTTTATAGTTTTGGAGATGATTATAATAACTATAATTAAATCAACATTGGTCTCAACACCAATATATATGATAAAGCTTCACTACAACTTTGTGTATATTTGTATTTTGAGAATACATTTTGGTCCTTTAATATTTAAGTAACTTTTCAAAAGTTCATGAATAATATTTTTAAGCTATTCTTTATCAATTTAAGGATTATTATTGAAGTTTATCAAGAGCAATATATTTTTGATTTTGTGTTGATTAGAGTAAATGTATTATAATTGTAATCATCCCATCAAAGTATTATAAAAATTAGACCCAAAAAGTATATACTTGGGAGAAAAGAGTTTCTTTTAATAGGATACATATTATATAAGGAAGGTTTTGTTATTGATACCAAAGAAAGTGAAGATACTAACATTTCCATTTTCTCTTAACACTTTTCCTAAATGGTATGATATATTTAGAGTTTTTTTTCTCTTTCTCATATAAATATTATATTGACTTGTGCATTGATCTATCTCCCACTCAACCCTTGTTTGCTATTAAGATAGCACACCATGGACTTAGAAGGTGTGGAACTAAAGTCCATGATACTACACTAAGGCTAAAACCCTAAAATAGCTCCAAGACTCAAGGTATACTCATAAAAAAAATCAATGAGAGAAAGATAGTCAAAAATGAAAGATTCACAATATTCTCATTAGAAAAATCAATAAGAAAGATATATTCTAAATGAAAGGATAATGAATACTTCATATACCTTCTTGATACACTTGGAATTCTTAAATAAAATATTACTAATTTCTAAAGTAACTAAAGTTACTTGGAATAAAGTAATCTAAAGTCAAAAGTTGAAGAGAATATCCAAAATTATAGAAATTTTCCTCGTATTGATCTTATCTTGATCCAACAACTAAGTTACAGATTTCTTCATGTGTGTTATCCTTGGATTATAGTAAAATCCACACCAAAAAGACTTATGACCTATGAGTTTTCAACTCTTTATTCCAATAAAATATCTACAAATAATATAAAGTCAATAGAATAGAACCCAAATTAGTGGTAATTACTCTATTAAACTCTGCAAACAAAATGTTACATCTATCTTATCTAAATTAGTGGTACTTCTCTATTAAACTCTTCAAAAATATAATTACATCTATCTTAACTATGACTAACTCTAGCAAAGCATAATTAATTTAAAACTATTAGTTAATATCTTTCAACTACTTACAATACACAACTAATTATTTTGACAGAGCTCATATGTACTAATGGATGTTACCACACGGTCCACATCCACTAAGGAGTGTTCTAACATAGTCCATATGCACTTTTCTTATAAGGTAGGCAAATATCCAATAATCTTGAATAAGTGTGAACATTGGAAAATTAGTCTCAAGTATTCTAAAATATCCCACTCTGAATGTTAACCTATTCCACAACTTCATAGATATACTCAAAGCAACCAACAAAGACATCAAAGTAGCTTGTAGAAAGCAAAATGTCTATGATATCAAGGTGATAACTTATTTCATGTGAATATCACAAGTAGTCCAATCATAGTCCTGGTATGTATGGAAAATATGATCTTTATCCTTAATGAGCTTAAAAGTATATGACACATCAAACATGATTATCTCATGCATCTCTAGGTCTCTTGGTAGTCCTCATGAGAAAAAGTGAAATCATAACTAGCACAAATACACCAATATTAACACGAAGATATTCCATCTTCTCCTACTTGCCCAAACCATAACCACTCACATCTGTAATACACCGAGGAAAAGAGAACTCTCCAAGAGAGATCCAAGAGAGAAAATGTAAGTTTCACATTCAATCCTCCAATGCCCCAAAGGAGCACTTTCTCTTTATTATATAGCAAAGAGATACTCTCAAAGGAAGCTACACCCTTGGATCTGATACATGGATTGGTGACCTATAAGTGAACTCCATCCTTGGATTCGTTGTTTGGATGAGTGACATGTCAGTCCTTGTCCTATCTAGTTGGTCAAACGAGGGAATGTTTAGGGAATCTTCATGTAGGGAGCTCAGATTTGCATGGTTGAGGTACCGCTGGAAAGTTCTTGACAAGACAAATCATAATGGGACAAGGTAAGCCTTTTGCTCTTGAGGAATGATTCTTTCCATTTTCAATGTCTAATTCATATGTTTAGGTCTCCAAAATTGGCTCTATAGTTTTTAGACTAATTTTTGGCTTCTGCACTATTAGTAAAAATATTCTTTTGGTGATATCTTTGTTTGATCTACCTAGCCCATTATATATAACATCTTTCTAGATATTATCAAATCAATTTTTACATCTAGATAATATGTCTAAATGCTTGTATCACAACATCACACCTTACATAAGTCTATACTAATGCTGCAAACTCTAAAAGTTGTAAATATTGATAATTTCTATTTCACATCTTTGTAATTTTAGAACCTAACACACTCGCATCCCCATCATGAGTAAATAAATTTACAGTCTAAAATCTGTAAATATTTATAATTTCGGTTCAAATCTCAGTAATTTGAAACTAGATTGTAATAAAACACGTCACTCTCGGGTTAAAGTAAAATAATCAGTCAAATTCGTAAACAATTCTTCGAAGCTTTCACTTTACGGGAATCGACTATTTTCTTGTCACGTCACCTAATGCACGCATGGAGAAACCCCTCATGGCCACTTGGAAATTGAGAGACTCCTCTCTCTCTCCTCCCACTCCGCTCCAGAGCTTCTTACTTTCGTTCAGGTATGTATCATTTTGATCCTTTACTCTTCTTGCCGTTATCCACCATAGCAGCGGGAAGTTTTCTCCCTCATGGTCCTTGCCCGACAAATCAGGAGCTTTCCAGGCATGTCCAGTGGGGCCATTTCAAATTCGACATACTGGAAAGCGACGAGGGTGACTGTCGGATGAACTGGAGAATTAGTTAATAATAATGGAGAGATGAAGCTCACGTGCAGCGACCGGGCACTCTAGCCAAGTACGGTAGGTTATGGTGCAGAAACTGAACACAGAAGATTTTCAGCAATGTACAGCGCAGAGAATTCCAACGGAGCTGGACTTACACGCGAACAGAGCGAAGGTGTTTGCCTGATTACCATGAAGCTGAAGAAACCAGCGATGGCCAGGGAGGCGAATGCGCTGAAAACTGTTGGTGGA
This sequence comes from Lunularia cruciata, assembly GCA_948567375.1. Classification (NCBI taxonomy): domain Eukaryota; kingdom Viridiplantae; phylum Streptophyta; class Marchantiopsida; order Lunulariales; family Lunulariaceae; genus Lunularia; species Lunularia cruciata. The sequence continues at coordinate 64,007,778 of OX419757.1, read as the reverse complement.
ATCTCCTATATCGTTTTGGCTTAAGCTGGTTAGAAGACTAGCGCTCTAGAACAAACTTCTCTTATGAGGAATTACTTTTTAAGTGTTTATCATGAAACTTTTCTCGCCGTCATTTGCGGAATTGTCACAGTGCGAAAGTTGATAAAGTTGCGAGCTGTAAATCGGATACATCTCCAACAAGGAGATCGCCAAGGTATGTCGAAGAACAAACCTGTCTCATTTAAACTCATCGAGGTCCAATATACATCTCATTCTTTTCTATTTCATGGCAAATTTCTGGACAGGATGTTTCGGTGGCAAATGTATCAATGACCTCTACTGTACACTCATGATGGGTAAAGAAATCATCTAGTTTGATATGTTGAAGTTTCAAGTCCTTCAGAACTCACTTTAGAAGTCTCGACTTTTGCAAAATAGATGCCAACATAATTCCGAGAGGTGGCTAGTTGAAGTTGGAGCTGAGCGGTTCGGCCTTGTATGCGATCTTGCAACTGCTGTTGAATTTCGTGTCCATTGGATCATGTCATGAGATCAAGAATCATGTAATTACAGGTTGATCCACTGCATATATGCCATCTCCTATGTTTGCTCGGCATGGGCGTATAGTTCAATAGAACAGAAGACTGATTCTTGTTTCGCCTCAAACCTGCTAGGCAAATACCCCTCGAGAATATCCATCAGAGTTCTTGTTTGTGAGGAAAGATTCTGACTTTAAATAAGTACTGACTGCAACACGTACAGGGCATCTCCACTTCCGGGGGTTTTCTACTCTGTCCCTTGTGAGTCGGATGCGTCCGTGATCACCAAGGTAATTTCACGAACGAACTCTCGATTCATCTGATTCTGGTCAGTTCAGGGAGAGCTATGGAGAATTTCTTTATAGATGTAATGACGATTGACATGTAAATATACCAACGTTCCAGCGTAAATATATCCAGGCCCCTAACGTTTTTCTCTACATCCCCTGTTCTTTGAACGATTTCCAGTGTACTTTATCATACCCGAACCTGGGATTGTTTCGATCAATCTTAGCCATAAAACCCTACTCTCCTCGACTTCTGGTTTTATTACTTGACGATCGATTCACAAACTGAAGATAAGTCAATGTCCGGCTAATCGGTCTTCGTTTACAAGTGGTTTACTACTTTCCTACATGTTTTGCTTTCCGTTCACCTTACAATCAGAATTTTACGTGATTATACATTCCTATATTAGTCTCTGCATTCAATTCGTTCAGTTTGTTTCCAAGTGTTTGTACATTTCGGTATTAGTCTCGGTTTACAATTTGCTCTCAATTGATTCAGTTTGTTTCCGATTGCTTCAGATTCGCTTACTTCGCGATTTATTGATAGGAGTTGACTTTTCGTTTTCTCAGTACACATTGGCTCACAGACTCACTACATGTAAGTTATATATTCATTGCTTTATAATGCATGCTTTTTATGAACTAGATTTCATCTCCTATTCGCATGCATTTTAAAGTCAGTTCTGCTTTCATTTTATTGCCATTTCATCTACATTTCATTTGCATTTAATGAGTTCTTGATCTTCCGTTCCTCGAACGGCTTCTGTCCTCACATATTTAATATACCAACGTTTGCACGTATGTCTCATTCCATCATTTTATAAACCCTATGGATCTCCACCAATCTTCGCATGCCATAATATAATCTGCCTGTTTCTGCGCATATCTCATTCTCATTTTGTCTGTCATTTCGACATTCTATTAATTCTAGAGCTAGAGGTGACCAAATCTATTTATTAATGGAAGGGTCTCATCTGTAGATTATATGAATGTTCATCATTTCGGTTGCTGAAACTGGACAGTAGCATTACGCTCAGGTTGCTTAATATATGTAAATCTTATATATTTGCACGGTATATGCATTTCACGTGGAAATTTCAGTTTACCTGTTCCATGAACTACCTTCAGCAAAGCATTTCTCGATGTACTCTTCTTTCACAGGATTCAGTTGGGGGGTCAATCCGATCCACGTTCTTCCACCTGGAAAGCATGGACTGGCTTCGTGAAGAAGTGCCACACAGGGCACACAGGACACAATGGATTCCTTTCTTGTGGTGGAGATTTTGTCTGAGGATCTCTTCCCGACGAGAGTGCGGCAAACTCGACTGGTGATACTTTTTGGCCACTGCGTCGGTGGCTTAGTCATTGGAGAGTTGTGTTTACAAGCGGTCCGCCATGCTGGAAAAATAAAGACGACCAACCAGGAAACTCAAGATTGAACCAGTGTGTTTGTGGAGAATATAGTAGGGGGCGCCGCATCAGGAGGAGCAAATATCCTGAACTAGTAGAGATGAATAAGCTGGGTGGAAAATTGGTAAGAACTGTGAAGAACTTCGATGACGTTTACTCCAGACTTTGGGAAGCATTTCGAGTTCTTTGGGGTCAGCACTCACCATGGCATATGAAGAGAATACGAGAACCAAAACCAACTGTATTTTGCAAATTATTGTGAGGGTTCATATATAGTTTACTTAATTTTTTTGTTTTTGTTGTTTCTACCTTCTAACTAGGTGTTCGTGATACAGTGCAAGTAAGGAAATATGGTATACTAGGCAATTGTCAGATATAATATGTATCAAGTGAACCGCGTGTATTCGCAGATATCCGAGTAAGTTGAGACCCAGAACATTCCGGCTCTTCTTCGACGAGACAGCGAACTCTTTCCAAGGTTCAAGTTGGACTGCAGTGCAATTGAAATAATTTTGTTGCCGACATGAAGACAATGCCTGGAGATTAGGAAGCTTCAAGGGAAAACTTGTCCACTCGCCAAAGCCATCACTTCGGCAAGAAGATGGCCCGTACACGAACGTTGGATCAACGGAATAAGAAGATTCCTGTGGATCTGGAGGGTATCCAGAAGGAGAGGGATATCCAAATTCTAAATCAACTCTTGAGATGACTGCGTTGACATCTAGATTCATTTCCACCCTCCTACGATAGAGAAGGCTGGGGGCATTTACGAGGTGTTGACCGGTACCTGTTCAAGGTGATAACCTGTGATTGTGAATTCATGGAAGCTGTTTATGCATCATGCCCATGCTCCCACAACTCAAATATCTCCCACAAACTTTTCAAAAGTTTGTGGGAGATATTTGAGTAATGGGAGCAGAAGCCGTTCATACAAGTTTGTGGGAGATATATCGGATCCGCCCGAAATTTGCGTTTGACGTTGGAGGTGTTAGGAGAAAGATCTGAAGACAAAAGACTCATCAGGAATATCGGGCAGATATTGAGTACGTTGATGAAACTAGAAGTTCTTCAAGGTACCAGACTACAGCAGTTGTAGGGATAAGTGGAGAGGAGAGCATAGGAAACCACATAGGAACTTTTGTTTATTGATGCAACAATATGTTTACATATGATGATGTTTCTGGAATGAAATCTTAACCGTGGCGAAAATAATTTGGAGTGGAGAACTTTGGTAAACAGATCTTTGGTGTATGATGGAAAGACGATTCAAATATCAGAGCCAATCTAAGAAATATGACAAGAAGGATAGAAGCCGAAACAAGGCTGGAGCTGGTGGCTAAAGATTCAGTTTTTCACATCCAACAAAGGGTACTAATTTCTGTTCCTTTTCGTCAGAATAATTTGTCCAAATGGTCTGCTTTAAATTTGCACAATATTTGCCCCTGGTTATTTTGTGAAATTTTATTCTAGAGCCTACTTGCAAATGTATGTTTTGGTGACAAAGTAAAATTATCCTGTATTATCTGCTTTTATTCAGTTTGATATTAGCTACTACTTGTAGGAGTCTAGAGATTCTCATTGTCTATTAAAATTGTGGTGCTCCAGCGCGATGATGTTGCAAAATGCGAAGTTTTGGTGTTTAAGTATATGGGGGTGGCGCTTTGGTGGAAACAGGAGAACGGTGGCCCGATCTTTGATGGTGTTGGAAGGTATATTTTACGATTCATAGTTCTAATGAAATCCATGGAAGCGTTCTCCTTGCCTCAAGGACAAGGCCCGCTACATTACAATGCTGTGAAGATCCTATCCTTGTCAGGCGGTCCATGTTTGACGGTATTGGTTGCTATAAGCCTGGCTGTGGTGCATTTTGTCTGAGACAGCTGTTAACGTCAATTAAATCCAACACTATAGATCCAGTATTTGCCGAGCTTCGTTGTTTACTTGAATCACCTGTGATACTTAAATGTAGAGTGTAACAAGATCAGGTCACTCCGCAATTCCTTCGGGGAACCTTCCAGTTTCACATACCTGGCACTCATGAGCTTTTGAACAGAAACTCAGTACGAGGAGTACTGGCATTCGCCCAGCTACTTCGGCACTGCGTTTGGCACTGCTGAAGTCGTTTGTGCTTTCGTGGAGGCGTACTATGACCGCCTTTCCGCTTCCCTCTGTGTTTTTGGTGTTTTAGGACTCGTGTATTCATAGCACATGCTGCGATATAATCCAGATCCAGTCCTCTAACGCTTCGCTCTTCTTTCCTCGTTCTCTGAGCGTTTTAATACGTTCGGGCCGACTCACGGATCTTCCTCGACTTTCGATTTCCTAGGTGCTACATTGATTTTCTACTTTGGTCTATCTGAATCTTTCTCGTCTGGCTCGTCAAGTCGATTTTATTTCTCTACTTGGACTGTTGTTCTGCTTCCGCTTTTCAGAAGCATGTTACTGGTATATAGGTAATACTCTTCACATGTTTCCAGGTTAGGTTTATTTATGCTATCATTCGATCAGATGTTTGCCATCTTGCATACTTTACAGATCTGGGATACTTTACATATCTTGCATCTCATTTGCATTTAATGAGTTCTGGATCTCCCGTTCCTCGAATGGCTTTTGTCCTTATTTCTCTATACCTGTCTATCGAGAGCTTTGAAAGCTGGAAAGTGCCCCACTCGTTTGGGGAGCTTTCCAGTCTCAGATATCTATCCATTCAACTTTGTGGACAGTTGAAAAAGCTGCCTCAACTATTTGGCAAGCTTTCTAGTCTCACACAGCTCTTTCTCGAACACAGCCCTCGGTTTAGAAAGCTACCAAATCATTGACAAGCTCTCACATTTGAAGTGCTTAACTGTAAATCTTAGTGATATGAAGGTTGTTGATAGATCTACAGGCAACCTTGTATTTCTCAAGGAGTTAAAGTGAGGAGGACATAAAACTAGACTATGGCAGAGGTAGATTCCGGGCGACTCAATGTATCGGAGTGTTTACTTGAATATTTTCAGTTTTAGAAGTGGTCTCTCTGAATTATAATCACATGGTACAGATATTACGTCGATTTCGTGGAATCTTTAAAGACTAAGGTGGATTAGCTTCTCCGATTTATCTTTGCTGTAGTGTTTCATCATGACTTCGGTTTTCGTCGCTCTTTTCTGAATCAGAATCCTACGCCAATGAGCTCTGTTGAGAGCGCTTCCTGTATCTATAGGACTCTGTTGTAGATTCAAGGATTTCCGGATCAGAAATCTATCAGTATCCAATATTCCAAAGTTACAACAGCTAATTTCGTTGAAAGTTTTTTGCAAAACTGCAAAACTGCAAAACTGCAAAACATAGAGGATTTGAAATGTCTACCTGTTATCGATGGTGTTCCCAGCTTAGAATCTGTTGGTCTTGTGCAGTTACCTTTGCTGAGAGTGCTTCGTGACTCTCTAGGCCGTTAGTCCACATTGGGAAGTCTCTATATGTATAAGCTGCCCATAAGCAGAGTTCTTAATTAGAAGGCTCAATCTCTGTAATTGAGAGTTATGGTAAACTTGGTAAACTACGAGGTATTCGAGATGCCCAGACAGGACAATCGACATTCAGCATTATGGGTCCCATAATGTTGATTGTCCAACGTTATGTGCAGCCAAGCATGGCAAGTTGTTGAGAGCTTACAAAGGCAGCTTCAGAGTCGACCAGTTATGCAAGATTTTTGTTTCCACTGGACATGCAATTGCACGTGGCAATTAATTGTCTTGGCGCACCTCCACGAGCCCCTGCGCCTGAAAGTCTGTATGTAGTCAAGCATAGATAGTAGTGGTAGTTCATTTGATTTATCTCCAGACTAAACCTGAGAGGTCCTCTGTCACGAGGGTGCGGAGGCAGACCATGTGATGCCTAGGTGGTAGTCATAGTTCACTTGATTTACACGGAAAGGTTTGAAGAGTTTGATCTCGCCTCGTTTTGGGATGCGTGTTTGTGATTCAAGGAATGGAAAATAAGGACCAAAGGATGTGATTCGGAATATCTCGGCAGGTGTATCAGATTCAGAGTGATTTTAGTTCTTCACTTCCAGGATTGAAGAAATTGTAGTACTAAATATGTAAAGTAAAATTTAGTGATGCTCGTCTGATTGATTTCCATCGACATATATATATTAAGGGTATTTATAAGACTGTAGATAATGCATGTCATTTTCGGTTAACAATATTTTGGACGTATTGTTGAACTTGAAGGTTCAGAATATATCTACTGTCGTATGCTCGAGTCATGTGTTCTTCTATAGAAAGTAGCAATAGAACGACTTAAGTTGAGTTGTGGATTTACATATCTAGTGATGTGCAGCATCCATTAAGAACCTTCGAAGTTTCGTTCTTTGAATTGAGATGCAATAGGACAAAAACTCTTAAGAAAAGGACAGAAAGACAAAATCCCTGATTAATTGTTACTTGTGTATGGCTGGCTGAGCTCTCTTCGTTAATGGATTGTTTTAGTTCAGAATGGTTCTACTTCCCATTAAGAAGTCTCTAATGCGCTCATGCTAAACACTTGTGAACTTGGTGAATTAGAATAACATCCAACAAAAGACAGACACGTATCAAGAAGGTGTGGTCTTTTTTTGTCTTTGAATAATTTTATTTCAAAATTTCAAAGAATAAATGGATGTGAGCTATACCATTGTCAAATCAGTTTCAAAATCGAGATGAATCACTTATGCGGAAGAAATTCTAAGTTCCAATGTCAATTAAGTGTTCAAATAACGATATGTCTGATATATGTATATTCTCGCCAAACTCAAGACAAATTGATTTGTACAAGACAAATTGACTTGTACAATATGTTCATAGTGGCATCTACAGCTTCAGTAATAAAACCAAGGGATCATTTCACTCGTCCCACTCCCAGTGTCAGATTGAATCTAAAGCTTTCCCTACCCAATTTCATGGTAGATTTTCCCATTTTGCTGACAAGTTTGCGATTCGATTCTCTGAATTCTGCAACTAGTTTTAAATCTAACAATAAGCTGTAATTACGGGGATTAGCTACTAATTCATCTGCATATGATCTGTGGATTAATTGTGGTTAAATCAACTTTCATAAGAACTAAACTAATCTGTGGATTAATTGTGGTTAAATCAACTTTCATAAGAACTAAACTAATTCAACTCTACCCGTAGCTTTCGCTCCTCATGATGCGATGTCAAATCAAGATTATGAGTTTTTATTGACCGCCGTATAACTCCTAGTATACATGGATGTTATACATCCTTGAGATTTTAGTCACGTTATGTGTTACTATGGTTAATAAGGTCCCTAATAATCCTTACTCCCTACTTTGGTGATAGAAGTTTATCATTCCCTACTTTGCATCGTAAAAGATATTTCTTATGATATTACTTTTTATGTACTACGTTAGAGTTAAAGAGAGGTTTTACAAGACCACTGTCGTGCCCTAGAAATCAGAGTCATTAGAAGGTTTCAGTTCGGAAATTCACTGCCATTGTTTTGGGAGTGGAGTGGATATCAATCATAAAATCATTGGATATATCCATTAGAAGATTCCATGTCAAAACGCTAAGTTTATACAATTTTGATGGGTTTCCATGAAAGTTGGTCAGTAGTAAAATGAGTAAGTAGTAAAATAGTAACAAGATCTTAGAATTGGACATGACCCTATCAAACTTTTTAGAATATTTCTCAAGACATCAAAAATATTAGATTGACGGTTGGTACTAAGTTCTTAGAAATTACTAAGAAACCCACAACAACCTAATTCAACTTTGAAAATTTTCTTTGTTAAGAGTTTTGATTTATTCTTTTGGCTCATTACAATGGATTATTCAAAATCTTCTGAGGTTAAAATTGAACTCTTCCAATATATTCCAAACGAGACATCATCAACTCTGACGTCAAATGTTATCTATTTTATTTATTTACAATAATAATAGAATTATATTCCTAATAAAATAATTTAATAAAAATATATCTATCCTGTTAAAAATGTAAAAGCCAAAGGAATTTCAAGGACATACTTTTGTATTTTATACTTATATCTTAATAGAAAAAAACTTCAGATAGCATTAATATAAAATATTTCTAGAAAAAACTAATATATTAGCATTAGAAAGTTAATGTAGTTGGTATATAAAGATAAGATTGAAAAATATATGTTTATATGATACTATATATTTAAAAGATATGATTATTTTTTGATATTTTATTTTTAGTTTCCATTTAAAAACTTAATTCTATAAATTTAATAGATATTAAATTTAAATAAAATCTTAATTTATTTATATTTATTTACTTATATCAAAATATGATTTTTAAATTATGTTGATCTCATTATGTATAGTAAATCTTGTATTAAATAAATAAAATTAAGTTAATAAACCATTAATAATAATTAAAAATTAATACCCAATGCTTGAACTCAAATATCTAATAAAGAGTAAAACTTAAATATCTCAAGAAGAAACCTAGATGTATGTTTAAATACCTAAATGATTACTCCAAGTGTTAAATATATGAAATTTAAGTATCCAATGTATAGAATTAAATCTCCATATAATTGAGTTTAAATAGCCAATTCTTAAATTTAGAAAAAGTTCGTTCTGGGATCTCGAATATCTAAACCATGAATTTAAGTATCTAATTCAATGAATATCTAAACCATGAATTTAAGTATCTAATTCAATGAAAACAGTCCAATTGAGTGGATAAATAAACTAAATTAATGATCTCTCCCACACATATGTTTCTGGTTTGCTGGACAAACTAATCGAATTAATTTAAATCAATTTTGCTTTGCTCAAGTTGGGGGCAAGGAGAACTACCTTATTCGGTTATACTTGGAAGGTTTTTTTCCAAACCTTTTAAAGATAAAGATCATTAAAGATCTCGTTTCAGATTTCATTCAAGTTTTTATTTGAGAAAGATCTCGTTCACTCGAAAACGCAATGACTAATCTGAAAAGAAAAAAACTTTCAAAAAGCTTCACCTCTCTTTCTCTTTTTACATACCTTGCTCACCTTCTATGGGTAAGTCAAATTTCTGATGACATTATTTCTTTAACGTCATCCGAAATTTGACTTCCCCATAGACATTTTTGGCTTGCATGACGGTGTAACATAGCATCCTCCAGCGATTCCTGGTGCATTCCAAAGGGGAGATGCTCCCTTAGTGCTTATTCCCCTTTTTGGGTCCGAACATCGTTATTGCAGAGCATTCTTCCCGAAACTCCTCAAAGATATTGAATTCAACTCAACTGGAACCGTGTAAGTTTAAAGAATAGACTGATCCACCTAGGAGCGGTACCTGCTATGTTGGCCGAAGAGAAACTCTGATTAAGAAGTATGCTTAGTACTGCTACTGGAGATGGATGTGAAGTGGACAAGAAAAACGAACGGTGTTTGTGCATAGGTAAGTCAGTGAGCACCTGAAAATTTCAGAGAGCATGATATGAGCATGAGCAAGTTTGCAATCATGGGAAAGATGGAGATGACTAATTGGGCAAGAGAGGAATTCTTCGAGCGCACTGGCTTAATCTACCAGATCTTAATCTGGTAGTACGACAAACCTCTGGTAAAGTGGTTACTTTGATATGTGTACTACTGAACCTGGTCTTCGCTCGTACCAAGGTGACCAATTTCTCTAGCTCTAGAATCTGGATAGCTCTCTCTCTGTCTGTCTCTCTTTCTGCCCGCCTGATGATACCAGACCTGCTCATCTTATCTCATCATCATTTGCTGTTCCAGGAAAAAGAAAGTAAGCTGTTTTACTTGTCTATGGAGCTGGAAATTGTTGATTTCAACTTTACAATTTTTTGAATGGTTGGATGGATGAGTCCGTGCACCGCACCCATTACGTCATCATTCCGCTGCAGGGCAGGGGAGGAAATACTGTAAATCTCATTTTCTTCACCGAGTTGGTCAAAACCAATCGGCGAGCAAATGTAATTGATGGTTGTATGCTGGTGTTATGCAGGCACCAACTTTGAGAGCTTTAGAGTTTAAGGAGATTTGATTGTTTCCTGCCTGCCGAGCTATTTTTAAGTTCGTAATGATTGCGGAAATGTCATCAGTTGTTCCTTGAAGAGTGACGAAATAGATCCGGTAAATAATTATACTTTCTGGGATAAGGAGTAATGAAGCTGAAACTGCAATCGATTATACGCACCCACCTCTCAATCTTTAGAGTCTGTATCGATGAGTCTCATGCCTAGTCTATCGTCGTTGCCATCATTTGCTGTTGTCACTCAACAAAGTGGACGAAGGCTTCCGCTGTTTTCATATTGCTCACCAATCTGTCAACATGAATCATAATAATCTGAACCAGAGTTGCTCTCAAATGGGCATAGAGGCAAATGATAACGAGAGAAAAGATTAAAGAAGAAAAAATATATCTGAACTCTAAGGCTAGAAACACTGGAGCGTAGTGGATCACAACTTCCGACTTGATTGATCAACTCAACCAAGCAACCAAACCATCGGGATGTGCTGTACCAAATCTTACTCAGTCAGTCAGCCATGCTCCTTCTCTCTCAAGAATTTGTATATCTGTCAAAAGAGTCAACTTTCCATGATTGGGAAACTCCTCATGCTCATGTCAAAGTTCCCAATCTTCATCCTGACAGGCGTTTCTTCCTGTACGATTCCAGCTTGGGATAATCGCCATATTCCAGCACTGTCTCTTTTACCTTTATAATGCCCTACGAGCAATGGGGGATGGAGAACGCACAAATCACTGAACTGCCCACCTCCTCCAAAAGGGTATTCATTGCTACAGCGATAAATATCTGCAGATTAGGACGTGAATGATCACGGGCTTGAGAATAACATCATCTAGATCACTGTTTCCTGAGACCTAGAATGATGGCAAGATGGATAGATTGCTTCCCACTGGATAACTGCTCAGAATATCACTGACATCGCTTCTAATCAGTGGTGACTGAGTATTGCCTGCTTAAATGAACGTGCATGTGCATAACATTGGAGTTTAAAGAAGACGTAGGCACTCGAGGACTTGCTGAGTTCCCATAATTGAAAAACACAGCACCCAAGTGCATGAGGTTGAAGTCCAGAAACGTAGGCCACAATCGAGATGGGTGCCTCCTCATCATGCCGAAGAGTCTAAGGTCTCAGCTCTTTTGAGTGCATGGTAACTTTGAAGCATTAAATATTTCATCATCTCCAGGTTTTGGCTTTGTTCGCGACTACTGAACATGGACAACTGATTGGATCCAACCATCTGCTTGCGGTTAGGTCTTGAATATGCCAAAAGTCTGAAAATTAAGCACTTCCAGAACGCATTCTCACTGGAGCACTCGATGCAAATCAGGAAATCTGAACACCATGGACCTTACTACATGAAGGGATTCATGATGACAGTGCTTTTACTTTCGCGCCCGAAATCTTCAATTCTATGCTGTTTCTAGGCTAGCTGAAAGCCTGCTAGCTTGAGTTTCGGGCACGTAAATGATTGCATGGTGAGCATCCTTGGAACGCACAGACACTAGATCTCTGATTGTTTTTGCTTCCACAGGTTCAGGAACGGTAGCAGGTTGGGAACGGTTGATTACGCCTGCAGAACTTGAGTTCGGAACGCTAAAGAATGCAGCCTTGATACATAGCTGTTGACGCACCCAAGGGTATGGTCACTTAAATTTCGAGATCTGGATGCTGAAATGTAATCACGATCGAAGTGGGGGCTCACCAGTTTGCAAGCATCAGAGAAGTTAATCTTAGAAGCCTCCTAGTCATGCTTTCAAGGTCATCATCCATTGGACTTGAGGTCAAAGAACTCAGACATAAGTCCCCTAAAAGCAACTGCTTACGCATGATTAAAAATCTGGGAACAGAACCTGAGCACTCATGGGATCCAGGTATTCATAAAACCACTTCGGGGTTGCGTCTTCACGACACGTATTCCTCTAGCTTCTGGAAATTGGATAAACTCGCATAGAAGTAATTCATATAGACCAGAAATGGTGTTATAAATATGGGGCAACAACTTGCGTACCCAATCAGTCACTCAAGCTCTTCATCAAAGTTGGCTGACCTTCATCAAAGTTGGCTCGGGAAACCAAGCACCAACTTGTATTCACACCACCTGTGGGGCAGATTTAGACCTCTCCTTATCAGGCGAAGCAATCGCATCACCCTGATGACGCAATAATGGCCTTCTCGGTAGTTTTCAGCAGTTTTCACGTCTGTATCAGAGGTAGACTATTTACGGGAGCTGGAGTTACCGCTACGGCTGCTGGTGGAGATTAATAAGTCTATACACTCAATCCTCAAACAGACAGATCTTTCCCGATTTGAACATGGAAGTGCTTTCAGGAGACGTCTGCCAAGTACTGACCTACTCCTAGGCAATTAATTTGGTTCTTTCCCGCTGTGCATTATGATAGAGGGCTGGCGTAATTATATCTTACATCAAACCAAAAATTCATGGAGAGCAGAGTTCAACAAAAGAGGCGCTCTCCTGAGTAGTCTCTTTTGCATCTGACGGAATAGAACCATGGGCCAGAAGGACAGGTTTCAAAGAGGCAAGATATATCGTTTGTGGCATGATAGAGAGGGTCGTCGAGGGTAGGTAGATACGAGCCTTGAGAAGTTATAAGGTTGATGAATTGTTCACCTGTGAATTCTGTACGATTGTTCGCGACTTGCACCACGTCAGTAAAGGAGAAGAGGATAGACAGTCGTGGCAATGGAGATTGAAAAATGGTATTATCTCTCGTCTATCAATCACTTTCAAAGCTCGCTACTGTGCAGGCAGCTATTATACCAGTAAGGAAAGTAGTTGAAGGGTCTCCTGGTGAGAGATTACGAGAAAGAAACAACGAGCAGTGGATAACTCTTTCAGCCACTCAACTCCTCTCCTCAGCTCACCTTACCTCTGAATGGATGATAGCAGATCTAGACGTGTACTGCACGACTGCTACTTCTACGACTACGGCTACAATGCATGCAGTAGCTCTCCATCAGTGGGAGTATACATCGACTCAGACCTCCTTTCCTCCCCCTGGCGCATGACCGTTTCATTTCTCCCAGCCTACCCTTGTCAAATATCTGAGTGGAGTGGGGTTGGGGTGGGGGGGGTGGGGGGGGTCCTCTTGTACCGGTCTTCGGGAAAGGCTGCTGTTCTTGGTCAGAAACATGATGATTTAGATAGTCTTTAACGCCAAATATGACATAATATGACTCCACTTTATTAAGGAAGTCTCTTCATCTTTTATCACAGAGACGTCTTTTCACTCCTGATCACTTTCCATCGGCACAGCCAAATTGAGAGTGCTGGGATCCCACCCGGTCGGCTGACAGATAAGTCGAGAACTGGAGTCGGTTCGGTGCAGGGAAGACATTTATGCATGTGAAAACTCACTCTACTTCACTGCAGTTCGACCAGAGAGAAAAATCGTGATGAAAACTTTTATCGGGAGTGAGTTCAGGATTTAAAAAGCCTACCACAGCCTGGGAAATAACACAGTCAAAATCATGGCATGAACAGATGCGAAATGCTACTACTCAGGGTCTCAGTGAGCTTAGCTTTGGCAATCCTTCCATTCGCCTAGCAGAAAGAGCGAAGAAGATAGATGATTGGAAGGTTGTTCTGTCAAGCAGTAGTAGTAGTAGTACTACTACTACAGTTCTGTTATTCCTTTGACGAACCAAATCTGGATCTTACCAACTCTGTGGCGCAGCATTATTACATCCCATGAGGATACCAAAGAGGTACGGTAAAACCTTTTATTCGTCTTCGTGCAGAGCGACTTGTCGGATGCCTTCAAGGAAGGAACGAACAGATTGGTTCGGAGTGAGGTGCCTGTCTGCCAAGTGCTTAACGCTCATGGAAGCTCCGATCCCTCTCAGCCAAAGCCGCAAACTCGTCACATTTCGACGGATGGTCGACTTCTGCCATGTCTCACATGGCCCCTGCTGTCTGGTCCAAAACACTGACATAAGACGCCTAGGACGTTCCGGAACCCATAGACCATAACTCGCGTGTGTCGGTGCCCGAAACACTACAGCCTTATGGAAAAGCTCGAAAATGGCCCTGAGCTCGTGAGCGTTATCGTCAATTAGCTTGTTGGTTCAACGTTCACTAGTGAATCCAGCGTTGTTCTAGACCGTGAACACCCTTTGTCTTCAGATGCCTTTCAGGTGACCCACCTCACAACGAGGGGAAAGCTTATGGGGCTATTGGGGTTTAGCTCCATTTTACCCCCTATGTCTTTCCTTGCACGGCTTGATGGGGTCTTCCTATCCTTCTTGTTTTCACACGCGGTCGCTTCTCCTCACAACGAGCGGAAAGAAGTTCTCCAGTGACAGGAGTCTTTCAGTCAATTGCGCTCTATAACGGCACCGGATTTAGAAATAATGGACCCTTTTTCCACTTGCGCAGGCTTTTTGCATGATCCACCACACGAAATCATATCAGCTTGAGACAAACTTCAAGTGGGCAGTCAATCTTTCCCAGTCGAGGATTTTTTACAGCACGTCGAATGAAAACAATCAGTTTCCCAGTATTCTTGACGTTAATTTTAGACAGGGGTGACAAGATAACCTCTGCGTGCTTTCAATCAAGCTGCCTCTAAGACAAGCGAACTACACCCAGGAGTACACTCGATTTTACATCAAAACGGATTTCAAGTCACTCCGTTTGGTAAGATGAAATGCTTTTGTCGCCGGCATCTCTCACACGACCACTCTGCGTAATCTTACTGAACAACCCATGACAGTGATATGCGTCGCTCTATCTCAAACTCCTATACACGTGCAAAGAATCTTGCTGCGACAATCTTGAACGACTTTTCTTTCTGAATTATCACGCCATCTGCTCGCGACCCCGGTTGGACACTCATGTGGGTAAAAGGTGTATCTGCTGTAGAAGATCACCGCATCTTTGAGTTCCTCAAATTTGATGTGCACGACATTGGGAATGTCGAGTGAATCTTCAGGAGGTGGTTTGCGGATCGATAAAGACAATGTTTGATAACTCACGGTCCATAACCGACGAAAACACAATTCAATGGCCTTTCCCGAACAGAGCATGCAGAGGACCCCAGTGCAAGGTTTGAATGTGAAGATGCAGAAATAGAAGAGGCTCGCAATTCTTCGGAACACCGGAACGTGCACAATTGACACGAAAACGAGAAGGGAAATCTCTAAGCTACCAGAGAAGTTTTCCTCTACCCATGTAAAATCCTTTATTCCAGCAAGGCCATACAAAAACGTGAACCCGGGCTTTGACCGTAGATCGCTCCGTCAATTTCTCTAGAATAAAACCCAAGGACCAGACTGCCATTGGCAGAATTGAGACATTAACCATATATCTCAGGCTCAAACTCCTATATGGAATTGCGGATGGCACAAAGGGTCTATAACTTGTTCGATCCCCTATCCTGCACCGTCTAAATACAGGCCTGCCGACATCCACTTGCACTGCGGCCAATTCCCATGACCGGCCCCGCAGCATTCAGATCCTTCTACTAATATCTAGATCGAGTGTTTCGCGTGGTGTCTACGTTTTCTATCAATTACAACCTTCCCACGGGGAAGAATTCTAGCCTAACTTGAGAAATACACAATGATTTTTGACTTCTCGACTGTGTTGAATATATTTACACGCGGACTCTTCAGGAGTCTCATAAGTGGAGAGTGTGAAATGTACACAACCTACCTACCGTTTCGGCGTCTCCCTAACATGCCGTCGACGATTGTGTGAAGTGACTAAATCCAGGCTTGGCAAACGCAATTGTCTTGTTATCCATTGTTGTCACTCTTTCACATGACGGGCACATGGTTAGAGTGGCAGCTGGTAGTGGCATGTAGAAGTCGTGGGCGATAACACACGGAGGAGCCACTTTCAACGCTCGTAGCTCTTGCAGTTCTTTCTGTAGTCTCCTGTTCTCTTCCGTGAGTGTTTCGCAGCATCGCTTTAGCAGTTCGCAATCGACTTCGGTCTGTTTCAATTTCGTTCTGGAAATTGTCAAGAGGTTGTGTTAGACACGTACCAAATATCGATCGTACATGTAATACATAGTTTCCTGTGTGGTTAATATGTGATATCTGATTAATATTACTATATTGCTAACATTTTGGACACACTGTAACACTTCGATAACCAGTATACGTAGTTTCACACAAATACTACAATGGCAAAGATCTTTACATTCTAAGATAGTTATCGCCGCCGAAAAGAACAATCATATCAAGAGAGATGTTGAGTCATTACCTCGCTCTTCTATTTTGGAACCAAACTTCGACTTGGCGTGGTCTCAGGTTCAACTGTTTGGCGAGAGCATTCTTCTGCTTCTGCAAGGATGAGCAACGGATTCCGAGCGTAAGATAAGGGACAAGCAGGAAGGAAGGACCCAAGTGCGGCCACCCTTGTGACATGCATGCGCACAAAATGCTACGTTGCTATGATATAGACATGTGATGTCGAGCAAAAACAACTATTAACAGATCCTGAAGGTCCGGTCCAAACAAGCACATCCCGATTCAGGTTGCAGATGTACTTGCCAGGTCCAGAACGGAAAACCAACCATCACTTAAATACACATGCCAGCGCACTGGTTCCATTCTGATTCTTTACCATTTTAAAATGCCTCTACAGAGACAAACAAACCATGGTTATGAAGAAGTTAGTACCGGGTTGAGGGTGCTGTGCTCTTTGAAGCTCTCTTCAAGAAGAGCCGACTGTTCCTTGGATAGTCTGAGCTTCTTCCTCGTTGTTCCACCTTCTTCCTCGTCACTTCCTCTCGAGGAAACGTCACATGTGCGGTCACGTTCCAAGTCAAACTCGTGGGTGGTTTTCTCTCGTTCTCTTTTCAAGTTGATGCTTGTGGGAGAAGAAACCACAACGTCGTCGCAATCCGTTGAAGGGATTTGATTTACATCTATTCCTCTCGGTGACCCGCCATGCCCTGAGGAGTATGTTTCAGCAACCTCAATATCGTCGTTACCTGAATATTGCACATTTATGTAGGACCGGTAAGAACCACCGAGTAAACAACCGAATTTGCAGACACCCAATCGGCCACTGGTACAACTGCGATCGATAGCATGACCCCATAGAGCAGACAGAATGTACAGCGCTCAATGAAACTACTCTAGTCTAAAGAGCGGAAATGCTTACCACTCACGGAGTTCGATCGATCTCTGGTGAAGAGAGATTTCCATTGGCGATTTCCAATAGAACGCATGACAAAGGTAGGATTTTCAGGGACGGCTACTGGCGTCGTTGCTGCTGGGAATGACTGAGACTGAGAAACAGGTCGCATTGGAAGCAGATCCAGCTGCACGGGGCACTGCCGCCTAACAGTTGTGCAGTCGTCCTGCCCCCTTGCTACCATCATGCTCAAGTCGACATTGAGTCCCAGGCCCCCCCCACTGCTATTCATCGCTCTAAGCCGTTGTATGTCCTCTCGTAATCTATCCTTGCCCTCCGCTAAGAGCATCATCTAGAGTGACTGACGACTTCCCCGTCTTTCCTGCTTATGAGTCCTCGAGGCTCCTTCTCCTGAGGCTGTCAAGATTCTCAGTGCTTGGCGTGGAGACTGGAAGAACCCACCCCGTACAATTCTCTCACAAACCTGCGCTAGGTTCAGGAAGCTTGGGGAGTTCGCTTGGTATGGTTTTGGAGTTGCTTGGCAACGTGTAAGTTCACGACGCTCAAACTCAGAACATTCACTCAGCCTAAATTTGAATTTGACCAACCTGCGCTTGGTTCGACAATCAATATGAATGATTGAGTATCAAGAGGAGCCCTTCTCACCGGCGTTCCTCCCTACAAATCTCTCGTACAATCAATACACCACCGCGTCTCACTGCTGCTGGCCTTAGTCCGTATCACTCAGGGGAAATTGACCTGATTCTTCGTTCCGTCCTATGTTCCTCTATAGCCAAAGCTGCTGAACATGCAACCACCTGTTGTGGTGATACGACCGTTCCTTTCGATGGTTAGGTTGACAAATCGCTTGCTTGACTAGACACCCGTCCAAACGCTACTGCCGCTGTGCTTGGATGTTCGCAAATTCACAAAATATGCCCATAAATAGAGGAGAAAAATGGCCAGCAATCTCGACAATATGGGTGCTTATATCTCCCTAGAGATCTCCATGGAAAGATAATGAATACAAGAACGAACTATCGGCTGCGAATCAACACGGGACGAGTAAGGGACCGGGCGAGAGATGGGGACGGAGCTCAAAGTCTCTACGAATATCGTGTTTGTAAAACTGGGAGATGAGATGTGTTGCGTGAATCTAAAGGCTTTGTGTCCGGCTGGGTGCTGGAGCCACCCGGAAGCTAAGCTGGGCTGGGCTGGGCTGGGCTTGTTGCTATTCAGGCCAACTTGACAGACAGAAGGAGACGGTGAAAGTGAGGAGCGAAGTGTGGGTAGAGTCACTTTTAGGTTGAAATGGAGTGGAGGGTTAGAAAGTACTGTAGAGAACCTGAAAGGTAAAGGGGGTAAAGAAGAGGCCGTGGGAAATGGCGTGGGGAACTGAGATTACTACGAGACCATGGGGAAACATGCGCCAGCGTGCGAGCGTGTGCCTGAGTTTGGCGCGGATTTGGATGGAGAGAGAAACAGTAAGGGTTACGTTCTGCATCTCATCAAGTTCGATGGAATAGTATTCAATCCTTAATGGACACTGAGATAAGAAAGTCGTGCGCTTAGTGAGATTTGGTCCAGGGAACTTGGAACATAAACTTATGTCCAGACTTTGTGGTGAACGTTAGTATTCTAGATGATGGAATAGTAGTATTTTTCTATGAGCTAGCAGTCTTGGTAAACAAGGCATATGCACTGTTACTATACAGGCGGAATCTCCACAGCCTCAGTTTCACTCACCGTTCATAACGAACCTCATTGTAATTGTTGTGCATTAGAGTCACTATATCTTGGATAACAGGCACTAGTAGCTTCTTCATTTTTCTTGGACAAGGAGGACTAGTCCTAGTGATGTAACCACACACCAGACAAGCCAGGTGCTTGTATATCATTTCCTTTCCGGCACTACTACATCGGAGCATATTTCGGACAAGCTAGGGCTGGTCACAGTAATGTGAGCACTCTCCGGATCATCGGGCTAATTTATGGTGCATTTCTTTCACGGCATTGATATTTTGACCATACATCGGACAAGATGGGGTTCACAAATGCTTGAAATCTGAGCCTTTGGTTTCGGAGCCAAGTAAAGCTAAACCATGTGCATATTAACCATGCGTGTCGTCAAATCTCTTTGCCTAAATATTTAAATATTGGTGCACGCTGACTCAATTCAAGAAAATCTAACCCTGGCCTAATATTTTCAACAATTAAAAAATATCTTAAGAATATTTTTCTCTCATACAGATGAGTTAGTAAAGATAGAAGTAGTTAATAACAACGTATGGAAATCGAATGAAGCTTGGTAGGCCATGTTTATTCTGTCTTTCATGTTTTAGCACAAATTAATGTGTACGAAAACCATTGATATAAGCTAAACATTTGTCTAGTCATATGGGAGAAATATCTAAGACAAGCTTATTAGTCGCTCATATCCGTCAATATGAGACAAAATGCCCTAAAAATGAGGATAAGTTCCTTATACTGAATTTGAATGACTTTCTATGAAGCTAATTGAGTGTGTTCAGATTTTATTCTAATCTTTTCAACGTGAGATCAAGTTAAGGTCTTACTGGGAGGAGGAACGGCTAAAACGGGGAGACAACGTCAGCAAATTACGATAACTTAGGCGTTACTAGTAGTTCAAGTAGAAGAAATAGGAGTCTTACATCCAAATTGTGTACCAGTACGGTAAACGTCGTCTACAACCTAGCTACGGCTACGACTCGGGGGCTGCCATCTCGGGGACAGGAGATGATGGCAGGATATGGTCATACTGGGGTATGAGTGGTCGCATGGGGACATTGCATGCCTATGGCAAATGATGGTATGGCAGGCGAAAGAGTTCCTGAGCCCTGACACTCCGTCAAAAAGCAACACAGCGCCGCCATTTATCAATCATGCTCATCCAACCGCCAACCACATGTAGCCACGTTGCTTTCACATAAGTACGACTGCAAGGAGGAAGTAAGCATCACGTGAGCAAGCTCAAATCCAGCCATCTCATTCGTTCATACTTATAAACAAGCGGTCCCGACGAATATCAGCAAGACATGGTGGCAGTTTTGCCCCTCGTTGGCCGACAGGACAAATGATGGCAAGGACTTGCACAATGATGCCGGCAGGCATCATGCCAGAGTCAATGGTTCAGATGGTATGGTATGGGTCTCATGATCGAATCCCACGCCATGGCCATAGCCATGGCTGCTTCCGATCTTGATCGATTTGCGTATCGCACTGCGGTTGTCGCCATAAACGCATAGCGTGTACGCCACGTCATCCTGTCGGTCTGCGAGGCGACAACCTGTGCACTAATCATTGGTTTTAAAACTGTCCTCCTTCCTCCCCGTCAGCACTCCCGGTGCCCACGGGCATTACAACCAACTATCCTCCACATTCAAAATGGTCAACCCGCGGTGTTTCTCCACTACTCCATTCTTTTATCCACCATTTATTGACTGGCGGTCAGCCTCCTCCGCCAGTTTTAGCTTACCTTGACTGGTCCTCCTACGCCCTCCCTCTCTTCCCTCTCCCCTCTCTCTGAGCCGGAGGGATCTCTACCCAGAGGGACCTCGACCCCCCAGGTTAGGACCGAGGGGTTAAGCCAGAGTAGGCTTCGTTAAAGTTGGATCCGATATACGGTACAGTTTAGTACAGTATCGTGACACATGAGTTCAAGGAAGCGGATTTCTTGTGAAGGAATGAATGATTCGGATATGAAATCAAGTTGTATGTAAATTATTTGTTCAAGTATGGCAAGAGGAGGTATCCTGCTAGAATCCACACTGGGGCCGCAGACTGGCCTGATTGGTACTACAGTAATTAAGTGTAGGCTCCAGCATGGCCACAGTAGAGAAAAATTGGAAGGGAGAAGGGGGAGATTTAATCTTCTCGTGTTGTTGTTGAGACTTATGCTCCGGATCCATAAATTGCAGTTATGCATTCTGTGATATATACTGTAGTGCTGACTACGACCCCACGAGTCTGTATATGCCTGAGTGTTTATTCCCCCACATGATTTTCGACGGCCCCATCTTTGTTTCTAACAACAGTTGCACCGAGAGGGGACCCTGTATAATGTGAGGAACAATCCTCTTCTGTGGATGAAACAATAGTCGAAAAGAAGATTGTCTCTTGCTACACTGGATTCCTGCATATCCTCTTGTCCATAGCCTTAGGTGGGGCAAAAGACGAGCGAGCGAGTGTTTCTGGTATCTCAAGTTTTCAACTGCCTCATCCTCTCAGAATCGGTTACCCCATATTTGCTTGTCCCGCGTGCATGGATAAAATGACTCATTGGAAAACATGGTCAATTAACAAAGTATGACATCCTTGTCAACAAGGTTAGAATTAATATCTGATCAGTAGCTTGTTGGACACAACGCTACTTGATAAGCAACAATAGTACAGCAAGAGCCATTTATCCACCTTAAACAATGAAGCCAGCGGGGAGAGACCAACATAATCCTTCGTGCAAATCTGCCTTGGTCAATGATCACTTTATCTCCAGTCTGGGAATGGAAAGACAACCATGACCACTATTCCACTCAAAACGTATGCAGCAACGTATTATCCAGCATCATCCGCCCGCACCAGCTGTCCTGTCTTCTTACACAAATATGATTCGGAATTCCCCATCTTTTGAAAGTTCTGCCACCACTTTCACATGCCTACATCAGGAACTCCCCCATAGCCTCCTGCTAATGGACCAGAGCGACACAGCCGAACTTTCCAAGGGACCGGGTCCAACACTTCACACCTTTTTACTGGAGTAAGGGGTTTGTACAGGCTTGATTAACGTACTAAGTATCTAACTCCTGCTTGTTTGATTGTTCAATCATATTTATGTCAGTTGATTACATGAGCCAACTGATAACGCCGGTTGGACTGCTCACATCGAGTCTTGCTTGTCCATTAAGTTAATACTACTGTGCAAATCACCCTTGACATGTACAGCTCACGATCACATGCATCGGAAGAAACAAACCTTAAGTTGCTGTAATACCTATTATGACATTACTGACTATTCCTAATCATGGAAAGCTCTCTTCTGATCATTATTATATATATTGACACCACTCCAGAAAAGGCTTGTGGTGGTAATCAGAATTTTTAACAGTTAAGCACGCAAGCCGTAAGGATATGAGCGAACATTATGATGAATTTCCCGCATTCTTCTCCAGTAATGAAGTCGGAATGACGTCGCGTGATTACCTCCCAAAGCATTACGATAGTCGGTTTTTATGGAGGATTTCACCCTGACCATTTACTATATTGGATAATATATAGTTTCCGAGTCTGAGTCTTCCCTTGCGGCTAGACAACACTTAATATTTTTATGAAAAGAAGCAATTCTTTTATGAAAACAAAACTTACTGCCATTCTTTCTTGGGAGTAGTAACATGTATCTTCCCCACTCTACGCTGTTAACACAATTCAGCACATGGTTAAAAGTGGAGGTTCGATCGGTATAAACTGAGGAAGAAGCGGATAATGCTAGAGAAAGTGGTGTCACGCATGACATGTAACCCGATCAGTAAAGGAAAAGCGGAACCTTCCACTCTCCGTTTGTAAACCAGTCAAATTAACCAAGTTCGGTCATGAAAATGTATGAATCGGATGAACGTGTTTCGGCTCCTGTTTAGCACCTGTAAACGGAGGTCACTTTGGTCAAATCCCAAACCGGAATCCTTGTCGGGCTTACGATGCTTAACCAGGGTTTGCTACAATAGATTATGATAAATAACAGAGCTCAGAATATTGTAGCCTATCCACTTTTCTCAACAGGACAATCATCGTGACAATCTTGACTCAAGGCAGGGGTGATCCTTGTAGCGCAGGATAAACATACACACAAGGCTATGATTATGTAGGAGAATCCCTGTTTCTTAAAGTATATTATATAGAATTGGGCCACCGCCCACTCATTGGAAACACATGAATCCTCTTGGCGGGAGCATATAAACCCAACTTTCGTGGAACATTATTGGTGATACGCAAGGAAAAGGCATGGGATGAAAAAGGAAAATGATTGATCTTGCTTCTCATGTTCAAGAATAGAATTTTGTTACTGTCTGGCGGCTGCCTGTCTCTATGCAGTGTCCATGGCATGTTTTGCTCATGTCATTGACCTCGATTATTCTTAACACAAGAGTCTATGTTCACTTCCATGTGAATTATTAACTTGGAGTCCACTCAATAGTTGTTTGCAAACAGTAAAAATAATATTTTGCTCTTCTTCTTGACTCATGAAGATGTACACGCCCTATGGGAGGTCTGCGTTTTGTTCCCAGATCACTTACCCATGATTTTACTATGTAGAGCATAAAATGGACTAGTCTTTGCAGAAGTAAGCGGCATTAGTTTCTCCTTTGCATGTTATGCGATCGGTTCCTTGCATATGTGAATCTCAGGTGAAATCTCCAATCATGAAATGCACTTGAAATAAGCGTATAAGAAAAACGTACTAAAATGGACTACGGAGTGGAAGAGTCTTGATTCCCGGCTGGAATTTCTCTTGTTTCAGTCCCACAATTGATCGTTACATTAATTTTCTATAGAGGTCAATGCAAGTCCACGCAAATTTCACATTGTCGCACAGATTTAGTAACAAGCTCGAGCTACTTTTCACGACGCCTGTGGCATGTCTGCAGAAAGCCCAGAGAAGGAGCAAATTAATAATAACACGCGCAAAGATCCATAAGATATCAAAGACCAGTCCAGGAGCTTGCCCAACATAAAGCGAAGATGAGGTGCATGGACATGCACTTGTAGAATGAGTAATATCTTTCATAGGAATTAAGCAAATTCAAGGAGATTGTTCTAGACCTGGAATAGAGTAGATAGACTAGAGATTGATATTGCAGAAGAGCATCCTTACCAGGTAGATAGGGAAGGAAAATATTAGTGCGTTGTGATTGAATAAACAGATTAAATGCCCGTAGATTATGATTAGACTAAAGCATTAAAAGCTACTCAAATCACGATGGATTTATTTCCACTGTTGTCCTCAGTAGTCAAATCTCAAACTGGATTCCCATTGAGATACTTCTAGATTTCCGGGGTGCCGATCTCCGTTAAAGTCTTCGTCCCTTACAGCTCGGATGAATTTGAGGAGGTGGTTCTCAAAGACAAAATTACCTGAAATACCGGGTTATCTCGGTTATCCCGACTGGTGAGTGTTTATTATTGTGTTAAAGAGAAAAAGGCGACCGCGTAGGAAAAATGAAGGATGGGAAGACCCCATCAAGCCGTACAAGGGAGAGAACAAAAAAAAAGGTAACATGGGGTTAAGCCCCAATAGAGTCTCTATGAGAAATCTGCCCTACCGCACCTAAGATTGTGTTAAAGTCATCTCACTAACAAGACTTGAACGAAAATATAAACAAGGGCTATTAATCGACATACGCTCACGTCAACTCTTCTCCTTGGCTATGGGGTATATTAATCTTTGGCTTACCCGATATATTTACTTTGAAGAGGTTTTCACTCTCAAGATTGAGATAAATGAATTAATGGAAGATGTAGTTCAAAGAGTACATGAATGCTGTGTATTGATATCTTCACTTTTGACCATTCAATTGATCAAATAAAGCCGCCTCGGATTTCTTGAAGGAGATACATCATATTACTTTACGTATGTATCAATCTCAGCTTCACGTTTACATAATAGTTTCGCATTAAAATATGAGATTCCGAAACCTTAAGGTTTCTTATCACAAGAATATATCTTGAGTTATCATTGTTGACATGCTTTTGTTAAATAAGAAGATGATTACCTCCTGTAATAATTTTTACAACATGTCTTTCTACCGATTTACAAATCATCCGCAAATTGGTGAACGTACTAGAGGTCTTAGGTTCATTTTTTCCAAAATGAAATTTGACAAGATCTAATTTCAAAAAATCACAGCGAACAGTCTGAGCTGCAAATCTGTCCTTGTTAAAGTAGAACAGTTGGTGACCCTGCCCAAGTCTACGTTTCTCGCCCGTGAACATTTCTGCAGTTCCGACTGTCGAAGAATTTTGTTCGGCAACGGACTGTGCCAAATAACCTGCCAAGAAACGTACAGTTTCGCCATCGGAGTCCAACTTGAAATCATGATGACACCCACAGACATCTCTTCCCGAATATAGTACTATATATTTGAATCCCATGTAAGGGGTCGGCAGCTCAAATGGTATAGTTTATACCAGAGGGACAATGTCCAACATACAGAGAATAAGAGCCATGTACACTCTCAAATGATTGAGGTTTGAATAGGCCGGGATCCACTGCATCCTCCGTTACTTCTGCTTCTTCTTCTTCTTCTCTTTCTCCCGTCCTTGGTCTTCCATTATCAATCCTTTTCTCAGCTCCATACATAGGGAGATATCGTCTAATCATAAGATCATTAAAAAGAGAGAATGCGGTATTTATAGAAACGGAAGTTTGTGTAGGAAGACAGGACTGTAAAGACGCAGTCACGGTAATCAAGTGATGTGAACATGTTCCACATCTTCCAAAAGCATCGTTATTGCTTGATCCCATTACAGTCATTATCTATCATTGTTGCAGGAAAATATCTAATCTATTACCGGCCTCCTTTCACGTTGAGCAGATTGCACAAGCGTAATTGCACCGAATAATGTTGCAACACAAATCCACTTGTCAGTAGGGTTGGGCGAGTCAGTGTAGATGAACTAAGTCTAAACCATGACGCCGCCAGAACACACTATTTATTTAGGATTATGCCCATTTCATTATGTTCAAGGCCCTCTTCTCGTCTTTGAGACCTGGAGTCATATAACTAATCCACTCTGTCTACTTTCATTATATTGAAGAGGTTCGTTAGTGGGCACGATCGCCAAATCATACTGACTTGGTCCACACCTTTAATAATCTAACGGCCAAAGAGTCTCTTGAAGAGAATTGCTGATGGCCAATAACTAGGGACAAGAATAACATCAAAAAGGACACTTGCTGTCGGAGGAGACTTCCTCTATCAGTAATTAAATACTCTCAGACCATTTACGCACTGTAGTATATCAGGTCGCTACCCTTCTTATGTGAGGGATTGCCGTAAATATTTCCTGTTGATGTTTCTTCAAATTTGACCGGGATGATTCTCAGCTTCCAATCAAGGAGTTGTATTATCATACCCGGAAGTATCTATCTGGTCCAGTGTTGCGCCTCAAGTGCAGCTGCGATCCTTCTTGTACAGTCCTTCCCTGCTTGATTGGGCGGAGACTCTCTGTTTCAAGAACAATGCAGCCAAACTACCAGTAACTGCCCTTTCAATAAGTATTCTTTTGTTGACTAGATGGTTTTGATCGGACGTTTCACACGCAGGTCATTTAGCTGACGAAATGATTGGAAAGGAGACTCGATTCGGAATGGGATGCCGCTCACTGCTGTTTCAATAGGGACGAATGAGCAAGAAGGACGAACTGGGCAATCGGTCCCAGCTGGCAGCAATCTTCACTGTAATATCCCACACGCGTAAGAAAAGAAATGAGTGTGCAAACAAACTTTTTCTTTTTTCTCCGGATTTCTATTCACCGGATTCTGCACTGGCAAAGAATTTACGCTTACTGTAATCGTATGCGCTGTCCCAAGAGGAAGTGGGAACGATGGCCCGTCTGGCTAGGCTAATGGCACTCTACGGGCAGACGAAAGCGGCCAGCGACGAGTTGCGCGATCAGTAGTGGTAGGGATCATAGCGTTTTGAAAACGGTTGAGGATAGTAGCTAAATCTGGATATATGGTCAGATGGATAGACTGGTACAGCATGATGACCACAAGTGGAGGCGTCGGAGGACTGTTTTGACACAGAAGAGAGATGGAGATAGAAAGAGAAGGGTAGGGTAGGGTCGCATGTGAGATAGAGGAAAGAGAAGCTAAAAATAATTGGGGATGCTGCCATGTCGGATGCTGTGCCCTTCCCCGGCTGCACAGCTGCTGCCTGGCCTGCTTCTTCCTTGGCTGCTGCTCCAATATACCCCACACGAAATGGGTAAAATGGTGAAGTGAATTGGGCAGTCAAGCGCGCGAACGTGACCTCGTAGTGAGATAGGACTAAGGAGAAAGCTACGGTAGAACTTTCCAGTACAGGGCTCGCAGTTCGCGGTCGAGAGTATGTTTGAGTGCAAGGGCCAGTCAAGTAGATATCAGCAAATCACGGGAAAATGGTGACTGCAAACTTGAATAGAGT
Organism: Lunularia cruciata; assembly: GCA_948567375.1. Taxonomy (NCBI): domain Eukaryota; kingdom Viridiplantae; phylum Streptophyta; class Marchantiopsida; order Lunulariales; family Lunulariaceae; genus Lunularia; species Lunularia cruciata. The sequence goes on along the minus strand of OX419757.1, from coordinate 63,980,268 downwards.
CTGCGAGTAAGAAACTGGTGGGACCGAACACCAGAACTGGAGAAGACACTGTAATGCTCAGGTCCGATCAGTTAGATGATTCGTGGGGACAATGACAGACATGGTGTCTGCAGAATCACTGGTCAGGATGCTGGATTTGTCCAGCGTTGGTTGTTCATTGGAAGAGACTGGATGGACAAAGCAAAGAAATGTATCCTATAAAATCACTATGTAGGTTGTGCCATCTCTTGCTGGGCCCAGAATAGTCGAAGAAGCATTTGAGAAATTGACAGTTAGGTAGATGGCGGGGTTCTGATGATGATAAAAGTTTACCCGATTCAACTGTTTCTTTTTCCCCGCTGTTGAGCAGATATCTGACTAGACGTATAATTCACGTTTGTTATAATATGTGACTTATAATGTACTTTCTGATTGAAAGTTTATCTCTATATGGCCGGATGTTTACCCGCCTGTCTTTTGAGAGAAATTCACACAGTGATGCCCTCTTTTCACTCCATGGACTTGCAAATGAAATACTATCTGATATCTACGGTCGCATAAATTGAATCATTTCTCTTTATGCGAATTGGAGAACGAGCATCGTAGCTTTGAACAAAACAACGTGATTGCATGCCACTCCTCTGATAATCTGAATCTCTTCACGGGCCAATGGTTAGGTTATTGTAGACAATCCGGGCCGCTAGACCATAAAGAGGCTCTACAAATTTGGTCACTAAGTATTGCAGTAAGTCGCTGATGAGTTTCTCATTCGTACTTTCTGCTGTTCGCCATCGACTTTTTCTTACCTCATACTGTATCGATATCTACCGGGAAAAGAATTACTGCCTCCACTGTGACTGCCTTTATGTATATAAAATAAAAGCTCCAGCTTCCCGTGATTGTTCATCATAGGACACGGGAAGATCCTCGAAATTATTTCTGAAAAGGTGCGCTCGATAAACTTTTTGTCTAGAAAAGTATAAACAACTCCCGGCATTGTGATGAGTGCATGAAAAGAAAGCAATGAGTGACCAAGGAACACCCCGAGTTGTCAGTGGGGCAGGCTTCTTAGGGTTTGATTCTCAGTACAGTGCAGGTCTTAACTATTGTCTCAAAGTAAAGATGAAAGCATCTCAATACGGACGTATACTTAATATAGAGAAATATTAAACAACTGATCTATGCTCCCAGTTCACATTCTCCGTGTGTGTGTGTGGCTTCGTGTCAACAGACGTCAAATTCTATCTCAATAGTCAAGGCACGGTATTCACGGTGCCATGCACGGATTCAATTTTGAGAAGAAGTTTAGATACAATGCAGTACAATATCTGTCTAAGGTCCCCCAGACTTGAAGGCTGAAGGGTGCCAGTCAAGTCTTCAGGATTTGACGCTTCTGCATGGCACCTGGGGACCAGGCTTCTTGAAAACGATGGTGCTCAGCTCTAACTTGCCCCATCTGTAAAGTTGTCATCTTTGAACTGTGTACATCCCGTGGATCTTGACCTTGTTCACTCCAAGATCTCATACAAGTGAAAGCCATCTCCATAACTATGTGTTTCCCGTTCAACTTCAGGAACGCAATGATTACGTATGTAGGTTTTCTGCTGTTCTCGTTCAACTTTTCTTTTCCAGTAAAGAGTAGACGTCTTGCAGGGATACGAATTTATGATGACCTGTCAGGTTGAAGCAAGTGAGGTAAGCCATGGGGGAGACTATGGTAGAAGTTTTGAGTAAAGCGACCGCGTAGGATAACAAGAAGGGTGGAAACCAAACCGTACAAGGATCAGACATAACAGGTACAATGGGGCTAAGCCCGAATTGTATCGGTATGAGAAATCTGTGGTAAAAGTACCTACCCATACCCCTGAAGCTGTGACTGTGCAGTAATAACATGGCTAATTTAGTTGCTATAGTTTAGGTAATGTTCTAGAAACTGTACAATGGATAGTTGCTTGAGGTGCCTCGCACTTTATTGGATACCTGTAATACTAACTTATTTTGAATCTCGTGGTCTTGAGATCTATGGGCGTATGCGCCAGTTGAGAAGTCTTGTTTGTAGTCAAGGAACGGCAGAACACAGACGTGGGGAGAACAGTACTGCCAGATAACAGAGGTGATGATAAAGTATAGCTTAACGTATTCTCATATTTAGTTAGCTCATCGTTACTTAGCAGCAGAGTCACTCTGAGCAGGCAATCACATTTTCTTCGCACATCTGCAAGCAGGCAAAAGAGGGGAGTCAAGTAAATGCTGATGAGAGGAAATGTGCAATAACTACCTGAATATGGAAGGGACTTGAATGGGGGGTATCATGGGTAGTTGAATAAAAGAGATCTTGCTGACGGTTTCTTGGAAAGCTGGGATGGATCGCGGAATGTTTCTTTTCATACACATGTTTTCTCCTACTCCTTTTGCAGAACCGCGCCTTTTGCAGAACTCAGCGATGAATGATGAAGTGTTGCTTGACTCGGGCTGGGAATCGGGGAACATGCAGTCCTCCTTTTTCTTCCAAATGATTTTGGGACCCACAAAAGGATATTGTTAACATGGGATTGAAAATGACTTGCAAGTAGTGTTCCCAGATTGACTCACCACATTATTTTCCTCTTATGTGAATACATTATCTTCCATAAAGAAATATTCTGAGGCGCACATTATGAACAGAGCAACTCCTTTTCTGTGAATGATTCTCCCCCACAGGAAACGCCCACACGCTACTCACATTATATATCGAAATACGTCTTGACACTTTGAGTGCATGTCAAAAAGCTTATGTCATGTGACCCTTATTGCAAGTCCGCCAATCAATGCATGCGCCAGTACAGTAACCATTCGCTTAAAAAATGTGGACTTCACGGGGATGCGGATTTAACCCCTAAACTCTATTTCTAAACCCTAATACAGCATCGTTGTGTCCATGGAACTTGCTTCGGTGACCTTCATCTTGCGGAATGAGTTCCCAACGCACCATTAAGCGCAAAGGCAAAAGCGTTTGAATGATCTACAATGGATGGGAATAGTAGTCTTATTAGGGCAACCTAAGCATCCATCTATGCAAAGCATTGCTTGCCAATTTGGGGTTGATGAAAAGACAACACGCAAATTGAAATCTGCAAAAGATGTCATTCGTCAAACCGCCTAGAGTGAAGATCAGGCGACTCAGGAGACCAGGTTACCCAGGTTACCTGATCTCAGGAGACTACTTTACAAGTGTCATAGACAATGTTTCCTGAAGTCAAAGATAAATTAATTTAATGGATTCTAATTTATGAGTGTCATGGGTAATGTTTCTTGAAGTCAAAGATAAATTAATTCAATGGATTGACATTGTGAGTCGCATCAATCTAGTATTACCACCAATGCTCATTTGTCATAAAGCAAAACAGATTGCTCATGCTTTGGAAATCCAAGAGGATAAGTTCAAAGCCTCTCGGGGTTGGTTTGCCAAATTCCACCATCAACGTGGTTTGCACTCCATCAATCTGTTTGGAGAAGGGGCAAAGTTGATAAAAATTCTTAAGACATTGCGAGAGTTAGGCTCAATTATCTACCACTACAGTACCATCTGTCACATGTGTGCAAGATGGATGGAACTAGTTTGTTCTATCATCTTCTTCCACAACACAAAGCATTGTTGTCCACCAAAGACCTTTCTACAATCAGAGTGAAAAAAGAAGTCCAAAGACATAGTAACACTTGTTGTTTCTTGCAGTGCTACAAGGACGGGACATGTTTCAATTACAATGATCAGAAAAGCAAAGGACCAACTTGTATCATTGGAAACTTTTAGCCAAGGAGTCCAAAGACAAAGTAACACTCTTTGTTTGTTGCAATGATACAAGGACAAAGTGTGTTCCAATTAGAATGATTGAAAAAGCAAAGGAGCTCACTTGTATCATTGGAAATGTTTGGCCAATCTCTTATTTTCAACAAAAGAATGCTTGGATCTATGTTCAACATTCAACAAGTGGTGTGATGAGGTATTTGAACCACATGTTTGAAAGGGTACCAGACACAAAGTCCTATTGATTCTTGGTAATGCACCTAAGCATTCCTCACTCTAAAAAGAACAATATTTGAGTGGTCTTTTTTCCTCTAGATGTCATCTTGTAGAAGCAACCAATGGATTTGGGTATTATTGCTGTAGTTAAAAAACACTACAAGTATTTGTTAATCAAGGAAATTACATGACATTTACATAACAATCCACAAAGATAAGTTGAAAGATAAGTTGTTGTTAGTTGCTTCAAAAATGAAACAAGGAGCTATAGGAGTCTCTTATGGTAGGCCGCCACATCTACTAGATGTTGCTAATTTGGTTAATATCTTAGAGCAAAATAACAATACAAACTTTGAAGAATTGTTTCAAAAAAGCTTATATAGTCTTAGCTCTTATAGTGATCAAGTCATTGGTGAGATTTGCAATTAGTTGCAGGACTATAATATCCTTACTTCCCCGGTGACTCCTCAATTTGCAATGAGGTTGAGTAGTGTCTAAATGACGACAATGATTACTTTGCATTGTTTAAAGACACTATCATAGAAGAAATTGACAAAGCAATGGAAGCTGCACTTAGAATCAACAATTATGAAACTGATGGAAGTGCATCTGATAACAAATCACCTGAAGGAAACATAGTCAAAACTGATAAGGGGTAAGTTATCTTGAACTTGATGCAAAACGTTATCAACCTTATCATGCCATTTGTAGCATCACGCCTAGATTGCTCAAACTTTGGAATAGTAGTATTGGCAGTCAAGAGTATTTTGGTATTACTCATAGACTATTTGTTGACGGTCGAATTTTGTGTTTGGAGTATTGACTACATGGTGGGACCCACCGTCACTTAGCACCATTCACACTATCGGATGTGCCATCAACAAGACCATTAAGGTTGAGAACAGGGGTATACTTTCAAAGTGCAGCTCTAGAGAGCTCACTTCTATTATGTTGAGTCTTTGAGTTCTTGGCTATAGTGGACAGAGGCTAGCGAGCGTCACTTGGATTCTCTTAGCTAGACCGGGTGTAGGTTGCTTGTCATCAATGCCCAGTTGTTGGCAGATTATGGAGTGATAGACTAAGTATGATCTGATTGAGTGTGATTTGAGTTATGTAAATAAACTGATTACACCAAGAAGTGAGGTAAAGGGTAAATCAGGTGCATGGACCTAAGGTGTTGGTGGTATTTCCAAACCTTACTGATTTTTGGTAGCTCAATCATGGTCTAGAGTTTCTCTAAGAGTGATTTTGTGTAGAAGGTCTTCAAATTGATGTAGATTTGTCAATGAAGCAGACAGTGTGTGGAAGCGCTGGCCAAATTTGAGCAAAGAGAAGCAATTTTCAAGCAATAGTTGTGATTTTGAGCTCAAGAGGTAAAAGTAGGACCAATTTGGTGCAAGTTGAGCTCAAAAAGTGAAATTGAAGGTGAACTTGGGAACCAATCCCCATGAATTACAAATTTGGAGAATCCTGTCCGTCCAGTTTGACTCGAATGAAGATTTGGCGGAGGATTTGGCAGTCAGCCAACTTTAGGGATTTACATCAGATTTTTGTTGGAGTTACCATCAAATTTTGGGTCAACTTGGAGGAGCTTGGCCAGATTTGGAGTGGGTTCAAAGTGACAAGAAGAAAGCCCTCATTTGGCTAGCTCAAGTTGGAGCAGCTTGGCCAAATTTGGAAGAGTTTTGCCAAATTTAGAGTGGATTCAAAGTGGTAAGAAGAAAGGCCTCATTGAGATGAATTTCAACATTTAGAGGCTTTGGGCTATGAGAGGCTATGAAGGCCTAGAAGGGCCAACTTATTGACATGAGGCTATCTAGTTTAGAGTAGATTTTGGTTATTGTTTGGCAAAATCTACCCACCTTGCTAGATTGTGCGCAATAAGGTTTGGCCCCTAGATCTTTGGTTTCTAGATTGGTGCACTAGTCAACTGGTCCACCCTCACTTGTTGTCCTAGTGATTGTTCCATTGTTATCTATACACTTATAGCTTTGGCTAGGAGAGACAATTTTGATTTTATTCTTGGTGATCTTGGTAGCTTAGAAAATAGATAACTCATTTAATATCATGTGTCAAATGGAGGCAAAGTCAATAGAGTGTTGATTTATGAGATGGAGTGTTTTATTTTAGATTTCTTGTGATTGGACCTCCTTCATTATTTGTTTTATGTTTGTGTGAGGTGCCCTGACTTTAGAGTGTTGGTGCTCTAGTGTGCTCTTAGTAGTGATGAGTGATGACCAATCAGACTACCTATGTTTCTCTTTGGTCAGGTAGGAAGTGATGACTTGTAGACCGTGAGAGCGCGTGTTGTGATGGTAGGTTATCCTTTCCCCTAGTATAGTTGTTGTAGTTAGAGCTACATTAGTGGGTGACACTTGGTGGTGGTAGCACTTAGTGGGGTACTTGAGGTGGTTATGGTTACGGGTTGCAATTTCCGGTTACTTTGTCACAATAGAGTTCTTTGGGGATTCTAGAAGAGATAATGTTGCAATACCCAATGGGTTTAATCGGAGTAGCGCTCGGTATCAACTTGTATCTCAAGTCCCAATGAGGGAGGACATTGACTCTAAGTTGGAGTTTGACACAAGAGTTGATTCAGTTGAGAGTGCACTTAGTGTGTTTGCACCATTATTGTGGGACATAAATGAGATTTATGGGGTCTCCAAAGGCCCTAAGTGTTACTCTAGTATAGTGGGTACCATTGAGTTGGATGACCTCATCCAAAAGTTTGATAGTTGGTGTGATCTGCAACAGATGCAAAACCCATGGTATGGAAGAAGTTATTTAAACACTTGGAGGGTCTGCCAATAGACAACTACCATGAGTTCAAGAAAGTTCACTTAGAGGAGATTGAGCTATGGAGACAATATTGGTCTCCACACTATGTCTCCATCACTTTAGGCTCAATTTCTAGAGGTAGATCGGTTGTACCCATAGGTAGAGTTCTAGCTCTAGTAGCATTGGTAGATCTCTTGGAGATGGTGCTACTATGAGTGGAGGTATTACTATAGGAAATGGTTTAGTACTAGGGTTTAACCCCATTGTGGATTTCTTCCAGTTTTTGAGGTAGAACTACCAAGGAGTGTGGATTGATAAGTTGAGTAGCTTGCAAGAGTTTCAATAGAAGGTTGGAGAGAGCCTACGCAAGGCATACACTTGCATGAGATGGCTGATCAGTTTTATTCAAGGTGTTATTGAGACCCAGACAATCCAATTTTGGTATGGGATACTAGACAATGAGGTATTAGATAGAGTTTGTGATGCTAGGTTGTTATAGGCTACGTCACCTACTTTGGTAATGGTCTTTGGTTTGGCTGACCGTACTGAGCTCAACATGGTGGAGGAGAGAGTTGTGACATCTAGATATGGTAAGGAGACCTCATCCACAATTGTTACTTCTTCCAAAGTGCAGAATAGTGCACCACGCCATGTTGGTTTCCAAGGACAAGGTGGACAGCCCAAGTCCTATAGAGCCAATGGAGTGTATATTGTAGCTAGACGCTTACTTTCATTTTTGGGTAAGCAAGAGCCAATGAGTGGTGGCGTTAATTGTTGGACTTGTGGTGGACCTCACCATAAGAGAGAGTGCACTAAGGGCAGCGGACTTAATACCTATGGTGCATCACAAGCAACATAGAGATAGTGTGAGCATTGCCATAGATTTGGTCACACCAGTGACTGATGCTTTGACCTACACCCAAGGTTACGGAGTGGTAGAGCTGCTATAGCAAGTCGTAGAGGAGCTCCAGGTCATGGTGGACTAGGTGATAGAAATGGTGATAGAGGATACACACACCTAGTAGGGATGAAGTACCTGTCCTTACTTCTAATACAACCATGGCTACTTGGATTGAGCAGTTGGAGCAGAGATTGGTTAACATGGCCATAGCTTAAAGGAGATTAGATTTGGATGTTGAGGCTTCCACCTCATATACGGGTGATAAAGACGTCTTAAACTCCATGTGCAGAGCAGTACAGGAGGATACATCTGTTGTTGTGACTAGGAGTGCAGTACATGCTCAAGAGGCTAGAGGAGCATTAGTGGAGTTGGACCCACAGAGAAGAAAGGCTGGTAGATAGGTCAGACTTCCCCTAGTTTTTTACACTCTTTGAGGCACTACTTACAACATTTGTGGCTCCTAAACATCTTAATGTATGTGTGGTAGGTGGTGATGGGATGCATGATGGACAACCTACTAGTCTGCCACCTACTACTACACACACTAAGTCTAGCATGATGTTAGGGGCAGCTTAGTTGATTATGCACTTTCCATTATTCTTAGCTAGTGATATGTGTATATTAAGTGTTGACCCAACCCCAATGTTCCAATTGGCTACCATGCTTTATGAGAGTAAAGATGGTATGGTCCCTACTACTAGAGCAAAGGTGGTTAATAGTGAAACTAAATTGGTTGAGGAGCATGGGATCCGCTCAACGACCAATGGTTTATGGCAAGCAACAGTAGTTAGATTGGAGGAATTACCAACTAGACCAAACTTTGAGCAATTGCGGTTTACATATGGAGTTGTCCTATTGGATAACCAGAGGAGGATTTTTTGTTTGGTGGGACCTTCAAGCAAGGTCAATACACCATAGGGAGTCTTACTAAACTCTAGTGCACAGCCCATTATGTTGGAGAAGGTTGTTGGTCTGGAGTTGCGGAAGACCCATGTGGAGAGGTGTCCATTTCAGATCTAGATATCTCTTGGGGGTGGTTCTACACGGTACATCACATGTGGAGAGCTTGTTGTTCAGATTCAAAACAACCATCTGACTGATAGTTCTATGGTGAGAGCTCAGGCCATTCTGACAATAGTTGAGTCATATGATGTGTTAGTTGGGGGATCAATGTTATACACCATGCGTCCAAATGTTAACTATTGGGAGGAGACAACCTCCTATAGACTAGGTTAGCAGTCAGGTAAGGGATGAGTATGTCGTCTACAAGTACGCTTTTGTAGTGGCAGTCTTGGCTAACTATAGTCTGGAACCATGGCAGCATTAGTTTCAACTTTCAATGATTTTGTTACTTGGCCTGTTGACTTGTTAGAGGGGAACTCCCATGTAAAGGACACCCTAATACCAAAGAAGATCACTCGGATTTGGAGTATGAGTGTGATTTTTTCATCCACCTTTGATGTTCTATTGTGGAGTTCAAAGGAGGCATTGTAGCAGCATGCAGATCAGTTGGTGCAACAAGCTTGAAGCGGAGCCTTTGTACCACCAAGAGACCAGTGTGATGATGAGCCTCCAAATTCAATTACGTTGGCACCTCTAGATACCACACTCCTTGCTTGGTAGTATCTAGTAGAGGGAGTATGTCTATTGGAGTTGTTTGGTGGGATTAGCACTGAACTAGTTGGAGTACTATAGGTATGTATATGAGTATGGAGGTACTTGTATATGGAGAGAGATGAGACTGCTAGACAAGTCTCTCTACATCATGTGGCACACTTGGCCTATTGATATCCTAAGTTATTACCAATGTCAATAGTGAGGGATTACCAAAAGATCCTACTTACAAACATTTCCTTGCTAGGAGCATAGGATTTGGAGAGACAAGGTCCTATTCATTTGGTGATTTTTGGATGGCCATGTCAGGGAGATACACATGCGGGTTGAGGTTTGGGTCTTTAGGATCCCCATTTTGATGTGTTTTGTGAGATGTTACGTATACTACGGCATCTCATGGTTTAGGAGTCTATTTCTCCAGTTTTCATTTTGGAGAATGTTCCTTTAATGGGTGATGGTGAGTACACATCAAGTCTATTCTTAGATGGGACTTGTTTTGTTATTAGATGTAGCCAAAGTGGGATCATGGGCTTCTCATCTTTGTCTTTGGTGGACAAATCTCTTACCTAGAGAGGTTCTATAGTGCGGTTATGATGGGATTTAGCAACTAGACCATATCATTGTTGATGATATCTTGGATGTTGAGCGTTTGTCTCAAACGGTGGTCATGGCTAATAGGTCACCTATGGTAGTGGTGAACCTAGTTGGACAGCCTAGAGCCACTTTTCTCACACTTATGAGTTTCCCAAGCTCCCATGCTTTTTGAGAGAGAGGTCTTGGACTTGTTTGGGACTCATAGTTATAGTAGTTTGTGGAGCCCAACACCAATGAGAGAGAGAGCGGGCGATGGGTTTTTGCATTGGTATTATCACTATTTCAATAGGGTCAACAGCATCCAAGCATCAGGTGTTAGGTCACGCTATGGACCTTAATTGTTTGACCTGGATTGTGAGCCTTGGCTTAGCATAGCAACATAGGGTGCACTTGATAGGCATCACCACTCAAACACTTGTGAGCTCTATGCCTATCAAGATGATTTAGGCACATGTTTGGGGTGATGGATCAAGTGTACAATGTATTCTTGGGACACAACCAATGGCTACTAGGTAGAGTGGTCTACTAGGAGTCTATCTAGGTGAGTATGGTCTACTTGGATTACACCCTTGGTCTACTTGGGATGCAGTGAGAGGATGTCTGGAGCTTGCAGCCAGATCAGAGGGAGTTTTTCACATTGAGGTTGGGACCTCTAGTGGTTGGAAGCATGACACTATTTCTCCCAAGGGCCTAGTGTAGCAGCCAATCAGTACATCTCCCACTCCTACCAAAATTACAAAGAATACTTGGGAGCAAGATCTTGGACCAAAGCTTACAGGAGAGGAAAGATGGAGAGTTTGGAGGTTCTTGAGGAGCTACACGAGTTGCTTTGCTTTCAATATGAAGGGTGCTTTGAAAGGACTTGGTATTTAGATTGAGCTGACTAGCAATACACCAATTGTCTGACGTCCAGATTTGATATATTGACATGGAGAGAGCATTGATTCAAAGCCAGAATGGAGATCTTTTGAGACTGGTTTGGTTGAGATTTCACATGGAAGGTATGAATCAACTAAAGTGATGCTAGACAAGAAGGATATACATGGCAACTACACACATAGGCGGATGTGTGGAGATTACCATCTTATCAGTTGACAAACTAGGGCTAATTGGTATGCCATGCTTACACCAAAAGAGATCTTTGATATGATTGTGCATGCAAAGGTCTTTAGGACTTGGGATCTTCAAGCAAGATATCATCAGTTGCCGATTAGGGAGGAGGATAAGTCCAAGAGATCATTTTGGGCTATTGATCCTCACGGCAAGGATGTATTATATTAGTGTAGATTCTTACCATTTGGTTGAAAAATACTTTTATTGAGTTCCAAAGGGTCATGTACAAGATCCTAATTGGATTGGATTTTGCTCAGTGTTGTATTGATGACATTTTGGTCTTTAGCAATACTATGGAGGAGCATAAGAGACATTTTTTGGAGTTGTTTGAGAGGTTGAGATCTCATGGAGTTAAATTACATCCTAGGAAGTTTAGGTTCTTCCACAAGCAAGTTGAGTATTTAGGTCATACTATCTACCTTGAAGGACTTGGTGTTCAATAGACCAAGGTGGAGGCTATCATACGCATTCATTTGCCTCTGGATGTGAGCAGAGTGCAAGCATTCCTTGGGTTGGCAAACTTCTATCACCACTATGTTAGAGGATTTAGTGCCATTGCCAAGGCCTTGACAATGCTGACCAAGCTTACACAAGAGTGGTGTTGGGGCGCTACAAAACCTCTTTGATGAGCAGGAGAGAGCTTCTATAGAGCTCAAGGAAAGTTTGACATTTGCTCTTATCTTGAGGAGACTCATTAGAGGACGACCATTTTAGGTTCATATTGATTAGAGTATGTTGGGGTTTGGAGCATGCTCACCCAACATGATGATGAGGGGAAGGAGTTTGTAGTGGCCTTTGCTAGTCGGTCCAACAATTCAGCGGAGGTAAAGTATAGTTCATATGAGAGAGAGTGCTTGGCAATATAATGGATAATAGCACATTTTTATATTACCTCTTTGGTAACCCCTTTACTCTCATCATTGATCATCAGCCCCTGAAGTGGTTGATGGAGTCCGACAAGCTTTCAAGGAAGCTTGCACGATGGGCTCTCATTGTATTGGAGTATGATTTCACAATTATTCAGACTTGGAGTGGTGAACCGTGATGCAGATGGGTTGAGTTGAAACCCATGTCCTATATGGGTTGAGTAGAAACCCATGTCCCAGCCAATTGGATCAGACCATAGCATGTTGGCATGGTGAGACAGATGAGAAGATGGTGCCAAGTTGACATGCATCTGCTTTTCTTTGTATATTGTTTTGAGGCTTTGGTGGTATCTCTCTCAACGCATACAAGAGGAGTTATTGAGATTACATATCTAGAGAGTGGAGATAGTGGTACAGTTTAACAAGACATTCATGATGATGTCTTAGTGATGGACTATCTTTGCACGGGTGTTATGGGTGAAACAATTGGGCCAAGGAGAGAGATTGTGTCCTTTAGCAAGCAAGGCAGTTCAGATTGGAGTGTGAACACCTTCTTCATGTATGGGAGGATGGTAGAGTGAGAGTAGTACCATTTCTATCCCAAAGACCACAATTGGTCCATCGTGCTCATGAGGAACTAGGACATTTTGGAGTTAAGCATACATATAGCTTACTCCATAGTCATTATTGGCTGCACGGTATGTAGACCAATGTATAGCAATTTTCTGCAAGATGTGTGGTTTTTGACCAAGTTAGAGCATCATTTAATGTTCCTATGCCACAATTACACCCATTACCTATCATGGGGTTGGATTACCATTGGAGTTTGGACTTTGTTGGACCTTTACCGTTGATTGTGAGCCATCATTGTTATGTTTTAGTGATGGTAGAGCACTTATCTAAGTGGATTGAGTTGGTGACACTTCTTGACAAGTCTAGTGAAGGGACTATTTACTCATTTTTGGATCGGGTTCTTAGTCATTTTGGTGCACCAATTGAGGTTTTGATTGATCAGGCTAGTTCTTGGAGAAGTTTCAGGTCTTGTGTGACAAGGCTTTGATTTATCATCATACTACCTCCCAAGATCATCCTGAGGCAGATGGCTTAGCAGAGAGAGTGGTTCAAACGGTGAAGAGAGGATTGCAAAAGTATGGTTTGCAAAGAGACCACATGGGAGATTTGGATCTCCAATTACCTTGGTTGGCCATGGGCTATTGTTTCAGCTGGCAAGCCTCCTTAGCATCCTTCTCTCCTTACTTTCTACTCTATAGACAAGATCTAGATTTACCTGCAGCCATTCACAAGATGTTATTGTAGTTTTAGACTTGGATGATCCAAATGTATGGATGAGCGCATGTTCTCAATGGGTAGAGATTTTTTGGAAAGTGATGCATATGGCTTTTGAGAACTTAGTGATTGCTTAGCATAGGGATACCTTACACTATGCTACCATTCAAGGAGGACGTTATAGACCCTCAATCTATTGATTTCATCCATACTATTATGTGTATGTATAGCAAATAGCAGCAACAACACTTGATGTTTCTACAAGCCGCACTATCTTGAGAGTGCGTGAGGTTTTGCATCTGGAGCCCTTGTGATAGAAGGGCATGATGGTGTTGTTTGGAAGGATCATGTGCAAAATTGTACATCGTGCTATCTCTCAAATATTGATGGTACTATGGACCCAAGCTTGGCACTTGTACGTATAGGCTTGCGGTGTATGTTATGCAGCTCTTTTGGTGGAGCTGCCACTATGTTAGTGTGTGATAGTTGTTTGAGAGGATGGCATATAGCATGTAGGACTACTCCTCTCATGGTGGTTCCTCAAGGACAATGGTTATGTCCTAGATGTACTTGATATATAGCTAGTTCATCCTTTATATGGTAAAGATTGCAAACAAGTGACTAACGATGGGGTTTGATAGCACCCGACCTCTTTATCTTTTGCCCACCATAGGGTTACCATGTCCTTAGATGGTTATTTGGAGTTTAGAGGGGGGGCAATTGTGGCACTTTAGAGTCCATGTATGACTTATGTGTGAGTTGTGCTTCTATAGTGTGTGATGTTGTGAGCGATGTATGTTGTGTAGTGATGTATATACACACGACAGCTATCACACCATTTGTAGTATTGTACCTAGATTGCTCGGACTCTAGAGTAGTAGTGTTGGTAATCAAGAGTATTTTGGTAATTACTCATAGACTACTTGTTGACGGTCAAATTTTGTGTTTGGGGTGTTGACTACATGATGGTGTCCACTATCACTTAGCACCATTTGCACCATCGGATGTACCGTTAGAGGGACAATTATGGTTGGAGACCGGGGGTATAATTTTGAAGTGTAGCTCCAAAGAGCTCACTTCTTTGATATTGAGTCTTTGAGTTCTTGGCTATGGTGGGTAGAGGCTGGCGAGCATCACCTAGATTTTCTTAGCTAGAGTAGGTGTGGTTTGATTGTAATCAATGCACAGTTGTTGAAAGATTATGGAGCGATAGATCAAGTATTGATCTGATTGAGTAAATTCGAGTTATGTAAACAAATTGATTATTGTCGCACTTTAGAGTCCATGTATAACTTATGTGTGAGTTTTGCTTCTATAGTGTGTATGTTGTGAGCGATGTATGTTATGTAGTGATGTATATATGCATGACAACCTTTAAGTTGATATGAGTGAATTTCAAAGTTCATCATGTATGTTGTCGAATCAGATTAATCAGGCCAAAGCTGCATTGTTAACTCTGCGAAGTATTTTGCAGAGTGGTGGTTCTGCTATTGCCAGCCAACAAATTGAAAATAGACATTAGATGACTTTATACGATTTTATTGTAGGTGTATGTGATGGAGAATCGTGTATAATATTGTAATGAATTGATCCCGGAGAATTCAGTAAAAAAATGTGGACTTAATTGAGATGCGGAATTAAGCGAATGGTTACTGTAATTGAGCTTTGTCAATATTGCTTAGGTCAAATGCATTGCACTTTCATGATTTGTAAGCGCCCATACAGTGTTTGACATTCACACCTTATACCACCCAGCTGGAAGATAAGGGAATGACCATGCAATGGTGTTCCATCAATTTATTTATTATGCAAGACCTTAGTATGAGGCATCACAGTAAACATCGACTCCTACCGACCACATCATAGCTTGGTGTTTTATCGGAATTCAGGAATTGACCCTGCAACGAAAACTCCGAGATAATGTATAGTATAGACTCCGAAGGCTATGCTGATGCGCATTGGGTTGACAAGGAGACGAAATCCTTGTAATGCGAACTGCCCCTCACAATGATATGTTCACAAATCAAGGAACCTTCGACTTCTATAGACAGAAATTGGTTGCACAATGCACTCTTGACACGGAATCCAGATATTCCGATGGGAAACATCACGATGATTAAGCTGGTGTGGCAATGATTCCAAGGAGAGAGAATCGACGCAGACGGTACTAGTTCGGTTCCCAGTTACCATTGAGGGGTATGGAGAGATTCTTTTATGTCTGGGTATCTTTATGGGGATAGGGTTTAGACGAAACTGTTATTAGTGCTATCGTAATTAGTTGAAGATTTTGAGTGGGCTCAAATGTAAAATGATAGAAGAGTTCTCTCTTTTGTGGGGTCTTCCCATCCTTCGTTTTTCCTACGCGGTCGCCTTCTTCCTTTTGTCCAGGAATAGACAGTTAATAATGTTTCGTTCAGCACCATGTCATACTAAAGTACAAAGATGACGGTCATGGAAGAAGAAAGACATGTTGACGAATTGTTAAATGCAAAGCCGAGATTGATGACCTCTTGGGCGGTGGATTCCTTTCAAGTGAGTCCCATTTTATCACCTTCTTTATTCTCTAGTGTCCTGGTAGGTTTCAGGTATAAGTGAACGTGGGGAAGTAGTAAATTTTCCCAGTGGACCTTTTAAATATGATTTACTGTTTAATCTTTCTTAGTACCTCAGTCTATGTGTTGCAAAAACTGTGCTCTCCACCCTCGAGTTCCGGGTACTTTGCACGTTAAGATAGGCTGAGTTCTTACGCTTTGAAGCTGGTAATGATGAAAAAACTTCTGGCTGCATGTTATATGATCCAGATATCACTATATTAGCCTGTTTGTTTGTTGTTGAAAACTCGATTATTCCCAATCTCATCAAATTAATCAGTTTGACAGGCTCGATTGCCCTCTGTCAGTGCATTTTGATGTAAATGATTTCCAAGAAGGGACCAACAGTACCAGGGATGTGAATAAACAGGATGATTTCCCCGGAGTGAAAGGAAATTTTGGAAACAGAAAGTAGGAACGGTAGTTGAAATAAAGTAGGAGTAGGACTAAAACATTGCGCGTGATCATGAAAGAACTGTTTAGGAGCCATACTGTAGTGGCCCTGATTTCCTACTAAAGCCTAGGAAGCGATGGTCATCATTAGATGAAGGAGGGGCTCTCATGACGGGATACAGTACAGTGATACCAAAGACAATCCCAATCATGAAAGTAGGGGCAAGTTAGGAAGATTCTCTGGCATCAATGCACAATCATTCCATTTCTGATTCGAATATAACCTCCTACTGTTTATACTTTTGATTAAATACTGTAATACCAGTCCACAAGGCACGCAAGAAATTTAACCTCAAAAGATGACTTCCAGGGATAATTATACTATTTTCTGAAGAGACCAATTTCAGATCCTCGATTCGGCATATATCGCGCGCTGCCTATGCAGATTAATGTCAAGTTACTCAAGGGAGGGTCCTGGAATGGCACATTTACGTGGTCTTCCTCGCATTGATGAGGACATTAACGTGCTTAGCGTCACTACAACCCCTACGGTGCAGTACAATAATGAAATCAACCTGAAAAGTCACATCCTCAAACAAAACCCACTTGCAGACGTTCTCCTTTTCCTGAAAGCAGTTGCAGGGTAACCAAATATAGTTCATTCGAGAGGAATCAGCTAGGCGGAAAATTTGTGGTGGCACTAAGTCCAGATTCCTATCACTACGTACAACCCTTGAGACCTGAGAGGATATCACACGCAGAAAACGATAAACACATGGATTAACAATTTAGCGACCACCAAATCCATCTTGTTTCTGTACACAAGCCCCAACACAGCAAATAACAACTCGTTTTAGATAGTAGTAGTTGTGTTATTCCATTCTCTGCTTGAACCAAGTCTTCGGTCAATGCAGATCAGACAGATAAAATGCGATGAAGTACAAATACCCCGACAACAATCACTAAATCTCTGACCAATATAAGAAGGATCCCATCTCTCTACTTGCATCTCCGAATACGGCTCGGAACCTACAATGAACTATTTTTTATGCGTACTGTATAAGGTACAATACAGTAGGCATTTTTAGAAACAGGTGAAGTCTGGAGCTCCCCGGTCCTCCATCCCGGCCACGCTCGTTCCACCGACTCCTGTGTCCAGATCAAGCACCCCCCACCAGGAGCACCGGCGCAGCGGCAGCAACCCCAGAACAGTGTAATGATGAGCACTGGCTCATCAAAACGTTCGAGCGCCGGCACTGCATCATTGAGAATCATCACAAAATGACTAATTCATTCATTTTTTATCACTGCATCACAGCAGAGAACCACAGCGATGAGCATGGAAAGTAAGTCTTCTTGTGCTCTATGAGGTCGGCTTTCTTCTGAAGGTAAGTCCACAAAGCAGAAATACAACAATTAACGAATGCAATATTTCTCATCCACCAACAAGCAGTGATTTGATATGATTTTACAGCATTTCTTCTTCTTTCGAGCAGCTGCACAGTACTGAATTTCGCAAACATCTCTGATTTGGTGGACCGTACATCACGTTAATAATGCCACATGCGAAGCGTGCGAAAATCTTTTTGTTGCCGAAAGCTAAGCTACAATCGTTGATGGTTCGAAATCTTGCACGCATCATATGGAAATGAATCAACAGTTTTGCGCAACAGAAAAGTTACAGGTTACGTTCCTTTGTCCCTTGAGGGAGTTGACGACCACTCAGACCTCATCGGTTGATTTTATCGATAAACAAGAGCGTGGACAGGGGAAAAGACGAGGCAGGGTAAAGAGCCGCAATGGAGCGACTGAGTGTGGACTGACGACTATGTATCGACTGTAGTCACAAAAATGACGTTGACAATAGGGCTACGATAACAGTAGAGAACTTGTCGGCCATGGTGCATGGCTCCGTCTGCACAATCACGTGGTCTTATGATTCGTATCTGGATGAGGTGCCCTGCCCCATCCAGCCCCTACTAAGCAATTGGCCTTGAGAGTCGTCGTCAGGCAGTCTGTTGACGGAACTGCTCAAAACGGGAATAGACAGGTCAGATTAAGGAACGAAGTTAAAAGGTAGAATGGATAGGAACGAGGAAAGGAAAGGAAAGGAAGCTGCATCGTGCACGGTCTGCGGCTCCGTTAGTAGTCGTAGAAGCAGAAATGACTCTAGAGGGGTCCCACCAACTTTATATTCTGCCGCCATCGGCGAAATTTGCCATGTACTGTATCTGCTGCGTGCCGGCCTCCATGCTCTGATGTCTCTATCACCATCATCTCCCATTTACCCTTCAATTCTCACCACGCGTGGTAGAAACCGCACGACCCAAAGGTTTTCTCCTCTCTTTTGTGGCCACACATTCCCATCCTTTGTGGCGCATGTAGTTTCCATGGTACAGATTCTAACAAAAGGCGACCGCGTAGGTACAGATTCTGGGGGCTGGTTTTACGTTTTGTACTTCGTCTCCAACAGTTTATTCTGGCACAACTATAAACACTTGATTAATGCCCTAATACTACTAGAGCTAAGCCCCATTTAACCTTTTCTATTTGACCCTGGTACGGTTTGATGGGGTTTTCCATCCTTCTTGTTTTCTTACGCGGTCACCTTTTCTTTCTGATAGTGCCTTAGTCAATTAGGCAGGACATATGATATGGTAGTAGTTGTGTTATCTTCAGGAGATAATACTCAGGAACCTACTTTTTGCATGTGGTAATACTCCTAATATAGTTTTATGTGAGCGCATAACATGTTCTTTAGGTCTCTCTATCATAGAATATTCTTGCTATAACATTGTGTGAGGTCATAATTACATATTCATGAACTTATGGCTTTATACTTAATTCGCTGGAAAAATACTAAACCCTAACACCAGCAGAGGAGGGGAATATCTCCCCACGTTCTACTTACTGCTTGACCATCACACCATACCACAAATTACATTATTATCATGTTGAAAAATGGTGATAGAATTAAGAAAATTAAAAACTTTTGGAAGAGGGAATATTGAGAGAACATTTCCCTGTGTGGTTCTTGATTTAGCTGAGTATTTCTGGCCTAACATGTTACAATCTGAATTAAACCTGGCATTTCTAAGAAGTTTTACACCTAATAAGCTATTCCGGTTTCATGAGATATGAATGTCACCAGCTAATTTTGATAATCTTATGTTTAATATTTATTTATTTTATGTAAATATCTATTGAGCCCAAGTTGATCTACACTTCTAGTTTTACGCCCGAATAATTAGCCTTCTTGACTATGGGAACACAACCATGACAACGTTTATTTCTCTTAATCTAACAAAAATCCAACTTATCTTGTGGAGAAAAAAATCCAAACACGTTTTCCTTGAAAAAGTGTTTCACAAACATTAAACTTGAAACTACTTTCTCTTTGGATAAAAGATAAATAAACATTCTTTTATGTACCAAAAATATTAATAATCCTTAGGATGAATATAAGATTAAATTTATGCTATAACTTTTATATCAACTTAAATGCCATCTATCTATATACGATAAGTAATGAATATACACATATTATTCATATATTTATTAAAATATTCTACTCCAACTAAGTATGGAAATATGATTTTAATAGAGATGTAAATACACATTTCATGAATACAGAAAAAATACTTAATATTATATTTTGACATATACTTGGTTGTTCTAATTACTGATTTTCTACCTATCAAAATAAATTTACCTTCATTAAGATTATGAGTTCTCCATGTAATGAAATAATTTTAGGAGATGAAACCAAAAATTAATTTAACTATATTATACAATAAACATAGATGAGTTTAAAGGATACAAACATTTTATTTGTCCATATTAATCAAATTATCAAAGTAAAGAACAAACACTTAAGTTTTGTAATTTTGTTGAAAAACTGAATAAATGGAAAATGACAATCAATATTCTATCTGAAATTTGAATGATACTCCAAATATAAGAATCAATCTAAAGAATTCTAGAATCTGACTAAAATCTTTAAAAAAAACTTTAAGTTTTTCAGAATGGTATAATCTATCATTAATACTAAATATTTAAATTATTATATATTCTGTTAATTATTCTCAGCTAGAAAAATAAAATAGATACCTCTTTCTTAGTTTTCAATTCTTCTAATTTTAAATAACCATTCAAAATATCCAATAAATAAATATTAATGGTCAGATATAAATATATATATCTCTCTCTCCTAAAACTATTATTTTACATATCAATGTGAAGTACAAGCTTTTCCTAAAAGCATTATGGTTTCATATTATCAATTATTCCCCACAATATAATTAAATGAACCAAAACATTTTCATATATGGTAGATCATTAAATGAAAATCAGAAATATGCATAAAAAGAAAGTTTGACCATTCAGTATCTGGAATTTGTCAACAGTCATATTTTTCTCTAATCAACTAAAAATGGGAAGTGATTAGTCAAGTATTTCTTATATATGTTTTTGTTCACATATGTTACCATAGTGAGCATTTGTAGCAATTTTATTTTGTTACATTTAAGAAGTATAACAATGTGCTTGTTATTCTTTCTTCCTCCTAGAAAATGAGGTATGGTTTGGTTTGAGTTATTATTATCTTATTGGGCTATGTGATAAATTTTACGTATTTATAATTGACAGTTGTGCTTATATGATCATCTTTATGATTTAAAATTTTCAAGTGATATACCATTATTTATCTACATATTTTACAATCTATTCTTGAGACTTTAGAAAGAGATAAATCGTTAAGAAGCTTGTAAATACAATTTAAGAAAATGAATAAATCAGCTAATTTAATTAAATATCTCTAGTTAATGTATTATATCTAATATTTTTCTATTGAAATACTAAGTGTAAAGTCCATTATATGGTTAATGACTGGAAACCCTATACTTTATACGGGAGAGGTAACCACATAGAACACATGAACGATGGGAAGATCTGCTCAAGCAGTACAAGTAGAGACAAAAGAGGTAAAATGGGGCTAGGTCCCAATAGTATATATATGAGAAATCTGCAGTATTGCACCTAAGATATCCAAGCTATGAAATTAGTAAGGTCTACAACCCTTTAAACAAGGTTTATGATATATAAACCTATTATTTAAAATGTGTAAGTTAATTAAATATGATATTAACATAAAATTTAATATGAAATAAATAAAAATACCAATTTAGGATAAATCAAGGAATATTTAATTTTACATTACGACAGATATAGTTTTGCGATCAAAGCTTACTATTATATATGTTCAATGTTCAACTTATAGACTTTGATTTAATGCACATACTCCATATACATTAATAAGTATTCAACAACACCAAAATAAACAGTGGATTGTTGTGATTTAAGATCATTCTTCACTTATATATCAAGTAACATATACTTAACTCATTGAGATCACAACACTGGGAAAATTTATATAATTAGATTATTAGATTGGTAAATTTTTCTACTATGAGTATCAAGTTAGGAGTCTACAGATTCAAATGAAAATATAACACACACACATATAAAAATATATATATATATATATATATAAAATATGCTTATATTTTAATAAGTTATCTAATTAGATATCTTATTCAAACTCTATAAATCTGAGAGATATAAAAGAGTAATCAAATCAGTTATTCTTTAGCATACACACTATATGCAAGTAATATAATTTTATCTTGTAGATAAGAAAACCTCTATTTAAGCTAAGAAAAATTAATTATATTTTAAATATATATGCATATATTCTCTCTAATCTACAAACTTTTTTTATCTAAGAAAAAAATATTTCCAGTTAAAAGAAAACATACCTACTATATCTTATAAAGCCACACAAGTTATGCAACTTTATATTATAGTATATCTTTTACATCTAAAATACTATGCTACAAAGATAAGATAGTGCAATAAGAGGTAGGAATGAGGAGTGTTGTTAACACACAATCAATCACAAGCATATGATTGTTAGAGAATTTTATAACCAAATTGATCAAGTTGGGAGATATATGGAGAAATCAAATCGAGAATGTAACAATTCTGGAGAGAAGTGAAAATATACCCAAACTTTGTATCCAAGTTAAATTTGGAACTTAATAAATCAAGCTAAAAATCCAAGGAAAGATAAATAAATGAGACACATTACATAAATAACAATGCTTAGAAATAAGAATTAGGTTCTCGTATGAGGTCATAAAGAATTAGAATTATTTTAGGGTGAAATACTATTAATATCTAAATTGACCTAGATAATATCAAGCATGCTATTTTATCTCACAAGGCTATAATATTGCAAACCAATAATACTACTAAGTAAGAGAAGCATTTGTGACAATATATGTATCTTATTTACAACCAAGACACTCAATCCTTCTTCACCAAAGTTACTATGAACAAATCAACCATCTCTTCTAAACAACCATACAGTAAATATTGATGCTCAAAAGGAGGTGTGGAACATTTGAGAAAAGCTCAATGATAAAAAACCTCAAGTATAGTCTTTTTATAGCCCTGGCTCTCAAAGAGGAGTAAAAGTAGGGGAGAGGAAGTCTGCAACCCTCAAACTCCACTAAAGAAAGATTGTTAGATGAAGAGAGGTTGAAGAAAGGAAGTAGAATGAGCATATTTATTGCTAAATTACAAAGAATAAAGAGGATATCCTGTGCTAACAAGCCAGAGTCCTTTGAAAGGAGTCTTCTTACACAAGTCCCAACTTGAAACAATAGTATGCATTTGAAAAAGAAAAGGGAAATTGGTACTTAAAGCTATAGTTTGCATTGGAGAAAAAAGGAAATTGGTACAATACAAAAAGGTACATACATCAAAGAAGCATATGGGAAGGTTTCTAACTCTTAACTTGAAGAAGCAAAGGATATCTTGGTATAGTTATTGAACTATATCTAAGAGAAGATATTCTTAATTAAGGTAAAGTATATTATATCTCAATAGTTAATCCATATCATTTTAGAAAGTGAAGTAACTCGTGTTCAAATAAGAGCAATCATTATCAACATAATCAACTAAAAGACAAATCCTTGGATGTGCAATGAAGTTTAATCCTTGAAATACAAAGCTAGAACAAGTTTACTTTTAAACACTTGTGTGGTGGAATGGATATGGAATGGAAAAGATAAGAAAATGTATTTCTGGACACACCACCACTATAATAAATTTGTAACTATCCTATGGTAATTAGACATTAGAAGTTATAACATGTATTAATCTTACTTCTCAAAGTAGGAAGTCCATTATAACTCCTCAAATGTGAGAATATTTTAGTATGATCTTCAAAGACAATAATATATGCAATAAAATAAAAATAAATGTTCAAAAGAGTACCAATGGTAGGTTCTTGCTCTTGCACCATGCATAAATATGTTGTCTAAATAGATCTAGAGTATGCATTTTCTTTAGTTTCTTTGTACTAAATATAATAACAATTGAAATTTTTTATATAATTTATCTAATGAGGAATTTATTACAAACTAAATTTCTATTACATGGGAACATAAGTTGAACATCTTTTTTTCTTTTTTTTGCATTAAGATACATATTATTTAAATTTCTGAAAATAAATTAGAAATTCAAGTTCCAATATACTTAATACATGATCAATTATACACCCATTATGCATATAAGCTATATACAAGAGGATGATCTTTAAACTCAATCAATCAACCAATTTTATTTTTATTACTATATACTTCTTTCTTTATTTATTAATCCTCCTCCTCACTATATAAGTGTAGGTGCTTATGAACCTCCTCCAACTTGACCAATTGACAAAAAAAATTGTCTACTCAAGACATTACTGCTATAACTTTAAGGGTAGTATATAAAGCTATGATTATTTATATCTCACTATCTAGTCTTGGCTCCTTGTGAAATCTAGTTGCAAATGTTACTATTGGTACCCAGGAGATAATTCCTTTAGCATCAATATTTATTGCAAAAATAACTTCTACTATGCCAATAAACACCATAGCTCCACCAATTTAACCAAGCTAAACACAAGAAAAAAGGACAACCCCACTAGAGGAAAAAAGGTCCAAAACATAATATTACCCTTCGAATTGTGATAAAGTAATATATCAAGACTTGTAATTTTGGGTACATATTCCCAGACAAGTAATTCCTTGCATACTTCAACTTCTACATCATTGCTAAAAAACAAACCATAACCTAGAGAATTAGTTGGAAATGCCTATTAGCATATACAAGAATGTAGATTGTTATAGATATTATCTTCTTTGTATGTAACATCCAATTAAGACATACTTAATTTGATGATTGATCCAAGATCTCCTTGTTTGCTTGACTTTATCTTATACTTAGAGATCATAAAAATATTAGTATATGGTCTAAATGATAAAACCTTGTAAACTAAAATAATCTCAAAAAAAAGCTAAACTTAAAGTGAGAACCTACAAAACAATGTAAACCATCATTTTATATAAATCATGGACTACCTTGTTCACAGAGTTAAACTTGCACAAAGAGTGTGAATTAAATATAATTCAATAGCTAATTTTATGAGTCCTTGAGGCTCAAGACCATATCAAATAATTACTCTTTGGTGAAGAGTTTATGATTATAATGCTTACATTCTTTAATATTATAGCCAAAAGGATGTTTGATAAGTACCAAGATGTACTTCCTTTACATTATGTAGTCCCTCAACTTCAAGGAGCAGTTTAGATCAGCAATGAAGTTTTGCATTACAATGATGTGTAATACTCCAAGAGACAAGGCAAGAGAACTTCCAAGAGATATACAAGAGAGAAAACACAAGTTTCACACTCAATACTCCGATGCCCCAAAAGGGGCACTTTCTCTCTATTATATAGCAACGAGGATCACTCAAAGGAAGCTCCACCCTTGGATCAGATACATGGATTGGTGACCTGTCAGCAAGTTCCATCCTCGGATTAGTTGTTTGGATGTCAATCCTTGTCCTATCTAGTTGGACCAAAGGAAATATTTAGGGAATCTTCTTATAGGGAGCTCAAAATCAGATGGGTGAGGTATTGTTGGAAAGTTTTTGATGAGACAAATCATAGGGGGGGAGAAGGCAAACCTTTTTGTCATAAGTGGGAGTTTTCTTCTATTTTTGAGGCCTAATTTGTCCATTTAGGCCTCTAAAATTGGCTATAGAGTTTTTAGGCTATTTTTGGATTCTACTCTGTTAGTAGAAGTACTCTTTTGGTGACACCCTGTCTGATATTCCTAGCCCATTGTACAAAATATCCTTCTAGATGTTACCAAGCCAATTTTCACCTCTAGGTAATATGTCTAGCTACTTGTATTACATGATGCCACAACTACTTTTGTGATAATTTATAAGCCAATTTTTCTACATTGTCCAATGCAAATCCATGGCATTATCACACCATAAGATAAAAGTGGATAGAAGGGATAAAAGGAGAAGGAGTTAATAGCAAGATCACACTCTACTTGAGATACCTTTACTTCCTCAACCAAAGCTTTATGTTTTGGATTTCTTCCTCTTGATATGGCTTGTTTCTTTTTAGCTTCTTTGATATATCAATTTGCTTCTACACAAAGAGTACATCAATGAGATGCAAGTTAAATAATGAAATGAAAAAGGAACAAACTTACTCATAGAAATGAAAAATGAAGAAAATTTAGTTTCAAGAAATTACTTATAAGTTTCAAGGACATGTAAGACTCATAGATCTTCTTTTCCATGAAATGAACTATTGTCCAATCATCTATCCCAAGAATTGACAAAAAGTAATTTGAAAATGCACCTTGTCATGATGTAAAGGACCTTGTGGCAATAGCATTCTGGACATATCTCATGGCAAGGTCCTTTCTTCTACATGTCTAAGAATACAAATGACTCAAACCTAATAGAAGGTCACCTAAACCACTTTGTTTCCTTCTACTTGCCAGGCCTGGAAGAACAAACATGACTAGAACACTCTATATGTTCCTCCAAACATTTCTTCCTCCTTCTAGTTACCAAGCATGAGAGATCTGGTCTTTCCACTTTCACCAATCTTTTCTCCCAATATTGAAAATCTTTTGCCATACATTCCATAACTTTATAATCTCTGAGGCAATCTAAGAGATGTTGTCACCAGATAGTGTGGATTGACGTCTAGGATCTATATCACCAACACGCTCACCAATACCCTATGCCTTCACATATCCTTCTTTCAATATGGTTGGTACCAATGCTAAATCTTTTGAATATAAAATCAATTGTGGATGTAATAACTTATTTGAATTGTCATTTTTGGCTAATATCCATGTCTCTATTTTCTCCAATCTAACATACATAAAGTAATTAGATAATTCTATTGATGGATAATATTTAGAGACCTTTTTCACCACACACAACTTGGGCTAGCATTGTATTTATCTCTCCATAAATGTAATACATGTACTTGTTTAAGTTTGTTAAGTCTATCTCCTCTTTTAACTTTCTTTAGATCTACAAAAAATTTGAAAATATTATGGAAGTTAACTTTCATAATTTGCTTTGCTAAAACATACACAAATTCCTGATTAGTAGCTAGATTTAAAATTGAAAATTATTTTCTTTTCATGGACACTTAATATGAACTCATCCAAGTTTCAAATGTTGGTTTACTCTTTCAATAGTCATATTTTCTTTACCTTTGGCATAAATTTGGCTCTTGTTTAATTCATCAAAAACTATAACTTGACAAAATTTGGACTTAGATCAATCTTGCAAAATATATTTGCCCTATTGTACCTCCACTTATGCCATTTATAGATTAATCAAAGAACTTAGCCAACCTTCATCATCACCTAAAGAGTGTGCTAGAGAATCTTCTTGCTATATTAAGGATCTATCATGTCACTTGTGTATGATTAGTGAAATCTCTATGGATATCTTCTTCTTCTTGCATACATAGTTGCTAATTTGTGGGTCTTGGTGACCACTTGCCATTGAAACAACTTCCTCTTAACTAAGTAGTTGCTTCAAATATGATTTCTCTATCCATCTCCACTTATTGTAAAGAACTAATCAACCTTTGCATCATCTTGACAAGGTCCCTCTACAAACAATACATACCAAAATATCCCTCCAAAGCACGCAAAAGTAATTAGATTACTTAGAAGATAAAAATATAAAAAATAATAAAATTTACAAGATGAAAGAAAATTTGTCTTGAGACATAACATATGGATTTTATATGTTAAATTTATTGATTGAAAATCTGTACCAACTCTCAAGAACAAGGAGAAAACACATGCTTCACAATTTGAATTTTATGCACATAATAGGCAAGTGTATTCTCAAGAGAAATTCACATAAAAGGATGACTTTCAGAAAATTACAAAATTTTCAATTGCACATTGTAAAGGAAACATATATGATATAATATGGATATAAAATTCATTGAAAAAAGTAAGCACATCCTAATTTCCAAATACATACACAAAGTGAAATTGAGTGAGTGCTTTATGGAAGTAGAATCATTGAAAAAAAGCATATTTATCGTGCATTTCCTAAGTGTAATTCTAATTGCAATTGCTTACATGCATTATATAAAAAATAATACATTTTAAAAATCAAGTGCTTATATACTCTCTAAGAAGCTTCTCTTACTTTTCCGCTTTGATTGCAATTTGGATGTTTTGCTTCCAAGAGCTGTTGTGTAGTAATTCCATTAAAAGGTTCTTCACTAAGTAGAGAATAAGCACCTTGCTTCTTATCACTAGGAGGATCAAATTAGCAAAAACTCTCATCTATTATTCATGATGATAAATTTCACATCAATCCTATCTCTAGCATGTTTTTACCAAGTAGTTACTTCTTCAAAGATAGAGTTGCTCATAGAGTTGCTCATAGAGGTACTACATTGCTTCAACATAATGTATTCTTGATGAAGCAAAATTTGTGTCAAAGTTCTAGTGTAATCCCATAAATAAAATGAGGTAATTTTGCTAAAATTGATGAAAATTTTCTTCTTGAGTGCCATTGTCCAAAGCACGATGAAACATTATGGTGACCCATCTTTGCACTAATAGTATATTTTTCTTTTATTTTTTTCAATTTTCATAGATTTGTGAAAGATTAGGGAAGTTCTTGGCTAGTACACAAGATTTTACTATTGATAATTTGCCTAGAAGCAACCATATAGGAGGACAAGAAGATGACATAGGAAAAACACCATAGCTCTTTTGCATCTAGGGATCATGAGAACAAAAACTCTAGTAGTTGTGATTATGATTGTTGTGATTTTCATGATGATGACTCTTGTATTATGAATCCTCAAAGCTAATGACCCTTAAGTTTGAGTTTGAAAACAAAGAATTCCATACCAAATGCCATGGAATCTCAAACATCGTAGTCTTAGTAGTATGAAGATGAAAATTTTTGAGTCAAAGACCTTTGCGATTGTAGATTATTGACTCATAATACTTTTTGTGAGTAGTCCATTTTTTAGCTAAATATCTTTGTGATGATTAGCCAAATGAAAATTAGAATTAGAAGATAAATTAAGGAGTTGATCTAGAATTACCACCTAGGCAAATCTTAATTAAATTAAGATAAAATAAGATAAGATAATCCGATAGGATTAGCACTAAGTGATGCATATGTAATTAAGAGATCTCTAATAAATTGTAGCCATTGGATTTCCTTAGTAAGAGAGTACAAAAAGTATAATGTGCTTTGGCCCAATGAAACCAAGTTCATTTTCTTTGTTCATGAAATCAATTCTTAGAAATTATGTTTTTTACTCAAAGACCTCTATGATCTTTTGTGTATGTTGTTTGCATTCTACATGATGGTTTGCTTGGTTCAGTAGTGGTGAGGAAAATTGAAGTGGGAATATGAGTGCTTGAGTGAAGAGAATCATTTGCACTTGTATATAGTGTTGTATCTCTAGGGTTTTCAATCATTAAGGCAATGCAATGAGTGGCTAACAAAGATTGGGAGTGTCATGAAGGACCACAATTACTAAAAGCTAGGCAATGTAATCAATCCACAACTCCTTCAGGGTTACATCTTTTGGGAAGTATATATTTGTTGTTTTTTTAGTCATCAAAGTGATAAGACCTTCATGGTGAAACTACCCAAGAAGTAGAAGGTACCATTGTCGTCCGTATGTAGCTCCTAACATTAACACAATTTTGGCTTGTTTGTGACAATTTTGATAAAACTAAGTCTAAGTATTAACAAAGATCAAGCACTCACAACTATTTGACCAATTGTACCTTCAATGTGGAATGAATGGCAAAGCAAAGAGACATTGGGATGAATGAATCACCAGCTTCAAAAATAATTTGGAAAAGATCCATGGTGAAAGTGAATTTTGTTTTTGTTTTCATAGTGCACCATAGCGGATGAATTTACACTCTTTATGGAAAACTTCAGCCCAAGAGATTAAGTAGGAAACAATAGAGACCACTTTTGGGAAAAAATCAACCCAAGAGGTTAAATAGGAAATAATAAAAGATTCAACATTGTGATACTTTCTTCCATCTTCTAGTTATTTCCAACTTGTATCCTTGAGTGAACAATTGGTTTTTACCAATTTATCACATTTTGGTCAATATTGAGTCAACACATGAATATGGGAAGAATTGGCAAAATGGAAGATAATCTTAATACATAAGTAGAGCAAGAAATAGAAGCTTGAATAAGATAGGAAAGTAAGTCATTTTATGCAAATTTATGCTCAAATAACAAGAGGATATGTACAAAGCAAAGATATATTCATAAATAGGGAGAGAATCAAATATTTCTCCTCTTCATTATATCCCCTGAATATAGAAAGGGAATATTCCCTCAAGTTTTTGGATTTTCAATAGATACACTTAAAATAAGAGTTTAATTTTGGAATTTAAACTTCAGAACTACCAAAATTTTAACAGACTATAGTAATATATTAGTGAAACTTTTCATAAATCCATTTTTAATGATTATTCTCTCATTCTGAACTTGAAAAATTGATTAGTCATGATTAACTTACAAAATTTTGTCAGAATTTTGTCTTTGCAATTTTAATTTGGTCTGCAAGTTTTGAAGAGTACAAAGACATAATCTTTCTAATTCTCACATTATAATGTGAGAATGCAAAGAAATCTATAAGTTCGAGTACAGTTCAGATGGCAATTTTAGCAAAATTTTGACTCATATTTTGAAGGATGGTAAATAAGGATCTAGGTCCAAAGTAGCTATTCTTACTCCCAAGTTAGTACTTGTATCAAATGATACAATATTGATTTGTAATACTAATAGCTAGACATATCATCTAGAGTTGAAAATGGTTTGGTAATATCTGGAAGGATGTTATGTATGATGGGTTAGGTAAATCAGATAGAGGTGTCACCAAAAGAGTACTTCTACTATTAGAGCAAGAGCCAAAAATAGCTTGAATTGGTAATACCAAAAGCAAGACACATTATCTAGATGGAAATTGGCTTAATAACATCTAAAGGGATGTTATGCATGATCAGCCAGGTAGTTCAGATAGAGGTGACACCAAAAGAGGACTTCTACTAATAGGGCAAGAGCTAAAAATAGCTTGGAAACTTTAGAGCCAATTTTGAAGGGCTAAACGGGTGAATTAAACCTCAAAAATGTTCAGACCCCTTCCCAAATGGAAGAAAAGGCTGGCCTTCCATCCCCCAAGGTTTGTCTCATTGAGAGCTTTCCAACATATCTCACCCATTAGATTTGGAGATTCTTATATGAAGATTCCCTAAATATTCCCTTTGGTCAAAGATGGTTTGACCAACCAGATAGGATCAAAACTGACATGTCAACCATGCATGCAGCCAATCTATGGGCAAAGCTTGCTTATAGGTCACCAATCCATGTATTTGATCCAAGGGTGGAGCTTCCATAGGAGAAGTCCAGTGTGTTATATAATACAATCAAGGTACTCCTTTGGGGCATCGAAGGTTGAGTGTGAAATTGTGTGTTTCTTCTTTTGTGTTTCTCTTCAAGTCTACTATCCTCAAAAGATTACATGATTTGAGAAGTTTTGATAATTTTGAGGGAGTATTTTTAGTTATTATCACTTAAGTATAAATGATAAAAATACCAAATGCACATATGTTTCAATAAGGGTAAATAGTTTTATGTGTTTAAGTAATTAGAAACATTGGTATTAAAAGATTCAACTAAATTACTAAATTGATCATTGAGAGCTAAGATTATTCATATTTAATCTAAAAGTGGTAATATTTTTAGATGAGCCTATAAGATGGAGCACCCCTAATTTGGATTTTCATATCTTGAATATGGTAAAATTCCTTTTAGCAAAGAGTAACAAAAACTTCTTCATTAACATTTTTAGCATGGATGGTCCCAGGATACCCTTGTGAAGGAATCCTTGACTTGATTTTTGGCTTTAAATATAGTCACTTACTTAAGGAGATTATTCTTAGGAGTTTGAATTTTCTCCTAGACTCTTTACTTTACATGACTTCTTGCC
The DNA here is from genome assembly GCA_948567375.1 of Lunularia cruciata. Lineage (NCBI taxonomy): Eukaryota > Viridiplantae > Streptophyta > Marchantiopsida > Lunulariales > Lunulariaceae > Lunularia > Lunularia cruciata. Next base: position 63,948,703 of record OX419757.1, on the reverse strand, counting down.
CAAACATTGTTTCTAATCAAGTGATTTATAGTTTTCTTAAAGAATTCCATAAATATAAAAACAAGGGATGAGGAGATACTCATTATCCTTTCAATTATAACTATCTCTCTTGTATTAAGCTCCCTAATGAGTAATGTTTAGAGTCTTGGAAGTGCCATGGAGTTCTAGCTTTGGAGTAGTGGCATTAGGTTTGATTTTCTACTTTTTTGATACATTGTATGACATCTAAGTTTTATAATTGATGAGAGATAGATGAGACAAAACCAAATGAGAGGGTGAAGCTTTTTCCTAATTTAGCTCCAGCTAAAGTGACTACTTCTCAAAATAGTCAAGCTTGCAAGGCACCTCTTTCTTGCACAAGTAGATAAAATGAATTTTGATCTTGTGAGTTTCAAGAAGTTGATAGTGAAGATATTGCAATGTTGAAAATGATGCTCAATCTTCCATCATGGTGGATTGTCTAAATTTCTTTCACCTAAGGTAGATATCTTGTAAAAACTAAAGCAAAAAGCATACATGTTAAGATAGTATGGTCAAATAACCAGGTGATATCTAGGATATTTTCTTTATTAAATCTAAGATTTAATTTTTATTTCAAGATATTTATTTAGCATATAATTTCATTTATGAGCTCAAGATAATCTTATACACATAGCTTTTAGAAAACCAAATAAATCTAGGAATCTTTTGCTACAATGACTTCTTTTGGATGCAAATTGAAAGAAGTACATTTTATATCATGGTTTTCCATGTATAGAAATTTAAATTTTTATATATTGTAGGTGTGAATGGATAGCTCAAATTCGTCTCTTCAGAAATAACAATGAGATAATAGATAGTTTTGTTATACATGGGTCCTCAACTTTTGGGTAAGTTTTGGAAAAGTTGTTAGATATTTATTAAGGGATATTATTAGAGAATTTTTAATATTATGTTGCATATATATTTTTTAAGTGTAAGCTAATTATGTTTTTTATATTGTTCTATAAATAAAGAGACATACTACTATGCTTAAGGGATGAAAAATCTTAGTTGTGTATTCTTTGGAGTCATTCTAAAGTACAAGGTACAAGGGAGACCACCATGAAGAATGATGAAGTAAAAAGGAATGGGTAGAGGAGTCAAGTCTTAAGAACTGACAAAGGCAAAGAAGACAAGTATGAAGGTCTTGTAGACCCAAAGATCATACACCAATATGAATTTGCTACCACTTTGATAAAGGATTACCACCAAAGAGCTCATATGTAGGGAGGGTGAATTGTCATCCATTGAAGACCAATTACTGAAAAACCTTGGCTATAAAACCAAGTGCCCATCAAGCAATTTTATTTTTTCCAAGAGTTTCAATTTTGAATCCGAAGAGCAATTAGTAACCCTAGATCTTTGTAGTTCTTTGCAATCTTTTGTAGACTTTGTAGTTGTTAGAATTCCATTCTTTGTCCTTGCAACACTCCAATAACAACCATGGTGTTTACTCCTAAACCTAGGAGAAAGATCCTTGAAGTAATTCTCCATGCTCCATCAATGAATGAGTGGGGAGATATATTGTAGGAGTGAGTTGATCCAAGAGCAAGCATCTTCTCTTCTTGCTTGCAAATTGGGAACTTAGTAATGCTAGAACTATCCAAGAGATGAGAATCAAGTTGTAGAGAAAGATAGGTGATCTTTGTGGGAACCCTTTGGATTGAAGAAAACAAGATGCCAAATTTAGGAATGTAGACATAGTTGACCAAACAAATCATTGAGTCCTTGAACAAAAAGAAATCCACCAACCATGGATAGAGTGTGTGCAATTACAAAGACATGGTCCAAAGGGCAGTTTTAGAAATGGTCATGAAAATTCTCAAGCTGAAGAGAATGACCTCCATCACCATGCCATCAACCACACCATCTTCTTTGAGTATATATACCAAGTAGAGATGGTGATATTAGGCACATATGTTTTATAAAAACAGCTAGGAGTATGATTAGAGAATTTGAGGAGGATTGTAGGGCAATCTTCTTAGCACACTTTGCCATACACACCTACTTAGAGCTGAATTTGTTGAGCAAGGAGGAAAAGAAGAAGTTTCCAAGCTATTATCACCTGGTGTGGTACTTCATCATGCACACTAAAGGAAGGGCAATAATTTAGAAGTATCAAACTAAAGATGAATAGTATGCACAAAGCAAGACATTTGTACCAGTAGACAAGAAGGCATTACCATGGTCAAGAAGGAAAGAATGGCACTAACAAGAACTAAAGGACCAATAAGAGACCAAGGAAGGAGACCAAAGACACATCTACCACTTCAAGGTCCCTTAATGGTAGATGTGTCTTTGGAAGAAGAAGCAAAAGATTTGGAGGAAGAAGAAGGAGATGAAGAGAAATCTCTTACTTTGTTGGACTTTGAATCCAAGAAAGTAAGAGATCAAAAGTAAGAAATCAAAAGGCTAAGAGCAATACAAAGATATTCAATCTGCACCAAATCCCAAAGAACAGGGTGCAAATGAAGAAGATGAAGCTAAAGACAAGCAAGAAGAGAAAGCACAACTTTGGATCTAGGGGCCCCTAAACCCAATCCAAGAAGACTAAGACACCAAGAGAAGGTGAAAGAAGAGATCAAAGTGAAGGTAATATTGAAAATGAAGAAGAAGACTTCCTTAGTGGAGTGTAGCAAAAAGACAAAGAAGAAACTACACAAGTGCAAAGAGCATTGGTGATGGATGGCTTGAATTTCATATTCAATTTGATGCAACTTGTGCTTAACCTTATGGAGATGATATTACCTCAATATCATGAGACTTATGCAAACTTCACCAAATACATCTTCCTTGTCCGAAGACTACATAAGAATATGTATATGATGAAGATAAAGCAAGATAAGTGGAAAAAAGATATGGAGAAGAATTGGTATTGTACAAGGAGGAGTGCAAGAAGGTGAATGAAGTTGTGTAGGAGATCTACAAAGTGACGTATCAAAACATTCCCCTTCTTGTAGATAAGGCTCAACCTGACAAAGATATTTAAAAGTTATAAGGAGACATGAGAACTCATGCCTTGAGCACAAGCAAAAGCAACAAGGGTACAAAAAGCAACTCAAGGTAAGAGACAAAGAGGTGGTTAGCATTTGGAAAGAGTTAGAAATAGCAAAGATAAGAGCGGGCAACTTGAAAGTGCAAATGCCCAAATTTAAGAAGTAGGTAGCTACCCAACTTGAAATTCTAGCCCAAGAAATTAAGAAGGAGAGGGCAAAAAATTGACCCTAAATGATGGTGGAAGTGAGTAAGGAAGTTTAGCACCGAAATCACAACTGCAAAGAAACCAAGGCAAAGGACCTTGTCATGCATATATACATCACTACACAACATACATGGATCTCAACATCACACAATATAGAAGCACAACTCACACATAAGTCATACATGGATTCTAAAGTACCACAATCAATCAGATTGAGTGGTATTTTATTCAAAAATTATTTGAATCATTGCTAAAAGCTTTGAATTCAACATTTTTCCCAAGAAGTTAAAAATGGTCATAATGTCATAACCTTGACTAGTGCAAGATCATCTAATGATATCAAATCCAAGGCATTATTGTAGAAATTTCTTATCATAAAATCTTGATTATGCTATAAGAAAAAATTTGAAGAGAGTATCAAGTGAAATTTTTGTAAAGCATCATGCAAAATTTTATGTAGATGGTGATTAGGAATGGGTATTATGTGATCTAGTTGGGATTAAGTACAAGACTATGTTACCACATCTAGTCCTGACCATAAGGATATTATGTTGGTTATCTCTCCTAGATTATGTTAATAAAAATTGTCAAAGAGTGTCCATGTAGGAGGTGCCTTACTATTTAACTACACTTTACAAGTAAGAACATTTGTGAGGTATTGAATCATCAAATTTGGAAAAAGCCTTACTATCACTATCATTTAAAGATTCATTTAGGAAATGGGATAGAAATTACTTCTTGCATTGTATTTTTACTTAGATAACATCAAAAGGAGTACAAGATAATAATTATTTTTTCTACTTGTGTTTTTTTGTGTTCAAAAAGACAAAAGTAAGACACTTTTTGGAAGTCATATTTGTGATCCAATTGAAAACTGGTAAGTTAAAATGAGGAAGCACCATTGTAAGGAAAGGTGCTTCAAATTGCAAGCTCTAATTATAGCAATAGAAGAATCATAAAATCTTAAAAGAAAAGTTGTTTTAGTTACCAATGCTGGGATATCTTTGGTTGAAACATACATATCCTCTCATAGAAGATATGTTATATATTGTATTCAAATGAAGTTCTTTCATCTTGAAAGAAGGCTTTCCAAGAATATAGTTAAAAAAGATATCAATTTATAGGTTTTGGTTGCCTCTCAAAAGGTAAAACTTTTACATTGTTACATGATTGAAGTGTGGTATTCAACTCTAAGTTGATCAATTTTAAATCATATTAAGAAACTAAACCCTTAGATCATGGAGGCTATCGAGGTTTTGAACTCTCATGAACATGAAACTTTATGAGTTCTAATTTTGAAATGTTTCAAGATAGAATAAATCTCTTGAAAATTAAAGCTTCTTTATTTGCAATAAATTCTTCAAATATTCATTGCATTAATGATAAAATTTCATCTATACATCCCATTTTATATTTCTTGTAGATCAAAGACTTAGTAGATCCTTCTCTTGATATAATAAAGCTTATAAAATTAGATACTGGAGCAAAATTTCTATGCTTTTTTGGTGCAAAGCCACAAGCTTTTACTTTGCAAAACCCAAAAGTTATGCAAATCTAGGTACTCAAGTAATACAAGGTGGCCATTGAGTAGGAGATTTCAACAAATTGTAAGTGGAAAATTTCAATTTCAACAAATTATTAGTGGGTATTTTCATTTACATGATTGGAAAGAATGATCCAAAGTTCATGACTTTCAAGAGAGCACAAATTTTAGAGATACATACCATATTCAGATTAAGCAAGTACCACATCTACAACAAGATTTGGTTCAAAGGTACACACAAAAAATTCCAGGCTGTATAGAAGAAAATTATATCCCAAGTTCTCACTTTAGATATAAAATTTATCAATAGGTTGATTTAGAGAATAATGTTGAATTCATGTTAGTAGAGCTTTTGTTGGAAGTAATGAACTTTCAACCTTAATTGATCATGTTATGAAACATGCATGATAGATTTAGGGAATTGATATGTATACATCTCTTTCTGATATTTCCACACCCCCTCAATGCAGTAAATCTTTACTATATTCAACTTTCTCAATCTGATTGAACATTGTATTCCCATAGTCCTAGGACTGAACTTTCGCACTTGATATTTTCATCCTTGGTGTTATCTTTGCCGGACATATTGTCTTCTTCTTGTGATTGCCTTTACCTTCAAATCTGCTTCGGTTGCACTTTATTACTAAGCTTTGAGACTTAACGTCAAGATCTCAAGTACTAGCTCTTTGACAATGGCATTGCTAGGTCATTTTTGGCTGTTCCTTGATGCTTTCTACCTGTAAGGATCAGTTTAGTGTGTTTGGGGTGTGTAAATATTAAAAAGGAGGTGTGGAAATATCAATTTCCAAGGTTTAGATCCCTAAATCCCTAAATCCCTATATAGATCTATATTCTCAAGAAATATTTATTTTATATAATAAATTTTCTCCCAAATAGCTAAATTTACATATTGAATGAATATATGGTGGAGAAATTACTAAGGAGTTTGTTTTGTTTGCACACATAATTGGAATTCAAAAGAAGATTATGATTAAACCCACAATTCACTATACACTACAGACTTAGAGTTGAAAATATATCCCACTTTTAGGTCAAAATATTTATGAGCATATTTTTAGTCCATTTTTTTCTCAAGCTTTGTTCAACTGTAATTATTAGATTTTTCCCAAAATTATTTATAAGCTTAGGTGAGAGTAAGAGTTCTTACTTTGATCTTATTACACACTTTTAAACACATTGGTTATTATATATTTAGCAAGACTAGAGGAATATTTTTATTGATATCCAGTTCTGAATCAACCACCAAGAATAAAGAATATAACCAAACCCAAGAAATCATTGCAAAATACCATAATAGGTTAAAACATTTTCTATTTATTTACTTGAAAGCCAATTGTAAATACTTGGACCACAAGAGCTATCTATTAAGATCATATAACTTGAGAATTAGAGGAACAGACTTTTGTTCATGAATGACATTGAAGCCAAATCATCAAAAATATTCACATCTAAATTTATTTCCATGATTTTCAAAACTTTCATCCAAAATCAAAAGATATTGAAAGGATTTTTTAATTCTTTACAATTTGAATACAAAAAGATAAAGAATATGTTAACCTCTGTATAAGTATGAAAGTTTTGGAGAAAATTTCATTTTATATGAGTCATCAATTCTATAATTTTGGAGTTCCAAATTGTAGAGTCAACAACCAAAAGACTCCTCATCAATACTTTGGAAACTTTAGAGTGTGAGTTCTTGGATGCTTAAAAAAAAATCTATAAAGATTCATTTATGAATTTGTAAAATTTGTAATATAATGTTAGTATTAAGTAAATTGTTGTTGTTTGGAAGCTCTTTAACTTTTAGTTTGTACAAAGTCAAGTGCATGCAAAATATACTCAAAACCAAGAAATAGTAGAGTAAAACGTTTTTGGTTCTCTAATGTATGCCATTTTATTATCATGGTCAAAACATATAAAATTTATGTATATAAATATAACTTCTCAAGCATTTTAACATCAACATACTTATGAATACTTGCTTGACCATATACTTAAATCTACTTCCATAAATTTGGACTCCAAATTGGTGGATTACAACGAGACAAACATACATATTCAAAATTAATATTAACTTCACCTTCAAAAATAGATTCCAAATCTATGATTTATTTAATATTTGAGAGAAGTGGTCATAAACTCAATGGTTTCAATCTCTATATCATTGATCATTGATTATACAACTTAAATTATGCTTTGAACTTTTAATGTGTATATAGATATACTAAAACCTAAATTTCAAATACTATAAATTTGGACTCCACATCAATCATGTCAAAATCAAAACTTAAAATTACATTGCCCATCACCTTGTTCTTGAACCTAAATTTTACTTAGCATAGATTTAAACTACAAGTCATAAAGTAAACATTAAATCCAAAAATAAACTTATTTAAAGGTAAATAAATAAATTCTAATTTTTTTATCTATAACCTTTATAATTTTATATGAAACTAATTTTGGCTTTATCTCTTTATTTGAAGATAGTATATTTTGACCATTTTGAGTTTCTTTTTGTTACTTCCTTGCTCCTAAATCTCCTTATTAGTACCTAATTGCATCTTCTTAGTTGATGATGTCCATTTCTTATTTTTTAGTACCTAATATAATACTTCCTCATTTTATACCCAACCTACCTTTTCCTATTTATTTTATCACTCAAGTGTACAAGATGTAACCTTGATATCATAGGCTAGATCTAATTGGATGTTATCAAACAAGTTCCAAGAGCACACATTGTCAGGTCCATGGGTATATTGAACCAAGGAATCCAATAATACCCAAACAAAATTTTTGGCTATTTGATTTAATTTAATCCTAGACTACTATGAATAGAAAAATCATATACCTTACATAATTCCCAACAAATAGAAATAAATTAAAATAATTCTTGCAAGGGAAAGCAAACCATTAGTATTGCCATACAAGATTGGATCTGATCAACTTATTTAAAAACGAAAGGAGAAAAAGGAAGAGCAGGGCCAAGGAAAGTTGTATCTTAAGCAAATATCACGTGGGGATTGGACAGAAAGAAACAACCTTCTTCACAAAATCTCCAACTAAATTTCAAAAGGAATGGATCACCATCAAGATGAAATGAAAAATACATATAGATAATATGCAAAGCAAGAGAAAAAAGCTAAATGAAAGAGAGGGTGGTACTACATACCACACTCTTTTATTTATTTATTACATTGGGTACTCTGTTTAATTCCATAAGTGTGAAACATCCAAGCATATAAGTTGAAGATAATTTTCAATATAATAAAGTGGGTTACAATTTGGTGTGGATTATGGTAGTTCATGCGATATGTTAGATTGGCTTGAATAGCTAAACAAAGGAACCAAATATAGGCATGAGTTGATGATCATGGTCAAGCCTCCTTAATTGCGGGGTGGGTTTGGGGTCTGAAATCCCATAAACACTGCAATATACTTTGCTCAGACCAAATACAATCAAGGTTTTTTTTGCATAAACTGTTCCTTAGTGTGAATTTTGAAAATTGCATTTCTTTGTTCTCTTGTAAATTGCAGATTTTTATGTATGCCAAATAAATTTCAATTCTTTGGTTCTCTTGCATTCTTATAACTCACATTAAACATTGTTCTTCATGCATGATTTTTTTTGGGTGTTTTTGTGATTTCTTTTATGCTTGCTTGGCATAGTGGTTTATTGCACAAATTACATTTCTCAAAATTTTTTGCAAGCACAGTTTATCAGATGAGTCCAATTATGAATTTCCTCCAATACTACCATATTAGCTTGCTTGCATTGATATAAGATAGTTTTTGAAATTTCTTCAGACTTGTTGTGATCAACTACTGTGGCATTACAAAGATGCAAGCATTGAGCTTATCAAGCCATAGTTCTCCAAGTTGTCCAAAGAGCCATAGTTCAAAGAAGCAATGATGAATAACGTAGATGCTTCAAAAAGTATTATCCAAAAAGAACCAAATTCTAAGAAATAAAGGTGAATAATGTAGATGCTTTTGTTCTAAGAAGTAATGGTGAGTAATTTAGAGGCTTCAAAGAGTGCTATTCAAGAAGAACAATAGTTTTAAGAAGCAATGATGAATAATGTAGATGCGTCAAAAGACTTGAAAGAGTATTATTCAGAAAGAGCCAAAAATCTAAGAAGCAATGCTCAAATGATTCAAAGAGTGTTATGCACTAATGCAAAGCGTATTTCCATTGCTTGAATCGTTTTGTGGAGGTAACACGGCAATGATTGAGTCTGATTTTCTATCATTTGATAAGAGAAGGATGACTGTTGAGTTGATCTTATTGACTTCTCACTTGAAAAAATATTGTTTTGTAAGCAATTCAAGACTTTGTAGAAATTACCTTGCAACCTTGGTGTATATAAAGAAGTCCATTCTATTTGACCCCCCAAATACCACAAACAAAATTGACATTGCCCCATAAATAGCTTCTTTGTGATATATGTGGGAAATTAAGGTGGCCTGGTCATGGTCCATAGATAGCAATTTAAATTAAAATTGCACCAATCACAATATGCATAAAATCCTCCTAGATTAAATAAGAAAGGAGAATTTTACAAGAGATAATGATATTAGACTTGGTCATTATTAGTTTTAATTTTAGTATTAGAATTTGGATAGGCAAGTTACTAGAAACTATAAGGAGATAATCTAGAGAGCTCCTAGGAACTTTCAAGAAGAATATTTAGAAGGACCAAGTAAGTACTAAGGCGATTAGGCTATTTCTTTTGCCCGTCAAAAGAAGTTTCCGTAGAGTGTTTGATGTGAAAAAGGGACCTACTTGTTTGACTCTTGAGTCAATAATTCTCAAGATTGGACAAGAATAAATAAAGTCAATCCAATATAATTTCCATCTTTACATCATGATAATAGAGAATACATCATCTTTGATATACTAATAAAAAATATTTGATATAATAATAAAAAATAATTATTTTGTGTTTCTATTACCATAAATAAATATTATCTTCCTTTTCTACCAAAAAGAAACCATAGTATGACAGTAATGGAAGAATATAAAAGACCAAAAAATAAGAGAAAATACACTTCAAAGTTCTTTTCAAGTGAACTTGCATGATCTAGCATAATATATTATAAATCAACTCATTTTAAACTGAAATCAAGTTAAAATATAGATAATCTTACTCTGAGTAATCTTTCTACGTTCTTTCGATGTTATGTCCTTATTGAAAATCTGTATGTGATTTTCAAGGCTGAGATATAGGACTATAGTTGCTAGTATTGTTGTAGGTATATTTCATCTCCAAGAGCGTCCAAGTATCAACTTGGACGCTCTTGGAGATGAAATATACTTGTTCGCCTTGTTCGTCAAATATAAAATTTTCTTGGTCTTATATCCCGCATTCAGATACTTTGACACTTAAACTCTTCTATTTCCGTAGAATAAATATGTATGGTAAGCCTAGCGTTATAAATTAGAATTTTATCAAAATGGATGCATTCACATGGAGATTATTTAGAAGACTTTTTAGGCTTCACTACTAGATGTTTACTCATTACCCTTCTTGTTAAAAAGTCAAACACTCATTGGTCATATAATTAGTTAAGTTCCTTTCGTTACGCATAGAAATTATGATCATTGGGAAAAGATATATTTGTCCAAGTTGTCTTGTCTTCTCAAAAATGGAAGATGTTAAACACTTTGACTTTGTAATAATATTATGAAGAGGTTTGTTTCATTCAGAGTAGAAAATAGACCAAAATTCTTCTCCAGTAGCTGGAAAATGGTGGAGCAACTGTGGATAGAGTTTCTACGCTTAAAATTCTGAAAGAGATTAATATTAATAAGAAAGCAATAACGTATATTGTTACCTTGAGGTATATTGCAAACCAATTCTGATAACATTCAAGGATTTTGATGTAGTAGGACCCTTCCACTTTATGCGTTAGGTATACATTAGATAAATGGGAAACAGTAAATCAACTCTGCATGAAAATCACCAAATAATGTTGCTGAAAATCAGCTATTCTACCGAGTAATTTTTAGTTATAAAATGTATGAGTTTTGCGACGCACGTTCTTTTATGTTCGATCGGGCCTTTGTTACCTTCCTTCCTGTAAATTTAAAAGTGTAACGACTGAGTCGATATATTGGTAAGAATTCTTTGCACATGTTATAGTACTTTGCCATTACTTATCCAGTACGATTGGACTGAGGTAAGCTATGGTGCAGATTCTATGAACACAGTAAATCAATCATGGGCAACAACCTTAGCTAAAAATCAAATTGACAGAGCTTACATTAAGCCCAATATGCTCAAAATGCAAAGGCCATACTTTTATTGGAAGATTCTGGCAGTTGCGTCTACGTTTTTCTGTCCTTCCAATCACACATGGTGGTTCTAATGGGGCCAAGATATCAACCGGATCTCCTCTGTAACTGGAGCTTTTCTACAACCCACTCCTCACCGAAAAGAGCATAAGCGAGACAACCCAAGGCACGCACACAAGGAACAAATCTGTCCACCCACCCAGAAGAATACGATGAAATCATGAGAGAGGTGGTTCATGTCCTTTCCATGTCATGTACCTGAGTCCAACAATATCTTTGAAATGATCAACAACCATTTGACAGAGCGGAAAAGCCATCGAAATTTGTTTGGATACGATACCCCACGGGGATGGAGATGTCCCTGGTTCCCTCGTTGAGCTTCACTTTCCCAACACTTTCCTTAGGGTCTCCTACGCTATACTATCCAAGTCTATGTCCGGTAATCGGTCACAGGCGACACGCGACACGTTATGGGGACGTCGAGAAATAACTACTTACCGGTGCGTCCTCAATAGTGACTCCGGGGATGCTCGGTCCTGCAGGACTGTCGCGACGCAGGAAGATATCTGTGCCGGGAATTAGCCCTGCAAATCTAATCCACGGGGGCACGTCCGACTTGTCGTCACTTCACGTTGCCACTTCACGTTGCCACTTCAAGTTGCCGGAGAGACCTCCTATTCCATCACCGGGAGGAGGTTTCGCTTGTCCCAGCAATGCCCTAGAGACATCCGAGGAGCGTCGACCCTCCTCGAGAAAAGCAAAGCCGGGGACGGGCACTTCCAGGGAGTTTATATCCCCGGGAGAAAATAAAATAAACCTCAAACTGACTTGGCTTCCCAGTTTGACTTCGTTTGCATTGCCACTACATAACACCCAACACCTTGAAATATTAGATCCTTTTATCTTGTAGTTCTGACAGGACAGAGTAGAAATCTGAGCTTTCACGTACTCTAAAAAGTGGTTTATAATTTCCAATTTGTATATCTCAATTCTGACCAACTATAGCACAAGCGTAAGGACATCCACATCAGTAGAACGTTTTTCCCTTGTTGTTCTCTTGAATTCTCGTGGAAGGAAGCCACTTTGCAGAGATGTGGTTACGAGGAGCGTAACCACATAGAGGAACAAGAAGAGATAGATAGATCACAGATGGTAGGGTAGAACAAATGAATGAGGACATCATGGGCTTCTATCTAGTCCTCCGCTTAGCCCTTCGAGCTATGAATTTGGTCATCAAGTGTAAGGGAAATAAGAAAGAAAAGCCAATTTAGAGAATTAGAGAATTAGAGAATTATTGGGGCTTAGCCCCATGTTACCTTTTTTATCTCTCTCTTGTACGGCTTGATGGGGTCTTCCCATCCTTCGTTTTTCTTACGCGGTCGCCTTTTTTCATTTAGAGAATCTTTTTCATTTAGAGAATGCTCGAGAGAAGAGCTCTTCTCCGCTGCAGCAGAGCGAGACGAAGACGATTTACAGTTTTGAACTTTCTGCATAGAAGTCAAATACCCCACACCAGAGAGAGTGTGGTGTGGGGTAAACTTTTCTGGTCTGATAGTAGCTTACGAGCATGAGTTCTTTGGATAGTTATATTGAAGGGAGAGTGTTGTGGTGGGAGCCTGCTTCAATGAGTTCATGGTTACATGAGGGCAGGGACTATTAGAGATTAGAGTAATCAAAGATTGCCGTAGCAGAATCAATAGAGAAAGAGCAAAAGACGATCGATCACTAGATTTTGATCACATAAGAACCACTAATCACAAGTGTCCATTGTGCAACATTGTGCAGACATGTACAGCAGGATGGAGCAGCAGAGCAAAGAAGCAACTCTAGCAGACGTCTATAATAACATTTGGCCTTGTCCGACAGGAAGACATGCACAGCAGGATGGAGCAGCAGAAGAGCAAAGAAGCAACTATAGCAAGTATCTATAATAACATTGACAGGAAGACATGCACAGCAGGATGGAGCAGCAGCAGATCAAAGAAGCAACTATAGCAAGTATCTATAATAACGTTGGGCCTTGTCCGCCAAGTACAATAATTTTCAGATTGGTGTTTGAGTTCTTGTCTCCTTGGAGTTGGAGGAAGGTCATGAGTTGTAGGTGACATGCAGGCAGGGTCATAGGCAAGACACAGGTGTTCAGAGGAGATTGCCAATAACAGCATCAATGGGTTGGGATCCCAAGAGTGAGCATGTGCAGAACGCACACGTGGTTCACTACGATTAGGGATTTCACCTCATTCTAAGTTCTTCATCTTTTCAATTTTTGTTTATTTTTGTATGTATTTGTTCTTGGTTGTGTTCTTCTCTAGCGGTACTCTATGTTATGGATGTATTATCTCTTAATTATGTCCTCGAACGTATTAGGTGTTAAAAGATGTTTTTAGTTGAATCTCTTATGATGCCTTTGCTCCGTTCCTTAGCACGGGTAACTAGAAGAACTACCATAGGCAAGGCTCCTCATCCTCCACCCCATACACCTTATGTGCATTTTGGCTGTAGCTCCAGGTGCCACCATTTACAACATGCTTCCTTAGAGGTTCATGTCTTGAAGGAACAACCTCTACTCCTTGGCCATGTCCTACACTAGAGGAACCTACATTGGATGATATTCCTATGGAGGACCTCCCACCCACTATCTCTTCAGTTCCTCCCTCAATCTTTCCTCCTAGTGCTCCACCTCCACCTCCTCCACCACCACCACCACCAACCATGCAAGACTTCCCCACACCATCGACTGACATTCCCTTTCTAGTACCCTTATGGGATGTTAGGCATGCTAAGGGTACCAGTGCCCTATGTAGTCATGCCTTGATTGAGCTCTAGCTTATAGAGTCCTTCTTTACCTAGGCTTTACTCCACTCTCCACATTTCTCAGCATGTGATCCTTTAGGTTTAGTTTTTTAGCATTTATGAGATTTTCTCTCTCTAGATATGCCAAACTCAGGCTTTCTCCTTCTCTTTGCTTTTTGCCAGCATATTGCCTCGGGTTTGGTGCCCCAAGTGCTGCTTGTTTCTTTGGTGCATCTCATCTCCTGGCTCGGTCCAAGAAGACTTCAGTTTTTCAATTGTTCATTGCCATTGGGGATGTTTTCTTATGGCTGGTCTCATGCACCATATGTCTATAGTTTTACCTTTCATTTTCATCTTCCCTCTCTCCTCATCAATATGCGGTAGCCACACTAGATGGTTGTGAGATGCTTATTGTGGAGATTAGAATTTCCTTGGACCTTCACCATGATTGGGTGGTTGCCAAGTGGATATCTCAAATGCCTTCAATACAATTTTTCCTCCAACTTTGTTTCAAGCTCCCTTGTTTGGTAGGGAATTAGATCCCCTCCCTTATTCCTTTTATGCATACTTTCTATGGTATTGAGACGCTGTTGTTGTACAATCACCATACTATCACAAGAGAGTTCACTTTGTTGGTGTAAGGTATACATTAGGGTGATCCTTTGGGTGGGCCATTATTTGCCATAGCTCACTATATAGCTTTGTGTGAGGTTGCATGAACCTTTCTCACTTGCTTTTTTCCTTCCCTATTAGATGATACACACATCTTGGGCACCATGGAGGACATAGTTTGTGTAGTGCATGCTTTCACACTTAGTCTAGAGTCCTTGGGTTTTCAAGTTCAAAAATAAATGCAAGGTCTAGAGACTTCACATAGTCCTCTCTTCCTTTGACTTCATATTAGGATTCCAATTCCCAATTGGAGGCTTGAGAATATTGGGCTCCCTTCTTGGAGAGGAGTCATTTTGTAGCTCTTGTATCTTAGACACTTTGACACTTCTTGGCTATTGCCCATGCTCACCTCCTCCCTTGGTTGGGGAACACACAAGTAGCCTATTCCTTCCTTTTGAGATGTTATGTCCTGAGAGTATCCTCCAACATAAGTACTCCTACCACATCTACGGTCCATTGATTGCACCTTGCAACATACCTTCTCCACATCCTTAGGACCATATATGATCTTATAGTTATAAGATGATTGGTGCCAATTACAAATAGTGCTTCCCGTAGTCATGGAAGGATGTTGTATTAGATTGTAAGAGGCTATTGCACCATCAACTTACCTAGGATCATGGGCACTAGTGACTCCCTTGTTGGCAGATAGGCTCTTACATGGGGGTTGCTCTTTTTAATTGCCACTTATTGTGATAGTCAACTCAGGGACCTATCATTTCAAGATAACTCTTTGATTGGCTCGGGAGCTATTGCCAGACTTATCAGGTACAACACTCCTTCCCTTTGCAAAATATGTATCCCTAGATTCTAAGAAGTTTCAAGCAGAGCTCAGTGAGTGTATGCACACTCATACCTTTTCTAGCATCCTCACTAATGTGCCTTTATATGATATAGCTAGGATCTTCTCTTGCAATGGGAAGGGCACGGGGACTTGGCTTCATGCTTCCACATTGACTGCAAAATTTTGATTCACATTAGAGGAGTTTACCATGGCCCTTCATCTTAGGCTAGGCCTACCACATCCATCACTCTTGGGGTTATCGGACCATTGCCCATGTGGTTCTTCATTGGATGCAAAGGGCATATATCTCCTAAGATATGCTATAAGAGGTGACGCTACTAGGATCCATGATGCCATTAGAGATGTGGTGGCCTAGATCCTATGATCTACATGCTCACAAGTTCAGATTGACCAATGGATGGTCCTACCATGCCCACCATACCAAAGAGTGCGCACAAATATTGTCACCTTCAAAGATGGACGATGTACATTGTATGATGTGATGAGGGGGAACCCACTTAGACTAGAGTGTTTGGCATGAGCTAGCATCCAAGTAGGAACTGCAGCGACCATTGCCACTATGGGGATGAAGGACCACTATGCCCCATGGCTTGCCTCCAACACCTTTGTCCCTAGCAGTGAAGCTTTTTGGCCACCTTCATCATCAGTTTGATGGTCTCCTCCACAAGGCAGCAAGGGGCTCACTACAAAGGAGAGGCACTTTGATTTTCTCATCCATTGTGCTTATGTTGTATTTTTGATAGAGGATCTTTGTCACCTTATAGAGATCATTCGCTTCAAGTCTTTATCAACAAGCCTAAGTAGTGAGGGCGCCCGATTCATCAACGACACCTCCCTCACTTTTGCCAAACATACCATTGGAGGATCTATATCACACAATGCAATTATAGTACCTTTGTCACTTAGATTGCATATTTTAGTTTTTGCATTTCTATATAGTGCACCTTTTATGCCATGTGTGCTTTGGCTTTGGTTTCTCCATGCCTTTTTCCCTCTTTTGTTGGGTTTAGGTTTAAACTCTTTCTTTCTTTATGCACCTTTTGCTGTGTTTGTATTCTTTTTCTCCTTTTCTTACAAGGTATATTATTGGGCTTGTTGGCCTTTACTCTAGCATCACCATGGTTGGCATTGGAGAAGATGTAACAAGAAAATCTAACATATACATGCTAAACTCCAAGAGCTAATCTATACCTATTATGTACATGAGTACATGCATATGTAAATCTATGCTGATGTAGACAATTTGAAGAGGAAAAATAAGACTGCTTGTGAAAACAAGAAGGATGGAAGACCCTATCAAGCTGCACAAGTTAAAGACAAGAGAGAAAAATGGGGCTAAGCCCCAATAGGATTGGTAAGATGAATCTGACCTACAACACCTAAGATAATTGAGCTATGCAAGTCAGATGGTCTACAAAAGACTAGAGCATTCAAAGAAGCATCACCTAGTGTGATTGCTCTCCTATGGATTGCACTAGCCAATGTTATTTGTAGGGCAATATACACATGTTGTCTAGAATATGCTGTGAAATATGAGAGTGAGAGTGATATCCTTGATGTCTAGAATGAT
This sequence comes from Lunularia cruciata, assembly GCA_948567375.1. Taxonomy (NCBI): domain Eukaryota; kingdom Viridiplantae; phylum Streptophyta; class Marchantiopsida; order Lunulariales; family Lunulariaceae; genus Lunularia; species Lunularia cruciata. Next base: position 63,931,781 of record OX419757.1, on the reverse strand, counting down.
AGGCACACATGCACTCCTTGACAAATGTGTCAAATGTCATGTACATCACTCCATATAACTCCAAGGCTAGAGGAACAAATAGGTGGTCTTGTTGCATACTCTATACTAGAGACCTTGCCTATTGCCACTTCGTTTGCTGCCCATCCAAGAGGATGTGTGATCACTCCCTTCGAGTCTACATCATGTGTAAGATTGTGCCGTGGCAAATTCTATATCCATAATAGTATCATAAGTAGCTATCTTTTATCCTCCAAAAGGACACTGTGTCATGGGGATTGCTTCTACATCTAGTGCAGAACCACACCCACAAGTGAGTAATGAAAATGTGGATGGGTGGACCAAACCTAGACAAAATCTCATTGCTGTAGAGAAAGTAGCTTGTGCAAGTTGGAATACCCTAATGCATAATTGAGCTAGGATCCAAGAGCTTGCATCCTTGCTAGATCAAGAGCAAAGACATGCTCTAGTAGCACAAGGAATAGATGAGTCAATTGAGAGAGCATGTAATGTATGTTAAAATTGTTGTTCCATCAAGGAAGACTACAAACCTATGGTCCAATTTGATGGTGGGGAAAAAAAAGATGGAAGGTCCTCTTGTGCCTATGGAGATATAATATCTCTTGTTTGCCATAATAACACATGTAAAAACGAAGATCCCTCTTCTACCTTGGTTACATACATCTTGAAGTTTAGCCTATCAACAATCACAAGACAAGAGGAAAGTAGAGGTGCCAAGAAAGCCCAAGTACCCAAAAATGCTATAGGTGCCATCTCATCTATACATAGTAGGCCCACCCGACAACAATAATCCTCCTATAAAATGCTCTCAAATGTGATAAGAATGTCATAGAAGTGGGAACCTTGCAAAGAAGGTAGTTTGGTCTATGGGCAATACTAACAAAGAGTATACCAAATGCCACTTGCGGATCTCTTAGTAGGAGAGGTCATCCACGTGAAGAATATCCTTTTGCAAGTGCTGCATGTAAACAACATATGACAAAATCCTTCGATCCTACTTGCACTCCAAGAATATGTAGGCCATATATAGATGTGATACAACCCTTTGGAAGCTAGAGGTGAAGAGGAATAACTAAAGGAGACCATGGTCTACACTTTGGTAGCTTAACCCTCAAGCCTACAAGGTAAAGGTCGGTAGTCAAGTGGTCAAAGGCTTGCCTAATTTGATCTATAAGGCCCACAATATGTGTATCATGTACTAAGGAAGGAAAAACACAACTTGGCATGGCCAAGTAGTAGATAAGAGTGCTCTAAAGTGATCCATGGCAAATAAAGATCCCTCCTAAATGATCTATCCATCATGTAGCAATGACCAACTTGTGTCAATGACTCTCCCTTGTGAGAAGCCATGGTGGTAATAAAGAGAGGAAAAAGAGAGCAGTAGAAAGACCATACAAAAGCAATAAAACTTGCAAAGGATCCATGGGCCTCCCTAAGCTCTCTAAAGATGGATGGACATGAGATGTTATCAAATTTTTTTTCAATATCCACATGTAGAACAACCAAGTTGGGGTAGATATCTAGGAGTGCTCTAATACCTAAAGATATAGCCTCACAACCTCCAAATGTAGCAACTCCAAATTGATGTGGACTAAGGTGCTATAAGAGGTGAGAAAAATGTTGAAGGATAATTGCATGGCTAACAAGCCATAAAAGACCCCCCCCCCCCCCAATAGCAATCAGTCTAATGCCTCGCATGCCTTTCTTCATCACAAGAAGTTGACTAGCACCTAACACCCGACTAATTGATATTGGAATCTCTCCACTTGCTACTATTGTAGCCAACTGAAATAGCTTGGTAAAACCACTAGAGGGATCATCTGGCTAAAAGTAATCTCTAAGATGCTCATATACCATCCCTAACAAATGTCATGATGAGAGGTATGGAGTGGTGCATAGTGCTTGTGCAAGAAAGGGATCCTATCAAGATAGAAAAGCTGCTTGAGCTAATAATCTAAGATCTCTAGTGGTACTCTCTCTCCTGCAATAGGATGTAGCAAGCATAAGGAAGAGATAGTCTCATCAATGGGGCAAGCCATAGACAAAGTGTGTATTGCTTGCGTTGCTCTACTATACTCTCTTGCCTGATCCAATATCCTACACCATTGTAATCCAATGGAACATGTAATATCATACGGCTAAACTTGTTTCCTTTGATATTCAGCTTGTATAGACTCCTCTTGTAGGGTAGTCCAACCTCTGCTAAAAATCTACAAAGTCTAGTAGCCACCTCTCTTTGTCCTAGATGCATTCCTCTAGTGTAGTGAAGAAAATATCATGGGAGTAAGAGGAATAAGAACCCTGTTAACTCATCTATGGAATCATAAGCAACTTGGTCAAGTGGTAAGCAAAAAGCTTGTCTAGCCTCATCATGGAGTATACGGGGAAATTTATGAAATAGGTGTTGACAAGTAAAACTGTATCAAATAACACCAAAATATAACCTGTTTGAGATGCTAGCTACTCCCGCAACTTGATTGGGATGATCACTTATGTTGAACCCAACTTGACTTTAATTATCAAATGCTTGCAATTCTCACTAGCCTGTTAAGGATGGAAAATTTGAATGGGCATTAGAGAAGGGCCCGAACCGGACTAGTCAAAGAATGTGGAATGTGGCAGATGACTGCACTTTTGAACAAGAATCCTGATATGTATAAATACTATTGGGGTTTATCCCATTTTACCCCTATGTCTTCAGTTCTGTGTGGTCTTCCCATCCTTCTTGTTATCACACATGGCGGTCGCTTTCTAGATATGTGTAAATATTTGATTATGTGTTCAATGATCTTTTCATAGGTTTATTTTTGGCAATCTTTTTACAAGTTCTGCTTCCTCAAAATGATAGATGATAAAGTTTAAAGAACTTTTCACAATGTCAGTTCGTGAACCGATTAGTATTGCTGCCATCAAATGCGTTTACGAAAAGCAAGGACGGAGTTGATAACTAGCGCTTACTAAGAATTGCTCAAGATGAAGTTTGAAAAGATCATACACACCTTTCAACACATGTTATAAACTGCTTAAATCCATCACACATAGTCCAGTCATGCTTTGGGGAACCAAGTCATTCAGTGAGAATTGTAACTAGATCTCGTACCCAATAGTCACTAAACTAGCGAAATAGTAGACTCATAGTATATACTCGTCCCGTTCTAGTCTCACCAGAAATAAACGAAGTCTACTAGGGATCCCCGGATTTTAATACGATTGCAACGCCCACATCTCATGAAATCAAAATTTTGGATCGGGAGTATGGTAACCAGGCTAGAAAGGAATCGACGGAAGGACACCCCACGAGTGGAGCCTGAGGGCATAATTTGACTCACTTAGGGGAAATTTGCCTTTGTTCAGATATAGTAAAGATGGATTGATTGAGTTCTTTCTTCATTCTCTAGGTGGTGGTGTATTGCCTCTCCTAGTTGATGGACTGATTTGTCTACTTAATTCCGATAAAACTAAACGAGATTTCCGCTTTCCGTTGATAATTAACTAGGCTTAGACTTGATTTTGTGGTCAACTTCTCAGAGGGATTATTGGTGTGTAACCTATCAGAAATTTGAGGCAATAATAAATTTATAATACTTTAGAAATTTTTTGGGTTGTATGTGTATTGAAACTCCGATTTTGGATTTTGCTGGTTTTCTTGTATTTGCCTTATGAGACGTCCATCATGATCTGTGCAGTTTACGGTTGGCATAGAGAGTAGTCTTGGTAGGTACATCTAAAACGTTATGGTGAATCCCTGCCTCGATGTTTACGCGGTTAGCTCACCAGATTGCGATGACCATTTCAAGCTCAAGGCGCCTTCAATTAGCAAAGTCAAAACTCTCCGCATCATGGAATGACTACACTTGCACACGATCATGCCAGTACGATAACTATATGAGGTTCACTAAACATCATAGAGAGAACTAACTTGGGCTACAGGTTCTAATAGGGAATATGATGCAATAGATTCTATGATGCTACAAACCAACGTGATCATGATGTTTAAGATGAGACGATTATAGTTCGTAATGTGTATGATTTCACGTTCTAACCTCGACGAAGCCATGACTCCCGAGGTAACGACTTCAAAATGAAATACAGGTACATAGAGGTAAAAGTGTCGGTGAGCGCGAAATGGTCCCCCGCAACGTCCATGGACGGATACTTGTAACAAATCTGTGCAGCCTGTCGCGACCACAGAACGGGTCGTCATGATCATTTCATGATCATGAGTTCATGTCATGTGCGGGCGGGAGGAATCCTGAAAATGATGACAGGGAGGGAATTTGGTGAACGAGATTTCTCCGTCTCTCGAGAAGAATTTACAATCGCAGATAGCCCAAAACGCAAAACGGCGCAGCGCTCTGTAATAGATCCCTCTTTCCGCTGTCCTTCATTCCATGTGAAAAGACGGAATACAACGCAAATTTTTCAAACCTTCTAGTCGTGGAACATGGTGCATTGCCCCTCGCCTTTTCTCAGGAGGCTTGTCAGTGATGGTTTATGAACACTTTAGAGATTGCTTCCAAGCAAATGATATTTCTAATGGTTTTATCGAGTTGTTTCAAGTGACTGCAGCAGTAGCGAAAATAGATATCCCTATGTTTATTAGTTGGGTGTTAGGTGCTAGTCTACTTCTCATTACGGAGAAGGTCATGGGAGGCATGGAGAGATCTTTTTGTGATTGATTAGTCATACCATTGTCCTTCAACATCGTTCTCACTTTCGATAACACCTTAGTCCACATCAGTTTGGAGTAGCTATACTGGTGGATGTGAGGCTATATCTCTAGGCATTAGAGCACTCCTAGATATCCATCCGGAGTGGGTCGTCCTACAAGTGGATGTTGAGAACACTTTTAATAGCATCTCACGGGCATCCATCTTTAGAGAGCTTAGGGAGGCTGGTGGATCCTTGGCGAGTGTCATTCCTTTTGTGCGGTCTTTTTACGGCTCTCTTGCTTCCCTTTACTACCCGCATGGTGCTTCACAAGAGGGAGTCACCGTCTTGGAGTCAACTGTTTGTACACATCAGGGAGATCCTTTGGGGGAGCCCTTATTTGCCATGGCTCACTTTAGAGCTCTCCTATCTACTACTTTGGCCATGCCAGGTTGTGTATTTCACTCCTTGGCAGATGATACACACATCGTAGCCTCTATAGATCAGGATACGCAGGCCTTTGACTACTTGACTACCGAGCTACATCTAGTAGGCTTGACAGTCAAGGTGTCAAAGTGTAGGGCATGGTCCCCTTTAGGTATCCCTCCCTACCTTGAGCTTCCAAAGGGGTGTCTCACATCCACAGATGGACTTTGTGTTCTTGGAGTGCCGGTAGGATCGGAGGATTTTGTCACACGCTTCCTAAACACTACCCTTGCAGAGGATGTTCTCCATGTGGATGACTTTCCATTATTAGGAGATCCGCAGGTGGCATTTGGTATACTCTCTTCCAGTATTGCTTGTCGACCATCCTACCTCATCCTTACAGTTCCCCCCTCACCGTCCTTCCTATCACGTTTGGGAGCATTTAATAGGAGGATTATGGGAGTCTTTGGTGATATTATTGGATCAAGGACATTTGAGTGTGTGACAGGGGATTTGGCACATAGACATACGGCTCTGCCAATCTCATGTGGTGGGGTTGGCTTGCTTTCTATGGAGGAGACAACACTTATAGCATTTTTGGGTAGTTGGGCTCTCTCGGCACCCCTACTTTCCTCCCATTTTGTGGTTGTTGAGAGGCCGGTTTTGGAGACTTACGTGACAAAGGTGGAGGGAGGATCCTATTCTCTCTAGGTGTTATTGCGGCAGATGAGAGATAGTCTATGCCCTCAAGCACGAGAGGATTTTCCACCTTTGGCTTCATTATCGTCAGATTGCACTAGAGGTTTACGGTCTTCCTTGATGGAGCGATAGTGTGAGCATACGTTACATTCTCTCTTAGTCAAATCGTCCATTCCTCAGGCTACTAGAGCACATTCTTGCTCTTGCTCTGGCAAGGGTGTAGGCTCTTGGATCCTAGCTCAACCATGCATTAGGACATTCCGACTCGCACCAGCTACTTGCTCTATAGCAATGAGGTTTTGCCTAGGTTTGGTACACCCATCTGCATCTTCATTACTCACTTATGAGTGTGGTTCTACACTAGATGCAGCAGCGGTCCAGATGACATGATGCCCTTTTGGAGGACAGAGGATAGCTACCCATGATGCCATTAGGGACATAGTGTTTGCTATGGCACGAGAGAGTGGATACTTGGCTTGGAGTGAGCGTTCGTATGCTTTGCAGATGACACGTGTCAAGGCAGACTTATACTTGGTCCAAGATGATCAGGTGACAATAGCGGATGTTGTGGTGATGGACCCTACACAAGATACAGTTTTGGAGGGAGTGATTACCCATCCCCCTGGATGGGCGGCGAGTGCAGCAGCAGGTCGCAAGGTCTCCAAGTATAGGGGCATGCAGCAAGGTCATCTCTTTGTTCCTCTAGCCTTGGAGTTATATAGAGCGATGGACACAACATTTGACATTTTTGTCAGGGAGTGCGCGAGAGCTTATCATGTTAGGCGTCAAGGTACCACTCTCACTTTCATACTTTGTAGCATATTTTAGACAACGTGTGTCCATTACTCTACAGAGGGCAGTGGCTGGTGCAATCTATAGGCGAGCAATCACTTTAAGTGATGTTTATTTGGATGCTCCAGTTGTGTGTAGACAGTACGACTTGCATAGCTCGGATATCTTAGGTGCGGTAGGGCAGATTTCTTATATAGACTCTATTGGGGCTTAGCCCCATGTTACCTTTTTTGTCTCTCCTTTGTAAGGCTTGATGGGGTCTTCCCATCCTTCGTTTTTCCTACGCGGTCGCCTTTTGACTCTTTTTCGGGAATGGAATACTTCGTGGAATAGATCTTTGTAATTGTCTCCCCTCACAATTCCCTCAGAATTCTACTCGCTACAAGTCCAAAGATTGGTACCACTGCTTGAACTTAAAACAAGTTATAACGGTGTTAACTACAATCTAGGGCCGCAAATTGTCGCTATGTTTTGCACCAGTACATTAGATCCATTGTTTCGAAGCTAGCTTTGCTCAAATATTTAAAATTTATTGTGACAAATCATCATCAAATCACTTTAGTCTGAATGATGATGCATAAATCAAGTCATTTTGTAGTCATTTATCCGTACTGTACATATGCGAATACAGGCAGGTCATGAATTAGTGATACTCATTTGCTCGAGTTTACTTTATCACACGGGATTCGGCCTTCATCATTCATCGAATCTGTTCAGTGAGTTTGAGAACAGCAAATGCGTCTTGCTGACTTTGTAAAGCAGATAAATACATTTCAAGCTTCAAGTGGAGGTTGATTCATGTGATAGTGACTTGACATTCACTTATATATCTGCAATGAGTACAACTGTATACAGTTTTTATCTCCTGTTCAATCATACACTGCACGCAAATAACGCAAAAGATAATACCCAGGAAGCATGAACTCCTTTTTTGTGTGCTTAAACTCGTAGATTTTATTAACACTCCAAATATTAAGAATATACCATCATATTAGCGAGTATATAATGCTGTGAACGATACTCCTACCGAATCGTTAGAGCAAGCTCTAAACGCACTAAAGAGCTTTCTCATTCTATTGCTGTGTGAAGAATTAGTTTGGAGCTTTTATCGATAAACATATCATAGACAAAGAAAGAGAAAGTCGCGATATATAGAAGAACATCACATTGAGTGCTCAAATATTATCAACCGATATTGTCTGGAAGCAGAAATCTTACACCTTTTCTCTTCTATGGCCATGGTATGATCCGCTATGATTAGGAAGGTGTAAGTTTCAATCACACTAAAATCTACATGATTTGTTTTGCTTGGTACTATTCCAAGTCGAGAGGTTTATAATGAGATCTTTTACCTCTTGATGTCTTATCCTTGTACGGCTTGATGGGGTCTTCCCATCATTCTAGTTATCTTTCGCGGTCGTTTTTTCTCTATAATGAGATCGGAAGTCCATGGTATTTGAGTATATATTTCAAAGTACATGGTACTTCAAGACACATAATCATAAACTTTCCATAAGCAGAAACAACTTTCTTTGAAGAACGATCCAGATCGAGAGACGATCGGGAGTATCTCGTTGAGTGAGGTGATATTTGTGGACTGAACAAACGAATGTGATAATCTTAAGTCGAGGTGAGGACAATCATAACTTGAAATGCCCTGTAAGTCGGAAGCTGCATGTGCTATTTTTGGGAGCGAATACTGAAGACTTCGGGTAAAGAACATGGTGCGAAGTCAGAGACAATGACTGTTTAAATATTATTTCGAGACTATATCATGCAAGAATCAAATGAGGAAACAATCTGTGAAAAGGCAAGAAAGTCCCTAAATTAGCCCATCATAACCTTGAGATTTCATTCCAGTCTTACTACCATTGAACTATAATCGGATTCGTGACATCATACAAAAGGAGAATGGGAAGACAGCCATCAGGCCGTACAATAAGTGGGGGTAAAACGAAGCTGAGCCCCAAGAATTATGATCGCTGAATATCGATGTAGGATTTCTTTTTACATAAGATAGAATATGATAGCGATAGCTGGCACACTTACTAGCACTTAATAACATTTCTCTACGCAGTGGAGTTTGGTGCAGCTTCTATGATGAAAAACATGGACCATTGTGTCAAATCGAATTGATATGGATTGCATGAAGTAATACCACCTCTTCCGTGAATATGCTTTCCTCGCTCCAACATAACGTGTTACCGATCCACGACGTGAATGACTTCTCGGTAGAGAAACAAAAAGCACGAGAGAACGTTATAGAGTTGATCGAATATCAAATTTATAGAGTTTCAACGGTGGTAACAGTCCTTACAGTTCATTGAGAAATTCCTCAGTTGGTTTCCTAGGTAAATATCTGGCGACTGAACAAAAACACAAGAGAAACAATCGAACAAACTTTTGGCGATGTCAAGTAGATCTATTTGATCTTTGAAGTTACTAGTGTAAAAAACTATGATTGAAAAGACAAGGCAGGGGATGCCAAAAGTAGATAAGCACTTATCAACAGTAGATTTTCCTCTCTACTTTGAAATTTGAGCTTCTCTTTGTCGGTCCTCATGCATGCCGGATGTCTTTTATGCCTCTCCTTCATTTTGAATGATATGATTCAAATCCTGCAGAAAGTTACAAAAGCATATGTGATTCGAGGTAAAACAAAAGAAAAAGAAAGGTAGAGAGATACTCTGAATGGTGGAAACAACACTTAACAGCTCAAAGGATTCCACTACACTCTTTTCATGCAAGAAAATCATTACGAGCTTTCTCATCATGACAGAATGGGTAGTAATAAACCATACATAGCAAAATACAAATCGTTAAAGGGTGTCTATATGTCGGGAAAGCATTTCACGTCACTTGTAATGTCTATTTACATTGGGTTTAAAGTATACGTATCTCAATAGGGGCTTTGCTTCCTATTTGAAAATTTCTGTATATTAAGGCGTAGCATCTGCTGCACGAGCTCCACGGATCTACAACAGATAATGATCCCAAACTATATTTGTTACTCAGTTGCATCATCGTCACGTTAAACTTAAGTTGGCTATGCAATTTTCTGAAGCTCACACTTTTTGCATTTCTGAAGTAGAACAGATGTCTGAAATCGTATTTTGCATGTGGTCTTCGTGACTGCATTTTGTGTGCAAACTTTCAACTGTGCTGTTCTGTAAATAATTTCATTCGCCTTATTTACCTCCTATACTTTGAACCATGGAGAACGAGGGATCAAGGCGCAGAGAAACACGATGGCGTGAAATAAGGGAGAAAGGAAAGAGAAACCAGTGTCGGTAGATTCATCTGGTCGACTCATTTTATATTCTCTTCACTTGTTCTGACCCCTGCTTTCTCATCACGATATGTGCATGATAGTCGGACGTGGAATACAGCTAGCTTTGATAAAAAAAACTACGTACTTGCAATAGTTCGCCATTCATGGATAGATGAAATCCTGCAGTAGGGATATTACGTCAGCTCCATTATGGTGTGGACTCAAGGCCTTTTCTTCCTCGTGAAGTTCCTATCATAGATACTTGAAAGCTCTTGCGAAGGGTGAAGTGCCATTAGTGGAGAATGCGTCGCTGCATGGAACATGAATAACATATGAAGCAAGATATTGAAGACAAGTGTATTTGAAGGTATGGGTGATTGGTACTTCCTCCAAGAGCTTCTGATTTGTCAACGGTGAAAAGTGGCTTACTTTTTGTGACCAAGAAGGATACAAATCCTCATTGGGAAGGGTTTTCGCTGCAGGATAGCACAATGTCCTTCAATCATTACAGACTCGACTTACAGAATCATTTGTCTCGAATAATAGTGCAATGCTCATTAGAGGGGCAGCTTTTCTACTCAGAATGTTCTCAACTCAAAGACGTGTTTCTCTTATTGTTCACAATAAGGACGTATACTACTCTGCTGGATATCGAAATATCCTCCGAATGACCAGGAAAGTCTCTCCTCCCACCTGGGAATATCTCTAATTGTCTTATAAGGCAGGTCACAAAAATTCACTTTACCATTCATCTTGTCAAAAGGACGCTTGTGCGTATGATGGATGTTATATCTTCAGAATCTACTTTATACATCTCATGCTGGTACTGTTCATTGAAAACGTGTTGCCTTGAACCTCTTCTTTGGCTGAATCGATTGTCTCTGTTATCTCCACTTATTTAGGAGCCATGTAGATTTTGTCAACGACGTAGACTCAGTGGTAGTAAACACCATGTTTTAAGCTTGTTATCACTTCGGAGAAACTTGCATGAGAGATCGAATTTGGACCTTATTCATAAATTTTGTCTGTCATGAGATTGTATGGGCGATACAGTTTGCAAAGAAGATAAGGAGAAGGAATCTTGCGACTATACCCCTATTCGAAGTACCATGTTGCTAACTATGCCTCATCTTTCGATGGAACTACCTTTTAAGGCAGACGAAGGACCAGTGTTAATTTTTAACTTACATAGATACGAATGATGGTCCGAGGTTAACAAACATCTTATGATCGAACGTTGTTTGAGCATTGACTTAGGTGGGAGAATTTCATCGGTGATATTATTGCTATTATAGCCTTTCTGTACAGGAGCAGACAGGTGCTCTTGGGAGGTAAAGATAACGAATAGTCCTTATCACACATCATGTAAATACCTCTAGAAACTAGGCCAAAATCTTCAAGTATTGTAAAGCTACGGAGAAAGATATCCAAATTATAGCTTGTCTTCATATGTTTGCAGCACATTCCGTCATGAACAAAGAGGAAAAAGCCACATGGCAAACATGCCATGAGTGCATGTCCCAACACGGAGGCAACGCTCGAACGGATATCCACACAACTTTTTAGTCTTCTAAATATGATGCGGGCACCGTTGCACGACCACCCTAGCTTTTGTTGTTTGCTTGCTTGGGTGTTGTGTACTTGTGCCATTTCATGGGTGTTACCGTTACAACTGACTGCTTAGCTCCTGATTCGTACCTAGGACGAAAGCAAGCAATGACTGGGTCTGGGTCTGGTAGTGCATTGTGTTTCCATTTGTAGATGCACAGTTCCTCGAGACGAGTGCTCCTCATTACCTTGGTTGGCAGAGACTGACTTATCATCTACCACAGCATTCGTACGGGGACGAAAGTAGGAACTGTCAACATTCACGTCCGATTAAATATTCAGACGGCAAAAAGTCTGCCAGGAATCTATGCAGCATGTTGTCGACGGAGAGTAGATGGGGATGCATGCACGTATGAGGAAAGAGGACGATATTTAAATGATTAAAGTGAACAGAAGAATGTACATAATTGGAAAGAGAAATTGATTCTGGAGCAACTCTCTCCTGACTTTCAATTGTGGCACCAGCAGCAGCGCAAGTATTCCTCTGATTCATTACACTTTTCATCGTCATCTCAACCAATGATCAGGCAGGCCGTTATGGGGATAGGTGAAGTGTGAATGACCAGCTCGTCTGCAGTCACACCCAATTATACTCGAGTCTCTCTCATTTAAAGAAAGGAAAAGCAGAATGTACATGAAGGACGTAGATTGGGAAGAATGTTAGGTGTTTTTGTGTTCACTTCTGCTTCTTTCATCTGTAGGGCAGTGGCTTTTTCGATAAAAGCGTCCCACATTTGGATACAGCTTGCTCGAGCTCCGCCCTGAGGATAATCATCCTCAGGACGAGATACAAGACGTAATACAGTACTGCCAGTCAATTTGCGGTCTAAGAATTTTGGTCCACTGTGGTAACTCTCACCCTCAATTTCACGCGTACTTTACATAGGATCTTGTCACGAGGGAATCTAATCAAACTGAAACGAGGAAAGAATTTTAGCTGCATTAAAACGAATCCGAGATACCAACATAATGCGCTCATCCTCTAACTTCCTTCAATGATAATCGCCCATAAACTTCTGACTCACAATATAAACGAGTGAGACTGTTTATTCCCTCATTTCTTGAACGACCGAGAGAAGTTTGAGTCAAGAGTGAATGGGAAAAAGAAGTTACATTTCATTTCGCTTTCTCACGAGGGTGAGTGAATAGACTTGGTAGTACAGTATGCGAGGGGCGATGTGTCGGTCTATAAATGCTGTGAAGATCCTGTGCAAATACCTAAAATGAGTGAAGTGGTCGGAAGAAGACCCACTACCCCGGATAGATTCAGTACGAAAAGAGAGACTCACATTCTTCATTGCTGATAGTCCGTTCACCACTTGTGTTTCGTAAAATGACTTGTTGCTTGACACCCAGGAAATTCCTCTATATACCAAAAGTACATCAATTGAATTGATCAAGTATGGGGACTTACATTTCACCAAAGTTGAAGCAGGATTGGAAAGCAAATGAACATGTGTCATTACAATGAGGCAATTTGAACTTACAAAATTATAAGTTTGCACTTTAGAAACAGCAATCTCTTATGAGGTCAATGAATTTCGAAGGTTTGGGAACAATCTTAGAACCGAATAATACTTGTCTCCAAGGGATAGCCTGCAAGATAAAGTACTGCATATCTTTGAGAATATGCTTGTTTGGCTGACAGGTCACAACATCTCTAATATTATTCTGAAACTGTCGTAATTTTGCACTCCTCGGATATAGCAGTATGACTAGGGAAGGTATTGTCGTAAAAGTGAAACTTAAAACGGCTATGTTCCCGTTTTTGTTAATATATATGTAGGTTCAACTGGTCGTAATTGATCTTACCATATCAACAAACAAATGGATCAGGGGAACCCCAGCTTTTCTTGTTGGCATGCAGATGATCATATATTATCATCGTAGCAGTTCATCATGATAAACGGTCACATCTCATTTAAACCCGTCGTTCGTTCAAGTTGCACGGGTATCTGATTGATGTATCTAATTTGACGAAGACTTGTCAAGTTCGGCCATTGAAATACACCTAAACCTTTCCGGATAATTTTGACAAGACAAACGGCAATGAAATTTTACGATGACGTGATCCGAAACGAAAGGTACATTGTCGGTCTGTGCCATCTTTCGTTCACCTCACCACAACCGCGGAAGATACGGTTCGGTGGAGTCCTTGCTCTTTACTGTAGTCCACTATCACGGACAGATCCATCGAGGCCAACAAAGGACAAAAATTTGACTGCAGTTATGTACAGGATGTACATTGCTTGTTAACACGGTTGGTGGTTTCACGTGGTGGATTCGGACTTTCGGGGACTCAATGACATAAATGCTGGCGCTTACTATTATGATGGGCACGTGCCACATGATAGTTGCCTTAAATCGTTTTGTCTTTTTTGAATCATCATGTTTCTGCGTTAGCATGGTTAGTACATTATAGCCCTACTGTTGAAGTTATTTTATGGTGTGAATATCTGGATGTGAAAGGGGGGCATCTTGAGGAGATACAGTGAAAATTTGAAATGGTTTTATTGTTTCCTTGGTTTGATGTATGGTTAGATGTTGAAGGTAAACGAATTGGAGGTAATCTGCACCAAGTGGTCATGCAAAGATGCTTGTGGGCGGGAAAAAGAAATGCCAATCTCAACATCCAAATCAAGTGACCAATCCAAAGTGCTACCGGTTCTACAGGAGCAGACTACTCTCCTTGGCCCCAAGCACCACAAAGATGCTTGTGGGCAGGAAAAAGAAATGGGAATCTCAACATCCAAATCAAATGACCAATGTAAAGTGCTACTAGTTCTACAGTGCTACAAGAGCAGACTTCTCTCCTTGGCCCCCTAGCAAATCCGCACATACCACCTTACCATCGCTCCACTCAATCTTGTACTAATTGCCCATGGGTGTAGATTGGTCGGGCATGCTAGAAGGCATGATCGATGCCTCCGGATGTGAGCAGCCCAAACCCTATTACCCTCCAAACCAACACCCTTCTCCATTGATACCTTATTGGCCCCCTTAGGATCTTAATCCACAAGACACATAAAACCTATCTACCAATTGGTAGATAGGTTCTTACACAAGGACCATCCTTTTCATCCCATGCCTTCCAGTCATATCTTTGATTAGCTTGTGACCTAGTGCCAAGCCCCAAACGTACAATATTGCACTAGTTGTGTTGACTTTGTATCCTCATACTCTAGAAAGACTTAGGTAGATCTTAGTGAGTGTACGCATGCTCACACCCTAACTACCATCCTCACTGAGACATATGTTTTTAATACAACTAGGATTCTCTCTTGCGGAAGGAAAAGATCTAGTGCATGGCTTTATGCCTCTTTTGATATAGGATTTTTGGTTCACTTTAGAGGAGTTTACCCTAGCACTCTGCCTACAATTAGGATCACCACATCCATCCTTTCTAGGGCTATCAGACCAATGTGCATGCAAAGCTACTTTTGATGCACAAGGCATCCATATTCTACGTTGTACTATGGTGTGAGAGCACACCAAAGTTCATGAAAAACCTCCATGAAACAATAGCTTAGCTCTTACAACCCACTCATTCCCAAGTTCAGATTGAGTGTTTGTTGGACCTATTCAGACCTCCTCTTGGAAGGGTAAGGGCTGACATAGTCACATTCATGGACGACCATCATACCTTATATAATGTGGTTGTCGCAAACCCTCCACGACAAGAGTCCTTGGATAGAGCAGGTTTACAAGCAGGAGCTACAATTGCCATTGCTGCCAAAGGGAAAGTGGACCACTATGCTCCAAGGTTTGCCTCCAACACCTTCATATCATTGGCCCCGCAGATCTTTGGCCATCTCCATCACCACTTTGACAGTCTCCTTTGTGATGTAGCATGAGGTTCCCTATAGTGGAGAGGAGCACTAGCTATAACGTGAGCCACACTCCCCTCTTACTACTAGTAGTGTGTATCTGTCACTTTACAACATTCACAAAGCAATGGGTCTTCACGAACAAGCAGTGGCAATAGTAGTTCCAATCTTGTTTAGGTCCCTTTCTCCCGGTCTATACGACATACCTTTGGAATACCTATATCATATAATTCAAGAGTATGTTACTTTGGTTGTTATTTTGGCCATTGTTTCTTGTCAACCTTTGGGCCTTTTGGCTTGGGCCTCCAGTTCAATTACTCCCTCCACCCTTCTATGCTCTTTTGTTCCATATTTTTTCTTCACTGTGTATTTTATTGGTCTTTGGACCCCACTTCTAGTCCAACAGTTGCAACTCATGTTGAGAAAACCTCCCTAATGCATATTCTACCAGGTCCTGATATGATGTATGGTTTTTCCATATATTGAGTATGATTATCTTCAAGCAAACATTCCACTAAGTGCAATATACTCAATGATATTACGATGTTACATGTATCTAGACTTTGATTCCAAGTATAATTAGAGTATGCAAGCAAGTTCAGTAGGCTTGTCTTCTGCTATTATTGACAAGGAGACGTTGCTATTAGTGTTCATTATCTTTTTGAAGGGAGTATATATCAGGAATTCAAAATTGAATCAAAGAATAATATCTATACTTTGAACTTGATGAAACATTACAGTATAAATATAACACTTTTAGGACATTGGATTACTTGGTAACAAGGGTCTAATTATTTTCTGAGCAGACGTTAATGCAAGCATTTGTAAAATTTATGGCAACTGAATGAAGAATGGAGTCAAGAGGATAGTACCGCCTAATAGAGAAAGAGGTTGGGGTACAAGCCATACGTTTCCCACATATAATAAGAAAATGGCGTGATTTAATGTGCCATCACAAGTTCTTTTAGACTACAAGCATCATAGCGAAGTAGAAAGAAAAGAACACTAGAGAAGAAGATTAGAGCCCAAGGTTCACGGAAGGCTAAAGCCTATATGAAAGAGATTAATTAATCACGAGACTATTTTAAATGTTTGCAGAGATGTTGCAGTGTGTCATGTAGACCCACTAAAAGGACGTCCAGTAGAAGGGATAGAAAGATCTTCTAGTTGTATGACGAATTTTCGTTGCTATTGTGTATTTATATGCATGTAAGTCCAATGCTTGAGAATTTTATAATATGAAAGTGAGAATGAATTGCAAAAGAGGCCATAGATTGTCTAGGGAACGTTATAAGGTGAGTAAGAATATGTGCGTTAAGCACTATGAATGAATTGCAATGATGAGAATAGATTGCGGAAGTTCTCGTGTGTAAATCTCCCCGAGGACTTCCTAAGAGAGAATTTCCCCTTCTTTCCAGCAAGCCAGTGGACTTTGTATTCGTCCCACATGAATGAGTGGTACATTAGTCAAGGTTTCAATCAAGGGTTGATAGTTCATTTCAAGGTCATCATTTCCTTCTCCTGTCGATTCCTTCGTGCCATGTTTAGACAGATTCCTTTGACCATTAGACATTGCGTAGAAAGCTAGATCAGAATAATCTTCTTTGCCATGAAGACATCCACAGCAGAAATTTTTTCTTTCGATGAAAGTGAATACGGTAATACTCCCAAATGATTGGAATAGTAAAAGTGCGACGCAACTTTTTCTTCTGCAAATCCGATGTTAGTCAACGAGATTTTATGCTTCATGGGCTGGTTCGGGTTTTTCCCTGTCAAAGAATCTTTGAGTTGGAATTGCAGATGTAAAGGGGCATTGAATTTGATCCGTTACGTATCCGAACGCACGAAACCACATCCTCCTGATGTCTGATCCACATGGCAATGACGGAACGTAAGACAGACGGACTGAGATGGGGTTTCAACTTACGGAAGTTCCCATGTGGGAGTCCCTACAAGGACAACGGTCACGGACGTAACCATGTGAAGGGTCATGGGCGATGACGGGCCTACATCAATGAGTGGGATGGTTGCGAAGGTAACGAATCAGAATTAGTGCGTCAGGCTTCCATCCACGTCATCATAGACACTCCCGTAGGGAGGATCACGCCGTCTGCGCTCTGTTTATCGAATTTCACCTCTACCACGGTACGCTGCGTGTGGAGTGATAGCTGGTTCCCGTCGTACCAGAGTAGACTGTCAGTCTGTATGTCCTCATGCGGAGAAAGAAGTACTATAGCCCGACCAACTACAGCGGAGCAGGAATTGTCGGTGTGCGGTGCTCCTGGCCGGGAATTGACCTACCATGTGTGGGGAACCCGTCCAGGCACGACCAAATATAGACATGTGGGTGAGCGTACCACATGAACTGTTGCTGCTCTTATGTTACGGGACGGTAGGTGCATTTACAATGCCAAGTTGCATTACTGTCCAGTAGTAGCTCTGAACTAGCAGGTGGAACGGAACCCTGACTCTCGATTGAGTTTTGCGTTCAAGAATCTTGTCGGTTTTATCCCAGGGTATTGAATGGTTTGTTTTACAAGTGCTCATAATTTGGTGGAATCAACTTACACTCCTTGGACTTATCGGTCTTGACATAAGATCGTTTACACGTTAACCTTTGAACATGTTTATCGAGCTACATTTGAACCTTTCATAAGGCTTTCAATTATCTTCCAATTTGGCTGTATATTTGAGATCAAGTTCTCAATTTTTGCTTATTCTTATAACGTGTAGGTCTTACTACTCGATTAGAATATCTTCTCAACTCCTGTTTACGCAATACGACGCATCCAATCTTGTTTTTGAGTTTGGGCTGATTCAGGAATTTAGTCATAGATTTTAAATCAGTGACAAACATGCCTTCTTGTTAGACATAACGTTCTGAACTTTGGTTGCTGGGAAGTTGAAAGATCATAGTATGGTTGTGGATTCCTCTAGACATTTTTTCAGCGGCTGAGATAAAGTCTTGAAGTTCCAGAATACTTTGTTTATAAATCTCTGTGACGGGGCTGCTTGCATCTTCAGACAGATTGCATATGTCCACATCTTTACGTTTTCGGGTGATGGATGCAATACCCGACTCACTGAGCAACTGTCTGTTGTTGAGTTGGAACGTACAGTTTAGTGGGAATTAATAACGAGCAGCAAGGTTGGAGAAGAATGATTCTCGAGTGCTCTGTATTGAAAGCGTCATATCAATCAAACTATTACCTTGCAGGTACATGACGAGTACTGTAGATAGTCATTGTTCTTAGGGTGGTGAAAATTCTATACAGTACATTCAAGGAATTGAATATGAGGCAAGAGACAGAAGAAAGAAGAATCATTCCATTTCTCATGATGGTGAGCGAACGTTAGTCGTCAATCAGAGAACTTACCCCTATCTTCGCAGCATGACGATGGGCTGTTGTTCTCTCGAGAATGTAAACTTTTTATGACAATGATTTTGTACCAGGAAAGTATCACATCTCATCATGTTAGAAAGAACGATTTCGCCTGCCTTCCTCTTTGAAAACTAGTACTATATCACCTCTACATGCATACCGCATGACGAGCAGACTGTAACAGGAAGTCTTTGAAGCAACGCAGCAGCAGGGGAGTTTGAAGAATGCGATGATTGCGCAGAACCTTATAGCAGAACCCTTCGATTTTCTCATAGTTCAAAGCTCATCATGCTCACACGGATCACATGACTTGGACACCTGCGTCTCCAAGACGGGTTCAATTCCTGCAAACTTTAGAGTAACCTCCTTTTCCTTTCTGATTTTCAACGCGGAGTAGATGTTGTTAATCATAGCAAAGGAGGTAGGTACGGGCGATGGTGGCGAGCTCACGTTCTCCTAGCCACAATCACGGCGCCGCTAACAGAAACAATGACTCATGACCGCCCAGGTCTTTTTACCGTCGCCGGGGGCTAAGCTTGCCGGCATCGTGCCAGCAGGAGTGGGGTGGGGATATTCGCATCTAACGGTCTCCCTACCTGGCCTGGATATCAGGAGTCCCGTTAAAGCAATCCTGGCGTGCTCGACGATCTACAGTACTTGCGCGCAAAATTTATTAGCACGGTCCCCTCCGACTAAACTCGGTCGTGAACGGAGCCCCGAAGAACCGACGTGATGGATTCGTCGGTACCACTGTAGACGGAATAGTCAGTTCGTCAGTCGCCTTCCGTGTCGGGAGGAACTTGTCTGGCGGGTTGAATTTTCTGCCAGCGATCTTCGGCATGACAGACGGGATGGGGGTCGCTATTGCCGGCTTCCATTCTGTGGGATCATAAGGGACCAGTCCGATCCCTCGAGAAGCTATCTTTCTCGGTCCCACATAATTTCCCGCCTACTTTTAATCTACATCCGCGTGCCTGTTCATTGTCGCATTTCCGGAAGCTCTTTCGGTCGCTTGGGACTGTACTCTATGAGCGAATCTCCTGGCGATAAGCCATAGGATCTCAGCTCTCCTTTCACCATCCGAAGGGTTCATGAACACGAATTCGAAAATAGTCCTTAACTTTACAACAGTGCCATCATTCCTATCCGCGAGTCGCCGCGCGTCTCGTCTAGGACGTTCGGAACTCGTTTGTCGTTGTGCTCTCTAAAACTTGAGCAATAGTGAGTTGCTACCGTAGGATCAGGCATAGTCTATTCTTTCTGTTTAAACTTGTTCCCGTTTGATAGATCGAGTTGAACTCGGATGGGACAAAAACCGGCCATTTTTGG
Source organism: Lunularia cruciata (assembly GCA_948567375.1). NCBI lineage: Eukaryota > Viridiplantae > Streptophyta > Marchantiopsida > Lunulariales > Lunulariaceae > Lunularia > Lunularia cruciata. The sequence goes on along the minus strand of OX419757.1, from coordinate 63,911,778 downwards.
TGAACGATTAGTGAGAAATTCCTCCCAAGGTGCTTTTTGATGTCACCAAGCAGAAGAATTTGTCAAGGCAGTTGCCAAATAATAAGACAAAATCAAGAAAATTAGGGAGGTCAATCGAGGGAATGACCTCCCTGGGCAACTCTGAAGAAATATCAGACCTCAGACCCGATAGTCATCAAAGTTTAGTGATAATAAGCGTAGAGAAGATGGATTCGATAGGAATAAGTAGAATTTAACTCATCCTGAACTGCCCGGGAGATGCTGCCGGGGAGAGTCGAGGCTCTTGGGTGAACCAAGAGGGAAAATCAGTCTGAACAGGCACATGGGCTAGAGAGATAGAGATATTGGGACTTTATATAGAGACGGTACACTTGGATCATGTTATTCTCGCGAAGTTAGAATGTCTCCTGATATTCTCTCGATAAACTTGCGGAGAAGCATTTTCTGTGCTCATCTGGGGAACGGTCTGTGGGACTGCTGTCAAAAAGGGAACGAACAGAGTAGGAGATCTAAGAGGTACGTGAGAAAATCGGATTGGCTGGCATCGAGGAGACGGTAAAGTGGGAATGGAGTCGGCGACGAGCTCGGAAAGACATAGCGTTTCCTCACATCTCAAAAGAGTCAAGGGTTCTCTGCGTCGCCCAATTCTATTGAATACACACTCCAACACGACTCAACACGCTTTTGTCATCCATTTCTCACAAGCGTCGTCGTGGTTGTCCCTCGGGCGTTGGTCCAAAGTTGTCATCATGGCTGGCGTAGAGTAGAAGCTGCGCTGCGTTGCCCCCGGAGAAGTTGGACCGCCAGGCGCCTCTCATGATGAGCCACAACTTTCGCCGCGACCGCCCTGTCCCACTCCCATAACGTCCTCCTCCTCCTGCTCTTCTTCCAAGTTGCACCCCTGGCTTCCGGGCCCTCGCCGCCTCATTACAGGCCGCCAGATTTCATTCATTCTTTGGTTTCACTCCTTAGCTGTTGTGGAATTTCACTTCACTTGCGACCAATAGACATATCGCCATTTACAGGGCTTCCCAAGGGAGGACAATATGCTCCAGGTTACGTACTCCAGTGATTAGTAACGATCTTCTATATGACATGAAAGACAAAGCAGTATATGACCGGTATGGAAGGATACTTATTGGAAGTCAGGGGAAGCAGAGGTATTGGGCAGACCACGATGAGAACAGTTCAAGTTGAAACGATTCGATGATGACAATTGCTGCTCAGATTTTTGGAAACTCTGTTGTTCTAGCTTGAGCACCTGCGTGATAGCGGAAAGCTTACACGGCAGCTCATGTACCAGCCAGTTGCTTACGGAAGCGCCAAAAACAGGATCGGAATAATCTACGTGCCACACGTAAGCAGTAGTACCTAGCAACTGTAAGTCCCTTGTATATCGATGGAAGTTACCGTTGCCGAACCTTATATTTTCAAGCATCCCGAGATTATCTTTGCCATTCACAGAGTCTCCGTATTTTCGAAAGGTTTTCATGTATCACTCCATATGTATTTAGATGAGTTGAAGATCCAGAAATATTTCCCTTCCAACTCTGTTCATTATTTTGTCTGTTAATACTCTTGAAAAGATTTCTGTCCAACCTGGACTTCCTGTGACATTCTAACAGTCGTAGCATTTGTATTATTGAGGTGGATAAAGAAAACAACAATCTCATAAAAACGTAGAATCTAAGCGGTTAATGAAAAGCTTCAACCCCGTAGATTAGTTAAAATAAAACGTATGGGCATCTAGCGACGTGCTCATCAGATACCTGTCACTGTCACCACACGTCTGGGTTTGCATCGATTGAGGATGAAACTTGAACTGACCAGCTTAACATCAGTTTGTATCTGCTTGTCGAGCGAGTCTGAACATAGCTTGCGCAATCCAGTTGAGCCCTTTCACTGATACCGTTGTAAAGACAATAAAACTGTTCAATTTTGCCAACCGGTTTGCTCAGATTCAGATCTGAGAACATATATCTTTCCCTGTTATCGCTTCTGTTCCTACCGATCTAACATTTATTTCCATTGTGCGTGTACAGTATTCATCTAATATTTACATCGACACAATCACAATTCAATTACTCTTCTTTAACCGCATCGGAGAAAATAGCGATGTTTGTTTGATGGAGGTTAGTTGGTATGTTGAAGTGGATCGATTTTCGAACCAGCGGGATTGCAAGAAACTCAATCAATCGGCTCGTTGATTCCGAATCGGGTAAGGTGTGGTCTGACCTGCTGGATGAAACAATCGAGTACTGTATACGTACATCACCAAACCATGTTGACCTCAAGCAAGGGAGGAACTTATGTACCAGACAACAGCTCAAGTCAGGGTTCCGGTACTATGCGTAGAATTATCCAGAGATACAACATTTGTACGCTTCAAGACTCTGTAGACCGACGATGGGAAATCCCTGACAGTCCTCAAATCTGTTTAATCACGATGAAGATTCTCGGTTTATCGATAACAAGCACGAGATACAGTAGTCTTGTCTGAGGAAACGACAGTTTTAGGGGAACGCTGGTATGAAATTTGGATTTAATTGCAAGCACCGGGAATCGTCGACCCGGTCACCTTCTTATTTAAAGTGAACCGGATTTCCCGACCTTCTTCTCCCACGAATTTTGAAGCATTTGTGAATCGTTACAGGCAGTATGTACTGTTTATGGGTATAACGCCAAGGGTTTATAATATTAATATATTCGATCGAAGCAGCTCTTTGGCATCCGACATGTGGTCCTCCTGCAGGACCAGGGACCAGTGCCACAGCGCCGCCCATGAGAGATAAAAAGGGAACTCTAGTCAACCTTATCTGGCGAGTGACGCGGTGCTTGCATTCTTCTTTCCCTCCCTCGGGGAAGCACTGAAGCTCCCATTCTCTACTCAAAACTCCTGTTTCTGGCATGTGAAACACTTATTAATGCACAGTACCGGTAAATGCAACAATTGCTTCAATCTGCAAATGATGCCAGAAACCCCGACCAGGTAAACGGCCAACCCGCCCAGACTAGCTTGAATCGCGGTGAGCAGGGCGGGAGCCTCGGGACTACTGTACTACAGTCCAATCCAATCTTGTAAAGCACAGTCTTTCTTTACAATAGATTGGAAGCATCAGTTGGATGGCAGCAATGGCTCACTGGTTGGTTCAGTTCGTCGGGGCGAAATACAGTAACGTAATATAATGTCGCCCTTTTTGTTACCTGTCGGATTATGCAGGAGAGGGACGTAATGTGGAAATAGAATGTTAGGGTAGGTGGTATGGCAGACTCAGGACTCTAGGAATACAGCAGTAACAGCACGAAGATAAAGAACTGACAGACAGTTCTCTCTTTTACCTCCAGAATGAGCAACTATTAACAGACGAATTTCCCTCTGCCTGTAAAATGGATCTACCGGCAATAAAAATTTGAAATACGACAGCCATGTGAGGATCCTGTCCACATTTCCTGCTGCAGCTGCTGCTGAATCTCTGAATTCGGAGTACGTGATACGATACGTACTCCTGTGATAGAAATCGCCTGCCTGCCTTATTGCGTGGCGATTGCGATATGGCAGAAAAGGCGAAGAATCCAAAGGCGGGGCCAGTGGGGTGGATCACGCAAAAGAACTGGGCCTGCTTGCATTGGAAGGAGCAGGGAGAATAGTACTGTACATGTACCGTGGTAGAAGAGCTGGTAGCACTGTACACAGTGGACGAGGTAGGGTCACAGCTGACATACACAGACACGCAGTGGGGTCAGATTACAACAAGGATCGTTGGGGCAAGTCTACACGAGCACTATTCGAGTCGTCACAAATGCTCATGTATGCTCCTTGGTTGGCTGGGCTGGCTCGATGGTTGGTACTAAAGTGTGGGTTCGATAAGACAACCTCTTTTCTACTTTTTGACCAAGTGGGATTGATTGATTTTGATAAGGTATCATTGAACCATAATCTCACATTGTCTTATTTGCTTGCTAAAGAGGGTGTTGCGGGTTTAGCCAATCATGTCAGGTCGCTATCGTTTTGTAGCTCTTGAGTCAAATCATTGCATTGTCACGAAAAGAAGACTGTTGAGTAAGAAAGATATCGATTCATAAACAACCGATTGTCTACTAAAAGATATAGTGACATTCTCCTTGTAATGATGAGTGCCCACCACTTCCTCCGTTGAGAGGAATTGTAGACATTCCACATATAGATGCTATCTGAGTCTGTTTAAAATAAACCGGTAAGGTTCCTTACCGGTTTATTGTAAATGGAGCTAGCCTTTTCAAGCTCAGATTCTCGAACATCTCCCATCATTTCAATCATTTATAGAGGAACGAGAAATAAAACCGCGTTCACTTCACCTTGGCAGGGGTACGCGAGAACCGGGGTTCATATAAGATGGACCGCGTTTCTCGGGGGCTTTTTAGAATATCGAGAACCAAACGAACGACACGTCAGAACTTTTTAACCATGAAATGCAAGTATTTCGAATCATTGACATAGACAGAGTTTTCTGATAAATCTCTCGGGTCGCTAGGCCCAGCGACGGCTCAGATCCTTTGAAGAGTTATCCCTTAGTTCCAGCCCACTCTTACACGTGTGATCTCCACCATGCGAGGGACATTCATGTTCGACGACACAATAACAGCCATCATGGCGAAAGAGAAAGCACTTGGATCTTGACCTGGACTCTATCTCTGAATCTTAAAGAGAGACTGTCTTTTCCTTGAATGTTAGCGAAAAAATCTCTAGACTGCTAATAGAACTTTTGTAACTTGAGAGATCTTTTTGGTTAGTTATTTGCATATCTTCATAAGAACAGGGAGAAAGCGACCACACAGAGAACAAGAAGGATGGAAGACCCATCAAGAGAGAGAGACAAAAGAGGTATAAGGGGGCTAGGTCCCAATAATATCGATATGAAAAATCGGCCTTATCGCACCTAAGACATCCGAGTTACGCAAAGTATACAAACTACTGGAACATATTTTTGTTAGTTATTTGCATATCTTCATAAGCTCAGTATTTAGATTTCTGAGATTCTTATTGCTTGTGATTCCTTGTCTCTCCAAATCTCTACTACCGTACGGAATCTCACCAACAGGCAAAAGACAAGTCACCGTGAGATCATCTTCCTTTTCTAATCTTATGTTCAAGGCCAATATACCAGGTCAAGCTTGTCCCTTTGCTCTATCCGATTGTAGATCTGAAGTTATTACCCTGGAATCATCGCCCTAAGTTCGTTTAACCCGGTACGCTGCATCACCCCCATGTATATTTACATTGATGCTGGATGAAGTGAACCAAACCCGACCAAGTCAAGCATGACATTTATGTTTTGCAACATTCTATTTTATTTCAGCAATGATTGGATTTTTAAATGGATTCTTGTAGTTCACCTTAGCTGGGTAACGCCGCCTCGCCGTGACAATACCTACCTTCGTTAAGTCAAAGATCTGGAAACCCCAAGAAACCCATGGCTGAGCTTATCAACAGCTAACTTTGATTCCTGGGACCATAGAAGTGATAACACTCCACCTCCATTTTGTTGGAAGCCATAGACAAGACCACTTGGCACACTCTTACTCAAGAGCATGGAGTCTTACTCTCCAACTATGAGCTGATGCACATTTTCGAGTCGTGAGTTGCAGCATATGATTTGGTTTGAAGAACAACATGCATGCGTTAAAAGTAGTTTGTTTCGTCACCACGAGTAGAAGACAATGAACTGGTCTGATAGTGAGATTCGGGAGTGGTAGACTTTTCGTTATACATGTCAAATGCTTTGTCAAGATGATGCATGATTTTATGTACCTTTTGAAATGCATCAGTTGGTAGCCTGTAGAGCTGTAAAGTGATTTGCAGTATTGCAATATGACCTTTAATGCATCTAAGATACATTTCCTTTCAGAAAAGAAACTTTTCTAACAAAGTCAAGTGAAGCTACCTATCGCACATTGTTGCCGTCGCCTTGCAAGAATGATATCTGGATGATTGCACCTCACATCTAGCGCTTCATAGAGATAAGCTTATCCAAAAAGCCGTGAAACTGTCGATGATTATCTTCCACGAACAAATATAGATCATGCTGCTAACAGGAAAATCACGAGGCGCACGTCCAACATTTCTGGTGCACATGAATTCAAAAGGAAGTCAAACCCACATTGAGAACAAAGCGATGTGGTTGAAGATCCTGAAACGGTGCAGGTCTACAAAGCGATCATATAGAATAGATAATTGTCAAGCCTTTCTGTTAAGAGTATTCTTTAGTTGCCCGTCACGGAACAAAACCAACCAACCTGGTGACGTTCTATACAGACATCTAAGACGGCACATTCTTAAAAAGTGTTCTTCAATACAAATTTATGTCAAACTGCAGATGTATAAGAAAGTGAAATACCAACATCAGAAAAGCAGTTTGGAAACAGACAGGAATTACTTTACCTAAATAGCGGTGAACCAAACAATTTTTCTTGAGGATTGGTGATCTATGGGCAGTTCAATCATATATCATGCTGTAGTCTACAGACTGTAAGTATTCTTCATACTCTCCAGACCAGAACTAACACTATGATTGGAGCCAAATAAAATAGGGGAGCCATGACATTAACTTTTCGTGATTTCAAATTTTTGCAACATTGCATATGACTTGCCCATAAATTCGGATTCAAGGGAATTCTTATCGTCCTGTGTATTCCCGGGACATGAGTGTATCAACTAACTATTACAAGGCCATTTGATGGACTTCTAGGCATAAATCTAGAAGGTCATCAACGTTGATGAAGCTAATACATTAGCGGCTAGTGTACGTGTACGCGGGAGAGTTAATCTTTAGTCATAGTTTATTCTTTAATCACCATTTCTCGTTAGGAACCACTTTACAACTGTGGTGAAAAGAGTGACTCGAAATACTTGTGTATGTTTTTCTCTTCCTACATATATTCGAGCGGGACTTTTGTCTCATTTTTCACTTCATAATAATCAAGAGCGTTTACGGAAAAGAGAAAACAACCGACGTACTTGTCAACCGCATCAAAGCTACACATAGAGAAATAACTTCAAACAGAGAGAAGCCAAATAATTGGTTATTACATCGTTTTGTTGTTAGCAAATTTTTCTTCTGAAGCTCGGTTGTCCTGCTAGTAATTATTCAATTCTTAGCTTAACAATAATCAGACCAATGTTTGATACGTTTATCTGTATAGAAACTATGAATAAATTGATCAGCAAAGTTCAAGTTTGGTTATTTCCTCTAACATAGTGGAATACATAATCCCGTACATAAAACCCTGTAGAATCAAATCTGTTGTCAAAATATGTTACAAATTCCATGTCCAGAAACCGACGTGGTTCTCACAAACCAAAGATTAAGTTTAAGCTTGTTTATCATTCCCCAATCTTCCTTAGTTTGTCCAATGGTAGGGTAGTTCAAAGGATTTGTGATTCTAGTCATAAACTTCTAGGGACACAAATGGCTTTCGATACAGGGACACCTATTATGAATTGGATATTGGATATGGATTTCTCATATTGATACTATTGGGGCTGAAATTGGGCAACAGGCCCAAAAAAATTCCCCTAGAGACCAAGTATAGTTGGAATACAAGTGTGCAAAAATGCTCAAATAGTCAAAAAGAGAGTAATACCAAGAGCTAGCTATATGATCTCGATATGAAAATTGGTTTGGTAACATCTAGAATGATATTATATATGATGTACAAAATAGATCAGATAGAAGTATCACCAAAAGAGTACTTCTACTAATAGTGCAGAAATAGAAATAGATTTGAAAACCTTAGAAGCAATAGCTAGACATATGATTTAAAGGTGAGAATTGGTTCGGTAACATCTAGAAAGATGTTACACATGATGGACTAAATAGATCAGAAAGAGGTATCACCAAAAGGGGACTTCTACTAATAGAATAGGAACCCAAATATGCTTGAAATCCTTGAAGGCAATTTCAGAGGCTTAAACGGATGAATTAGTCCTTAAAAATGTGCAGACCCCTCTCCTCCCCCCCCCCCCAAATGGAGAAAATGTTGGCTTTTTCCCCCTGATTTGTCTTGTTGAGAGCTTTCCAACACTACCTCACACATGTGATTTTGAGATTTTTACAAGAGGATTCTCTAAAAGATTCCCTCCGGTCAAAGCATGTTTGACCAACTAGATAGGATCAGGATTGACATGTCACCCATCCAAGTATGTAATCCAAGGGTGGAGCTTGCTGACATGTCACCTATCTATATGCCTAATCCTATGGTGGAGCTTCCTTGGAGGAGATCCACTTTGTCTATATAATAAAGAGAAGGTGTTCATTTGGGGCATCAGATGATTGAGTGTGAAATTTGTGTTTTCTCTCTTCTCTTGTCCTTGGAATATTACAATGGTATCAAAGTGAGTGTTTTAGTCCAAGAGAGTGGATCATCTCTCTTGGAAGAGCACGAACTACAAAAACCGAGTAATTTGAGATGGAGAACATAGAGTAATTGCTAGACTTGGGAAGGGCTTTAAAGAGCGGATGGGATGGATGCACCAAGAGGACAATTTCCCACACCTAGCTTTCCACTCTTGAATCCATTCTACATCAAGGTTATGTACATCCAACGTGAGCAAATGAGAGTATCATTAATTTATCACTTTGGAGTAGAATTCATGGACATAGTGATGAACTCACCAAACCCGGTGATTCTACCTATGGTGGTATACAACAGAGAGTCAGATTTGACAAAATACATTCTATTACAATTTTTTGGATGTGAATGTCCCAAATCCTCTCCCTTTCAACACTCAAATAGAAATTCATTATGTAATGAGATAGAAAGTGATGTTTAGAGATTTTGTGGTGAGAAATTTTTGTGTGGAGTATTATTATCAACAAGTGATATCTTCTAAGGTCCCAATGGTAGTCCCGATAGTTTGTGCGCCTTCTAGAGTGATCATATTATTTCTCTATTGAAGTAGACAATAGCGATTGAGTGTTGCAAGAACCATGGATCATTGCATGAGCTGGAGCAAGGAATGTAGGGGATGTTGAACAAATTTTGAGAGATTAAGATGACCATGGAAGCATTACAAAGTCAAGTGCAGATCCTCAAGAATGATCAAGCAATGCAAGAAGAAGAGCCGTCTCAAACCAATACTCGTGACTAAAGTACTTAGAGAGGCACCCAAGCATACGAACCTAGTCAACAATGAAGCCACATTGCTACTCCGGATGAAGAAGACCTACAACATCAAGCCTTACAAGGGGTAACGTATGATGGGAGTAGTGGAAAACTGGATCTTGAGAATGAATCGATATTTCTTATTGTTCTCAACAGAGATCATTGAGCATGCTACATACATGTTTGCATGTGAGTACTTGACCAATAAAGCACTCACATAGTACAATTCTTGGGAATGATCCATGTTGGCAGAGAGAAGGGAGGTCATGTGGACAACAATGCAAGAAGGATTGCTGAAGAATTTCCAATTGGTGGATTCCGTGCATATGGCCCAAATCCGACTATGCAGATTGAGAAAGAAGAACAACATACAAGAGTATGTGGAGGCATTTTTGGATCTACAAGTTGTGATAACAAACATGAGTCCAACAGAGGCTCTTAATAATTTCAAACAAGGGTTGAAGGAGCAGATTTGCCAAGAAGTCATGGTGCAAAATCCTCGCACGATATTTGAAGCCATTGCTTGTGCATAGAGAATAGCAAGGACATTGGGTGGAGGTGGAGGTGAAGGAGTAGTTCCACCTCAACATTATCGGGCAGAAATGCCACACATGGGTGGACCAATACAAATAGAACTAGGCAACCTTTGGTTTCAAGACCAAGGAGCATACCGCTTCAAGGAGAGCATGGATGGGTAGAAGAACGGAGAGATGGAGTCCTACGAGGAGAAGGAATGTGAGGAGAACAACGCCGTTGTTACAATTGTGGCCGTATTGAACACATATCTACCAATTGTCATGCTTGTCTCCCTAGAAGCCCTTGGCCTTCATACATGCAATTTTTGAACAACCTGGAGAGACGCACTGAAGAGAAGGAGGAGGAAGTCACTTCAGAAAATAAAGATTGCCAGTAAATGTACCTTGGTGCCTTATTGGCTCAATAAGGAAGCAAAAAAGCAAGGGAAGGAAGAAGACGAGCGTGCAAAGGTTCCAAAAGGCAACCTCACAATGGATTATCATGAATGGAGTCCGAGAAGGCAATCAAGTGAGAGTATTAATAGATTCAGGAGCAATAGAGAATTTCTTGTCTCACTTTGTTGCAATAAGATTGGGAATGGATCTAGAGAGAGATGAGGGTAAAGACGTAGAGTTACCTAACAAGCGAAGAGAGAAGATAGAATCATTACCTAGATAGGTAACACTCTCTATAGGAGCATATTAGGAAGCAATTGAGTGGCAAGTGATTCAATTAGCTCGTTATGATATAATCTTAGGCATGCCATGGATGGAGCATTACAACCCTTTGGTAGATTGGACAAAGAAAGTAGAGAGAACCCACCAATGGTTGATCATTGGGGTTAAAGAAAAACCACATAGGCAAGAACCTCTCTATGTCATAGGGACGGCACCTATCTATAAGACCGATAGATGTTTCATGGGTCCAATAAGAGAAGTCCAAAGTACACAAATTGATGGACAAATTCTTGAGAAATTGAAGGATGTGGTGGATGAGTTTCAAGATGTCTTTCCCAATGATCTACCTTCAAGATTACCACCAAAAAGTAGAATATATCATAAAATTGAGACACTCCGAGAGAAGATACCTCCTTGTAGGGCCCCATATTGCCTACCACCTCATGAGTTGGAGGAGTGTAACACTTAAATTGAGGAGATGTTGCAGAAAGGGTTCATCCAACCCAATGTATCACCATATGGGGCTCCTGTTGTGTTTGTGAAGAAGAAAGACTGTACAATGCGCATGTGCATTGACTATCGGGGTCTTAATTAGCAAAAAATGAAGAACAAATACCCCTTACCTTGCATGGATGACCTATTTGATTAACTCTATGGAGCAAGATACTTCACCAAACTAGACTTGCAGAGCAGTTACAATCAAATCCAAATTGTAGAGAAGGATGTCTACAAAACTGCCTTTCAAACCAAGTATGGCCACTTCAAGTATCTCGTGATGCCTTTTGGCCTCACCAATGCACTTGCCACTTTCATGAGTCTAATGAATGACATATTTAATCTGTACTTGGATAAGTCTATTATCATCTTCCCGGATGATATCTTAGTATATAGTAGCACAATGACAGAATACAAACAACATCTACAAGAAGTCCTCTAGATTCTAAGATAGAATTGATTACATGCCAAAATCTCAAAGTGTAAGTTTGGCAATTCTAAAGTAGATTACTTGGGGCATAGAGTAAGTGCAGAGTGCATTCAAGTATTGACAAATAAAAAAGAGGTCATTCAAAATTGGATTGCCCCAGAAGATCAAACTCAACTCAAGAGCTTCTTGGGGTTGACGAGATTCTATTGTCAATTTTTCAAAGACTTCTCCAAGATTGCACAACCTTTAACAACACTACTTGGCAAGGAGAAGAAGTGGATGTGGGGAATCGCACAAGAGTTGACCTTTCAAGAATTAAAAACCACCTTGCTACATGCACCAATCTTGAAGTTGGCTATAGATGCATCAAGCATAGCAATAGGAGCAGTCCTACAACAAGAGTGGCATGACAATTGCAAACAGATTCCAATTGCATATTTCTCTTGAAAGTTGTTGTCAATAGAGTGCAACTATCACACCAAAAAACAAGAAGAGTTGGTCATTGTCCTTGCAACCAAGCATTAGAAGCACTATCTAGGCAAGAAGGCATTTGTAGTAGAGATAGACCACAAATCTCTAGTCTACCTGGAGACATAGAAAGATCTATCTCGTCGCCAGATTTGGTGTGCAGAGTGGTGAAAATGCTTCAACATGACAATCAACTATGTGGAAATTAAGAAGCAACTTGTAGATGCATTCACCAACATACCGATGGCAAACAATTTGGTGGTAGAGGTTAAGATTAACCCTGAATTATGGCCAGAGATTCTAGTTGCTACAAAAACTAATACACAAAGTAGAGGAGCACAATCATCCAAAGGTGTCACTAGCACCCAAGGATTCACCTTTTGTGATGGTAGATTATGGATCCCAAATGTTCCAAAATTATGGACTACCATTCTAGCAAAATGTCATGATTTGGCCATTATAGGTCATGTTGGAGGGGACAAGACCTTGGAAGCAGTCCAATGCCATTACTTTTGGCCCAAGATGAGCAACAATATGATGGACTATGTACACAACTGCCTACTCTATCAATAGAACAAAACTTCTAATCAAGCTCTTGCAAGGCTCCTTCAACCTCTTCCCACTCCTACACAACCTTGGGAATAGGTGAGTATGGATCTCATCTCTGAATTACCTAAGACCACGTAGGGGTTTGACTCTATTGTGGTCTTTGTGGACCGGCTCAGCAAAATGATTCATGTATGCCCTACCACCAAGGATGTGACCTCTCCACAACTAGCTCAATTATACTTAGATGAGGTCTTCTCTCCACATGGCTTGTATTGAGTACTCATCACTGATAGAGGCACTCAATTCACTAGTTTTTTTTGGCAAACACTTTCTGGTTTCTTCAAAACCAAGTTGGCCATGTCCATAGCTTACCACCCACAAATAGATGGACAAATAGAGCAAGCTAATTGCACTATTGAAGATATATTATGCGGTTTCACCTTAGAAGAGCAAGAGAGGTGGGACATCCTACTCCCCTTGGTGAATTTGCTTACAACAATTTGATGAATGCATCCACCCATGTCACTCCATTCTCCCTCATGTATGGTGAGCATCCATTCACACCTTCTAGCTTGATGAAGATCCGTCTAGTGGCTACCAAGGTAGATGCAATCAACATATTTGTTTCTAGAATCCAACAAGGTGTGGAGAGCGCCAAGCACAGATTGCAGATTGCAGATTGCACAAAATCAATAGAAGCAGTATGCCGATGCACACCATAGGTACATGGAGTTCAATGTTGGGATCAAGTGTAGATGTCTACAACCAACCTCACATTAGTTGGCCCTTGTAAGCTCAGACCTCATTTTATTGGGTCTTTTTCTATTCTTTGTCGAGTCGCCGTTGTGGCCTATCACCTCAAGCTACCACCACACATGAAGATCCATCTAGTGTTCCATGTTTCCCTACTATGAAAATATACTCCATGATTGGGCCACTGTCCTTCCACACAAGACCTTTGACCTTGTCCGACACTCATTGATGGCACGGAGGAATATGAAGTGGAGCGTATTCTCCCAAAATGCAAGCGTGGTACTTGCCACCCGCGGGTGGACTATCTTGTACAATGGAAAGGTTACTCCCTCTATGAGACAACCTAAGAGCCCACTGCCAATTTGACACATGCAACGGTGTTGTTACAAGAGTTTGAGCAATTGCTGCACAACAAGGACGTTGTGTTTTAAAAGGAAGGAGGTTTGTAATACCAAGAGCTAGCCATATGATCTCAATGTGAAATTTAGTTTGGTGACATTTGGAATGATGTTATACATAATGGAAAAAATAGATCAGATAAAAGTATCACCAAAAGAGTACTTCTACTAATAGTGCAAAAACCAAAATAGACTTGAAAACCTTAGAAGCAATAGCTAGACATATGATTTAAATGTGAGAATTGGTTTGGTAACATCTAGAAGGATGTTACACATGATGGACTAAATAGATCAGAAAGAGGTATCACCAAAAGGGGACTTCTACTCATTGAGTAGGAACCAAAATATGCTTGAAATCTTTGAAGGCAATTTTGGATGCCTAAACGGTTTAGGCCTTGAAAATATGCAGATTCCCCCCCCCCCCCCCCCCCAAATAGAGGAAAGGTTGGCTTTCCTCCCCCTGGTTTGTCTTATTGAGAGCTTTCCAATGGTACTTCACTCATGTGATTATGAGATTCTTATAGGAAGATTCTCTAAAAGATTCTCTCTGGTCAAAGCATGTTTGGCCAACCAAATAGGATCAGGACCAACATGTCACCCATCCAAGTAAGTAATCCAAGGGTGGAGCTTGCTAACATGTCACCTATCTATGTGCCTAATCCTATGGTGGAGCTTCCTTGGAGGAGATCCCCTTTGTCTATATAATAGAGAGAAGGTGTTCATTTGGGGCATTGGATGATTGAGTGTGAAATCTGTGTTTTCTCTCTTCTCTTGTCCTCGGAGTATTACAAAGAGTCAAAACTACACAAAAAGGGGCATCAAAATGCACTAATATACAAGAAGAGCCAAAGATACTACAAAAAGGGGCACATGGACAAGTGGACCAAAGCACTAAGAAGAGAAACCAACCTTAGGAACTCTAAAAAGATGTAAAATGAGCAAAGTAAGAACCTATAATTGAATTTTTTGATAGAGATCTGCCAAGAGGATGTCTAGCAAATGTGAGGGAAGAGACGTTGATCAAACATGGGCCTATTACCGATGTTTGATGATGAAGACTAAGAGGATGACATAGATCCTCTGCCAAGTATAAGAGGTAAGCATGGTGGGTGAGGAAGCCAAGGTGCCTCTTCTTTGTAATGAGCCACGTGTTGCCTCTCAAATGAGACCATCAAACTGATGATGAAGGTGGAAAAAAATCTCCACTACTAGGGGAATGAAGGTCTGAGGCAAGTCATGGGGCATAGTGGTCTTCCTTCCTCCTAGCGGCAATGATTGCTGCAACTCTTGCTTGGATGCTAGCTTGTGCCAAGGACTCTAGCCTAAGTGGGTTTGCCATAACCACATCATACAATGTACAATGGCAATACCTAAAAGTGACAATATCTGTTCACATCCTCCAATGAGACAGGATTGGTAGGACCATCCAATACTCAATATGAACTTGTGAGCGAGTAGAGCATAAGATCTAGATCATCGTGTCTCAAATGGCATTGTGGACTTTAATAGGCTCCCCTCTTAAAGCACAATGTAAGATGTGGATGGCTTCCACATAAAATGTAGAGCCACACATGCATTGCTCAAGTATAGCCAAGAATGTTAGATGTGGTAGACCTAACTAAATTTGAAGGGCCGTGGTGAACTATTCCTGTAACAATATGGAGTTTAGCGATGAAGTTAGTTGGGCTTACAAAGTAGTACATAAGACAAATTAGCCTAGAATATTCCGGAAGTACCTATGAAGCTTCTTAGGAAGCTTCCCGACTAGCTTAGCTTGCAAGCCAAGTAGGCGGCTTCTAGAAGGAAGCTTCTTGAGAAGCTTCCTAGTTAACTTGGCTTGCACTCTAAGAAATCGGCTTGAGGAAGCTTCTCAAAGGCCTTGTATACTACCTATAAGTACCAAAACCAAAGCTCATGCTAGGCATTTGGAGTTTTCATTCACTCAAGTGTCCCAATGTGAGTTTCTATTCTCTTATTTCTCTCCTTGGATTCGTCTTTTACATTAGTATCAGAGCAAGAATGGGATGGATGGAATTTATGGACCACCAAATCCACTTCCACCAAACCATTGGGATTTTTGTGTCAAATACTATCCAAGCATTGTTTCACACAATTCATCACCTCGCACTTTGGACAAGATTTTCTGCATATGATTGCCATATTTGAGGAACCCTTGGTGCTTCCGGTTGTAACTTATTGAGAACGGTGGACGTGCTGCTTCTTTGTGTTAATAAATTAGATAGATTAGGGGTGGTTTGATAGAGTAGCAACCATAGAGGCAATACCTGATGTTATCCTTGCTATGCAACAACAAATCGAGCACCTTACTCGATTGTTGGATGTACTAGATCTTTGATGACAAGAGCAGGTGGAGAGAGTACCAATTCGAGAAGAAGAAGATTGGATCAGATTCCCTAAACCCAAGGTATTTGAAGGCAAGAATCTTCTGGGTGGAGTGGAGAATTTTGTGTTTGATTGTGAACGTTATTTTGAAGCTACCAATCTACAAGATGAGCAAAATTAGATTCTCTTGGCTTCTAGCCAATTGGATGGAGTAGCAAAGATATGGTGGAGATTCCAAGTGGAGCAAGCTGAACGACAAATGGTTGCACAAATCTTGACATCAGTAGAATTCAAGAGTGCAATAATTAGTCAATTCCAAGCTATAAATGCTACACGAGTTGCACCGGATAAGTTGGTAGAGTTGAAATAGATTGGCTATGTAAGAAGTTACATCACGTAGTTCCAAAACACCATCATGCAAATTCCAGATGTATTGGAAGATGAAGCTTTGGATCAATTTGTGAGGGGCTTGAAGGCAAGAACCAAATTAGAGGTAACCATGCGAGAGCCACAACACTTGGAGGAATCCATGCGGTTGGCCAAACGTTTTGATTCCTTGGTGGTAACAACTTGACCTCAACCTTGACCTCCACAAAGCCTACCAATACACTACACACAAGTGGAGGAGCCAGCACCAATGGAGAATGATGCCATTCAAAAAAGACCACTTGGTACGACAAATAGAGAGAAAATGCAAAAAAATGGTGGTTGTTTTTATTGTTGCCAATTGGGGCATTGCATTGCTAAATGTCCACTCAAGAATGGATGACCTCGACAAGTTGCCCAGGTGGAGGTTGTGGAACGGAATGATCAGGGAAACAAAGAATCCACATAGGAGATTTCAAGCTGCCTACTAGGAGCTTGATTAGTTCCAATAGGATTGAAGGCTCGACTTATGCAAGTTTGCTTCACTTGCAAGGTACGATATCTAATCGAGGTTATAGGATTTTAGTTGATTCTAGAAGTTTAGAGAATTGCTTGTCTATGCAAGTAACAAAGGAACTGGGTATTCCTATCAAGCTAGTGATTGGAAGTAGTTTGATGATGGCGGATGGTAGAAAGGGTTTTGCATTCCGCACCTCGCATCCTATTACCTTCAAGATTGGGAAGGAGTATTTGGAATGTATGAGGTTTATAGTGGCACCTCTACACTATGATATCATTTTAGGTCTACCTTGGCTTGAATATCATAAGGTTCAATTTGATTGGACCCGATGCCAAATTCAAGTACAACACCAAGGTAGGAATTTCCGATTAGGTTGTCTGGCACCTTTGAGTAAGACACCTAAGAATTGTCAGTCCCAAGATGGGAGGTTTGTTGAGAAGGTAGCCAAAGTGCAAACCTGGCAGGGAGATGAATCCCAAGATGGGAAGTTTGCCAAGAAGGCAACCATGGAGCAAGCTTGGAAGAGAGATGAGTCCCTAAAAGGGAAGTTTGTTAGTAAAGCTGCCATAGAGCAAGCTTTGGAGGTAGATAAGTCTATATTTGCAGTGTGGACCAAGCCGATTGCACAAGAACAATCTGCGGAGGGCCAAGAGCCTCATCAAGCAATGGTTGATTGGATAGTTAAGGAGTTTGCGGACGTGTTTCCAGATGATTTGCCAAAGGGATTACCCTCCGATCGAGGTATGCCCTTCAAGATCGAGCTATTGCCAAGGAGTACTCTAGTGAGTAGACCGATCTATTGGCTCTCACTAAAGGAGTTGGAGGAGTTGCAAACAACACTTACAAAGTTGTTGGAGAAGGATTTAATACGACATAGTACCTCTCCTTAGGTAGCACCGACTATTTGTTCCAAAGAAGGATTAAGGACTTTGTTTTTGTATTGATTATCATGTGCTCAATAAGCAAACCGCGAAGAATGCATATCCCTTGCCTTGGATCAATGACTTGCTTGATCAACTAAGTGGAGCATGCTATTTTTCCAAGTTGGATCTTTGTATCCAAGTGGCTATTGGAAAATTCCTATTGATAGAAAGGATGTGCAAAAGACTACCTTTTGCACCAAGTATGGGCATTTTCAATGGAGAGTTTTACCTTTCGGACTCACTAATGCTCCAACAATCTTCATGGGTCAGATGCATCGGATGTTGGATGGACTATTGGATCGGTCCGTGGTGGTGTTCTTGGATGATATCATAATCTATAGCAAGATAGAGGCAAAACACATGAATCATGTGTGAGAAGTCCTAAGACAACTACAACAATGGAAATTTTACTACAAGAAGTCAAAGTGTGCCTTTTGGCAAAAAGAGGTTACCTTCTTGGGTCATAAGATCTCATTAGAGGGGATAAAGATAGAAGAAGAGAAAATCAAGGCCATTACTGATTGGACTACCCCAAATGATGCTATAGAAGTACGGGCATTCAATAGATTGGCCAGTTTTTACCGACGGTTCATCCATTATTATGCTCATGAGGTTGCACCATTGATTGACCTCTTGGGAAAGAACTTGAGCTTCCAGTGGACCACCAAGCATGAAGAAGAATTCCAGAAGTTAAAGTATATGGTGTCTTCAAGACCCATTCTTCAACCATTTGATCCTCAACTACCGTGTGTGGTTGATTTTGATGCTTCTAACTTTGCAATTGGAGCCATGCTGCAACAAGAATTCCCCAATGGACTCCATCCCATTGCCTTTGTGTCTTGCCAACTCAATACGGCTGAAAAAAACTACTCTGCTTGAGATCAAGAACAACTTGCAATGGTATACACCACCAAGGTTTGGAGGCATTACCTCTTGGGGAAACAAGTTATCATGCAAACTGATCACAAACCATTGTTGCAGACCTTACACTTGGAACACATGAAGAGTCGACATCATTGACGGGAGGAACAACTCCAACTTTATGACATCAAACTTGAGTACAAACCAGGTCGGTTCCATTTCATCCCTGATGCTTTATCACGATGACTTGATTTGAAGTCTCTTCCTCTCATCACAACGGCAATTTTAATGGTGTCAGTTGACTCCAAGGTCTAAAACAAGTTTCAGTCAGCTCTACACCAAGATCCCTTCTTCCAAATGGTACATGGTCGCCTTACGTCATGCAATAAGGAGTACAACACCTTCTCCATCAAGGAGTGCCTTTTATTCCATGAGGACCGGATCTATGTTCCAACTAAAGGTGATCTTAGACTTGTACACCTTCAAGAAGCCCATGATTTACCCATCGCTGGTCACATGGGTGTGGACAAGACCTTGGGTACCCTCCAATGTCAATGGTGGTGGCTCAACATGACACGAGATGTTCAAGAATTTGTCCGATTGTATGAGAGCTGCAAATGTAACAAGGCCAGCAACCAGAAGCCGATTGGACTCCTTCAACCACTCGCTGTTCCATCTGCTTGCTGGGAGCATGTGAGCTTGGATCTTATCACATCCTTGCCAAAGATAAAACAAGGACACATTGCAATCGTGGTGTTTGTGGATAAGCTTAGTAAGAAAATCCACTTGGCACCAACCTTTGTGATACCGTGGATGCTCCAACCTTAGAGAAAATCTACTTCAACAATGTCTTCAAGTATCATGGGATGCCACGTGTACTCATCTCCGACTATGATCCTTGATTTTGATTCCTCATCCTCCAAGAAGTTTTGACAAGCACTCTTCCAGATACTTGGCACCAAGCTTGCTTTGTCCACGACCTATCATCCTCAAACTGATAGACAAACCGAACATGCAAATTGTACATTGGAGGATATGTTGTGTGCCTTTGTCAATGTCCACCATACCAATTGGGATGAATGTCTTGCAGCTGCAAAATTTGCCTACAACAATTCCAAACATGGCAAGCATTGGATTTTCTCCATTCTTTCTCAATTTTGGCCGAGATCCGCTTGTTCCAGATTCTCTTCTTGCTCCCTTGCCATCTCAACTTCCTCATATTTCCACATTCTTGACCACTATATCCCGATCTCTCCAACAAGCCAAGTCTCACCTCCTTGTTGCTCAGAATTGCCAAAAACAATATGTGGACCACTATCGTCATGATCTCACCTTTGAAGTCGGTGATAAAGTCATGCTATCCTCTAGTAACCTCCCTCTTCCACTTGATACCCAAGTTTGTAAACTTGCCCCTAATTGGATAGGACCCTTTGATATCACCCAAATTGTCTCTCCTATTGCTTATCAACTTACCTTGCCTTGTCACATGCGTATCCATCCTATCTTTCATGTTTCCAAGTTGAAACCCTTTGTTCCTAACCCCTCTTCCATTTCCTCTTGAGTCCATCCTCCCCCTCTTCCTATCCCTATCAATGATCATGAGGAGTAAAAAGTTGATCATATCCTTGCATGTTGCCATATTCAACAAGGCCGTTGCTAACATATAGAGTACAAGGTCCTTTGGAAAGGGTATCTCCTTCATGATGCCACATGGGAACCTTTTTCTCACCTCTAGAATGCACAGACGGCCATCCAGGAATTCAAAGCTTCATTGGTGACGAGGACATCACCAACTAGCGGCGGGGGAATATATAACAATATGCAGTTTAGCAACGAAGTTAGTCAGGCTTACGAAGTGGCACATAAGACAAATTAGCCTAGAATATTCCATAAATACCTAGGAAGCTTCTCGGCTAGCTTAGCTTGCACCTCAAGTAAGTAGCTTCTAGAAGAAAGCTTCTAGAAGCTTCTAACTAGCTTAGCTTGCACGCCAAGTAGTGGCTTCTAGAAGGAAGCTTCTTGAGAAGCTTCCTAGTTAACTTGGCTTGCACTCTAAGAAAGCAGCTTGAGGAAGCTTCTTAAGAAGCTTCTCAAAGGCCTTGTATACTACCTATAAATACCAAAGCCAAAGCTCATATTAGGCATTCGGAGTTTTTCCTTACTCAAGTGTCTCAATGTGACTTCCTATTCTCCTATTTCTCTCCTTGGATTTGGTCTTTTACAATTCCAAAGTGAACCAAAAGTTCTCAATCAAAGAGGAAGCATGAAGCCAAGCACGGGCACCGTTCCTACCACAAGAGAGGAATCTAGCTCTATCTAGTAAAGGGGTGCTAATAAGGATGCTAGCAAGGGTGTGAGTGTGCATACGCTCATTGACCTTTGCCTGAATGGTTCTAGAATCTAGGGATATAAAGCCCACAAAGGGGGAAGTGATGTTCATGCCGGTATCGGCAATAAATCCCAAGTCAATCAAAGAGATGTTTGGAAAGCAAGGGTGCTTGAGTGTATTGTTGTGATGGGTGGCAATAAAAATAGGCGCTCCTTGTGTAAAATCCTATTTGCCAAAAGGAGAGCCATTAGGGTCCATACTCCTATGTAATTTGCCAATGCAATAGCCTCTTACAATGTGATAATGCATCCTCTCATGGCTATGGGAAGAGATAGTTGCAAACATTGCCAATGATCTGATAACTATGGGAGCATACAAGGCCCTAAGAGTGTGGAGAAGGTATGATGTGACTATCAAAAGATCATAAATGTGGGAGGATATGTGCATGCCAAATAGGATGCTCTTGGGATATTACATCTCAGAAGGAGGGAGTAGGCCACATGTGTATTTCCATGCTGAGGAAGAAGGTGAGCATGGGCAATAGCCTAAATCAAAGTATTTGAGATATAAGAGCTATGAAAATCCTAATCTCTAAGAGTGGAGCTGTAATACCATTAGCTAGATATATTATCTTGAGATGGAAATTGGGTTAGGTATATCTTTAGTGATGTTATATATGATGGTCTAAGTAGATCAAATAGAGGTGTCACCAAAAGAGTACTTCTACTAATAGAGTAGAGGTCAAAAAAACACAAAACTTCAAAGTAAATTTTGGAGACCTAAACAAATGAATTAGGCCATGAAAAATATAAAAGTCCTCCCTCTTTAAGAGAAAAGACATTACCTTCTCTCCTCTATTTGTCTCATCAAGAGATTTCTAATGGTACCTCATCCATGCCATTCTGAGCTTCCTATAGGAAGATTCCCCAAAGATTCTTTTTGTTTAACGAACCAAATATGCCAAGGATTGATATGTCACCAATCCATGTAACTAACCTAAGGGCAAAATTCACTTCTTTGATATGTAATAAAGACAAGGTGCTCCCTTTGGAGCATCAAAGTATTGAAGGATGAGCCTTGTGTTTCTCTTGTTTCTTTTCTTGTGTTTCTCTTGGGGTTTCTCTTGTCCTTGGAATATTACAAGAGCTCAATACTTTCAAACCATTTACTAAGAACTAGAATCCTTATGGGAAGTTAGAGGGAGTAAGTAATGCATGTGTGCTCCAAACCTTGCATTTACAAGTTTGAACTCGTAAATCCAAGGTTTAAAGACTAAGTGTGAAAGCCTACACTACACGTAATACATCTTCCAAGGGTCCCACAATGTCGGTATCATCCAATAGGGATGGAAAAATACATGTGGGAAAGCCAATTGCAACCTCACATAAAGTTGTGTAGTGTGCAATGGCAAATAATGGTCCTCCTAAAGGATCTCCCTAATGTGTACCCTCTACAGATGCTAATTGAGTGAACTCTCTAGTGGTAGTATGGTGACTATATAACAATAGCATCTCAATACCATAAAAATTATGCACAAATGAAATCAAGGAAGAAATTTGATCCCTTGCCAAATGAAGCACCCAAAACAAGGCTAGATAAGAAATGGTATTGAAGGCATTTAAGACATCCACTTGGACTACCACCCAATTTGGGTGGAGGTCCAAGGAAGCTCTAATGCCTACAATAACCGTCTTGCAACCACCTAGCATGGAAATTGCATATTGATGAAGAGACAAGGAAGAAGAAAAAGGGTGGTGCTATTGAAGACAAATAGTGTGTGACATTCAAGGCAAGAAAACATCCCTTGGTGCAAACACATGATGTCTTCTTTGATAGAGCTAGGAGATAAGATGCACCCAAAAAATGAGCAGCACCCAAGGGCACAAAACCAAAGGCAAGATGCTGGCAAAAGCAAAAAGAAGGAGGAAGCTTGAGTTTGGCAAATCAAGGGAAAGATAATCTTGTAAATGCTCAAAAATTAGTCTTGATGGACCATCTACTAAGAAACATGGAGAGTGGAGTAAAGCATAGGCAAAGAAAGAATTGATAAGCCATAGCTCCTCATCTAGGTGGTAGTCATGGACAAAATAAGGAAAGTCATATGTGTTGATGGATGTGGATTTTATAAAGCAGAAAGAGTGTTGGTCTAGAGGATGATAGTGCCTAGACTGCTTGTTGTACTCCACTACCTGTCATAACATCAATGAATGACATAAGAAATGATGCTTAAGAGGTAGAACATGAGCATGTGGGGACTTTGTGATCCATCTCTCTCTTGATCATCTACTAAGATGGCATGTAGAAGTATGGAGAGTGTGGAACACACTAGATGGAGGGGCATAGGGATCTTGGTGTACATACGAGGATTGTGTAAGCCTAGTAGGAGGGCCTGAAGGGGATCTATGGAGTGGAGTCAAGACTAGGCATCTGGAGGAGCCTAGAGTGAGAGGGTTGGAGTATGAAGAGGGTCTAGGGGAGTAGGCAGTGAAGTGGCCTTTGCTCTCATCCATAAACACCTAGCTTGTCCCTAATGTTGTGCCAAACCAACTTGTCGTACGTATATACATCGCTACACAACATACATTGCTGTCAACATCATACACTATAGAAACACAACTCACACATAAGTCATACATAGACTCTAAAGTGCCACAATAATCAGATTGCTTAACACTCTCAACTCAACTCAACTCAGATCAGTACTTGATCTATCACTCTATAAACTGCCAACAACTGGGCACTGATTACAATCAAGCCACACCCAAATGACGCATAGAGAATCCAAGTGACGCTCGCCGGCCTCTGTCTACCATAGCCAGGAACTCAAAGGCTCAACATCAGAGAAGTGAGCTCTCTGGAGCTCACTTTGAAACTATACCCCCTAGACTTGAGCTAGCACTCAAACCCTAACGGTCCCATTGACGGCACACTCGACGGTGCAAACGGTGCAAAGTGACGGTGGGCCCCACCGTGAAGTCAGTACCCCAAACACAAAATCTAACTGTCAGAAAGTAGTCTCTGAGAAACTGCTAAGATCACTCTAACTACTATCACTAGAACTCCAGTGTCCGAGCATCTAGACACGGCACTACAAATGGCGTGATAGCTGTCGTGTGTATATACATCGCTACACAACATACATCGCTGTCAACATCATACACTATAGAAACACAACTCACACATAAGTCATACATAGACTCTAAAGTGCCACAATCGCCCCCCTGGCTGGCGGTTAGGTCCCTCTAACTCCAGATAGCCATCTACTCTAAGTATATGGTATACACTCTAATGGGCAAAGATCAGGAGGTCGGGTGCTATGGAGTCCCATCATTAGTCGCCTCTCTGCAATCTATACAATATAAAGAATGAACTAGCTATAGGTCAAGTACATCTAGGACATACCCATTGTCCCTGAGGAACCACCGTGAGGGGAGGAGTCATACATGCAATATGCCATCCTCTCGAATAGCTATCACATACTAACATAGTAGCAGCTCCACCAGAAGAGCCACATAACATATACCTCAAGCTTGCACGTACAAGTGCCAAGCTTGGGTCCATAGTACCATCAATGTTTGGAAGATGGCATGGCGTAAAATTGTGCACATGATCCTTCCAAACAACACCATCACCTCCTTCTAACACCAAGACTCCAGATGGCAAAACCTCACGCACTCTCAAGATAGTGCGGCCTGTAGAAACATCAAGTGTTGTCGGTGCTGTCTGCTGTAGATATACATAGTCGCCTAGATGAAATCGACAAATGGGTCTATAACCTCCTCCTTGAATGGTAGCATAGCATAAAGTATCTCTATGTTGAGCAATCGCCAAGTTCTCAAAGGCCATCGGCATCACTCTTCGAAAGATCTCTACCCGTTGAGAACATGCGCTCATCCATACATCGGGGTCATCCAAGTCCAAAACTACAGTAGCATCTTGATGAATGACTGCAGGTAAATCTGGATCTCGTCCATAGAGTAGAAAGTATGGAGAGAAGGATGCTAAGGAGGCTTGCCGGCTGAACCGATAGCCCATGGCCAACCAAGGTAATTGGAAATCCCAATCTCCCAAGTGGCCTCTCTGCAAACCATACTTTCGCAATCCTCTCTTCACCGTCTGAACCACTCTCTCTGCTAAGCCATCTACCTCAGGGTGATCTCGGGATGTAGTACGATGATCAATCAAAGCCTTGTCACACAAGACCTGAAACTCCACCAAGAACTCTATACCCTGATCAGTCAAAACCTCAGCTGGTGCACCAAAATGATTAAGAACTCAATCCAAGAACGAGTAAGCTGTCCCTTCACTAGACTTGACAGGAAGTGTGACCAACTCCATCCACTTGGAGAAGTGCTCCACCATCACCAAAACATACCGATGATGTCTCACAGTCAGTGGTAAAGGTCCGGCGAAGTCCAAACTCCAACGGTAACCCAATCCCATGATAGGTAATGGGTGTAACTATGGCGTAGGAGCATTGAATGATGCTCTAACTCGGTCACAAACCACACATCTGGCAACAAATTGCTGTACCTCGGTCTGCATACTGCGTCACCAATAATGACTCTGAAGTAAGCTATATGTATGCTTTACTCCAAAATGTCCTAGCTCCTCATGAGCATGACGGACCAACTGTGGTCTCTGAGATGGAAGTGGTACTACTCGCACTCTACCATCCTCCCATACACGCAAAAGGTGTCTACCCTCCAATTCTGAACCGTCTGGCTCGCTGAAGAACACGGTCTCTCTCCTTGGCCCCAACTGTGCCACCCACAACACCAGTGCAAAGATAGTCCATCATTAAGACATCATCATGAATGTCTCACTGAACTGTACCAATATCTTCACTCTCTGGATCTATGACCTCAATAACTCCTCCTGTATGCGCTGAGAGAGATACCACCAAAGCCTCATAAAATATACACAGAAAGGCAGATGCATGCCAACCTGGCACCATCTCCTCATCTATCTCACCATGCCAACGTGCTCCGGTCTGATCCTGCTGGCTGGGACATGGGTTTCTACTCAACCCATCTGCATCATGGTTCACCACTTTAGGTCTGTGAACAACTGTGAAATCATACTCTTGTAAAATCAGAGCCCATCGTGCAAGCTTCCCTGAAAGCTTGTCGGACTCCATCAACCACTTTAGCGGCTGATGATCCGTGATGAGAGTGAAGGGGTTACCAAATAGGTAACATCAGAAATGTGCTATTGCCCAAACTGCTACCAAGCACTCTCCCTCATATGAACTATACTTCACCTCCGCTGAATTGTTGGAGCAACTAGCATAGGCCACCACAAACTCCTTCCCCTCATCATCATGTTGGGTGAGCACCGCTCCAAGCCCCAACATACTCCAATCAGTGTGAACCTGAAATAGTCGTCCCCTGATCGGTCTCCTCAAAATAGGAGCAGATGTCAACATCTCCTTGAGCTCTACAAAAGCTCTCTCCTACTCATCTCCCCAACACCACTCCTGTGTAAGCTTGGTCAGCTTTGTCAAGGCCTTGGCAATGGCACCAAATCCTCTAACATAGCGGCGATAGAAGTTTGCCAACCCAAGGAATGCTCACACTCTACTCACATCCGTAGGCCAAGGAATACGTGCAATAGCCTCCACCTTGGTCTGCTAAACACCAAGTCCTCCGGGGTAGATAGTGTAACCCAAATACTCAACCTGCTCATGGAAGAACCTACACTTCCCATAATGTAATTTGAGTCCATGAGATCTCAACCTCTCAAACACCTCCAACAACTGTCTCTCATGCTCCTCCACAGTAGTGTTATAAACCAAAATGTCATCAATATAGCACCGAGCAAAATCCAATCCAGCTAGGATCCTATCCATGACCCTCTAGAACTCAACAAGAGCGTTCTTTAACCCAAATGGTAAGAACCTCCACTGATATAACACATCCTTGCCGTGATGATCAATAGCCCAAAATGTTATCTTGGACTTATCTTCCTCCCTGATCGGCAACTGATGATATCCCGCTCAAAGATCCAAAGTACTAAAGACCTTTGCATGCCCAATTGCATCAAAAATCTCCTCCGGTGTAGGCATGGCATACCGATCAGCCCTGGTCTGTCGGTTGATAGGATGGTAATCTCCACACATCCGCCTATCTATATAGTTTCCATGCATATCCTTCTTGGCTGGCATCATTGTCGCTGATGCATACTCTCCATGTGAAATCTCCACCAAACCAGCCTCAAAAAGGTCACTACTCCGGCTTTGAATCAATGTCCTCTCCATCTCACTATATCAATAAGGACGTCAGAAAACTAGTGTGTTGCTAGTCAGCTCAATCCGTATACCAGGTCCCTTCAGAGCACCCAAATCCTTCATACTGAAGGCAAAACAACTCGTGTGACTCATCAAGAACCTCCAAACCCTCCGTCTTTCCTCTCCAGTAAGCTTGGGTCCAAGATTTGGCTCCCATGTATCCTCTGTAACTGTAGTAGGAGTGGAAGACGTACTGACTGACTACTACACTAGGCCCTTGGGAGCAATAGTGTCATGCTCCCGACCACTAGAGGTCCCAACCTCTGTGTGAAAAACTCCCTCCACTCTGGCTGCAAGGTCCACACGTCCTCTGGCTGCATCCCATGTGGACCAAGGGTGTAATCCAAGTAGCCCATGCTCACCTGGGTGGACTCCAAGTAGACCACTCTCCCTAGTAGCTACTGGATGTGTCCCAAGAATACCATGTCCACTCAGTCCATCGCCCCCAACATGTGCCTGAATTGTCTCGATAGGCACAAGGCTCATAAGTGTCCGAGTGGTGATGCCTATCAAGCGCATCCTACGCTGCTCTGCCAAGCCAAGGCTCACAATCCAGGTCAAACAGTTCAGGTCCATAGCCTGACCTAACACCTGACGCTTGGATGCCTTTGACACTTCTGGAATAGCGGTAATACCGGTGCAAAAACCCATCGCCCGCTCTCTCTCATCAGCGTTGGGCTCCACCAACTGTTGTAACTATGAGTTCCAAACAAGTCCATGTCCTCCCTCTTGAAAAGCATGAGAGCCTGGGAAACTCATGAGTGTGGGAAATGCAGCTCTAGACTATCCAACTAGGTTCACCACTGCCATAGGTGACCTATCAGCCACTACCACTGTCTGAGACTGACGCCCAACATCCAAGATATCATCAACAAGAATGTGGTCTAGTCGCTGAATCCCATCATAAGCACGCTGTAGAACCTCTCTAGGTAAGAGGTTTGTCCACCAAAGACGAAGACGATGAGCCCTTGATCCTACTCTAGCTACATCTAAAAATACAATAGGTCCCATCCAAGAATGGACATGATGTATACTCGCCACCACTCTAGTGCAAGAATCACCCATCAAAGGAACGTTCTCCAAAAGGTAAGCTGGAAAAATGGAATGATGAACCTGGAGATGTTATAGTATCCGTAACATCTCCCAAAACACACTAGAACAAGGATCCTGAAGACCCAAACCGCGGCCTACACGTGTATGTCCCTGACATGACCATCCAAAAATCACCAAGTGAATAGGCCCATGTCTCTCTAGATCATGCACCCCCAGTAAGGAAATGTCTCATGGTAGGCCTTCTGGTAACCTCTGACTGCTGACATTGGTAATAACTCCGGATACCGATAGGCCAAGTGTGCCACATGATGTAGAAAGTCTCGCCTAGTAGTCTCATCTCTCTCTACATACAAGTACCTCTGTACTCTGATACCCGCCTGTAACACTGCAGCTAGTCTTGTGCTGATCCCACCAAACAACTCCAATAGGCATATCCCCTCTACTGGATACTGCTAAGCAATGAGTGTGGTATCCAAAGGTGTCAAAGCAATCGCCTCTAGAGGCTCATCCTCACACTCATCTCCAGATGGTACAAAGGCTCCACTCCAAGCCTGCTGCACCAACTGATCTGCATGTTGCTACAATGCCTCCTTTGAACTCCACAATGGAACATCCAAGGTGGATGGAACAATCCCACTCGTACTCCAAAGCCAAGTGATCTCCTTTGGTACTGGAGTATCCTCTGCATGGGCGTTCCCCTCCAACAAGTCACCAGGCCAAGTAACTACACCACTGAAAGCTAAAATTAATGTTGCCATGGTCTTGGACTGTAGTGAGCCAAGACTGCCACTACTGAAGCGTACTGGTAGGTGACATACCCGTCCCTCACCAGACTGCCAACTAGGTCTATAAGGGGTTGTCTCCTCCAAATAGTCAATGCTGAAACCCATATGGTATAACACTGCTCCTCCAACTAGCACATCATATGACTCAGCTATTGTCGCAATAGCCTGAGCTCTCACCACCGAGCTATCAGTCGGATGACCAGGCTGAACATGGACAACAAGCTCTCCACGTGTGATGTAATGTGTCGAACCACCACCAAGAGATGTCTGGATCTGAAATGGACACCTCTCCACATCAGTATTCCGTAACTCCAGACCGACAACTACAGCCTTCTCCAACATAAGGGGCTACGCACCAGAGTCTAACAAGACTCTCTGTGGTGTATAGACCTTCCCTAAAGGTCCCACCAAACAAAAAATCCCCCTGTGGTTATCCAATAGGACAACACCAGGTGTAAACCGCGCTCTCTCAAAGGCCGGTCTAGCAAGCAACTCCTCCAGTCTAGCCGCTGCTGCTTGCTATAAACCACTGGTCGCTGAATGGATCCCATGCTCCTCAACCAAGTCAGCTCCACTACCAACCACCTCTGCTCTAGTAGTAGGAACTGCACCATCCCTACTCTCACACAACGTGGCAGCCAACCGGAATACTGGGGCTGGGTCAACTCCCAATGTAAACATGTCACTGGCTGAAAACAAAGGATGCCGCATAATCAGCTAAGCCGCCCCCAACATCATGCTAGACTTAGTTTGTGTAGTAGTAGGTGGCTGACTAGCAGGTACTCCATCACCACCTACCACACCTGCACTGGGACGTCTAGGAACCATGGATGTTGTCTGCAATGCCTCAGATAGCGTGAAAGACTGGAGAAGTCTGACCTGTCTCCCAACCTCTCCTCTCTGTGAGTCCAACTCCACTGATGCTCCTCTAGGCTCTGGAGCACGTACTGCACTCCTAGTCACTGCTGCAGATGCATCCACCTGTGCTGCTCCGCACATGAAGTCCAAAGCATCTCTATCACCAGCATATGAGGTGGAAGCCTCAGCACCCAAATCTGATCTCCTCTGAGCAATAGCCATACTAGACAATCTCTGCTACCAACTGCTCAATTGGAGCTTCTCTACTACCTGCCATAGCAGCCCTACCACTCCGTAACTCCGGATGTAGGTCAAAACACCAGTCACTAGTGTGACCAAATCTGTGGCAGTGCTCACACTGCCTCTGTGCTAGCTGTGATGCACCAGAGGTATCAAGTCCGCTGCCCTGAGTACACTCTCTCCTATGGTGAGGTCCACCACAAGTCCAACAAGCAACACCACCACTCCCCGGCTGCTGCTGACCCGAAAATGAGGGTAAGGGTCTAACTCCACTCGCTCCATAGGATCTGGGCTGTCCACCCTGTCCTCAAAAACCAACTGGGCGTGGTGCACTCTGCTGCACTCTAGAAGAAGTCACAGCCGTGGATGAGGTCTCCCTACCAAATCCAGATGTCACCACTCTCTCCTCCACCATATTGAGCTCAATACGCTCAGCTAAACCAAAGACTACTGCCAAAGTGGGCAAAGTAGCCTGCAACAACGTAGCATCACAAACTCTACGTCGCAACTTCCTGTCCAGTATCCCATACCAAAACTAGACTGCCTGGGCCTCAGTAACTCCTTGAGTGAAACTAATCAGCCGCCTCATGCGAGTGTATGCCTCGCGTAGGCTCTCTCTAGCCTTCTGCTAGAACTCCTGCAAGCTCCTCAGCTTGTCAGTCCGCACTCCTTGGTAGTTCTGCCTCAAACACAGGAAGAACTCCACCATGGGGTTAAAATCCGGTACCACACTACCTCCTACAGCGGTACCTCCACTCGTAGTAGCACCATCTCCAACTAGTGCACCTCTACTAGCTCCACCCACACTACTCGAGCTAGAACTCATAGATACAGCCAATCTACTCCTAGCCACTGAGCCTGAAGTGATGGAGACATAGTGTGGAGACCAATATTGTCTCCATAACTCAATCTCCTCCAAATAAGCTCTCCTGAACTCATAGTAGTCATCCATCGGTGGACCCTCCAAGTGCTGAAACAACCCCTTCCATGCCATGAAGGGTGTGAACAAAGTCGGGTTCCACATCTGCTGTAGATCACACTAATTATCAAACTCTTGGATGAAGTCATCCAACTCAATGGTACCCATTGTACCAGAGTAACGCCTAGGGCCTTTGGAGGCCCTATAAATCCCGTCCATGTCCCACAACAACGGTGCAAACACACCAAGTGCACTCTCAACTGAATCAGCACCTGTGTTGAACTCCAACTCAAAGTCAATCTCCTCCCTCATTGGGACCTGAGATACAGGCTGATACCAAGCACCACTCCGAGTAGATCCACTGCATACTACAGGGCTAAATCCTCTGGAATCTCCAAAGAACTCCGTCGTGACAAAGTAACCGCAACAGCAAACACGAACCACCAACTGCAACAGCAAGTACCCCACCAAGTGCCAACACCACCACGTGCCAACACCAACTAAACACCACCCACTAATGTAACTCTAACCGAGATAACTACACTAGGGGAAGGGCAACCTGTAACTTGCCATCATAACACGCACTCTCACGGTCTGCAGGTCATCACTTCTTGCCTCACCGGAGAGAAACAAAGGTAGTCTGACTAGTCATCACTCTAGCCTCACTATCAAGAGCACACCAGAGCACCAACGCTCAAAAGTTAGGGTACCTCACACAAACGTGGTGCACAAACAGGAAGCAGAGAATGGAGGGGATCCAATCACAAGAAATCTAAACAAAAACCCTCCATTTCATAACACAACACGGGACTGACTCTGCTACCATTTGGCATTTGACATAATAGCAGTTTGGATCTAAGTCCTAAGCTACCAGGATCACCAAGAGTGGGATCAAACTGCCTCTCCTAGCCAAAGCTACATGTGTATAGATAACATTGGCACAGTCACTAGGACAACAAGTGAGGGTGGACCAGTTGGCTAGGGCACCAGTCTAGGAACAAGAGATCTAGGGATCAAACCCTGTTGCACACAATCTAGCAAGAAAGGCAGATTTTGCCAACCAATGACCAAGATCTACTCTAAACTAGCTAGCCTCACGCCAGCAAGTTGGCTTGTTGGCCCTTCTAGGCCTTTGTAGCCTCTCATAGCCCACAGCCCTATGCCTCGAAGCCTCTAAACGCCCAAATGAGGCCTTTCTTGTTGTCACTTCGAACCTCCTCCAAAATTGGCAAAACTTCTCCAAATCTACGAAACTCCTCCAAACTAGCAAAACTCCTCCAAATCTGGCCAAAATATGATGTAACTCCCAACCAAAATCTGACGTAAAATCTGACGTAAACCCTAAAGATGGTTGTCCTCCAAATCCCCCGCTAACTTTCCACTTGAGCCAAATTGACAACACGGGTTTTTCCAAATCACAAATTCATGAGAAGAGCTTCCCAACTCCACCTTCAATTTGACTTTCTGAGCCCAACTCGCAACAAATTGGTCCTGCCTTCACCTCCTGAGCTCAAAATCACAACCACTGCTCGAAAATTGCTCCTTCTTTGCTCAAAATTTGGCCAGCACTTCCGCACACTGTCCGCCTAACTGCCAAATCTGCATCACTTGAACGAGCTTCTACACACTAGGGAAACACAGAATTTGAATTGAGCTACCACGATCCACCGAGCTTGGAGATACCACCAACACTCAACGTTCTTGCACCCGGTTTCCCCTTGACTTCACTTCTTTGATGTAATCAGATTGCTTAACACTCTCAACTCAACTCAACTCAGATCAGTACTTGATCTGTCACTCTATAAACTGCCAACAATTGGGCACTGATTACAGTCAAGCCACACCCACTCAAGCATAGAGAATCCAGGTGACGCTCGCCGGCCTCTGTCCACTATAACCAGGAACTCGAAGGCTCAACATCAGAGAAGTGAGCTCTCTGGAGCTCACTTTGAAACTATACCCCCTGGACTCGAACTAGCACTGAAACCCTAACGGTCCCGCTGACGGCACACTCGACTGTGCAAACGGTGCAAAGTGATGGTGGACCCCACCGTGAAGTCAGTGCCCCGAACACGAAATCTAACCGTCGGAAAGTAATCTCTGAGAAACTGCTGAGATCACTCTAACTACTATCCCTGGAACTCCAGTGTCCGAGCATCTAGACACGGCATTACAAATGGCGTGACAAACTTCCACCCATGGGCAATCAAGACAAGACTGCATAGGATGTTGGTGAGGCGGGATGTAAGGCAGTGCAAAGGGTACTAGGCAAGGGATGTAGACCACTGGAGGAGGGATGGGGGGATTGAAGGTAGTGGTGGTGGTGGTGGTGATGGTGGATCTGGGAGCGAGGAAAGGTAGTGGATGGCAAGAGAGGGCCTGTAGTGGGTGGGAGATCTGTTATGGGGGGAATCAAGCAAAATAGGGTACTCACTAGGGAACATCAAAGTATGTGGGAAATGAATACAAGTGGCCATATCAAGGAGACTTTGAGCCTGTAAAAGAGTATGCTAGAATATATGGCATCCAGATTGACTTCCTACATGCTCATAAGGGGTAAGGGGGGCTAGATGAGGAGTGGCACCTTTGGTAGTCCCTCTAGCTACCCACGCCAAAGAACTAAATGGAGGAATCAAGGAAGAATCTACTAAAGAGTCCCGCAACGCTTAAGAAATATAACCCAAAGTCTAATTGGAACAGTAATAATCCAAAACAAGGAGTGTACCAAACCTGACGCCAAAATATATACACCGCTAAGAAAAAAAAAACATATAGAAACAAAAAGGATGGTGTAAAGTGAAGAGAACCTACATGCTATCAACGGATAGTCCCCGTCTCTCTCGCTAGCTCTGTCGAGTACATGATAAGCTGGTACAAAGAGTCGTTGGTACAAGAACCTTTTGGTATAAGAATTTTGTGAAACAAGAACGCCTTGGGAGAACTACCGATACAAGAACACAAGATGCACAAATCCCTAAAATGGTTGTCGCTGTACAATGTGCCTTCACAATCTCCATATCTGCTTTCAGAAATCTCCCCAAAGGTCTCCAAGTGGCCTAGTGTGGATCCATGTCCAGTAGCCCTCCCGTATCTGTCTAGAATTACGGTTTGACTGATGGGGTCCACGACCAGCCCCGGTCATGTTACTTCAAGCCCAAACCCTTCCGAGTGAACCTCAGTCCGGCCAGACATTCACGTGGAAGATTTTGTTTCTAATCTATTCTGGCTATCCTTGGTTTCATTGTACTCGATTTCGCATCACTGTACTCACTTCTCTATTCACTATAATCACTGTACTGTAATGTAAACACTGTATTCGCTCGATTCTCTTTGCCAACTTCAAACCGTCTCGGATGTCGACCTCTCTCGGATCGGATCAACGGTATCACATTTTCAAGATCTCATTGCGTGACTTGATTGCTTCCCTAGGAACTGCACCCTCCCTTTGCAGATTAAGAGACTATTGTAAATCAGACATCAGAATTCACATGGTGCGGCATAAACGCTGAGACACATCGAGCCCACTTCAACTTCTACCGAAGGAGGTTTGTGGACAGTCGATGATCACTACTACTATCTTCTTAGCACAGATCAACAACCCCCAAACTACTTGTCAAGACCATTCAAGGACAGAGAAGAGATTAACATCCCTCGATTGGGCACTTCTTCGATCAAATGGGCTCTATTTTACATCTTTTGTCTCACCCTTGTACGGCTTGATGGCGTCTTACCATCCTTCGTGTTTCCTACGCAGTCGTTTTTATTTGTATTTTTTATGAATTGGATATTGGTAGTTTGCCGCTCTGATTGATGTCAAACATTGGAGAGATGAAGCAAAACCTTGATTCTCTTTGTGTCATGGTTACTCGTTCGCAAAACATTTTCCTGCTCACAAATTTCATTTGTCGTACTGTTCGGACTCTTACTTAGCTATGTTTGAAACGGTTATTGGTGCATAGAAAATGTACATTTCTGTACTTTGCCAATTATAGCAAACCTTGAGAATAGAGACTCTAAACAAAGATCAGCCAAATCGTTCAAAATCAGATGTTCAATACCATTCCATTCTGTAAAACATTTCGAACGTCCGGTTGGTAACTTAGCAAATGATCATGACATGTTTTATTTCTTAATTTTTATAGTTGAGGTCATACATAGATCGCTGAGCGAAGTCAATCGTTCTATACTCCGGAATATAGAATCGGTTTCACAACACCATGTAATTAAAACGACGAGAACTAAGATTTCTTGCTATTCTCAGTTGCTCAAGAGAAAAGATTTTTATATGCTTGATATCCTACGTAATTCCTCCCTGGTGATTGGAATATGAAAGCAACCTCCGTTGTTTGTCAGATTATAAGTGATATCCCATGTATCCCATGTATCCTATGTATTATCGAGATCTGAAGAACAATCCCACATGATTGATCTCCGAACTGTCCTTCCTTTTAGACAATGGATGCAACACGAAAAAGCGCTCCAATCGGACTCAGAATTGGCATGTTTATACCTGCAATCGAAAACTGCTGGTCAACTAAAATATGTATGGTTTTACGCCGTCGGATTTCCTAGTCGGAGGAACCAGTTCACAAAAACACCGCAACCATAAATTGATATTTGTGGAATACTCGACCTGGTGACTGAAATCAGCACCTAGAGAAACGTTCATGTAGACTGTTATCCTTTTCAGAGAACTAGCTTATAGAGAACCTAACCCTATTTACCAACTTTCGAGCAGAATTGTAAACACTCGTATGGGTACGATTGGAAAAATATATTCTAAAAGAAACTTGTCCTGAGGGATCTTCTAATTGATATGGTAAATCATGCAAAGAGTTTGAGTTTCGACATCGAAGACCAAAAGGACCATCCTTATCCTTTTGGTCATCGACAATACATGCACTTTGAATGGCAGCAAAGTAAAAGAAGGAAACGAAGTAAAACTGTGAAGCTTCAGATACTCAAGGACTAGAAGGTCACACTCAATTATCATTTCTTCCCTCTTCCCTCTTCTCTCACTGTCTGAAATCACCACTACTGTACCTCATCACTTGCCATCAAAGTTTGATGAGTGGGTCCATCGACGCCTCTGGAGCTCTTGCACTAGTAGGGAACTTTTGAGCCCATCTTGAGTGCGTTCAGTGCATGCTTGTGATTGGACTTGAATAATCCAGGGCTCTTTTCTGTGAGCATGAGGTCGAGGAACCTATTTGTATCTACTCATTGACGTTACTTTTTCCTTCTACTTTAGCTCTCAATCTCCTCGAGTGCATAACCCACTGCTATACAATCTGTCAATCATACTTTTGAACCCCGACACTTCTCCCATAAAAAGCTTTTAAGTCTTTGATCATTGACTATCATGATGTCTAGCTCAACTTTCCACAATCTACAGTATTCGGATTTGACACGTGATACCCATTTACCTTCTGGGTATTTCTGAAAGTCATGAGTCATGACAATTAGGTTTACTTCAAAGAACTCGTATCATAAAGTGGAGTAGAACCTTGGCATGAAACCAGGTAGGTGTGCCATGCCTCACCTTATCAACAATACCTGTTTGTATCAAGTGGCAAGAAGCGGTTCGTTCAGTTTTGGCGCCTGGATGATGACCCGCTTTTGGAAATATGCCTATATGTGATTTAGATTCTTCTTTAAAAAGACCTCGGAGATCTGTAATTACTAGATAAACCCCGGAATGTTATCCCACTTGAAGAATTGAACAAAGAAAACAGAGACTACGGTTGTTACCAAGAACTGA
The DNA here is from genome assembly GCA_948567375.1 of Lunularia cruciata. NCBI lineage: Eukaryota > Viridiplantae > Streptophyta > Marchantiopsida > Lunulariales > Lunulariaceae > Lunularia > Lunularia cruciata. Next base: position 63,875,104 of record OX419757.1, on the reverse strand, counting down.
AAGTCTATCCTTATGACCAATTTATGAGTCAGAAAACTTGAGATCGTTCAGATTCTTCGAGAGCAGTTTGGAGAATCCCAGCTGGACTTGTAGACCTAATAACTACCGGAATGTGTTGTCCATGCTGTTGTTATAGGCAGGAGGAAATATTCACATCCACGAGCGTGGAAAGATTGCCAGAAGCTTTGATCAAAGCAGAGACTATATCGTAGTTCAGCTTTTCCTTAAATGCGTGTTGGCTTGTTAAAGTTGTTGTGAGCTAGATTTTGTTCCTCGATATTATGACGCCTTTTCTGTCAGTGCAAGTGAACTGAAAGAGCTACTCGATTTTCCCCTACTTGAAAAGAAATGCAGATAAAATTTAGGACAAGGGAACCGCGAATCCAAGCAGAAACTGAAGTATGGCACATGTAACACCTATTTCGACTACATATCACGTTAAACGGAGTTGGAGAACTTTCTGACCTCTATCCTCATTTATGTAAATGAGGAGAAGTTTGCAGGTCAGCTTTTTCGTAATAACTTAAGTAGACAATAGTTGTTGTCCAGGATGAAAGAACCTACAATTAGTAGAGTATGACGAAGCGTTTCTTCAAGAATCTACTAAATGAAATATTGTGAAGTTATTGACTAAAGGGACCAGAGATTAAAACATAGTTCATGAAATCATGTCAACGGATGTGTCACTATTTCTTCTAAAGATCTCTGCTCTCCTAAGTGAATTAGCCAATTGAACTGTGTGCAGTTGATTGGCCGGCACTGAGATCCAATATTGCTGTTGAAAGGTGAGACTTCTGTCTCCAATTCAAGGGTCGTTGGGGTGGATCAGCGCCGGCAGTCCAGGGGAAGTGCTATGCAATAAATATCCTGCTTTGATCTGATTGACCCCTCGAACCGGTTACTTACTTGATGTCAGGCCAATTAACTACCTTCAGTCGATTCTGTCATTTAGCTTTGTGTTAAATGATCTGGATGACCTGAGTTCTGATTGACAGAATCGAATTCACGAATCCCATAAACGTTGTCGATCAGTTAAGGAACTAATTTGCCCACCCACAAAGGCCAAGTTCTTCCTCGCTGGAATTTCAAGAACATGGACTGGAAGCAACTGGCGTGATATGCCAACAGAACCATGAAAGGGTCCACAGGGTCGTTGTGAAATCTGTCTTCTGAGTTGCAAAATTCTAGTTCTAGGGCTTTAGAAATTCAAAATGGCTCTCACCAGTGTCGTATGCTGGACGTGTTGAACCGGGTAACTGTCTTATCCTCCAAGTTAGCAGGTTTGGCTTATATAAATCTTCGGACCAGTAGTATACTTTTCAATTCAAGTTCAACGAGGGTGGAGGCCCTCGTCCTTTTACGCTTTAGTAAAAGCATGTATCTGATGTCACTCATGCTTACAGAATTGGTTACCCACAAGGAACTTCCTAGAACAAAACAGAGGCTTGCTCGCCTGACAGAAATAGTCAGGATCGTTTGCGGACCTCAAAAAGAGATTCTAGTAGCGAACTCATCAAGATGGAAACTGAAACAAAATCATCCAACAGCCAGGAGCCAGTGACCAACTACATTTAATGAACTAATCCTTCGATGAACAACTCACTACTAAGAAACTAATTTCAGCTACTCAAATAGGGAGCCGGTCACAGACAACCCTCATTATCTTGTGACAGTTTTCCCTTAATTTGGAGAATTAAAATATTTTTTTCTGACTTTAACGCTCAAGTGTTACGTTCAAGTTGAACTAAGAAACAACACTGATCCTCTGTATATCTCATCTGGCTTTCTAGACTAATATCTTGCCTATGTATGCACCTTAAACTAATTAAATATGAAATTTTGAGCTGAATTGAGGGAAAGCTTGCCAAGTAGCCGGGCTGCAGTTATGAACACAAGGGCAACATGCATTTTGTTCATTGCCGATTTCTCAACTGCTGTCCAATTGGTTTAATGTCTAAAGGGGTGTATCCAGACCAAAGAGGGTGCTCCCCTCAAATAGTCCTTTTCCTAAGTAAATAGAGTAAGTGCCCACAGGTTTGATAACTTGTCCGAACCACTGCCTACAGCGCCGAGTACCTTGCAACCACATCTTCTATGGACGCAAAGGCACCTTCAAATGAAGCAGGTTCCATTCCATGTTCGAAATATTGATGCACGTACGCTTTGGCTGTAAACATGTCGTAGGCTCTAGATAGGGCTCGTGACGCAGGTTGCACTGACGATTGACAGTTGCTGAGTAGACCAGTAGCCATTTCGTATTTCCCATATGAATCCGGGCAAACTGTAACTGATAAGGGATCCACTTGCCAAATGGGATACATTCTATCATCTGCGAAATCGCTCACATCCGCCGATTCACTTCCACTGCCTCTTAAAACTAGAAGATTTGCAAGTGATCTGTTGATGAGATGATGACTACTCGTTGAGTGAAAATTTGACTTGTGCTCACTAAATGAAGACACTGGAATTTTAATATTCCAATCCATTTCGAGTTCTTTGTGAGCCCCAGTGATGAGCATTTGTCTAAGATGCTTCACTTGAGCAGCCCATGTAAAGTTTGTGAAATCCAAGGACTGGGCAGGTACCTGCATTGCCAAGAGGTAGGATTCAATCTAAAGGATGCACTCAAATTCCTTCGATTATACTTTGCATAAATCCAAGTTAGCTTCTGGAAACAGGAAAACTTAATTCTCGTTCATGATGCTAACTGCGCAGTTGCCTATTATTCAGGAAGAAGGCTTCTGACAAACAGATCGGGGGACTCGAGGACCTCAACTGTTTTGCCAGAATTGCATCGACAGTTGCAGTTTAGTGATGGGTAACTAGTAGTAATCTCCCTTCACTAATTCCTTCCGCTCCAAACCGCCCCCTAACAATCCCCCCCCCCCCCCCCCGCTAAACATACATCCTCTTCATACAAGAAAAAGATTGATGAATATAACTTTTCGGCAGAAGATCCAGAGACCTATACGGAAGTGGACTGAACATCCTCGAGCTCGTAACAGAAAGCAGAAGTAAAGATGATGAGGAAAGGAAGTTTAGTAGAACATATAGTGAAGATTCCCAGAAGTACTTGCCTGCGGGGTGAAGCGCATTGTTAGCATCTTATATCCTGGATGAGCACACAAAGCTGATAGCAAGTCTGAAAGAAGCCGAAACTTCCTCGTACCATAGACATTAGCTTTCATGGTTCCAGATTTGCCCTTTGAAGCAACTCCGGGGCTGCCTTGTGATCTGGGCTCAACTGTTCTCCAGTGAGACGGCAAGAGGACAGACCCAAGAGCTTGAGCTGCCAGTCCATTCATGTCATCAAAAGATGGCCGCTGAATGCCTAGCTGGCTTCGGCAAATGGCACTCAGCTGCTCATTCTGCACAATAATTACACCATCAGCAAATTTTTGAAGATGAGACAGAGTGAGCAGTACATTGTAGTTTTGAACAATCACATCTCCACTCTCATACGGCCATATGCAGTGACTTAGAATGAAAGATGAAGGAAACTCATCCTTCAGTGCCTCCACCAAATATGCTCCTGCACCACTCTTCGAATGCTCAACTTTGTTAGAACTTGTTAACGTAGGGATAGTAAAAACAGTAACCAGTTTCAAATGAACATAAAAATAGAATTTCTGATGATATTCTTCCAGGTTTCCCAGATTATCCAACTTGTACTCAGAAGTCTCTACGTTCATACATATGTTATGATCTCATTTCCAATTTGATTCTACCATCCAGAACCGTTTCAACTCACAAGGAAAGGTGCAGTTATTCTTAGGAATGAAAATTTTTGCTGAGTTGTATCGAACAATTGAAGCATGGATTCGGGTGCTGTAGTCGACATACCTAGCCCAGCACCAGTACCACCTGCCATGCTCTGCAGAGTGACAAATCCTTCGAAATATTCACACTGTTCCACCTGCATTGTTTCCCAACTTTTAAGTTTTCCATCCGCTTAGACCACAGCGTGCTTGTTAAGCTGGAACGGCTTCTAAAGATTCTTCGCTTTGATCGATACAGAAAGCAGAGAACAATACAGATAAACTAGGTAGAAATTGAAGCATGAATTGAGGTTCGATTTCAAAGCGGAGGGCCAAAAAAACTGGAGCTGGAAGAACTTTCAGTGGCTAAGTTAAACTTTTGGGTATTTTATGTGAAATTTATGAAATTACCTCCAGCCGTATGGCATCTAAAACTGAATCAAGACTTTTAGGGCCGTGATCATAAAATCCGAGAGCCCAGTTATTTCCAGAACCACTATCCTGAGTGACTCGCCGATTTGAATCATAAGACCAGGTCGTCTGGTGAGCTTGAGCTTGGGCAGCAACCTCCGCTTTCGCGCGCTTCATTATCGCACTTATGACCTGATCAAATTTCAGTTGTATTTCTAGTTAGCTTTAGAAATCTTTGCATGCGGGTACCAAATGAGATTACTGAACCGTCAGAAGTCGATGTCTACTGGTTGAGAACATGTTTATAACTAAGTATATTTGTCTTGATTTTTGCTCCATATCCATCTAACTTCAAAGATCATACCACCCAATTAACGCAATCTGGCGCCTAGGATCCAGAACAAATGCTACCAGGATCTTCAGGTCCCAGAAACACTGAACAAGGTTAGACAACGATTGCTGTTAAAGTTCCGGATCCACTTAAAACAGTGGAGTTCCAGGAGGAATATTCACGACAAATTGCATACCTCTGGTTACTAACGAAATCCTATAATCAAGCCGTACAAGAACAAAGTACCCACTCCGGTTCCGATAAGCAGCGATAAAGCTTGCTCCTTCATCGGCAGTTTCCAAATCTTGATCTTAAAAAGTAGGAAAAAAAAAAGGTGAAAAGCACATGTGAAGACATCGGAGTAGCCTTTGTGAACATGGAGATCATACAAGGAACAAAAAGGTAGCACCTTGGGTTCCATGTCAATGAGCACAGCACGAGCCGTGAGGACAGCACTGTGTGCCGACGACCGAAAGAACTCGTCGGGTGCCGAGGCGGACATTGACGCCAGGCATTGAAAGAGTGCATGACCCATCTGATTGCCTCCCTGTCCGAGTTGTACCACCACGACACCCATAATCGTCAACTTCTCAAAAGCTGCATGCCTCTGTTGCCCACCTCAATGCACTAAGCCCAGCTCGCTCGAGGCTCGCTTCTTCAACACATTCTGCTCCAAGACCTTGTCATCTGCTTTCGTTCTAGTGTTGAAATTTCCTATGGTTCTCACGTTCCCGCAATCGCGTCAGACTTGCCTACACTACAGCTCCTGCCTCTTACCATAACTACGATATACACGTCAAGATTCTCTCTGTCGAGGATTTACGCAAAACTTTCTACAGATCGATTATTCATGAATGTATCCGCAGCAACGCCAAGATCTCCACTCTAAAAAACTCACTGCTATTTGCGACGACAACCACGAGACAGTAAAGGAGACGCATTTACAAAAGGAGGATGGGATGACCCCATCAAGTCTCAAGTGAAAACAAGTGGGTCAAAACGGGGCTAAATTGCGCAATCACACTAGGAGTTTCACAAATTTTTGCTCTGACGTTGATGGTCACTAAATTCTGTAAATCTGTATATCGATTTGCACTTAAAATTTCACGGACCATGCACATTAATAATGGAATTTCGAAACATATTGGAGCGAAGTGCAGTCAACTCTCGATAAGTCCAAGGGGGATGTTGCAATTCCTATATATGTCCAGGTTCAGATCAAAATATAATTATTATTAGGTTATTAATATTGGGCAAATAAAACTAAATAGTTGTACTTCAATTTACTTTCAATAAGAAATATATTTTTGGAGGGAGAAGTAAATTTTAGATATTTGTTATGTATTTTTATGTTATTTATTTATTAAATTTTAGATATATATTTATACATTTGAGTAATATTTTATTTATTTTATTTTATTTTTTATTTTTTAAAATTAAAAATAATATATTAATTTGAGCTATTTAGAACTATGAATATTAAAAATACAGTTATCTTGATATTCATAACTAAAAATATCTTTGATTTATTTAATTCAATTCAATTCAAAGATATTTATTTTATATTTGAAAAGATAAAAATTTCATAGATTATTCACTAATTTCATATATGAAATTAACGCTGATAGAAAAGGTCTAGAGTTTTTAGTTTCTCTTTCCAATCTTTTAACCTTAAGTATTCCAACTCTCAATTTACCATAAAGTAGGTCACCTTTGCTTCTACTATGATGGAAAGTTTTGGAGAAATAGAGGGTGCATTCTTATTTTGGAAGATTACCAACTCAACTTGATAATCAACACTCTCCTCTCAAGTATAAAAAGTATAAAAGACATATATTAGAGGTTTTAATAATCTTTTTGTTCGGGTACTGTGTACCTATAGAAATTTAAGGTTCAAATTTTACATAGATTATGATCCATAGCCATATAAGCTATATGTCTATATAAAGCTATATGTTATCTAAGGATGTTACACTTTGCTTTTTACAACTATGGGATCTTCGTCTATAAAATATCTACCACCAACCTATAAACTTAAACCATAAATAACCAATACAATACACTCAATACATGTCACTATGCTTCTAAAGAGTTCCCAACAATGGAACCAAATATGCAAAACAAAATTACACCAAGCTTATCTCTCAATGAGGACAAAAATCTAGTAATAGTTTTTATATACACCATTTGGTAGAGGGAAGAAAAAATTGATATTGAGCACTATATCTCACACTCACTCTCCAAATCTTTCATTCACTCCCAAACTACCCACACACTATCTAGTGCCAAAACTTCACCAAAATAGCCTATAAGGAGAGACTTCACAAAAATAAACATAGAACATCCTTCACTCACATTCATAAAAGGGTCCTCTAGAGTTAAAGGTTCATCTCCACTAAATACTCATGAAAGACAAAAGGAGCACTCTCAAATAGAAAATTTAACACTTTAACTTGGCAAATATAGATAATGCTTACAAAGCTTGATTTGCATCGTGCACTCTATACTCCAAGTTCATTGGGAGTGGATGCCTTTCCTCTCCTTAGCCCCTTCTTATATACCCACCAAAGTTACCATAAGAAGTGTCTTGAGAACTTGACAAAATCACTACTCTACCTAAATTATACTAGATAATGAATCTTTGGTCAATAAGCCTCTAAATGGATTTTTGGTCTCCCATTCTTTTCAAAACCTTCCAAGCCTCCAAATGGAGGACCTCTTTTAATTAAAGGTTATAATATATCCCAAGGTTAAATTAAATCTTCCTAACTTGCACTACTTTATTATCAAAGACTATCAAACTTTGTTGAGCTAATAGTATTTTGACATTTTCTATATACCAAGTAAATTTGACCATAAAAAGTACAAGATCAAGATTACACTCCATTACTATATAATATAAAATTTCTACAAGGCATCCCTTTTAATATAAAATTCTCTTAAGAGATCACACTTGATATAATCTAGTTTAAAATTGACTATGATATCATATTGAGTGTCCAAAAATAAAATATTATATCTTTCCTCTTATTTAGTCATACTAACTTAGTTAAAGAAACCTCTAACTTAGTTTTTACTAAAGTAGTGTAAGGTTCTAAGCACAAGAAAAACCCCAAGAGAAACATAAGAGAAGAAACACAAGGGTTCATTCCTCAATACTATGATACTCCAAAGGAGCACCTTGTCTTATTATAGCAAAGAGGATCCACTCCAAGAGAGCTCATCCTTGGATCAAATATATGGATTAGTGATATGTCAGCAAGCTCCACCCTTAGATTAGCTATATGGATTGGTGATATATTGATCCTTGTCCTATTTTGTTGGTCAAACAAGGGAATCTTTGGAGAATCTTCATGTAAGAAGCTTAGAACAGCATGGATGAGGTATTGTTGGAAAGCTCTAGATGAGACAAACAAGGGGGAAAAGGCATTGTATTTTATCTTGGAGGGGGAAAAATTTTCATTTTTGAGGCCTAATTCATCCATTTATGCTTCTAAATTCAAGGTGGTTTTGGCCTCTATTCTATTAGTGAAAATACTCTTTCAATGACACTTCTATCTGATCTACTTAGACCATCATATATAACATCCATACCAAGCCAATTTCTACCTCTATATAACCCGTCTAGCTAATGATATTACAAGTAGCTAGTTATAACAAACTCAATACCATCAACATATGACTAGAGACTAATGTACATCCTAAGGTGTTACTATCAAGTGCATAAGACTAAATCATGTTATATATGTTTCTCTCTCCTCTCTCTCTTTTAAGAAAGTATAAGCTCTGTAACAATATGGAGTTTAGCGATGTAGTTAGTAAGGCGAACAAAGTAAAGAATAAGCCAAATTAGCCTAGAATATTCTAGAAGCATCTAGGAAGCTTCTTGGGAAGCTTCCCAACTAGTTAACTTGCGTCCCAAGAAGGTAGCTTCTAGAAAATAACTTCTAGAAAGAAGCTTCTAACTAGCTTAGCTTGCACGCCAAGTAGACGACTTCTAGAAGGAAGCTTCTTGAGAAGCTTCTTAGTTAACTTGGCTTGCACTCTAAGAAAGCGGCTTGAGGAAACTTCTTGAGAAGCTTCTCAAGGGCCTTGTATGCTACCTATAAATACCAAAGCCAAAGCTCATGCTAGGCATTCAAAGTTTTCACTCATTCAAGCATCCCAATGTGAGCTTCCATTCTCCTATTTCTCTCCTTTGTCTTGGTCTTTTACATTGGTATTAGAGCAGGAATGGGATGGATGGAATTTATGGACCATCATATCCACTTCCGCCAAACCATTAGGATTTTCCATGTCCAGATATTACCCAAGCATCATTTTACACAATTCATCACCTTGCACTTTGGGCAAGATTTTATGCATATGATCACAATGTCTGAGGAACCCTTGATACTTTTGGTTGTAACTTATGGAGAATGGTGGATGTGTTATATCTATGTGTTAATCAATTAGATAAATTGAGGGTAGTGGAATAGAGTAGTAGCTATGGCGGTAATACCGGACGTTATCCTTACAATGCAACAACAAATTGAGCATCTTACTCAATTGTTGGATGAACAAGACCAACAATGACAAGAACATATAGAGAGAGCACCAGTTTGAGATGGAGAAGATTACATTCAATTTCCAAAACCCAAGGTGTTTGAAGGTAAGAATCTTTTGGGCACGGTGGAGAATTTTGTGTTTGATTGCAAATGTTACTTTGAAGCTATCAATCTTCAAGACGAGTGGAAACAAATTCTCTTGGCTTCTAGCCAATTGGATGGTGTGGCAAAACTTTGGTGGCGATTCTGAGTGGAGTGAGCTGAATGACAGATTATTACACCACTTTTGACATGGGCAAAATTCAAGGATGCAATACTTGGTCAATTTCAAACTATAAATGCCACCCAAGCCGCACAAGATAAATTGGTGGAGTTGAAGCAGATTGGCTCAATAAGGAGCTACATCATACAATTTTAGAATATCACATGCAAATTCTAGATATCCAAGAAGGTGAAGTTCTAGATTGATTTGTGCAAGGATTGAAGTCATGAACCTAATTGGAGGTGACCATGCAGGAGCCACAAAACGTAGAAGAAGCCATGCAATTGGTTGAGCATTTTAATTCCTTGGTTGTGACAACTTGGTTTTGACCTCAACCTACACAAAGCTTACTAGTACACTATGCATGAGTGGAAGAACCGGTATCAATGGAGATTGATGCTATCCAACGAAGACCACTTGGTACAACGGATAAAGAAAGATTGTGACAAAATGGAGGTTGCTTTTATTGTTGCCAAGTTGGACATCGCGTTGCTGAATGTCCACTTAGGAATGGGTGACCTAGACAAGTTGCCTAGATGGAATTTGTGGAACAGAGTGATCAGGGAAACAAAGAATCTGAGTAGGAGATTTCAAGCCACCTACTTGGAGCTTGATTAGTTCCAATGGGATTGAAGGCTCGACCTATGCAAGTTTGCTTCACTTGTAAGGTACAATATCTAATCAAGGTTAAAGGATTTTGGTTGATTCTGGAAGTTCAAAGAATTGTATTTCTATGCAAGTAGCAAAGGAATTGAGTATTCCTATCAAGTCAATGATTGGAAGTAGATTGATGATGGCGGATGGTAGAAAGGGTTCTGCATTCCGTACCTCACATCCTGTTACCTTCAAGATTGGGAAGGAGTATTTGGAATGTATGAGGTTTGTAGTGGCACCTCTACACTATGATATCATTTTGGGTCTACCTTGGCTTGAACGTCATAAGGTTCAATTTGATTGGAGCCAATGATAAATTCAAGTACAACATCAAGGTAGGAATTTTTGACAAGGTTGTCTGGCACCTCTAAGTAAGAATAGTCAATTCCAAGATGGGAAGTTTGTCGAGAAGGTAGCCATAGAGCAAACCTTGAAGGGAGATGAGTCCCAAGATGGGAAGTTTGCCAAGAAGGCAACCATGGAGCAAGCTTGGAAGAGAGATGAATCCTTGGAAGGGAAGTTGGTTAGTAAAGCAGCCATAAAGCAAGCTTTGGAGGAAGATAAGTCTATATTCATGGTGTGGATCAAGCCAATTGCACAAGAACAATCTAAGGAGGGCCAAGAGCCTCATCAAGCAATGGTTGATTGGATAGTTCAGGAGTTTGCGGACGTGTTTCCAAATGACCTACCAAAGGGATTACACTCTTGTAAAAGACCAAGACCAAGAAGAGAAATAGGAGAATGGAAACTCACGTTTGGACGCTTGAATGAGGGAAAACTCCGAATGCCTAGCATGAGCTTTGGCTTTGGTATTTATAGGTAGCATACAAGGCACTTGAGAAACTTCTCAAGAAGCTTCCTTGAGCCGCTTTCTTAGAGTGCAAGCCAAGTTAACTAGGAAGCTTCTCAAGAAGCTTCCTTCTAGAAGCCGCCTACTTGGCATGCAAGCTAAGCTAGTTAGAAGCTTCTAGAAGCTTCCTTCTAGAAGCTACCTACTTGGAGCACAAGTTAACTAGTTAAGAAGCTTCACAAGAAGCTTCCTAGATGCCTTTGGAAGATTCTAGGCTAATTTGGCATATTCTCTACTTTGTTAGCCTTACTAACTACGTCGCTAAACTCCATACTGCTACACAAGAACACCACTACGGACCGATCCAATAGTCCCTCCAACACCCAATGCATATGATCTATGAAGACTACTTGAGCATTAGTGAGTCCAAAAGGTAGAACTCTACACTTGAAATGCCCATACCTTGTACAAAAGGTAGTCTTTTGCACATCCTTTCTCTCAAGAGGAATTTGCCAATAGCCGCTACAAAGATCCAGCTTGGAAAATTAACGTGCTCCACTTAGTTGATCAAGCAGGTCATCAATCCGAGGCAAGGGATATGCATTCTTCACGGTTTGCTTATTGAGCCCATGGTAATCAATGTAGAAACAAAGTCTTCCATCCTTCTTTGGAACAAATAGTACCAATGCTCCCCAAGGAGAGGTACTATGTCGTATGAAATCCTTCTCCAACAACTCTGTAAGTGTTATTTGCAACTCTTCCAACTCCTTTGGTGAGAGCCGATAGATTGGTCTACTCACTGGAGTACTCCCTGGCAATAACTCGATCTTGAAGGGCATACCTTGATGGGAGGGTAATCCCTTTGGCAGATCATCCGGAAACACGTCCGCAAACTCTTGAACTATCCGATCAACCATTGCTTAATGAGGCTCTTGTCCCTCCTTGGATTGTTCTCGTGCAATCGGCTTGATCTACACCGTGAATACAGACTTATCTTCCTCCAAAGCTTACTTTATGGTTGCTTTACTAACAAACTTCCCTTCCATGGACTCATCTCTCTTCCAAGCTTGCTCCATGGTTGCCTTCTTGGCAAACTTCCCATCTTGGGACTCATCTCCCTTCCAGATTTGCTCTATGGCTACCTTCTTGACAAACTTCCTATCTTGGGACTGACTATTCTTAGGTGTCTTACTAAGAGGTGCCAGACAACGTAATAGGAAATTCTTACCTTGGTGTTGAACCTGAATTTGTCATTGGGTCCAATTGAATTGAACCTTATGACGTTCAAGCCAAGGTAGACCCAAAATGATATCATAGTGTAGAGGTGCCACTACAAACCTCAAACCTCCAAATACTCCTTCCCAATCTTGAAGGTAGCAAGATGTGAGGTGAGAGATGCAGAACCCTTTCTACCATCAGCCATCATCAAACTACTTCCAAACATTGGCTTGATAGGAATACCCAATTCCTTTGCTACTTGCATAGACATGCAATTCTTTGAACTTCCAGAATCAACCAAAATCCTACAACTCTGATTAGATATCATACCTTGCAAGTGAAGAAAATTCAAGCATAAGTCAAGCCTTCAATCCCAATTGGAACTAATCGAGCTCCTAGTAGGCGGCTCAAGATCTCCCACTAGGATTCCTCCTTTCCCTGATTATTTTGTTCCACAAATTCCATTTGGGCAACTTGTTGAGGTCACCCATTCCTAAGTGTGCATTCAGCAATGCAATGTCCAACTTGGCAACAATAAAAAACCTCCATTTTGTCACAATCTTTCTCTATCCGCTGTACTAAGTGGTCTCCGTTGGATAGTATCAATCTCCATTGGTGCTAGTTCTTCCACCCGTGCATATTGTACTAGTAGGCCTTGTGTAGCTCGAGGGCAAGACCAAGTTGTTGCAACCAAGGAATCAAAGCGCTCAGCCAATTGCATGGCTTCTTTATGGTTTGTGGTTCCCACATGGTCATCTCCAATTTGGTTTGTGACTTTAATTCCCGCACAAATCAATCCAAAACTTCACCTTCTTGTATATCTTGAATCTGCATGATGATGTTCTAAAATTGTGTGATGTAGCTCCTTATTGAGCCAACTTGCCTCAACTCTGCCAATTTATCTTGTGTGGCACGGGTGGCCTTTATAGTTTGAAAATGACCCAATATTTCATCCTTGAACTCTACACATGTTAAAATTGGTGTAACAATCTGTCGTTCAGCTCGCTCCACTCAAAATTGCCACCAAAGTTTTGCCACACCATCTAATTGGCTAGAGGCCAAGAGAATCTATTTCCGTTCATCTTGAAGATTAGTGGCTTCAAAGTAACGTTTGTAGTCAAACACAAAATTCTCCATTGTGCCCGGAAGATTCTTGCCTTCAAACACCTTGGGTTTTGGAAATCAAATGTGATCTTCTCCATCTCGAATTGGCACTCTCTCTATATGTTCTTGTCGTTACTGATCTCATTCATCCAGCAATCAAGTCAAGTGCTCAATTTGTTGCTACATTGCAAGGATGATGTTTGGGATTTCTACCATAGCTACTACTCTATCCCACTACTCTCACTTTATCTATTGATTAACACATAGATGCAGCATATCCACCATTCTCCATAAGTTACAATTGGAAGTATCAAGGGTTCCTCAGACACGATGATCATATGTAGAAAATCCAGCCTAAAACGTGAGGTGATGAATTGTGTGAAACAATGCTTGGGTAATATTTGGACATGAAAATCCCAATGGTCTGGTGGAAGTGGATTTGGTGGTCCATAAATTCCATCCATCCCATTCCTACTCTGATACCAATGTAAAAGACCAAGACCAAGGAGAGAAATAAGAGAATGAAAACTTACATTGGGACACTTGAATGAGGGAAAACTTTGAATGCCTAGCATGACTTCGGCTTTGGTATTTATAGGTAGCATACAAGGCCCTTAAGAAGCTTCTCAAGAAACTTCCTTGAGCCGCTTTCTTAGAGTGTAAGCCAAGTTAACTAGGAAGCTTCTCAAGAAGCTTCCTTCTAGAAGCCGCCTACTTGGTGTGCAAGCTTAGCTAGTTAGAAGCTTCTAGAAGCTACCTACTTGGAGCGCAAGTTAACTAGTCAGGAAGCTTACCAAGAAGCTTTCTAGATGCTTTTGGAATATTCTAGGCTAATTTGGCTTATTCTCTACTTTTTTAGCCTTACTAAATATGTCGCTAAACTCCATATTGCTACACCTCCGATCGAGATATGCCCTTCAAGATTGAGTTATTGCCAGGGAGTACTCTAGTGAGTAGACCAATCTATCGGCTCTCACCAAAGGAGTTGGAGGAGTTGCAAACAAAACTTACAGAGTTGTTGGAGAAGGACTTCATACAACATAGTACCTCTCCTTGGGGAGCGTTGGTACTATTTGTTCCAAAGAAGGATGGAGGACTCTGTTTTTGTATTGATGATTGTGGGTTCAATAACCAAACCATGAAGAATGCATATCCCTTGCCTTGGATCGATGACTTGCTTGATCAACTAAGTAGAGAAAGCTACTTTCCAATTTGGATCTTTGCAATGGCTATTGGCAAATTCTTATCGATAAAGAGGATGTGCAAAAGATTGGCTTTCGCACAAGATATGGCCATTTTGAGTGGAGAGTTCTACCTTCAAACTCTCTAATGCTCTAGTGGTCTTCATGGATTAGATGCATCAGGTGTTGGATGGACTATTGGATTGGTCTGTGGTGGTATTCTTAAGTGATAACTTAATCTATAGTAAGACAGACAAAAAACATCTGAATCATGTGCAAGAAGTCTTAAGACGACTATGACAATGGAAATTTTACTGCAAGAAGTCAAAATGCGCCTTTTGGCAGAACGAGGTTACCTTCTTGGGTCATAAGATCTCATCAGAGGAGATCAAGATAGAAGAAGAGAAAATCAAGGCCATAACTGATTGGCCTACCCCAAAGTATGCTACAGATGTACGAGCATTCAATGGATTGGCCAGTTTTTACCAACGGTTCATCCACTATTATGCTCATGTAGATGCAACATTGACTGACTTCTTGGGAAAGAACTCAAGCTTCTAGTGGACCACCAAGCTTGAAGAAGAATTCTAGAAGTTAAAGCACATGGTGTCTTCAAGACCGATTCTTCAACCATATGATCCTCAATGACCTTATGTGGTTGATTTTGATGCTTCTAACTTTGCAATTGGAGTTGTGTTGCAATAGGAATTCCCAAATGGACTACATCCCATTGCCTTTGTGTCTTGCCAACTAAATATAGCTGAAAGAAATTACTCTGCTCAAGATCGGGAACAATTTGTAATGGTATATGCCACCAAGGTATGGAGGCATTATCTCTTGGGGAAACAAGTGATCATGCAAACTGATCACAAGCCATTGTTGCAGACCTTACACTTGGAACACATGAAGATTCAACATCATCAATGGGAAGAGCAACTCCAATTGTTTGACATCAAACTTGATTACAAACCAGGTTGGTTCCATGTCATCCCTAATGCTCTATCACAACGACCTGATTTGAAGTCTCTTCTTCTCATCACGACAGCAATTAAGATGGTGTCAATTGACCCCAAGGTCCATAACAAGTTTCAGTCAGCTCTACAACAAGATCCCTTCTTCCAAATGGTACATGGTCGTTTGACAGTAGGCAACAAGGAGTACAACACCTTCTCCTTCAAGGAAGGCCTTCTATTCCATGCGGACCGGATCTATGTTCCAGCCAAAGATGATCTTCGACTTGTGCGCCTTTAGGAAGCCCATGATCTACCAATAGCTGGTCACATGGGGGTAGACAAGACCTTAAGTAACCTCCAACACCAATGATGGTGGCCCAACATGACATAAGATGTTCAGGAGTTTGTTCAATCATGTGAGAGTTGTCAACGCAACAAGGCCAATAACTAGAAGCCGAGTGAACTCCTTCAACCACTTCCCATTCCAACTATTCATTGGGAACATGTGAGCTTAGATCTCATCACCTCCTTGCCCAAGACACAACAAGGTCACATAGCAATTGTGGTGTTTGTGGATAAGCTTAGTAAGCAAATCCATTTGGCACCAACGGTTGATACTATGGATGCTCCAACCTTGGCACAACTCTACTTTGATAATGTATTCAAGCATCATGGGATACTACGTGTACTCATTTCCAACCGTGATCCTTGCTTCATTGGAAAGTTTTAGCAAGCCCTCTTCCAGATACTTTGCACCAAACTTGCTTTGTCCATAACCTATCATCCTCAAACTGATGGAAAAATGGAACGTGCAAATTGCACCTTGGAAGATATGCTTTGTGCCTTTGTCAACATTCACCATACCAATTGGGATGAATGTCTTGCAGCTACGGAGTTTGCATACAACAATTCTTAATCGGCAAGCACCGGATTCTCTCCTTTCTTTCTCAATTTTGGCCAAGATCCACTTGTCCTAGATTCTCTTCTTACTCCTTTCCCATTTCAGGTCCCTCATACTTCAACCTTCTTGACCACCATATCTAAATCTCTCCAACAAGCCAAATCTCACCTCCTTGTTGCTCAAAATCATCAAAAACAATATGCGGACCACCATCGTTGTGACCTCACCTTTGAAGTTGGTGATAAAGTTATGCTATCCTCTAGTAATCTACCCCTCCCACTTGATACCCAAGTTTGTAAACTTGCCCCTAATTGGATAGGACCTTTTGATGTCACTCAAATTGTCTCTGTTGTTGCTTATCAACTTGCCTTGCCTTCTCATATGCGTATCCATCATGTCTTTCATGTTTCCAAGTTGAAACCCTTTGTTCCTAACTCCCCTTCTTTTTCCTCTTGAGTCCAACTTCCTCCTCCCCCTATCCCTATCAATGATCATGAGGAGTATGAATTTGATCGTATCCTTATACATTGCTACATCCAACAAGGACGCCAATAACATACGGAATACAAGGTATCTTGGAAAAGGTATCTCCTTCATGATGCAACATAGGAACCTCTTTCTCACCTCCAAAATGCACAAATGGCCATCTAGGAGTTTGAAGCTTCAATGGCAACGAGGACATCACCAACTAGCGGTAGGAGAATATGTAACAATGTGGAGTTTAGCGACATAGTTAGTAAGGCTAACAAAGTAGGGAATAAGCCAAATTAGCCTATAATATTCTAGAAGCATCTAAGAAGCTTCTTAGGAAGCTTCCCAGCTAGTTAACTTGCGCTCCAACTTGGTAGCTTCTAGAAGCTTCTAACTAGCTTAGCTTGCATGCCAAGTAGATGACTTCTAGAAGGAAGGTTCTTGAGAAGCTTCCTAGTTAACTTAGCTTGCACTCTAAGAAAGTTGCTCAAGGAAGCTTCTTGAGAAGTTTCTCAAGGGCCTTGTATGCTACCTATAAATACCAAAGCCAAAGCTTATGCTAGGCATTCAGAGTTTTCCTCATTCAAGCATCCCAATATGAGCTTCTATTCTACTATTTCTCTCCTTGGTCTTGGTTTTTTACAAGCTCCTTTCCAATGAGCATCAACTACCACCCTTACCATAATTGAAGGAAGAAGCAAACATATTATATTTATATCAAAAGGTCAAGTACTTTGTCCAATTAAAAGAAAGTCCACTTTATAACTATGAACCCTTAAACTCATTTAGCTAATATACCATAACTAGTAATAGAGTTCAAACTACTATACAATAAAATATTGAATGAATGAGATGCCTATAACATTGTTGGCTATTAAAGGTAGAGTTCTCATATAATCAAGTATATTGGTTAGTAGAACAATTAATGAAATTAAGGGTAGAGTTCCAAGTAAAGAGTAAGTTGTGAGTAAAAGAAGCATAAAATTTGAGGTGAATATGGAAGAGTGATTGAATTAAAAATAAATAAATTTTTATAGTTGAAGCTAAGCCTAGTTGTTCAAGACTTGCAAGTGAAGTCTTTGAATAATATTGAGCTTATGTTTGTCTTATATACTACATCATTAATGCATACTAGGGATGATGATTAGCTCTTATGTTAATATTTCACCATATAAAGAAGGGAGAGCGAGAAGCATAGCTTTGAGGTGAAGTCAACCATCTTCTGTAGGTGAAGTAAATATAGACTTCTACTTGAAATCAAAATGGAACTTATGAGTTATTGAAATTTAAGAGTATTTTATGGGTGAAGCTAAGCATAGTCAGTCAAGGCTAACAAATGAAGTCTTTGACTATTAAGATACTTATTTTTGTATTATATACCACATCATCTATCTATGTTGGCACTTGTATTAGTATTTCACCATATAAAGAAGAGAGAGTGATAGAAATAAAATTTGAGGTGAAGTATATATAGACTTCTAGTTGAAATCAAAAATAAATTATAAGTGAGTGAAATCAAGAGTATTTTATGGGTGAAGCTAAGCATATTTTATTAAGACTTAAAAATTAAGTCTTTGACTATCATGATACTTATGTTTGTTGTATATACCACATCATTAATTTATGTTAAGGGTGATGATTGGTTCTTGTATCAGTATTTCACCATATAAAGAAAAAAGAGTATTAAGCATAAAATTTGAGGTGAAGTGAACAATCTTATGTGAGTGAAGTACACATGAACTTATAGTTGAAATCAAAAGAAACATATAAATGATTGAAATTAAGAGTATTCAGGGGTGAAGCTAAGCATATTTGATCAAGATTGAAACTGAAGTCTTTGACTATTAATATAC
Source organism: Lunularia cruciata (assembly GCA_948567375.1). Lineage (NCBI taxonomy): Eukaryota > Viridiplantae > Streptophyta > Marchantiopsida > Lunulariales > Lunulariaceae > Lunularia > Lunularia cruciata. The sequence goes on along the minus strand of OX419757.1, from coordinate 63,856,670 downwards.
TTATGTCTGTCTTATATACCACATCACCAATCTATGTTAGGGATGATGATTGGCTCTTGTGTTAATATATCACCATATCAAGAAGGGAGAGTGATAATAATAAACTTAGAGTTGAAGTCAATAACCTTATGTGAGTGAAGTACAAAGACTTCTAGTTGAAATCAAGAACTTCTTATAAATGATTGAAATCAAGAAAATTTTATAGGTGAAGCTAAACATATACGATAAGGACTTGCAAGTAGAATCTTCGACTGTTAAGATACTTATGTTTGTATCATATACCATGTCACCAATCTACATTAGTGATGGTGATGTGCTCTTACTTTAGTATTTCACTATGTAAAGGAGAGTGACTCTTAGTGCCATCTAACTTTTGGAGTTCATTTCAATGAAAATTTAATCAATAACACACTTTCTCTTTCATTTGAATTATAAATTCTTCTTTGTTATTTGAATTACGGACTTTTACAAAAAAAATTACCCAACATGCACATCTTTTATACTCATGTTCACTACTCACAGATAATTTATGATAGAATCTTGGATGGAACTTGGAATCTTGGATGAAAAATTACCATACAAGAATAACAAAATAAGAAATTTAATGGATAGGGAACTCAAAGGTGGCTTTGCACTCCCTTGTGGTTTTTGGATTTCTTCTTTCATAAACTAAATGTCTTAAAAATCTTAGGCTTAACCAATGCTATCATGACCCACTTGTGAGCAAGCATTTTGTCTTCTTGCAATTTTCAAATATATTGTGCATATAGACCTAAGTACTACTATTTAGTTAGAAGAAAGGATGAAGGTTTGTCAAAGAACCTACACTAATATTGAATCCAATTGGGGAGGCAACAAGTTGCTCCATTGATTGGCATAATATACATCGCATAGATCAATCTTTGCATAACAAGACTACTACAAGAGTGTTGATTTCATTACCCAATCTTAGTAGCAATCTATTCTGCAATACTAATCATCTCTTAAATAAGAATATGGTAGAGTAGAGGAGAGTAAAGGAGAGTAAAGGATCTAAAACTAGAATGTGCAATGGTCCAAAGCCCAAGGGTTTAGGGTTTAAGGAATTTCATTGTTTCTTCATTAGAGTCAATAGAATTTAGGGATTTGAAATCATAGCAAATCAAGCTCTAATTCAAATGTAGACTTCAATCTCTTGTCATATCACAACAATAAAAGCTATAGAAATTGATGTGTTGATTTTATCAATTAGGAAGGATCCATTTTAGTCCATTTTGGTTGATATGGTTAGAACTATAACACCCATGTTGCATGTATGCTATAGTAGGATATTCAGTTTTGTATTGCAAGTTGTTTAAAGATATTATATAGATTATTTATATGGATTTTAACTAAGCTTCTACATTAGCCATAACCATCAAGAATTAGTCATAGCTAAGTTTAAGGTGACTCTCTTTTAGAGAACATTGAAAGAGTGAGCACCCATGTTTTGTATATTAGTGTATTGAATTTATGTTATTCCTACATATTTGACTTTGAAGAAAGAATTGAGAACTCTTAGGACTGCAAGCCCTATTGGTCCAAGATTTTCTTGAGTCTAAGAATAACATATATGAGAAATAACTTATGCCTTAACATAGTTTTTTGGTCAAGATAAGACGACATGTTTATGTGATTATTCTTATAATTTTAGATATTATTTTACAATTTTTGACTTTAAATGAATTTTTGACTCATAAATTAAGTTATTTTAATAGTTAGTAAATTTAGTGTGTAAATATTTCACAATTATATAAACCAAAGATAAAGAGGAAAGAATCATCCTTTCATTTGCAAGTATCTTTCTCTCATTTGTTCTCTAATGAGTAATAGGTTGAGTCTTTGAGTTTTAGCCTTGGAAGAATCGTGATAAAGTTTAGTTCTCTACCTTCTTGGACATAAGGCATTACCTTTATAGTTATTAAAGGTTGATCCTGAATGAGAGACATGCTAGCTCATATGTTTGGTTTTGTTATATAGAAGGCAAGAGAATGTTCAACATTTAATTCTATAGTAGACAAAATGAGGTTATGAGAGCTTACTTGAAGAGAAAATTAGAGTAGAAGGAGATGGCTAAACTTATATTTGCAACTAAGACATATTTGTATATCTAACCATTAGTTATGTTTTTTTGAGATGAAATTGTACATCTTCTATGCATGAGAAGACTTGGAGGATTGTGTGAGGTGGATCTGGATGTTTTAGAAATTACCTTGATTTTGGAAAGAATTAAGTTTGAGATAAATACTTGAGATATTCATAGATGATAGATCAGTTTATCTTTCAATTGGTACACTTAGAACTACTACAAGGGTTGCTACTTGCATTGAGCTAGAATTTTTAGAAGTTAGTGTGGTAAATTTCCTCTTAAAACTACTTGTTCTTTCAATTTTTCTATAGACTTTGCCATTTTTTAAATTTTATTATATTGCCCTAAAATATTCCAAGAAATTTTATTAGTAGATGAGGTACCTTCAAAGCTAAGAATTATATAGAGATTATTCTTGTAGAGAAATTTATAAATTTTTGAAGTGAAGGGGTGGTTTTTAGACCAAATCTATGAGAAAATATGGTGAATAAAAATGTTCTTAGGCCAAATGGTTTGATGAAAATGGATGAAAAATTATAGGAGAAGATGCCTTGAAGTGGTTCATGTATGTGAAAAGTTTCAAAGGAGTATGATTGCCATTTGGGGGCCATGGCTAACATTGTGAGGAGAGGTTCATTTTTGGAAGGTTGAATTCTCATTCATGAGGAGTTTAAGAATGACCAATAGTTTGCTTGAATTTTTAGACTCATCTTTGGAGCATGGTGAGCTATGAGAGAGTGGAAGTTAGCATTAGTAAGGTTCTCCAAGTGTTTACAATGATAGTAGTGGCTTACTTGAAGAAAAGAGAGATTAGAGTTGAATTTGAAAAGAGTGTTAAGAGGATTCAAAAAAACTTCTCCACTTAAATGAAAAATTGATTATAAGGGTTTTTTTTGGAGAGAATTAACATAAGGTCAACTCATGTCAAATTAAAATTTTCAAGCAAGAGATTGAGAGAAAGGATATGCTTAGTGGACTTGGGATTGCATGTTGTACCTTCTTCACCAAGATTAACAAGAAAGAAATCTATGACCAAGGAGTTATATGAGGTTTGTGGAATAGAAAGACCTCCAAAGGGCCATGATTGTAGTGGAGCAATAGCACTTTAGGAGATCTTGGTTAAAGAATTTGGAGAGAGTCTTAGAACCATCAGAAAGAAACTACCTTCATTTAATTGTTCTTAGAATTAGTGATGTAGATAATGTTTTAGTTGATGGATAAACTATCCATGAAAATTACATTAATTTGTACTCTAGGATTTGATTGTGTGGGAAAGCTTAGAGAAACCAAGAAATTTTGCATTACCTATGGTTTAATACTCTCAAATGTAGTTAGTTATATTTTTACTCAATTTGTTATAAGGGGAGAGTAATAAAAGGAAATAGAGAGGAGAGAGGTAATGAGAAGTTAAGATAAGGAAATTGTATTTTTCTTTAGTAGGGATAGAGAATATGTAGAGGTCTTTCTGAGAGACTTCAAGGGCTTGTATAGGCAAAAATGAGAGGAAGAAGATTGAATGGACCTCACTATTACTTGATTTCTTTGAGGTTATAGCCCTTATATGGTACAAGTCAAAATACATGAAAATAGAGAGGAATATGAACAAGAAGAGTCTTGTAAGAGTTTGATCATTGAGAACTTTCTTCTCCATCAAAGTTGTGAGAGGTTGATGAGTGAAGTTAACTTCTTTAAGCAAGGAGATAGAGACAAAGTAATAGTATGTGCACAAAGAGTGGATAACTTAAAATCCCAAATCTGCATAATGTTAAGGAAGAGTGGGTATGTTGTGGAAATCACTATGATTAGGTTAGTAATCATGCTTGCCAAAATTTTTATTAGAGGGTCAAAACCACATATTCAAAGTAAAGTGAGGTATGAAAAAACTTCTTCTATTGTAAAATTCATCAAGATTAGTTTATATGGAAGAGAGTCTAGAAGGAGATGAGAGTGATTTTGTGGTGAGGAAAGATGTATGTCTACCACAAGTCTATGAGTATGATGGGGTTTTTGATCCTATGGAAGGAAGGGTTGGACCGCAAGTAGTAGTTACTCTAGTTCTTGCACCTTCACTAAAAGATCCACTTGAAATTTTCACTAACCAAACTTATAGATATTAAGATCAATGTAGTGCAACTATGAGAGAAGAGAAAGGTAGACTTGAATGCTGAGAGAGGTCCTAGAGTTATGAGAATATCCATAAAGAAGAGGCCAACTAGCTAATAATTTCAACTATAGAAATTCTTTTGGTTATAAACATAGAGGTCAAATTTAAAGGAATTGTACAAACTACACTTAACATGAAGCAAAGTTCTACCCTAAAGGAAAAAAAGAGAGAAGGAGACAACATCCATAATATGGTTAGAGAAGTATGAGAAGGAAGAGTGCTCAAATTCTGAAGGAGTAAACTTGGAGCTTTTGGGATAAGAAAAGAAGAAAAATCATTTTATAAAAGATACAAATTCTTCTCAAGGAATCACTCTTGGTAAGGATAGTCCTATGCCTACTAGGAATATTTACACCACCAATGTAATACCATCAACAATTGAGACTCCAAGAGGAAGTTGGGAATGGATGATTTCTTAATCTCAAAGCAATAATGGTACTATAATGCATTGGAAGACATTGGTAGCCATAAGGCCAATATCATGATAGGTAACTTGATTGCTTTGATTCCTACTTTGAAAAAGGAACTTAGAGGTGGTTTGAGTTCTACAAGGATCAAGAGAAAAAAGAAAACAAAAGAAGGTGTCAATATCATTAGGGGTGGTGGATGCAAAATGAGTACCATGAGAAGCTTGTGAATATAAATTTAAGATTTCCATTGTTGTATTTTGATTTGTTCTCTTTGAGACCACACAAGTGACTAGATATGGAGCCTATGGATAGAGGTTTTATTAAGACCTATCATAGGTGGTTGTGCACACTTGTATTGAATTCCTAATTGCCAAGAACTTTTATTATAGGTCTCAATTTTCCTTCTATCATCTAAGAAAGAGCAACCTTACCTACCATCAAAACATGTATTCCTAGTATATTAGTCATCACTTCCACTATTACCAAGGAGAAATACACTACGCATCTAAAGAAAGGAATCTAAGTACAAGACCTGCATACCCATCTAAACCATTTGGAAATACAAGCAAGCATGGGAAGCATGAAGAGGATCTAAGCACAAAAAGCTTATAACTTTTTATGCTTCTAGTTCACAAGTACCTCAAAGGGTCCTTGCTTTGTACAAGAGCTACATCCAACCTATACTCCAAGAGTTGCTTTCAACTTGTACTCCAAATAAGATAATTTTATGATTTTTTGTTAGAGAAATAATTTTGAGACTTGATCTAAGATAACTTCTTAACTATAGCTTCCAATTAAACATTCTAGAACATAATAGATACCATGCAAGTTAAGCTTTTTACTTAAATATAGCATGTCCAAATTTAATTAGTATAGCTCTCATGACAGTATACCAAACTTAATCTCATTTTTGTATCTCAAAACCCTAATCAAGTTGCCTCTCTTGGTTCTTACTAGAGTCTTGGCTCAAGATTTTAATAAAATATAAATAACTCTTAACCAAATCATCACTTCCTCAACCATGACCTCCAATAGTTCCACATTAGAGGTCCCATGTACGATCAATTGTATCAATAAATCTATCAAAGCTTATGATAATAATTTTTTATTGAGGTTTGATAATTGATACTCATTGCTTGTAAACCTTGATTTAACAAAATTTACAAGGACGTTACTTGTGGATTTCTCAAAACCTTTACTAAGTTTTGTATTTGAAATCTAAACAATCCCAAAATATAAATCAATATCCAAGTTGTGCAAATATTTGAGCTTTGCAAGCACAAGTATACTTGATCCAAGATCTTGAGTTCTCTTATTGATTATTTCACATCAATTTCACACAAAAGTTCAAGACCTAGCCATAAATAATAAATCCAATTCAATTGGTTATTTCAAACCAAAACTTGAAATATAATTAAAACACCAAACTTCCAAACAAATTTGTTTCAAGTACTCAAAATTCAATTGATCATACCACATTTAAGACAAACTCAAAATATAAAAAATTTTGAGCATGGTTCAAACCAAATTTTATACTCACTCCAAGCCCATTTATAGATCATCAAAAACTCTTGTAAAACTTCCTGAATCGTCCAAATTGTTTGTTTGGGTAGGATCTAGACACCACTTTGCTTGATTAATTAGATCTTGTTTATCAATTGCTTAAATATCACATATTTGGTCTCCATATTGTAACCTATCTACTCTTCTCTCCAAAGATAGTCTTTTCTTCCTAAATGTACCTCTTGAACTTCCCCAAATACCCATGCCTTAAGAAAATTGCATGATTCAAATTCTTGTACCTTGGACTCTTGGCAACTCTTCCTTTTGACACATGGAACTCCAAGCTTCACCTCCAAAGCCTAGAGCAAAATTTCTGGTCCCTTTCACCTTGTATATTATGTTACAAAAATATAGAGATAAATAAAACTACTAAATTATATAATTTCATTTAATATGCAAACCACAAAACAACAAAGTCAAGATTCATACATCACAACATCAAAGATGCATATGTTGATGGAAGATTTACTTCAAATACCATTTTAAAGAGGTTGATGAAGAAATTGGATATAATACCTTCAAGATCTTCAAAATTTATGGTGAGTGTGGAAACACAAGCAACAAGTTTGACCAATGCATGTAATGGACAAGGTGGTAGTCCCAATTATGAGAGATCAATATGTTATGACTTTCCAAGTCTTGAAGGATTTAAGCTCTAATTTGCTACTTAAGAGGCCATGGTTGAGAGTAGCTTGTACAATTAATTGATGGTATGGTGATACAATGCCAAACAAAATGCAATATATCCGTAAGAATCAGATCTTTCTTGCAAGAATATGGTTTGGGAATGACCAGACTCCAAAAAAAGTGTCATTGATGTAGTTCTTTGTTGGTACTTGTTTAGCATCTTGGAAAGAAACCACTCCCAACAAAAGAGTAGTGTAACCAAGAAGACGCACTATAGAAAATTACAAATAAACTATCAATTTCACAAATAATTTGTCCCAACTAAATGTATGAAGGTAGTGATCTAGTCATATGTAAAAGCTACTTCACTATGAAGATTCTTACTCCAAAGAGCATATTCTACTTTTCCTAAAAGGTACATCTTCTCCCAAAGGATCTTTGCTTAAGTGCATATTTGTCATCTCCTTGTTTGCTAAGTATTGTCAATAGGTCACTTAAGTCACATCAATATACAGGAGAAGTACACCAAGGATCACACATACAAGGTAATCTCACTACAAATATTCCTTTAACATCCACAATATAAAGAACAAACAACAATACTCAAAATTAAGCAAAAGCAACAAAGAGCTTTTGGCTCTTTCACTTTTATTTGTCTTTGTTTGATTGAATGAGAATTTATATTAGATGACAGCCTTAAGTAACAAAAATAAATTTAGGTCCTAAGAAATCTAATAGCTAATAGGCTGACACCTACAAAGATCTCTACCAAAACTACAAGTGTTAGTATTTATTTGAGATCTCCTTATCCTTTTTATCATGTACAATTCCTTATCTTATTTGCTTATAATTATTACTTGCTTGCCTTTGAATGACAATAATTCTTCTATGGGTTTCCTTCTCTAACAATTCCTACTAAGAAGAATTCTAAGTACACAAAACTCTTTACAAAATCTTGTTGCAAAGAACTAGTTTTGCCTCTAGCTGCCAAAGAAAAGCTCAATCCTCTCCTTGAAATAGGCTATCTCTAACTCAATAAATTTTCTATATACATGTTCCTTAAGATTCACAACTAAGCAATCCATCTCTAGTTCTTTGAAGGTCTGAACCTAAAACTTAAATTTATGTATCTTGGTCTTCAAGTTGAGGGTCTAAATTTGCAACTTCAATTTTTGTACCTTGGTCTTGATCATCTTCCTCTCCATTGCTTCTTTGGCAAGGATCACCAACAAATCTCAAAGATCCTCCAAGGTCTTCACCATCTTTATACATTTTTCTACTCTAGCTTGGTTGTTGAACAAGTCCTAGACTTTTGTAGCAACTTCTTTTAGCATCCAAGGTCATCTTGATCCTCCTCCTCCTTCCAAATGTCTTCTTGCATGGTCTCTAACTTGAGTCCAATTTCCTTTTGTTACTCCTCCATTATTACTTCCAAGGTGATGTACATATCATGTTTTGTCTCAAATTCCTTCTTTACTTGAAGGACCTATGCACTCTGATCTTGCAATTTGTTCTACCTACTTCTACCTTATATTTCTTGCTATAAGAAGATCACTCATGTCTTCTTTCAACCTTTGGGCCTCCTCTTCTTGAGCTTTCTTTGCACACTCAAGCAAAGACTTCTCTTGTCTTAATTCCTCCACCTCCTACAACAAAGAATCACTTCTCTTACACTCCTTGTGCATGTTCCTATTTTTCTCTATTTTTACCTTCTAGTGGTTGTTCTTTATGTTTAGATCATACTCATTTTTATGCATCTTTTTAACTAAGGAGGTGTAGGACACTACTTTAGGCCAAGCCTCCTTGTATTGTGGTAGGTCATCTGCAAATAATTCAACAATAAGTGAAGAGTGTTCATTATGAAGGTTGCCCAATCAAACATGTACATTACTTGTTCTTTGGTGATCACCACTTCATCTTCATGCCAAACTACTCCAAGAATATCTTCTTCTGGATCTATACTTGTTTGTCCTTGGTCCTTTCTCCTCTTTCTTCACCCACACTTACAACATCAAGGGAAAACTTGGGTAAACCAAAGTTGCAAGTTCTTTGCCCTGAAAGTCTTCTTGGTCTTTGGCTTGGTGGCTCACTTTGGCTTCCTCTTTGTTTCTTAACAATTCCAACTTTGCATCTCTATGCTCATGGATTTACACATGTCTCTGTCTCTTGTAGAGTCAACTCCTTTTCTTCATCTTCATCTTCTTTGTCTTCTTTGGCTGTTTCCTTGTTAGTGAACAACTCCACCACTTGAGGATTTCCTTGGATCTTATTAATTGCTTGGGTGGCTTTGCTAGACTTGTTCTTTTTTCTATGCATAGACCTTGTTCTTGTTTAATTCCACAAACCCACCAATTTTAGAAAACTTGTATGACCTTTGTCTATGTAGAGCAAAAAGAACAAGTTGCAGATTCTTGTACATTACAAAAAGATTTAAAAAAGTCATTCAAGTTTTGCTTCTTGAATAGGCTTTGTAATACTTTCTTCTTTAGTTGGGTAGCAAAGTACTCCACAATCCTAAACTACTTTTGCTCTTCATTGTTAAGCAAGTTTAGCCCCATATAGAAATAAAGTGCAAAGGAGGCAAAGTAAGTTGCTCCACCATCTTCTTCAAGTTCCTTAAGAATTGCCTAAGCTTTTCATCAAAAGCTTTGTGCCCAATTGATGGCTACTCTTGGTAGACATACTCAAAGAAGATTGCTTGATTTATTATCAAGTAGGTTGTTTGTTTGGGATAAAATAGTTTCATTAGAGATGCCACAATTGCTTGTATGGGTGAGATTTTGGAGGTTGGAAGTGTTTAAACAGCTCTTGAACCTTATGTAGATACTATTTTACATGGTTTGATGGGCATTTTGTATAGGCTTTGAGTACTTATTCACTACCGCATGTTGATCCACAATTACTAGCAATTCGAACTTCATGTTCTTGAGTTGCAAAGAAAAATTTGAACTTAGGCAATCTTTCTAGATTCACTCTACCTATGTGAAATCTTTTATAACAAGCCATCCTTTGACTATTACTTGTGAGTTGTTCTTTGATAAAAGAGCTAGTGATCTTTATGCTCATTTCCTTACCTACATCTTTGAATTTTGTGTCAAGTGAGTATTTTAGAGACTCCAACATCAAGACCAAGCAACCTTCTCCAATGCTCTTCAGTTCATTCTCTTGGATTGCCCCAAAGGTTTCTTGACTCCTTGTGCTGACTACTTCTTATTACTTGGAAGTATTTTGAAATTTTTTTGCTAAATTTTACAAATAAATCAAGGATTACAATCAAAGATGAGAACTTGTAGTTTACATAATGCCTTGTCCATATTCATTCAATTAATGATTAAACATTCAAACTCATGTGCTTCTTGAAGTAAAACAAGTTGTAGACATGCTATAGTTAGCATGTAGATTTAGTTCTTGCAAAATAGATATTTGGATATTTGGTTTGTAGATGGTATAACATGGACATGGCAAGTTTAGTTTTGAAGATGCCAAAGAGTGTTCTCCAAAACAAACTAGTGAATTAAGTGTCTCAATCAATGATGAGCACTCAAGACAGGCCATGGTGGGAAAAGACCACAACTAAGTACATTTGAGCTAATTGTGGAGTAGTCATGTTGTCGTACTTCTCTTTTCTCCCTCTGCTAACACACAGGGTGCCTAGCTATGAAGACTACAGATCAGAGGTTTGAGGTAAACCCGTAATGACTTGACTGAACACACGTGTGACCCTATTGCCGGAACCCTCCTTTCTCATAACTAATATTCTTGCTATCGGGAAGGGTAGTACCGGGCAACCTAACTTGTCATCACAACACGCACTCCTGGTCTGCTGATCATCACTTCTAGCATAACCAAGGAGAAATACACAACACTCCTAGAAGGAAATAATCTAAGCGCAACACCCGCACACCAATCCAAGCCAACTAGGCATACAAACAGGCATACAAGCACAGAGAGGATCCAATCACAAGAATAAGAGAACAACTCTTTGTACTTTTTGATCCAATCACAAGAATAAGGCAACAACTCTCTGTACTTTTTGTCGTAAAAGAGCTTCAAAGCCTTCTTGCTTTGTCATCAAGCTCATCTAACTTGTAATCCAAGCCTCCTCCCATCTGTACTTAAAAGTTCAACAAATTTCTACTCCATGTGGGGATTTTCTAAGTCTTTTGATGGGGAAAACTCTGTGCAGGTCATATAAAAATAAATATTTTTTTATATCTTGGATTTTAATGTTCTAGAATTCAATGGAAATCTTGTAAAATAAGCTTTCCAATGATATAAAATACACTTCAATCGGATCCCTACAACTTGCCTGACAAGCTCTCAAAGTTGGCTAGGGTTTTGCAACTTTCACCCTAATTTCGAAATCCCCTTTTTAGGTTTACTCCTGGTTCTTGGCAAATTTTCCCCAGATTTCTGATTCAAAAATACACTTGATCCTCAAAAATACTCTGGCAACCTGAAACCCTCATTAATAGTCATAAGATATGAGAATTGATATCCAATCAAGATGAAAGATAAAATTGCTCTACCGAGCTTATGACAATATCTTGAGCACAATGTTTTACATCAGATCTCATTCTTCACAAATCTAGAACCAACCAAATATTCCATAATAGTTGGTTGTATTTTTTCTAAACTCTTGCAAATTTTGGTAGCCTAATTCAACCCTAGTTCCTAGATGTGAATTAATTCATGGGCTATGCTAACTTGTGAACTCTACAGACCCAGGTATACTTGATCCAAGACTCTGATTTCTCTATTTGAAGAATTCACATGAAACCTTTGCATAGAGGTGCAAACTCTATTCACCAACAACTTTGGAAATTTTCATAAGGAAATTCAAACCACAACTTGGGGAGTGACAACAACCCCAAACCTGATCATTAGCTCTTCTCCAACACCTTACATCCCATAAGCTTCAACTTCAATTAATTGAATCTGATTTGAGATTGACCCAAAACTGAAATTTATTGCACTAAGTACCATAAGAACTTTGTCTACTCTCAGATCCCATTAATAGATAGTGAAAATGTCTCAATAAGCTCTCTTAATTGACTACTTTGTGCTCTTGGGTATGAATTTAACCCCCCTTGACTCAGTTGATCATATCCCTCTCATACTCAACTCAAATCGTGTGATTTTTATCTTCAGATTTTAGCCTAACATTTATTTTTTTCAACCATCTTCTTTTTTCCCCAAATGGCCTCTCCTAACTCTCTAGATGGTAAAAAAACTCCAGACTTTTCTCTTGGGACCCAAGCTCTTGCACATTTGTCCTTTAGTCTTTTTACTTTTTGACAAGTGCACCCCACAACTCCACTTTGAAGCTTATGAGCAAAAATCTAAGTATTCCCCAACTATAGAAGGACATATATTGTCAAGTCCCAAAAATTTCCATAAGTAAGCAACGGAAGGACGATAGGATCCGGGTTTCCCATCACCGACTCCACAAACACTTCCCTAAAATGTGCTACCAACCAATCCCGTAAGTCGTCATGGTGTAAAATCTAAAGCCTGATGAGAAAAGGATTCAGGAGTGGCAGATTGGGAGCATGGGACATCTCATGCTTGAATGCTTCCTCCGATGCTCTAACACTTGCTCTTTGCTACAACTCTCACTCCCAATGTCCTTCTCCCCTCAAGACTCTCCAAACTAAAACACACTTGTCTCTCCACTCACCCTCATCTTTATTCATCTGAGCCCTCAAACATGATAAGATTGTAACCCACATGGCCAATCACATACATGTACATAGATGGCTCACATGGCAACATCTCATCCGTCGGATCTAGCATACAACCTACCCCACTAACATGGAGATAAACTATGATAAGTCACTTTTTTACGGCCTATGCAAACCACAACATGACAATGTCCTTGGTTATAGGACAGACATTAATTATTTTGTTTAGTCAATCTACAAAGACTACAATGGAGTCAAAACTTGAGGTGGTCTTGGGTCATTCACAAACCAGATCCATGCTTACCTACTCCTAATGTTATGTAAGAGTAGGGAGGCGCCCTATGGGAGCATGATTGGAAGCTTTAATCTATTGATAGAGTAAGTAGCTTTGAACATAATCCATCATATTTGTGCTCATCTTGGACCAATAGTAATGGCATTTGATTGCATGTAGGTCTTGTGGACTCCAATGTGACCTGCAATGGCGGAGTCATGACATTCCACTAGGATGGTGGTTCTTAGGTCTGGATCATTGGAGATCCATAACTTACCATCACAAAAAGTGAGTCCTTGGGTATTAGTTATACCTTTGAATAATTGAGCTCCTACAATTTATGGATCAATCTTTCTAGCAATAAGAATCATTGGCCAAAATTTTGGGTTCATCTTGACCTCTACCACCAGATTGTTCACCATAGGCTTTTGGATGAATGCATCTACAAGTTGCTTCTTGCCTTCCACATACGTGATTCTCATGTTGAATTGTTATCTCCACTCTACTCAACAAATTAGTTTGGTAGGACAAATCTTTTTGTGTCTTGAAATAAATTAGAGGTTTGTGATTTATCTCCACTACAAATGCCTTCTCACTAAGATAATACTTCCAATGCTTGGTTGCAAGGACAATAGCTAACTCTTCACATTTGGTGGTGTGATAGTTGCACTTTGATGGTAATAGATTTTGAAAGAAATATGAACTTGGTTGCCATCCATCATTCCATTCTTGTAATAGGATTACTCCTATTGCAACGCTTGATGCAGCTATAGCTTGCTTGATTGGACATTCTGGATCATATAATCTTTAAATACTTGATAGGAAAATTCTTGTGTGGTTCCCTATATCCACTTCTTTCTCTTTCCAGTTAGTGCCATTAAGGGTTGTATGACCTTGGAGAAGTCCTTGACAAATCAACAATAAAACCCAATCAATCCCAAGAAACTTTTGAGTTAAGTATGATCTTTTGGACCCCATTTTTGAATGACATCTATTTTATCTATTAACACTTGAATACCTTCTACACTTACTCCATGACCCAAGTAATCTACTTTAGACTTGCCAATATCACACTTTGAGACTTTGGCATACAATTGGTTTTATCATAGAATCTAGAGGACTTCTCACAAATGTTGCTTGTGGTCCTTCATTGTCCTATTATAGACTAAGATATCATCAAGGAAAATGATAATAAAATTATCCATGTATAGATGTAATATATTATTCATCAAATTCATGAAAGTGATTGGTGCATTGGTAAGACCAAATGTCATCACTAGGTACTCAAAGTGACCATACCTTGTTCCAAAGGCAATTTTGTGTACATCTTCCTCCGTGATCTCAATTTGGTGATAACCACTTTACTTTATAGATCAAGTTTGGTGAAGAGTCTTGCCCCATTAAGTTGATTAAATAGATCATCTATGCAAGGTGATGAATATTTGTTCTTCATCATCTATTGATTTAAACTCCAATAATCAATGCACATGTGTATTATACCAACCTTCTTCTTCACAAACAAGACACAAGCCCCACACGGTGATACATTAGGTTGGATAAACCCTTTCTAGAGCATATCCTTGATTTTAGCCTTGCATTCCTCCAACTCATGAGTTGATAGTTGATATGGGGCCTTACAAGGAGATATCTCCCCAAGAAGTATCTTGATTTTATGATCTACTTTCCTTTTTGGTGATAATCTTGAGGATAAATCATCAAGAAAGACATCTTGAAACTCATTGACCATATCTTTCAAATTCTCAAGAATTTATCCATCAAGTTGTGCACTCTAGACTTCTCTTATTAGACCCATGAAACATCTATTTGTCTTACCAATAGTTGTTGTCCCTATGACATAGAGAGATAGATCTTGCCTTTGTGATCTTTCTCTATCTCCAATGATCTTCCATTGGCTAATTCTTATTATTTTCTTTCTCCAATCCAATCTTTGTAGTGCTCTATCCATAATATGCATAGGGCTATATCTTAATGAGCTAATTGTATCACTTGCCACTCAATTTCTTCTTGATGCTCTCCCATAGAGAGTGTTACATTTCTAGGTAATGTATCAATCCTCTTTATTTGACCATTAGGTAACTATACTTCTTTATTCTCATCCATCTATATTTCTATCCCCAACCTTATTGCAATAGAGCAAGATAAGAAATTCTTTGTTGTTCTAGAGTCTATCAATACTCTCACTTGATAAACTTTTGGGATTCCATTTAAAAAATTAGTTTTGTATTTTTTTTCCTCAACCTTTATGCACTTTTCATCTTCATGCCCCTACTTTTACTCCTCTCCATTGAGCTAATAAGGCTGTGAGGTGCTTTCAATCTTCATTTTCAGATGTGATTTCAATATCTTCTTCTTTGATTCATCTTTCCAAGTTGTTCAAAGGTTGTCTGTATGGAAGTTAAGGGCCTCTAGGAAGGCAAGCATGAAAATTGATAGTTCTATGCCCAACTTGACTGCAATTGTAACAAATCATTATCTAATTGAGCCCCTTCCCCTAGTGGGACTCCATCTCTCTTTTCTTTGATCTAAACCCATTCTCCTTGGAGCGGTTGTGCTCCTTGGTATTGGAAATGCATGTTTCCCAATTCCATACAAATTGGTCCACCAAAGTACGGTATTTCAGTTTGATAGTGTTGTGTTAGGACTACCTCTTCACCTCCTCCAAGTGCTCTTGCTATTCTCTAAGCACACACAATGGCTTCAAAAATGGTGCAAGAACTTTGTACCATTACCTCTTTGTGAATTTGCTCTTTTAACACCCATTTGAAATCATCAAGAGCTTCTACTGGACTCATATTAGTTATTATGACCTGTAGATCAAGAAATGCTTCCACATACTCTTGTATGATGTTCTATTGCTTCAACCCCATAGCTGGGTTTGAGCAATTTACATAGAGTCCAAAGATTGGAAATTCTTCAACAACTCATCTTGTATTATTATCCAATAGATCTTTCTTCCTTCTGCCAACACTACCATTCCCAAGCATTGTACCATGTGAGAGCTTTATTGGTCATGTACCTACATGAAAATACACATGCAAAATGATCAATGATCTTAGTTTTGAATAATCAAAAGTATTGATTCATTCTTAAGATCCAATTTTCCACTATTCCCATGGAAATTTGTCCCTTGTATCTTCTTCATCCATAGTAACAATGTGGCTTCATTGTTGATTGGGGTTAGTGTCATTGGCATGAGTGACTCCTTAGGTACTTTGGTCACTATTATTGGGTTTTGGTATGATGCTCCTTCTTGCATTGCATGATAGTTCTTAAATGTATGTACTTGACTTTGCAATGCCTCCATTTTCATCTTGATCTTTAGAAACTTGTTCAACATCCATTGTATTCCTTGCATCAGATCTTGCAACTAGAGCTCCATGATTCATACATATGACAAATGCTCAATTGCTACTTTCTACTTCAATAGAGTGTGAATATGATTTTGAGATGGAGCATGGATGATTGAGACTACCATTGGGACCTTAGAAGGTATCACTTGTTGTTAATATTCCTCACCAAATTATGGACTAAAAATCTCTAAATATCACTTTTGGTCTAACTACATAAAAGATTTCTACTTGAGTGTTTAAAGAAAGAGGATTTGGTATATTAAAATCCATTGTATCAAATAGAATGTAAATTATCAAATCTCACTCTCTATCATAAATCACCATAGGTAGAATCATTGGATTTTGCAAATTCATTACTATGTCCATGATTTCTATTCCAAAATGGTAAACAAGATATTGGATGTACATAATCTTAATATAGAATGGATGCAAGAATGGAAAGCAAGGTGTAGGAAATTTTCCTTTGAGAGCATCCATCCTATCTTCACTTTAAAACACCCCAATCTATTAATTGTGCTATTTTTTCTCCCCTCAAAATTACCCAGTCTCAATATCCAATGTTCCTCCAAGAGAAGTGATCCACTCACTTGGATTAAAACACCTACTCTAATACCATTGTAATGTTCTGAGTACAAGGGAAACCCCAATGGAAACACAAGAAAAGAAATACAAGAGCAATACAAGGCTTTAGCCCTCAATACTCTGATGCCCCAAAGGAGTACCTTGTTTTTATCATATCATAAAGAGGATCTGTTCAAAAGGAGCTACACCCTTGGATCAAATACATGGATTGGGGATATGTCAACAAGCTCCACCCTTAGATTAGTTGCATGGATTGGTGACATATTGATCCTTGTCCTATTTGGTTGGTCAAACAAGTTTGACCATATGGAATCTTTGGGAAATCTTCTTATAAGAAGCTCCAAACAACATAGTTGAGGTACTACTAGAAAGCTCTTGACAAGACAAACATGGGAGGAGAAGGTAACACTTTTGGCCAAAAGCAATAGATGTGTTCATTTTTTGAGGCTTAATTCATCTGTTTAGGTCTCCTAAAATGGCTCTAACGTTTTCAAGGTGTTTTGACCTCAACATACTAATAGAAATATTCTTTTGGTAACACATGTATCTAATCTACCCAGACCATGATATATAAAATCTTGCAAGATATTATCAAGCCAATTTCCACCTCTAGATATTATGTTGAGCTAATGGTATTACAATGGGTCATGAGAATATCATATCCTTAATTTTCTTGAATGATTCTTGCTGTGTGATCTATTTAAAGCTTATTATCTTCTCCAAAATATTCATTAATGGTAAAATCACATGAGCATAATAACCATTCATAAAAGCTTGCCAATCTATCAAATACTTAGATTTTTGCAATATCCTTAAGAGTAGGCCAATCATAATGGCCTTGATTTTCTTCTCAATTTTTAATTTTATCCTCTTTGTTGAGACCTTATGGCCCAAGAAGATAACTTACTTCTTCCAAAAGATACACTTGGATTTCTTGCAATAAAATTTCCATTACCATTGTTGTCTTAAGATCCCTTGTTTATGGTTCTTGTGTTTTATCTTTATCCTAATGTAAATTAAAATATCATTTGAGAATAATACCACATATTGATCCAATAACACGCCTAACTATAATACCATTAGCTAGACATATTATCTAAAGATGACATTTGGCTTGGTAAAATTTGGAAGGATGTTATATATGATGGACTAAGTAGATAAAACAGAGGTGTCACCAAAAAAGTACATCCACTAATAGAGAAGGAGTTGATAACACCTTTTAAAACTTCAGAGTTAATTTTGGAAACCTAAATAGAGGAATTAGGCCTTGAAAATGAAAAGTATGCTTTCTCATACCTATTGTTTATCTCATTGGGAGCTTTCCAATGGTACCTCATCAATGCAATTTTGAGCTTCATATAGGAAGATTCTCTAAAAATTCCCTTTGGTCAAACTTATTTGACCAACCACACAAGACAAGAATCAACATGTCACCCATCCATACAACTAATCTAAGGGTGAAGCTTACTGATATGTCACCAATCCATGTATATGATCCAAGGGTGTAGCTTCCTTTGAGTGAATCTTCTTTGCTATATAATAAAGACAAGTTGCTCCTTTGGGATATTGTAGTATTAAGTGTGAAGCTTTGTGTTTTTTCTCTTTTATTTCTCTTGAGGGTTCTACTATCCTCAAAATATTAGAATGATATTAGAACTTGGGTTTCAATCCAAGAGAGTGGATCACCTCTCTTGGAAGAAAGTGGTCTTTTGAGATTGAGTAATTTTGAGGGGAAAAACCATAGTGCAATCAATAGATTAAGAGTGTTTTAGAGAGAAGATGGGATAGAAACTCATAGAGTACAATTTCATGCATCCTACTTTCTATAACAAGTTTTGGGAGATCAAGATGACCACGGAGGTATTGCAAAATCAAGTGCATACCTTCAAGAATGATCAAGCAATGCAAGAAAGAAAACCATCCCAAAACCCAATACCAATGGCCAAAGTACTTGGAGAGTCACTCATGCCAATGACACCAACCTTGGTTAACAATGAAGCCACATTGTTACTATAAATGAAGAAGACATGCAACATCAAGCCTTAAAAGGGAGAACATTCTATGGGAGTAGTGGAAAATTGGATTTCAAGAATGAATCAATATTTTTAATTATTCACAATTGAGATCATTGATCATTTTGTAGCTATGTTTGCATGTGAGTATTTGACCAATAAAGCCCTCACATGGTATGATGCTTGGGAATCAATGTTGGCAATAGAAAGGGAGGTCACTTGGACAGCAATGTAGGAAGGGCTACTTAAGAATTTTCAATCCATGGATTCTGTGCAGATGGTCCAAATCGGACTATGGGGGTTGAAGCAAAAGAACAAAGCAAAAGAGTACATAGAAGCATTTCTTGATTTGCAAGTTGCAATGAGTCTAGTAAAAGCTCTAGACAATTTTAAATGAGGATTAAAAGAGCAAATTCACCAAGAAGTAATGATACAAAACCCTCACACTATTTTTGAAGCCATTGCTTGCACTTAGAGTATAGCAAGGGCACTTGGAAGAGATGAAGGGGTAGTCTTGACTCAACATCATTAGATTGAAACACCACACTTTGGTGGAAAAATTCCTATAGAATTGCACAATATTTGATTCCGCAATCAAGAAGCACAATTGCTCCAAGGAGAATAAGGATGGGTCAAAGAAAGGAGAGATGGAGTCCCACAAGGAGAAGGGACTTGAGTAGAACAATGTCATTGCTACAATTTTAGCCAAGTTGGGCACATAGCTATTGATTTTCATGCTTTTCTTCCTAGAGGCCCCGGCCTCTATACAAGTAATCTTTGAACAACATGGAGAGTCAAATTGAAGAAGAGGATGCAAAAATTGCATTGGAAAATGAAGATTGCTAGTAAATGTACCTCACAACCTTATTGGCTCAATGGAGAAGAGAAAAAGTTCTGGAAGGTGGGGGGGGGGGGGGGGGGAGAGGGATGAGTGCGCAAAGGTTGAAGAAGACAAAATCACAATTTATTGTCATGAATGGAATCCTAGAAGACAATCAAGTAAGAGTATTGATAGACCTTAGAGCAAGAAAGAATTTCTTATCTCACTCTATTGCAATAAGGTTGGAGATGGATCTAGAGAAGGATGAGAATGAAGAAGTAGAGTTAAACAAAGATGGTTGAATTGTTACCTAGAAAGGTAGCACTCTCTATAAGAGAGTATCAAGAAGAGATTGAGTGGCAAGTGATATAATTAGCTCATTATGATACAATCTTAGGCATATTGTGGATGGAGCACTACAACCCCACGGTTGATTGAAGAAAGAAAGTAGTGAGAACTTGCTAATGAAATATCATTGGGGTTAAAGAAAGATCACACAAGCAAGAACAATCTCTCTATATTATAGGGACAATAACTATCTATCAGACAAATATATGTTTATGGGCTTCATAAGAGAAGTCCAAAGTGCACAACTTGATAGAAAAATTCCTAAAAAATTGAAAGATGTGGTCAATGAGTTTCAAGATGTCTTCTCAAATGACCTACCTGTATGATTATCACAAAAAAAGAGAATAGATCATAAAATTGAGATACTTACTAGGAAGACACATCCTTGTAAGGCCCCATATTGACTATCACCTCATAAGGTGGAGGATTGTAAGGCTCAAATCAAGGATATTCTACTAAAAGGGTTTATCCAACCCAATGTATCACCATATGGGGCTCCTATCTTGTTTGTAAAGAAGAAAGATGGTACAATATGCAAGTGCATTGACTACCAAGGCCTAAATCAAAAAATGATGAAGAACAAATATCCCTTACCCTACATGGATGACCTATTTAATCAACTTAATGGGGAAAAGTACATCACCAAACTTGATTATGGTACCCATATTTTTCATTTCATAGAAACAATGAGAAGTCTGTATTTGATTCAACCCGAAGAAGTCAACTTTGTGTCAGAGGAAGAAGGACTCAAATCGGATTGAAGGAGTGCAGACCCAAAGGAGGAATGGAAGTTGCAGGTCAGGATTATTGTGGGAGCCATATCTCAATGACAAAAATTCCAAATCATGCGTGCTATATCTTGTTGGAATTGTCTCGTTTAGTGTTTTCTTTTGCTACCAAAATTGCAAAGTTTGGAGGTTTGTAGCAGAACTTACAAGCATTTGAAGTTTTTTTAGTAGATGTATGGAGTAGTTGAGTGACTTTGGGTTGAGGTTCTTTGGGTCTACATTACTTTGGCTTGAGATTCTTTGGGTCCACATTACTTTGGGTCTATACAACTTTGGACTTATATGACTTCGGGTGTAGAGACTTTGGGTTAGAAGATTCTTTGCCTCAAGACAAAGGTGACCAGATCTGAGGTAGTTGGACCTCGGAGTGCAGTGAAGGTGACTTTGAAGGTCTTGCTAGAGGCATCAAAGGAAGTTAGAGTAGGGAAAGAAGATATTTAAGATACCCCTAACTGCAATTTCAGTTCAGATTGAAGATAAGATAGAATTAGAAGAGAAAATAGTTGTAATGAATGAACCCAAAGTGCAGGATCAGATAGTAAGTGCCTTAGGGTCAGTTATTTGAGACTTTAGAGATGAGTGGGTTGCAAGATTAGGAAGTAGATAGATTACCTATGAGTTTAATTTCAGATTAGAGTGAAGAATTGGTAGAAATAGAGAAGGATTTGGTGGTATTTGGTATACCCAAAGATAGAGAAATGATGAGAAGATCATCCAGTTTGGAAGCCAAAGTCAAAGTAGACATCCAATTGGATTAGGACCAATTTTGAGATAGGAAGAGGCAAATATGAAGAGGTGCATTGTCATTTTGGATCAGTAGGTTGGTAAAGTCATTAAGAAGTAGTTTAGGGAGTTAGACAACTATCAAGAGCTCAACCTATTTAAAGGAGACCTTTGCAATCTTATGTTGTTCAGTACTCATTTTCTTGAGAATAGATAAAGCAAAGTGTTGTGAAGTAGTGCTCGTCGCTTGAGCTTAATTTTGAGTGTCAATTTTGTGTTTGTGTTTGTGAGTGTTGAGAGAATTTCAAAGTGCAAGTTGATGTGTTTGTTGGATATTGGATTCCATAGTTGTGATCTTCATTCTCCGTGTGTGATCTTGAGTGAAGTGCAATCGGGGCAATGCCTTGATAGATCTAAGAGGAATTGTAGTGTTGGTAGTATTCTACAATTGTGAGTGCAATTTTGATGTGAAGCAATTTTGATTGAAGAAGTTGTGCCTTCAGTGGAGAGGTGGAATACAATACTAAGGCAAAGATGCTCTATAGTGAAGTAGCCATCTTTGTGAAAGATTAAATCATCACAATCAAGATTGTTTGGAAAGATTTGCTATGTTGTGATTATGAGTGTATGAATTAATGATAAGTTGTCAAGTTGTCAAGATTGAGCACTTGTTACTCTCTTCTGGGTGTGGCTTCTACCCAAGAGTCTAAAGAAGAAATCAAGAGGAACCACATTTGTCACATTTGACTTTGTATTTGGACATTTCTAACCGAAATCTCTATGGGAACGAACTTTACTTACCCGATTACCACAAAAGTGATATTTTTTAGGTTGTCACATGATTTTTGTGAGCCAAACTCATGTGACAACCTAACAAATATCACTTTTGCGGTAATCAAGTAAGTAAAGTTTGTTCCCGTAGAGATACACAAAAATATCCAAATGGTATATGAAGACAAATATGAAGACAAATGGTAACAATCTCAGTTCTTCTTGGTTGCATCTTTAATCTCTCATGTAGAAACTACACCCAGAAGAGAGTAGCAAGCACTGACTTGCAATCTTGTCACAAAGTAACATTCCTTAAGCACAAGTCCATCAAATCTTTCCAAGCAATCTTGATTGTGATGATTTAGTCTCTCCCAAAAATGGCTACTTCAATGCAAAACAACCTCACCTCAAAATTGCATTCCACACCTCTATTGAAGGCATAACTTCCTTATCCTTCTTATTTTCTTTGCTTGACATTCTCCTTTTTAGTCGGAGTCATCTGATTGGAATTGATTTCTTGCTCTCCAAACCCTCACATTTTATTTATTTCTTTCCACTTGGCCCCGCCTCATGCATTTTGCTTCTTCTTGATCTGATTCCTCTCTAAATGATAACCTTCTTCTCCAATTTCTTTGGAACTTCATCTTCTTCTTTCTGGTTATCTATGTTTGCAATCTCCGGCTTTTCCTCTTCTCTCTCTAGTACCGGCTGCATCTCCACTCCATCCTCACTCTCAGTGCTTGCTTCACTACTCTACAATGTGATTTTGGGTTCCTCTTCTCTATCTGATTCTTTTGCCTTGTACTCGGCCTCACCTTTTGATTCCTCCGCCGATGACTCTATTACCACCATGTACTTCTTTGGGTTCACTTTCTTGGTCTTCCATGGTCTTGCAGCCGCCACTTCTTCTTTGGGTCAACTCCTCTTCTGCGGGTTTGGAGCAGTCACCACCAATTGCACACTCTGCTCCATTTGTGCATAATTGTGACAACCTGGCAAATATCACTTTTGCGGTAATCGGGTAAGTAAAGTTTGTTCCCGTAGAGATACAAATCAGAATTGGTCAAATACAAAGCAAAGTAACAATTCCAATTCTTCTTGGTTGCATCTTTAATCTCTCAAGTAGAAACCACACCCAAAAGATAGTAACAAGCTCAAAATCTGGACAACTTGTCACGAATACACACTCCTTAATCACAACATAGCAAATTCTGTCCAAAAAAATCTTGATTGTGATGATTCAGATTCTCTCAAAGACAACACGTCACTGCAAAACAACTTTGCCTCAGAATTGTGTTCTACCTCTTCACTGAAGGCACAACTTCCTTGATCAAAACTACTTCACATCAACTTCACGCTGCACTCACAAATGCAGAATACTACCAACACTACAATTCCTCTCAGATCTGTCAAGGCATTGCTTTGATTGCACTTCACTCAAGATCAAATAAATAGAATGAAGATCAAGGCTACGGAATCCAACATCCAACAAGCACACTAACTTGCACTTTGAATTTCTCCACACACTCACAAACACACACAAAAAGTTGATACTTGGAATCAAGCTCAAGCGACAAGTACTGAAAACAACACTTCACTTTATCTATCTTCAAAAATATGAATACTGAACAACATTACAACACGAATGCTTCCCTTAAATATTGAAGCAATTAACACTACTAACAAAAATACCGTTTCCTAACAACCTTTCCTACCTGTAGATCTGAACTGACAATGCAACCCTTCATATCTGCCTCTTCAAATCTCAAATCTTTTTCTACTCCAATCCAATGTCTGCCTCATCATCGGCTTTGAAACTCGATGATCTTCTTATTATTTCTCCTTCTTTGAGTATATCTAATTCTACTAATTCCTTCACTACTTCTACTACTTCTACACTAGGAACTACAATTGAGATCATGGGTAATCTTTCTATCTCCATATCTTCTGACCCACTCTTCTCTAATGTCTTAAATAACAAGTCCAAAGATACCTGAATTCCTACCTCTGCAACATCAAACTTTCTCTCCTCTATCACACTACTCCTAATTCTCTCTAACTCTGAATTGACTAAATCTAATTTGAGACTGATATTGTCTCCTACTTCTAACATCTTCCAATCTACTCTCTCCCTTAATCGGATCAGTAAAGTATTCATATCCATATCTTTGGCTTTCCTCTTCCAAGTTTCCTACACAAGCAACTTTAACTCGTGTAATCTTGCTTCTTCCAATCTTCCTTCAGCCTCAGTGCACATCATAGCTCTCAATTTTCCAACAACGTCTCCTACTGATTCCAACTCATACCCTCAAGATCGCTCTACCTTCAACTCTTCTTGGTACATCTTCAATTTGTCTTTTTACTCAGCAACAAGCATCTTCTTCTCCTCCGCATACTGAGAACTCCGCAACTCAGCACTTTGTACCAACTCGTGCAATCTTTCTTCTTCTTGATTTCTGACTGCCAACTCTCTCTGCCATGCTTGATCCTTCCTGGATGCACTTTTCCTCAAGCTTTCCAACTTTGCTCCATTATTGCGGCCATCGCCTTCACATGAATACTCTTGATGTGCACATCATTGACCTCCTCTTTCATGTTGGTCAGCAACATCACCTGCTTCTTCAATTCTTTGGCTTGCTTTTGAAGTTCCTTACCTCTTGACTCAAAACTCTCTTGCAACTTCTTGAAAGTCTTCTTTTTCAGAACTGCATCCACCCAAAGTTCTTCAACTTCTTCGTCTCTTTGGACTACTCACTCCTGCAAATCCTTCACTTCAATCAACAGATACTTCACCACCTACAACTCATTTGTCACCTTCATACGATCTTGGGGAATTACCTTCTGGTGCTCTTTTAACAGCCCCAACAATGGAGTGACCACCTTTGATAGATACTATATTCCTCCCAAGTTCTCTTTGTCTTCAGCTCCATCTTTGTACTTTGCCTCTTCCACCGGCTCCTTCTGCCAAAGTCCCGATCTTTGTATCTTTAGTGACACTACTTCCGAGCTTCTTTCTTCCTTACCCACTGAACTTGGACCCGCAAGATACTCCTTTTGTCTTCCAGCCCCCTTCACTTCCACAACCAAGGCTACGCAATGATTCTTCTTTCCTTGTACACTGTCAATCATTGCATGACAAGCTTCACCCACTCCAACCAATTGCTGAACCTCATGTTCCCCCTCACTCTCACTTCCAGATTCCTCACTTTGTAAAGTGAGTTTGGCTTCTTCTGAGTCCTCTCCTTGAGACTCTGTCTCCCCTTCAGACTCGGTTTCCGATAGTTCTTCTTTCACTGCCCTCTTACCCTTCAGAACCAGTCTTTGGGTCTTCCTTTGTGCTAGAGGCGACTTTGCATCTTTGGGTTTACTATGCTTCTTCTTCTCCGGGCTTGTGACTTCTTCCATCTTCCATTGTCCCATCCTCAAGAAGTGATCATCATTGGCTTGCACGTGTGCCATATATTGTTGCTCTTCTTCATCTGCTTCCCATTTCAAATCAAGATGGAAATGTGACACCATGCGACGCCTCTCCTCCGCTATCAACAAGTTCAACCTGAAGTAGAAGTGTGCTGCAAACGGTGCAAAATAATGTGGAGGTGAACTTGTCCTCCAATTGACCACCATCTGCCTCATTTGTTGGTGGAAGCACTTTGCACAGTTCACCTTCACTCCTGCAAACATCTGGTGGAAAAAAACCGCCTGTTGCATGTTCACGTAAGTTGTTTGTTCTGGTTTGAGCATGGCCATTATCGTCCCCATGATACTTCATTTGATTAGGTCCCAAAAGGACTCCACCTTGTAACCATTTGTGGTACACGGAGCAAAGAAATATTTTTGTATGTCCACCGTCTCCTCTACAGCATCACACTTCCGATAGAAGGTGATCCCTGTCGGTTCTCTTGCTTCCTTCCCCAATACTAACCTCCAATCCAACTCAGTCCATCAAGCTAGATTTCCCTCTTCCCCTCGACTTCAAGGCCTTCCTTGTAATTACTGGCAGCTATTTCTACCATGAATCATGGGAAACTGAAATTCAAGTTCCATGCTAAGAAGTCATACTAAGTCTATTCAAGACTTCAATTCTTGCTACGACATCCAACCTATGAATTGCAAAACTTCATACTGACAGAGGGTTTGTGACCTTCTTTGCCATGATTTGCTCTCTTGTTCTTTGGCATTAGAAGGCTATTCCTTCTCTTGGACGAGACACTCTAACCCCTTTTGGATTTTGGAAACTTTCACTCTCAATTGGCTTCTTGACACGCATTACTGCAAGACAACTACTCAGAGGTACAAGAAATCTACTTGACATATTTAACTTTCTCCTAGGCAATTGCAATTTTATATTACCCCAAATTGCAGTCATTCTTCAATTGATTTCAAAATCAACTCCCCCTTCTTTTGCGTGTTGCTATCCTGTCAAGACATGCTTCTTCTGCCTCCGCCGTTTCTTGAAGTGTACTTTCTTTCCAAGTAGAAAGGTTGTTAGACGGTCTTTGTATCGGCCTTTGCTTCCCAATCCAAAGACCATGGTCTTTGGACTTCTTCTTCTTTGTGCTTCCATCATTGGATCCAAAGTCGGCTTCTTTGGATTTCCTCTGCATACACTCCTATCCATTCTTTCTTTCGCAATTTGGCTTTCTTGCTTACTTCTTCTCAAACAAAAAAAAGAAGAAAAAGTGGGCACCACAATAATACTCATCATGGCTTCTAATATGAAGAATGTACTATTGCTCGTCTGCATCAACATCTCTCCTCAAGTCAAGATGGAAGTTTGACACCATTTTTTGTCACCTTGCCGCATTCAGTAGATTCAATCCTAAGTAAAAATGGGTTGCAAATGGCATGATGTAGTGTGGAGGCATCTTATCTTGAAAATTTCACACCATCTGTCTTGTGCGGTAATAAAAGCACTTTGCCTAATTGATGGGTTCCCTTGCAAACATCTTATGGAAAAACACTACTTTGTGTTTTATCACATAAGTGATTCGCTCCGGCTTGAAAATGGTCATCATTGCTCCTACAATGCCTCTCCTCACAGGGTCCTTATAACTCTCAATATTATATCCATTCTTCATGCATTTTGAAGAAAAGGCGTCTCTCACTTCTTGGGTTTCTTTGGCTACCTCTCCTTTCCCCAAGAATGTGGCTCCTTGCTCCTCACCAGCCTCTCTTCCAAGTACTAACCCCCAATCTGACTCTATCCAACAAGCTAGATTTCCTCTCTTCCCTTCCTCCTTTGGTCCCTCTAGACACTTACTCTCTATTATCTCGGTCATGAAACCTGGAAAACTAAGGTTCTTATTCCATGCCAAAAATGTGATCCAAAGCTTGCTCAAGACTTCAATCCTAGCGATCACATCTAACCTCCAAATTGCATGATTTCTCATTGCAAATTCCAAGTTCTTCTTTCCATCTCCCATCCTACTCTACTCCACTCTGGGTTTGTGAAAACTTTTCCTCTTGATCATCGGACTGACAATCTTGACTTCCTCTCGATGCACAAAGGCATCTATTACTACAATTTCTTTTCCATGATTCCCCTTAGGACAAATTTGTAATGGCAATGGAAAGTTACTTGTCATTCCTCTTTGCTTCATCTCAATCTAAAATCTTATAGTGGTGTATTTTCTCAGTCTCTCTTCACTTCAAGCTTCTACCAAGAAATCACACCTTCTACATGCTCCTCTTCTATCCATGTCAATTTCACACACTCATAGGCTAGCCATTTTTGTGTACGGTACCTTCTTGAATATCCAACCCCAAAGGAAAGTTGTTACATTGTCTTTGCCTCGGGTTGAGCACTATGAGACAAACTTCCATTACATTGGGTTGAATGCTGACATGACCAATCCTAGTACTTTCTTTCTGACACAAAGTCACTTTATTTTAGGTTACAACCCAAGACACCATTCTTTGCCTTCTGATGCCATACAAGTATAATACGACTTTTTTTGTACACTTCTTCTTCAAAATAGGATAAAAACTTAAGAAAAAAACAAAAATATGAGTACCACATTGATCTACGGAGTGGTTACAACCAAATTAGGATTGTGGAGGAAGACATACACAAAATAGCCTCTCAAACAAGGTATGGTCACTTTGAGTACTTTGTGATGCCATCCAACCTCACCAACACACCAACCACTTTCATGAGTTTGATGAATGACATATTTTGTCTACACTTAGATAAATTTTTTATCATTTTCATAGATGACATCTTAGTATACAATAGATAATGACAGAGCACAAGCAACATTAAGAAGTCATCCAAATTTTATGATAGAATCAATTGTATGCCAAAATCTCAAAGTGCAAGTTTGGCAAGTTTGAAGTAGACTACTTAGGGCATAGAGTAAGTGCAAAAGGTATCCAAGTATAAGTAGATAAAGTAGAGGTCATCCAAAAGTGGGGTGCTCCAAAAGATCAAACTCAACTCAAGAGTTTCTTGGGATTGATAAGGTTCTATCATCAATTTGTCAAGGACTTCTCCAAGGTTACATAACCTTTGATGGCATTACTTGGCAAGGAGAAGAAGTGGATGTGGTGAACTACACAAGAATTGGCCTTTCAAGAATTGAAAGATACATTATTACGTGCACTAATCTTGAAATAAGATGACCCAAAATGACCAATCAAGTAGGCTATAGATGCATTAGGCATAGCAATACGACCAATACTGCAACAAGAGTGGCATGACAAATGGCACTCAGCTGTATATTTCTCTCAAAGTTATTATCGGTAGAATGCAACTATCACACCATTGAATGAGAAGGGTACTACACATACATTATCTAGGAACAACTATTAGCTATTTAAATTCCACTAGTTGGTCATCCTACTCAAACTCAAGAGTATATGATTCTGCAATTGTCATTTCTCCCTCATTGCTGAAATGTGTATAGCAAATGCCTAGAATGAAAATCATACTTGTCGGTAGTTTACGAGTGTCATTGCAAGAGAGGTACATATACAAATGCAGGCTAATATGTAGATGAGTGGAGTAGATGAAGGTGGGTGTGTCCAATACATATATTCACAATGAAGGCAAAAGGTGACTTGTCCTTGCAACCAAGCATTGGATGCACTATCTTGGTGAGAAGGCATTTGTAGTCGAGACAAACCAAAAGCCTTTAGCCTACCTCAAGACACAAAAGATCTATCTCATCAACAAATTTGGTGGGTAGAGTGGAGACAATGGCTCAACATGATGATCATATATGTGGAAGGCAAGAAGGCACTTGTAGATGCATTCACCTGAATGCTTATGGTAAACAACCTAGTGGTAGAGGTCAAGATGAACCTAAAATTCTGGCCATGGATTCTCGCTACTACAAAAACTGACCCATAGATTGTAGGAGCTCATTCATCCAAAGGTGTCACTAATATCCAAAGATTTACTTTTTGTGTTGGCAAGTTATGGATCTTGGATACCATAGATATAGGAACCACCACACTAGTGGAATGTCATGATTCCACCATTGCAAGTCACTTTGGAGTGGACAAGACCTTAGATGCAATCAAACGCCATTACTATTGGCCCAAGATGAGCAACAATGTGATGGAATATATTTAAAGTTGCCGACTCTATCCATAAAATAAAACTTCTAATCAAGCTCTCACAAGATTCCTTCAACCCCTCCTTACTCCTACATAACATTGGGAATATGTTGTCATGCATATGTACTATAACTCCCATTTGTGCATGTGTGTGGTATTATGATATTTAGCTTGGTATTACAAATACTTGAGAGATATTATTTATTTTGAGATAAAGGATGGTTATGCATTAGTCATGATTAGCTAAAGTTAGTCACAGCTAAGATAGAGGGGACCTTACTTTAGAGGAAGTAGAAAAGATGAACACCACTATTTTAAATTCTAGTATATTGACTTGGTATAATTCCTAGGTATTTGGCTTTGAGGAAAGAGTTGAGAACTCTTGGGCCCACAAGCCTTTTTGTTTTGGATTCTTCTATAATCCAAGGATAGCCCATGTGAAGGAATCCTTGACTTAATGGTTGGGTCAAGATAAGATCACATGCTAAGTGGAATATGCCCATGTGAATGGATATTCCTTTGACTTTATTTGAATTTTAGCCTAGTAACTTGAGTTACTCTAGTAATTAGTAACTTTGGTGCATAACTATTTCACAAGTATATAAACTAGGGGTGAGGAGGTACTCATCATCCTTTCATTTGCAACCATCTCTCTCTCATTGAGTTCTTTAGTGAGCAATGTCTTGAGTCTTGGAGTGTTGGCCTTGGAAGAGTATGATGGAGTTGAGGTTCTTTGCCTTCTTAGTCCATGGTGCGCTACCATAATAGCCATCAAAGGTTCATCTTGAATGAGAGACAAGCCGGCTCATAGTACATCACTACACAACATACATAATTTTCAACATCATACACTATAGAAGCACAACTCATAGTTAAGTTATACATCAACTTTAAAGTGCCACAATAATCAGTTCTTTATCAACTTGAATCAACTCAAATAAGATTAGTACTTGATCATTCACTCAACAATCTGCCAACAATTGGGCATTGATTATAGTCAAGCCACATCCACTCTAGCTAAGAGACTCCAAGTGACACTTGTTGGCTTTTTGTCCACCATAGCAAAGAACTCAAAGGCTCAACATCAGAAAAGTGAGCTCTCTAGAGCTGCACTTTGAAGGTGTATCTCTGATTTTGACCTAGGTCTCCAACCCTAATGGTCCCGCTGATGGCACAACCAATAGTGCAAATGGTGCAAATGGTGCAAGTGATGGTGGGTCTCACCATGTAACCAAACTTGAAATCTAACAAGTAGTCTATGAGTAACTGCCAAAATACCTCTAACAACCAACAATACTACTCTAGTGTCCAAGAAATCTAGCTTTGACACCACAAATATTATGATAACTATCATATATATATACACATCACTACACAACATACATTGTTGTAATATCATACACTATAGAAGCATAACTCACACATAAGTCATACATGAAGTCTAAAGTGCCACAATTGCCTCCCTAGTTGGCACTTAGGTCCCTCTAACTCTAGATAGCCATCTACTCTAAGTATATAGTATACCCTATGGTGGGCAAAGATCAAGACGCCGGTTCCTATCAAGCCTCATCATTAGTTGCTTGTCTGCAATCTGTACCACATAATGGGTGAACTAGCTATAGGTCAAGTATATCAAGGACATAACCAATGTCCTTGAGGAACCACCATGAGAGGAGTAGTCAAACATACCATATGACATCCTCTCAAACAACTATCACACACTAACATAGTAACAAATCCACCAAAAGAGCCGCATAACATACATCGCAAGCACACATGTACAAGTGCCAAGCTTGGGTCCATAGTACCATCAATGTTTGGGAGGTGGTATGGCAAACAATTGCACACATGATCCTTCCAAACAACACCATCATGTCCTTCCAACATAAGGACTCCAAAAGGCAAAATCTTGTGCACTCTCAAGATAGTGCAACCTATAGTAACATCAAGTGTTGTTGGTGCTATCTATTGTAGATACACATAGTCACTTGGATGAAGTTGATCGATCAAGATAACCTCTACAAATAGTAACCTCCTCAAAATAATAGCATATTGTAAGGTATCCCTATGCTGACCAATTACCAACTTTTCAAAGGCCATCGGCATCACTTTCTAAAAGATCTTTGCCCGTTGAGAACCTACACTCACCTATATGTTTGGATCATCCAAGTCCAAAACTATAATAGCATCTCAACAAATGGCTGTAGGTAAATCTGGATCTTGTCAATAGAAACCCAAGGAACAATTGGTACATTGTGGTAGTTACTGATTATCTCACCAAGTGGGTTGAGGCTAGATCATTGAAGGACAAGAATGAAAATGAAGTTGATAGATTTCTTTATGAACACATTATCACTAGGTTTGGGTGCTCTTTGGAGTTGGTTTCTAATAGATGATGAGAGTTCACAAGGAGCATCAATAGCTATGCTATGACATTTTTCTATCACACATAGAGTAATAACATCCTATAAGCCAAATTCCAATGGCTTGGCAAAGAGAACCAATCAGACCTTGTGCATGGTATTGGCCAAGGATGTAGAAATGGAAGGAGCTAAACATTATTGGGACAAGAGACTTCATGCAATTTTGTGGGAATATAGGACAACCATGAAGACTTCTATCAGATATTCTTCATTTCATTTGGTATTCTTCATTTCATTTCATGGCATTGAATCTACTTACCCATTCACTTTGATCTGTAACACCCATTTGTGCATGTGTGTGGTATTGTGATATTTAGCTTGGTATTACAGGTACTTAAGAGATATTATTTATATAGAGATAAAGGATGGTTCTATATTAGTCATGGTTAGCTAAAGTTAGTCATAGCTAAGATAGAGGAGACCTTACTTTAGAGGAAGTAGAAAAGATGAGCACCACTATTTTGGACTTTAGTGTGTTGACTTGGTAATATTCCTAGGTGTTTGGCTTTGAGGAAAGAGTTGAGAACTCTTGGGCCCGCAAGCCTTTTTGTTTTGGATTCTTCTTTAGTCCAAGGATAGCCCATGTGAAGGAATCCTTGACTTAGTGGTTGGGTCAAGATAAAACCACATGCTTAGGGGAATATGCTCATGTGAATGGATATTCCTTTCTACTTTTTGACTTTACTTGACTTTTAGTCTGGTAACTTGAGTTACTACGGTAATTAGTAACTTTGGTACGTAACTATTTCACAAGTATATAAACAAGGGGTGAGGAGGTACTCATCATCCTTTCATTTGCAACTATCTCTCTCTCATTGAGTTCTCTAGTGAGCAATGTCTTGAGTCTTGGAGTGTTAGCCTTGGAGGAGTATGATGGAGTTGGGGTTCCTTGCCTTCTTAGTCCATGGTGCGCTACCATAATAGCCATCAGAGGTTCATCCTGAGTGAGAGACAGGCCAACTCACATTTTTGGTTCCATTGCCGGGACCTCTCTAGAAGGCAAGATAATGTTCCGCGTTCAATTCTACATTAGGCAGAAGGAGGCTATGAGAGCTCACTTGGAGAGAACATTAGGAGAGGAGAGGGCTGAACTTATGTTAGAGAACCAAGATCTAATTGTATACCATGTAGTTCATTATGATGTTTTTGAGGTGATTTTTTACATCTTGTACACATGAGAGGAATTGGAGAGATTGTGTGAGGTGGATTGCAGATTCTGGGGATTAAGGTGATTTTGGGCAAAATCTCAAGTTTGAGATTTGGACTTGAGATTTCTACACATGATAATTTGGGTTATCTTTCAGTTAGCACACTTGAAATTATTGTGAGAGCTTCTATGCGCACTGGGCTAGAATTTTTGAAAGTTGATAGGGTAAAGTGCTCCCGCAACTGCATGCTCTCTGGAAAATTGTACAGAGTTTGCCATTTCTTCAATTTTCAGTAAATTGTCCTGAAAATTTCCAAGAAAATTCAGTGCATTGTATCCTACCTGCTGCTACAAAAATTAGAGAGAGATCGTTCTTGCGCAGGGAGTAACAAGTTTTTGAAGTGAAGGGGGTGGTTTTCAGACCAAATCTGAAATATGGGTGGTGAATAGAAAGGTGTCTAGGCCAAATGGCTCAATGAAAAAAATCTGAAATTTTGCTGGGAGGGACCTCCTAGAGTTTTGATCAAGTGTGCCAAATTTCAGAGGATTGTGACATACTGGTTGGGAGATTTGAGTGACATTGTGAGGAAAGGTCAATTCTGCAGAGTGGAGATCTCATGCATGAGGAGTTTGAGATCAACAAAAAGCATGTTTGAGTGTTTAGATTCATCTTGGGAACATGGAGGGTCATCAAGAGTGGAAATTGAGATTATGCAAGGTTCCCCAAGGGTTTGAGGTGATTTTAGGGGTGGATTTGAGGAAAAGAGAGTTTACAATAGAATTTGAAGAGAGTGTTGAGACGATCCAAAAACCTACACCACTTGGAGGAAAGAGTGAGTCTAAGTGCTTTTTGTGTGGAGAGAAGGGACATAAGGCAAGTTCATGTCCATTGACCTTTGAGAGCAAGAGATTGAGAGAAAGAGAGGCTTACTGGACTTGGGTTTACATGTTGGACCTTCTTCACCAAGATTGGGAGGAAGAAGATCTAAGACCAAGGAGTTGTGTGAGGTTTGTGGAGTTGAAGGACTTCCAAAAGGACATGAGTGTAGTGGAGTAAAATCACTTTTGGAGACTTTGGTGAAGGATCTTGGAGAGAGTCTTAGTACAGCTACAGAAATACTACCACCTTCATCAGCTAGCTCTCAAGATTAGTGATGGAGATAATTTATCAACTTATGGATAAACTATCCATGAGAGTTAGATTAATATGCACTCTAGGATTTGATGTTGCTATAGAAATCTTGGAGCAACCTGAACCTTTTGTGTTCCCTAGAGTGGATTATTCTCAGATGGTGTTAGTCATGTATATACTCTATTAGTAATAGAGTGAGAGAAAAGAAAAGAGAAAAAAAATTGAGAGAAAAGAAAGATAGTGAGGGGTTAAGATGGGGAAACTTCCGGTTTTCTTTGGCAAGGATGGAGAAGATGTGGAGGCCTTTGTGAGAGACTTCAAGAGAGCTTGCATAGGAAACAATGAGAGGAGGAAGAATGAGTGGGCCTCATTATTACCAAATTTCTTTGAGGATGCAGCAGTTACATGGTATGAGTTAGAATACCAAAAGAGAGAGAGGAGAGATGGGGAAGAAGAGTCTTGGGAGACTTTGACTTCAGCACTCATTGAGAACTTTCTTCCTGATGAGAGTTATGAGAGATTGATGAGTGAGGTTACATTTCTCAAGCAAGGAGATGGAGAGAAAGTGAGAGTCTATGTGGAAAGAGTGGAAAAGTTAGAGTCCAGATTTCACATAGTGTTGAGGAAGGGTGGGGATGATGTGGAGACTACAATGATTGGCATAGGGGCCATGCTCACCAAGAATTTTGTGGGAGGGTTGAGACCACAAATTAGAAGCAAGGTGAGATACGAGAAACCTTCTTCCAAGGTTGAAGCTATCAAGATCACAATTCGTATGGAGGAGAGTTTGGAAGGGGATGAGAGTGATTTGGTGGTGAAGGAGGTTGTGCATCCTCCTCAAGGCTACAAGTATGGTGGAACTTCTGATACTTTGGTGACAAGGGTTGCACCACAAGTAGTAGTTGCTCCAGTTCTTGCACCTCCACCAAAAGATCCACTCGAAACCATCACAGAACAACTTGCGGATCTCAAGATCAATGTGGTGCAACTATGGGAGAAGAGAGAGGTGGATCAGAATGTAGGGAGAGGGCCTAGGATTTATGGAAACTATCCATATAGAGGAGGCCAACAAGCCAACAATTTCAATTATAGCAATTGTTTTGGTTGTGGAGGAAGAGGCCATATCCAAAGGAATTGCCCAAATTCCACTTACCATGGAGGAAGGGGTTATGAGAGAGCCAATAGAGGGAAAGAGGGAGGTAGTGAAACCCAAGTGGCTCCTAATCCCAACAAAGGTAAGGGGATAGCATCCATAGATGTGGTTGAGAGCAAGTATGAGAAGGGAGAGTGCTCAAACTCCAAGGGTCTTAATTTGGAGGTTTTGGCACAAGAGAAGAAGAGAGCTCGTTTTGCAGAGGATGTTCACTCTTCTCAAGGATTTAATTCAAGCAAGGATACTCCTATGTCTATTAGGAGCACTTGCATCTCAACACCATCAACAACAAAGACTCCAAGGAAGAAGTTGGGGATGGAGGACTTCTTGATCTCAAAGCAACAATGGAACTACAATGTGTTGGAGGATGTTGGTAGTCACAAGGCTAACATCATAGTGGGCCAATTGATTGCTTTGAACCCTACCTTGAGAAAGGAGCTTAGAGGTGGTTTGAGTTCTACAAGGAGCAAGAGGAAGAAGAAGGCAAAAGTTTCGGTATCAATGGGGGTGGTGGATGCCAAGCCAGCACCATGGGAGGCTTGTGAATATGCCTCCAAGATTGATGTGAGAGTGAATGGTCACAACATCAAGGATGCATTGGTTGATGGAGGATCAACAGTGAATGCCATGTCAAAAAGGTTGATGAAGAAGTTGGGTATGATACCCTCAAGACCTTCAACATTTGTGGTGAGCATGGCAAACAAGCAACAAGTTTGACCAGTAGGGGTGATGGATAAAGTGGTAGTTTCAATTATGGGAGTTCAAAATCTCATGACTTTCCAAGTCTTGAAGGATTCAAGCTATGACTTACTTCTTGGGAGGCATGGTTGAGAGCAGCACGCACAACTGATCGATGGCACAAAGGGTACTTGAGGATTGGACCATCAAACCATAGAGTCACAGTTCTTGTGACTAACACCAACATCACTTCACATTCAGATACACCATCTTCTGATTATTGGGAATCAGATTTTGAAGAAGGAGCTTCAGGTGTGGACACAAGCATTGAAGAGGAGATTTCCACGGAGGAGGATGAATATGAATCTGATTCAGATGTGTATCCTTTGTGTGCTATGGATTTTGCACCTAAGCCAAAGGTTTTGAAGGACCCAAACAAATCACCATTGACACTTGAGGAGGTAGAGAGAAGGTTAGCTACCCTCAAGTATGGCCCAAATGTTACCAAGGAGGAGAAGGTGAGATTTGAAGAGATTTTCTGCAAGTTCATCCACGTGTTTGCTTTTAGTTACAAGGATTTGAAAGAAGTCACCTTGGAGGAGCACAAGATAGAGGTGGAGTCACATGCAAGACCAATCCGCCAAAAGCAATGTCGCATTAGCCCACCAATATCTTTGGTTGTGAAGGAGGAGATTGATAAGCTCAAGGAGGCTGGATTTATCTTTGAGGTGGAGAATTCAGAAGGGGTGTCTCCAATTGTCATTGTGAAGAAAAAGAATGGCAAGCTTTGGGTATGTGTGGATTACAAGAAGCTCAATGCTGTTACCAAGAAGGACTACTACCCATTGCCATTCATTGATGAGATCTTGGAGGAGGTTGCAGGTCATGAGAGGTACAGCTTTGGAGATGGTTATAGTGGATATAACCAAATCAAGATTGCACCAGAGCATCAACAACTCACCACATTCACCACACCTTGGGGAACTTTCGCTTTCAAGGTCATGCCTTTTGGGCTTTGCAATGCTCCAGCCACATTCCAACGGTTCATGAACAAGGTATTTGAACCTTTCATTGGGAAATTTGTGAGAGACTTCATTGATGACTTTTGTGTCTATGGGAGCAAGGAGGAGCACTTTGAGCACCTAATCAAAGTCTTGCAATGCTTGGATGAGGCAAATGCATCACTCAACCCAGAGAAGTGCATTTTTGGATGTGAAGAAGATCTACTTTTGGGGCACATCATCTCCAAGGATGGAATAGCAGTTGATCTTGAGAAGATGAGGAGCTCATGACAATCTCAATCACTCAAGAGGTTCCAATGGAGTACAAGGAGATTGTGGATTTTTTGACAAGAGGTAACTATCCAGAAGGGATGCATGCTAGGGAGGGGAAGGCCCTTGCAGCAAGATCTAGACCTTATACAATGGTGGAGGATATTATTTTTCACCAAGGAGCAGATGGTCTACTTCAAAGAGCAGTGGGTAAGGAAGAGTCTATCCTACTCATAAAGGAGTTTCATGAAGGTTTAGTATGTGGAGGACACTTTGCAAGAAAGGTGACTGCTTTCAAGATTCTAGATGCAGGTTACCATTGGAGAGGGATTTTCAAGGATTGTCTTGATTATTGCAAAACTTGTCATGTTTGTCAAGCTTTTGCTAGAAAGTCTATATCCACTCCACCACTTAGATCAATTCCATTGCTAGGACCTTTTGAGAAGTGGGGAATTGATTTTGTAGGTCCTCTCAATAGAACCCCAAGGAACAATCGAGACATTGTGGTAGTTACTGATTACCTTACCAAGTGGGTTGAGGCTAGACCATTGAGGGACAAGAATGAAGATGAAGTGGGTAGATTTCTTTATGAATGCATTATCACTAGGTTTGGATGCCCTTTGGAGTTGGTTTCTGATAGAGGAGGAGAATTTACAAGAAGCATAACTACAACCATGCTACAACATTTCTCTATCACACATAGAGTAACTACATCCTATAAGCCAAATTCCAATGGCTTGGCAGAGAGAACCAATCAGACCTTGTGCATGATGTTGGCCAAAGATGCAGAAATGGAGGCGGCTAAACATCATTGGGACAAGAGGATTCATACAGTTTTGTGGGAGTATAGGACAACTATGAAGACTTCCAACGGATATTCTCCATTTCAATTGGTGTATGGTATTGAGTCTACCTTACCTATTCACTTTGATCTTCCTACCTTCCAAAGCATTCATAGGAGATTGAAGAAATCACAAGGAGGTGATGCAGAGAAGTCAAGGAAGGATTAACTCATGGAGTTGGAAGAGGCAAGAGTAGTTGCTATGGTTCGATTGGAGCAAGCCCAAAGGAAACAAAAGGAGAGCTATAACAAGAGGCAAGGCAAGAAGAAGGTGGAGACTTTCAAAGAAGATGATTGGGTAATGTTGTTTGATTCCATTCGATTCAAGAGAGTGCAAAAGAAGTTTTTGCCTAAGTACTTTGGACCTTTCATAGTGGAGAAGGTGTGGGGCAATTACACCTATGATCTCAAGGAGTTGGGAGGAAGACACTTTGATAGGATTAACCATGATAAGTTGAAGATGTACCATAGAAGGTAGAGAGACCTTCACTTTGAGGACAAAGTGAAAACTTAGTCCGAGGGTAAATGTAACACCCATTTGTGCATGTGTGTGGTATTGTGATATTTAGCTTGGTATAACAAGTACTTAAGAGATATTATTTATATAGAGATAAAGGATGGTTCTATATTAGTCATGGTTAGCTAAATTTAGTCATAGCTAAGATAGAGGAGACCTTACTTTAGAGGAAGTAGAAAAGATGAGCACCACTATTTTGGACTTTAGTGTGTTGACTTGGTAATATTCCTAGGTGTTTGGCTTTGAGGAAAGAGTTGAGAACTCTTGGGCCCGCAAGCCTTTTTGTTTTGGATTCTTCTTTAGTCCAAGGATAGCCCATGTGAAGGAATCCTTGACTTAGTGGTTGGGTCAAGATAAAACCACATGCTTAGGGGAATATGCTCATGTGAATGGATATTCCTTTCTACTTTTTGACTTTACTTGACTTTTAGTCTGGTAACTTGAGTTACTACGGTAATTAGTAACTTTGGTACGTAACTATTTCACAAGTATATAAACAAGGGGTGAGGAGGTACTCATCATCCTTTCATTTGCAACTATCTCTCTCTCATTGAGTTCTCTAGTGAGCAATGTCTTGAGTCTTGGAGTGTTAGCCTTGGAGGAGTATGATGGAGTTGGGGTTCCTTGCCTTCTTAGTCCAGGGTGCGCTACCATAATAGCCATCAGAGGTTCATCCTGAGTGAGAGACATGCCGGCTCACAGATCTTCCTACCTTCCAAAGCATTCATAGGAGATTGAAGAAAGCACAAGGAGGTGATGCCAAGAAGTCAAGGAAGGATCCACTCATGAAATTGGAGGAGGTAAGAGCAATGGCTATGGTTCAAGTGGAGCAAGCCCAAAGGAAACAAAGGAGAGCTATGACAAGAAGCAAGGCAAGAAGAAGGTGGAACCCTTTAAAGAAGATGATTGGGTAATGTTGTTTGATTCTATTTGATTCAAGAGAGTGCAAAAGAAGTTTTGGCATAAGTATTTGGAACTTTCTTAGTGGAGAAGGTGTAGGGAAAGTACACTTATGATCTCAAGGAGTTGGGAAGAAGATACTTTGATAAGATTAACCATGATAAGTTGACAATGTATCATAGAAGGTAGAGAGACCTTCACTCCAAGGACAAAGTGAAATCTTAGTCCAAGGATAAATGTAGCACCCATTTGTGCATGTATGTGCTATTGTGATGTTTAGTTTGATATTATAAGTACTTGAGAGATATTATTTACATAGAGATAAAGGATGGTTCTATATTAGTCATGACTAACTAAAGATAGTCATAACTAAGATAGATAGAGGGGACCTTACATTAGAGGAGGGTGGAAAAGAGGAGCACCACTATTTTGGATTATAGTGTATTGACTTGGTACTATTCTTAGGTGTTAAGCTTTGAGGAAAGAGTTAAGAACTCTTGGACCCACAAGCCTTTTTGCTTTGGATTCTTCTATAGTCCAAGGATAGCCCATGTGAAAGAATCCTTGACTTAGTGGTTGGGTCAAGATAAGATCACATGCTGAGGAGAATATTCCTATGAGTATAGATATTCCTTTAGACTTTTGATTTTATTTGACTTTTAGCCTAGTAACTTGAATTACTGTAATAATTAGTAACTTTAGTGCATTATCATTTCACAAGTATATAAACTAGGGGTGAAGAGGTATTCATCATCCTTTCATTTGCAACTATCTCTCTCTCGTTGAGTTCTCTAATGAGCAATGGTTTGAGTCTTGGAGTGTCAGCCTTGGAGGAATATGATGGAGTTGGGGTTCCTTGCTTTCTTAGCCATGATGCACTACCATAATAGCTGTAAGAGGTTCATCTTGAGTAAGAGATAGGTTGGCTCACAACTCCAAGCCCCAACATACTCCAATCCATGTGAACCAGAAATGGTCATCCCCTAATCGATTTCCTAAGGATAGGGGCAGAGGTCAACCTTTCCTTCATACACCATTTTGAGTGCTTCTATGGTGCCTACATTTTTTGTTTTTTTTCAAAATAGAGAAGAAGAAGTGTATAGAGAAGTCAGATTGCGCCTGTATGGCCAAAGAGGCAAAGAAAAGAGTCTTTGGGATGAAACCCAAAGTAAAGTGACTTCGGGTCATAAGGCAAAGTACTCAAAAATGCCTTGTCAGCATACAACCCAAAGTAAGGAGGCTTCGGATCGGGAGGAGCTCAACCCAAGGCGAAGTCAGTCTAACAACCTTTTGTCGGGGTGAGAAATTCAAGAAGGGACTGTTCAAAACCGGCGGCCTATATGTGCAAAGTACAATTGATAATGATAGGCGCATGCAAGAGGTGTGATTTCTTGTTAGAAACTTGAAGTGAAGAGAGACGAAGAAAGTGCAACTCTATAAAAATTGAGCTCGTGACAAAGCAATGTTGAGCAATTTTCCTTTGCCGTTGAGAAGTCGTCTTGCAAGTGATCGTGGGAAGGGAAATAGAGTTGGAGACGCGTTAGTGTGTAAGGGAGAAGTCGCAAGAGTGAAATCGAGAGACAGTGAGAAAGCAAGAGAGATGGGAGGAGGAAAGAAGAACTCCAAATTTGCAGTGAGGAATCATGCAATTTGGAGGTTAGATGCAATCGCAAGAATAGAAGTCTTGAGCCGACTTTGGATTACATTCTTGGCATGGAACTTGAATGTTAGTTTTCCAGGTTTCATGACTGAGATCATCGAGAGCAAGTGTCTTGATGGACCCGATGAAGAAGGAAAGAGAGGAAATCCGGCTTGTTGGACAGAGTCGGATTGGAAATTAGTACTTGGGAAGGAAGCAAGCACGGAGCAGGGTGCCATGTTCTTGGGGAAGGGAGAGATAGCCGAGGAAACCCAAGAAGTGAGAGATGCATTCTTGTCAAAGCGGACAAAGAATGGGTACAAAGTCGAGAGCTATAAAGATCTTGTCAAGAGGGGAATTGTGAGTGCTCTGATGGCAATCCTGAAGCCGGAGAGAACAACCTATGTGATGAAATACCAAGCGGTGTTCTTTCACAAATTTTTTGCAGGAGAACCAATCAATTGGGCGAGGTGTTTCCATGGGAGAATGCGACAAATGGTGTAAAACCTGTGTGATAAGTTGCCTCCACATTACATTGTACCGTTTGTAGCACACTTCTACCTCGGGTTGAATTTGTTGAACTTGGCGGAGCAAACTCGGATGGTGTCGCATTTCCATCCCAATTTGAGAAGGAAGGTCGATGTAGAGGAGCAGCAGTACATCTTACAAATCAGAAGCACCAATGAGAACTACAAGAAGATGAGGAAGAATGTGGAGATAGAAGTGAGTACTCCAAAATCGAAGAAGAGAAGTCGGTAGGGTAAAGCCGAAGATAAGATGAAACCTCAGAAGGCCAGGAGAGGAAACCCAAGGTGAGGAATGGTGGTGATCACGTCAGAAGACAAAGACTCAGAAGGTGAAGCCAAGTGCAAGTCCAAAGATTTGGAACGCGAGGAGGAGCCCGAGCTTATGCTGCAAAGTGGAGACACGAGTAGTGATAGCAACGAGGGTGGAGAAATGACATCGGTACCAGCTACTACAGAGGAAGAAGAAGTGCAGGCAAAGATCAAGGCCAAGGACAATACGACGTTGGAAGATGAGATACTTGAGGCCAAAGAGAAGAAGATTGCAGTTTAGAGGGGAGTTCGCTCAAGACGCAAGGCAAAGTGTGATGCAAGTCCAAGTTTGCATAGTGGGAAGCAAGGCGTCAGTTCCAATATGATGACTGCAGAGAAGAAGGCGAGTATCGGATGAACACGAAGTGCGAAGGGAGGTTGCTACGCAAGAGGTAGTAGCGAGCGATGGAGTAGAGTACCTACGGGAGGTTGTGTGTCCTCTGTTGGTGAAATTGGAGCACAAGAAGAAGGAGATGCAGTCGACTTGTCTAGAGGTGAAGACTGTCTTGCAAGTGTTAGGAAGATTAGAAGAAGAGAACTCGGGGTTGAAGAAGATTATAACCCGAGGTGAGGAGGAAAGTGAAGTACTACGAGCAAAGGCAGTAGTGAAGACTCAGGTAATTGAAGACTTGAAGAGAGAAGTGAGATATCAAGAGGAGCTTGTTAAGAAGAGTGACATAGCAAGGGAAAGGCAAGTAGCAGAATATGAGATCTTGAAGCAGCAGTTTGCTGATTCAAGAGTAGAACTTATCCATGCTATGGCGAGAGTAGCAGCAAAGGAACAAGAGCTCAATAGAGTCATGGAGAGTGTAGAAGAGAAGAAGCAACTCTGGCAAAGAGAGTTAGCAGCACGATATAGGGAAAGAAGAAAGATTACAAGAGTTACGTCGTAGTCAGGAAGAGAAGATTATATAGAAGGAGAAGGAGAAGGAAACGGTGAAAGCCGAGTTCAAAGCAAAGTTGGCAATGTACAAAGAGGATTGGCTTGCAGATCAAGAACGGGAAAGGAAAATGCGATTGGAGCCATTGAAGGAGATAGTCCTCAGGATGAACGCAATGTTGAGTATAGAGGCCAGTGTTTGAATTGAAGAAACGAGGCTGCACGAGTTGAAATTGTTGGTGCAGGAGACGAGGCAAAGACAGGCAAAAGATATAGATTTGAATGTGCTGCTTATAAGGACTTGTGTAGATAGGAAGATATTAGAGGTAGAAGATAATATTGCGATTAGATTAGATATAGTAAAGTTGGAGATAGAAAAACTTCGGAAGGAATTGATAGTAGCTAAATCCAACGTAGATAACATAGGAGTGCAGATGTCTTCAGAGTTACCATCGAAGACATTGGAGAGGAGTGGGTCGAGAGATGAAGGTTTAGAAGGGTTACCCACTAGTGGAATTTCAGATCAGGAAAGAGAATTGTTGGATCTGGTAGAAGAAGTAGAAGATATGAAACCCGAGGATAGAGTAGTAGGAAGTAAAGTTACTTTGGGTTTGGGTTTGAAAGCGGATGATGAAGTAGACATCGGATTGGAGTAGTAATAGTTTTGAGATCTGAAGAGGCAGATATGAAGATGTGCATTGTCATTTCGGATCTGTAGGTTAGAAAAGTTGTTGTAGAATGGCATAGTTGTTAAAACTATCAATTTGTTCACTATTTAAGAGTGGCATTCGCAATCTGATGTTGTTCATTGCTCATTATTTCTGAGAATAGATAAAGCGAAGTGCTATGAAGCAATGCTCGTTGCTTGAGCTTGATTCCGAGTATAAGCTTTGTGATTGTGTTTGTGAGTGTGTGGAGAAATTTGAAGTGCAAGTCAGTGTGCTTGGTGGATGTTGGATTCCATAGCCTTGATCTTCATTCTGTGTGTTTGATCCTGAGTGAAGTGCAATCGAAGCAATGCCTTGATAGATCTGAGAGGAATTGTAGTGTTGGTAGTATTCTGCATTTGTGAGTGCAGTGTGAAGTTGATGTGAAGCAATTTTGATCGAGGAAGTTGTGCCTTCAGTGGAGGGGTGGAACACAATTCTGAGGCAAAGTCGTTTTGCAGTGAAGTGCCATTTTCGGGAGAGCCTGAATCATCACAATCAAGATTGTTTGGAAAGATTTGATGGAGTTGTGATTAAGAAGTGTTAATTTGTGACAAGACTGCGAGTCAGTGTTTGTTACTCTCTTCTGGGTGTGGTTTCTACCTAAGGGATTAAGGCAACCAAGAAGAACTAAATTGTTACTTTGACTTCGTATTTGACCAATTCTGAATCATATCTGTGCGAGAACAAACTTTACTTACCCGATTACCACAAAAGTGATATTTTCCGGGTTGTCACATGATTTTTGGTGCTGCTGCCGGGGATACAAATCTTGGAAGTGGAAGAATACAAAGCCAAATTCGAAACTGGGTATCAACGCAATATGAATGTCTGCATCGAGAGAACAATGGGAAGAGAGAGCTCAAAGACGAGCACTGCAACGTGAAGAAGATGAACGTCTGAACGTCCCATCTACTATTGACGAAACTGAACGAGAGGCATTGGACTTTCAACTCCTTC
This sequence comes from Lunularia cruciata, assembly GCA_948567375.1. Taxonomy (NCBI): domain Eukaryota; kingdom Viridiplantae; phylum Streptophyta; class Marchantiopsida; order Lunulariales; family Lunulariaceae; genus Lunularia; species Lunularia cruciata. Next base: position 63,811,782 of record OX419757.1, on the reverse strand, counting down.
ACAAAGTGCAAGAAGCCCTGCAAGAACTTGACCATAAGAAACACGAAGGCGGTTGGAAAGGCTACTTCACATCTCCCTCTTCGTCCAAGAAGAAGAAAGACTCAAGTGGCCAAACATATGCATTGCGGCCCAGTACACCAACTTCCCCTAGAGCTGTAAAGGAAGTCGTGTCCTTGAAGAACTTTGTTCGAGAAAAGACAACACAAACACTTACGGAAGAAGAGTGTCAGCATCTTCTACGAACGATTCCTTGGTTGTCCCAAAGGAATTTGGAAGAGCAAATCAAAGGTGTTGATCCTGAATCTTCCACTCGGGTTGAAGTTGACACCCTCATAGTAGAAATTGTCGAAGAAGACCCTACCTTGAATTTGACAAATTGGAACCCCTGGGCTGACAACACGGTATTGATACCATCCAATCCTTTAGTTCCGTCAAGTTCAACACTACCTCAGCCGATCCCAGTGCATCGAATGATGACTTTGTTGCCTGTTACCCGACACGTCTATCAAAAGTACAAGGGGACAGAACAAGACAAAGACCCCAATGAATTCATCAAAGAATTCAAAGTCATCTCCTTTGCTAACAAGGAGCATGACTCGGCGGATCGCTTGAGAATTTTCCCAAGTTTGCTCCGAAAGAAAGCTCAAAGCTGGTACACCCATGTGACCCAGAAGGGGTTCATACCAGCGGACTGGGCAGACTTGAGAAACAACCTCCTAGAATGATTCCATGAGGTTGATTACGACACGAGTGTCTTCGCGGCACTCAACAATTTAGACCGAGGCAAGAAGGAGAAGTTGAGAGACTACTCTGAGCGGTTCATGGCACTCTTGAACCGAGTTCCCAAGCAATCGGGGGTAGTAGGTTACTCCAATGCCCAAGCCATTACCTGGTTCCTCGGGGGAGTTTCACCAGAGATACAAATCTTTGCAAGGGAGAGGAATGTAACTTCCCTTGACAAAGTACTCAAACATGTTGCTCATTACGAGGCGGCCCACTCTCACTCTGCCGGCAACCGGAGAAATTGGGAGAAGAAAGGCAAGAAGCCCAGAAGGAGAGCTTCACGTAGCACATCCCTTTCTTCGGATGAGTCCTGCACCTCTTTGAGCTCTTCTTCGGAATCCAAAGAAGAATCAAAGCCAAGACGAGTCAGAAGACGTGGGGGTAAGAAACCAATGACTCCTCCAGCAAAGAGTGTAAATAAGGCGGATACCAAGCTGGATGCCCTCATCAAGGAGTTTTTGGATTTCAAAATCCAGATGATTGGGGCCAAAGATAGAAGGAAGGCCCCAGCATTTGGGAGATCAAATGTATGGTGCACCGCATGTGGAAAATCAGGCCATGCAAATAAAAAATGCAACACTCGTAATGCATTCCCAGTGCAGCAAATTGATTGGGTTCCGGGATGGAGCCAAGACAAGGACAAAGAGGCTGTTTACCAAACGCAAGAAGTACAGCCTCAAGCTAGCACATTGTACCAAGGTCCGAGGTTTGGACCAAGGGAGTATAACCCCAATGCTCCTCCACAAAGACCACCAATGAGCAACCAGAATCACCCTCAGAATGTTGCACTCGGAGCATGTTATAATTGTGGTTCGATGGGACATTGGTCTCCAAATTGTCCAGAGCCAAGAAGGCAAAATGGGTATGTTCCCCTTTGTAGAAAATGTAAAGGATCGGGGCATACGGGCAACCAATGTCCTCACCCACCGAACCCGAAGCCGCCTATAAAATATGTACAGACCCCCGCTGAGCGTGCAGCAATTCAGGCAAAGGGGGATACCAATGTAAATTTATCACACTTGAGGAGGAGAGACCTCAAGAAGGAAGTCCGGCCTCGGAAGGAGAATGGCAGGACCTTGAAATTTTGAAGATTGAGACACGCTCTAGTAAGAAGAAGTGTGATCCTGAAGAGTTGAGTATGACCTCGTCGTCTTCCAGAAAGGCAAAGAGACTGCACCCAAAGGCAATTCTTTCTGCCAAGGAGCAAAAGATCCTTGCAAAAGCCAAAGCTAAAGCCTTACAAAAAGAACTAAAGGAGGCACTACTCAGGACTCGGGAACTGAGTTTGGAAGAGGAGACAAAGACAAAGTCTCCAGTTTTTCTGGCGGACATCCAATCCGAAGTAAAGGGTCTGATCCAAGCCAAGGTGGGCCAACCCGAGGAACCTTGGGTTAAGGCCACTAGCAATCTTGTTACCATTTTGAAGCGTCCCAAAGTCAAGACGGAACATGGAGAGACTTCAAACCCGAAGCCTAAGGCAAAAACGGTCAAATTGGGAGGAGTACCCCAATACGATATTGTAGTAGATCTGGCAGCCACAAATGCCAATGTTACATTCAAGCAATTGTGGGAAGATAACAAGCTGTACAAGAAGCAGTTGAATTCGGCACTCAAGAAGATGAGGTCGATGTCAAAGAAGGACCTGCCTGCTATTTACCGTATTGAACAAGAAGATTTGGGATCTCCTGAGGTAGATGCGGAGATTGCAGGGTGCATGATCACATTGATACTTATTGATTCAGGGTCCGGTGTGAATGTCATGACCAAAAATACTGCAAATCGACTCGGGTATCATACGTTTGAGCCAACACCCCGAGTGTTGAAGTTTGCAGACCAAACCAGGAGACGGCCTTTGGGCATGCTGTCAAACATAACCATGATCATTGGAGGGGTTCCCTTCAAGTTGAACTACATTGTGTTGCGACCAGTGACAAAGACTGGTTACCCTCTATTGATTGGAAGACCCTGGTGGTACAGTGCCCAAGTTGTGGTGGATTGGCATCAGTAGAAGTTAAGTTTCAAGGACATTTTGTCCAAAGATCAGAAGCTGGTGATTGTGAGTTGGACGAAAGTTCCCCACCTCGGGGAAACAAGTTCGTCGGAAGAGGAAGACAAATCCGAAGACTCATTGTCTTCGTCCTCAGACGAATCCGAAGACAAAGTCCAAGTTAACTATTTGGAATGCTACAAGGTGGATGTTGAAGACGAAGATCCATATGACCTCGCCTCGGGTGAACCTGACTTGGAGGAAGGGGGTTTGATGGCAGCTCGCCTCAGGTTAAGCCGAGTAAGCCACGTTGAAGGTGTCATCAACCCCGATGACTGTCAAGATGTTTTATTAACAGAAGGAAAAATTTTGAAAATTTTGAAGACAATCACTTCGGAGGAGTTGGCAGGATACACTGCCATGTTCATAGAATTCCAAGATGTATTTGCCTGGTCTATAGATCAAATGCCGGGTATTCCACAAGAATTCGGAGAACACCGGATTGATTTGGTTGAAGGTGCAGTTCCGGTTCGGTAGCAACAATACCACCTAAACCCATAGTACTTGCTTTTGGTGAAAGATGAAATTGACAAGTACTTAGGGTCCGGAATCATCTTCCCTGTCTTAAGCAGTGAATGGGTGTCCTCCATTGTCATTGTCCCAAAGAAGAAAATAGGGAAGATCCGAGTGTGCCAAGACTTCCGGAAGTTGAACGCAATCACAAGGAAAGATCATCATCCCTTGCCTTTTACCGATACAATTTTAGATCAGGTAGCGGGTCATCCTTGTTATAGCTTTCTCTATGGATTTTCCCGGTACAATCAAGTATCCATTCAAGAAGAGGACAAGGATAAGACCACATTCATGACCAATTGGGGCACTTTCGCTTACAATCAAATGCCCTTTGGGTTGTGTAATGCTCCCGCTACTTTCTAGCGGATGATGAATTCAATCTTCAAAGATTTCTTGCACAAATTTGTGGAAGTTTTCATTGATGACTTTTGTGTGTTTGGGCAAAGAGATGTACATTTAGAATACCTTCACCAAAATTTTGAAAGGTGTCGTTTTGCCGCCTTGTCATTACACCCAAAGAAATGCTTCTTTGCAATGAAGGAGGGAATTCTTCTGGGGCATCGGGTGTGAAGCCAAGGTATTGAAGTCGACGTCGAGAAGGTTAACATAATCGCAGCTTTGGAATCCCCAAAGAACATCCGGGAGCTGAGAGCCTTCTTGGGACATGTCGGATACTACAAACGCTTTGTGTCAAATTATGCAGTGCTTGCTGCACCACTTACAAAGCTTTTGAAGAAATCCAAAGACTATCTATGGGAAGCAAATCAAGAAGAAGCTTTCTAGGTGTTGAAGAAGAAGCTGGTTGAAGCACCAATTATGAGGGCCCCAAATTGGGACGTCCCTTTTCATGTATATGTGGACACTTTGTCCATGGCCATCGGAGTTGTCGTAAGTCAGAAGGAGGAAAAGAAGAAGGACTATCCGGTGTATTATGCCAGCCGACAACTTTTAGTTTATGAAAAGAACTATTCGACAACTGAAAGAGAAGCTGTGACAACCCGGAAAATATCACTTTTGCGGTAATCGGGTAAGTAAAGTTTGTTCCCGCAGAGATACAAGTCAGAAATGTCCAAATACAAAGCAAAGTAACAATTTAGTTCTTCTTGAGTTTTTCTTTAGTCTCTCAGGTAGAAACCACACCCAGAAGAGAGTAACAAGCACTGACTCGCAGTCTTGTCACAAATTCACACTCCTTAATCACAAATCCTTCAATTCTTTCCAAACAATCTTGATTGTGATGATTCAGGCTCTCCCAAAAATGGCACTTCACTACAAAATGGCTTTGCCTCAGAATTGTGTTCCACCCCTCCACTGAAGGCACAACTTCCTTGATCGAAATTGCTTCACATCAACTTCATACTGCACTCCCAAATGCAGAATACTACAAACACTACAATTCCTCTCAGATCTGTCAAGGCATTGCTTCGATTGCACTTCACTCAGGATCAAACACACAAAATGAAGATCAAGGTTGTGGAATCCAACATCCAACAAGCACTCTAATTTGTACTTCGAATTTCTCCAAACACTCACAAACACAATTGCAAAATTGATACTCGGAATCAAGCTCAAGCAACGAGCACTGCTTCACAGCACTTCGCTTTATCTATTCTCAGAAATAATGAGCACTGAACAACATTTTCCTACGAATGCCACTCTTAAGTAGTGAACAATCGACAGTTCTAACAACTATACCGTTCTACAACAACTGTTCTAACTTGCAGATCCAAAATGACAATGCACCTCTTCATATCTGCCCCTTGAAATCTCAAATCGTTTTCTACTCCGATCCGATGTCTACTTCTTCCTCGGCTTCCAAACCCGAACCCGAAGTAATCTTACTTCCCACTACATTTTCCTTGGGTTTCACATCTCCTACTTCTTCGACCAGATCCAGCAATTCTCTTTCCTGATCTGAAATTGCACTAGTGGGTAATCTATCTCACTCCTCATCTTTTGACCCACTCTTCTCTAATGTCTCTGAGGGCAACTCCAAAGACATTTGGATTCCTATGTTATCTACTTCGGGTTTTGCCTTAACATCTTTCCGAAGCTTTTCTAACTCTATTTTCACTAAGTCTAATCTAATTGAAATGTTATCCTCTACTTCTAACACCTTTCTATCTACACAAGTTCTTAGTTTGATTAACAAGGCATTCATCTCCGTGTCCTTTGCTTGTCTTTGCCTCGTCTCCTGCACCAACAACTTCAACTCGTGCAGTTGCGCTTCTTCAATTCAAACGTTGGCTTTTGTACTTAACATTGCATTCACTCTGAGGACTATCTCCTTCAATGGCTCCAATCTTGTCTTTTGTTCTCGTTCCCGATCTGCAAGCCATTCCTCTCTGTACATTGCCAACTCTTCCTCGAACTCGGCCTTCACCGCTTCCTTCTCTTTCTCCTTCTGTACAACTTTCTCTTCCTGATTATGAAGTAACACTTGTAATCTCTCTTCTTCTCTATACCGCACAGACAACTCTCTTTGCCAGAGTTGCTTCTTCTCCTCCATACTCTCCATCACTCGATCGAGCTCTTGTTCCTTCGATGCTACCCTTGCCATAGCATGGATAAGCTCTACTCTTGAATCAGCAAACTGCTGCTTCAAGATTTTGTGCTCCGCTACCTGTCTCTCCCTTGCGATGTCACTCTTCCTCGCAAGATCCTCTTGATAGCTCACTTCTCTCTTCAAGTCTTCGATTACCTAACTTCTCTCTATTGCTTCTGCTCGCAATACTTCTCTCTCCTTCTCACCTCGGGTTATACTCCTCTTCAACTCCGATTTCTCCTCTTCTAATCTTGCTACCACCTACAATACAGTCTTTACTTCTGGACAAGTTGACTGCATCTCCTTCTTCTTCTGCTCCAACTTCACCAACAGCGGGCACACTACCTCTCACAGGTACTCTACTCCCTCACTGGCAACTTCTTCCTCCCGCGGAGTAATTTCTTGTTTCTCCTCGTGTTCTCTTGATACGCGTCTTCTTCTCTGAAGTCTTCGTATCGGGATTGATGCCTCACTACCCGTGTTGTCTTCTGCCTCTTCCTTCACTTTACTCGGCCCCGTCTCACACTTCACCTTACGTCTTGAGCAAACTCCTTGCTGTACTACGATCTTCTTCTCCTCGAGCACCGGTACTTCGTCTTCCAGCGCCGCATTGTGTTCGGCTTTTACTTCGGCTTGCACTTCTTCTTTGTAGTCTTCAGCCGCTGGTGCCGAGGTCATTTCTCCACTGTCTTCACTGTCACTGCTAGTATCTCTGCTCTGCAGTGTCAGCTCAGGTTCCTCCTCACGTTCCGAGTCCTCCGTCTTGAGCTCGGCCTCGCCTTCTGAGTCTTCATCTTCTGACTCAATCACCACCATTCCTCACCTTGGGTTATTTTTCTGCATCTTCCGAGGTTTCTTGTTTTCTTCGGCTTCTGCGTGCCGAGTTCTCTTCTTCGTCGGGGTACTTACTACGACCTCCATGTTTTTCCCTGTCTTCACGTAGTAGTCGTCCGTGCTCCGGATTTGGAGAATGTATTGCTGCTCCTCCGCGTCAACTTCTCTTCTCAAGTCAGGATGGAAATGAGACACCATTCTATTGCGCTCCGCCAAATTGAGCAAATTCAACCCAAGGTAGAAATGTGCTGCAAATGGCACGATGTAGTGTGGAGGCGACTTATCCCACAGATTCCACACCATCTGCCTCGTTCTCCCGTGAAAACACCTTGCCCAATTAATTGATTCTCCTGCAAACAATTTGTGAAAGAACACCGCTTGGTGTTTCATCACATAAGTTGTTCTCTCTGGCTTTAGGATTGCCATCAAAGCACTCACAATTCCTCTCTTGACAGGATCTTTGTAACTTTCTACCTTGTACCCATTCTTTGTTCTCTTTGATGAGAAGGCATCTCTCACCTCCTCCGTTTCTTGGGCTATCTCTCCTTTCCCCAAGAACGTGGCTCCCTGCTCCAAACCCGCCTCCTTCCCGAGTACAAGTCTTCAATCCAACTCTATCCAGCGAGCCGGATTTCCTCTCTTCCCTTCTTCCTCGGGACCATCGAGACACTTACTCTTGATTTCTGTCATGAATCCTGGAAAACTTACATTCCAGTTCCATGCCAAAAAGGTGATCCAAAGTCGGCTCAAGACTTCGATCCTCGCTACTACATCTAATCTCCAAATTGCATGATTTCTCACTGTGAATTTGGAGTTTTTCTTCCCTCCTCCCATCTCTTCTGCTTTCTTATTGTCTCTCGATTTCTCTCTCGCGACTTCTCCCTTGCGCACTAACCCGAGTCCAACTTTATTTCCCTTTCCCCGATCACCTGCAAGACGACTCCTCAACGGCAAAAGAAAATTGCTCAACATTTTGTCGTTGCAGTTTTGATTTTTATAGAGTTGCACTTCTTCGTCTTCCGTCACTTTGAGTTTCTACCGAGAAATCACACCTCTGGCATGCACCTGTCACTGTCAATCAGCCTTCGCGCGTATGAGCCGCCAATTTTGAAACGGCCCCTTCTTGAATTTCTCGCCCCGACGAAAGGTTGTTAGACTGTCTTTGCCTTGGGTTGAGCTCCCCCCAATCCGAAGACAATTTACTTCGTATTGTATGCTGACAGGGCATTTCCGAGTACTTTGCCTTATGACCCAAAGTCACTTTACTTCGGGTTTCATCCCAAAGACAATTTTCTTTGCCTTCTTTGGCCATACATGCGCAATCCGACTTCTCTATACACTTCTTCTCCTTTATTTTGAAAAAAACAAAAAATATAGGCACCACAGAAGCACTCAAAATGGTGTATGCCTGCAAGAAATTTCACCACTATCTATTGGGATACGAGTTTGTCTTCTATGTTGACCATTACGCATTGCAACATTTGGTCAAGAAGGCAGATTTGTCTAGGCAAATTGCAAGATGGATCTTGTTGTTAGAAGAATTCACATATACTGTACAAGTAAGGAAGGGAGCTTTGCATTTGAATGCAGACTTCCTGTCCAGGTTAGAAACTCAAGACCAGGAGTGGGAAATTGATGATTGGTTCCCTGACAAAGAGTTGTATCAATTATCAGCAATGCGAAGTACAAGGTATGCAGCAGAATATCACTATCTGCATACTCTCCATTGTCCTGAAGGGATGGACCTGGAGCAAAGGGCAGTCTTTCTCAGGAAAATGGGGCCATACCAGCTTGAACACAACATTTTATTTAAGATGGGCGAAGATGAAGTACTTTGGCGATGCTTGGAGTCATACGAAGTAGGAGGAGTGATTGAATCTTTACACTCCAAAGCATCGGGAGGACACTGTGCTTTGAAGAATACTGTAAAGAAAATTCTTTTGGCAGGGTATTGGTGGCCTACAATGTACAAAGATGTGCATGCTCATATCCGAAGCTGCAATGCTTGTCAAAGAATGGGGAAGCCGATGGCTACTTCTCAATGGCCTTTGAGACCAATTTTGCCTTTGGCCCCATTTGAGAAATTGGGGATTGATTTTGTGGGTCCCATTCAACCAGTGATCCAAGTCACAAGAAAGCAATACATTTTGGTTTGCACTGACTATGCTACCAAGATGGTCGAAGCTGAAGCAACTTGCAGAGATGATGCTGAAACTATGGCGGAATTTTTCTTTTGAAACATCATCTCCCGATATGGGTGTCCTCTAGAATTGGTCAGTGACCGAGGAACACACTTTTTGAACTCCGTAATGGAGGCATTAACCAAGTACTTTCAGATTAAACATCGGAAGACGACTCCTTATAACCCAAAAGCAAATGGCTTAACGGAAAAGGTGAATGGGTCTTAACGGAAAAGGCGAATGGGTTACTTTGCAAAATTTTGAATAAGGTGACTGTCAATTATGCCTATGATTGGGACACAAAATTACAAGCCGCGTTGTGGGCATATTGAACGACAGAAAAGATTACAACCAAACAAACTCCATACTTCTTGACATATGGCTTGCATCCCATATTGCCAGTTGAATTTGAAGTGCCGACATATCAGATTCTTTGTGAAGAACGATTGTCGGAGGAAGAAAGTTAGGATCTTTGGATTCATCAACTAATGTGGTTAGAAGAGAAAAGAGACGATGCAATGCAAACCACGAAGGAAGTACAAGCACAGAGGAAAGTCAGGTACAATAAGAGAATCAAGCCTATGGCTGTACATGAAGGAGATTTGGTTTTGTTATATGACAATCGCCAAATATTTTTTCCGGGCAAGTTGCATTTGAGATGGATGGGTCCCTATTGAGTTCTTCATCTTTATGAAAATGGGTCCATGCAGCTTGTAGACTTGGAAGGTAATCCTTTTGCCACTCAAGTAAACAGGGTGCCACGTTCTTGGGGAAGGGAGAGATAGCCGAGGAAACCCAAGAAGTGAGAGATGCATTCTCGTCAAAGTGGACAAAGAATGGGTACAAAGTCGAGAGCTATAAAGATCCTATCAAGAGGGGAATTGTGAGTGCTCTGATGGCAATCCTAAAGCCGGAGAGAACAACCTATGTGATGAAACACCAAGTGGTGTTCTTTCACAAATTTTTTGTAGGAGAACCGATCAATTGGGCAAGGTGTTTCCATGGGAGAACGCGACAAATGGTATGGAACCTGTGTGATAAATTGCCTGCACATTACATTGTGCCGTTTGCAGCACACTTCTACCCTGGGTTGAATTTGCTGAACTTGGCGGAGTGAACTCGGATGGTGTTGCATTTCCATCCCGATTTGAGAAGGGAGGTCGATGTAGAGGAGCAGCAGTACATCTTACAAATCAGAAGTACTGACAAGTACTACAAGAAGATGGGGAAGAATGTGGAGATAGAAGTGAGTACTCCAAAATCGAAGAAGATAAGTCGGCAGGGCAAAGCCGAAGACAAGATGAAACCTCGGAAAGCCAAGAGAGGAAACCCGAGGTGAGGAATGGTGGTGATCGCGTCAGAAGACAAAGACTCGGAAGGTGAAGCTGAGTGCAAGTCCAAAGACTCGAGACATGAGGAGGAGCCCGAGCTAACACTACAAAGCAGAGATACGAGTAGCGACAGCAATGAGGGTGGAGAAATGACATCGGTACCAGTTGCTGCAAAGGAAGAAGAAGTGCAGGCGAAGATCAAGGCCAAGGACAATACAACGTTGGAAGATGAGATACCCGAGGCCGAAGAGAAGAAGATTGTAGTTCAGAGGGGAGTTCGCTCGAGATGCAAGGCGAAGTGTGATGCAAATCTGAGTAACGTGAAAGAAGAAGTGAATGGAAGCTTGGGAAGCGAGGTGTCAGTTCCGATACGATGACTATAGAGAAGAGGGCAAGTATCGGATGAACAAAAAGTGCAAAGGGAGGTTGCTATGCAAGAGGTAGTAGTGAGCGATGGAGTAGAGTACCTGCGGGAGGTGGTGTGTCCTCTGTTGGTGAAGTTAGAACACAAGAAGAAGGAGATGCAGTCAACTTGTCCAAAGGTGAAGACTGTCTTGCAGGTGTTGTCAAGATTAGAAGAAGAGAACTTGGGGTTGAAGAAGATTATAACCCGAAGTGAGGAGGACAATGAAGTACTACAAGCGGAGGCAGTAGTGAAGACTCAGGTAATTGAAGACCTGAAGAGAGAAGTGAGATATCAAGAGGAGCTTGTTAAGAAGAGTGACGTAGCAAGGGAAAGGCAAGTAGCAGAATATGAGATTTTGAAGCAGCAATTTGCTGATCCAAGATCCCATACCAAAATTGGACTGCCTGGTGGGCCTTAGTAACTCCTTGAGTAAAATTGATCAGCCATTTCATGCACGTGTATGCCTTGCATAGGCTCTCTCTAGCCTTTTGTTGGAACTCTTGCAAGCTCCTTAGCTTGTCAATCTGCACTTACTAGTAGTTTTGACTCAAACACTAGAAGAACTCTACCATGGGGTTAAATCCTGCTACTACACCACCTCATGTAGTGGTACCTCTACTCATAGGAGCATCATCTCTAATAGATCCACCAATGTGTAATACCAAGAGCTAGATAGATGATCTAGAGATGAAATTTGGTTTGGTAACATCTAGAAGGATGTTATACATGATGGACTTAGTAGATAAGCTAGAGGTATCACCAAAAGAGTACTTCTACTTATAGGCCAAAAACCAAAACATGCTTGGAAAATTTAGAATCAAGAGCTAGGCATATGATCTAGAGGTGAAACTTGGGCTGGTAACATCTAGAAGGATGTTACACATGATGGAGAATGTAGATCAGATAGATGTTTCACCAAAAGAGCACTTCTACTAATAGATCAAAAGCCAAAATAGGCCTGAAAACTTTAGAGGCAATTTTGGAGACCTAAACGGATGAATTGGGCTTCAAAAATGTATAGCTCTCCGCCCACAAAAGGGAAGGTTGGCCTTCCCTCCCCTTTGGTTTATCTCACCGAGGGCTTTCCAATGGTACCTCACCCACATGATTTTGGATTCATATAGGAAGATCCCTAAAAGATTCCCTAAAAGATTCTCCTTGGTCAAAGCCTGTTTGACCAACCAAATGGGACCAGGACCAACATCTCACCCATCCAAGCAAGTAATCTAAGGGTGGAGCTTGCTGACAAGTCACCTATCCATGTACCTAATCCTATGGTAGAGCTTCCTTGGAGGAGATCTTCCTTGGCTATATAATAAAGAGAAGGCACTCCGTTGGGGCATCACAAGATTGAGTGTGAAATTTTTGTTTTCTCTCTTGAAGAGTTCTCTTGTCCTCGGACTATTACATAATGCTACTAGAGCTAGAGCTTGTGGGTACTATGATCTAACCCAAGAAATTGAGCCTGAAGTGATGGAGATGTAGTTTGGAGATCAATATTATCTCCATAGCTCAATCTCTTCCAAGTGAGCTCTCCTAAACTCATGATAGTCATCCATTTGCAGACCTTCCAAATGGTGAAACAACCCCTTCCATGCGATGAAGGGTGTGAACAAAGTAAGGTTCCGCATCTATTGTAGATCATACCAACTATCAAACTCCTAGATGAAGTCATCCAACTCAATGGTACCCACTATACCAAAGGAGCGCTTAGGGTCTTTGAAGGCCCTAGGTGCTACTTTGGTACTTCTCCATAAATCTCATCCATGTCTAATAACAATGGTGCGGACATACCAAGTGCACTCTCAATTGAATCAACCCTTGTATCAAACTCTAATTTAGAGTCACTCTCCTCTCTCATTGGAACTTGAGATACAAGTTGATACCAAGCTTCACTCAAGGCAAACCCACTATGTAATGTAGTGCTATCTCCTCTAGAATCCCCAAATAATTCCATCATGACAAAGTAAATCAATCTATAACCGTAACCACCACAAGTACCCCACCAAGGACCATCACCAAGTGCCAACACCAATTGAACACCACCCACTAATGTAGCTTTAACATCACAACAACTACACTAAGGGAAAGGATGACCTGTAACCTACCATCACAACACCCACTCTCAAGGTCTGCATGTCATCATTTCTTATCTCATTGGAGAGAAATATAAGTAGTCTGATTGGTCATCACTCTAACCCCACTACCAGAGCACACTAGAGCATCAAGGCTCTCTAAAGTCAAGGCACCTCACACAAACATGATGCACAAACAAGAAGTAAAGAGGAGGACCCTTGTGATTGGAGGAGGTCCAATCACAAAAAGGCTAAATGAAACCTTCCATCTCATAAATCAACATCAAACTGACTTTGCCACCATTTGGCATTTGACACAATAGGAATATCTATCTATTTCCTAAGCAACCAAGATCACCAAGAATGAGATTAAACTTCCTTTGGCCAAAATTTGATATAAATCCTCCACCAATTTTGATATAAAATCTGATGTGAATCTTGTATAAATTGGACATAATTAGTTGACCACCAATTTTTTTGCTAATTCTTCCATTCAAGCCAAATTGGAAGGATGGAGATCCCTAAATCTCTAATTCATGGAGGTGGGTTCTCAATTCCACCTTCAATTTTGCATTTCAAGCTCAACTCACACCAAAATAACTTTGATTTCACCTCTTAGGCTCAAATCAAACACTATTGCTTGAAATTGTCTCCATTTTGATGAAAATTTGGCTAACTCTTCCACACACAATCACTCTTAGGGAAATCTAAACTAAGTGAGCATCACCTTGGATCAAAATTTAGCCAAAAGGTGGTATAATCTAGGTAATGGTCACTTGCTTTTTATCCACCATAGCCAAGAATTTGAAGGCTCAACATCAAAGAAGTGAGCTCTATAGAGATGCACTTCAAAGGTACACCTCTAATTTTGACCTAAGTTTCAACTCTAACAATCTCGCTAACGGCACAACCAATGATGTGAATGGTGCGAGTGATGATGGGTCCTACTATGTGACCAATACCCCAAACATGAAATCTGACCGTTAACAAGTAGTCTATGAGTAACTGCCAAAATACTGTTGACTACCAACACTACTACTCTAGTGTATGAGAAATCTAGCTTTGACACCACAAAGGTCGTGATAAGATAAGCATGGATCTGGTTTGTGAATTGCCCAAGACCACCTTAGAGTTTGACTCCATTGTAGTCTTTGTCATAGACTCAACAAAATGATTCATGTCTGTCCTACTATCAAGAATGTGATTGCTCCACTGTGACAACCCAGCAAATATCACTTTTGCGGTAATCGGGTAAGTAAAGTTTATTCCCGTAGAGATACTAGTCAGAATTGGTCAAATACAAAGCAAAGTAACAATTTAGTTCTTCTTGAGTTCTTCTTTAGTCTCTCAGGTAGAAACCACACCCAGAAGAGAGTAACAAGCACTGATTCTCAGTCTTGTCACGAATTAACACTCCTTAATCACAACTCCATCAATTCTTTCCAAACAATCTTGATTGTGATGATTCAGGCTCTCCCAAAAATGGCACTTCATTGAAAAATGACTTCACCTCAGAATTGTGTTCCATCCCTCCACTAAAAGCACAACTTCCTCCATCAAAATTGCTTCACATCAACTTTGCACTACACTCACAAATGCAAAATACTACCAACACTACAATTCCTCTCAGATCTATCAAGGCATTGCTTCGATTGCACTTCACTCAAGATCAAACACACAGAATGAAGATCAAGGCTGCAGAATCCAGCATCCAACAAGCACATTGACTTGCACTTCAAAATTCTCCAAACACTCACAAACACAATTGCAAACTGATACTCAGAATCAAACTCAAGCGACAAGCACTGCTTCATAGCACTTTGCTTTACTTATTCTCAGAAATAATGACCACTGAACAACATAAAACTGTGAATGCCACTCTTAAATAGTGAAACAATTGATTGTTATCTTCCTTATGTACCTCTTCCTAATGACTCTACAAACCTACAGATCCGAAATGGCAATGCACCTCTTCATATCTGCCTATTAAAATCTCAAATTGATTACTAATCCGATCCGATGTCTACTTCTTCTTCGGCTTTCAAACCCGATCACAAAGTAACTTTACTTCCTACTATTTTGTCCTTGGGTTTCACAACTCCTGCATCTTCTACCAGATCTAACAATTCTCTTTCCTGATCTGACATTTCACTAGTGGGTAATCTATTTAACTCCTTATCTACTGACCCATTCTTCTCTAATGTCTCCAATGGTAACTCCAAAGATATTTGCACTCCTACTTCATCTACTTTGGGTTTGGCTCTAACATCTTTCCAAAGTTTATCTATCTCTAATTTCACTAAGTCTAAGCTAATCGTGATATTGTCTTCGACTTCCAATATCTTCCTATCTACCCAAGTTCTAAGACTAATTAATAGAGCATTCAAGTCTGTATCCTTTGCATGTCTCCTCCTTGTCTCTTGCACCAACAACTTCAACTCGTGCAGCCTTGTCTCTTCAATACAAATACTGGCTTCTGTACTCAACATCACATTCATCCTGATTATGATCTCCTTCAATGGCTCCAATCTCATCTTCCTTTCACGCTCCCGATCTGCAAGCCAATCTTCCCTGTACATTGCCAACTCTACCTTGAACTCGGCTTTCATAGTTTCTTTCTCCTTCTCCTTCTACACAATCTTCTCCTCTTGATTACGAAGTAACTCTTGTAATCGCTCTTCTTCCCTATATCTCACTGTCAACTCCCGTTGCCACAGTTGCTTCTTCTCTTCTACACTCTCCATCACTCTATCGAGTTCTTGTTCCTTCTTTGCTACCCTTGCCATAGCATGGATAATTTCTAGTCTGGAATCAGCAAATTGTTGCTTCAAGATTTTGTACTCTGCTACTTGTCTCTCCCTTGCTATGTCACTCTTCTTCACAAGTTCTTCTCGATACCTTGCTTCTCTCTTCAAGTCCTCAATAACTTGATTCTATACTACTGCCTCCCCTTGCAATACTTCCCTTTCCTCCTCACCTCGGGTTATACTCTTCTTCAACTCCGAGTTCTCTTCTTCCAATCTCACCAAAACTTGCAACACAATCTTCACCTCCGAACATGTCGACTGCATCTCCTTCTTCTTGTGCTCCAACTTCACCAAAAACGGGCACACAATTTCTTGCAGGTACTCCATTCCATCACTCGCAACTACTTCCTCATGCGTAGAAATCTCCTTCCTTACCTCTTCTTCTCCCAATACTCGCCTTCTTCTCTGTAGTCGTCGTATCGGAATAGACGCTTCACTCCCCGAGCTAGCCTTCACTTCTTCCCTTGCCTTGCTTGGACCCGCTTCACACTTCACCTTATATCTCGACCAAACTCCTCTCTAAATCATGAACTTCTTCTCCTTTGGCTCGGGTACATCCTCCTCCAACTTCTCATTATTCTCTTCCTCCAGCTCCACCCAAACTTCTTCTTCTTCTTCTTCGGTAGCAGGCACCGACGTCATCTTCCCACCTTCATCACTATCGCTACTCGTATCTCCACTTTGCAGCGTGAGCTTTGGTTCCTCCTCGTGTTCCAAGTCTTTGGACTTGCACTCGGCTTTGCTTTCCGAGTCTTCCTCTTCTGATGCAATCACCACTATGCCTTTCCTCAGGTTTCCTCTCTTGGTCTTCCAAGGTCTTGTCTTCTCTACATCTTTGGCTTCTCCTTGTCAAATCCGCTTCTTTGACTTTGGAGTACTTACTTCTATCTCCATGCTCTTGCCTGTCTGTGCGTAGTACTCATCAATGCTTCGGATTTGAAGAATGTATTGTTGCTCCTCCACGTCGACTTCTCTTCTCAAGTCGGGATGGAAGTGAGACACCATTCTGTTGCGCTCCGCCAAATTGAGCAAATTCAACCCGAGGTAGAAATGTGTTGCAAACGGCACGATGTAGTGTGGAGGCAACTTATCTCACAAATTCCACACCATTTGTCTTGTCCTCCCATGGAAGCACCTCGCCCAGTTGATAGGTTCTCCTGCAAACATCTTATGGAAGAACACCACTTGGTGTTTCATCACATAAGTCGTTCTCTTTGGCTTCAAGACTGCCATGAGAGCACTCATGATCCCTCTCTTCATTGGATCTTTGTAACTCTCGACCTTATACCCATTCTTCGTTCTCTTCAAAGAAAAAGCATCCCTCACTTCTTGGGTTTCTTCTGCTACTTCTCCCTTCCCCAAGAATGTGGCACCCTACTCCGTGTCTGCCTCTCTTCCAAGCACTAATCTCCAATCCGACTCTGTCCAGCGAGCTGGATTTCCTCTCTTCCTCGGGGCCATCGAGACACTTACTCTTGATTATCTTGGTCATGAAACCTGGAAAACTTACATTCCAGTTCCACGCCAAGAATGTGATCCGAAGTCGGCTCAAGACTTAGATTCTCACGATCACATCTAACCTCCAAATTGCATGATTTCTCACTGCAAATTCGGAGTTCTTCTTTCTTCCTCCCATCTTTCCTGCTTCCTCACTGTCTCTTGGTTTCACTCTCTTGAATTCTCCTCTACACACTAGCGCGTCTTCAACTCTACTTCCCTTCCCCCGATCACTTGCAAGATGACTCCTCAACAGCAAAGGAAAATTGCTCGACATTGCTTTGTTGTTAGCTCGATTTTTATAGAGTCACACCTTTTTCGTCTCTCTTCAATTCAAGTTTCTACCAAGAAATCACACCTCTTGCATGCGCCTGTCACTTCAATTGTACTTCACGCGTATGGGCCACCAATTTTGAACTGTACCTTCTTGAATTTCTCGCCCCAAAGAAAGGTTGTTATAGTGTCCTCACCTTGGGTTGAGCTCCCCCCGATACGAAGACTCCTTACTTTGGGTTGTATGCTGACAAGGCAAATCCGAGTACTTTGCCTTATGACCCAAAGCTACTTTACCTTGGGTTTCATCTCGAAGACTCTTTTCTCTGCCTTCTTCAGCCATACAAGCGCAATCCGACTTCTCTATACACTTCTTCTTATTCATTTCAAAAAAAAACAAAAAATGTGGGTACCACATCCACAATAAGTTCAATTGTACTTAGCTATAGTCTTTTCTCACCATGGCATGTTGTAATACCAAGAACTAGATATATTATCCAAAGATGAAAATTGGTTTGGCACCATATGGAAGGATGTTATGTATGATGTACTAGGTAGATCAGATAGTGGTATCACCAAAAGAGAACTTTTACTAATAGAGCAAGAGTCAAAAATAGCTTGGAAACTTCATAGCCAATTTTGAAGGCCTGAACGGATGAATTAGGCCTAAAAATGTGCAGATTTTTGCCCGATAAGGTAAAGGTATGCCTTTCCTCCCCCTAAGCTTGTCCCATCAAGAGCTTTCCAATGGTACCTTACCCACATGATCTAAAGATTCATACAATAAGATTCCCTAAAGATTCCCTCTAGTCAAAGATGGTTTGACCAACTAGATAGAATCAAAACCAACATGTCACCCATGCATGCAACTAATCTAAGGATAGAACTCACTAACATTTCACCAATCCATGTATCTAATCCAAGGGTAGAGCTTCCTTTGGGGGAGTCTCCCTTGCTATATAATACAATGATGGTGCTCCTATGGGGTATTTGAGATTGAGTGCAAAGCTTTGTGTTTTCTCCTATGTT
Source organism: Lunularia cruciata (assembly GCA_948567375.1). Lineage (NCBI taxonomy): Eukaryota > Viridiplantae > Streptophyta > Marchantiopsida > Lunulariales > Lunulariaceae > Lunularia > Lunularia cruciata. The sequence continues at coordinate 63,793,462 of OX419757.1, read as the reverse complement.
TCTCTTAAGATCTCATATCCTCAAAAGATAAAAATGGTATTAGAGCATGTGTTTCAATCCAAGAGAGTTGATCATCCCTCTTGGAGGAACATGGGCTATTGAGACTAAGTGATTTTGAGGAGAGAAACCATAATACACTAGATAATTAGGAGTATGTTAGAGAGAGGATGGGACAGAAGCTCCTAGTGGACAATAGCCTACATCTCACTTTCTATTCTTGAATCCATTTCACATCAAGATTATGTACATCAAACATGAGCAAGTGAGAGTATATCTCATTTTCCATTTTGGAGTAGAGTTCATGGATATAGTGATGAGATGAATTCACCAAACTTGGTGATTTTGCCTATGGTGATCTAAAATAGAGAGTGGGATTTGATAATATATATATTGTTATGATGGATCTAAATGTGCCAAATCCTCTCCCTTTCAACACTCAACTAGAAATCCATTATGTGGTTAGACCAGAAGAAATGTTTAGGGATTTTGTAGTCCACAATTTTGGTGGGGAATATTATCAACAAGTGATAGCCTTTGAAGTCCCAATGGTAGTCCCAATAGTCCGTGGCTCCTCTTGAGTGATCATATTAACACTCTATTGAAGTAGCAATTGAGCAATTATTGTGAATAAGAATCATGGATCTGTAGTTGCAAGATTTGATGCAAAGAATGCAAGGAATGTTGAATGAGTTTTTGGAGATCAAGATGACCATGAAGGCATTGCAAATTTAAGTATGTACCTTCAAGAATGATTAGGCAACGCAAGAAGGAAAATGTCTCAATATTCATTACCAACAGCCAAACTACTTGGAGAGTCACTCATGCCAAGAACTCCAAACTTGGCCAACAATGAAGCCATATTGTTATTGCGGATGAAGAAGACATGCAATACCAAGCCTTACAAGGGACAATGTTCCATGGGAGTGGTGGAAAATTGGATTTCAAGAATGAATCAATACTTTCAATTGTTCATAACAAAAGTCACTGATCATTTTGCTGGTGTGCTTGCATGTGGCTACTTGACTGATAAGGCACTTGCATGGTTTGATGCTTGGGAATGATCAATGTTGGTAGAAGGAAGAGAGGTCACTTGGACGGCCATGCAGGAAGGGCTGCTGAAGAATTTCCAATCCGTGGATTCTATATAGATGGCCCAAACCTAACTATGGGGATTGAAGCAAAAGAACAATGTACAAGAGTACATGGAGGCATTCTTCAATCTATAGGTTGCAATAATTGACATAAGTCCAATAGAAGCTTTGGACAATGTCAAACAAGGGTTAAAGGAGCAAATTTTCCAAGAAGTAATGATACAAAACCCTTACATGGTTTTTGAAGTCATTGCTTGCACTCAAAGAATAGCAAGGATGCTTAGAGGAGGTGAAGGAGTAGTTCTAACTCTACATTATTAGACTAAAACACAACACTTTGGTGGACCAATTCCTATGGAATTGGGAAACATTCAATTTTGAGAACAAGGAGCATGACAACTCCAAGGAGAACGAGGACAGGTTGATGAAAGGAGAGATGGTATCCTACAAGGAGAAGGAACTTGAGCAAAACAACATTGTTGTTACAATTGCAGTCAAGTTGGGGACCTAGTTATCAATTGTTGTACTCATTTTCCTAGAGGCCCTTGGCTTCTATACAAGCAATCCTTGAACAACATGGAGAGATGAATTGAAGAAGAAGATGCAAAAATCACATTGGAAAATGAAGATTGCCAGTAAATGTACCTCATGGCCTTATTGGCTCAATAGAGAAGCAAAGAAGCGGAGATTGGAAGAAAAAAAGTGCACATAGATTGAGGAAGAGAAACTCACAATTGATTGTTGTGAATGGAGTACTAGAAGGCAATCAGGTGAAAGTATTGATAAGCCTTAGAGCAATAGAGAATTTCTTGTCTCTCTCTATTTAAGAAGGTTGGAAATGGATCTAAAGAAGGATGAGAATGAAGAAGTAGAATTACCTAATGGACAAATAGAGAGGATTGAATCATTACCTAGAAAGGTAGCACTCTTTATAAGAAAGTATCAAGAAGTGATTGAGTGGCGAGTGATATAGTTAGCTTGTTATGGTGCAATCTTAAGTATACCGTGGATGGAGCACTACAATCCCATGGTCGATTGGAGGAAGAAAGTAGTGAGAACTTGCCAATAAAAGATCATTGGGGTTAAAGATAGAGCACACAAGCAAGAATTACCTCTTTATGTCATAGGAATAACAATTATTTATAAGACAAATAGATGTTTCATGGGTTTAATAAGAGAAGTCCAGAGTGCATAACTTGATGGAAAAGTTCTTAAGAAATTGAAAGATATGGTCAATGAGTTTCAAGATGTCTTCTCGGATGACCTACCCTTAGGATTACCACCAAAAAGGAGAGTAGACCATAAAATTGAGATACTTCCTAGGAAGACAACTCCTTGTAAGGCCCCATATCATCTATCACCTCATGAGTTAAAGGAGTGTAAGGCTTGAATTGAGGATATGCTGCAGAAAGGGTTTATCCAACCTAACATATCACCATATGGAGCTCTTGTCTTATTTGTGAAGAAAAAAGATGGTACAATGTGCATGTGCATTGACTACCGGGGCCTAAATAAACAAATAATAAAGAAAAATAACCCTTACCCTCTATGGATGACCTATTCAATGAACTCAATAGTGCAAAACACTTCACCAAACTTGATCGGCAAAGTGAGTACAACCAGATTTGGATTGTGGAGGAAGACATTCACAAAACAACCTTTCAAACAAGGTATGGTCACTTTGAGTACCTGGTGATGTTGTCTGGCTTAACCAATGCATCAATGACTTTCATGAGTTTGATGAAGACATATTTTATCCATACTTGGATAAATTTGCTATCATTTTACTAGATGACATCCTTATCTATAATAGGATGATGATGGAACACAAAGAAACATCTATGAGAAGTCCTCCAGATTCTATGATAGAATCAATTGTATGCCAAAATCTCAAAGTGTGAGTTTGGCAAGTCTGAAGTAGACTTCTTGGGGCATAGAGTAAGTAATTAAGGTATCCAAGTGTTAATAGATAAAATTGAGGTCATTAAAAAATGGAGTGCTCCAAAAGATCAGACTCAACTCAAGATTTTCTTGGGATTGACGGGGTTCTATTGTTGATTTGTCAAGGACTTCTCCAAGGTTGCACAACCTCTAATGGCACTACTTGGCAAGGGGAAGAAGTGGATGTGGAGAATTGCACAAGAATTGGCCTTTTAGGAATTGAAAGATGCATTATTACATGCACCAATCTTGAAATGGTATGACCTAAAATGTCCAATCAAGTTTTCTATAGATGCATCAAGCGTAACAATAGGAGCAGTCCTACAATAAGAGTGGCATGACAGATGACACCCAATTGTATATATCTCTTGGAATTTATTACCAATAGAACACAACTACCATACCACCAAACAAGAAAAGTTGGCTATTGTTCTTGCAACCAAGCATTAGAAGCATTATCTTGGCAAGAAGGCATTTGTAGCAGAGACCAACCACAAACCTACCTTGAGATATAGAAAGATCTATCTTGTCAATAGATTCAGTGGGTAGAGTGAAGACAAAGCTTCAACATGAGAATCACATATGTGGAAGGCAAGAAACAACTTGAAGATGCATTCACTTGAATGCTATGACAAATAATTTGGTGGTAGAGGTCAAGATGAATCTTGAATTTTGGCCAAGGCTACTTGCTGCTACAAAAACTGACCCACATTCTAAGAGCTTGATCATCCAAAGGTGTCACCAATACCCAAGGACTCACTTTTTGTGATGGCAAGTCATGGGTCCTAAATGAGACGGACATAAGAACCATTGTCCTAACAAAATGTCATTTTTCTGCCATTGCAGGTCATGTTGGAATGGAAAAGATCTTGGATGCAACCAAATGCCATTACTATTGGTTCAAGATGACCAACAATGTGATGGAGTACACTTAAAGTTGCTTATTCTATCAACAAAATAAAGCTTCTAATCAAGTTCCCATAGCACTCCTTCAATCCCTTCTTATTCCTACACAACATTGGGAATAGGTAAGCATGGATATGGTTTGCAAATTATCCAAGACCACCTTAGAGTTTGGCTCCATCATATTCTTTGTTGACCAACTTTAAAAAATGATTCATGTGCATCCTACCACCAAGGACATGACTGCTCCACAATTAGCTCAATTGTACTTAGATGCAATCTTCTCTCACCATGGTTTGTCTCAAGTGCAATCATGAATAGAGGTACTCAATTCACCCATTCATTTTGGAGAACACTCTTTTGTTTCTTCAAACCAAATTGGCCAAAAAACCAAATATCCATGGCCTACCATCCACAGACTGATGGACAAATAGAGCTGGCTAATTGCACTATTGAGGATATGCTTTGGGATGAAGCGGGCTAATCCCACTATTGAGGATATGCTTCAGGCCTTCACACTAGAAGGGCAAGAAAGATGGGACACCTTACTTTCATTGGTAGAATTTGTGTGTAACAATTTGATGAATGCATCCATACAAGTCATACTATTCTTCCCATGTATGGAGAGCATCCTTTCATACCTTTGAGCTTGATGAAGATCCACCAAGTGGATACCAAGGTGGATGTTGTCAACACTTTCATTTCCAAAATCCAATAAGGAGTGGAGAATGCTAAACAAGTTATAGTTCGCCCAAAATTGACAAAAGTAGTATGCACATTGCCGGCACACAGAATTCAATGTTGGAGATCAAGTCTGGTCATCAACAACCAACCTCATGTTAGTTGGTCCTCATAAACTCAGACCTCATTTTATAGGGCCTTTTCCCATCCTTCCCATCAAATTGGCATAATGGCCTACCACCTTGAGCTACTGCTATTGCGGGGATTGTATGGTCTTGAGAATGCACTGAGCACCTAGCTGCTTGCACCTAGACTTCATAATTTGCTATGGTACGAGTGGCATACATAAAATCTAATGGATGGGATTGTGAACTGTCAATGATTACCAAACTTGTACAAAGAACCAACTGCTAAGTTTCTCTTTATTTCTTCTCAAATGCAGCAATTGATGCCATGTGATCCAATTTTGTTATCAAGGCTCCATTCAAATGCAACAATTGATACCATGTGCCCCAGTTTTATTATCAAAGCTCTCATTTGTAATGCAATCCGCCTACTGAAGGGCTTCCAAATTTATCCTTCCTACACTTTTGGCCTCCACTTTAACCAGATTATTGTCACAGGATACAACACTCCATTCTAAAGACATACCAAAGTTATAGAATTTTATGCTCTCCGAGATCTTTAATTTGGGTTGTGATCACCCTACAAAATTTTGTCCAAATGAACTACCATGCACGTGTAATCCATCTAGAGTATTCCATAGTTTTCTCAAGCAAGGCTTGTGTACACCTCATTGCAACACAAAGGAAGAAAGGCATTATTGGATGGCCAAGAATGGAACAAAAGAAGAATTTGGTTATCAATAAAGGCGTACCATCCAATTTTTCTTAAACAATGGGTCTATTAGACTAAGATTCATTTGCACCATCTTTGCACTTTTCAATCTTATAATTTTAAGCTTAAAGCCTTCTCTGTGTGATAGTATTGTAAGCATACCAACCTGTCTATGAAACATAATTCCATTTCTTGTAAGAGTTGTGCAAGCATCATCAGAATCTCCTTAGACTCATCTTGACCTTTCAATATTTCTTTCTATATCTATTCTTGAACCGATTTCTACATTTGATCCTTCCTTTGATCCTTCCCTAACTATGCCTTTGATTACTTCCTTGTCACTATCAAAGATTCTTCACTGTTCCCTTCTCTTTTTGATCCTTCACCCTTTCATCAAAACTCCTCCTGATCATCATTCCCTATCCCTTTGATTTTCTTCACTCTCCATTCCTTCCCGATCCTTCACTATTTCCTTCTCCTTTCTTTCAATCCTTCCTATCATTCCTGATTTTTCCCTTGTTGATTCCTTTGTTCCTTTTGTCAAAGACCCCACAACCTCCTATCTCCTTTGTTCCTACCAATTCCTTCACTATCACTTCCCAAAGAATCTTTTTGCTAATTTCTTCACTATCACTTCCAATTCCTTTTGATCTTCTCTATCATTCAAATTCCTCTCTACCCTTCTAGTTTCTTCTTTTGATCTTGTCTAAAACTCCTCTGTCTTTGATACTTCTTCTCTGCCCTTCCATTTTCTTCATTTGATCTTGGCTAAAACCCACTCTCTACCCTTCCAGTTTCTTTTTTTTTATCTTATCTAAACTCCTCTATCTTTGATAATTTTTCTCTACCTTTCTAGTTTCTTCATTCAATCTTGGCTAAAAATCCCTCTCTGCCCTTCTAGTTTCTTCTTTTGATCATGTCTAAACTCCTTTGTCTTCAATAATTCTTCTCTGCCCTTCCCAATTTCTTCATTTGATCTTGGCTAAAACCCCTCTCTGCCCTTTGAGTTTCTTCTTTCAATCCTTCACTCCTTTCCTTGTCAGATGGTTGTCCCGCACTGCTTTCAGTTCCCCTCTTTTCTTCCCAATTCTTCCTTTTTCTCTATTCCTTTGCCACTCTCCTTAAAACCCCACTATTCCCAATATTCCCCTCTTTACCCTTGATTTCTGATATTCTTGATTTCCCTTATTTCTTTCCTCTCTTCCCTTCTTTGATGCCTCTTTCTCTACCTCCTCTCTAACTCCTTGTCCAGCCTCCTTCCTCTTTTTCTTCCTGGAAAGCCCATCGATATCTCTCATGTCCTGCCAAGCCTTTTCTCAATACTTTCTTGTGCTTCTAGAAAATTCCCTTTGTTCCCTCAAGGCATAGAGAGCTCTCCCTTTTGACTTTAGCTTATTGGCCTTCTTTTCCTATCCCAACTGCTAACACCAAACCTTCTGAAGGCTTCGTTTTGGTGGTTGCTAAGTCCCGTTTGTCATTTTGCCTTCTTTGCACTAAGTTGCACTTTTTCTATTCAATCTTTTTCTTCCTTCCCTTCACGCTCCTTCTCTTGGACGCTTGCTAGTTGCTGAATATATTCTTCTCTCTTTGCCATTATTCTTTCTATCTTGCCATGGATCTTCTCCAACTTCTTTTGTACTTTCTCTACAACACTCTTCTTGTTCTTTTTTTGATGGGTGCCTCATATAATGTGTACCCTTTCAATGTATAAGATATTCCACATGCAGATGGCAAGTACCTTGGATGCATATTTGGAGAATATGTCCAACTTCATATTCCTTTGTGTCATCAATGAGTGTAGGACAGGGTCAAATTTCTTGTATGGAAGGAAAGTCATATGGTCGAGGTGCATATCTATGTAATAAGGAAACATGGAATACTAGATGAATCTTCATGTGGCCTCCAACAAGAAGTCCTCCCATGACTGACAATCAAACACTGATTATCTGCCCACTGTACATCCATACAACTCATATTCTACTAACAAGAGACTTGCAAACAAGAGCATTTGATATTATTATTATTATTCACACTAAATAGCACTAATGTAACATGTAGATTATTTTCTTGATGACACCTCCACACATGAAGATTCACCTAGCATTCCATGTTTCCTTATTACATAAATATGCACCCCGACCATGTCACTTTCCTTCCATACGAGAAATTTGACCTCATTGATGATACAAAGGAATATGAAGTTGAACATATTCTTTAGATATGCATCTAAGGTACTTGTCATCTACATGTGGAATATCTTATACATTGGAAAGGGTACCCACTATATGAGGCAACATGGGAGCAAACAGTCAACGTGACCAATGCACCGGTGTTAGTGAAATCTTTTGAGCAACAACTTTGCAACTAAAACATTGCATCTTAAAAGTGGGGAGGTTAGTAATACCAAGAAATAGACATATTATCTAGAGGTGAAAATTGGCTTGGTAACATCTAGAAGGATGTTATGTATGATGGGCTAGGTAGATTAGATAGAGGTGTCACCAAAAGATGACTTTTACTAATAGAGCAAGAGTCAAAAATAGCTTGGAAACTTCAAAGCTAATTTTGAAGGCCTAAATGGATGAATTAGGCCTTGAAATGTACCAAACACTTCCCAACAAAGGATAAGTTGGCTTTCTCTCTCCCAAGCATGTCTCATCAAGAGCTTTCCAATGGTATCTCACCCACTTGATTAGGAGATTTTTATAGGAAGATTCTCTAAAGATTCCCTTTGATCAAAAATGTTGACCAACCAGATAGGATCAGAACATGTCACCCATGCATGCAACTAATCTAAGGGTAGAACTTATTGACATGTCACCAATCCATGCATTTGATCTAAGGGCAAAGCTTCCTTTGGAAGAGTCCTCCTTGCTATATAATACAATCAAGGAGCTCCTTTGGGGCATTGGAGATTGAGTGCAAAGCTTTGCATTTTCTCATGTGTTTCTCTTAAAGTCTCTTATCCTTGAAAGATTACACATGTCTCAAGTGCTCATCATTGATAGAGGCACTCAATTCACTAGTTTGTTTTGGAGAACACGCTTTGGTATCTTCAAAACCAAATTGGCCATGTCTATGGCTTACCATCTATAGATTGATGGAGAAATAGAGCGGGCTCATTGCATTATTGAGGACATGCTCCAGGGATTCACCTTAGATGAGCAAGAGAGGGTGGGACACCTTACTTCCACTAGTGGAATTTTCTTACAACAATTCAAGGAATGCATCCACATAGGTCACACCATTCTTCCTCATGTACGGAGAGCATCCTTTCACATCATTAAGCTTGATGAAGATCTGCTTGGTGGATACCAAGGTTGATGTCATTAACACTTTTGTTTCTAGAATCCAATAGGGTATGGAGAATGTTAAGCACAAGTTGCAGATTGCACAAAATCAATAGAAATAGTATGCAAATGCATATTATTGATACATGGAGTTCAATGTTGAGGATCAAGTCTACCTATATGTATCTACAACCAACCTCATATTAGTTGGCTCTTGTAAGCTTAGACCTCATTTAATTGGGCTTTTTCTCATCCTTTGGTGAATTGGCAAAATGGCCTATCACCTCAAGCTACCGCCACACATGAAGATCCATCCAATTTTCCATGGACAATTATTATGTATATATGCACCCTAACCATCCCACTTTCCTTCCATACAAGAAAATTGACCTTGTCTAATACTCATTGATGGTACAAACAAATATGAAGTCAAACACATTCTCAAGAAATAAGTTTGTGGTACCCACCATTTGCATGTGGAATATCTTGTAGATTGGAAAGTGTACCCACTATATGAGGCAACATGGGAGCCAATAGCCAACTTGTCTCATGCACCGGTGTTAGTGCAATCTTTTGAGTAACAATTTTGCAATGAGGACTTTGTGTCTTAAAAAGGGAGAGGTTTGTAATACCATTAGCTAGATATATTATTTAGAGGTGAAATTCAGCTTGGTAACATCTAGAAGGATCTTATATATGATGGACTAAGTAGATTAGATAGAGGTGTCACCAAAAGAATACTTCTACTAATAGGGCAAGAATTGAAAAAACCCTAAGAACTTCAAAACCAATTTTGAAGGCCTAAACGGAGGAATAAGGCCTCACAATGGAAAAATGACCTTTCCAAGAAGATTGGAAGTATGGCATGCCTTCTCCCACTACTGTTTTTCTCATCAAGAGCTTTCCAGAGGTACCTCACCCATGCAATTTTGAGCTCTTACAAGAAGATTCTCCAAAGATTCCCTTTGGTCAAACTTGTTTGACCAACCAGATAGGACAAGAACCAACATATCATCCATCCTTGCAACTAACCTAAGGGTATGTATTGCTAACATGTCACCAATCCATGTATCTAATCCAAGGGTGGAGCTTCTTTTGAAGGAATCTTCTTTGCTATATAATAAAGACAAGGTGCTCCTTTGGAGCATCATAGTATTGAGTGTGAAGCTTTGTGTTTTATCTCTTATGTTTCTCTTGAGGGTTATTTTATCCTTCAAACATCACATTAACACCGTAGACATTTGATCCATGAAAACTATTTGAGTATTAGTGAGCCCAAAAGGTAAAACTATTTATTCAAACACCCATACTTAGTATGAAAGGAAATTTTCTACATATCTTTCACATCAAGTAGAATGTACCAATAATTGCTTCAATTTTTAAAATTAGAGAGGTATTATGCTCCTTTTAGTTGATCCAAGAAATCCTCAATTTGAAGAAAAGTATATGCATTATTCAAGGTTTATTTATTAAGATCATAATAGTCAATACAAAATCAAAGCAGTACATCCTTCTTTAGTACAAATAATATCAATGCTCCCTAAGATGATGTGCTTTGTTGTATAAAAACACTTATTTAACAACTTGATCAATGTTGTTTGGAGTTTTTCTAACTCCTTTGGTGAGAGCCACTAGATTGTTCTACTCACTATTGTACTTCTACCTAGCAATAGATCAAGCTTGAAAGGCATATCTCAACAAAAGAGTAACAGTATTGGATGATTATCAAGAAACAAGTTTGCAAACTTATGTACTATTTGATCAATCACAATTTTCTAAGGCTTATTTTCCACATCAAATTTTGCTTATGTTATAAGTTGATGTAACAATATGGAGTTTAGCGATGAAGTTAAAAGGGCTAACAAAGTAGCAAATAAGGCAAATTAGCCTAGAATATTCTAGAAGTATCTAGGAAGCTTCTTGGGAAGCTTTGCAGCTAGCTTAGCTTGCACTCCAAGTAGTTTGCTTCTAGAAGGAAGCTTTTAGAAGCTTCTAATAAATTTAGCTTGCACGCCAAGTAAGCAACTCCTAGAAGGAAGCTTCTTGAGAAGCTTCCCAATTAACTTGGCTTGCACTCCAAGAAAGAAGCTCAAGGAAGCTTCTTGAGAAGCTTCTCAAGAGCCTTGTATGATCCCTATAAATTCAAGCCAAAGCTCATGCTAGGCATTTGGAGTTTTCCCACATTCAAGTGTTCCAATGTCAATTTCCATTCTCCTATTTCTCTCCTCAGTCTTGGTCTTTTACATTGGTATTAGAGCAGGAATGGGATGGATGGAATTTATGGACCACCAAATCCTCTTCCACCACACCATTGGGATTTTCATGTCCAAGTACTAGCCAGGCATCATTCACACAATTCATCACCTCACGCTTTGGATAGGATTTTATGCATATGATCACTATATCTGAGGAACCCTTGGTGCTTCCCATTGTAACTTATGGAGAGTGGTGGACATGTTGCTTCTATGTATTAATAAATTAGATAGATTAGGGGTGGCATGATAGAGTACAACCATGGCGGCAATGCCCGAAGTTATCTTTGCTATGCAACAACAAATTGAGCACCTTACTCGATTGTTGAATGAACAAGACCTTTGACGATAGGAGCACGTAGAGAGAGTACTAATTCAAGAAGGAGAAGATTGAATTTGATTCCCTAAACCCAAGGTATTTGAAGCCAAGAATCTCTCGAGTGCAATAGAGAGTTTTGTGTTTGATTGTGAATGTTATTTTGAAGCTAGCAATTTGCAAGATGAGCAAAAATAGATTCTCTTGGCCTCTAGCCAATTGGATGGAGTAGCAAAGCTATGGTAGAGGTTCCAAGTGGAGTAAGTTGAACGACAAATTTTTGCACCAATCTTGACCTAAGCAAAATTCAAAAGTGTAATAGTTAGTCTATTCCAAGCTATAAATGCCACACAAGCTACACAAGATAAGTTGAAACAGATTGGCTCTATAAGAAGTTACATCACGCAATTCTAGAACACCATCATGCAAATTCCAAATATACTGGAAGGTGAAGCTCTGGATCAATTCGTGAGGGGCTTGAAGTTAAGAACTAAGTTAGAGGTAACCATGCAAGAACCACAACACTTGGAAGAAGCTATGCGGTTGGCCATACATTTTGATTCCTTGGTTGCAACAACTTAGTCTTGACCTCAACCTCCACAAAACCTACTGATACACTACACACAAGTGGAAAAGCCAACACCAATGTAGATTGATGCCATTCAACAAAGACCACTTGGCATTGCAGATAGAGAGAAATTGCAACAAAATGGTGGTTGTTTTTATTGTCACAAATTGGGACATCGTATTGTTGAATGTCCACTCAAGAATGGTGACCTCAACAAGTTGCCCAGATGGAGTTTGTGGAGCATAACAATCAAGGAAACAAGGAATCCCAATAGGAGATTTCAAGCTGCCTATTAGGAGCTTGATTAGTTCTAATGGTTTTGTCTACCAAGCTTATGGTTGCTTGGAGGAAATGCAGGTGTTGATTCAGATCAACAAAGATTATTCTTGCTATATGATTACAAAGATGAGAAATGCCTGAGGAGTGAAGAGGACTTCAAGGAAGGGCTGAATAGGCTTGGACAAAAGGGAGGAACAAAGAGGAAGAGAACTAGAGACTGAGGGCAGTAGGGGTGTGTGCTATAGGGAAGAGGCTTTGAGGAGAGGAAAGGCCTGATCTGGTCTGAGCTGGGAGAGTCAAGCTTTGTGTTTTTTCTCTTGTGTTTCTCTTGGGAGTTCTCATGTTCTTGAAATATTACAATTGGAGGGAAGGTCACAATTTTCATAGATCACAAGGCTTTGAAGTATATTTTCAACAAGCGTTTTGTGGAGTGAAGGCTAGCAAGGCAAATGATACTCTTATCTAAGTATGATTATACCATTGAGGATAGGTTAGAAAATACATATGCAAGTGTTGATTTTTTATCTAAGGCATATAGTCATGACAAAGTGCAGCAAATGGATGATTCATTCTTGGATGAAGAGCTTATGACGTTTCAATCACCAAAAGCGCATCAAATGAAGTACAAGGATATTGTGGGACATTGTAACAAGAAGTAACTATCCATATAAGATGCATGTTAGAGAGAGAAATGTCTTTTTAGCAAGATCTAGATCTTATATAATGGTGGAGGATGTTAATTTTTCACCAAGGAGTAGATGGTCTACTTTGAATAAAAATAGATAAAAAGCAATCCTACTTATGAAGGAGTTTCATGATGGTGCAAGAAGGTCACTTTGCAAGAAAAATGACTAATTTCAAGAATCTAGAAGCAATGTACAATTGGAGGGAGATTTTCAAACATGATCTTAATTATTAAAAAAAACTTGTAATATTTTCAAAGTTTTGTTAGAAGTCTACTTTCATTCCCCTTCTTAGTTCAATTCCATTTTTATAACCTTTTGAGAAATGTGGAATTGACTTCATAGGTCCTCTCAATAGGACCCCAAGAAAGAATTGGTATATTATGGTAGTTATTGATTACCTTACCAAGTAAGTTGAGGTTAGACCATTGAGAGACAAGAATGAAAATGAAATTGATAGATTTCTTTATGCATACGATCACTAGGTTTGGTTGCACTTTAGAGTTAGTTTCTAAAAGAGGATGAGGATTTACACAGAGCACCACCATAACTATGTTAGGACATTTTCTCTATTACACATAGATTATGTCCTATAACCTAAACCTAATGGCTTGGCTAAGAGAACCAATAAAACCTTGGGGATGATGTTTCTAGAAGAAAATGAGAGTTTAGAAGGACCATCATCATAGTCATGTTACAAAAATTTTCCTATTATACTTAGAGTGACTATGTCACATAACCTAAATCCAATGGCTTGGCAAAGAAAACCAATTAAACATTAGGTATGCTTTTGGCTACAGAAGCAAAAATAAAGGGACTAAAAATCATTGGGATAAGAGAATTCATGTAGTTTATGGGAGTATAAGACATCCATAAAGATATTCACCAAAATTTTCTATTTCATTTGGTGTATGGTATAGAGAGTCTAAGTCACCTATTCATTTTTATGAACCTACTTTTCAAAGCTACTTCTCATATAGACTCTATTGGGGCTTAGCCCCATGTTACCTTTTTTGTCCCTCCCTTGTACGGCTTGATGGGGTCTTCCCATCCTTTGTTTATCCTATGCGGTCGCCTCTCTCTTCTCAAAGCATCCATAGGAATATGAAGAAGGTACAAGGAGGTGATGTAGAGAAATTGAAAAAGGGATAAATTCATAGAATGAGTGGAGGCAAGAGTCCTTATAGTTTGAGTGGAGCAAGATCAAAGGAAACAAAGGAGAGCTATGACAAGAAGTGGGGCAAGAAGAAGTTAAAGCTTTTCAAGGAAAGTGATTGGATAATGTTGTTGGATTCAATATGATGCACAAGTAGTTTTTTCTTAAATAATTTGGACCTTGCATAATGTAGAAGATATAAAGCAATTACCCTTTGATTTGAAGGATTTAAGAGGAAGACACTTTAGTAGAATTAACCATGATAAATTGAAGTTGTATCATAGTAGGTAAAGAGACATTTACCCCCAAATAAGGTTCACTTTTTCCTTCACTCCAAGGACAAAGTGAAATCTTAGTCTGGTGGTAAATGAGCATCCACTATACCTGTAAACTCCAATAGGATATTTAGTTTTGTATTGCAAGTCATTGAATGATATTGTTTATATGGAGTTTAACAAAGCTTTTATATTAACCATGATTAGCTAGAATTAGTCATAGTCAAGATACAAGTGATTCTATTTTAGAGGAAGTTGAAAGAGTAAGCACTACTATTTTAATGTGTTTACATTGTATTATTCATAAATTTTGGCTTTGATGAAAGAGTTGAGAACTCTTGAGTCCATAAGCACTTTTGGTGCACACTTTTCTATAGTCTAAGGTAACCCATGTGAAGAAATATTTGACTTACTTATCTGGTCAAGATAAGACCACATCCTTATGGGATTATTCCCATGAGTTTGGATATTCATTTATAAGTTTACTTTAGATGAATTTTTGTCTAATAAAGTAAGTTATTCAAGTAATTAATAACTTTTGTTTGTAATTATTTCACAAGTATATAAACCAAGAATAATGAGGTAATCATCATTATTTTTATTAGAAACCATCTCTCTCTCATATGGAGCTATCTAATGAGCAATGAGATAGAGATGCCTTGAAGGAGTTTGGTTTTCTACCCTATCAATCAATGTTGTACTATCTTAATAGTTATCAATGGTTCATCTTGAGTGAGAGATAGGTTGTCTCATAACATGTACTTACACAACCATAAATTTTGTGGAGTTTATGGATAGGAGGTTGTTTCTAGATCTATCATTGATTATTTGTGTCCACTTATATTCTCAATTTTTAGAACCTTCTACCTTTGTCTATAAAATTCCTTTTATTATGTAGGGAAAAGTGCAACCTAACCTATGATCACAACATGCACTCTTAGTTTATTGGTCATAAATTAAGCATGACCAATGAGAAATACAGATCATACCTGAAGAAAAGGAGTCTAAGAGCAATGGCCGCACACCAAGCCAAACAAGCTCAGCATATAATCAAGCATGCAAGGTATAGAGAGGATCCAAACACAAGCAACTTAACAATAATTCTCTATTCTTTTGATAAAAATTTACTTCAAAGCATACTTTTCTAAGAGTTTCTTCCAACCTATTCTCCAAATAAAAAAATTCTATGTTGTTTGGTAGGGAGATAACTCCAAGACTTAAAAAAATTAACTTCTTCCCCATAGATTAGATTTAGATGTTAAAGGAAATGAACTCAATGGAAAGCCAATAAAATGTGTTTTCCAATGATATATAACAAGCCCTAATCTGACCACTACAGCTTTGTGACAATCTCTTGAACTTAGTTAGTTTTTGTGGTTCAAACCCTAATTTGAAATCCTAATATAGATGTCACTCCTAGTTCATACAAATATTTTACTATAGTTTTGGCCTAGATAATCATGTCATCAAGAAAAATCTAAGAAGCCACCATCCTTTCAACCATGAAAGCAAATGAAAAATTTTACAATCATACATATTACTCATTGGAGCTTATCACATTATTTCACAAAAATGTGTTACATCAAATCTACTTCTGTAAACCTTGAGCTAACCAAAATTTCAAGGTTGTTGGCCATACCTTGTCTAATTGTTTACAAATTTTAGCATCTAAATTTAAAAATAATCCTTAAATATAGATCAATTCACAAGTTGGATTAACTTTAGAGCTCTTTGAACCCATGTATACTTTAATTCAAGATTTTGAGCTCTACTTGAGTAATTGACAACAAATTTCACACAAAAGTACAAAACCTAACCACCAACAATATCAAAATTTTTTCATAGGCTCATTCAAAATAGAACTCAAGCTGTGATCAAATCTCCAAACCTTATCATAATCTCTATCCCAACACCTTGATTTCCAGTCCTCCAACTTCAGTTGATCACATCAAGTTCAAAATTAACTCAAATGTAGTGTTTTTTGGGTAAAGCATAAATTGACTCATTTCAGTTTCTCTCTAACCAAATTGACAAATTATGAAATGCTATTGTAGAACTCTCAAAATCTTCCAAATTGTATTCTTGGATGCAAATTATACTCCCTTCTTGCAATTGATCATATATTGTGCATCAATCACTTAAATCTAATATTATTTATCTCCAAATTTTAGTTTTTCTATTCCACTCTCCTATAGTGGTATTCTCTCCTCAAATAGCCTTCTCTAACTCCCCTAAACTTGAAAAACCTAGAACTAACCTGGTGGGAACTAATTCCTTGTACTTTGGGCACTTGGCAATTCCTCATTTTGATACATGGACCTCTAAACTCCACTCCCAAAGCCTTGAGAAAAATTTTTGGTCCCTCTACTTTTATAAAAAGATATAAATGGTTAAATCCAAACTTGCTCATAAGTAAGCACAAGGAAGATAATAGGATTTGGATTCTACACCATCAATGCCATGAATGTAAGACCAAAATAAGTTGCTATTTAGTGGATCTAAAATTAGATCACATTGAAAAATTTGAAGGTTGATGAAAAAAGGTTTGGACGAGATATAACAAGAGTGAAAAATATCTCTTTTTTGAACTCAGCCTCAAATTCTCTAGCTCACACACTATACTATGACTCTCAAACGCCTCAACTTTTGTGCTCTACTCCCACTTGAGATCATCAAGACTAAAACACCCTACTTTTATTGAGCTTCCACCACATATATACATTGTAGCCTTGGATGAGGACAGGACTATAATCCACACTACCAAGCATTTGAATGTATATTGATTGCTCATATGGCAATTGATCAACCATATGATCCTTACATAATCTACTACAAGACTACATGGATAAAGAATACTAAATTACTATTTCACTCTCTAAGCAAACAATAACACAACATCATATGCCAAATTTTCTCCACTTTGTTAAGGTCATATATGCTCCCAAAATTATTAGATGAGTAGTATTGTCTATAGATAGCTCCCCTCCTAGCTATAGCGATGGGAAGATGTGGTGACATATTACAAGAAGTGATTGTATCATCAACCTTTTTTAGGAGGATGGGTTTTAATGACCTCTCCTTCACCCTCTCCCCCTTAGCAAATAATTTCTTACACCATGGTCATCTTTTTGTTTTTTCATCTATTGCAATAGTTGATTCAAGCACTTATGAGTTCCAATCATATCTTCACTCATGATCTATTACTAGGTCCTACATGCATAGAACTTTAACTTTTATTGACTTATTAGACTCTAAGAAGATTCAAGAGTATCTTAGTAAGCATATGCAAACTCACACCTTTACTAGCATCTTGTTGATGCATCTTTATTTGATAGAGTTAGGATTCTCTCTTATGGAGGGAAAATCTCTGGAGCTTAGTTCCATAGGTCCTCCTTAATTGAGTACATTTTTTTCATGTCCAAGGAATTTACTACTACACTTTGCTTACATTTGGGTTTACCAAATCTAACAATTTTAGGGTTACCAAACCAATAGGCTTGTGGATATAACATACTAGAGGTGACTCAGATGACTCACATGCTATATATATATATATATAGGTGGAGAGCATATTAGAGTTTATGATCCATCTGAGTGGCATAGACCCTATAATCTTTACCGTCCCTAGTACAACTTGAGCAGTATTTTTATTGACCTGGACCACCTCTTAGCATGGAAGAGCAAATATAGTGACCTCTATTGATGGACAATGCATTATTTTTGATGTGGTGATCACCAGCCCTCTACAAGTAGAGTAATTGGCACAAGCAAGCATTCAAGCAAGTTCAATAAAGACCATCACCACCAAAAGGAAAGAGGACCATTACACACCATATCTTTCCTTTGATACCTTTATATCCTTGGCTGTAGAGATTTTTTGGTATCTTTACCACCAATTCATGGTCTATTTGGAGATGTAGCACAAGGTTCCTTGTAGAAGAGAAGAGATATGAATATTTCTCCAACCATACGCACCTCATATTTTAGATAGAGAGTCTCGATCACTTTATGGTGCTTTCAAGCATTGGGTCTTCATAAATGGGTAGTGACAATAAGAGCTCCTATCACATCTAGTACCCTCCTTCCACATCTATCAAATATACCTTTGAAGAACCTATATCACACAATTCAACAATAGATCATTTGGTTTCTTCCTCTTTGTTTTGCTTGGTATTTTGTTTTACTGCGTGCCTATTACATACATGAAACTCCTTCCCAATCTACCAAATACACCTTTCAATGACATATATCACACAATTTAATAAAATGTTATTTGGTTTCTTCCCCCTTTATATTGCTTTGTTTTTTGTAGTTTTGCATGGTGTTTTAGCACTTTTTCTTTGGGCCTTATGCTCCTGACTCCTTTTTGCACTTCTAGGGCCTTGTATTCCTTTTTCTGTTTGCTTCAACGTAAAATACTTGGCTTGGTTTCTCAAGAAAATCTAAACTTAAATCCTCTTTCTTGTGTGCAAGCTTTAAGGTAGATATTCCATCCTTAACTAGTGATAAAATGACTCACGTAAGAGATGGAAACTTACCAAAATAGTTAACTCGCTTATGATGTACTCAACCATAACTATATATGATGCATGTCTCGAGGATATACCTACAATGTACAATCATAATCAGTTTTATCAAGAGAAGATGAGATACTTAACCCGGTTTTCACATGATGGGCATAGGGTTATCGGTTATGCTGACAGTCGTGAATAAAAGGACAAAATCATCTACGTGACTTAAGTCATCTTTCATCCCAATCTATTTAAGTGAATTACTTCTCTTCACACATAATTTAGTATAATAAAAACATTATTACTTCGTAGATATAATAGCCCATTCATAGCATGGCCATCCCACTAGTGAATGAAAGTAAAGATGCCACCTTGCCATACCCCCATATTTTGTTTGATAGTAGAAGCTTCTTGTGGATACTTTTCGCCAATTTGAATCCTTAAAGAGATGAAATGGGCGAGAAGCTGAGGAAGATCTGATACGGAGAAAGGCGACCAGGTAGAACACATGAAGGATGGGAAGACCCCATCAAATATGCAGGGTTGGTATTTAAAAGTTAAATTGATATTTAAAGTGTTGAACGACAGGGAGAAAGAAATTGGTTGGTGGTGGTGATGGGACACGTGTCACTGTTTCGTGTTCTTGGATCCAAACGGTTCTAAAGAAAGGGAAGAGACGAGGTGCCCAACCAACCCTCGGTAGCAGCCGGCATGTAGAGTAATCCCAACCGGTGGAAAATCGGGACGGGAAGATGTACTCGGATACAAACCGCCCGATATAGTGTCTAGAAACGAACATTCTGGGTATCAAACTCCCAGGAAACCGCTAAACTTTTAAAGTGACCGGTAACTCCCTACCGGTGACGTGATGTAGTGGGCTAATTGTGCTGCTGATGCGGCGATGCAGGGAGGGTCGATCCTGGGGCGATGCTCAATTCGGAGGTGGGTGCTCGGAGGTCGACAAGTGTCGACACGGGATCCATCCTTTTCATGATGGTCCTGAATGCCCATACTTTCAGCGGCTTGGCTATACTTGGTGAGAGAGGATAAATGCTAAATTGCACTGCCAAAGAATCTGAAATTCTGTCCGAGAAATCTAGTTCAGTTGAGGTAGAATTTGATTAGCTGGGGAAGATTCCTGGAAGTTCATGGCAGTGATTTCATGAAGTAAAATCGATACTGTGGTGAGTGGATTCAACCGGTCTTTAAAGTGGGAAGTTTTACGGGACCTGGGGGATTGAAGGGGATTGATTATAAACGAGCTGCAGAAATTTGTCAAGAGGAAGAATGGGAAAAAGGAATTTGTCTTTCTCTTCCCTGAACTAGAGAGAGGATCAAGAGAAGGAAATGATTGAGCCGATCGGGAAGTACAAGGGTTGAGTTGAATTTATTTGGACCGAGGGAAATTCAGTAGCGGGATAGATCACTGTTGCTGAGGTCGTTATCCGATTGTTTCAATTTTCGTGGAGAGCGTCAAATTCGTCTGTTCATTTCCGAATATCTTCCATTTATAGATATCAAGCTGCGGTTTTTCATAGCTGGGTATCCGAAAGTGAGTGCAGAAGGAGGACACTGAGAGCTAGTCCGGAAGTAACGAGCACTAAGAAGAGAAGCAAGATATTCTCCGTATTTGTAAGATCTTCAGTCTGTATGGGCCTAGCAGCACTTGAGGGTTTAGCTGCAAGCTCCGATTAGTTATTGAATTACTTCAAACTCACCAACAAAGTGTGGGGCTTCCTGTCAGAGTGTGAATGACTTTTCTTTACGATTCTGCAGCAAAATAGGTGCCGAACTGTCAATGGAGGAGAAAGGAGAGTCGATTGATGAGAGCGACTCCAAGGTATGTTTGTACCTATAGTAGGTGCGATTTTGCATAGTGATGGATTAAATAGCTCGGGCCAAACGTCCTTATTTGAGTCCAGTCCTGTACTGCACGGTACTCGAACACTGTCTCTTCCCTCTTGCACTGACTACCAACTTTTATCCACCAGCCGCTGCATAACGAGCAGCAGCTGACTCTAGAAGGGGAGGTCCTCAAGGAAGGGGCTGATACTGTAGAGGAGAAGGGTAAAGAAGAGCTTCCAGAAGTGGTCATCCAAGATGAACTGAAGCCTGGGGTTGCTGGTATGTCTTCTGGAGGACGGTAGATAATTGATTATTTCAGGTCAATATTGATGTTTTTAACGTTGAACTGCTTAACAGTGATGTGTTCTGTTGAAAACAAGGTTGTGACATGAAGGCAAAAGCTACTTTATTTTCTCGATGTGATCAGCTTAAGGCTTTTTACTGACCTCGATGAACTGATGAGCGCTTGTATGCTCAGGTCAGGATGTCATAAGGGTTGGGAAGGAGATTTTGTTCCAGGTATTGCGATCTACCTTTGCGCAGTTTATCCTCACAGACCTGTTTGCCTTGCCTGAGAGCAATCAATATAAGTAGGGATTTGGAATCAAGGGATCTTGTGAAGTGCTGGGTAATATTAGGGCAATGAAAGTCGTTTGAAGTTACTAATGATAGTGTAGTGTACACAACTCCTTTAATCTGGGAAAATTGTCAATGTGGATTAAAATAGGCGTTCAACTGG
This sequence comes from Lunularia cruciata, assembly GCA_948567375.1. Taxonomy (NCBI): domain Eukaryota; kingdom Viridiplantae; phylum Streptophyta; class Marchantiopsida; order Lunulariales; family Lunulariaceae; genus Lunularia; species Lunularia cruciata. The sequence goes on along the minus strand of OX419757.1, from coordinate 63,772,095 downwards.
GAATCTCACAAATACACATGGTGGAAGACGTTGGAGACGAAGATACCACAGCTCGGAGCTGCAGGCTTCACTTGTTTGTGGCTGCCACCATCTTCAGATTCTCTTGCCAGACAAGGTCTATTCCAAAATTCTTATATCCTTTCTGGTTTCAGTTGTGGTCGCGATGCTGTATAATTTCGGAATTCGATGAGTGGATTGTAGACTCAATATGAATGTGCATATTATCTTACGTAAGATAGCATGTTTTAAGGGATTTGAAAACCGTGACTCCTTTCCTTTTCTATCAGGATACCTTCCGAAAGATCTCTATTCGCTGAATACTGCGTATGGAAGCGAGAGTGAGCTCAAACTCCTGATTAAGACCATAAAAGACAACAACATGAAGGCAATGGCAGATATCGTGATCAATCACAGGATCGGAAGTACTCGGGGAATTGGTGGCATCTACAATAGATATGACGGGATGCCCATGCCTTGGGACGAACATGCTGTTACATGTGACACTGGTGGGCTGGTGAGTACATTTCTTGAGGGCGCTAGAGGCCTCTGAGTATTTGAACAATTATGCATACTAAAGCCTGGCATTGAATGACCACGAAACTTTCTGTGTTTTTTTTTTTACGCAATGGGCAGGGTAATCCAAGTACCGGTGAAATTTTTGACGGAGCTCCTAATATCGATCATACCCAGGAATTTGTACGAAACGACCTCAAGGGTTGGCTTCGGTGGCTCATTAAAGATGTTGGTTACAATAGCTTCCGTTTTGACTTTGCCAAAGGGTACTGATATAGGCACTATTTATATTTTGTCTGGCATGTATTTTGGTAGCAGATAGACAAATTCTTTTATATTCTACAATCACGTAATGTTCATTTAAACACCCAGTTTTACACTGTTCAGTTTCAGAGTGCCGACCTTGTAAGAAGTAATAAGAGGGAAACAAGTTGTAGAGGCTTCCTACACTCAAATTTTGTTGTTCTTACGAGACGTAGAATCTGGAACATGAATTTTTTTGCTTTCTTCTTTCGTGAAGTGATGGTCTTTCAATGATTTTCAGGTATAGTCCAGGTTTTGTGAAGGAATACATAGAAGCGTCGGATCCCATCTTCTCTGTTGGAGAATATTGGGATACTTGCAACTATTGTGACTCTTCTCTCGATTATAATCAAGGTTGGTGTTACAAGATTTTGCTAACAGCTGTCCTGTCGGTTCAAAACCATTAGTAGCATTCGTATCAATATCTGAAATGTAACCCTGGTGGACCTGAGTGCAGACGATCATAGGCAACGAACTGTGAATTGGGTCGATTGCACAGGTGGTCTTGCTTGTGCTTTTGACTTCACTACAAAGGCTATTCTCCAAGTAAGCTATTCACCAGTCAACTTCAATACCTTGAAGGAAGAATTGATGTAAACTATGACACTCAGTTATATTGATGCACTTTGGTGAATGGATATGCAAGGGCTACGTTTCAGGAAGATGAATTCCAACTTTTGTCTGTTTTTCGGTCGATCCGATTGACAGTAAAAATGCATATGCAGGAAGCATGCAAACGAAAGGAGTGGTGGAGACTCAGGGACCCCAAGGGTCAGCCTTCAGGGGTAATGGGTATGTGGCTATCGAGGGCAGTAACTTTTTTGGAGAACCATGACACCGGATCGACGCAGGTGCCTTTCTCCACTTCAATCGCTTTGACTGTTTGCTAAATTCTACTAATCTACTGCTACCCTTTTCACGTTTATGCTTTTCTGGTTGTCCACCATTCTCCGGAGTTTTGTCGAGCTTGACTGGGGAGTTTTTCTTTCTGCCGACTCTGCAGGGCCACTGGCCCTTCCCGAGTGAGCATATATTGCAGGTGCGTACCTCTCATCAATTATTAACGTCATATGTTCTCCGTATATTGCTACAAGCCACTTTCAAAACTTCTTTATCTTTGTAACACACGAAATCTACAGTTGACACCTAAATAAAGAAAATGAGCTTTTCGATTCAGCTGAGCCAATGTAACAGCTATTTCTTTCTCCACATGTATGCCAGTGGATAATGCCTTTGATAATTCCCTCTTGTGGCATATGAGAAACAGTTGTTTGAACCATGCTCATGTTATGTGACCCTCTGGAATGACGGAAGAGATTCTTAAACTGCAGGGCTATGCGTATATCATGACTCACGCTGGACAACCTTCTGTCTTCTATGATCACTTTTTTGACTGGGGAGAAAATATCAGAAACGCCATCATTGATCTGGTAACGCCTTACACCAACTTACTATCAGTTGCTCCGATGTTCTGCTTAACGACAATGAAATCTACTTAAATTTGGCTTTTGAATTTGTTTTTGTTGGCTAGATTCAAATTCGAAAGAGGAACGGCTTGCACAGTCGCTCTGCTGTGAAGATACTAGAGGCAAATGATAGTGTCTATGCTGCAAGCATTGATGGAAGGTTGAGTATGAAGCTTGGCGATGGAAATTGGGATCCCGGCTGGGGCTGGAACCTTGCCACCTCCGGACAATCTTATGCTGTATGGGAGAGGCACATGTGGTCGGAAGGAGAAAAGCCCAACCAATAGATTGCAGGATTGACAAGGAAGTGCTGACGCTGTTTACTGGTGTCCAGTGGAGTATACGCCTGGCTAAAAGTTGAGACTTACTCGATCGACAATGCTCCCATTAGCTCCCAGGGAATGGTGAAAAATGTGATCACTTTTTGCCATTCTGATGGTAGCCAGGTTATTTGCTGACCAGGTTATGGAGGTGGTAGAGTATGTGAGGTACAATAGTCAAGCGCTCGAAAAGAAAGCATGTTCTCTGGACACCATCTATTTTACCTGTACACAAGGTTGTGTGGTTAACGACGAAGTTCTGTAGATGGTATTTCTATCTGGTGTACCATATGATTGTATTGCTGATCATTTGGCACATTGGTCCTGTCAGTTTCGTCCCAACCTTGGAGCAGCCAGTCACGAGATAAAAATGATGCGTTTGTCTATGTGAGGCAATGACAGATCCATCATCTGCTCGCTTTATGGAAGAGTGTATTTATGCTCTTATAGCACAAGTGATGGACACCTTTGTACTCTGTGTTGTGGAAGTTTCCATCAGGCGACAAAGTTGATACGAGGAAATAAATAATCCAAGGACAGAAAATAAACTTCACTAATTGATGAGAGTCCATTGATGCTGTTTTCTTACATTTGCGACATTTCTGTACACAATCGGAAGGTCAGAGCTCCTGTACTTAAACTTCCTTCGATAAGGTGCCTGGAGCTAAAGTCTACTTTCTATGACATCAAATACGACTATAGACTTGACTGTTTATGTTCTGCGTCTTTTAGTCGGTTGTACTTGAAGAACTGGTGCAGATGTCTTTGAACTTCTCCAAAACTCCCTGTGACTTTTACCAACCTTTCGCGTATCCACATGGGTAATTTGGAAGCAGGACCTGATGACTCTGACGAGTACCTGGCGTCAACCAGGAGAATGGCTGCATAATCCTTAATATGACGTATTGCTCTCCCAATAGATTGATTAACAGCCTTCATACACAAGTTCTCATAATACTCTCTGCTTTTCTTCCCACCTCGTGACCCATGAGACTCAGCTGCAGCTAAGCGGTCAATATACTTCATCCTCTCCATCAGTTCTGGGTCGTTGGGGCTTGGGTATGGGAGTCCCACCATCACAACACAACGCCCCATTCCGTCACTGAAGTTGATTCCTTCAGACATTTTCCCTCCGACTACACACATTAGAAGAGCACCAGTTTTCTTGCCTTGCTTTGGCTCTTGAACACACTCTCTGTATTGTTGAAGAACTTGCTCAAGAGCTCCTGTATCACGTGGCTCTCTGAACACAGTTTTCCTAGTCTCTATGGCAGAGAGTGTACCAGCAGACTTCCATGAATTGAAGACTTGATTCTCATACTCAAAAGACGGGAAAAACACTACAATTCCCTCCGGAACAATAGTGGAGATATTGTTCATGAGCCTTCCCAGCTCTTCTATCATCAGAGGCGAGCCACGAGACTGGTACGTAAAGTCAAATGTTTTGCTGCTTGGCCCTTTGACGACGGCCAATGGAAGAATACTCTCCGGAGGAACAATGTGACCGCAGCCAAATACATGCATTCTATCTTCAGGCAGATGTGGAAATAACCGAACCTTCAGCTCTTCAACTGGCTGCAACGTCCCTCCTGCCAAAACCACTGCCCTGGCTTGATCCAATATGCCTGCAAAGTGCTTGGCAGCATTCAGCATGATAAACTTAAGAGATGAGGAGCCTTCCACGATGTCCCGTGATGCTTTTGTTACCAGAATGACTCGACCGTCATCATCTGCGTTAGTTAGAGCCATAACAAACTCAGCCAGCATGTGGAACCCTGTCAGTGAAGCTCTGCCAGAGGTTATTGTATCGGCGGACAAGTACTTCTCCCCATAGCTGCTGACTTTGGGCACAATTTTGCTTTCTTTAATGTACCGTCCAATCTTGAACAAGTTGAGGTTGTCAATTCCAAGGGAGAAAACGAAATCATTGATGGTCATCATCTTAGTATTGGTGCTCCCAGTTTCAGGAGCGCTGGACACCAGCCTTATAAATGCACCAATGAGTACAAGCAGCATTTCGATGTAACGCCTGTTACTCGCTGCCAAGCGCTTTCTAAACTTATACAGATACTTAGAGAGCTGCACATTCACCTGCTCCAAATGATGGCTATTGACTTGGCAGCTGTGAATATCTGAGACGGTGTCAACAAGGTTATGAGCTTCATCGATGACCACCACACAGTCTTTCAGATTAATTCCCAGCGTTTCCCGTGTACCGGCATGCAGAAGGGACTGATAGGGTAGTACAACCAAGTCTGCAATGGGCACCATCCGCCTCGAGCCATAGTAAGGACAGGTTCCGATCGTAGTCCCAAGATGCACTAGATCTTCAATATCAAGGGCACCGCCCTGAACAACTTCCTCTACAAACCGTTTTTGCAGCTTATGCTTGCACATCATAGGACATCCTCCTACTTTGGTGACTTTTTTGGCCCCCTTCTGACTCACGGATTGAATTTTGCTGCTACGGCTTTGAGCACCCTGCTTGTTCTTTTGAAGCTCCAAGCACTTGTCATTGATTCTAGCCGAACTCCCCAATCCCATGACCGCTGATCACTATCACAGTCACATGTCAAGTGTAAGTACTATACATCTCTTAAACAGGCCATGTAAACAATGGAATATTACATGTACGCACACTTCTTTTCAGAACCTAGCTTTTCTGGAGCAAAGCCAAAAAGAGATTGAACTTGTAGTCCCGGCAGAGTGGAGAATTTTCAAAAGTTACAATGGCAAAAGCCATTCATACAAAAAGCAAACACTGCTCCGTGTCTGGATCAAATCAGAAAACCACTCGATGACTACCACTAACCGTGCTTACTGATTCTAGTACTTTGAATGGTCGAATAGTGTACCGACACTGTTATGAAATCTATGACAGATCGAGATGGCTTTCGTTTAACCGCCTGCCCCAAGCCAGTGCTACAGGGAATCCACGCCTGATCTAAGTTGGAATTATGGAGAGTGCGAAGGTAGGTACGTACCAGGATTTATGCAGAGAGATTTCCGTGAGCCAAGAGTGACCGATCTCAACGACGAGGAGAACACTGTTGCCTGAAGCTCACCAACGAACTGAGACAACTGAGAATGTGTTCGACTGCAGAAAAATACCTTCAAGCTCTCCTCATCATCCTCATTGCCATTATCATCATCATCATCATCATCACTGCTGCTTGAATATGCTGCAGATCCTAACTTCCGCTTCGGCTCTTTGGAGACCTCCTCATCACTACAGTACTCTTCTACAATTAAGTCCTCGTCATCTCCGTCCTCAACTCCCGTGCAGCAAGCCTTCAAACGCTGCTGATTTTTATCTATTGCTTCTGGACCTTTCACACCACTAGCCCCAAAATTCTTCATAGAGCCATTCCGATAAGTCTGTTTTTTAGTGCACTGAGCCAAAGCCAACCTCGCCTTCAACGTCCTCTTCCTGGATTCCTTTTGCTTCTTCCTCTCCTCTTCCTTCATGGCTTCAAAACTCGACATCCAGTCCGGTTCCTCTTCAGCTGAAATTTTATTCATATTACCGTTGACACCTGTTGATGCGGAATTTGTGACCTCATGTTGGTCAATCAGCCATTGCAGTGTACTGCAGATCAAACTCAACGTTTTCCCCGTTCCTGGAAATGAATGAAAGTATCAGAAAACATCCTCTTTAAGCCCAAGTATAAACCAGAAGTCATTCCGGCATTCAGTAGAAAACAAAGTAATATGAAAATGAACAGAAGTCCTCCATTGGCAGAAAAGCAAAAGACGTAAAACTCTTAATGCGCAATTCTCATCACAAACATCAGCAATTTGAAATCGCGTGAATGCAGAATGACGTGAAATTGCTTGGACCTATCTAGTCGATTGATACCTGTGGGACTTTCGACGATGGTAACACCTCCCTTTTGAATCCCGCTGTAGACAGCTCTCATGAACTCCAGCTGGATTGGATACGGCTCGAAAGGGAACGCAGGAAACTCCACAGGAACTCCTTCCGGGTCCTTCATTGTAGCGAAATTGCAGATATTGCATGTGTGCAAGCTGTAAGAATGCCTCGGATGAACAGATGGTCAGTCCGAGCTGCTGGACTTTTTACCTTCGGATTTCGGAACGAGAGATACAGACGAGTAACTCCCTATAAAATGCTTTGCGTCTGTAAAGCTAGTTGGTGAGGTAACAACTTACCAGGGCTGCGATCAGAAGCTGGTCCCAGAGCTGCCAAGACTCTTACGGGAGGCAGCGCAATGGATTGAAGCTTGCGCGCTCAGGGGTTGTGAACTCCTCTTGGAAAATGTGCAATGAATAACTTCTCTTAGAACGATCGCATCGTAAACCCCGACGAGAATATTCTATACACCCTCGAATTTCCATTCTTTGTTTCTCTTCTGATACCTTTCTTGAATTCCTTAATATTACTTGAATTTCTAAGTCATATGTCTACAGCAATGGCGCTTGCATGTCAACTTGTTGGGTACAGATCGGGAGCGCGCAAGTAAGAAACATTCCCGTCGTGTGCTAGTTAAATATGAGAAGTGTTAATTATATGTTAATTGTATTACGTTCACACATTAGATTGAAAATTGCTGTTCCCCGACGATCTTGGATCACGTATTATTGAATTGGATGATAAATGATGGCAAGAATTTTAAATTCACGTTTGGAAACAATGCAACATGACCAATGTAATAATGATTTTAATACCATCTCACCTATAACTTTTACAATGGAATATTTTATCTTAAAATAATTCTTATGTTTTCTTAATTTGGATGGAATATCAATCCATGCTTAAACAAAAAAGACATTCGTAGAAATAAACTAATGAATTTTGAATAATTAGGTAGTTTATAAGAGGAAAATCAAGTATAAGATACTTTTAATACGCTAAGCTCAAATTAGGATTCCCAAGAATCATACCAATAAAATTTACTAATTCTAGAAACAAGTTGATGAGATTTGGGAACATTAAATAGCAGCTCAAATAATGATACCCATCACATTATAAAAATAAGTTGATAAGATTTGTGAACATTCACATTTACAAATTATAAACGTAAGTTGATAAAACCTTTACTAAGTACAAAACAAGTTGACGAGATATGAGGTTATATGTTACCAATTTTGGAGTTTTATCTAGCTTAGAATGTTAGAGTTGTACCTAGCTTATTAATCTTAGATTCATACCTAGCTTATCAATCTGATTATAAGTTTGAGAAGTATGGATTGTAATTCCATACATATTTATTTGTTCATACATCCACTTTAGAACTTTGAATGATTGTATGATTTGAAAAATATCAAAGATAAAATAGAAAGAGGTTAATGTTATACGAGGTTCTCATCAATAATGTACTATAATATAATCAAACTATTGAATGTATGATTATAAGAGAAGATAAATCACTATTATGGGATATTAAGCGATTTTGAATGAATGCGACTCTAACATCAATAGTCCAATAGATGAAACTCATGTTTTCCTTCCTTCTTGTTCTCTCTCTTCAACCGAACATTGCAATGTTATTTTTGATTATACCAAAATGATATTTATCATCTTATTTACATTAAATCAAGTTTGATTTAGTTTGATATTTGTTTGTAAATGGTAATAGATCATATTCATAGTATTCATACCAAAGTGTTTACATAGTTTACTCTTTGTTAAATATGAAAGGGAAAAAAGCACTTTTTGCAACCTAGTGTCTTATAGCTTTTTGCATTTAGGAGTAGAAATTTGAACTAAATGCTCTGTTTTAATGTGAAATTTAATTACCTATTTTTCATTGCAGATAATCTTACTTCCATGGTAATAAAAAATTATTATTAGAATAAATATCTTCAAAGCCAAGTTACTATAGTGTCTCCTACTACACGCATTGCATTAGCTAAGTTGTGGTTCCATGGAGTGGACCCCCAGGTAATACATATCCTATAAAATAATATGTTATCATAATTAAGCATAAGGTGACCACTCATCTACATCAAACTAATATGCTAGGACTTGCATAACTTCCGTAATATAAACACAAAAAAATAAAGCACAATAAAAAACATATTTGCTTCATTAGCATACATATAATGAAGCAACCAGCCACAAATATTCTCCCAATCATGTTATAGATTAGATGACAAAAAAAATTTCTATCATAAAATAGATTGAATAAAAGAAACATTTATTTTAATCACTTCAAGTTTAGGTGGATCATATTGTTGCAGGCTTAATTCATATGACGAGGTAAGTTAATCTCCAAGAGGATGCAGATGGGAAATTATTTATTGCAATTTTTAGTGCTTAAATTACTCAAAGTGACACTTCTTTAGTACCACTATCAAACTACTCACCCGCTCAGTTCCTTAACTAATCCTTGACCTTAAGTGGACCAAGCACCAAAGTTGTTATAGTTTATTTTGGGACCTAAGATAGGACCGAACTCTAATCAAAACCAGACTGTCTCTTTGAGTATTCATAAGAAGGTACCACATCAAACCACCTTTAATTTGCACTAACAATACAAAGTAGATAGTACATGGTCATCAAATTGCACATGAGGAGTGCTATTGGACCTCAAGTAGTGGACCAAAAGTCAAAGGGGTTCCAAAATGAGAAAGTGGAAGTTCATTCCTTATCAAACAAGGATCACCTAAGTATCCTCTGGGATTGAGAGGTGGAGTCCTTAGGGGACCATTGAAGGGAAATCCTTCATTGTACACACTTTGAGAGAGTTGTGTGATTCTTTTGAAACCATAGGTTGCTTGAGACCATTCTCCAAGTAAATTGAAGGTGTGAAGAAGCAATAAGGGAGAATTTAAGGACATTGAGTGAGTGAGAGAAGTCTAAACCTTGTAGTCTTGGTAGAACTGAGCTCACACAAGTAGACCAATCTTTGATTATTTAAGATAGCTTGGGGCACTTTCTTGACATATCGAGGGGGTGAGGGAAGTAAATTGGAGGATTGTTAGCCATCACCATTTTATTTTCCAAATAAGGTGAGTGTTTGTTAAATCCCATAGCTCCCATGCACCTCAAAAGTTTGAATAAAGAGGGAAAGAGTAGTTTTAGGTAGAAATTCTTCTTAGTTGGTTACTTTGACACTACTTAGCCTATGCAAATCATTCAAAGGAGTACAAAACCACACATAGGAAAATCATCAAGGGGATGGGTAGTAAAACTTGAGAGACTAGAGGGACAATCAATAGAGCTACTCCAGTTTTAGAGGATAGTAGGAGCTAGTAGCTTAAGAACCATCTTTGAAGAGAAAGGTGAGAGAAGAAGGAGAGTTGAGATATCTTCTATCTTCTATCTTCTTTGCAATAGCCAAAGGAATCCAAAGCAAGATATGAGCAAAATTGGAAGAGCAAGGAAGTTTAAATTGATAGACCAAGGTAATAGAGAAAAATTCAAGACATCATTCTATTTGCTATGTGCTTTGAATTGTCCATGTAGGTAAATTAGTCATTTGAAGGAATATGACGCACATTTTAGTGAAATCTAGGAAGTAGGGAGTTGGGTTAGATTGCCTTCACTCATAGAGAGTGAAAATTTGAGACTTGAGTGCTTTCCTAAAGATTGGTGGAAATTGGTTGAAGGAATCAAGGCTAATTAGAGCTAACAAAGAAGCTTACTCACAATTTGGAAAACCATGTTGAGCTTGAAGTTAGAAGTTGCCTTTGAGAATGAAGTGTGAACAGAAGAAGAAATTGTGTGCACCATTTTGGGTAGTTTTCCTTTCAAAAGGCTAAGTAGTTCTTTCAGATTGTACAAATGAAACAGAAGGGTATTTAGGTCAAATTAAAAATATAGGATGAGAAATAAGGAGTTCCAAGTGATAAAGAGGCAATCAAACCATTTTGAGAGGAAGGATTGAGTTCAATAACTTATACATGATATTGAAAGTAGTGAGAGTAGTGAGAGGTGATCACTTGACTGAATTTTTTGGTAACCATCCTTTGAGATGCTAGCTATTGATTATTAATTATTCAAAGAAGCTCATAATGCTCCCAAAGATTGATTTGTGGAGTGTGGTAGGGGAATTGAGTAATCAAGAGGCAATGATGGAAATCTTTCTTACCTTTCAAGAGGACTAGCCAATTTTTCAAAAGCCTTTGTGTGAAAGAGTGAGGCCAAAGTATTGCTAGGAGGAAAGAGAGAAATTATTATACTTTGGGCAGCTAGGTAAGTCACCATAGCCTTTGAAGGATTGAAGGCAATAAAGAGAGACTATGGATGAGGAGGTGCATGTTGGAGAAAACAAGGGATGCCAAAGTATAGTGAGAGTGCCTAAGTAGAAGAAAGGAAGTTCTGAGCAAAGAGTCCTAGCTAAACCCATTTAAACCATAGCAAGACCACATACTACTCCAAAATTGAGGAATTCTGAAATTAAATTGAGAAACTAATTCTGATTGTACTAGATTTGTCAATATAAAGAGAAGAGTTGATAACACATTTGAGAGCCATCAAATGCAAAAGACTACTCAATCTTCCTTGGGGATTTTGGATTGAGTCAATCATCATGGAGTTAATGATTGAACAAGTACTTGAGGGAATAAACCTTGCAATTTGAAGCATCTCTTGCATTGGGACCTTCAAGTAATCCTTGGGACTTATCAATTGAGGAATGTAGGGAAGGTATTTCCACCTATAATACCAATAGCTAGACATATTATTTAGATGTGAAAATTGGCTTGATAACATTTGGAAGGATGTTATGTATGATAGGCTAGGTAGATCAAATAGAAGTGTCACTAAAAAGAGAACTTCTACTAATAGAGCATGAGCCAAAAAACAGTCTGAAAAATTTAGAGCCAATTTTGGAGGCCTAAATAGATGAATTATATGACAACCCAACAAGTATCACTTTTGCAATAATTAGGTAGATAAAGTTTGTTCTCATAGAGATACAAGTCAGAAATGGTCAAATGCAAAGTATCATGTAATAATGTAGTTCTTCTTGGTTGCATCTTTAATCTCTCAGGTAGAAACCAAACCCACAAGAGAGTAACAAGCACCAATTTGCGGTCTTGTCACAAATTAACACTCCCTAATCACAACTCAGTCAATTCTATCCAAACAAATCTTGTTTGTGATGATTCAGATTCTTCCAAAAATGGCTACTTCATTGCAAAACAACTTCACCTCAAAATTGTGTTCCATCTCTCCACTAAAGACACAACTTCCTCCATCAGAATTGTTATGCATCAATCCTACGCTACACTCCCAAATCAGAATACTGCCAAGACTACAATTCCTCTTAGATCTATCAAGGTATTGCTTTGATTGCAATTCATTCAAAATAAAATACATTGAATGAAGATCAACATTATGGAATCCAACATCCAACAAGCATGCTGACTTGCACTTCAAAATTCTCCACACTCACAAACACAAACACAAGATTGATACTCGGAATTAAGCTCAAGCAATTAGCACTAAGAAACAACACTTCACTTTATCTATCTTCAAAACTACAAATACTGAACAACATAAGACTACAAATGCCTCCTTTAAATATGTAGAGCTTCTGAAAATTATCTAACTAACATACCATTCTACAACTTTACCAACTTGCAGATCCAAAATGATAATGCACCTCTTCATATCTACCTCCTCATATCTCAAAATTGTTACTACTCCAATTCAATGTCAACCTCGGCATTGGTTTCCAAACCCAAAGTAACTTCATGCACTTCTCTATCTTTGGGTCTATCTATTATCACAAAATCTTCTACCAATTCTCTTTCCTCTTCACTGTGAATTGCAATTAAAGACATGGGTAATCTATCTACATCTTTATCTTTTGACCCACCTATCCCTAATGTCTCAGATAATAGATCCAAAGACTCTTGCACTTGGCTTTCAAGCTTCCTTCTCCTTCACACTCTAACCAAGTTGCTCTTCCATTCCTCTGACTGAACCACACAATCTCTCTTCTTCCTCATTCTACGTAGCTAACTTCCTCTGCCAAGCTTTGTCTTTCTTTGCCTCCCTTGTCTTTAAACTCTCCAACACCAATCTCCAATCCGACTATATCTATTGAGCCAAAATTCCCTTCATTCTTAAGCCCTTCCTCACAATCACTTGTAGCTATTTCTACCATGAACCTTGGAAAACTCAAGTTCTAGTTCCAGGCCAAAAATGTGATACAAAGCCTACTCAATACTTTGATCTTGGCTATCATGTCTAATCTTCTAATAACGGGGTTTCTTACTACAAGCAATAGACTCTTCTTCTCACTCTTCCTCGGCATTGTGTGATGTCTTATGCAAGATAGCTAAAAAAATTTCTTCCCTCTCCTATCCTGAGATCCTTACTCCCTCAAAACTGTTAAACATCAAATTATTGACTGGCTTCACTACATGCACTCTATCGGGTCTACTACTCAGTAGCTTAGGATACTTGTGGGACATTTCAAAATCCCCTTGACAAGGTTTTGATTTTATAGTGCTTTGCTGATTGGTAATTCTTATGTCAGTCTTCACTAAAACTCACACCCTCTGCATGAGTTCATCTTGTTGCTATCAAATTTAGTTATTCACACCTCAAATTTTTTTCTTACTTGTCCTTTCTTGACTGAAAAATCCAAGGGAAAGTTGTTACGCCATCTTTGCATCAAGTTGATCACCTAGGACAAAGTTTCCTTACTTTGGGTTTCTCTAGCCAAGTCTGATCCGAGTACTTTGTTTTTGACACAAATTCACTTTACTTTGGGTTGCAACCCAAAGATACAATTCTCCTTCTTTTAATGCCATTGGGGTTCAATATGACTTTGTCTGTACACTTCTTCTCCTTTTTTATTAAAAATAAAATAAAAAAGGAGTGTGGGTACCACATATCCCCTCCCTCAAATGTGAGAGTCCCCACAAACACCTACTTTGGGTTCTTTATACAAGGCCAAGTCCACGGTCCAATATTTTCTAACTCTCCACCCGTTCACTCGAGTGGCAAAAGGATTGCCCTTCAGGTCTGCAAGTTGAATAGAGCCATTATCATAAATGTGTATGGCATGGTACGGCATTATCCACCTCAGATGCAGCTTGCTTGGAAAAAATATTTGGTGATTTTCATATAATAACAACAAATCACCCTCTTGAATAACAACAGGCTTGATTCACTTATTGTGCCTGATCTTCCTCTATTCTTGCACTTCCTTTGTGGTTTGTATTGCATCATCTCTTTTCTCTTTTGACCACATCAGTTGATGGATCTTAAGATCCTAGCTTTCTTCTTCCGGCAATTGCTCCTCATAGAGAATTTGATATGTTGGTACTTCAAATTCAATTGGTAGTATGAGATGCAATTTTTATGTCAAAAAGTAAGGTGTTTGTTTGGTGGTAATCTTTTTAGTTGATCTATATGCCCACAAATTTGTAGGTAACTTTGTGTCCAAATCATAGGCATAATTTACTATCACCATATTCATAATTTTGCATAACAATCCATTGGCCTTCTCCGTTAGTCCGTTCACTTTTAGATTGTAAGGAGTAGTCTTTCAATGTTTTATCTGAAAGTACTTGGTTAATGCTTCCACCATGGAGTTCAAAAAATGGGTCCCCTAATAACTGACCAATTCCAGAGGACATCTGTAATGCAAAATGATGTTTCAAAAGAAAAATTTAGCAACATTTTCCGCATGATCTCTTTGAGTTGCCTCAACTTCAACCATCTTGGTAGCATAATCTATGCACACTAAGATATATCTCTTCCTTGTGAATTGGGTCAGTGGTTGAATCAGACCCATAAACCCAATACCCCACTTTTGAAAGGGAGCCAATGGCAAAATTGGTCTCAAAGGCCAATGTGAAGTAGCTGTTGGCTTTCCTCTTTGCTGGCAGGCATCACAACATTGTATATAGCCATGAGTATCCTTATACATTGGAGGCCACCAATACCCCAATGAAAAGAATCTTCTTTATAGTATTCTTTAGGGCATAGTGTCCTCCTAATGCTTTTGAATGTAAGGACTCAATTACTCCTTTGACTTCATATGCCTCTAAGCATTTCCAAAGTACTTTTTCTTTGCTCATCTTAAATAAAATGTTGTGTTTTAGCTGGTATGGTCCTATCTTCTTGAGGAAGACTGCTCTCTACTTTGGGTCTAGTCCCTCAAGACAATGGCAAGTATGCAGATAATGATATTCCGCCGCATACTTTGTACTTTGTATTGCCATTAAATGGTATAACTCTTCATCAGGAAACCAATCATCGACTTCCAAGTCTTGGTCTTGAGTTTCCAACCTGGATAGGAACTCCACATTTGAATGCAAAACTCCCTTTTGTACTTGTATAGTGTATATGTGAAACGACAAGCTCTATCTTGCAATTTGCCTAGACAAATCCGCCTTCTTGACCAAATGTTGCAAAGCATAATGGTCCACATAGAAGACAAACTTGTATCCCAAAAAATAGTGGTGAAACTTCTTGCAAGCATACACCATTCTGAGTGCTTCTCTTTTAGTCATCAAATAATTCTTTTTGAAATTGAAAGTTGTCGGTTGGTACAATAAATTGGGTAGTCTTTCTTCTTCTTGTCCTTTTGGCTTAAGATGACTCTGATTGCCATGGACAAAGTGTCCACATACACATGAAAAGGGGCATCTCAATTTGGGGCCCTCCTAACTAGTGCTTCAACCAATTTCTTCTTCAATTCTTGGAAAGCTTTTTCTTGGTCTGGTTCCCTCAAGTAGTCTTCTTACTTCCCTAGAAGCTTTGTGAGGGGTGCAACAAGCACCATGTAGTTTGATACAAAGTGTCTATAGTATCCAACATGTCCCAAGAAGGCCCTCAACTTTTTAGGGGATTCCAAAGCTGAGATGACTTTGACCTTCTTGACATCAATTTCAATATCTTAGCTTGACACTCGATGTCCCAAAAGAATTCCTTCCTTCATTGCAAAGAAGCATGTCTCCGAGTATAATGACAAACCAGCAGAATAACACCTTTTAAAAGTTTGGCAAAGGTAATCCAAATGTATTCTTCTTTTCCCAAACACACAAAAATGATCAATGAAGACTTCCACAAATTTGCGTAGAAAATCTTTGAAGATTGCATTCATCATCCGCTAGAAAGTAGTGGGAGCATTACACAACCCAAAGGACATTTGATTGTAAGAAAAAGTGCCCCAATCAATATTGAATGTGGTTTTTTCCTTTTCCTCTTCTTAGATGGATGCTTGATTATAGCTTAAAAATCCATCAAGAAAACTATAGCAAGGATGACTAGCTACTTGGTCCAAAATTGTATCAATGAAGGGCAAGGAATGATGATCCTTCCTCGTGACCATATTCAACTTGCAAAAATCTTGGCACACTCAAATCTTCCCAGTCTTCTTTCTTTGGAACAATGGCAATGGGGGAGACCTACTCAATGCTCAAGGCGGGAAAGATTATCTTGGCTCCTAAGTACTTATCAATTTCATCTTTCACCAAAAGTGAGTACTTTAGGTTCCGGCAGTATTGTCTTTGCCAAACCGGAACTGCACCTTCAACAAGATCAATCCAATGTTCCCCAAATTGGCATGGAATACCTGGAATTTGATCAATAGACCAGGAAAATACATCCTAGTACTCTATAAATAAGGCAGTGTATCTTGCAAACTCATCCAAAGTGATTATCTTCAAAATCTTCAAAAAATTTCCATTGGACAAGACAACATCTTGACAGTCATTAAGGTTGATGACTCTTTCAACTTGACTAACTCAGCTTAACCTAAGTTGAATTGCAGTCAAAACTCCTTCCCACAAATTTTTTTCACCCAAGGTGATGTTGTATGGGTCTTTGTCTTTGACCTCTACCTCGTAGCACTCCAAGTAATTGACTTGGACTTTGTCTTTGGAGTCATCAAAAAACAAAGACAATGAATCTTTGGATTCATCTTCATCTTTTGATGAATTTGTCTCTCCGAGGTGGAGAACCCTTTGTCCAACTCACAATAACTAGCTTCTGGTCTTTGGACAAAATGTCCTTGAATCTCAACTTCTCTTGGTGCCAATCTACAACAACTTGGGCACTATACAACAAAGATTTGTTGATCAATAGAGGGCAACTAGTTTTGGTTACTAGTTGCAACAAATGTAATTCAATTTGAAGGGAACACCTCTAATGATTGTAATAATGTTTGACAACATGCCTAAAGACCATCTCTTGGTATGATCCGCAAACTTCAGAATTTGAGGTGTTGGCTCAAATGTAGTATACCCCAATTGATATTCATTGTCTTTTGTCATGGCATTCATACCCGACCCAAATCCATGGGTATGGATGTGATCATGCAGCCTGTAATCTCTGCATCTACTTTAGGAGATCCCAAATCTTCTTGTTCAATACAATAGATTGTTGGCAAGTCCTCCTTGGTCATCGGCCTTACTTTCTTGAGAATTGAACTCAACTACTTCTTGTACAACTTGTTGTCTCCCCACAATTTCTTAAATGTTATTTTTGCATTCGTGGATGCCAAATCTACCACAATATTGTATTGGAGTACTCCCCTCAACTTCACCTTCTTCACCTTTGTCTTTGAGTTCAAAGTCTCTCCTTGTTCAAATTGGACTTTGGGGCGCTTGAAAATGGTGACAAGAGTATCGGTGGTCTTAACCTAAGGTTCTTTGAGTTTACCTACCTTGGCTTGGATCAAATTCTTTACTTTGGATCTGATGTCTGTCTGAAACATGGGAGGCTTCATCTCTGTATCCTCCTCCAAACTCATTTCTCGAGTTTGTTGTATTGCTTCTTTGATTTCTTTCTGCAAAGCCTTAACTTTAGCTTTTTCAAATATTTTTCCTCCTTTGTAGAAAGAATAGCTTTCGGGCATAGTCTCTTCACCTTTTGTGATGACAAAGAAGTAGTACTTGCTTCTTTGGGATCATGCTTCTTTTAACCCGTGCATGTCTCAACCTTCAAAATTTTGAGGTCTGGCCATTCACCTTCAAAAGCCAAACTCCGTTTTGGAGGTCTCTCCTCCTCAAGTTTTATACAATTTACATTTGTATCCCCTTTTGCTTATAGTGCAACTTTCTCAGCTAAGGTCTATACATACTTCATCGGTGGCATTGGGTTAGGGGGTTGTAAGCACTGATTTCTAATGTGGCCCGATCCTTTACAATTTCCACAAAGTGAAACATACCTAACCAAACTCTTGTGCTCAGGGCAATTCAAAGACCAATGGCACATAGAGCCACAATTATAATAGGCACAAGATGCAACATTTTGAGGCCTATTTTGGCTGCCCATTGGTGGTCTTTGTGGAGGAGCATTTTTATTTTACTCCCTTGGTCCATACCTCGGACCTTGATAAGATGTGCTCAACTAAGGTTGTACCTCTTGGGACTAGTACATTGCATCTTCTTCTTCACTTTGGTCCCAACTTGGAACCCAATCAATTTTTTGCATTGGAAATGCATTACGGGTGAGACACTCCATGTTGGCATGACCTGACTTGCTACATGCAGCGCACCATATATTTGGTCTACCAAATGAAGGAGGCTTTCTTTGGTTCTTAGCCCCAATCATCTGGATCTTAAAATCCACAAACTCTTTAATCAAAGCCTCTAGCTTATTGTCCATCTTATTTACACTTTTTGCTAGAGGGGTTATTGTTTTCTTTCCTCCTTGCCTTCATATTCTTCTTGACTTTGATTCTTCTTTGGATTCTGAAGAAGAACTTGAAGACATGGAGGATTCTTCCAAAGAAGGGAATGTATTGCGAGAGGCTCTTTGTCTGGGCTTCTTGCCTTTCCTCTCCCTATTTCTGTGGTTTTTGGAAGAATGAGAGTGGGCCGCCTCATATCAGGCAACATGTTTGAGGACTTTGTCCAAGGAAGTTATATTCCCCTCCCTGGCAAAGATAAAAATCTCCGATGACAATCCTCCAAGGAACTAGGTGATGGCTTGGGCATCAGAGTAACCTACCACACTAGATTGCTTCAGAACTCAAATTCAATAAGGCCATGAACCATTTAGAGTAGTCTCTCAACTTCTCCTTCTTCCCTCTATCCAAATCATTGAGTGCCACAAATACACTTGTATTGTAATTGACTTCCCAAAATCATTCAAGGAAGCCATTTTGCAAATCTGTCCAGTTGGTTGGTGTGAACCCCTTTTATGTTACATGTGTGTACGAGCTCTAAGCCTTCTTTTTGGGTAGACTTGGAAAAATGCAAACAAAATCCGCAGAGTCATGTTCCTTGTTGGCAAAGGAAATTACCTCAAATTGTTCAGTAAATTTGTCATGATCTTCATCTTGTTCCGTCCCCTTGTACTTTTGGTATGTGTTTTGGGTGACGGGCAACAAAGTCATTCTTTGGCTCTATGGAACAGACGTCGGTAAGGTTGAACTTGTTGGTTTGGAGGAACTTGCTGGTATTAACACCATGTTGACAGCCCAAGGGTTCCAATTTGTCAAGTTCAAAGCTGGGTCTTTGTTGATAGATGGTTCTTCTGCTTGTACATCGACTTCAACCCGAGCCAAAGACAGAGGTTCAATATCTTTAATTGCCTCTTTGAGATCCCTTTGAACAAGTCAAGGAATCATATGAAGAAGATATTGATACTCTTTTCCCTCAAAATTTGTGATGTCTTTTCACAAATAAATTTTCTTATGAAACCGGCTTCCCTAATAGCTTTTGAGGAAGTTGGTGTACTAGGTCATAGCAAATAATTTTGTCCGCTTGCGTCTTTCTTCTTCTTGGGATTCAGAGACACAAAGCAGCCTCACCACCCAATATCTTGTTTCTTTTGCTCAAGGTCTTTCAAGGCTTCTTGAACTTTGTGAAGAAGTTGCAAATCCAATGCCTCCTTCTCAGCTTCGTCAAAGGTTGGGGTTATTCTTCATGGTGCAATGTTTGTTTCCAAGCTCTTCCTTCTCATTGGTCTCTTGATGGCAACATTCATATAAATTGAACGCCCAGTTTCATATTTGGCTTCATATTCTTCCACTTCCGAGATTTGTATCCTCGGTAGTGGCCCCAAAAATCATATGACAACCCAACAAGTATCACTTTTGCGGTAATCAGGTAGACAAAGTTTGTTCCCATAAAGATACAAGTCAGAAATGGTCAAATGCAAAGTAACATGTAGCAATGTAGTTCTTCTTGGTTGTGTCTTTAATCTCTCAGGTAGAAACCACATCCACAAGAGAGTAAGTGGACAAGCACCAATTTGTGGTCTTGTCACAAATTAACACTCCTTAATCACAACTCAATCAATTTTGTCCAAAAAAATCTTGATTGTGATGATTCAAATTCTTTCAAAGATGGCTACTTCACTTCAAAATGACTTTACCTCAAAATTGTGTTCCATCCCTCCACTGGAAGCACAACTTCCTCCATCAAAATTGTTATGCATCAATCTTGTGCTACACTCCCAAATGCAAAGTACTACAAGCACTACAATTCTTCTCTGATCTGTCAAGGCATTGCGTTGATTACATTTCACTTAGGACCAAACACACAGAATGAAGATCAGATGTAGAATCAAACATCCAACAAGCATGCTGACTTGCATTTCAAAATTCTACATACACTCATAAACACAAACACAAGATTAATACTCAGAATCAAGCTCAAGCAACAAGCATTGAGAAATAGCACTTTGCTTTATCTTTCTTCAAAATTACAAATACTGAACAACATAAGATTGCAAATGCCTCCTTTAAATAGGTAGAGATTCTAAAAATTATCTAACTAACATACCATTCTACAACAACTTTTCCAACCTGCAGATCCAAAATGACAATGCACCTCTTCATATCTACCTCTTCATATCTCAAAATTATTACTACTCCAATTCAATGTCAACCTCGACGTCGGCTTCCAAACCCAAAGTAACTTCACACACTTCTCTATCTTTGGGTCTATTTATTATCACTAAATCTTCTACCAATTCTCTTTCCTCTTCACATTGAAAAACAATTAAAGACATGGGTAATCTATCTACATCTTTATCTTCTGACCCACCTATCCCTAATGTCTCAGATAATAGACTTAAAGACACTTGCACTCCTACATCTATAACTTCAGACTTCTTATCTCTCTTCACACTACTCCAAAGTGTCTCTAACTTTAAATGTACCAAATCTAATCTGAAGCACACATTGTCTCCTACTTCTACCATCCTCCTATCTACTCAATCTCTTAAGAAAATTAACAATTTATTCAATTCAATATCCTTCACTTTCTTCTTCCTCATCTCTTGCACTAGCAACT
Source organism: Lunularia cruciata (assembly GCA_948567375.1). NCBI lineage: Eukaryota > Viridiplantae > Streptophyta > Marchantiopsida > Lunulariales > Lunulariaceae > Lunularia > Lunularia cruciata. The sequence goes on along the minus strand of OX419757.1, from coordinate 63,751,310 downwards.
TCAACTTGTGCAGTCTTGATTCCTCCAAATGACACTTAGACATTGTTCCAAGCATCACTTTCACCCTCACCACTACTTCTTCAACTATCTCATGTCTTGACATCTATAGCCTCTCTCTCTCTACTAACAACTCCTCACAATACATCTTTACTTCATCTTCCAACTTGGCCTTCAAAGCTTCCTTCTCCTTCACACTCTAACCAAGTTGCCCATCCATTCCTTTGACTAAACCGTGCAATTCCTCTTCTTCCCCATTCCATGTAACTAATTCCCTTTGCCAAGCTCTATCTTTCTTTGCCACTATTGTCTTTAAAATCTCTAACACCAATCTCCAATCCGACTCTATCCATCAAGCCGGATTTTCTCTCTTCCCTTCATTCTCAAGCTCTTCCTCACAATCACTAGTAGCTATTTCTACCATGAACCTTGGAAAACTCAAGTTCTAATTCCAGGCCAGAAATGTGATACAAAGCTTACTTAGTATTTGATATTGGCTATCATGTCTAATCTTCTAATAACTAGGTTTTTTATTGCAAGCGATGGACTCTTCTCCTCACCCTTCCTATACTCCTATACTTTCAAGATGCTCCAAAGGAGCACCTTGAATTATTTAACCAAGAGGATTCTTATAGAGGAAGCTCCACCCTTGGATAAGATACATAAACACTTAACCATTTATCTTATCCAAGGGTGGAGCTTCCTCTAAGAGAATCCTCTTTGTTATATAATAAATTCAAGGTGCTCCTTTGGGGCATTGGAGTATTGAGTGTGAAGTTTTGTGTTTCTTCTCCTATGTTTCTCTTAAGGTCTCTTGTAAAAGACCAAGACTAAGGAGAGAAATAGGAGAATAGAAGCTTACATTGGGACACTTGAATGAGTGAAACTCCAAATGCCTAGCATGACCTTGGCTCTTGTATTTATAGGTAGCATACAAGGCTCTTGAGAAGCTTCCTCTTGAAGCTGCCTATTTAGCATGTAAGCTAAGCTAGTTGGAAGCTTCCTTCTAAAACTACTTAGTTGGGGTGCAAGATAAGCTAGTGGGAAGCTTCCAAAGAAGCTTCCTAGATACTCCAAGGATATTCTAGGCTAATTTGGCCTATTCACTTCTTTGTTAGCCTTGACTAACTTTGTCACTAAACTCCATATTTTTACATATTCCCCCACCACTAGTTGGTGACATCCTCGTTGCCATTGAAGCTTCAAACTCCTAGATGGCCATTTGTGCATTTTGGAGATGAGACAAAGGCTCCCAAGTGGCATCATGAGGGAGGTAGCACTTCCAAAGGACCTTGTACTTTGTATGTTGTTGGCGGCCATGTTGGATGTGGCGACATGCAAGTATACCATCAACTTTGTACTCCTCATGATCATGGATAGGGATGGGAGGAGGAGGAGGTTGGACACAAGAGGAAAAAGAAGATGGATTAAGAACAAAAGGTTTTAACTTGGAAACATGGAAGACATGGTGGATGTGCATATAACAAGGCAAGGCAAATCAATAAGCAATAGGAGATGATTTGGGTGTTATCAATGAGTCCTATCCAATTAGGGGCAAGTTTACAAACTTAAGTATCAAGTGCAAGGGTAGGTTACTACAGGAGCGCATGACTTTGTCACTAACTTGAAAGGTGAGATCACAAAAATGGTGATCCACATATTGTTTGTAATAATTCTGAGCAACAAGGAGATGAGACTTTGCTTGCTGGAGGGATTGGGATATGGTGGTCAAGAAGGTTGAAGTATGAGGAACATGAGATGGAGGAGGAGCAAGAAGGGAATCTAGAACAAGTGGATCTTGGCCAAAATTGAGAAAGAAAGGAGAGAATTAGGTACTTGCCTATTTGGAGTTATTGTATGCAAACTCCGCAACTACAAGACATTCATCCCAATTAGTATGGTGAACATTGATGAGGCACAAAGTATATCCTCCAAGGTGCAATTTTCACAGTTAGTTTATCCAACAGTTTGAGGATGATAGGCTGTGGAAAAAGCAAGCTTGGTGCCAAGTATGGAAGAGTGCTTGCCCAAACTTTCATGTGAATCAAGTATCATAGTTGGAGATGAGTACACATGGCATCCTATGATGCTTAAAGACGTTGTCAAAGTAGAGATGCGCTAATGTTGGAGCATCCACAATATCAAAGGTTGGTGCCAAGTGGATTTGCCTACTAAGCTTATCCACAAACACCACAATTGCCGTATGACCTTGCTTTGTCTTGGGCAAGGATGTGATGAGATCCAAGCTCACATGTTCCCATCAAGTAGATGGAATGGGAAGTGGTTGAAGGAGTCCACTTGGTTTTTGGTTGATGGCCTTGTTGCATTGGCAGCTCTCACATGATCAAACATCTTGTGTCATGTTGAGCCACCACCATTGGCGTTGGAGAGTCAAGGTCCAAGGTCCAAGGTCTTTTCCACACCCATGTGACCAGCAAGTGGTAAGTCATGGGCTTCTTGGAGACATACAAGTCTGAGGTCATCCTTGGCTGGAACATAGATTTGGTCCTCATGGAATAGAAGGCCATTCTTGAAGGAGAAGGTGTTGGATTCCTTGTCACCGGTTGTAAGATGCCCTTGTACCATTTGAAAGAATGAATCTTATTATAGAGTTGTCCTAAACTCAGTTTAGACCTTGGAGTTGACAGACATCATCATAATTGCCACCGTAATGAGAGGAAGAGACTTCAAATCAGGTGGTCGTGATAGGGCATTAAGGATGACATGGAATTGACCGGGTTTGTACTCAAGTTTGAGGTCAAACAAATAAATTTTTTCCTCTCATTGATGATGTCAATAAGGTTTGCAACATGAGCTTGTGATCAATTTGCATGACCACTTGTTTCCCCAAGAGATAATGCCTCCATACCTTGGTGGCATATACCATTGATAGTTGTTCCTGATCTCAAGCAAAGTAATTCCTTTTTGTTGTATTTAGTCTATGAGACACAAAGGCAATGGGATGTAATGCATTTGTAAATTCCTATTGCAACATGACTACAATTGCAAAGTTTGAAGTATCAAAATCAACCACACATGGTAGTTGAGGATCATATGGTTGAAGAATTGGTCTTGAAGACACCATATGTTTCAACTTTTGGAATGCTTCTTTGTGCTTGTTGATCCATTGAAAGCTTGAATTTTCTTCCCACAAGATTGGTCAATGGTGCGGCCATATGAGCATAATAGTGGATGAACCGTCAATAAAAACTAGTCAATCCATTAAATACTTGAACTTCAATAGCATTTTTGGAGTAGGCCTATCACTGATTGCCTTGATTTTTTCCTCTTCCATCTTGATCTCCTTTGATGAGATCTTTTGACCCAAGAAGGTAACTTCCTTCTGCCAAAAGGTACACTTTGACTTCTTGCGATAAAACTTCTATTGTCGTTGTTGTCTTAGGACTTCTTACACTTGCTTCACATGCTCTAGCTTTTTCTTGCTATAGATTAAGATATCATCCAAGAACACCACCACATACCAATCCAACAGTCCATCCAACACCCAATGCATCCGATCCATGAAGATTGTTGGAGCATTAGTGAGCCCAAAAGGCAAAACTCTCCACTCAAAATGTCCATAACTTGTGTGAAAGGTAGTCTTTTGCACATCCTCCTTATCAATGGGGATTTGCCAATAACCGCTGCAAAGATCCAACTTGGAGAAATATTGTGCTCCACTCAATTGATCAAGCAAGTCATCAATTCAAGGCAAAGGGTATGCATTCTTCACTATCTATTTACTGAGCCCATGGTAATCAATACAAAAATGAAGTCCTCCATCCTTCTTTGGAACAAATAGTACCAGAGCTCCCCAAGGAGATGTACTATGTTGTATGAAATCCTTCTCCAACAATTCCTTAAGTGTTATTTGCAACTACTCCTCTAACTCCTTTGGTGAGAGTTGATAGATTGGTCTACTCTCTAGAGTACTTCTTGGTACTAACTCAATCTTGAAGGGCATACCACAATCAAAGGGTAATCCCTTTGGCAGATCATCCGGAAACACATCTGCAAACTCCTAAACTATGTGATCAACCATTGCTCAATAAGGCTCCTAACTCTCGTCAGATTCTTCTTGTGCAATCGGCTTGATCCACACTACAAAAATAGACTTATTTTCCTCCAAAGCTTGCTCTATAAATGCTTCATTGACAAACTTCCCATCTAGGGACTTATCTTTGTTCACGGCTTGCTCTATGGCTGCTTTCATGACAACCTTCCCATCTTGGGACTTCTCTTCCTTCAAAGCTTGGTCTATGGCTGCTTTCTTTACAAACTTCCCATCTTGGGGCTTCTTTCCTTCCAAAGCTTGCTCTACAATTGCTTTCCTTACAAACTTCCCATCTTGGGATTGACTATCCTTAGGTGTCTTATTCAAAGGTGCCAAACAATCTAATCAGAAACTCGTATCTTGGTGTTGTATTTGAATTTGTTGTCAGGTCCAATCAAATTGAACCTTACGACGTTCAAGCCAAGGTAGTCCTAAAATGATATCATAGTGTAGAGGTGCCACTACAAACCTCATACACTCCAAATACTCCTTCCTAATCTTGAAGCTAACAAGATGCAAGGTACAAAATGCAGAACTTTTTCTTCCATCTGCCATCATCAATTTGCTTCCAATTATTGGCTTGATTGGAATACCCAATTCCTTTGCTAATTGCATAAACATGCAAATTGTCTGCACTTCCAAAATCAACCAAAATCCTACAACCATGATTAGTAATCATACCTTGCAAGTGAAGCAAACTTGCATAGGTCAAGCTTTCAATCCCATTGGAACTAATCAAGTTCCTAATAGGTAGCTCAAAATCTCCTATTGGGGATTCCTTATTTCCTTGATTATTTTGCTCCAAAAATTCCATTTGGGTGACTTGTTGAGGTTGCTCATTCTTGAGTGAACACTCTGCAATGCGATGTCTAATTTGACAATAATAGAAATATCCACCATTTTGTTGTAATCTTTCATGATCTATTGTGCCAAGTGGTCTTTGATGGATGGCATCAATCTCCATTGGTATTGGCTCCTCCACCCGTGTGTAGCGTATGAGTGGGTTTGGGGAAGGCCAAGGTTAAGACCAAGTTGTTGCAACCAAGGAATCAAAGCATTTAGCCAATTGCATGGCTTCCTCTAAGTCTTTGGACTCATGCATAGTCACTTCCAATCAAGTGCGGGACTTCAAGTCTCTCACAAAGTGATCTAGAGCTTCTCCATCTAGTATATCCAAAATTTACCTTATGGTGTTCTAGAATTGAGTAATATGGCTTCTTATCAAGCCAATTACTTGAATTTTGCCAACTTATCTTGTGCAGCTTGTGTGGCATTTATAGCTTGGAACCGTTATTGTGTTATGGTTTGCGTAGTCATTGAAAAAGTAATTTGATGTTGTTTATCTCTGTAAAGATGGAGTATGTTGTATGCCGGATCCCACGGTTGAGCTATTGCCATATGAGCAATCTATGTACATGTATATGATTGGTCACATGGATTATAGTCTTGTCCTCTTTGAGAGTTCTTATGTATATAGATGGTGGAGAGCTGGGTGGAAGGTGTGTTTTTAGCAAGAGGAGTCTCAAGCGGCAAGAGGACGTTGAGAGTGAAAGTTGTAGCATAGCATGGAGGCCAAGCATCAAAGAGAGCAATTAATAAGGATATGTCCCATGCTCCCAATTTGCCACTCCCAAATCCTTTTCTCACTAGGCTTCAAATTCTACACCACGATGGCTTACAGGATTAGATGGTGGCACGTTTCAGGATGGTGTTTACAGACTCAATGATTGAAAACCCAGATCCTATTGTCCTTTTAGTCCTTACTTATGAGCAAGTATAGGACTTGACAATCTATGTGCTCTTGTAGTTGGAAAATGACTCAATTTTGCTCATGAGCTTCAAGATGGTGTTGTGGGGTCCACTTGTCAAAAAGTGAAGAGGCTAAATGACAAAATTGCAAGAAATTGGATTCCAAGAGAAATTTGGGAGTTTTTCAACAATCAAGGGAGTTTGGGGAGCGCATTAGAGGAGTGAAGACCATGATTGAAGAGAGGAGCTGACATGCTATAATTTGGAGACCTAGAATTGAGTGATTTGAGTCAATTCTCTTGTAGATATGATTGATAGAGTCAAGGGGGTAAAATTCATACCCATGAGCACAAAATAGGTTATTTAAAGAGCTTCATGAGACATCATCATGAGACATCTTCATAATTTTTCAATTAAATGGATGATTTCATAGATGCTTGTAATGACAAGCTAAAAACATTTAGATTTTGATCAATCTCAAATCAGATCTGGCCAACTGAAGTTGGAGCTTAGGAAAGTGATGAGGTGGAAATGACATTATGATCAGGTTTGAAGATTTGGTCACTCCTTAAGTTCTGGTATAAATCACCTTTTGAAAATTTCCATTATTGCTTGCTGCTAGAATTTTTGCTTTTGTGCTAAGGTTTCATGTGAATTCCTCAAATAGACAATTCAAGGTCTTGGATCAAGCATACCTAGGTCTATAGAGTTTACAAGTTAGCCCAACTCAAGAATGGATCCATATCTAGGGATTGGGGTTGGATTAGGGTACTATAATTTGTAGAGGTTTAGAAAAAGTTACAACAAGCTACTATGAAAAATTTGGTTGGTTTTGGGTCCATGGAGAGTGAGAGCTGATGCAACAAACTACTAAAAATATTGTCATAAGCTTGAGAGAGCATTTTTATCTTTTATCATGATTGAGTGTCTATTCTCCTATTTTTGTGTCTATGACTAAATATTTTAGATTTCTAGATTTTTTGTGAGTATTAGGTGCATCTATGATCTAGAAATCTAGAGAAAATTACCCAAAACCAAGAGCAAACCCTAAATTAGGGATTTCAAAATTACAATAAAAATTACAGAAAACTAGCCAAGTTTGAGAGCTTGTCAAGAGAGCTATAGTGATCAAATTGTGGTTTATTTTATATCATTGGAAAGATTATCCTACATTCTTTCCATTGAATCCTAGAAAATTGTAATACAAGTTACATAGAGAAAGTTATGTCCATCTAAGTTACATAAGATTTTCCTCATCAATAAGACATAAGATCACTCCACTTGGAATACAAATTGGGTGAAGGCTGAACTTCATATTAGAGGAAGCTTGGAATACAAGTTGTAATTGGCTTGATGATAGAGCAAGAGTGCTCTAAAGCTCAATTTTTACAATTGCTGTTTGATTCTTGTGATTGGATCCTCTCCGTGCTTGCATCCTTGTTTGTATGCCTAGTTGGTTTGGATTGGTGTGCGATGTTGAGGGGATCAGATGGTCTTGAGAGTGCACCAAGCACTTGGATGCCTGTGCTTAGGTTGACCTTTTTGGCAATGAATTGTAGGTTATCCCGCAGTCTGCTACAGGTTCTAATCTTTCATCCAATTTAATCTCCTCCATTTTACGGAGCAGCTTGTTTTCAGTTTTTCCTTTCTATAGGCTCTTCTTAGGGCTATTGTGTTGAGTTTCTTGGGTTGGTGTTGGACTTCATGTGCCACTAAGGCCTGTTTGTATTCTGTTACTTTTTAGGTTTGGTGTTATGGGTAAGGTGGGTTGCACTGGCAATACACGAGCTAAGGCCAGACTTTTTCAGGGCAAGTAGATCAACCACTTGATCTGTCTACACATACCAGACTAGAAGCTCCAATAATGGAGTCATTCTTCTTGACACTATTCATAGTTCACAATAGATACGTTCATCCACAACCCACACAGTTTTCAACACCCTTGTATCAGTTTTAGTAAGCCACTCTGGGAAAACATACAGTTCTAGGCTAACACATTGAATTATCCTAAGCTTCTATAGTTGTCAAAAAAGCAAAGGGAACAAACAATAATAGCCAAAATTCAAACTTGGTCTCCAACACGTTCTCTCTCACTTGCATGTCTAGTTCAGACGAGTCCAACTATGAAAAAGTTCTCTTCCTCTGTCACGTCAAGGTCTAAGGTCCTGTTGCAGTCAATGTCTAAAGCTCTGGTCAAAGGCAATGCATAAGCTTTTGTCACAGCAAGGTCCAAGCTCCTAACATACCCAGATTCATCTCTGCTTTGACCAGACCAAACCAGCTTCAAGGATTTTCTCCTCCTCTTACCTCTTTGTCCAGGCAAATTCAACTCCAAGTTGTCTTCTCTTCCTTTGATGCTGCCAGCCAGACCGCCTCAAATTTTATGTTTCTTCCACCTTGCCAAACACTTTCTTCCCACTTCAGAAGTTCTTCCAACTAGAGCACTGTCTCCAAACCCCTGTGTGATGTTAAACCCTTCTTGGTTTTGCATGCATAGCAACTACTCTCTTCTCTCACTTCTTTCTCTTCTCTCAAATTCTCTCTCGCTTGCACAGCAAGCACTTATCTTCTCAAAAAAATCATCATGTCTCAGTTTCTTTTCCTTTTTAGACAACTCCTTGAAGGTGTAAACTCTTCTCTTTCCCTCCGTCTTGACTGACTCCCTCCTCTGAAATTATTCCTTTGGCACAAACAACAAGTCTCTCTTTCTCTTGAATGTCTTTCCTTCCTGCCCAAGCCTCTCACTTCAAAACCCTATGCAACCACTTCATTCCTCATCAATAATTCCGTCTTTCTCTTTCAATAAATTCCTCTCTTTCAACCTCCAGCTCAGTCCAGACCTTTCCCTGGAAGGTTTCCCTGTCCAGACCCTACTTTCAAAAGATCTTCTCCTTGCAAATTTTTCCTATTTTGTCACCGCTTCACCTCTGGCCTTGTCATAGGCCTTTATTGCCCTTAGCACAGTCAACCTTGCTTAATAAGTCTTGCAGCCTGCACAACCTTTCACATTCAAAATTATCCTTTCTTGCCACATTCTGCACAAGCCTTTTCCATTCCTTTACTGCCTTTGGCCTTGTCATAGGCCTTTACTGCCCTTAGCACAGTCAACCTTGCTCAACAAGTCTTGCAGCCTGCACAACCTTTCACATTCAAAATTCTCCTTTCTTGCCAAATTCTTCAAAGGCCCTTTCCATTCCTATTTTCTCTTGGAAGGTTTTCTCTGCAGCCAGACACTCCTGACCTTTAGCATTGCCAATTTTTCCCAAAAATTACTCCCCCTACAGCCAGACACTTCAGACCTCAGCACTGCCAATTTCCCTCAAAAAGTTTTACCCTACAGCCAGCCACTTCAGACCTCAACACTGCCAATTTCCCTCAAAAAGTTTTACCCTACTTTGTCAAGACTTTCAAGGATTTTGCATAGCCTTAATCCTTCCTTCAAGACACCTTCTCTCTTGCGGATTCTTGGTTCAGCCTTCACATTGTAGTTTCCTCTATGCAGTCTCTCTGCCTAGACTCTCAAGGTTCTTGCACAGCTAAACCACTTCTCTTCTACTGATCACCCTCAATATCTATCATGTCAAACATTTTGAGATTCCTTTCTCAGTCTAGACCTTCCCCTCGAAGGTTCTCTTGTCTAGACCCTTAATTTCCTGATTCTCCAAAACCCCTCTTTCTCTTGAAGGTTCTTCTTTCCTTTTGTCTTGTGACTCCCTTCTTAAAAATGCTCTTTCCCCTCCCTATCTGGATTCTCAAGGTCATGAGCTGTTTTTTAGGAAATTCTTCAGCCCCTATGCAGCCCTCTTCTTCTCTCGAGTTCTCTTCTTGCTCCTCTTCTTTTCCTGTTCCCCAGGCCCACACTATTCCTTTCAAAAGAAAATACCTTTCTTCTTTCTCCTTTAGAATTGCTCTCATTGTCCTGTCACACCGTTCCTCTCTTGCCCTCTCCTTTGAAGTCTCATGCTCCCTATCTTGCCCTGTCACTTCCTTCAAAAGATCTCCTTCCTCCTACACCACTCAGATAAATCCACTGCCTGATTAAGCACCAAATAAGAAAAATGGAACCCTCTATCCTTGTTTCTCCCAACACATTTCGATTCTCTTTGTCCCTATCTTCTCCTTTAATCCTTGATTCCTCACGATTCTTGGCTCTTTGATTTTCTTCACTATCCCTACCTTTTGATCATTCATGACTATTTCCTCCCTATTACTTCCCTTCAATCTTTCCTATCACTTCCCAAAGGAACCTCCTTGTCAATTCCTTCTCTGCCACTTTCCAAAGAGTATTCCTGCCTATCAATTCCTTCTCTACCACTTCCCAAAGAATATTCCTGCCTATCAATTCCTTCTCTGCCACTTCTCGAAGAGTATTCTTGCCTAACTCTCCATTGTACTCCCTCTCTCTTCACTATCCTTCCCTTTCAATCCTTCCATTTCCTATTACCCCCCTCCAGAGCTCACTCCTCTCTTGTCCCTCTCAAAGTGCAACTCTCTCAGGAAAGTTCCTTGTCAGCTCCTTCATATGCCCTTTCCTTTGGAAAAAAATTCCTTTGTTTCCCTTCACAAGATCTCCCAAAAAAATTTCTCTACCTCATTAACTCCCTTGTCATCAGCTATATCAGCCAGAAGTATTCCCTCAAAACCCTTCTCCTTAAACCCTTCCTTCTTTGTTACTTCTTCCACTGGCATTATTTTTGGGCAAGATCTCTTGAAGCATTTCCTAAAATGAAAAAAAATATTGAATGGAATATTCAAATTCCTTTATGACTTTTCATGCATTTGGAGATAAGAAAGGCTCCATGTGGCATTGTGAAGAGGATACTCTTTCTAAATGATCTTATATTCAATGTGTTGTTGCTAGCCACTTTCAATATCATTATGTGCAAGTATATCATCAATTTTTTATTCTTCATAATAGTTGATAAGGATTGGAGGAGGAGGAGGTTAGACATAAGTGGGAAATGAAGATGGGTCAAAAACAAAGAGTTAATTTCAAAACATGGAAGACGAGATGGATCTTCATATGACTATGAAGTGCAAATCAAAAGGTAACAAGTGAAATAATCTAAGTAATATCAAATAGACTTATCTAATTAAGAATAAGTGTATGAACTTGGATACCAAGTGGGAGAGGACATTATCTTATTGCCTAGTTGAAAGATGAGATCACAATGATGCTTATCAACATATTATTTTTGCCAATTTTCAAGAACAGGAAGATGAGACTTTTCTTGCATAAAGATTTAGATAACATGGACAAGAAGGTAGAAGTATGAGATGGTGGACAAGGAAGAAGAAAATTTGGAACAAGTGGGTGTGGGTCGTGCCCAAAATTATGGAAGAAAGAAGAGAATTTAGTACTTGCTTGGAATTATTGTAGACAAACTTGGCAACCACAAGACAAGCGTCCTAATTGGTATGATGTTCACAAAGGCACAAAGTATATCTTTCAAAGTGCAATTTTTATGTTTGGCTTGCCTATCAATTTGAGTGTAATAAGCAATAGACAAAGCAAGCTTGGTGCCAAAGTGGCTTAAAGAACTCTTGCCAAATTTTACCAATGAATCAAGGACCAAAATTGGAGATGAGAACCCTTGGCATCCCATGGTGTTTGAAATATTAAAGTAAATCTTGGATAGTATTGGAGCATCCATGAGTGCCAAGTGAATTTGCTTGCTAAGTTTTTCAAAAAACACCATAATGGTTGTATGGCCTTGATTTGTCTTGGACAAGGATGTGATGAGGTCAAGATTTACATGTTCCCATTGGGTAGATAAAATAGGGAGAGGTTGAAGTAGTTTCACAATATATGGTTTTTAATCTTGTTATGTTTGCAACTCTCAAAAGATTGAATAAACTCTTGAACCTCTTGTGTTATATTTGGTCACCACCATTGACATTGGATGGTACTCAAGGTTTTTTCTAGACCCATATGACCAACAATTGGTAATTCATGGGTCTTTTGGAGCCACAAAAGTCAAAGATATTAGGGTTTAGAGTATTAGGATCATATTTGGAACATAGATCCGGATCTCATAAAATAGAAGGCAACCCTTGAATGAAAAATTATTGTCCTTATCATGTGCTGCAAGATAATTGTGCACCGGTTGAAAGAAGATGTCTTGTTGTAAGAAAATTCTTGAACTTTATATGTACCTTCGAGTGTTTTGAGATCATGGTGATTGTTGCTATCATGGGAGATTCAAGAAGAATCTTCAAATCAGGTTGTTGTGATAAGGCAACAAGAATAACATTGAACTTATTGGGTTTGTACCAAATTTGATATCAAACAACTATAGTTGTTCCTCCCATTGATGATGCCAACTCTTCATGTGTTCCACATTTAAAGGTTTGCAACAAGGGTTTACAATTGGTTCATATGATCATTTTTCTCCAAGAGGAAAAGACCTTCCCTTGTAAATAATAATGTATCAAAATAAAATTTCATATGATTTGAAAGTAACTAGTTAATTTTTTTAATTAAGTGAACCGATATGTTAAATCAAAATCATATTAAGTGAACCAATATTATAAATCAAAAGTTATGTTTATTTTATAGCTTTCAATAGTATTTTCAAATAATATCATACATCCCTTCATAGAGCTACTTTTTATATATAATTGATATTCTATTAAATTATATAATAAAATTAGATCTATATGTATAGTACTTATTCTTGAGATAATTAATTATAATATGTATTTTAGAATTAAAATTTTAAATTTTAAATTTTCTTCCGATATCTTTGAGGGATAAATGGTAATTTTTTGAAAATTTGAAATTTTATTTATTTAAATTTATACATAAATTATAAAAATAAATCTGAATTATATAAATTAAAAAATATGCTAAAATTACTTTAAAATAAAATAAATACTAATAAATAGAATTTATATTTAAAAAAATCTATCTTTTTTGTAAAATGGCACACCTACTAATTTGATAAAGATCCATAAAGCAAATTTTTAAGAAGGAATAATTGATCCATATTTAACGAGTTAAATTTATGACAATTTTTGAGATTATTTTGTATATGTTATCATTTGTTCCTAGAGGTTTAGTTTCAAATATATATTATATTTTTATGTATTTATTTATATATACATGTCGGTGCGATCGAGCCCCATTGTTAGTCGCTTGTTTGCAATCTATACCATATAAGTGATGAACTAGCTATAGATCAAGTACATCTAGGACATAACCATTGTCCTTTAGGAACCACCACGAGGGAAGGAGTCATGCATACCATATGTCATCCTCTCAAATAGCTATCACACTAACATAGTAGCTTTACATACACCGCAAGCCTACACATACAAGTTCCAAGCTTGGGTCCATAGTACCATCAATGTTTGGGAGGTAGCATGGTGCAAAATTGTGCACATGATCCTTCCAAACAACACCATCATGTCCTTCCAACACAAGAACTCCATATGGCAAAACCTTGTGCACTCTCAAGATAGTGTGGCCTGTAAAAACATCAAATGTTGTTGGTGTTGTCTACTATAGATATACATAGTCACCTAGATAAAATTGATGGATTGAGGGTCTATAACCTCTTCCTCAAATGGTAGTATACCATATGATATCCCTATGTTGAGATATTGCCAAGTTCTCAAAGGCCATCGGCATCACTCTTTGAAAGATTCTACCCATTAATGACATGCAATCATCTATACATCTAGATCATCCAAGTCCAAAACTATAGTAGCATCTCAATAAATGGCTATAGGTAAATATAGATCTCATCCATAGAGTACAAAGTAAAGAGAGAAGGATGCTAAGGAGGCTTGCCGCCTGAACCAATAGCCCATGGCCAACCAAGGTAAGTAGAGATCCCAATCTCCTAAGTGGCCTCTTTGCAGACCATACTTCCGCAATCCTCTCTTTATTGTCTAAACTACTTTCTATGCTAAGCCATATGCCTCAAGGTGATCTTGGGAGGCAGTATGATGATCAATCAAAGCCTTGTCAAACAAGACCTAAAACTCTCTCGAGAACTTTGTACCTTGATCAATCAAAACTTTAGTTGGTGCACCAAAATGACTAAGAACCTGATTCAAGAATGAGTAAGTTGTCCTTGTACTAGACTTGTTAGGAAGTGTCACCAACTCAATCCACTTGGAGAAGTTCTCCACAATCACCAAAATGTACCGATGATGACTCACAATCAACGGTAAAGGTCCAACAAAGTCCAAAATCCAATGATAGCCCAATTCCATGATTAGTAATGGGTGCAACTATGGCGTAAGAGCATTGAATAATGCTCTACCTTAATCAGAAACCACACATCTTGCAACAAACTATTGTATATTAGTTTGCATATCACACCACCAATAATGACTCTAGAGTAAGCTATATGTATACTTTACTCCAAAACTTCCTAGCTCCTCATGAGCATGATGGACCAACTTTGGTCTTTGAGATGGAAGTGGTACTACTTGCACTCTACCATCCTCCCATACATGCAAAAGATGTCTACCTTCCAATTTGAACCATTTGGCTTGTTGAAGAACATGGTCTCTCTCCTTGGCCCTAATGGTGACACCCATAACACTAGTGCAAAGATAGTCCATCACTAAGAAATCATCATGAATGTCTTGTTGAATTGTGCCGCTATCTCTTTGGATCTATGGCCACAATAACTCCTCCTATATGCGCTAAGAGAGATACCACCAAAGCCTCAGAAAATATACAAAGAAAGGTAGATGCATGCAAACCTAGCACCATATCCTCATCTATCTCACCATGCCAACATGCTCCAATCTGATCTTGCTAGCTAGGATATAGGTTTCTACTCAATCTATGTACATCACAGTTCACCACTCTAGGTTTGTACCATGAAATCATATTCTTGTAAAATCAGAGCCCATCATTCAAGCTCCCCTAAAAGCTTGTCAAACTCCATAAACCACTTCAAAGGTTGATGATCAATGATGAGAGTAAAGGGGTTACCAAATAGGTTACATTGGAAATGTACAACTGCCCATACTGCTACCAAGCACTCTCTCTCATATGAACTATACTTTGCCTCCACTTAATTTTTGGAAAAACTAACATAGACCACCACAAATTCCTTCTCATCATCATCATGTTGAATGAGCATTGCTCCAAGCCCCAACATACTCCAATCAATGTGAACATAAAATGGGCATCCTCTAATTGGTCTCATCAAAATAGGAGTAGATATCAACCTCTCCTTGAGCTCTACAAAAGTTCTCTCCTGCTCATCTCTTCAACACCACTTTTGTGTAAGCTTGGTCAACTTTGTCAAGGTCTTTGCAATGACACTAAATCCTCTAACATAATGGCAATAGAAGTTTTCCAACCTGAGGAATGTTCACATTTTTCTCACATCTATAGGCTAAGGAATACATGCAATAACCTCCACCTTGGTATGCTAAACACCAAGTCCTCCATGGTAGATAGTGTGACCCAAATACTCAACCTGCTTGTGGAAGAACCTTCACTTCCTAGGATGTAATTTGAGCCCATGAGATCTCAACCTCTCAAAGACCTCCAACAAATGTCTCTCATGCTCCTCTATAGTAGTTTTATAGACCAAAATGTCATCAATATAGCATTGAGCAAGATCCAAACTATTTAGGATCTTATCCATGACCATTTGGAACTCAATAGGAGCATTCTTTAACCCAAATTGTAAGAATTTCCATTGATATAACACATCTTTTCCATGAGGTGAGGATCAATAGCCCAAAATGTTTTCTTGGACTTATCCTCCTCCTTGATTGACAACTAATGATATCTTGCTTGTAGATCCAAAGTATTAAAGACCTTTGCATGTCCAATTGCGTCAAAGATCTCTCCTAGTGTATGCATGGCATATAGATCAATCCTAGTATGTTGGTTGATAGGACAATAATCTCCAACATATGCCTATTTGTGTAGTTGCCATGCATATCCTTCTTGGTTGGCATAATTGTAATTGAAGCATATTGTAACAATATGGAGTTTAGCAACAAAGTTAGTTAGGGCTAATGAAGTACCAAATAGGCCAAATTAGCCTAGAATATTCCAAAAGTATCTAGGAATCTTCTTGGCTAGCTTAGCTTGCACCCCAAGTAAGTCACTTCTAGAAGCTTCCTTTTAGAAGCTTCCAACTAGCTTAGCTTGCAAGCCAAGTAGGTGGCTTGTAGAAGGAAGCTTCTTGGTTAACTTGGCTTGCACTCCAAGAAAATGGCTCAAGGAAACTTCTTGAGAAGCTTCTAAAGAGCCTTGTATACTCCCTATAAATACCATAGCCAAAGTTCATGCTAGGCATTCAAATTTTCCTTCATTCAAGTGTCCCAAGGCGATCTTCCATTCTCTTATTTCTCTCCATGGTCTTGGATCTTTTACATTGGTATTAGAGTAGGAATGGGATGGATGCAATCTATGGACCACCAAATCCATTTCCACCAAACCATTGGGATTTTGTGTCCAAGTACCACCCAAGCATCGTTTCATACAATTCATCACCTCACATTTTGGGTAGAAATTGCTAAATGCAATCACCTTATCCGAGAAACCTTTGATACTTCCAGTTGTAACTTATGGAGAATGGTAGGTGTATTGCATTTATGTGTTAGTAAATTAGATAAATTGAGGGTAGTATGATAGAGTAATAGCCATGGTGGTAATGTCTGAGGTTATCATTGCTATGCAGCAACAAATTGAGCACCTTACTCGATTGTTAGATGAACAAGATCAACAATGACAAGAGCACGTAGAAAGAGCACCATTTTGAGAAAGAGAAGACCAAATCTGATTTCCAAAATCCAAGGTATTTGATAGCAAGAATCTTTTGGGAGTTGTGGAGAATTTTTTATTTGACTATGAATGTTATTTTGAGGCTACAAATCTTCACGATGAATGGAAATAAATTATCTTAGCTCCAAGCTAATTGGATGGAGCAGCAAAGCTATGGTGGTGATTTTGAGTAGAGCGAGCTGAAAAGCAATTTATTGCATCAATCTTGACATAAGAAGAATTCAAGGGTGCAATAATTGGGTGATTCCAAGCAATAAATGGCACATAAGATACACATGAGATAAGTTGGGAAAGTTGAAGTAGATTGGTTTTGTAAGAAGCTATGTCATGCAATTCCAAAACACCATTATGCAATTACTAGATATAATGGATGGTGAAGCTATGGATCAATTTGTGAGGGGCTTGAAGTCACAAACCAAATTAGATGTGACTATGCGAGAGCCAAAATACTTGGAAGAAGCCATGCAGCTAGTAGAGCACTTTGATTCCTTGGTTGCGACAACATGGTCTTGACCTTGACCTTCACAAAACTAACTGGCACATTACACATGTGTGGAAGAGCAAACACCAATGGAGATTGATGCCATCTAATGGAGACCATTTGGTATAGCAGATTGGGAAATAATATGGCAAAATGGTAGTTTCTTTTATTGTCACTAGATTGGACATCACATTGCTCAATGTCCACTCAAGAATGAGCAATCTCAACAAATCACCCAACTGTAGGTTGTAGAGCAGAATGATCAAGAAAACAAGGAATCCTAGTACGAGATTTTGAGCCACCTATTGGGAACTTGATTAGTTCCATGTAATACTCCGAGCACAAGAGAAGAGAGAGAAAGACAAATTACACACTCAACATTTGGTGCCCCAAAGGAGCACCTTCTCTTTATTATATAGACAAAGAGGATCTCCTCCAAGGAAGCTCCACCATAGGATTAGGCACACAGATAGGTGACATGTCAGCAAGCTCCACCCTTGGATTACTTACTTGGATGGGTGACATGTTGGTCTAGGTCCTATCTGGTTGGTCAAACAAGCTTTGATCGGAGGGAATCTTTTAGGGAATCTTCTTATAGGAAACTCAAAATCATGTGAGTAAGGTACCATTGGAAAGCTCTCAACAAGACAAACCAAGGAGGAGGGAAGGCCAACCTTTTCTCCATTAGGGGGGGGGATTTGTAAATTTTTGAGGCCTAATTCATCCGTTTAGACCTCCAAAATTGCCTTCAAAGATTTTAGGAATATTTTGGTTCCTACTCTATTACTAGAAGTCCTCTTTTGGTGATACCTCTTTCTGATCTATTTATTCCATCATGTGTAACATCCTTCCAAATGTTACCAAAACAATTCTTACCTTTAAATCATATGTCTAGCTATTGGTTCTAAGGTTCTCAAGTCTATTTTGGTTTCTTCTCTATTAGTAGTACTCTTTGGGTGATATTTCTATCTGATCTATTTTAATCATCATGTATAACATCATTCTAGATGTTACCAAAACAAATTTCACATCTAGATCATATGGTTAGCTCTTGGTATTACATTCTAATGGGATTGAAAGCTCAACCTATGCAAGTTTGTTTCACTTGCAAGGTATGACATCTAATCATTGTTGTAGGATTTTGGTTGATTTTGGAAGTTCATAGAATTATATGTCTATGCAATTAGCAAAGGAATTATGTACTTCTATCAAGCTAGTAACTAGAAGTAGATTGATGATGGTAGATGCTAGAAAAGGTTCTATATTTTGTACCTTGCATCTTATTACCTGTAAGATTGGGAAAGAGTATTTAGAGTGTATGAGGTTTGTATTGGAACCTCTACACTATGATGTCATTTTAAGTCTACCTTTGCTTGAACGTCATAAGGTTCAATTTGATTAGAACCAATGACAAATTCAAGTACAACACCAAGGTACAAATTTCATATTAGTTTGTTTTGCACCTTTGAGTAAGACATCTAAGAATAGTCAGTCCCAAGATGGGAAGTTTGTAAGGAAGGTAGCCGTAAGCAAGCCTTGAAGGAAGATGAGTCCCAAGGTGAGAAGTTTGTCAAGAAAGCAACCATGGAGTAAGCTTTGAAGGGAGATGAGTCCTTAAATGGGAAGTTTGTCAATAAAGTAACAATAAAGCAAGTTTTGGAGGAAGATAAGTCTATTTTCATTGTGTGAATCAAGTTGATTGCACAAGGAGAATCTGAGGAGTGTCAAGAGCATCATCAAGCATTGGTTGATCATATAGTTCAAGAGTTTATGGATGATTTGTCAAAGGGATTACCCTTTGATCTTGGTATGCCCTTTAAAATTGAGTTATTGCTAGGGAGTACTCCGGTGAGTAGACCAATCTATCGGATCTCACCAAAGGAGTTGGAAGAGTTGCAAATAACTCTTACGGAATTGTTGGAGAAGGATTTCATATGACATAGTACATCTCCTTGGGGAGCACCAATACTATTCATTCCAAAGAAGGATTGAGGTCTTTGTTTCTATATTGATTACCATGCACTCAATAAACAAACAATGAAGAATGCATATCCCTTGCCTCAAATTGATGACTTGCTTGATCAATTGAGTGGAGCACAATACTTCTCCAAGTTGGATCTTCATGGTGGTTATTAGCAAATCCCCATTGATAAGGAGGATGTGCAAAATATTGTCTTTTGCACAAGGTATGGGTATTTTGAGTGGAGAATTCTACCTTTTGGGCTCACTAAATCTCTAGTAGTCTTCATAGATCAGATGCATCGGGTGTTGGATGGACTATTGGAGTGGTATGTGGTGGTGTTCTTGGATAATATCTTAATATATTGCAAGACAAAGGCAGAACATGTGAATCACGTGTGAGAAGTCCTAAGACATCTATGATAGTGGAAATTTTACTATAAGAAGTCAAAATGTGCCTTTTGGTAGAAGGAAGTTACCTTCTTGGGTCACAAGATCTCATTGGAGGGGATCAAGATGGAAGAGGAAAATCAAGGCCATTATTGATTGGCCTACTTCAAAGGATGCTACAAAAGTATGAGTGTTTAATGGATTGGCCAATTTTTACTAACGGTTCATCCACTAGTATACCCATGTGGCCACACCATTGACTGATCTCTTGGAGAAAAACTCAAGATTTCAATACACCACCAAGCACAAAGAAGCATTCCAGAAGCTTAAACATATGGTGTCTTCAAGACCTATTCTTCAACTATATGATCCTAAACTACTTTTGTGGTTGATTTTGATGCTCTAACTTTGCAAATGGAGCCATATTGCAACAGGAATTCCCAAATGGATTATGTATCATTGCCTTTGTGTCTCACTAACTAAATACAGCTGAAAGGAATTACTCTACTCAAGATCAATAACAACTAAAAATGGTATATGCCATCAAGGTATGGAGGCATTATCTCTTGGAGAAACAAGTGATCATGCAAACTGATCACAAATCTCTGTTGCAAATATTACACTTGGAACATATGAAGAGTCAATATCATTGATAGGAGGAGCAACTCCAATTTTTTGATATAAAACTTGAGTATAAACCTGATTGGTTCCATTTCATCCTTGATGCCCTATCACAATAACCTGATTTGAAGTCTCTTCCTCTTATCACAATGGCAATTATGACAATATCAGTTGACTCCAAAGTCCAAATTGAATTTAAGATAACTCTAACAACAAGATCTTTTCTTTCAGATGGTACAAGGTTGTCTTGCAGCATGTGATAAGGAGTAAAATACCTTATCCTACAATGAAGGCCTTTTATTTTTTGAGAACCGGATTTATATTCAAGCCAAGGGTAATCTCTGGCTTGTGCATCTCCATGAAGTCCATGACTTACCAATCATTGGTCACATGGGTGTGGACAAGACCTTGGATACCCTCCAATGCCAATGGTGGTGGCCTAACATGATATGTGATGTTCAAGAGTTTGTCCAATTGTGTGAGAGCTACTAATGCAACAAGGCTAACAACCAAAAACCGAGTGGACTCCTTCAACCACTTCCAATTCCATTTGCTTAATGGGAACATGTGAGCTTGGATCTCATCATATCCTTGCCCAAGACAAAGTAGGAACATATAGCGATCATGGTGTTTGTGGATAAGCTTAGTAAGCAAATCCTTTGATACCATGGATGCTTCAACATAAGCACAAATCTACTTTGATAATGTCTTGAAGCATCATGGGATGCCACATGTACTCATCTTTGATCGTGATCCTCAATTCATTGGAAAGTTTTGACAAGCACTCTTCCAAATACTCAGCACCAAGCTTGCTTTGTCCACGGCCTATCATCCTCAAATTGATGGACAAATTGAACGTGCAAATTGCACATTGGAGGATATGCTTTGTGCCTTTGTCAACATTCACCATACCAATTGGGATGAATATCTTGCAACTATGGAGTTTTGTGACAACCTAGCAAATATCACTTTTGCAATAATTGGGTAAGTAAAGTTCAGTCCCACAAAGATACAAGTTAGAATTGATCAAATATGAAGTAAAGTAACAATGTAGTTCTTCTTGGTTGTGTCTTTAATCTATTAGGTAGAAACTACACCCAAAAGAGCATAACAAGCACTGATCATAGTCATGTCACAATTTAACACTCATTAATCACAACATAGCAAATCTTTCCAAACAATCTTGATTGTGATGATTCAGTCTTTCCCAAAGACGACTTCTTCACTATAGAGCATCTTTGCCTCAAAATTGTGTTCCACCTCTCCACTGAAGGCACAACTTACTTGATCAAAATTGCTTCACATCAACATTGTGCTACACTCACAACTACATAATACTACCAACACTACAATTCCTCTCAGATCTATCAAGGTATTGCTTTGATTGCATTTGACTCAAGATCAAACACACAGAATGAAGATCATGGTTGTGGAGTCCAACATTCAAAAAACTCAATGACTTGCACTTCAAAATTCTTCACACACTCACAAATACACACACAAAGTTGATACTCAAAATTAAGCTCAAGCAACGAGCACTAAAATCAGCACTTTGCTTTATCTATCTTCAGAAATTACAAATATTGAACAACATTGAATTGTGAATGCTTCCTTTAAATAGGTAGAGGACTTGATAGTTACTAACAACTATACCATTCTACAATAAATTTTCCAACATGTAGATCTGAAATGACAATGCACCTCTTCATATCTACCTTTTCATATTTCCTCTTCAAATCTCCAATCTATTACTAATCCAATCCGATGTCAACCTCAACTTTGGATTCCAAACCCAATGATCCTCCAATTATTTCTCTGTCTTTGGGTCTATCTTCAACTACCAAATCCTTCACTATTTCTACCACTTCTTCACTCTGAACTGCAATTGAGATCATGGGTAACCTTTTTATCTCTTTATCTCTTGACCCACTCTTCTCTAATGTCTCAAATAATTGACCTAAAGACACTTGCACTCATACTTCTGCAATGCCGTACTTCTTATTTTCTTTCACAATACTATGAAGCCTCTTTAACTCTGAATTCACTAAGTCTAATTTGAGACTTACATTATCTCCTACCTCAATTATCTTCTTATCCTTCAAACAAATCAACATATTGTTCAACTCAATGTCTTTCATAGGTCTTCCTTCACATTTCTTGCATTTCGGGTCAATTCACTATAGTTATTTTCTTTTCTAATTCTATCCTATCTTCAATAAGGATTGAAATTAAATTCATGAGTATCCTAACACTATCTTATTTCCCTACTCTAAGTTCCACAAATGACTCTAGCAAGACCCCCAAAGTCACCTTCACTGTACTCTGAGGTCCAGCTACCTCAAATCTGGTCACCTTCGTCTCGAGGCAAAGAAGCTTCAAACCTAAAGTCGTATAGACCCAAAGTCTCTACACCTTAAGAACTTAGACCCATAGAACATCAACTACTCTATATATCTACTACATAAATTTCAAATGCTTGTAACTTTTGTCACAAACCTTCAAACTCAACAATTTTGGTGGCAACAAAAAGCCCTAGAAGAGATGCTTCCAATAAGATATAGCACGCATGATTTAAAAATGTTGTCAATGAGATACAGCCCCTGAAAGAATCCTGACTTGCAACCTTCATTCCGATCCAAAGTACCCTCTTCATGCGTCTGGCCTCCTTCTTCTTCAAGTAAGTAAGCTTCTTCAGGTCTAATCCAATCCAAGTCCTTCTTTCTCTAACACAAACTCAACTTCCTTGGGTTTGACCCAAAGACTCAATTCTTCTTCTTTTGTCTCCATTCGGGTCAATATCGCATGGACTGTACATTTCTTCTTCAAAACACATTAAAACTAAAAAATGTAGGTACCACAAGTTTGCATACAATAATTCCAAACAAGCAAGAAAAAATTCTCTCTTTTCTTCCTCAATTTTGGCCAAGATCCACTTGTTCCAAATTCCCTTCTTGCTCCTTCTCCATCTCATATTCCTCATACTTCAACCTTTTTGACCACTATATCCCAATCTCCCCAACAAGCCAAATCTCACCTCCTTGTTGCCTAAAATTGTCAAAAATAATATGTAGACCACCATCATTGTGATCTCACCTTTCAAGTTGGTAATAAGGTCATGCTCTTGTCTAGTAACCTACCTCTTCCACTTGATACCCAAGGTTGTAAACTTGCTCCTACTTGGATAAGATCCTTGAGGTCACATAAATCATTTCTCATGATGCTTATCTACTTGCCTTACCTTGTCATATGTGCATCCACCCTATCTTTCATATTTCCAAGTTGAAACCCTTTTTCCCTAATCCATCTTCTTTTTGTCCAACCTTCTCTTCCTTCCATCCCTATCAACAATCATGAGGAATAAAAAGTTGATCATATCCTTGCGCATCACCACATTCAACAAGGCAGCCAACAACATACGGAGTACAAGGTCCTTTGGAAAGGGTATCTCCTTCATGATGCCACATGGGAACCTCTTTCTCATCTCCAAAATGCACAAATGGCTATTTAGGAGTTTGAAGCTTCAATGGCAATGGTATCACCAACTAGCGGTGGGAGAATATGTAACAATATGGAGTTTAGCAACAAATTTAGTTAGGGCTAATGAAGTAGCAAATAGGCCAAATTAGCCTAGAATATTCCAAAAGTATCTAGGAAGCTTCTTGAGAAGCTTCTTGGCTAGCTTAGCTTGCATCCCAAGTAAGTAACTTCTAGAAGCTTCCAACTAGCTTAGCTTGCAAGCCAAGTAGGTGACTTCTAGAAAGAAGCTTAACTTGGCTTGCACTCCAAGAAAGTGGCTCAAGGAAGCTTCTTGAGAAGCTTCTCTTGAGCCTTGTATACTCCTTATAAATACTTGAGCCAAAGCTCATACTAGGCATTTGGAGTTTCTCTCATTCAAGTGTCTCAATGTGATCTTCCATTCTCCTATTTCTCTCTTTGGTCTTGGGTCATTTACATATACTCTCCATGTGAAATCTCTACCAAACCAGCCTCAAAAAGGTCTCTACTTTGGCTCTAAATCAATGCTCTCTCCATGTCACAAGACATCAAAAACTGGTATATTGCTAGTCAACTCAATCTAAATACCATGTCCTTTTAGAGCACCCAAATCCTTCATACTGAAGGCAAAACAACTTGTGTAGCTCCTCAAGAACCTCCAAACTCTATGTCTTTCCCCTCTTGTAAGCTTAGGTCCAAGATTTGGCTCCCAAGTATCCTTTGCAATTTCTATAGGAGTGGAAGATGTATTGGTTGGCTACTACAATGGGCCCTTGGGAGTAGTAGTGTCATGCCCCTAACCACTAGAGGTCCAACCTCAATGTGAAAAACTCCCTTCAATTTGGTTACAAGCTCCATACGTCCTCTAGCTACATCCCAAGAAGACCAAGGATGTAATCCAAGTAGATCACGCTCACCTAGATGGACTCCAAGTAGACCATTCTCCCTAGTAGCCACTAGCTATGTCCCAAGAATACCCTATCCACTTCCTCCATCACCCCAACATTTGCCTAAATCATCTCAATAGGTACAAAGTTCACAAGTGTCCAAGTGGTGATGCTTATCAAGTCCATCCTATGTTGCTCTACCAAGCCAAGGCTCACAATCTAGGTCAAATAGTGTAGGTCCATAGCCTGACCTCACACTTGATGCTTGAATGCCTCTAACACTACTAAAACAACGGTAATATCAATGTAAAAACCCATTGCCCACTCTTGCTCATCGACGTTGGGCTCCACCAACTAATGTAACTATGAATCCTAAACCATTCTAGGACTTCTCTCTCAAAAAGCATGGGAGCATAGGAAACTCATAAGTGTGGGAAAAGCTTCTCGGGGCTGTCCAACTAGGTTCACCATTGCCATAGGTGACCTATTAGCCACTACCACCATCTGGGACTAATGCCCAACATCCAAAATCTCATCAATAATAAGGTGATCCAATCATTGAATCCCATCATAAGCGTGTTGTAGAACCTCTCTAGGTAAGAGGATCATCCACCAAAGACAAAGACAATGAGCCATTGGTCCCACTTTGGCTACATCTAACAACACAACAGGTCCTATCTAAGAATGGACATGTATTCACCATCACCTTGGTGCAAGAATCATCTATTGAAGGGACATTCTCTAAAATGTAATCTAGAGAAATAGATTGATGAACTCAAAGGTGGTATAGTATACATAACATCTCCCAAATCACACCAAAATGAGGATCCTAAAGACCTAAACCTCAACCAACACTTGTATTTCCCTAAAATGACCAGCCAAATCACTAAATGAATGGGCTCCTATCTCTTTAGATCTTATGCCCCTAGCAAGGAAATGTCTGTTGGTAGGGTCTTTTGGTAGCCCCTAACTACTGACATTGATAATGACTCAAGATACCAATAGGCCAAGTGTGCCACATGATGTAGAGAGACTCAACTAGCAATCTCATCTCTTTCCACATACAAGTACCTTTGTACTTGTATACCTGGCTGTAGTACTACAGCTAGTCTAGTGCTAATCCCACCAAACAACTCCAATAGACATACTCTCTTTACAAGATACTGCCAAGCAATGAGTGTGGTATCTATAGGTGTCAAGGTAATTGACTTTGGAGGTTCATCCTCACACTGGTCTACTAGTGGTACAAAGGCTCCACTCCAAGGATGTTGCACCAACTAATCTGCATGCTATTGCAATGCCTCCTCTTAACTCCATAATGGAACATCCAAGGTAGATGGAACTATCTTACTTGTACTCCAAATTCAAGTGATCTCCTTTGGTATTGGAGTATCTACTACATGGGTGTTCCTCCCCACTAAGTCACTAGGCCAAGTAACAGAACCATTGAAAGCTGAAATTGATGTTGCCATGGTCCTTAATTGTAGTGAGCCAAGACTACCACTATTGAAACATGTTGGTAGGTGACATACCCATCCCTCACCTGATTTCCAACCTGGTCTAAAATAAGTTGTCACCTCCCAGTAGTCAAAACATCGGGTATAACATTGCTCCTCCAACTAACACATCATATGACTTAGTTACTATCACAATGGCATGAGCTCTCACCATAAAGCTATCAATCAAATGATCAGGCTTAATCTGAATGACAAGCTCTCCACATGTGATGTATAGTGTGGAACCATCCCTTGAGATTATTGGATCTGAAATGGATGTTGCTCTATATTGGTCTTCCATAACTCCAGATCGACAATTGCAGCCTTCTCCGACATAAGAGGCTATGCACCAAAGTCTAATAAGACCCTCTATGGTGTATAGAATTTCCCTAAAGGTCCCACCAAACAAAAAAACCCCTTTGGTTATCCAATAGGACAACTCTAGGTGTAAATCACGCTTTCTCAAAGGTTGGTCTAGTTAGTGACTCCTCCAATCTAGCCGTTGATGCCTACCATAAACCATTGGTCATTGAGTGGATCCTATGCTTCTCAATCAAGTCAACTCCACTATCAACCACCTCTACTCTAGTAGTAGGAACCACATCATCCCTACTCTCACAAAGCATGGCAATCAACCCAAACACATGGGTTGTGTCAACTTCCAATGTAAACATGTCATTGGTTGAGAATAATGGAAAGTGCATAATCAATTGGGCCACCTCTAACATTGTGCTAGACTCACTCTATGTAGTAGTAGGTGGTTGACTAATAGGTAGTCCATCATGCACCCCATCACCGCCTACTACACCTACACTAGGATGTTTAGGAGCCATGGATGTCATCTTTAGTACCTCAAAGAGTATAAAAGATGGAGGAAGTTTGACCTATCTACCAGCCTCTCCTCTCTATGGGTCCAACTCCACTGATGCTCCTCTAGGCTCTAGAGCATGTACTACAATCCTAGTCATTATGGTAGAGGTATCTACTTGTGCTTCTTTGCACATGAATCCAAGACATTTCTATCACCAACGTATGAGGTGGAAGCCTAAGCACCCGAATCTGATCTCCTCTAAGTTGTGGCCATGCTAGCCAATCTCTACTCTGATTGCTCAATCCAAGTAGCTATGGTTGTATCAAAAGTAAGGGTAGGTATTGCACCCCTACTAGATGTGGATCCTCTACCACCTTGCCCTGCATGACCTTGAGCTCCTCTACCACCTGCCATAACAGCCCTACCACTCTATAACTCCGGGTGTAGGTCAAAGCATTGGTCACTAGTGTGACCAAATTTGTGGCAATGTGTAATACTCCGAGGACAAGAGAAGAGAGAAAACACAGATTGCACACTCAAAACATTCGATGCCCCAAGGGAGCACCTTCTCTTTATTATATAGACAAAGAGGATCTCCTCCAAGGAAGCTCCACCATAGGATTAGGGACATAGATAGGTGACATGTCAGCAAGCTCCACCCTTGGATTACTGACTTGGATGGGTGACCTGTCTGGTCTAGGTCCTATCTGGTTGGTCAAACGAGCTTTGACCGGAGGGAATCTTTTAGGGAATCTTCCTGTAGGAATCTCAGAATCACATGAGTAAGGTACCGTTGGAAAGCTCTCGACGAGACAAACGAGGGGGGAGGGAAGGCCAGACTTTCCTCCATTGGGGGGGGGAATCTGCACATTTTCGAGGCCTAATTCATCCGTTTAGGCCTCCGAAATTGCCTTCAAAGATTTCAGGCATATTTCGGTTCCTACTCTATTAGTAGAAGTCCCCTTTTGGTGATACCTCTTTCTGATCTGTTTAGTCCATCATGTGTAACATCCTTCCAGATGTTACCAAACCAATTCTCACCTTTAAATCATATGTCTAGCTATTGGTTCTAAGGTTCTCAAGTCTATTTCGGTTTTTGCCCTATTAGTAGAAGTACTCTTTTGGTGATACTTCTATCTGATCTATTTTGACCATCATGTATAACATCATTCTAGATGTTACCAAACCAAATTTCACATCTAGATCATATGGCTAACCCTTGGTATTACACAATGCTCACATTGTCTCTATGTTGGCTATGTTGCACCATAGGTATCAAGTCTACTGCCCTACGTGCACTCTCTTTTGTGATGAGGTCTACCGCAAGTGCAACAAGCAACACCACTACTCATCGGCTATTGCTGACCCAAAAATAAAGGTAAAAGTCTAGCTACATTAGGCCCTCCACTCCATTTGGGCTATCCACCCTATCCTCAAAAACCAACATGGTGTGGTGCACTCTAGAAGAAGTAATAGGTATGGATGAGGTCTCCCTACCAAATCTAGATATCACCATTCTCTCCTCCACCATATTGAGCTCAATACGCTTAGTCAAACCAAAGACGACCGCCAAAGTAGGTGAAGTAGCTTGTAACAACATAGCATTACATACTCTACATTGCAACTCCTTGTCCAATATCCCATACCAAAATTGGACTACCTAGGCCTTAGCAAATCCTTGAGTAAAACTGATCAGCCATCTCATGCAAATGTATGCCTAACGTTGTCGTGTTGTGGTTTGCATAGGCCGTAAAAAGTGACTTATCATAGTTTATCTCCATGTTAGTGGGGTAGGTTGTATGCTAGATCCGACAGATGAGATGTTGACATGTGAGCAATCTATGTACATGTATGTGGTTGGCCACGTGGGTTACAATCTTAGCATGTTTGAGGGCTCTGATGAATAAAGATGAGGGCGAGTGGAGAGAGGGGTGTGTTTTAGTTTGGAGAGTCTCGAGGAGAGAAGGACGTCGGGAGTGAGAGTTGTAGCAAAGAGAAAGTGTTAGAGCATCAAAGGAAGCATTTGAGCATGAGATGTCTCATGCTCCCAATCTGCCACTCCTGAATCCTTTTCTCATCAGGCTTCAGATTTTACACCGTCACGACTGATGGGATTGGTTGTTAGCACATTTTGGGGTGGTGTTTGTGGAGTCGGTGATGGGAAACCCGGATCCTATCGTCCTTCAGTTTCTTACTTATGAAAATGTTTGGGACTTGACAATATATGTCCTTCTATAGTTGGGGAATGCCTAATTTTTCACTCATAAGCTTCAAGGTGGAGTTGTGGGGTCCATTTGTCAAAATGTAAAAAGACTAAAGGACAAATGTGCAAGAGCTTGGGTCCCAAGAGAGAAGTCTGGAGTTTCTTGACCATGAAGGAAGTTCAAGGAGGCCATTTGGGAAAATAGGAGATTTTTGGAAAAAGGAGATGACAGGCTACAATTTGGAGATAGAAATCACATAATTTGAGCTAAGTATGAGAGGGATATGATCAATTGAGTCAAGGGGAGTTAAATTCATACCCAAGAGCACAAAGTAGTCAATTAAGGGAGCTTCTTGAGACATTTTCACTATACATCAGTGGGATTGGAGAGTAGACAAAGTGCTCACAGTATTGAGTGCAGTAAATTCCAGTTTTGGGTCAATCTCAAATCAGATCCAATTGATTGAAGTTGAAGCTTATGGGATGTAAGGTGTTGGAGAAGAGCTAATGATTAGGTTTGGAGTTTTGGTCACTCCCCAAGTTGTGGTTTGAATTTCCTTATGAAAATTTCAAGAGTTGTTGGTGGATAGATTTTGCACCTCTGTGTGAAGGTTTTATGTGAATTTTTCAAATAGGAAAATCAGAGTCTTGGATCAAGTATACATGGGTCTGTAGAGCTCACAAGTTAGCCCAGCCCAGGAATTGATACACATCTAGGGACTGGGGTTATAATAGGCTACCAAAATTTCCAAGAGTTTAGAAAAGAACACAATCAGCTATTATGGAAAATTTGGTTAGTTCTAGATCTGTGAAGTGTGAGATCTGATGCAAAACATTCTGCTAAAGATATTGTCATAAGCTCGGTAGAGCAATTTTATCTTTCATCTTGATTGGATATCAATTCTCCTATCTTATGACTATGATTGAGGATTTCAGGTTACCAGAGTGTTTGTGAGGATCAAGTTCATTTCTGCATCAGAAATCTGGGGAAAATTTTCCAAGAACCAAGAGCAAACTCTAAAAGAGGGATTTCAAAATTAGGGTGAAAGTTGCAAAATCATGGCCAACTTTGAGAGCTTTTCAGGCAATTTGTAGTGATCTGATTGAAGTTTATTTTATATTATTGGAAAACTTATCTCATAGGCTTTCCATTGGATCCTAGAACACTTGAATCCAAGATATACAAGAATAGTTATTTTCATATGAGCTGCATAGAGTTTTCCCCATCAAAAAGACTTAGAAAATCCACACATGGAGTAGAAATTTGTTGAGCTTTGAAGTACAGATGGGAGGAGGCTTGGAGTACAGGTAGAAATGAGCTTGATGACGGAGCAAGAAGGCTCTGAAGCTCTTTTCCGACAAAAATTATAGAGAGTTGTTGCCTTATTCTTGTGATTGGATCC
Source organism: Lunularia cruciata (assembly GCA_948567375.1). Taxonomy (NCBI): domain Eukaryota; kingdom Viridiplantae; phylum Streptophyta; class Marchantiopsida; order Lunulariales; family Lunulariaceae; genus Lunularia; species Lunularia cruciata. The sequence goes on along the minus strand of OX419757.1, from coordinate 63,720,993 downwards.
TCTCTGTGATTGGATGCCTGTTTGTACGCCCAATTGGCTTGGATTGGTGTGCAGGCATTGTGCTTAGATTATTTCTTTCTAAGAGTGTTGTGTATTTCTCCTTGGTTATGCTGGAAGTGATGACCAACAGACCAAGAGTGCGTGTTGTGATGACTAGTTAGGTTGCCCGGTACTACCCTTCTTGATAGCAAGAATATTAGTTATGAGAAAGGAGGGTTCCGGAGATAGGGTCACATGCGTGTTCAGTCAAGTCATATATATTTACCTCAAGTCTTTGATCTGTATTCTCCACAACTAGGCACCTTGTGTATTCCTAGAGAGAGAAAAGAAAAGTATGACAACGTAGGCTATCTCTAGCCTTCTATTGGAAATCTTACAAGCTCCTCAACTTGTTAGTCCGCACTCCTTGGTAGTTCTACCTCAAACACTAAAAGAACTCCACCATGGGATTAAACCTTGGTACTATAGCACCTCTTGTAGTAGTACCTCCACTTGTAGTAGCATTATCTCCAAGAGATCCACCAACGTTACTAGAGCTAGAACTCATGGGTACTACCAATCTACCCTTAGAAACCAAGGATGAAGTGATGGAAATATAGTTTGGAGATCAATATTGTCTCCATAGCTCAATCTCCTCCAAGTGAGCTCTCCTAAACTCATGGTAGTCATCCATTGGTGGACACGACAAGTGCTGAAACAACCCCTTCCCTACCATGAAGAGTGTGAACAAAGTCAGGTTCCACATGTGTTATAGATCACACCAACTATCAAACTCTTGGATGGAGTCATCCAACTCAATGATACCACTATACTAGAGTAATGCCTATGTGACAACCTGGCAAATATCACTTTTGCGATAATCAGGTAAGTAAAGTTTGTTCCCATAGAGATACTGGTCAGAATTGGTCAAATATGAAGCAAACAGTAACAATGTAGTTCTTCTTGGTTTTGTCTTTAGTCTCTCAGGTAGAAACCACACCCAGAAGAGAGTAACAAACACTAATTTGCAGTCTTGTCACAAATTCACACTTCTTAATCACAACTCCATCAAATCTTTCCAAACAATCTTGATTGTGATGATTCAGGCTCTCCCAAAAACAACACTTCACTGCAAAATAACTTTGCCTCATAATTGTGTTCCACCCCTCCATTGAAGGCACAACTTCCTTGATTGATATTGCTTCACATCAACACTACGCTGCACTCACAAATGCAGAATACTACCAACACTACAATTCCTCTCAGATCTATCAAGGCATTGCTTCAATTGTAGTTCACTCAGGATCAAACACACAAAATGAAGATCAAGGCTACGGAATCCAACATCCAACAAGCACACTGATTTTCACTTCAAATTTCTCCACACACTCACAAACACAATCACAAGGTTGATACTTGGAATCAAGCTCCAGCAACAAGCACTGCTTCACAGCACTTTGCTTTATCTATTCTCAGAAAATAATGAGCACTAAACAACAATTTCTTGCGAATGCCACTCTTAAATAGTGAAGCAAACAATTTTAACAAAAATATCGTTCTACAACAACTCTTCTAACCTGCAGATTTGAAATGACAATGCACCTCTTCATATCTGCCTCTTCAAATCTCAAATCTATTACTAATCCGATCTGATGTCTACTTCTTCCTCGGCTTTCAAACCCTATCTTGAAGTAACTTCACTCACTACTACTCTTTCCTTGGGTTTCACAACTCCTAATTCCTCTACCAATTCTAACAGTTCTCTTTCTTGATCTGAAATTCCACTAGCAAGTAATCTATCTAACTCCTTATCTCCCGACCCACTCTTCTCTAATGTCTCCAATGGTAACTCCAAAGACATATGCACTCCTATGTTATCTACTTCGGGTTTTGCTCTAACATCCTTATGAAGTTTATCTATCTCTAATTTGACTAAGTCTAATCTGATTGTGATATTGTCTTCTACTTCCAATATCTTTCTGTCTACACGAGTTCTTAGACTGATAAGTAAAGCATTCAAGTCTTTGTCCTTTGCATTTCTCCTCCTTGTCTCTTGCACCAACAACTTCAACTCTTGCAGTCTCATCTCTTCAATGCGCACATTGGCCTCTGTACTTAGCATCGCATTCATCTTGATCACAATCTCCTTCAGTGGCTTCAATCTCATTTTCCTCTCTTGTTCTCAATCTGCAAGCCAATCTTCTCTGTACATTGCCAATTTTGCTTTAAACTCAACTTTCACCGCTTCCTTCTCCTTCTCTTTCTGCACAATCTTTTCCTCCTAATTGCAAAGTAACTCTCTCAACCTTTCTTCCTCTCTATACCTCATTGTCAACTCTTGTTGCCACAACTGCTTCTTCTCTCCTACACTCTCCATCACCCTATTGAGCTCTTGCTCTTTCTTTGCTACTCTTGCCATAGCATGGATAATTTCTAGTCTCGAATCAGCAAACTGCTGCTTCAAGATTTCATACTCAGCTATTTGTCTTTCCCTTGCTATGACATTTTGCTCTATTCCTTGCTTCTCTCCTCAAGTTCTCAATCACTTGATTGTGTACTACTGCATCTACTCGTAGTATTTCCTTTTCCTCCTCACCTTAGATTATACTCTTCTTTAACTCCGAGTTCTCTTCTTCTAATCTTGCTAACACTTGCAACATAGTCTTCACCTCTAAACATTTCGACTGCATCTCCTTCTTCTTGTGCTCTAACTTTACTAATAATGGGCACATAACCTCTCACAAGTACTCTACTCCTTCACTCGGAGTTACTTCAACTTGCGGAGTGATCTCTTTCTTCACCTCTTCCTCACTCGACGCTTGCCTTCTAAGCTACAATTGCCTTATATGAATGGTTGCTTTGCTCCCCAAACTTTCATCCTCCTCTTCTCTTACCTTACTTGGCCCCGCTCCACACCTTGTCTTTCATCTAGAACAAACTCCTCTTTGAATGGTAACTCTCTTCTCCTCTTGCTTTGGCACTTTGTCTTCCAATTTTGAGTTACTTTTCTCCTCCATCTCCATCTTGGCTTCTTCTTCCTTGGGTACCAATGTCATCTCCCCTCCATCATTGCTATCACTACTTGTGTCTCCACTCTATATTTTAAACTTGGGTTCTTCATCTCTTTTTGAGTCTTTGGACTTGCACTTGGCTTTGCCTTCCGATTCTTCCTCCGACGATGCGATTACCACCATTCTTTTCCTCGGGTTTACTCTTCTAGCCTTTTAAGGTCTTACTTTCTCAACGTCTTTGCCTTCTCCTTGTCGACTCCTCTTCTTTGACTTTGGAGTACTTACTTCCAGCTACACACTCTTCCCCATTTGCGCATAGTACTCATCGCTGCTCTTGATCTGAAGAATGTATTGCTGCTCCTCCGCGTCAACATCTTTTCTTAAGTCAGGATGGAAATGCAACACCATTCTATTGAGCTCTGCCGCATTGAGCAAGTTCAGCCCAAGATAGAAATGAGTTGCAAATGGCACAATGTAATATGGAGGCAACTTATCCCACAAATTCCATACCATCTATCTCATTCTCCTATGAAAACACTTTGCCCAGTTAATTGGCTCTCCTGCAAACATCTTATGGAAGGACACCGCTTGGTGCTTCATCACATAAGTCATTCTCTCCGGCTTCAAGATCACCATTAGAGCACTCACAATCCCTCTCTTGATAGGATCCTTATAGCTCTCTACTTTGTAACCATTCTTCGTGCGCTTTGAAGAGAAAGCATCTCTCACCTCCTAGGTTTCTTTTGCTACTTCACCCGACTCCGACTCCGTCCAGCAAGCCAGATTACCTCTCTTCTCTTCTTCCTTGGGGCCATCAAGACATCTACTCTTGATGATCTCAATCATGAACCTTGGAAAGTTTACATTCCAGTTCCACACCAAGAATGTGATCCGAAGCTTGCTCAAGACTTCAATTCTTGCAATCACATCTAACCTCTGAATCTGAATCGTATGATTTCTCACTGCAAATTTGGAATTCTTCTTCCCTCCTCCCATCTTTCTCTCTTCTACTCTAGGCTGGGGACTATTCTTCCTACTGATTCCCAAATTAACTCTCTCAAATTCTTCTCTACACACTAGCACATCTTTGACTCTACTTCCCTTCCCACGATCTCCTACAGGACGACTTCTTAACAGCGAGGGGAAATTGTTTGTCATCACTTTGTCTTTAGCCCGATTTTTATAGAATCATGCCTTCTTTGTCTTTCTTCACTTCAAGTTTCTACTAAGAAATCACACCTCCTGCATGCTTCTGTCACTATCAAGTGTCCTTCACGCATATGACCGTCGTTTTTGAACAATCCCTTCTTGAATGTCTTGCCCCAAAGGAAAGTTGTAACATTGTCCTCACCACAAGTTGAGCACCCCCAATACGAAGACTCTTTACTTTAGGTTGTATGCTGACAAGGCAATTTTGAGTACCTCACCTTATGACCTGAAGCCATGTTACCCCGGGTTTCATCCCGAGGACACTTTTCTTCACCTTCTTTGGCCATACAGGCGCAATTTGACTTCTCTATACACTTCTTCTTCCAAATTTCAAAAAACAAAAAACAAAAAATGTGGGTACCACAGCCTAGGGCCTTTGGATGCCCCATAAGTCTTGTTTATGTCCCACAACAATAGTGTGGACACACCAAGTGCACTCTCAACTAAATCAACTCTTGTATCAAACTCCAACTTAGAGTCAATCTCCTCCCTCATTAGGACCTAAGACATAGGCTAATATTGAGTGCCACTTTGGCTAAACCCACTACGTACTCCAATGCTATCTGCTTTGGAATCTCCAAAGAACTCTATTGTGACAAAGTAACCAAAAATTGCAACCCACAATCGGAACCACCGCAAGTACCCCAACAAAAATCACCATTAAGTGCTAACACCACCAACTAAACATCACCAACTAATGTAGCTCTAACTATGACAAGTACACTAGGGGAAGGGCAACCTATAACCTACCATCACAACATGCACTCTCATGATCTATAAGTCATCACTTCTTGCCTCACCAAAGAGAAACATAGGTAATCTGAGTTGTTCATCACTCTAGCCTCACTACTAAGAGCACACCAGAGTACCAACACTCTAAGGTTAGAGCACCTCACACAAACATGGTCCAAAAACAAGAAGTAGAGAATGGAGGAGGTCCAATCATAAGAAATCTAAGCAAAAACCCTCCATCTCATAAATCAACTTTGGACTTACTCTACCACCATTTGGCATCTGATATAATAAGAGTTACCTAATTCTTAAACTACTAGGATCACCAAGAATAGGATCAAATTATCTCTCCTAGCCAAAACTATAGGTGTATGGATAACAATGGAATAGTCACTAGGACAACAAGTGAAGGTGGAAAAATTGGCTAGGGCACCAATCTAGGAACCAAAGATAGTGTGCAACAAGTTTGACCCCAAAACTTGTTGCACACAATCTAGCAAGGTGGGTAGATTTTGCCAAACAATGACCAAAAACTACTCTAAACTAGCTAGCCTCACGTTAGCAAGCTAGCTTGCTGGCCCTTTTGGCTCTTCTAGGACTTTATGCCTCAAAATTGCTTTATGCCTCAAAATTGATTATCTTCTCAACAAAAATTTTCCTAGCACTTTTGCACACCATTTGCCTCACTGCCAAATCTACATAATAATGAAGACCTTTTGCACACAATCACTCCCAAGGAAAATATGAACCTTGATCGAGCTACCAAAAATCAGCAAGGCTTTGGAGATATCACCAACACCCTCAGGTCTTGCACCCAATTTCCCCTTGACCTCACTTCTTTAATGTAATTAGTTTGTTCACACAACTCAAATCACACTCAATCAAATCAATATTTAATTTGTCACTCAATAATTTGTCAACAATTGGGTATTGATTATAGTCAAGCCACACCCAATCTAGCTAAGAGAATCTAGGTGACGCTTGTTGGCCTCTATCCACCATAGCCAAGAACTTGAAGGCTCAACATCAAAAGAAGTGAGCCCTCTGGAGCTGCACTTTAAATTATACCTCTTGATCTCCAACCCTAATGATCCTGCTGATGGTGCAAATGGTGCAAGTGATGGTGAGACCTACCATGTAGTTAGTACCCCAAACACAAAGGTTGACCGTCAACAAGTAGTCTATGAGTAACTGCCAAAATACTCCTAACTACCAACACTACAACTCTAGAGTCCAAGCAATCTATGTGTAATGCTACAAATAGCATGACAACACTTCAGGAATTTTAAGGATTTGCAAGTATAAGCCCTAGGTTCAAAAGTTTATGATAGGATCAAGGTATTAAAGTAAGTTTAAGATAAGTATTTAAAAGTTACATGGTTTATAATTGTAATGTTTAAACCCATAAATATTAGAATAAAATAAGAGATTCTATTTGTAGGTTTTGTAATGATTATGTTAATTTACTTTAGGTTTTTCTTATTGCATTGAAAAAATATTTTTTTCAATAATTATATTAACTTGTAAAATATAGAGCTAAATGTCCTTAAATTAAAAAAACCAATTTATTTTTCTCTTATCTCTTGCCTCAAATTGATGACTTGTTGGCTCAATTGAGTGACGCACAATATTTCTCAAAGTTGGATCTATAGAGTGGCTATTGCCAGATTTTTATCAATTGGGAAGATGTGCAAAGTATGGGCATTTTGAATGGAAAGTTTTACCTTTTGGGCTCACTAATACTCCAATAATTTTCATGGATAAAATGCATTGGACATTAAAGAGGCTATTGGGTCAATGTTGGGTGGTGTTCTTGGATGATATTTTAATTTACAATAAGATGGAAGCAAAAACACAAGAATCATGTATGAGAAGTCTTATGACAACTATATCATTAGAAGTTTTAATGCAAGAAGTCAAGTGTGCTTTTTGGTAGAAGGAGGTTATTTTCTTGGGTCATAAGGTCTCAATGGAAGGGATCAATATGGAAGAAGAGAAATTAAAGTTCATTATTAATTGGCCTTCTCCTAATGATGCCATGGAAGTTTGGCCATTTAATGGATTGGTAAGTTTTTATCAATAATTTGTCCACTAGTATGCTCATATGATTGTACAATTGACCAATCTCTTGTAAAGATGTCAAGCTTTACATGCACCACAAAGCACAAAGAAGCATTCAAGAAATTGAGACATATGGTGTCCTTATGTAATCCTCCAAAGATAAGAGACATGAAGAGAAACACCAAAGAAGAAACACACAGTTTCACACTCAAACCTCCGATGCCCCAAATGAGCATCTTGACTATATTATATAGCAAGGGGACTTTCCCAAAGGAATCTCCACCCTTGGATCAGATACATGGATGGGTAACATGTCAATGATCTCTACCCTTAAATTAGTTGCATGTATGCATGACATGTCAGTTTTGATTCTATCTCGTTGGTCAAACCATCTTTGACTAGAAGGAATCTCTAGAGAATCTTCTTGTAGGAATCTCCAAATCTCATGGATGAGGTAAGGTTGGAAAGCTCTCAATGAGCTAAACCAGAGAGAGGGAAGGCCAGCCTTTTCTTTAATAGATGGGAAGTTTGCACATTTTCAAGGCCTAATTCACCCGTTTATGCCTCCAAACTTGGCTTTGAAGTTATTTTTGACTAAGCTATTTTTGACCAAGCTACTTTTGAATCTTACCCTATTAGTAAAATTCCTCTTTTGGTGACACCTCTACCTAATCTACCTAGCACATATATATATAACACTCTTCCAGATGTTACAAAGCTAATTTTCACCTTTGGATGATATATCTAGATTTTGGTATTACAAACTTCAGGTTATTTTTGGCTCCTACCCTATTTGTAGAAGTACTCTTTTGGTGACACCTCTATCTGATCTATCTAGCACATCATAAATAACATCCTTCTAGAGTTACCAACCCAATTTTCACCTCTAGCTAATATGTCTAGCTATTGGTATTACATCTCACAACACATCCTCCAACCATACAATCCTCAACTACCTTTTGTGGCTAATTTGATGCTTCTAATTTTTCCATTCTAGTTGTGTTGTAATAAGAATTTCCATATGGCTTACATCCCATTGTCTTTGTGTCTAGTTGACTAAACATAATAAAAAGGAATTATTCTACCCAAGATTGAAAACAATTGGCAATGGTATATGTCATAAAGATATGGAGACCTTATCTCTTAGGGAAAAAAGTTATCATGCAAACCACTCACCAACCTTTGTTACAAGCCTTACATTTGGAGCATGAAGAGTCAATATCATTGATGGGAGAAAAAACTTTGGTTATTCAACATCAAACTTAAGTACACATCAACCCAATTGGTTATATATCATTCCCAATGCACTATCATGACATCTTGATTTGAAGGTTTTCCTAAATCTCCCATGATAACAATAATCACCACAATGTCAACCAACTCAAAGGTACACATAAAGCTCAAAATTGCTTTACAATAGAACCCCTTCTTTTAGTTGATGCAAAGTCATCTTGCAATGCACAACAAGGATCGCAACACTTTTTCCTTCAAAGAATGGCATCTATTTTATGAGAATTAAATCTATATTCCAACTATTGGTGACCTCTGATTTATGCAACTTCAAGAATCCCATGACTTACTAGTTACTACTCATTTGGATGTGGAAAAGACCTTCGGTACACTCCAACATCAATGGTGGTGGTCAAATATGGCAAGAGAAATTTAAGAGTTTTTTTGATCTTGTGAGAGTTGCCAATGCAACAAGATCAACAACTATAAACTAGGTGGACTACTTCAACTACTTCCCATTACAATTTCCTAATGGGAATATGTTAGTCTTGACTTCATCATGTCCTTGCTCAAAATGGATCAAGGCCATATTGCAATTGTGGTGTTTGTTGATAAACTTAGCAAGCATATCCATTTGGCACCCATTGTAGATGCTCCAATGTTAGCCAAGATTTACTTTGATATTATCTTCAAGCACCATCTCATCTCTAATCATGATCCTCAATTAATTGGTAAATTTTGACAAACACTCTTCAAGATACTTGGCACCAAACTTGCTTTGTCTATGGCCTATCATCCTCAAATTGATAGAAAAACTAATGCACCAATTGCACGTTGGAAGATAAACTGATGGCCAGCTCTTCTCATTCGATGGTGTGGTAGTTGCGCTCTACTGGTAACAACTTGCAAGAGAAATATGCAATTGGATGCCATCTATCATGCCACTCTTGTTGTAGGACTGCTTCTATTGCTACGCTTGATGCATATGTAGCCAACTTGATTGGTCATTTTGGGTCATACCACTTCAAGATTGGTGCATGTAGCAAGGCAGCTTTCAATGCTTGAAAGACCAACTCTTGCGCGGTTCCCCATGTCCACTTCTTTCCCTTGCCAAGTAGTGCCGTTAAAGGTTGTGCAACCTTGGAGAAGTCCTTGACAAATCTAGGATAGAATCCCATCAATCCCAAGAAGCTCTTGAGTTGAGTCTGATCTTTTGGGGCATGCTATTTTTGAATGACCTCTATTTTATCTATCAATACTTGAATGCCTTCTGCACTTACTCTATGCCCCAAGGAGTCTACTTCAGACTTGCCAAACTCGCACTTTGAGATTTTGGCATACAATTGATTTTGTCTTAGAATCTGGAGGACTTCTTGTAGATGTTGTTTGTGTTCCGTCATGGTGCTATTGTACACTAAGATATTGTCCAAGAAGACAATAACAGACTTATCCAAGTATGGACAAAATATGTCATTCATTAGACTCATGAAAGTGGCAAGTGCATTGGTGAGGCCAAAAGACATCACAAGGTACTCAAAGTGGCCATACCTGGTTTGAAAGGTAGTTTTGTACACATCCTCCTCTGCAATTTGGATTTGATTGTAACCGCTCCGCAAGTCCAATTTGGTGAAGTATCTTGCTCCATGGAGTTGATCAAACAGGTCATCCATGCGAGGTAAGGGTATTTGTTCTTCATTGTTTGCTGATTGAGACCTCGATAGTCAATGCACATGCGCATTGTACCCTCCTTCTTCTTCACCAACAAGACAAGAGCCCCATATAGTGATACGCTAGGTTGGATGAACCCCTTCTAGAGCATCTCCTCAATTTGAGTCTTACACTCCTCCAACTCATGAGGTGATATGCGATATGGGATCTTACAAGGAGGTGTCTTCCCCGAGAGTGTCTCAATTTTATGATCTACTCTCCTTTTTGGTGGTAATCTTGAGGGTAGATCATCGGGAAAGACATCTTGAAATTCATCCACCATAGCCTTCAGTTTCTCAGGAACTTGTCTATCAAGTTGTGCACTTTGGACTTCTCTAATTAGCCCCATGAAACATCTATCGGTCTTACAGACAGTTGCCGTTCTTGTGACATATAGAGGCAGATCCTGCTTGGGTGATTTTTCTTTAACCCCAATGATTGACCATTGGTGGGTTCTCACTACTTTCTTCATCCAATCTACCATAGGGTTGTAATGCTCCATCCATGGCATGCCTAAGATTGCATCAAATGAGCTAATTGTATCACTTGCCACTCAATTGCTTCCTAATATTCTCCTACAAAGAGTGTTACCCGTCTAGATAATGATTCAATCCTCTTTGTTTGTCCGTTAGGCAACTCTACTTCTTCACTCCTATCCCTTTCTAGATCCATTCCCAATCTTATTGCAACAGAGCAAGATAAGAAATTCTTTGTTGCTCCCGGATCAATTAATACTCTCACTTGATTGCCTCCTAGGATCCCATTCACAACAATCAATTGTGAGGTTGCCTTTTGGGATCTTTGCGCATTAGTCTTCTTCCTTCCCTTGCTTCTCTTCTTCCTTTTTGAACTAGTAAGGCTGTGAGGTACATTTACTGGCAATCTTTGTTTTCCAAAGATTTCCACCTCCTCCTCTTCAATGCGCCTCTTTATGTTATTCAAAGATCACCTATACAAAGGCCGAGGGCCTCTAGGGAAATGAGTGCGATAGTTGGTAGATATGTGCACAATACGGCCACAATTGTAACAACGGCGTTGTTCTCCTTGAGTTCCTTCTCCTTGTGGGACTCTATCTCTTTGTTCTTCTACTCGTCCACGCTCCTCTTGAAGCGGTCGTGCTCCTCGATCTTGAAATTGAAGGTTGCACAATTCCATCGGTACTGGTCCACCCATGTGTGGCATTTCTGCCTGGTAATGTTGAGGTGGAACTACTCCTTCACCTCCACCCAATGCTCTTGCTATTCTCTACGTACAAGTAATGGCTTCAAATACCGTGCAAGGATTTTGCACCATGACTTCTTGGCAAATCCGCTCCTTTAACCCTTGTTTGAAATTGTCCAGAGGCTCTGCTAGACTCATGTCGGTTATTGCGCTTGTAGATCCAAAAATACCTCCACATACTCTTGTATGCTATTCTTCTGTCTCAATCCCCATAGTTGGATTCGTGCCATTTGCACAGAATCCACCAATTGGAAATTCTTCAGCAATCCTTCTTGCATTGTTGTCCACGTGACCTCCCTTCTCTCTGCCAACATGGATTGTTCCCAAGCATCATACCATGTGAGGGCTTTATCGGTCAGGTACCCATATGCAAACACGCTTGCAACATGCAAACATGCTTGCAACATGCTCCGTGATCTTTGTTGAGAACAATTAGAAATATCGATTCATTCTCAAGATCCAATTTTCCACCACTCCCATCATATGTTGCTCCTTGTAAGGCTTGATGTTGTAGGTCTTCTTCATCCGGAGTAGCAATGTGGCTTCATCGTTCATAGGGTTCGTAGGCACAAGTGCCTCTCCAAGTACTACCATCGCAAGTATTGGATTTTGAGACGGCTCTTCTTCTTGCATGGCTTGATTGTTCTTGAGGATTTGCACTTGACTTTGTAATGTCTCCATGGTCATCTTAATCTCTTGAAATTCATTCAACATCCCTTGCATTCCTTGCACCAGCTCTTGCAATTGCGGATCCATGGTTCTTGCAACACTCAATTGCTAGTGTCTACTTCAATACATAATCAATATGATCACTCTGGAAGGCACACAAACTATCAGAACTACCATTGGGAACTCAAAAGCTATCACTTGTTGATAATACTCCTCGCCAAAATTCCTAACTACAAAATCTCTAAACATCACTTTTGGTCTTCCTATGTAATGGATTTCTACTTGAGTGTTGAAAGGGAGAGGATTTGGGACATTCACATCCATAATATCATAATAGAATGTAGATTGTCAAATCCTACTCTTTGTCATATATCACCATAGGTAGAATCACCGGGTTTGGTGAGTTCATCACCCTATCCATGAATTCTGTGCCAAAGTGATAAACTAGCGATACCCTCATTTTCTCATGTTGGGTGTACATAACCTTGATGTGGAATGGATTTGGGAATGGAAAGCTAGGTGCGGGAAATTATCCTCCCGGTGCATCCATCCCGTTTGCTCTCTAAAGTCTTTCCTAAGTCTAACAATTACTCTATGTTCTCCACCTCAAATTACTCAGTTTTAGTAGTTCATGCACTTCCAAGAGGGGTGATCCACTCTCTTGGACTAAGACACTTGCTCTGATACCATTGTAATACTCCGAGGACAAGAGAGGAGAGAAAGCATAGATTACACACTCAACATTTGGTGCTCCAAAGGAGCACCTTCTCTTTATTATATAGACAAAGAGGATCTCCTCCAAGGAAGCTCCACCATAGGATTAGGCACACAGATAGGTGACATGTCATCAAGCTCCACCCTTGGATTACTTACTTAGATGGGTGAAATTTTGGTCTAGGTCCTATCTGGTTGGTCAAACAAGCTTTGACCAAAGGGAATCTTTTAGGGAATCTTCCTATATGAGTCTCAGAATCACGTAAGGTACCATTGGAAAGCTCTCAATGAGACAAACCAAGGAGGAGGAAAGGCCAGCCTTTTGTCTATTGGAGGGGGGATTTGCATATTTTTGAGGCCTAATTCATCCGTTGCTTCTAGAAGTAAGCTTCTAACTAGCTTAGCTAGGTTGCACGCCAAGTAGACGGCTTCTAGAAGAAAGCTTCTTGAGAAGCTTCTTGGTTAACTTGGCTTGCACTCTAAGCAATCGTCTCAAGGAAGCTTCTTGAGAAGCTTCTCAAGGACCTTATATACTACCTATAAATACCAAAGCCGAAGCTCATGCTAGGCATTCCAAGTTTTCCCTCATTCAAGTGTCCCAATGTGAGCTTCCATTCTCTTATTTCTCTCCTTAGTCTTGGTCTTTTACATTGGTATTAGAGCAGGAATAGGATGGATGGAATTTATGGACCACCAAATCCACTTCCACCAAATCATTGGGATTTTCATGTCCAGATATTACCCAAGCATCATTCCATACAATTCATCACCTTGCGCTTTGGGTAGGATTTTCTGCATATGATCACCTTGTCTAAGGAACCCTTGATACTTCCGGTGGTAACTTATGGAGAACGGTGGACATGTTGCATCTATGTGTTAATCAATTAGATAAATTGGGAGTAATGGGATAGAATAGTAGCTATGGTGGCAATACCAAATGTTATCCTTGCAATACAACAACAAATCAAGCACCTTACTTGATTTTTGGATGAACAAGACCAGCAATGACGAGAATACATAGAGCAAGTGCCCGTTCAAGATGGAGAAGATCACATTCAATTTCCAAAACCCAAGGTGTTTAAAGGCAAGAATCTTCCGAGCATTGTGGAGCATTTTGTGTTTGACTACAAATTTTACTTTGAAGCCATCAATCTTCAAGATGAACAAAAATAGATTCTCTTGGCTTCTAGCCAATTGGATGGTGTGGCAAAACTTTGATGGTGATTCCGAGTAGAGCAAGCTGAACGATAGATTGTTACACCAATTTTAACATGGGCAGAATTCAAGGATGCAATACTTGGACAATTTCAAACTATAAATATCACGCAAGCCACACGAGATAAATTGGCAGAGTTGAAGCAAATTGGCTCAATAAGGAGCTACATCACACAATTTTAGAACATCATCATGCAAATTCTAGATATACAAGAAGATGAAGTTTTGGATTGATTTGTATGGGGATTAAAGTCATGAACCAAATTGGAGGTGACCATCCGGGACCTACAAAATGTAAAAGAAGCCATGCAATTGGCTGAGTGCTTTGATTCCTTGGTTGTCACAACTTGGTCTAGACTTGTAACACCCATTTGTACATGTGTGTGGTATTGTGATATTTAGCTTGGTATTACAAGTACTTCAGAGATACTATTTATATAGAGATAAAGGATGATTCTATATTAGTCATGGTTAGCTAAAGTTAGTCATAGCTAAGATAGAAGGGACCTTACTTTAGAGGAAGTGGAAAAGATGAGCATCACAATTTTAGATTCTAGTGTGTTGACTTGGTATTATTCCTAGGTGTTTGGCTTTGAGGAAAGAGTTGAGAACTCTTGGGCCCGCAAGCCTTTTTGTTTTGGATTCTTCTTTAGTCCAAGGATAGCCCATGTGAAGGAATCCTTGACTTAGTGGTTGGGTCAAGATAAGAAACACATGCTAGTAGAATATGCCCATGTGAATAAATATTCCTTTCTACTTTTTGACTTTACTTGACTTTTAGTCTAGTAACTTGAGTTACTATGGTAATTAGTAACTTTGGTACGTAACTATTTCACAAGTATATAAACAAGGGGTGAGGAGGTACTCATCATCCTTTCATTTGCAACTATCTCTCTCATTTTGAGTTCTCTAGTGAGCAATGTCTTGAGTCTTGGAGTGTTAGCCTTGGAAGAGTATGATGGAGTTGGGGTTCCTTGCCTTCTTAGTCCATGGTGCGCTACCATAATAGCCATCAGAGGTTCATCTTGAGTGAGAGATAGGCCGGCTCATAGACCTCAACCTACACAAAGCTTACTAGTACAATATGCACGGGTGGAAGAACCAATACCAATGGAGATTGATGTTATCCAACAAAGATCATTTGGTACAATGGATAGAGAAAGATTGCAAAAAAATGGAGGTTGTTTTTATTGTCACCAAGTTGGACATCACATTGTTGAATGTCCACTAAGGAATGGACGACCTCAACAAGTTGCTTAGATAGAGTTGTAGAACAGAATGATCAAGGAAATGAGGAATCCCAATGGGAGATTTTGAGCTACCTATTGGGAGCTTGATTAGTTCCAATGTGATTGAAGGCTTGACCTATGCAAGTTTGCTTCACTTGCAAGGTACAATATCTAATTGGGGTTGTAGGATTTTGGTGGATTTTGGAAGTTCAAAGAATTGTATGTCTATGCAATTAGCAAAGGAATTGGGTATTCCTATCAAGCTAGTGATTGGAAGTAGATTGATGATGGCTGATGGTAGAAAGAGTTCTGCATTCCGTACCTCACATCTTGTTACTTTTAAGATTGGGAAAGAGTATTTGGAGTGTATGAGGTTTGTAGTGGCACCTCTACACTATGATGTCATTCTAGGACTACCTTGGCTTGAACATCATAAGGTCCAATTCCATTGGACTCGACAACAAATTCAAGTACAACACTAAGGTAGGAATTTCCAATTAGGTTGTTTGGCACCTCTGAGTAAGACACCTAAGAATAGTCAGTCCTAAGATGGGAAGTTTGTTGAGAAGGTAGCCATAGAGCATGCCTTGAAGGAGAGGAGCCCCAAGATGAGAAGTTTTTCAAGAAGGCAACCATGGAACAAGCTTTGAAGAGAGATGAGTCCTTGGATGGCAAGTTTGTTAGTGAAGCAGCCATAGAGCAAGCTTTGGAGGAAGATATGTTTGTTTTTGTGGTGTGGATCAAGTTGATTGCACAAGGACAATCTGAGGAGAGCCAAGCGCCTCATCAAGCAATGGTTGATCAGATAGTTCAAGAGTTTGCGGATGTGTTTCCGGATGATCTGCCAAAGGTATTACCCTCTGATCGTGGTATGCCCTTCAAGATTGAGTTGTTGCTAGGGAGTACTCTTGTGAGTAGACCAATCTATCGGTTCTCACGAAAGGAGTTGGAGGAGTTGCAAACAACACTTATGGAGTTATTGGAGAAGGACTTCATATGACATAGTACCTCTCCTTGGGGAGCACCGGTACTATTTGTTCCAAAGAAGGATGGAGGACTTTGTTTATGTATTAATTATTGTGGGTTCAATAAGCAAACAGTGAAGAATGCATATCCCTTGCCTTGGATTGATGACTTGCTTGATCAATTGAGTGGAGCACAATACTTTTCCAAGCTGGATCTTTGCAGCGCCTATTGGCAAATCCCCATTGATAGGAAGGATGTGCAAAAGACAGCCTTTTGCACAAGGTATGGGCATTTTGAGTGGAGAGTTCTACCTTTTGGGCTCACTAATGCTCCAGCAATCTTCATGGATCATATGCATTGGGTGTTGGATGGATTATTGAATTGGTATGTGGTGGTGTTCTTGGATGATATCTTAATCTATAGCAAGATAGAGGTAGAACATGTGAATCATGTGTGAGAAGTCCTAAGACAACTATGACAATGGAAATTTTACTGCAAGAAGTCAAATGTGCCTTTTGACAAAAGGAAGTTACCTTCTTGGGGCACAAGATCTCATCAGAGTAGCTTCTTGAGAAGCTTCTCAAGGGCCTTGTATGCTACCTATAAATACCAAAGCTGAAACTCATGCTAGCCATTCGGAGTTCTCCCTCATTCAAGTGTCCCAATGTGAGCTTCCATTCTCCTATTTCTCTCCTTGGTCTTGGTCTTTTACACCAATCAAGGCCAAATAAAGGAAGAACCAATAGATGAAGTACACAGAAGTTGCATCAGCTTAGAGAAGGAGAAGACAAAGGTACTCCAACATATAAGAGACAAGGGACAAGCTAGTAGCCTTGTAGAAAAGGCAATACAACTCAGGCCGTACCAACCCAAAATCCACAAGCTGAAGCTACATATTCAAACTTTGGAGGTAAAGGTCTACTCCAATGAGAAACTAGATTAGTTGGCAATTTGAAGAAGCATATCAACATGAAGTTCTCAAAAGCAACCAATACATTACTTCTTTAATTTTTGGACTGTAAGGAAAAAATATATATATTAATAAAAATATGTAGAGATGAAGGTAGCTCTTCTTAGTAGTATAGCCAAAGATCTTCATAGTTGAAGACCTTCAATTGTATGCCACCTGTAGCCAAAGACTTTGATAGATGTAAATATTCTAAGTATGAGTGGCCTTTGGTGCATAAGGTCTTTGGTGTAGAAGATACCTTTGGCATGAAAGACCTTTGGTTTGAAACCTCCTTGCATTAGTAGGGGAATTTTGTAGGCACACAATGTTACAAAGGAAGATCTAACATCTTCCTTAACATATGAAAACATTTAATTTAAGCTATAGTAGGATAAGATTAGGTAGGAAGTTAGGATTAGCACTATAGATTGTAGATGCACACCCGAGATTTTTAGGAAACTCCAATTAGTAGATCCCTTTAGGGTGGAGTTAGAGAAATTTTTAAGGCTTAAGCCCAATGTAACTTGAGTTTACTTTTTGGTAATCAAGGAAGTTAGCAAAAGGACCTTCTAAACTCTCTATTGCTTTTTGTGTGCATGTTGAGTATAGATTGAATGACTTTTTTAGTAGTGGTGGGGAACCTTGAGGTAGAAATGTAGGTGCTTGAGTACCAAAGGACATTCTTTTTACTCATGTAGGGTATTTGATCCTTAAGGTTCCAAAAAATTGAAGCAATGTATGGAAGTTTTAGGTAGCCTAGAGCATTGAAAGTGCCATGGAAATTAAAAGCAAGTAAGTTAATCTATACAGAAGCTCCTTTGGGGATACACCTTCTAGGAAGTTCATCGCCTTCAAAGTGGCATGAAGTGACATTTGGTGTGAAATGAGCCATCATTTTTAGGAATAATTTGGAAGAGATTTGTAGTGAAAGTGGTTTTTTTCCCTCTTTTTATAAGTGTGCTACAAAGGGTGATATTACTCTCTTTTAGGAGTAGTTTTCCCCAAGATGTTGAATTGAAAATAATAAAGAACAATCAAATATGACACTTTTAGCCAATTTTAACTTGTATCTTTCAGGAAATCACATATTCTTACAAGTTTTACTATTAGTATGTTGACATTGGATTTTCACATAGATGAAGAAGCCCATAATGCAGAACATAATTAGGTGAAGAGCAAAAAGAATGTTCTTTTACTATGTGCATGATCTTAATCACATAGTACTCTTCCTTACAATATAGTGGTGTTTGCTTGAGTAGCAAGCCCAAATTAAGGATCACATAATCCTTCTCTATGCACTTGAAGGAAGAAAGAACCTTTAGTTAAACAAGATGAACTTTTCTATTTAATCTTATCATTTCTTATTAGATCATCAACCATATTTATTTGGAGAGGATATCCCAATGGTAATCAAGAAAATTAGATATTTGAGTAAATTTCCTAAAAAATTCTTTTACCTTGATTACCTAAGTATTTTCATGTATCAACTTCCATCCTGTATATATATCTTCCATCTTATAAATACAAACCATAAATTTTACCTTTTCTATAGTCTTTTTTTTAACTTATGTTCAACTTCTTTCTTCTCCTTATTGTTTCTTGATCACACATGAATGCTTGTCTATTAAGTAAAAGAATAGAAGATGATACTATTAAGCTGTATTATCTTTTTGTTACTCAAGCTCACCAAACTTATTATGAAGGCCAAAGACATCCTTAACAACAGATTTGAAAAGGTTCATATCTTAAAGTTCTATATATATATGTTTTAAATAAATATCTAAAATTAATAATTTAGGTGAATGAAAATCTAGCAATTCTTTGAGCAATTTATACTCTTTCTTAAGATAAAGAGAGAGAGAGAGAGAGAGAGAGAGAGATATATATATATATATATATATATATATATATATATATATATATATATATATATATATACTAATATACTAGTGAAACCTATATCTTTTAGACAAACCAAAGGAGACAAAGAGCAAGAGCAAGCCCAAAGAACATCCTAAATACATCCATCAAAACATTTAATCCTTTGTTTAAGAGTCTATCCATTGCCAAATGCCATCGCATGTTCAATGCTTTGTCATTGCCAAAGTCTATCTACATTAACTATTAATTTGTTTGCCATTACACCAAAATCTGACATGCAATCTAGCCTATCTCTCACTCAAGATGAACCCTTGATGGTTATTAAGGTAGTGCGTTGTGGACTAAGAAGGTAAGGAATCCCAACTCCATCACACTCTCCCAAGGCTAGAACTCAAAACACCTCAATGACTCAAGACATTGCTCATTAGAGAACTCAATGAGAGAGAGCTAGTTGCAAATGAAAGGATTATAAGTACCTCTTCACCCTTAGTTTATATACTTGTGAAATAGTTACATACCAAAGTTACTAATTACTATAGTAAATCAAGTCACTAGGCAAAAATTCATATAAAGTCAAAGTTTAAAGGAATGTCCAAACTCATGAGAATAATCCCTTAAGCATGTAGTCTTATCTTGACCCAACCACTAAACTCAAGGATTTGTTCACACTTGCTATCTTTGGACTATAGAAGAATCCAAACCAAAGAGGCTTATGGGTCCAAGAGTTCTCAACTCTTTTCTCAAAGCCAAAAATCTAAGAATAATACCAAGTCAATACACTAAAATCCAAAATAGTGGTGCTCACTCTTTTACCTTTCTCTAAAGTAGATTCACCTCTATCTTGGCTATGACTATATTTTAAGTAATCATGGCTAATATATAGCTTGCTTTAACTCTATCTAAATAATATCTCTCAACTACTTGCAATACCAAACTAAATATCACCATAGAGCATACATGCACCAATGGGTATTACAAACCGCAGCTAAAGACCATATTTTGGTACCACTAAGGACTATATTAGAATCCAAGTTGATATATATAGGTGAGTGATCTTTAGTAAATAAAATGACATTTCCTTCTGGTTTTTGTTGCCATCTTATAAAAATCTTTATGTATAATTCTAAACTTGTATGTGTTGAGCAAAGAGATATCTATTAAAAAATTTATTTCAAAATTCATAATTTTAAGTAGTAAATCTTCAATTGATTAGTTATAATATTCTTGGAAGCTTTCATAATTAGTTTTTAAATATTTTTTATATTGTAGAGAAAATCAATTTATAAGATATCCTTAAAATTGCATGGCTGCAAACATAATTTCCATTCCCACTTGAATTGAATCACCATTGGTCTTGTAACTTCTTTTCACCTTCTCCAATTCCTTCAACTTTTGTATTGGACTCTTGTTATCCACATTCAACTAATAGTTTTAGATTAAAAGTAACATAGAATTTTCTTTCTAGTATATTTAAACACATAGTCTATATGTTTCCACTTGGTTCTCTTTTTTATTTATTCAATAAATTAGAAAAATAAGATTTTATTTCATACTCAACCAATTTTTTTAAATAAATAATAACATAATAATATAAGAATAAGATAAAAATCAAGTGTCTTTCATTTCTAGCTTATTCTCACACTACCTCAATTTTCACTTAGCTTTAATATGCATTGATCTCCTAAGCACTCAACCATATACAATAGCTTATTAAGCCTCTTAAAAAGCACACAATAGAGATTCACAATGGATTCTTCTCTTTCATATGTACTTCACCGTATGTCCATTAAAACAAAAGCTTAACATGGTTGATCTTTTAACTGTATTTTAGAGATTTCTCAAATTCCACTTAATATTCTCAAGCTTTGAAATGCATATTAAGGTTTGTATGAAGATTTTTTTACATATTTTCAAGAGTACTAACACAAACACAACACTCAATTTCTTTCAATAAACATACTTATCATCAATATACTCTTGATGAAAGTTGTACACATTATTTCTAGCTTAATACCTTATATATAGTATAGTCAATAGTTTGATATGTAGGAGCAATAAATGAAGGATTTGATAAGTAGGAGCAAAAATGTTATATACTTTTACTTCTAAGTATAGAGTAATAACACTAAAAGAAAAGACAAAGAGAATTGAGTTGGATTTAACATGTAAAGTTAAGATGTATTCAACTTCGTATGAAATATTTATTCTAATATACAAATGTATGAGTTAAATTTGGGAGGAGATGACAAATTGCTCTTGTTATATTATATGAAGGTTAGAGCTATATGACTCTCCTAAATACTTTGACAAGTTGTGTGTAAGTCCAAACTGCATGTTTTCAACTAGAAGGTTATTAGATCAAAACCAAAAACCAAGATCTTCCATACTTTTTTTCTTTTGATTGATTTTTCATTTGAATTGCACTAAAATTCTGACCTTCTTTTAAGAGAATATTAACTTTGAAAAATCTAAGATGTTTTTCTATGGTAAAGATTGAAAGTATTTATAGGTTTAGAATCTATCTTTGATTTGTTGAAGATTTCTTTTATTTGGATTTGTAACATTATTGAAGGTTTCTTTTATACATCCTTCTACTGAATATTGAATAAAAGATCTA
The DNA here is from genome assembly GCA_948567375.1 of Lunularia cruciata. Lineage (NCBI taxonomy): Eukaryota > Viridiplantae > Streptophyta > Marchantiopsida > Lunulariales > Lunulariaceae > Lunularia > Lunularia cruciata. The sequence continues at coordinate 63,699,603 of OX419757.1, read as the reverse complement.
AAGGTTAAATATTTACTTTTCTTGAGGAGATGACAAGCTATTTCTTTTGGATAGAATAATGGTTTATTTTGTTACGGAAAAATCAAAAGTTTCTCAAAGTTATCAATCACTCTTGAAAGGTTTTGACATTAAAAAAACTCTTGAAATGATTTGAAACTTCTTTATGTGAGGTCAAAGGTCATTGAATCAATGTTTCACTCTAAAAAAAGTAAAAGGTATTACAATGAGATTAAAATTTCCTCTCTTTAGGATCAAAGATGCACATGTAATCACAAAGACATCCTTTTAATAAGAAGCCAATTCCATAAGGACAAATAGAGTTCAAAATGATATTTTATCTATTCATCAACTTATCCCAAAATTGTGGCAAATTCATTTTTGAAGAACCAAAAATATTTAATAGAGTAAGACACTATCAAAGAAACATAAGATATCCAATCTATAGTAATAATTTTTTTCTTTTCTTTGGAAATAAAAAATAAGAAGGAATAGAATATAACATAAATATAATAAAAATTCAAATAAAGAAGATATATCATTAAAAAATTTGAATAGTATTTTAAATATTACAATAAACTCATATTTCTATACATAAATAAGAAATAAGAAAAATACACTAAAAGATATAAAATTACAAATTGATAACTTCATAGAAGAATGTGAAGATTACTAAGAAATTTCATTAGATTTAAATTGATGTGGACTAAATAAATAAATAAATACATAGATATTTGTTAATTATTACTTAAAAATGCAGAATAATATAGGGCTTCTCAATTGAAAATTTTCCATATGAAAGAATAATATGGATATAATAGGACATGCTAGTCTTGTGAAAGTCATATGTTGCTTAACTTAATAAAGAAATGTGAAGTAACTATCAATAAGATATTGATAGTTACTTCATTGTCTTTTAAAATCTAATACCATTTTCAAATGATGTGGTAATTTGTAACTCAGTAATGAAATGATGTGGTAATTTGTAACTCAGTATATTCTGCAAAAATTATAATTTAAAATTTTATATAGCTTACTTTTTAAATATTTAAATATTTTTTTAGTAAAATATTTACTAAAAATGTTATCAATAAATGTTCTTATAAATTTTTATATGATATATCTCCTATTTCTTTTATATAGTTTCTAGAAGTATGTTGCAATGGTCTAATAAATATTTGTCTTTACTAAAATAATTATTGAAAATTTTATTAATTAATATTCTTACACATTTTTATATGATTTATCTCATATTTCTTTTAAATAGTTTCTAGAAGCATGGTGCAATGGTCTAACAAGGGTCTATTGGACCCTTGGGTTGGACTTTGTGGAGGAAGATTATGAAGTAAAGGTCCAATCAAGTAGTTTAGACAGCTTGTGTCCATTGTTCTATCTATAGAGAACATTGGCGTGTATAATTCATAAGAGAACAATAACAATAGGTGATATTTTTTCAGGTGCTCCATTAGTTTGTAGACATTACAACTTGTATAGTTGTGATATATTTCTTAGATGCGATAATGTAGATTTGACACTATTGAGGCTTAACTCCATTTTACCTCTTTTGTCTCACCCTTGTATGGGTTGATGGGGTCTACCCCTCCACAGTGTTTCCTACGCGGTCGCCTTTGTCTATCAAGTAGTTTAAGAAGGTTTTAAGATAGGTTTCTGTTTAAATGTTTATCTGAGGTTAACGTAGTCCGCTTCATCCACGACTAAGAGTGTTGCTTGTGGTTCCTACTTACCGCTTACTATGTGATGACATGGTACTCTACCACGGTGATAAGAACACTCGGTTAACTTGCATGGCTTTCTGTCACGTGAGGTTTATGTTCTATTCATACTGTCAACAAGGGACACAAAAGCGCAACTTGTTTCCACTCCGAAATATGAGGGAGGTAGTCACCTGAGTGCCGGTAATTTAAGCAGACCAAATTAGAGAAACTTATATGAGTATTGATTACTCATAAAATCTAAAGAATTATATCTGTAGACTCATCCTACAAAACTTCACATGGAAAATAGCCGCAAGACTCCTGAGACGCTTTTGCTCAATTTCGCGCCTATCAATGCGCAGAAACTAGAAATTGCATGTCTACAATTGTAGGAGGACCAGGACGTAGACAAAGAGGTTGACAGGAAGAGGTGCAACTTTTCACAAGAGGAAAGAGACGACGAAGAGTCTGAATATCAGACGACGTAAAGGGCTTAATCCTTCGCTGGACCGGACGAAGGGCTCGAAGCTGAACACGTTTGCTTGTTCTCTGGCTGATGGCAACGACAACGGTGTTTGAGTGAGTTTAACGAAATTTAGCTGGTTTGGACGGTCTTCGAACAAATCTTGCCTAGGCCCTGATTTCTTACAAGAATGCAATCCTGTATCTTGAAACTTGCCATGCTTATTCACGCGTTTCTCTGATGGACAACAGAGGGTTAAAAAACCAGCGGTAAGAATAAAATAAATAATTTGAATTATCGAACTCCAATGTCAAGGGGATGTAGCTCACCTGGTAGAGCGCTCGCTTCGCATGCGAGAGGTACGGAGTTCGAGTCCCCGCATCTCCAATTATCTGTTATTTGTTCCCGTGGATGCTTTAACTGAAATTACACTCAGAAAACTACAAGTTTCGTCAGTGTCGGAGATCGAAAGCTCTCCCAAATATTTCTGGAGACGAACCTTGGTTATCTGTGGATAATTACGTATACTCAGTTTGCAGAAGCGATGCTTTATTGTCGATTTGAATCATTTTGATTTGACTAAATGCTCATGAACCACACTCGTTTTGTTTTGCAACATAGGTCATTGCTCAACTTCTGCAGTCATTCACTTTTGTCGAGAATCCACCCACAGGTTATGAGATCTTTCCAACTTGAAAGAAAAATGACCAGTATTTGCTGCAGATTAGACGGATGCATACACGAGACTTAAACGTTGTAGTCGATACAAAATCAAATCGCGGACACAAGAGAAATTAGGCTGAACCACGCCGATCTCCGATTCCCAGGGAGGGCTCAGCAACATTGTCAATGGTTCAAGTTGAACGTCTAGGTTCAAGTCCATGGTGGTGTTCTCAAGAAGAATATCTTTCCCAAGATCCATATAACTATGCGAACCAGTTCCACATGAATGTGCAGAGCAAGACTGGCAGGCAGACAAGCGGTTGGGGGGTTTGATCAATCTTGGGGCGAATCTCCTCTGAGATAGTCGTTCTCAAGCCTACCTAACTGTAAGAATTCTTCTCTCCTGATTAGCATGGTAAGCTCTCCAGCGTCGCTGTGAAGAGACAGGAATCAGCGTAAAACCAGCAATTAATCAATATATCGCGTAGCATCAGACTGTATCACAGCTGGTCTTCTTGGTCGATCAACGTTTTGCAGATGAACTTTTGTTTTCAACGACAGAGTAGGTTCTTACGTTGTGTATATGCAGTAGGAACTTGCAATTGGTGAATAGACGGGCTCAGGGCTCCGGGAAGTTGAGGATTCTGCACCTCCTCACTCCTAAAACCAATTGACGCGGTAGAGTCATTCAAAAAGTGTGCGTAATGCTTTCGAGGTGCTTTAGGGTTTAGTATATATATGTTAGCTAGAAAAAGTAAAGATTCTTCTAAGTACCTAGTCTCGGGTAAAAGAGGAATGAACTGATGTTTTGGACGAGATCTGGGTTGCTCCATCAGCACTTTAGACATCCACGAAGACACACACCCGGGGTTTACGAGGGAAAAGTTAGGTTGATATTCTGAGAACAGAGAGATGAGAACATGGTAGCTGAAGTAAAGGAAAGGGCGACCGCGTAGAAAACACGAAGGATGGGAAGACCCCATCAAGCCGTACAAGGGTGAGACAAAGCTGAGGCTGAAGCTGAAGTTGGGAACTTCATTTGAGACCTCGGTGCATGCGATTCTTCAACATGGACGGTATACGCCAGTACCGTAGCGATGTGGGGAAGCCTACGAGAGAAAGTACTCGGTTTGCACGATCCGTTATCCCTTACAGTCTTAGATCTAGCATACCGAACCACCTCCCTCCAGTTACTTTACCTCCATTGTGGTCCCCTGAATCTCTTCCAAAATACATATGGTTTACTCGTAATGATATTCACGGTTATCCACACTTACAAATCCCTAGGAAGGAGTTTTTGGAGAAGAGAAGGCTTCTGCACCAGAAGAAGAAAGTGAAGGCTTTTATCAAGTCTGAAAGACGAGCTCTCAGTCAAGGAATTAGGCAATACGTTGTAAACGATTACCTCCAAGAGTATGACATTCCGACCAAGAAAAGAGGATTTACTAACAGAAAACTTCAGAAAGATATACTCAAACCGTGGTTTAAAGATGATCATAGATGGTTGACACACCAAGTAAAACATGCTCGCTATATTATGGGCAAGATAGACGACCCCAGCCAAGTATTGGAGAGTCAGCACGATTCTAGACTTGGAGCAAGCGGCATCCGAGCTGCTTCCTCAATGTGGAAGCAGTGGTGCTTCTACCGCAAGTTCTTGGCTAATCAAAGGTAATTAATATCTACCAGTGAATTGTATTATCAAAATTATCCATGGCTGTAGCTCAGCAAATCTCTTTGGTTATTCAGACCCTGAGCTTGCTTAGGTCTTGACCATTTGGGATCTATCTGAGTTAGTCAGTTCATCACAATGCTGAAGCTTTGTACAGGATGGCTTCTTCTTGTTCAACAGTGATCTTAGATTCACAAATACGTCCTCTGCAGGTACTAAGAATGTAGGAGTCACTTTTGATACTTCTTTCTATGTTAAATCCCTGCTTGGGCTTTCATTATATGATACAGCTAATCTAGTTAGTGGCTCATGGATGCTCACTTTGAGGTGCCCAGATACTGGTTGCTCATACTTCGTCTGAATTTGGATGCAGAGCTCGGCCCGGGTACAAGGGATTGGACGCCATGTCGATTACGTACAATCTTCCATGGGAGGACAGGCACTGTTGTTGGCCTTACATCAAAGAAAGGCATGGTTGGCCATGGGCAGCCCTGGTTCCTCAAGGTCCATATGACTGGTCTCCGTACTGGTGGCAGTTCTGTCAATTCGGAGATGTTCCTCTGTACTGTGCTAAGAAGCCCACGAAACCTCCGTCTGATGTTTACCAAGACCAAATTGGCCCTAGTAAAAGCAAGGGCGGCAAGGGCTTTGGACCCGCTGGTTGCGACTACGCTGAACAAGATCACTACCACTGCAACTAGCTCACATCATTCGCTTCAAACCATCTCACAACCGGGTGTAATTGCTGTAGTCCAGATCACTCAGTTCAAAGTTTGTTCATAGCCGCGAATATTATAGAACCAAAGCATTCTTCAACAACTTATCCATCATGATATATAAAAGGTTCCTAAAGCCTCCCAAAGATTTCAAGTTTCATTTGAAAACAGATCACAATAACTGCAACAGGGATCGGACATCTGAGATCTCATGATTTGGATTCAGTTAGCTGCTTACCGATTGACTCTTCTTTATGGCCGAAGATGATTTACTCCTAGATCAATTTCGGTGCCGTTAGTGCCTAAGTCCGTCCCACGGTCCAGAATAAAGGGGTAACATCTGAAATGTGCTACTGCCAAGCACTCTCCCTCATATGAACTATACTTTGCTTCCACTAAATTGTTGAAGTGATTAGCATAGGCCACCACAAACTCCTTCCCCTCATCATCATGTTGGGTGAGCACTACTCCAAGCCCCAACATACTTCAATTAGTGTGAACCTGAAATGGTTATCCTTTGATCGGTCTCCTCAAAATAGGAGCAAATGTCAACCTCTCCTTGAGCTCTACAAAAGTTCTCTCCTTCTCATCTCTCCAACACCACTCATGTGTAAGCTTGGTCAGCTTTATCAAAGCCTTGGCAATGGCACTAAATCCTCTATCATAGCGGCAATAGAAGTTTACCAACCCAAGGAATGCTCGCACTTTGCTAACATCCGTAGGTCAAGGAATACGTGCAATAGACTCCACATTGGTCTCTTGAACACCAAGTCCTCCGGGGTAGATAGTGTGATCTAAATACTCAACCTGCTTGTGGAAGAACCTACACTTCACACAATGTAATTTGAGTCCATGAGATCTCAACCTCTCAAACACCTCCAACAACTATCTCTCATGCTCCTCCATAGTAGTGCTATAGACCAAAATGTCATCAATATAACACCAAGCAAAATCCAATCCAGTTAGGATCATGTCCATGACCCTCTGGAACTCAAGAAGAGCATACTTTAACCCAAATGGTAAGAACCTCCACTAATATAACACATCCTTGCCATGAGGATCAATAGCCCAAAATGTTGTCTTGGACTTATCCTCCTCCCTAATTGGCAACTAATGATATCTTGCTCAAAGATCCAAAGTGCTGAAGATCTTTGCATGCCCAATCGCATCAAAGATCTCCATTGGTGTAGGCATGGCATACCAATCAGCCCTAATTTATTGGTTGATAGGACGGTAATCTCCACACATCTGCCTATCTATGCAATTGCCATGCATATCTTTCTTGGCTGGCATCACTGCCGTTGATGCACACTTTCCATGTGAAATCTCTACCAAAGCAACCTCCATGTCACTATATTGATAAGGACGTCAGAAAACTGATGTATCGTTGGGTAGCTCAATCCGTATACCAGGTCCCTTCAGAGCACCCAAATTCTTCATAATAAAGGCAAAAAAACTTGTGTAGCTCCTCAAGAACCTCCAAACCCTCCATCTTTCCTCTCCTTTAAGCTTGGGTCCAAGATTTGGCTCCCAAGTATCCTTTGTAATTGTCGTAGGAGTAAAAGATGCACTGACTGACTACTACACTAGACCCTTGGAAGCAATAATATCATGCTTCCAAACACTAAAGGTCCCAACCTCTGTGTGAAAAACTCCCTCTACTCTAGCTGCAAGCTTCACACATCCTATAGCAACATCCCAAGTAGACCAAGGGTATAATCCAAGTAGCCCACGCTCACTTGGGTGGATTGCAAGTTGACCACTCTCTCTAGTAGCCATTGGCTATGTCCCAAGAATACCATGTCCACTCGGTCCATCACCCCCAACATGTGCCTGAATCATCTAGATAGGCATAGGGCTCACAAGTGATTTGAGTGGTGATGCCTATCGAGTGCATCCTATGCTGCTTTGCCAAGCCAAGGCTCACAATCCAAGTCAAATAATTCAGGTCCATAACATGACCTAACACTTGATGCTTGGATGCCTCTGATACTACTGGGAAAATGGTAATACCAATGCAAAAACCCATTGGTCGCTCTCTCTCATTGGTGTTGGGCTCCACTGATTGCTATAATTGTGAGTCCTAAACTAGTCCAGGTCCTCCCTTGCAAAAAGCATGAGAGCTTGGGAAACTCATAAGTGTGGGAAAAGCAAATTTGGGCTGTCCAACTAGGTTCACCACTACCATAGGTGACCTATCAGCCACTACCACCATTTAAGACTGACGCCCAACATCCAAGATGTCATCAACAAAGATGTGGTCTAGTCGTTAAGCCCCATCATATGCACATTGTAGAACCTCTTTGGGTAAGAGGTTTGTCCACCAAAGATGAAGATGATGAGCCCATGATCCTACTCTGGCTTCATCTAATAAAACAATAGGTCTCATCCAAGATGGACTTGATGTGTACTTGCCACCACTTGGGTATGAGAATCACCCATCAAAGGGACATTCTCCAAAATGTAAGTTGGAGAAATGGACTGATAAACCTGGAGATATCCATAACATCTCCCAAAACACACTAGAATGGGATCTTGAAGACCAAGATCTCAACCAGTGCATGTACGTCCCTAACATGGCCATCTAGAAATCACCAAATTAATAGGCCCATACCTCTCCACATCATGCACCCCCAGTAAGGAAATGTCTACTAGTAAGGCCTTTTAGTAACCCTTGATTGCTGACATTGGTAATAACTCAAGATACCAATAAGCCAAGTGTGCCACATGATGTAGAGATACTCGCCTAGAAATCTCATCTCTCTCTACATACAAGTACCTTTGTACTCATAAACCTGCCTATAATATAGTAGCTAGTCTAGTGCTAATCCCACTGAAAAACTCCAATAGACATACTTCCTCTACTGGATACTGCCAAGCAAAGAGTGTGGTATCTTGAGGTGTCAAGGTAATCAACTCTGGAGGCTCATCCTCACACTCATCTCTTGGTGGTACAAAGGCTCCACTCTAAGCCTATCGCACCAACCGATCTGCATGCTACTGCAATGTCTCCTTTGAACTCCACAATGGAACATCCAAGGTGGATGGAACAATCCCACTCGTACTCCAAATCTGAGTGATCTCCTTTGGTACTGGAGTATCCTCTGCATGGACGTTCCACTCAAATAAGTCACCAGGCCAAGTAACTGCACCACTAAAAGCTAAAACTGATGCCGCCATGGTCCTAGACTCTAGTGAGCCAAGGTTATCACTATTAAAGCATATTGGTAGGCAACATACTCATCCCTCACCTGACTACCAACCTAGTCTATAGCAAGCAATCTCCTCCCAATAGTCAATATTGAAACCCATGGGATACAACACCGCTTCCCCAACTAGCACATTATATGACTCAACTATTATTGTAATAGCCTGAGCTCTCACAAACAAGCTATCAGTCAGGTGACTTGGCTGAACCTAGACAACAAGCTCTCTACGTGTGGTGTACTATGTCAAACCACCTCCTAGAGATGTTTGGATCTGAAATGGATACCTCTTTACATCAGTCTTCCGTAACCCTAGACCGACAACTACAACCTTCCCAACATAAAGAGCTACACACCAGAGTCTAATAAGACTCTCTTTGGTATATAGATCTTCCTTGAAGGTCCCACCAAGTAGAAAATCCCCCTTTGGTTATCCAATAGGACAACACCAAGTGTGAACGGTGCTCTCTCAAAGGCCGGTCTAGTTGGTAATTCCTCCAATCTAGCCGTTTTTGCTTGCTATAAACCATTGGTCATTGAGCGAATCCCATGCTCCTCAACCAAGTCAACTCCACTATCAACCACCTCTACTCTAGTAGTAGGGATCACGTCATCCCTACCCTCACAAATCATGGTAGCCAACCGGAACACTAGGGCTAGGTCAACTCCCAATGTCAACATGTCACTAGTTGAAAACAAAGGGCAATGCATAATCAGCTGAGCCACCCTAACATTGTGCTCGACTTAATCTGTGTAGTAGTAGGTGGTTGACTAGTAGGTAGTCCATCATGCATGCCATCACCACCTACCACACTTGCATTGGGACGTCTAGGAGCCATGGATGTTGTCTACAATGCCTTAGAGAGCATGAAAGATTGGGGAAGTCTGACTTGTCTCCCAACCTCTCCTCTCTATGGGTCCAACTCCACTGATGTTCCTCTAAGCTTTGGATCACAAACTACACTCCTAGTCACTGCTACATATGCATCCACCTGTGCTATTCCACACATGAAGTCCAAAGCATCTCTATCATCACCATATGAGGTGAAAGCTTCAGCACCCGTATCTGATCTCCTTTGAGCAATGACCATACTAGCCAATCTTTGCTCCAATTGCTCGATCCGAGTAGCCATAGTTGTATCTGAAGTAAGGGCATGTATTGTAACACCCATTTGTGCATGTGTGTGATATTGTGATATTTAGCTTGGTATTGCAAGTACTTGAGAGATATTATTCATATAGAGATAAAGGGTGGTTCTACATTAGTCATGATTAGCTAAAGTTAGTCATAGCTAAGATAGAGGGGACCTTACTTTAGAGGAGGTGGAAAAGATGAGCACTACTATTTTGGATTCTAGTGTGTTGACTTGGTATTATTCCTAGGTGTTTGGCTTTGAGGAAAGAGTTGAGAACTCTTGGGCCCGTAAGCTTTTTTGTTTTGGATTCTTCTTTAGTCCAAGGATAGCCCATGTAAAGGAATCCTTGACTTAGTGGTTGGGTCAAGATAAGATCACATGCTTAGGGAAATATGCCCATGTGGATGGATATTGTTTTATACTTTGACTTTACTTGACTTTTAGCCTAGTAACTTGAGTTACTCCAATAATTAGTAACTTTGGTTTGTAACTATTTCACAAGTTTATAAACAAGGGGTGAGGAGGTACTCATCATCCTTTCATTTGCATCTATCTCTCTCATTGAGTTCTCTAGTGAGCAATGTCTTGAGTATTGGAGTGTTAGCCTTGGAGGAGTATGATGGAGTTGGGGTTCCTTGCCTTCTTAGTCCATGAAGTGCTAACATAATAGCCATCAAAGCTTCATCTTGAGTGAGAGATAGGCCGGCTCACAGTACTACACCTCTACAAGGTGTAGATCCTCTACCACCTTGTCGTCCATGAATTGGAGCTCCTCTACCACTTGCCATATCAGCCCTACCACTTCAAAACTCCAAGTGTAGGTCAAAGCGCACCGGTCACTAATGTGACCAAATTTGTGGCAATGCTCACACTGTCTCTGTGCTGGCTTTGATGCACCAGAGGTACTAGGTCCGCTGCCCTAAGAGCACTCTCTCTTGTGATGAGGTCCACCACAAGTCCAACAAGCAACACCACTACTCACTAGCTACTACTGACCCAAAAATAAAGATAAGGGTCTAACTACAGTAGGCCCTCCACTTGCTCCATAGTACCTAGGTTGTTCACCTTGTCCTTGAAAACCAATTAGGCATTGTGCACTCTGCTGCACTCTAGAAGAAGTCACAATTATGGATGAGGTCTCCCCACCAAATCTAGATGTCACCACTTTTTCCTCCACCATGTTGAGTTCAATACGCTCAACTAAACCAAAGACCATTGCCAAAGTGGGCAAAGTAGCCTATAACAACATAACATCATGAACTCTATGTCACGACTAGGTCGAGTATCCTATACCAAAACTAGACTACTTGAGCCTCAGTAACTCCCTAAGTGAAACTAATCAACCTTCTCATACAAGTTTATGCCTTGCATAGGCTCTCTCTAGCCTTCCATTGGAACTCCTACAAGCTCCTCAGCTTGTCAACCCACATTCCCTGGTAGTTCTGCCTCAAACCCTAGAAGAACTCTACCATGGGGTTAAACCCTGGTACTACACCATTCTTTGTAGCGGTACCTCCACTTGTAGTAGCACTATCTCCAGCTAGTGCACCTCCACTAGCTCCACCAACGCTACTCAAGCTAGAACTAGAACTCGTGAGTATTGCCGATCTACTCATGGCAACAGAGCCTGAAGTGATGGAGACATAGTTTGGAGACCAATATTTTCTCCATAACTCAGTCTCCTCCAAATGAGCTCTCCTAAACTCATGGTAATCGTCCATTGGTGGACCCTCTAAATGCTAAAACAACCCCTTCCATACCGTGAAAGGTATAAACAAAGTTGGGTTCCGCATCTGCTGCATATCACACCAACTAACAAACTTCTAGATGAAGTCGTCCAACTCAATGGTACCCACAGTACTAGAGTAACGCCTAGGGCCTTTGGAGGCCCAATAAATCTCATTTATGTCCCACAACAATGGTGCAAACACACAAAGTGCACTCTCAACTGGATCAACTCTATGAGCCGGCCTGTCTCTCACTCAAGATGAACCTCTGATGGCTATTATAGTAGCACACCATGGACTAAGAAGGCAAAGAACCTCAACTCCATCATACTTCTCCAAGGCTAACATTCCAATACTCAAGATATTGCTTGCTAGAGAACTCAATGAGAGAAAGATAGTTGCAAATGAAAGGATGATGAGTACCTCCTCACCCCTTGTTTATATACTTGTGAAATAGTTACACATCAAAGTTACTAATTATTGGAGTGACTCAAGTTACTAGGCTAAAAGTCAAGTAAAGTCAAAAAGTATAAAAGAATATCCATCCACATGGGCATATTCCACTCAGCATGTGATCTTATCTTGATCCAATCACTAAGTCAAGGATTCCTTCTTATGGGCTATCCTTGGACTATAGAAGAATCCAACACAAAAAGGCTTGCATGCCCAAGAGTTCTCAACTCTTTCCTCAAAGCCAAACACCTAGGAATAATACAAAGTCAACACACTAGAATCCAAAATAGTGGTCTTCATCTTTTCTACTTCCTCTAAAGTAAGGTACCCTCTATCTTAGTTATGACTAACTTTAGCTAATCATGACCAATGTAAAACTATCCTTTATCTCTCTATAAATAATATCTCTCAAGTACTTGTAATACTAAGCTAAATATCACAATACCACACATGTACAAATGGGTGTAACATTTACCCCCGGACTAAGTTTTCACTTTGTCCTCAAAGTGAAGGTCTCTCTACCTTCTATGATACATCTTCAACTTATCATGGTTAATCTTATCAAAGTTTCTTCCTCCCAATTCCTTGAGATCATAGGTGTAATTGCCCCACACCTTCTCCACTATGAAAGGTCCAAAGTACTCAAGCAAAAACTTCTTTTGCACTCTCTTGAATCGAATAGAATCAAACAACATTACCCAATCACCTTCTATGAAAGGGTCCACCTTCTTCTTGCCTTGCCTCTTGTCACAACTCTCCTTTTGTTTCCTTTGGGCTTGCTCAACTCAAACCATAGCAACTGCTCTTGCCTCTTCCAACTCCATGAGTTATTCCTTCCTTGACTTCTATGCATCACCTCCTTGTGCTTTCTTCAATCTCCTATGAATGTTTTGGAAGGTAGGAAGATCAAAGTGAATAGGTAGGGTAGACTCAATACCATATACCAATTGAAATAGAGAATATCTGGTGGAATTTTTCATGGTTATCCTATACTCCCACAAATTGCATGAATCCTCTTATCCCAATGATGTTTAGCCTCCTCCATTTCTGCATCTTTGGCCAACATCATGCACAAGGTCTGATTGGTTCTCTCTACCAAGCCATTGGAATTTGGCTTATAGGATGTAGTTACTCTATGTGTGATAGAGAAATGTCATAGCATGGCTATAGTGATGCTTCTTGTAAAATCTTCTCCTCTATCAAAAACCAACTCCAAAGGGCATCCAAACCTAGTAATAATGTGTTCATAAAGAAATCTACCAATTTCATCTTTATTCTTGTTCCTCAATGGTCTAGCCTCAACCCACTTGGTAAGGTAATCGGTAACTACCACAATATACAGATTGTTCCTTGGGGTCTGTTGAGAGGACCTACAAAATCAATTCCCCACTTCTAAAAGGGTCATAGCAATGTAATTGATCTAAGTGGTGGAGTGGATGTAGACTTTATAGCAAAAGCTTTACAAACATGACAAGTTTTGCAATAATCAAGACAATCCTTGAAAATCCCTCTCCAATGGTAACTTGCATTTAGAATCTTGAAAGCAATCACCTTTCCTACAAAGTGTCCTCCACATACTAAACCTTCATGAAACTCCTTTATGAGTAGGATAGACTCTTCCTTACCCACAGCTCTTTGAAGTAGACCATCTGCTCCTTGGTGAAAAAGAATATCTTCCACCATTGTGTAAGGTCTAGATCTTGTTGCAAGAGCCTTCCTCCCCCTAGCATGCATCCCTTTTAGATAGTTACTTCTTGTCACAAAATCCACAATCTCCTTGTACTCCATTGGAACCTCTTGAGTGATTGAGATTATCATGAGCTCCTCATCCAAGAAGGAATCATCCACTGGCTCATCTCCATCATGATCATAGGCCCTAGATAACAAATCTGCATTTGCATGTTTCTTCCCTGGTTTATCCTCAATGGTGTAGTCATACTCAGACAAGAGTATCATCCACCTTGCTAGTCTCCCTTCCACATTAGGCTTGTTGAAGATGTACTTCAAAGCCTTGTGATCTATGATAATGGTGTCTTTCCCTCCACCAAGTAGTGTTCAAACTTCTTGAGACCAAAGATCACTGCAAACCCTTCTCTCTCTATGACAAAGTAGTTCTTCTCTGTTGCAACCAACCTACTGGAGCATTGCAAAGCCCAAAAGGCATGACCATGAAGCATAAGTTCCCCAAGATGTGGTGAGTTGTTGATGCTCTAGTGCAATATTGATTTGGTTATATCCACTATAACCATCTCCAAAACTATACCTCTCATGACTTGCAGCCTCTTCCAAGATCTTATCAATGAATGGTAATCGGTAGTAGTACTTCTTGGTAACAATATTTAACTTCTTGTAATCCACACATACTCAAAGTTTGTCATTCTTTTTCTTCACAATCATAATTGGAGACAACTATTTTGATTCTCCACCTCAAAGATAAATCCAGCCTCCTTGAGCTTATCAATCTCCTCCTTCAAAACCAAAGATATTGGTGAGCTAATGTGACATTGGTTTTGGTAGATTGGTCTTGCATGTGACTCTACTTCTATCTTGTGCTCCTCCAAGGTGACTTCCTTCAAATCGTTGTAATTGAAAGCAAACACATGGATGAACTTGCGGAAAATCTCCTCAAATTTCACCTTCTCCTCCTTGGTAACATTTGGGCCATACTTGAGGGTAGGTAACCTTCTCTCTACCTCCTCAAGTGTCAATGGTGATTTATCTGGGTCCTTCAAAACCTTTGGCTTATGTGCAAAATCCATAGCACACAAGGGATACACATCTGAATCCAATTCAGATTCATCCTCCTTCGTGGAAGTCTCCTCCTCCATCCTTGTGTCCACACTTGAAGCTCCTTCTTCAGAATCTGATTCCCAATAATCAGAAGATGATGTATCTGAATGTGAAGTGTTGGTGGTGTTAGTCACAAGAACTGTGACTTTATCGTTTGATGACCCAATCCTCAAGTACCCTTTGTACCATCAATCAATTGTGCGTGTTGCTCTCAACCATGGCCTCCCAAGAAGTAAGTCATAACTTGAATCCGTCAAGACTTGGAAAGTCATGAGATTTTGAACTCCCATAACTGAAATTACCACTTTATCCATCACCCCTATTGGTCTACCTTGTTGCTTGTTTGCCATGCTCACCACAAATGTTGAAGGTCTTGACGGTATCATACCCAACTTCTTCATCAACCTTTCTAACATGGCATTCACTATTAATCCTTTGTCAACCAATGCATCCTTGATGTTGTGACCATTTACTCTCACATCAATCTTGGGGGCATATTCACAAGCCTCCCATGGTGCTAGTTTGGCATCCACCACCTCCATTGATATTGGAACTTTTGCCTTCTTCTTCCTCTTGCTCCTTGTAGAATTCAAACCACCTCTAAGCTCCTTTCTCAAAGTAGAATTCAAAGCAATCAATTGGCCCACTGTGATGTTAGCCTTTTGACTACCAACATCCTCCAAGACATTGTAATTCCATTGTTGCTTTGAGATCAAGAAGTCCTCCATCCCCAACTTCTTCCTTGGAGTCTTTGTTGTTGATGGTGTTGAAGTGCTTGTATGAGTGCTCCTAGTAGGCATAGGAGTATCTTGGCTAGGAGTAAATCCTTGAGAAGAGTGCAAATCCTCTGCAAAATGAATTCTCTTCTTCTCTTGTGCCAAAATCTCCAAATTAAAACTCTTGGAGTTTGAGCACTCTCCCTTATCATACTTGCTTTCAATCACGTATATAGATGCTATCTCCTTACCTTTGTTTGGATTAGGAGCCACTTGGGTTTCATTACCTCCCTCTTTCCCTCTATTGGCTCTCTCATAACCCCTTCCTCCATGGTAAGTGGAATTTGGGCAATTCCTTTAGATATGGCCTCTTCCTCCACAACCAAAAAAATTTCTCTCATTGAAATTGTTGGTTGGTTGGTTGGTTGGCATCCTCTATATGGATAACTTCCATAACTCCTAGGCCCTCTCCTCACATTTTGATCCACCTCTCTCTTCTCCCATAGTTGCACCACATTGATCTTGAGATCTGCAAGTTGTTCTATGATGGTTTGAAGTGGATCCTTTGGTCAAGGTGCAAGAACTGGAGCAACTACTACTTGTGGTGCAACCCTTGCCACCAAAGTATAAGAAGTTCCACCATACTTGTAAACTTGAGGAGGATGCACAACCTCCTTCACCACCAAATCACTCTCATCCCCTTCCAAACTCTCCTCCATACAAATTGCAATCTTGATAGCTTCAACCTTGTAAGAAGGTTTTTCATATCTCACTTTGCTTATTTTGTGGTCTCAATCCTCCCACAAAATTCTTGGTGAGCATGGTCCCTATGCCAATCATAGTTGTCTCCACATCATCCCCACCCTTCCTCAACACTGTGCAAAATCTGGACTCTAACTTTTCCACTCTTTCCATATAAACTCTCACTTTCTCTCCAGCTCCTTGTTTGAGAAAAGTAACCTCACTCATCAACCTCTCATAACTCTCATCTGGAAGAAATTTCTCAATGAGTGTTGAAGTCAAACTCTCTTCTTCCCAGCCTCTCCTCTCTCTCTTTTGGTACTTGACTCATACCATGTAACTGCTACACCCTCAAAGAAATCTGGTAATAATGAGGCACATTGATTCTTCTTTCTTCTCATTTTTTCCTATGCAAGCTCTCTTGAAGTCTCTCACAAAGACCTCCACATCTACTCCATCCTTGCCAAAGAAAACCGGAAGTTTCTCCATCTCAACCCCTCACTATCTTTCTTTTCTCTCACTCTATAACTAATAGAGTATATAAATGACTAACATCATCTGAGAATAATCCACCCTAGGGAACACAAAATCTTTGAGTTGCTCCAAGATTTCTATAGAAACATCAAATCCTAAAGTGCATATTAATCGAACTCTCATAGATAGTTTATCCATAAGTTGAAAGATTATCTCCATCACTAATCTTGAGAACTAGCCGATGAAGGTGATAGTAATTCCATAGTTGTACTTAGACTTCTCCAAGATACTTTACCAAAGTCTCCAAAAGTACTTTTACTCCACTACACTCATGTCCTTTTGGAAGTCCTTTCACTCCCCAAACCTCACACAACTCCTTAGTCTTAGATCTTCTCCCTCCTAATCTTGGTGAAGAAGGTCCAACATTCAAACCCAAGTCAAGTAAGCCTCTCCTTTCTCTTAATCTCTTGCTCTCAAAAGTCAATGGACATGAACTTGCCTTATGTCCCTTCTCTCAACATAAAAAGCACTTAGACTCACTTTTTCCTCCAAGTGGTGTAGGTTTTTGGATCCTCTCAACACTTTCTTCAAATTCTATTTTAAACTCTCTTCTACTCAAATCCACCCCTACAATCATCTCAAAACCTTGGGGAACCTTGCATAGCCTCAATTTTCATTCTTGGTGACTCTCTATGTTCCCAAATTGAGTCTAAACACTCAAATATGCTTTTTGTTGCTCTCACACTCCTCATGCATGAAATCTAAACTCTGCTGAATTGACCCTTCCTCACAATGTTAGTCAAATATTGCAATTAGTATGTCACAATCCTCTAGAATTTTTCACACTTCATCACAACTCTAGGGCATCCCTCTATACAAAATTTCAGATCTTGTCACTAAGCCCTTTGGCCTAGACACCTTTCTATTCAGCACATGTGTTTCAGATTTGATGTGAAAACCACCCCCTCTCTCCCACTTAAAAAACTCATAACTCTCTGCTCTTTGATCTTTGTCTAATTTTTGTGTCAAAAGGTAGCATAAAATGCACTGAATTTTCTTGGAAAGTTTCATCATAATCCACTGAAAATGGAAGAAATGGCAGACTTTGTACAATTTTCCAAAGAGCATGTAGTTGCGAGAACAATTTACCCTATCAACTTTCAAAAATTCTAGCCTAGTGCACATAGCAACTCTCATAATAATTTAAAGTGTGCTAACTCAAGGATAAACCAAGATATCATGTGTAGAAATTTCAAGTCCAGATTCCAAACTTGAGATTTTCCCCAAAATCTCCTTAATCCCTAAAATCTGCACACAATCTCTCCAAATCCTCTAAAATCTGCAATCCATCTCACACAATCTCTCCAAATCCTCTCAAGCGTACAAGAGGTACAAAATCACCTCAAAGACATCATAATGAAGTACAAGCTAAAAAAATGGGTCCAAATTCTCTAACATAAGTTCATCTCTTTCCTCCCCTAAAGTTCTGTCTAAGTGAGTTCTCATAGCCTCCTTCTATCTAATATAGAATTGTGGAACATTATCTTGCCTTCTAGAGAGGTCTCAGCAACGGAACCAAAAATGTGATCCGGTCTGTCTCTCATACAAGATGAACCTTTGATGGCTATTATGGTAGCGCTTCATGGACTAAGAAGGCAAAGAACTTCAACTCCATCATACTCCTCCAAGGCTAACACTTCAATACTCAAGACATTGCTCACTAGAGAACTCAATGAGAGAGAGATAGATGCAAATGAAAGGATGATGAGTACCTCCTCACCCCTTGTTTATATACTTGTGAAATAGTTATGCACCAAAGTTACTAATTACTAGAGTAACTCAAGTTACTAGGCTAAAAGTCAAGTAAAGTCAAAAAGTATAAAAGAATATCCATCCACATGGGCATGTTTCACTAAGCATGTGATCTTATCTTGACCCAACCACTAAGTCAAGGATTCCTTCTTATGGGCTATCCTTGGACTATAGAAGAATCCAACACAAAAAGGCTTGCGTGCCCAAGAGTTCTCAACTCTTTCCTCAAAGCCAAACACCTAGGATAATACCAAGTCAACACACTTGAATCCAAAATAGTGGTGCTCATCCTTTCCACTTCTTCTAAAGTAAGGTACCCTCTATCTTAGCTATGACTAAATTTAGCTAATCATGACCAATGTAAAACCATCATTTATCTTTATATAAAAAATATCTCTCAAGTACTTCTAATACCAAGCTAAATATCATAATACCACACACATGCACAAATGGGTGTTATAGCTCCTATGTTGAACTCTAATTCAAAGCCAATCTCCTCCCTCACTAGGACTTGAGATACAAGCTGATACCGAGCACCACTCCGAGTAAACCCACTATGTACTATAGGGCTATATCCTTTGGAATCCCCAACAAACTCCATCGTGACAAAGTAACTACAAACTGCCAACTGCAAACCAGAAACACAAATTATAATGACAAACTGCAAGTACCCCACCAAGTGCCAACACCACCTAGTGCCAACACCACCAAGTGCAACACCACCAACCAAGCACCATTGAGTGCCAACACTAATGGAACATTACCCACTAATGTAACTCTAACTGAGATAACTACACTAGGGGAAGGGCGACCTGTAACTTGCCATCACAACATGCACTCTCACGGTCTACAAGTCATCACTTCATGTGTGACAACCCGGCAAATATCACTTTTGTGATAATTGGGTAAGTAAAGTTCATTCCCGTAGAGATACTAGTCAGAATTGGTCAAATATGAAACAAAGTAACAATTTCAGTTCTTCTTGGTTGCGTCTTTAATCTCTCAAGTAGAAACCATACCCAAAAGAGAGTAACAAGCACTGATTCGTAGTCTTGTCACAAATTAACACTTCTTAATCACAACTCCATCAATTCTTTCCAAACAATCTTGATTGTGATGATTCAGGCTCTCCCAAAAATGGCACTTCATTGCAAAATGACTTCGCCTCAAAATTGTGTTGTACCTCTACACTGAAGGCACAACTTCCTTGATTGAAATTGCTTCACATCAACTTCACGCTACACTTACAAATGAAAAATACTACCAACACTACAATTCCTCTCAGATCTATCAAGGCATTTCTTTGATTGCATTTCACTCAGGATCAAACACACAGAATGAATATCAAGGCTGTGGAATCCAACATCCAACAAACACATTGACTTGCACTTCAAATTTCTCCACACACTCACAAACACAAACACAACGTTGATACTCAGAATCAAGCTCAAGCAACGAGTACTGCTTCACATCACTTTGCTTTATCTATTCACAAAAATAATGAGCACTGGACAACATAAGACTACGAATGCCACTCTTAAATAGTGAAGCAAACGACAATTATCATCCTAATGTACCTCTTCCTAACAACTCTACAAACTTGCAAATCCAAAATGACAATGCACCTCTTCATATCTACCTTTTCCTATCTCAAAAAAATTGTTACTAATCCGATCCGATGTCTACCTCGTCATCGGCTTTCAAACCCAAACCTGAAGCAACTTCACTCAATACTACTCTATCCTCGGGTTTCATAACTCCTAACTCTTCTATCAATTCTACTACTTCTTCACTCAGATCTACAATTGAGGTCATGGGTAACCTTTCCACCACTTTATCTTCCGACACACTCTTCTCTAAAGTGTCAAATGTCAAATTTGAAGACACATGCACTCCTACTTCTGCAACTTTGGGTCTTCGTACTTCTTCGACCTCACAACAAAGTTTAGCTAACTCCGTCCTAATAAGATCTAGTCTGAGACATACATTGTCTCCCACCTCTAGCATCTTCCTATCTACACAATCTTGCAGACAAATTAAGAGATTATTTAATTATGTATCCTTTGCCTTCCTCTTGCGCGTCTCCTACACTAGCAACTTCAGCTCATGCAACCTTGCCTCTTTGAGTTTACATTCAACTTCTATACTTAGCATGGCCTTAATTTCATTGACAACAACTTCTACCTCACTAGTTTCTTCCACAAACGTAAGCTTCTCCTTCTTCCTCTCTTCTTCCAATTCACTACGATACATCTGAAGCTCATCTTCAAATTCAGCTTTTAATGCTTCTTTCTCCCTCCTATGCAAAGAGAGTTGTTCCTCTGCTACTCGCACCAACCCTCTCAACAAATTTTCTTCTCTACTACGCTCTGTCAACTCTCGTTGCCAGGCCTGATCTTTCTCTGCTGCTCTTTTCTTGAGGCTCTCCAACTCTTGCTCCATCACCGCAACAATTGCTTTGGAATGTATCAACTCAACGCACACCTTTGCAAGTTCTCCTTTCAATCTTGCAGTCATCGCATTCATCTCCTTCACTTCCTCACAACTTTTTACTAACTCTTCCTTTGTCACCTCAAAGTGCTTACTCCGAAGAACCTCCTCAACCCAAAGTTCTTCAACCTCCATCTCCACTCTTGTCAGCTTACTTCGTAGCAATAAGGTTTTGGCACTCCAGGTCTTTACCACTGCTAATTCATTTGGTATGTTGAGTTTGGCGCTTATCATCTCCATCTTCTTTTGCTGCAACATTGTCAACAGCGGACACACGACCCTGGACAAATAGTGCACTCCTTTGTACCTTGCATCCTTGGCTCGGACTTTGGGTTCTGACTCCTCTATGTTTTGTACCTTGCTCCAAACTTGAGATCTTTGCACCTTCAAAGTTTCTTCTTTAGAACTTTCTCCCTCTTTCTGAGTAATGTTACTAGGCCCCACTATAGATACAATTAGAGCATTCTTACTCTTGGCAGCTCGGGGTTGTGCCACGCCTTCCTCTCCCTTCTTCTTCTCACTGCCTTGTTCTAGATGGAAACTTTGGGACTCGGCTTTCCGGCCTTGTTCATCAGCTATCGCACTTGCTGAACCTCCGCTTTGCCTTTGCTGTCACTACTAGATTCTTCACTTCGTAGCGTGAACTCCTCTTCTTTGCCCGACCTCCTTCCTTCGATCCGGTTTCTCCTTTTGATTCTTCTTCTTCTTCTTGCATAACATCCTTCGTCTTCACTACCACCGCCATTGGGTTAAGCTTTGGAACTTTCTGGGGTTGTATTATCGCAACACGACTCTCAAGCTTGGCCCTCTTTTGCGCGCTTGGAATGTCAATTTCTATGATCTTCTCTCTCCCACTCTCTTTGTAGTACATATCCTCCTCTCGCACTCTCTCCATATAGTATCGCTCATCTTCATCGGCTTCCTTGCGTAAATCTGGATGAAAGTAAAACTGCATTTGACTTCGCTCTTCTGAAGTCAGCAAGTTCAACCCAAAATAAAAGTGTGCTGCAAACGGCACAAAATAATGTGGTGGCATATCCTTCTCTATCCTGAAATCATCTGCTCCACTCTCTGATGCAAACATTTTGCCCAATCTACTGCCTCTCCCGCAAACATTTGGTGAAAGAACATTGCCTGTTGCATAGTAACATAGGTGGTTTGCTTTGGTTTGAACATGGCCATCATTGCGCTTACTATTCCTCTCCGGTCAGGGTCTCCATAACTATCTACCTTATACCCATTCTTAGTGCGGGGTAGATTGAATGACTTCCTTACTTTGGCAGTCTCTTCTGAAGCATCACACTTCCGCTAGAAGGTGGTACCTCCTACCTCTCTAGCTTCCCTTCCCATCACTACTCTCAATCCGCCTCCGTCCATCAAGCGGGATTCCCCTCATGTTTTGACCCATCTTTACAATTGCTTGCTGCAATTTCTACCATGAAACCTAGAAAACTAAAGTTCTAGTTCCAGGCCAAGAACGTGATACATCGTCTCGTCAAGACTTCAATCCATGCTATTACTTCTAATCTACGAATTGCAAGCCCTCTCACTGCATTCTGCTTGCTCACTTTCGGAGTCATGGTGTGCCTCCTCACTTTTCTCTTGTGGAAGATCGTCCCCAAAATCCTAACCCACTCCTCTTCCTACGGATTTGCAATTTGCATCACTTTGGGTCGACTCTGAATAGGCCCCGGGTAGTGACTGGACATTGCTCTTCCTCCTTGTGCAACTTGTAATTTTATAGTCCTGCACCAATCAGTCACTCTTCAGTCGCTCCTCCTCTCAAATTTCAGATTTGGTGAAGTTGTTGCCTATCACTATCAAGAAGTTCTTGATCCTGAGGTCATTACTTTCTTCCCGCGTAATTTCTTGATTGCACCGACTCCGAAGACATTTGTTATAGGTTTGTTGGATCCACTTGCGCCACCCAATACAAAGTCTCTCTCTCTCTCTCCGTCTTTGTCTTTGGGTTCTTACTTCACGTCTTGACCCAAGGTCAACTTTAGGTTTTACTTCACCTCCCCGCTTCTTCTTATTTCTTCCCAGGATATCCCTCTTTAGGTTCTAACTGTGACAACCCAGCAAATATCACTTTTGCGGTAATTGGGTCAGTAAAGTTTGTTCCCACAAAGATACTATGCAGAAATGTCCAAATACAAAGTCAATAGTCACAATTGCAGTTCTTCTTGATTGGTTCTTTAATCTCTCAGGTAGAAACTACACCCAAAAGAGAGTAACAAGCTCACAGTCTTGACAACTTGTCATGAATACACACACATAATCACAACATAGTAAATTCTGTCCAAACAACTCTTGATTGTGATGATTCAGATTCTCCCGAAGATGGCACTTCACTGCAAAGAACGATTTTGCCTCAGAATTGTGTTCCACCCCTCCACTGAAGGCACAACTTCCTCGATCAAAATTGCTTCACATCAACTTTGTGCTGCACTCACCAATGCAGAATACTACCAACACTACAATTCCTCTCAGACCTGTCAAGGCATTGCTCTGATGCACTTCACTCAGGATCAAACACACAGAATGAAGATCAAGGCTACAGATTCCAACATCCACAAACACACTAACTTGCTCTTTGGAATTCTCCACACACTCACAACTACAAACACAAAAATTGACAATCGGAATTAAGCTTAAGCGACGAGTATTGAGAACAGCACTTCGCTTTATCTATCTTCAAAAATATGAATACTGAACAATATTGCACTACGAATGCTCCCCTAAAATATTGAAGCAAATGGCAGTTCTTCCTACCTACGCACCGCTTCCTAGCATTTCTTCCTACCTTCAGATCCCAAGTGACAATCTATCTCTTCATATCTGCCTCTTCCTATCTTGAAATCGACACTTATCCCGATCCGATGTCTACCTCATCATCGGCTTCCAAACCCGATGATCTTCCTACTACTTCTCCTTCTTCAGGTATAGCTAATTCTACCAATTCCTTCACTATTTATATCACTTCACTACAATCTACAATTGAGCTCATGGGTAATCCATCTACATCCTTATCTCATGACCCACTCTTCTCTAATGTATCAAATAACAAGTCCGATGACACTTGTACTCCTACTTTTGCAACATCGGGTCTAATTACAATCAATTCCTTTGCTAATTCTACTATATCCTCATCACAAATTGTAATTGAAAGCATGTGTACACTATCTACGCCTTCAATTTGTAACCCACTTTCCCCTAATCACTCATGTTATTGACCCAAAGGCACTTACAATCTGATCTTGCACTTCGGGTTTATTCACTATTGCTACTTCTCCTTCAATTCCTGTTCCATCTTCAATCGGAACTGAAATTGAAGTCACGGGTATCCTAACTATCTATTCTTTCTCTATCCTAACTCTCTCTAATGCCTCTGGCAAGATTCCCAAATTCATCTTCATTGCACTCCGAGGTCCAACTATCTCAGATACAGTCATCTTTGTCACGCCATTTGTAGTTCCGCATCTAGATGCTCGGACACTGGAGTTCTAGTGATGGTAGTTAGAGTTATTCTAGCAGTTTCTCAGGGACTACTTTCCGATGGTTAGATTTCGTGTTCGGGGTACTGACTTCATGGTGGGGCCCACCGTCACTTTGCACCGTTTGCACCGTCGGGTGTGCCGTCAGCGGGACCGTTAGGGTTTCAGGGCTAGCTCGAGTCCAGGAAGTATAGTTTCAAAGTGAGCTCCAAAGAGCTCACTTCTCTTATGTTGAGCCTTCGAGTTCCTGGCTATGGTGGACAGAGGCCGGCGAGCGTCACCTGGATTCTCTATGCTTGAGTGGGTGTGGCTTGACTGTAATCAGTGCCCAATTGTTGGCAGTTTATAGAGTGACAGATCAAGTACTGATCTGAGTTGAGTTGAGTTGAGAATGTTAAGCAATCTGATTACATCAGAGAAGTGAAGTCAGGGGGAAATCGGGTGCAGGAACGTTGAGTGTTGGTGGTATCTCCAAGCTCGGTGGATCGTGGTAGCTCGATTCAGGTTCTATGTTTCCCTAGTGTGCAGAAGCTCGTGTAGTTGATGCAAATTTGGCAGTTAGGCGGACGGTGTGCGGAAGCGCTGGCCAAATTTCGAGCAAAGAAGGAGCAATTTTCGAGCAGTGTTGTGATTTTGAGCTCAGGAGGTGAAGGCAGGACCAATTTACTGCGAGTTGGGCTCAGAAAGTGAAATTGAAGGTGGAGTTGGAAAGCTCTTCTCATGAAATTGTGATTTGGAAAAACCCATTTTGTCAATTTGGCTCGAGTGGAAAGTTAGCGGGGGATTTGGCGGACATCCATCTTTAGCGTTTACGTCAGATTTTTGGGCCAGAATTGGAGGAGTTTCGCTGTTTGGCCAGATTTGGAGAAGTTTCGCTAGTTTGGAGGAGGTTCGAAGTGGCAACAAGAAAGGCCTCATTTGGCTGAATTTCGGCGTTTCGAGGCTTCGAGGCATAGGGCTGTGGGCTATGAGAGGCTATGAAGGGCTAGCAAGCCAGCTTGCTGGCGTGAGGCTAGCTAGTTTAGTGTAGATCTTGGTCATTGGTTGGCAAAATCTGCCTTTCTTGCTAGATTGTGCGCAACAGGGTTTGACCCCTAGATCTCTTGTTCCTAGACTGGTGCCCTAGCCAACTGGTCCACCCTCACTTGTTGTCATAGTGACTGTGCCACTATTATCTATACACATGTAGCTTTGGCTAGGAGAGGCAGTTTGATCCCATTCTTGGTGATCCTGATAGCTTAGGACTTAGATACGAACTACTCTTATGTCAAATGCCAAATGGTGGCAGAGTCAATCCCGTGTTGTGTTATGAGATGGAGGGTTTTCGTTTAGATTTCTTGTGATTGGATCCCCTCCATTCTTTGCTTCCTGTTTGTGCACCATGTTTGTGTGAGGTGCCTTGACTTTTGAGCGTTGGTGCTCTGGTGTGCTCTCGGTGGTGAGGTTGGAGTGATGACCAGTCAGACTACCTTTGTTTCTCTCCGGTGAGGCAGGAAGTGATGACCTGTAGACCGTGAGAGTGCGTGTTATGATGGCAGGTTACAGGTTGCCCTTCCCCTAGTGTAGTTATCTCGGTTAGAGTTACATTAGTGGGTGGTGTCTAGTTGGTGTTGGCACTTGGTGGGGCACTTGCAGTTGTGACTTGCGGTTGCAGTTGGTGGTTCGGGTTTGCTGTTGCAGTTACGTGGTCACGACGGAGTTCTTTGGAGATTCCAGAGGAGTTAGCCCTGCAGTACGCAGTAGGTTTACTCGGAGTGGTGCTCGATATCAGCCTGTATCTCAGGTCCCAGTGAGGGAGGAGATTGACTCTGAGTTGGAGTTTGACACAGGAGCTGATTCAGTTGAGAGTGCACTTGGTGTGTCCGCACCGTTGTTGTGGGACATGGACGAGATTTATGGGGCCTCCAAAGGCCCTAGGCGTTACTCTGGTACAGTGGGTACTATTGAGTTGGATGATTTCATCCAGGAGTTCGATAGTTGGTGTGATCTGCAGCAGATGCGAAACCCGACTTTGTTCACACCCTTCATGGCATAGAAGGGGTTGTTTCAGCACTTGGAGGGTCCACCGATGGACGACTACCATGAGTTCAGGAGAGCTCATTTGGAGGAGATTGAGTTATGGAGACAGTATTGGTCTCCTCACTATGTCTCCATCACTTCAGGCTCGGTGGCCAGGAGTAGATCGGCTGTACCTACGAGTTCTACCTCGAGTAGTGTGGGTGGAGCTAGTGGAGGTGCACTAGCTGGAGATAGTGCTACTACGAGTGGAGGTACCGCTGCAGGAGGTGGTGTGGTACCGGGGTTTAACCCCATGGTTGAGTTCTTCCTATGTTTGAGGTAGAACTACCAGGGAGTGCGGACTGACAAGCTGAGGAGCTTGCAGGAGTTCCAGCGGAAGGCTGGAGAGAGCCTACGCGAGGCATACACTCGCATGAGGCGGCTGATCAGTTTCACTCAGGGAGTTACTGAGGCCCAGGCAGTCCAGTTTTGGTATGGGATACTGGACAGGGAGTTGCGACGTAGAGTTCGTGATGCTACGTTGTTGCAGGCTACTTCGCCCACTTTGGCAGTAGTCTTTGGTTTGGCTGAGCGTATTGAGCTCAACATGGTGGAGGAGAGAGTGGTGACAGCTGGATTTGGTAGAGAGACCTCATCCACGGTTGTGACTTCTTCTAGAGTGCAGCAGAGTGCACCACGCCCAATTGGTTTTTGAGGACAGGGTGGACAGCCCAGATCCTATGGAGCGAGTGGAGGGCCTAGTGGAGTTAGACCCTTACCCTCATTTTCGGGTCAGCAGCAGCCAGTGAGTGGTGGTGTTGCTTGTTGGACTTGTGGTGGACCTCACCATAGGAGAGAGTGTACTCAGGGCAGCGGACCTGATACCTCTGGTGCATCACAACCAGCACAGAGGCAGTGTGAGCATTGCCATAGATTTGGTCATACTAGTGACCGGTGTTTTGACCTACACCCGGAGTTACGGAGTGGTAGGGCTGCTATGGTAGGTAGTAGAGGAGCTCCAGTTCATGGAGGACGAGGTGGTAGAGGTGGTGGTAGAGGATCTACACCTAGTAGGGGTGCAGTACCTGCCCTTACTTCTGACACAGCTATGGCTACTCGGATTGAGCAGTTGGAGCAGAGATTGGCTAGTATGGCTATTGCTCAGAGGAGATCAGATTCGGGTGCTGAGGCTTCCACCTCATATGCTGGTGATAGAGATGCTTTGGACTTCATGTGCATAGCAGCACAGGTGGATGCATCTATAGTAGTGACTAGGAGTGCAGTACGTGCTCCAGAGCCTAGAGGAGCATCAGTGGAGTTGGACCCACAGAGAGGAGAGGTTGGGAGACAGGTCAGACTTCCCCAGTCTTTCACGCTATCTGAGGCATTGCAGACAACATCCATGGTTCCTAGACGTCCCAGTGCAGGTGTGGTAGGTGGTGATGGAGTACCTGCTAGTCAGCCACCTGCTACTACACAGACTGAGTCTAGCATGATGTTGGGGGCGGCTCAGCTGATTATGCGGCATCCTTTATTTTCAGCCAGTGACATGTTTACATTGGGAGTTGACCCAGCCCCAGTGTTCCGGTTGGCTGCCACGTTGTGTGAGAGTAGGGATGGTGTAGTTCCTACTACTAGAGCCGAGGTGGTTGGTAGTGGAGCTGACTTGGTTGAGGAGCATGGGATCCGTTCAGCGACCAGTGGTTTATGGCAGGCAGCAACGGCTAGACTGGAGGAATTGCCAGCTAGACCGGCCTTTGAGAGAGCGCGGTTTACACCTGGTGTTGTCCTATTGGATAACCAGAGGGGGATCTTTCATTTGGTGGGACCTTCAGGGAAGGTCTATACACCACAGAGAGTCTTGTTAGACTCTGGTGCGCAACCCCTATGTTGGGGAAGGCTGCAGTTGTTGGTCTGGAGTTACGGAAGACCGATGTGGAGAGGTGTCCATTTCAGATCCAGACATCTCTAGGTGGTGGCTCGACACAGTACATCACACGTGGGGAGCTTGTTGTCCAGGTTCAGCCTGGTCATCCGACTGATAGCTCAGTGGTGAGAGCTCAGGCTATTGCGACGATAGCTGAGTCATATGATGTGCTAGTTGGGGGAGCAGTGTTATACCCTATGGGTTTCAGTATTGACTATTGGGAGGAGACAGCCTCTTATAGACCTGGTTGGCAGTCTGGCGAGGGACGGGTATGTCGCCTACCAGTACGCTTCAGTAGTGGCAGTCTTGGCTCATTACAGTCCGGGACCATGGCAGCATCAGTTTTGGCTTTCAGCGGTGCAGTCACTTGGCCTGGTGACTTGTTGGAGGGGAACGCCCATGCAGAGGATACTCCAGTACCAGAGGAGATCACTCGGCTATGGAGTACGAGTGGGATTGTTCCATCCACCTTGGATGTTCCATTGTGGAGTTCAGAGGAGGCATTGCAGCAGCATGCAGATCAGTTGGTGCAGCAGGCTTGGAGTGGAGCCTTCGTACCATCAGGGGATGAATGTGAGGATGAGCCTCCAGAGGCGATTGCTTTGACACCTCTGGATACCACACTCATTGCTTGGCAGTATCCAGTAGAGGGGATATGTCTATTAGAGTTGTTTGGTGGGATCAGCACCGGACTAGCTGCGGTGTTACAGGCGGGTATCCGAGTACAGAGGTACTTGTATGTAGAGAGAGATGAGACTGCTAGGCGAGTCTCTCTACATCATGTGGCACACTTGGCCTATCGGTATCCGGAGTTATTACCGATGTCAGCAGTC
The DNA here is from genome assembly GCA_948567375.1 of Lunularia cruciata. Classification (NCBI taxonomy): domain Eukaryota; kingdom Viridiplantae; phylum Streptophyta; class Marchantiopsida; order Lunulariales; family Lunulariaceae; genus Lunularia; species Lunularia cruciata. The sequence continues at coordinate 63,670,577 of OX419757.1, read as the reverse complement.
AGAGGTTACCAGAAGGCCTTACCAGGAGACATTTCCTTATTGGGGGCGCATGACCTAGAGAGACATGGGCCTATTCACTTGGTGATTTCTGGATGGCCATGTCAGGGACATACACGTGCGGGCCGCGGTTTGGGTCTTCATGATCCTCGTTCTGGTGTGTTTTGGGAGATGTTACGGATACTACGACATCTCCAGGTTCATCAGTCTGTTTCTCCAGCTTACCTTTTGGAGAACGTTCCATTGATGGGTGATTCTCGCACTAGAGTGGTGGCGAGTACACATTAGGTCCATTCTTGGATGGGACCTGCTGTATTGTTAGATGCAGCCAGAGTGGGATCACGGGCTCATCGTCTTTGTCTTTGGTGGATGAACCTCTTACCCAGAGAGGTTCTACAGCGTAGTTATGATGGGATTCAGCGACTAGACCACATTCTTGTTGATGATATCTTGGATGCTGGACGTCAGTCTCAGACAGTGGTAGTGGCTGATAGGTCACCTATGGCAGTGGTGAACCTAGTTGGACAGCCTAGAGCTGCATTTCCCACACTCATGAGTTTCCCAGGCTCTCATGCTTTTCGAGAGGGAGGACCTGGACTTGTTTGGGACTCACAGTTACAGTAGTTGGTGGAACCCAATGCTGATGAGAGAGAGCGGGCGATGGGTTTTCGCACCGGTATTACCGCTGTTCCAGCAGTGTCAGAGGCATCCAGGCGTCAGGTGTTAGGTCAGGCTATGGACCTGAACTGTTTGACCTGGATTGTGAGCCTTGGTTTGGCAGAGCAGCGTAGGATGCGCTTGATAGGCATCACCACTCGGACACTTGTGAGCCCTGTGCCTATCGAGATGATTCAGGCACATGCTGGGGGCGATGGACCGAGTGGACATGGTATTCTTGGGACACATCCAGTAGCTACTAGGGAGAGTGGTCTACTTGGAGTCCATCCAGGTGAGCGTGGGCTACTTGGATTACACCCTTGGTCCACCTGGGATGCAGCCAGAGGACGTATGGAGCTTGCAGCCAGAGTGGAGGGAGTTTTTCACACAGAGGTTGGGACCTCTAGTGGTCGGGAGCATGACACCATTGCTCCCAAGGGCCCAGTGTAGCAGCCAATCAGTACGTCTTCCACTCCTACTACAGTTACAGAGGATACTTGGGAGCCAGATCTTGGACCCAAGCTTATTGGAGAGGAAAGACGGAGGGTTTGGAGGTTCTTGAGGAGTCACACGAGTTGTTTTGCCTTCAGTATGAAGGATTTGGGTGCTCTGAAGGGACCTGGTATACGGATTGAGCTGACTAGCGACACACCTGTTTTCCGACGTCCTTATCGATATAGTGAGATGGAGAGGACATTGATTCAGAGCCGGAGTAGTGACCTTTTTGAGGCTGGTTTGGTGGAGATTTCACATGGAGAGTATGCATCAGCGACAGTGATGCCAGCCAAGAAGGATATGCATGGCAACTATACAAATAGGCGGATGTGTGGAGATTACCGTCCTATCAACCGACAGACCAGGGCTGATGGGTATGCCATGCTTACACCGGAGGAGATTTTTGATGCGATTGGGCATGCAAAGGTCTTCAGTACTTTGGATCTTCGAGCGGGATATCATCAGTTGCCGATCAGGGAGGAAGATAAGTCCAAGACAACATTTTGGGCTATTGATCCTCACGGCAAGGATGTGTTATATCAGTGGAGATTCTTACCATTTGGGTTGAAGAATGCTCCTGCTGAGTTCCAGAGGGTCATGGATAGGATCCTAGCTGGACTGGATTTTGCTCGGTGCTATATTGATGACATTTTGGTGTATAGCACTACTGTGGAGGAGCATGAGAGACAGTTGTTGGAGGTGTTTGAGAGGTTGAGATCTCATGGACTCAAATTACATCCTGGGAAGTGTAGGTTCTTCCATGAGCAGGTTGAGTATTTGGGTCACACTATCTACCCCGGAGGACTTGGTGTTCAGCAGACCAAGGTGGAGGCTATTGCACGTATTCCTCGGCCTACGGATGTGAGCAGAGTGCGAGCATTCCTTGGGTTGGCGAACTTCTATCGCCGCTATGTTAGAGGATTTAGTGCCATTGCCAAGGCCTTGACGAAGCTGACCAAGCTTACACAGGAGTGGTGTTGGGGAGATGAGCAGGAGAGAGCTTTTGTAGAGCTCAAGGAGAGGTTGACATCTGCTCCTATTTTGAGGAGACCAATCAGGGGACGACCATTTCAGGTTCACACTGATTGGAGTATGTTGGGGCTTGGAGCGGTGCTCACCCAACATGATGATGAGGAGAAGGAGTTTGTGGTGGCCTATGCTAGTCGCTCCAACAATTCAGCGGAGGCGAAGTATAGTTCATATGAGGGAGAGTGCTTGGCAGCAGTTTGGGCAGTAGCACATTTCCGATGTTACCTATTTGGTAACCCCTTCACTCTCATCACTAATCATCAGCCGCTGAAGTGGTTGATGGAGTCCGACAAGCTTTCAGGGAAGCTTGCACGATGGGCTCTGATTTTACAGGAGTATGATTTCACGGTTGTTCACAGACCTGGAGTGGTGAACCGTGATGCAGATGGGTTGAGTAGAAACCCATGTCCCAGCCAGCAGGATCAGACCGGAGCACGTTGGCATGGTGAGACAGATGAGGAGATGGTGCCAGGTTGGCATGCATCAGCCTTTCTGTGTATATTTGCAGAGACATTGGTGGTATCTCTCTCAACGCATATAGGAGGAGTTATTGAGGTCACAGATCCAGAGAGTGAAGATATTGGTACAATTCAGCGAGACATTCATGATGATGTCTTAGTGATGGACTATCTTCGCACTGGTGTTGTGGGTGGCACAGTTGGGGCCAAGGAGAGAGACCGTGTTCTTCAGCGAGCCAGACGGTTCAGATTGGAGGGTAGACACCTTTTGCGTGTATGGGAGGATGGTAGAGTGCGAGTAGTACCACTTCCATCACAGAGACCACAGTTGGTCCGTCATGCTCATGAGGAGCTAGGACATTTTGGAGTAAAGCGTACATATAGCTTACTCCAGAGTCATTATTGGTGGCGTGGTATGCAGACCGAGGTACAGCAGTTTGTTGCCAGATGTGTGGTTTGTGACCGAGTTAGAGCATCATTCAATGCTCCTACGCCACAGTTACACCCATTACCTATCATGGGATTGGGTTACCGTTGGAGTTTGGACTTCACCGGACCTTTACCGCTGACTGTGAGACATCATCGGTATGTTTTGGTGATGGTGGAGCACTTCTCCAAGTGGATTGAGTTGGTGGCACTTCATGACAAGTCTAGTGAAGGGACAGCTTACTCGTTCCTGGATCGAGTTCTTAGTCATTTTGGTGCACCAGTTGAGGTTTTGACTGATCAGGGTACAGAGTTCTTGGGAGAGTTTCAGGTCTTGTGTGACAAGGCTTTGATTGATCATTGTACTACATCCCGAGATCACCCTGAGGCAGATGGCTTAGCAGAGAGAGTGGTTCAGACGGTGAAGAGAGGATTGCGAAAGTATGGTTTGCAGAGAGGCCACTTGGGAGATTGGGATCTCCAGTTACCTTGGTTGGCCATGGGCTATCGGTTCAGCCGGCAAGCCTCCTTAGCATCCTTCTCTCCATACTTTCTACTCTATGGACGAGATCCAGATTTACCTGCAGCCATTCGTCGAGATGCTACTGTAGTTTTGGACTTGGATGACCCCAATGTATGGATGAGCGCATGTTCTCAACGGGCAGAGATCTTTTGGAGAGTGATGCCGATGGCCTTGGAGAACTTGGCAATTGCTCAGCATAGAGATACTTTACGCTATGCTACCATTCGAGGAGGAGGTTATAGACCCTCGATCCGTCGATTTCATCCAGGCGACTATGTATATCTACAGCAGACAGCACCGACGACACTTGATGTTTCTACAGGCCGCACTATCTTGAGAGTGCGCGAGGTTTTGCCATCTGGAGTCCTTGTGTTAGAAGGACGTGATGGTGTTGTTTGGAAGGATCATGTGCGCAATTGTGCGCCATGCCACCTTCCAAACATTGATGGTACTATGGACCCAAGCTTGGCACTTGTACGTGCAGGCTTGAGGTGTATGTTATGTGGCTCTTCTGGTGGAGCTGCTACTATGTTAGTGTGTGATAGCTGCTCGAGAGGATGGCATATGGCATGTATGACTCCTCCCCTCATGGTGGTTCCTCAGGGACAGTGGTTATGTCCTAGATGTATTTGACCTATAGCTAGTTCATTCTTTATATGGTATAGATTGCAGACAGGCGACTAACAATGGGGCTCCATAGCACCCGGCCTCCTGATCTTTGCCCATTAGAGGGTATACCATATACTTAGAGTAGATGGCTATCTGGAGTTAGAGGGACCTAACCGCCAGCTAGGGGGGCGATTGTGGCACTTTAGAGTCTATGTATGACTTATGTGTGAGTTGTGCTTTTATAGTGTATGATGTTGACAGTGATGTATGTTGTGTAGCGATGTATATACGCACGACAGCTGTCACGCCATTTGTAGTTCCGCATCTAGATGCTCGGACACTGGAGTTCCAGTGATGGTAGTTAGAGTTATTCTAGCAGTTTCTCAGGGACTACTTTCCGATGGTTAGATTTCGTGTTCGGGGTACTGACTTCACGGTGGGGCCCACCGTCACTTTGCACCATTTGCACCGTCGGGTGTGCCGTCAGCGGGACCATTAGGGTTTCAGGGCTAGCTCGAGTCCAGGGGGTATAGTTTTGAAGTGAGCTCCAGAGAGCTCACTTCTCTGATGTTGAGCCTTCGAGTTCCTGGCTATGGTGGACAGAGGCCGGCGAGCGTCACTTGGATTCTCTATGCTTGAGTGGGTGTGGCTTGACTGTAATCAGTGCCCAGTTGTTGGCAGTTTATAGAGTGACAGATCAAGTACTGATCTGAGTTGAGTTGAGTTGAGAATGTTAAGCAATCTGATTATTGTGGCACTTTAGAGTCTATGTATGACTTATGTGTGAGTTGTGCTTTTATAGTGTATGATGTTGACAGCGATGTATGTTGTGTAGCGATGTATATACGCACGACATCTTCATCTTGAGTCAAAGAAGCTTCTAACCCAAAGTTGTGTACACCTGAAGTCCGAAGTCCAAAGACCAAAGTCCGAAGACCAAAGACCAAAGTCTGAAGTCCAAAGTCCAAAGACGTCAGTCCGAAGTCCAAAGATGCCAACCCGAAGTCTGAAGACACTAAACTACTTTGTATAGTTACTCCCAAAACTTTTAATACTTGTAACTTCTTATACAAACCTCCAAACTTTGCGATTTTGGTATCAATGGAAAGCCCTAAACGAGACGCTTCCAACAAGATATAGCACGTTTGATTTGGACTTGTGAACATTGAGATATAGCACCCGCAAGAATCTCAACCTATAACTTCCATTCCTCCTTTGGGTCTGCCCTCTTTCAATCCTGGCTGAGTCCATCTTCATTTGACACAAAGTTGACTTCTTTGGGCTTGATCAAAATACAAATTTCCTCTCATTTCTTCTCCATTTGGTTTCAATTTGGTTTCAGCAAGACACTTCTTCTTCAAAACTCGTCCAAAATGAAAAATGTGTGTACCACACTAACCCTCTACTTCTACTTTAAAAATGCTAATAAAAAAATCAAAAGCAAAAAATGTGGGTACCACATCATGCCTCACCAAAGAGAAACAAAGATAGTTTGATTGGTCATCACTCCAGCCTCACTACCAAGAGCACACCAAAGCACCAATGCTCTAAGTTCAAGGCACTTCACACAAACATGGTGCACAAACAAGAAGTAGAGAATGGAGGAGGTCCAATCATATAAAAGCTAAGCATAAACTCTCCATCTCATAAAGAACAATGGATTGACTCTATCACCATTTGGCATTTGATATAATAGGAGTTTTTATCTATGTCCTAAGCTACTAGAGATCACCAAGAATGAGATCAAACTATCTCTCCCAGCCAAAGCTACAAGTGTATAGATAATAATGGTACAATCACTAGGACAACAAGTGAGGGTGGAACAATTGGCTAGGGCTCTAGTCTAGGAACCAAAGATCTAGTGTTCAAACCCTATTGCGCACAATCTAACAAGATGGGCAAATTTTGCCAAACAATGACCAAGATCTACTCTAAACTAGCTAGCCTCATGCCAACAAGCTGGCTTGTTGGCCCTTCTAGGCCTTCATAGCTTCTCATAGCCCATAGCCTTATGTCTCAAAGCCTCTAAATGCCAAAATGAAGCCTTTCTTCTTGCCACTTTGAATCTAGAGAAACTCCTCCAAACTTGAAAAACTCCTTTTAAATCTGGCCAAAATTTGACGTAAACTCTAGCAAAATCCTAACGTAAACCCTAAAGTTGGCTAACCGCTAAATCCTTTGCTAACTCTTCACTTGAGCCAAATTGAAAAAATAGGTTTCTCCAAATTCACAAGGGTGGGTTCGCAACTCCACATTGAATTTCACTTTTTGAGTCCAACTCGCAACAAATTGATCTTGCTTTCACCTCTTGAGCTCAAAATCACAACCATTGCTTGAAAATTGCTTCTCTTTGCTCAAAGTTTGGCCAACACTTCCACACACCGTCTGTCTCACTACCAAATCTACATCAATTGAACAAGCTTTTGTACATTAGTGAAAACTTGAGCTCCAATTGAGGTACCAATTCAATGAGTCTTGGAGATACCGCCAACATTCTCAATTCCTATACCCAATTTCTCCTTGACTGCATTTCTCTAATCAATTTGTTTACACCACTCAAATCAACTCAATTCAGATCAATAATTGATCTATCACTCTATAAATTGCCATCAATTGGGCACTGCTTACAATCAAGCCACACCCACTCTAGCTAAGAGAATCCGACTGATAATGTAAGATTTGACTCACGATACAAAACGTTCTTAGTCATAAAAGTTGCCATCTGACTATTTGTAAGTACATTAAGCTTTTGGTCATAAGCGTTGCCACCTGACTCTTACGTGATTCACATGGCTCTTTTGGGCTCCGGCAGCCCACTAAAAGACAAAGTACAACAGTAATAATTCTGCCAGAGCTCATGCGCATGTCATGTTGGCCTGATGTTCAAACCCTCAGCTAGAGCCTATACGTCAAGCAGCTCTAACTCTGTTTGAGTCTCTCAAACAAGATATTTTTTAGGTTAATGGGTTGGGTGATATAACGGGCAACACAACTTTCAAACGTCCCATTCTATGGCGGGTTCAGTTTTCCTGGGAGCAAGCATATCAACTTTCCAGCAAACATATCAAGGTTCTAATTTTTGACCTTTGAGATTGATCAGATATGTAATATATCATAACTTTTTCATTTCTAGACGTGTTGGGCTATTCTATAGCTTAAATTGAAGGTTATAAAATGTTTGTCATGTGTGATTTAAAACTGAAGACAATAGATTAATATTGCATTGACATTGTTGAGATGAAATTTCTCTGTCAAACTAAAGTTTTCTATTTATATTTTTGAATTTTGTGAGCAAAATGGAAGAGATTGTACATAATGAGAATGTTTCGGGAGTTCTTCCACCTATGGAACCAAATACATTGGTGAGAGATTTGCAGGCTCTATCCAAGAAGAAGCTTGGTGCAAAAAAGAAAAATTCATCATCAAAGGATGCTCTTGTGAGAGGTATGATTTTGACTATTTCATATGTAGATTACAATACTATTCTAAAATAATAGTATGTTGATTAATGTCTACTATTGTCAATTGTGTTTATAGGTGTTTCTGTTCCAAAGAAGGCTAAAGTGGAATGGATTTCTAGTCATGTGAGGCTTTTTTGGATATGTGTGAAGACACTTATTTTAATCATTGTAACCAAGGCAATGTCAGTCAGGATCATTGGAAGGTGTTTGCTAATAGGTTCAGGGAAGCTATCAATATAACACCACCTTATGAGCCACAGATTCTCAAGAACAAGCTTGGTCTAGTTAAAAAATACAAGGTTGAGAGAGGAAAACAAACCACATGACTCCCATGAACACCCATGAACCAAGTTCATAGGAGCTTTATGAATAGATGCACTGTAACACCCATTTGTGCATGTGTGTGGTATTGTAATATTTAGCTTGGTATTACAAGTACTTAAGAGATATTATTTATATAGAGATAAAGGATGGTTCTATATTAGTCATGGTTAGCTAAAGTTAGTCATAGCTAAGATAGAGTGGACCTTACTTTAGAGGAAGTAGAAAAGATAAGCACCACTATTTTGGATTTTAGTGTGTTGACTTGGTATTATTCCTAGGTGTTTGGCTTTGAGGAAAGAGTTGAGAACTCTTGGGCCCCCAAGCCTTTTTGTTTTGGATTCTTCTTTAGTCCAAGGATAGCCCATGTGAAGGAATCCTTGACTTAGTGGTTGGGTCAAGATAAGACCACATGCTTAGGGGAATATGCCCATGTGAATGGATATTCCTCTCTACTTTTTGACTTTACTTGACTTTTAGTCTAGTAACTTGAGTTACTATGGAAATTAGTAACTTTGGTAGGTAACTATTTCACAAGTATATAAACAAGGGATGAGGAGGTACTCATCATCCTTTCATTTGCAACTATCTCTCTCTCATTGAGTTCTCTAGTGAGTAATGTCTTGAGTCTTGGAGTGTTAGTCTTGGAGGAGTATGATGGAGTTGGGGTTCCTTGCCTTCTTAGTCCATGGTGCACTACCATAATAGCCATCAGAGGTTCATCCTGAGTGAGAGACAGGCCGGCTCACATTTTTGGTTCCGTTGCCGGGACCTCTCTTGAAGGCAAGATAATGTTCCGCGTTCAATTCTACATTAGACAGAAGGAGGCTGTGAGAGCTCACTTGGAGAGAACATTAGGAGAGGAGAGGGCTGAACTTATGTTAGAAAACCAAGATCCATTTGTATACCCTTTAGTTCATTATGATGTCTTTGAGGTGATTTTGTACATCTTGTACACATGAGAGGAATTGGAGAGATTGTGTGAGGTGGATTGCAGATTTTGGGGATTAAGGTGATTTTGGGCAAAATCTCAAGTTTGAGATCTGGACTTGAAATTTCTACACATAATAGATTGGGTTATCTTTCAATTAGTACACTTGAAATTATTGTGAGAGCTACTATGCGCACTGGGCTTGAATTTTTGAAAGTTGATAGGGTAAAGTGCTCCCGCAACTGCATGCTCTCTGGAAACTTGTACAGAGTCTGCCATTTCTTCAATTTTTATTGAACTATACTGAAAATTTTCAGGATAATTCAATGCATTGTCTCCTACCTGCTGGCACAAAAATTAGAGAGAGATCATTCTTGCACAGGGAGTTATGAGTTTTTGAAATGAGGGGGGTGGTTTTCAGACCAAATCTGAAATATGTGTGCTGAATAGAAAGATGTCTAGGCCAAATGTCTCAATGAAAAGATCTGAAATTTTGCATGTAGGGATGCCTTGAAGTTGTGATCAATTGTGAAAAATTTCAGAGGACTATCACGTACTTGTGGGGAGATTTGAGTGACATTGTGAGGAAGGGTCAATTCTGCAGAGTGGAGATCCCATGCATGAGGAGTTTGAGAGCAACAAAAAGCATATTTGAGTGTTTAGATTCATCTTGGGAACATGGAGGGTCATCAAGAGTGGAAATTGAGATTATGCAAGGTTCCTCAAGGGTTTGAGGTGATTGTAGGGGTGGATTTGAGGAAAAAGAGAGTTTACAATAGAATTTGAAGAGAGTATTGAGAGGATCCAAAAACCTACACCACTTGGAGGAAAGAGTGAGTCTAAGTGCTTTCTATGTGGAGAGAAGAGACATAAGGCAAGTTCATGTCCATTGACCTTTGAGAGCGAGAGATTGAGAGAAAGGAGAGGCTTAACTGAGTTGGGTTTGCATGTTGGACCTTCTTCACCAAGATTAGGAGGGAGAAGATCTAAGACCAAGGAGTTGTGTGAGGTTTGTGGAGTGGAAGGACTTCCAAAAGGACATGAGTGTAGTGGAGTAAAAGCACTTTTGGAGACTTTGGTGAAGGATCTTGGAGAGAGTCTTAGTACAGCTACAGAAATACCACCACCTTCATCAGCTAGTTCTCAAGATTAGTGATGGAGATAATCTTTCAACTTATGGATAAACTATCCATGAGAGTTAGATTAATATGCACTCTAGGATTTGATGTTGCTATAGAAATCTTGGAGCAACCTGAACCTTTTGTGTTCCCTAGAGTGGATTATTCTTAGATGGTGTTAGTCATGTATATACTCTATTAGTAATAGAGTGAGAGAAAAGAAAAAAATTGAGAGAAAGAAAGATAATGAGAGGTTAAGATGGGGAAACTTCCGGTTTTCTTTGGCAAGGATGGAGAAGATGTAGAGGCCTTTGTGAGAAACTTCAAGAGAGCTTGCATAGGAAACAATGAGAGGAGGAAGAATGAGTGGGCCTCATTATTACCAGATTTCTTTGAGGATGCAGCACTTACATGGTATGAGTCAAAATACCAAAAGAGAGAAAGGAGAGATGAGGAAGAGGAGTCTTGGGAGACTTTGACTTCAACACTCATTGAGAACTTTTTTCCTGATGAGAGTTATGAGAGATTGATGAGTGAGGTTACATTTCTCAAGCAAGGAGAAAGAGAGAAAGTGAGAGTCTATGTGGAAAGAGTGGAAAAGTTAGAGTCCAGGTTTCGCAAAGTGTTGAGGAAGGGTGGGGATGATGTGGAGACTACAATGATTGGCATAGGGGCCATGATCACCAAGAATTTTGTGGGAGGGTTGAGACCACAAATTAGAAGCAAGGTGAGATATGAGAAACCTTCTTCCAAGGTTGAAGCTATCAAGATCGCAATTCGTATGGAGGAGAGTTTGGAAGGGGATGAGAGTGATTTGGTGGTGAAGGAGGTTGTGCATCCTTCTCAAGGCTACAAGTATGGTGGAACTTCTGATACTTTGGTGGCAAGGGTTGCACCGCAAGTAGTGGTTGCTCCAGTTCTTGCACCTCCACCAAAAGATCCACTTCAAACCATCACAGAACAACTTGCGGATCTCAAGATCAATGTGGTGCAACTATGGGAGAAGAGAGAGGTGGATCAGAATTTAGGGAGAGGGCCGAGGAGTTATAGAAACTATCCATATAGAGGAGGCCAACCAGCCAACAATTTCATGATAGAAATTGTTTTGGTTGTGGAGGAAGAGGCCATATCCAAAAGAATTGCCCAAATTCCACTTACCATGGAAGAAGGGGTTATGAGGGAGCCAATAGAGGGAAAGAGGGAGGTAGTGAAACTTGTGACAACCCGGCAAATATCACTTTTGTGGTAATCGGGTAAGTAAAGTTCGTTCCCGCAGAGATACGAGTCAGAAATGTCCAAATACAAAGTCAAACAATAACATGTAGTTCTTCTTGGTTGCGTCTTTAATCTCTCAGGTAGAAACCACACCCAGAAGAGAGTAACAAGCACTGACTCGCAGTCTTGTCACAAATTAACACTCCATAATCACAACTCCATCAAATCTTTCCAAACAATCTTGATTGTGATGATTCAAGCTCTCCCGAAAACGGCACTTCACTGCAAAACAACTTCACCTCGGAATTGTGTTCCACCCCTCCACTGAAGGCACAACTTCCTTGATCGAAATTGCTTCACATCAACTTTGCACTACACTCACAAATGCAGAATACTACCAACACTACAATTCCTCTCAGATCTGTCAAGGCATTGCTTTGATTGCACTTCACTCAGGATCAAACACACAAAATGAAGATCAAGGCTGTGGAATCCAACATCTAACAAACACACTGACTTGCACTTCAAATTTCTCCAAACACTCACAAACACAATTGCAAAGCTGATACTCGGAATCAAGCTCAAGCAACAAGCACTACTTCACAGCACTTTGCTTTATCTATTCTCAGAAATAATGAGCACTGAACAACAATTTCCTGCAAATGCCACTCTTATATAGTGAGCAATCGACAGTTCTAACATTTATACCATTCTACCACAACTGTTCTAACCTGCTGATCCAAAATGACAATGCACCTCTTCATATCTACCCCTTCAAATCTCAAATCGGTTACTAATCCGATCCGATTTCTACTTCTTCCTCGGCTTTGAAACCTGAACCCGAAGTAATCTTACTTCCTACTACATTTTCCTCGGGTTTCACATCTCCTACTTCTTCGACCAGATCTAGCAATTCTCTTTCTTGATCTGAAATTGCACTAGTGGGTAATCTATCTAACTCTTCATCTTTCGAACCACTCTTCTCTAATGTCTCTGAGGGCAACTCCGAAGACATTTGGATTCCTATGTTATCTACTTCGGGTTTTGCCTTAACATCTTTCCGAAGCTTTTCTAACTCTATTTTCACTAAGTCTAATCTAATTGAGATGTTATCCTCTACTTCTAACACCTTTCTATCTACACGAGTTCTTAGTTTGATTAAGAAGGCATTCATCTCCATGTCCTTCGCTTGTCTTTGCCTCGTCTCTTGCACCAACAACTTCAACTCATGCAGTCGTGCTTCTTCAATTCGAACGCTGGCTTCTGTACTTAACATTGCATCCACTCTGAGGACTATCTCCTTCAATGGCTCCAATCTTGTCTTTTGTTCTCGTTCCCGATCTGCAAGCCATTCCTCTCTGTACATTGCCAACTCTTCCTTGAACTCGGCCTTCACCGCTTCCTTCTCTTTCTCCTTCTATACAACTTTCTCTTCCTGATTACGAAGTAACTCTCATAATCTCTCTTCTTTTCTATACCGCACAAACAACTCTCTTTGCCAGAGTTGCTTCTTCTCCTCCATACTCTCCATCACTTGATCGAGCTCTTGTTCCTTTGATGCTACCCTCACCATAGCATGGATAAGCTCTACTCTTGAATCAGCAAACTACTGCTTCAAGATTTCGTGCTCCGCTACCTGTCTCTCCCTTGCGATGTCACTCTTCCTCGCAAGATCCTCTCGATAGCTCACTTCTCTCTTCAGGTCTTCGATTACCTGACTTCTCTCTACTACTTCTACTCGCAGTACTTCTCTCTCCTTCTCACCTCGGGTTATACTCCTCTTCAACTCCGAGTTCTCCTCTTCTAATCTTGCTACCACCTGCAATACCGTCTTTACTTCTGGACAAGTTGACTGCATCTCCTTCTTTTTTTGCTCCAACTTCACCAACAACGGGCACACTACCTCTTGCAGGTACTCTACTCCCTCACTGGCAACTCCTTCCTCCCACGGAGTAATTTCTTGTTTCTCCTCATGTTCTCCTGATACGCGCCTTCTTCTCTGAAGTCTTCGTATCGAGATTGATGCCTCACTACCCGTGCTGTCTTCTACCTCTTTGTTCACTTTACTTGGCCCCGCCTCACACTTTTCCCTACGTCTCGAGCAAACTCCTCACTATACTGCGATCTTCTTCTCCTCAAGCACCGGTACTTCGTCTTCCAGCGCCGCATTGTCTTCGACTTCTACTTCGGCTTGCACTTCTTCTTTGTATTCTTCAGCCGCTGGTGCCGAGGTCATTTCTCCACCGTCTTCACTGTCACTGCTAGTATCTCCGCTCTGCAGTGTCAGCTCAGGTTCCTCCTCACGTTCCGAATCCTCAGTCTTGAGCTCGGCCTCGCCTTCTGAGTCTTCATCTTCTGACTCAATCACCACCATTCCTCGCCTCGGGTTATTTTTCTGCATCTTCCAAGGTTTCTTGTTTTCTTCGGCTTTTGCGTGCCATGTTCTCTTCTTTGTTGGGGTACTTACCACGACCTCCACATTTTTCCCTGTCTTTGCGTAGTAGTCGTCCGTGCTCCAGATTTGGAGAATGTATTGCTGCTCCTCTGCGTCGACTTCTCTTCTCAAGTCAGGATGGAAATGAGACACCATTCTATTGCGCTCTGCCAAATTGAGCAAATTCAACTCGAGGTAGAAATGTGCTGCAAATGGCACGATGTAGTGTGGAGGCGACTTATCTCGCAGATTCCACACCATCTGCCTTGTTCTCCCGTGAAAACACCTTGCCCAATTGATCAGTTCTCCTGCAAATAGCTTGTGAAAGAACACCGCTTGGTGTTTCATCACATAAGTGGTTCTCTCCGGCTTCACGATGGCCATCAGTGCACTCACAATTCCTCTCTTCACAAGGTCTTTGTAGCTCTCAACTTTGTACCCATTCTTCGTTCTCTTCGATGAGAAGACATCTCTCACCTCTTGTGTTTCTTGGGCTATCTCTCCTTTCCCCAAGAACGTGGCTCCCTGCTCTGAACCCGCCTCCTTCCCGAGTACGAGTCTCCAATCCGACTCTGTCCAGCAAGCCAGATTTCCTCTCTTCCCTTCTTCCTCGGGACCATCAAGACACTTACTCTTGATGATTTCTGTCATGAATCCTGGAAAACTTACGTTCCAATTCCATGCCAAAAAGGTGATCCGAAGTCGGCTCAAGACTTCGATCCTTGCTACTACATCTAATCTCCGAATTGCATGATTTACTACGAATTTCGAGTTTTTCTTCCCTCCTCCCATCTCTTTTGCTTTCTTACTATCTCTCGATTTCTCTCTCGCGACTTCTCCCTTGCGCACTAACCCGAGTCCAACTTTATTTCCCTTTCCCCGATCACCTGCAAGACAACTCCTCGACGGCGAAGGAAAATTGCTCAACATTTCATCGTTGCAGTTTCGATTTTTATAGAGTTGCACTTCTTTGTCTTCCGTCACTTCGAGTTTCTACCGAGAAATCACACCTCCGGCATGCACTTGTCACTGTCAATCAACCTTCGCGCGTATGAGCCGCCAGTTTTGAAACGGCCCCTTCTTGAATTTCTTGCCCCGACAAAAGGTTGTTAGACTGTCTTTGCCTCGGGTTGAGCTCCCTTCGATCCAAAGACAATTTACTTCGTATTGTATGCTAATAGGGCATTTCTGAGTAGTTTGCCTTATGACCCAAAGTCACTTTACTTTGGGTTTCATCCCAAAGACAATTTTCTTCGCCTTCTTCGGCCATACAGGCGCAATCCAACTTCTCTATACACTTCTTCTCCTTTATTTTGAAAAAAAACAAAAAATGTGGGCACCACAAAACCCAAGTGGCTCCTAATCCCAACAAAGGTAAGGAGATAGCATCCATAGATATGGTTGAGAGCAAGTATGAGAAGGGAGAGTGCTCAAACTCCAAGAGTCTTAATTTGAAGCTTTTAGCACAAGAGAGGAAGAGAGCTCATTTTGCAAAGGATGTTCACTCTTCTCAAGGATTTACTTCAAGCAAGGATACTCCTATGTCTACTAGGAGCACTCGCACCTCAACACCATCAACAACAAAGACTCCAAGGAAGAAGTTGGGGATGGAGGACTTCTTGATCTCAAAGCAACAATGGAACTACAATGTGTTGGAGGATGTTGGTAGTCATAAGGCTAACATCACAGTGGGCCAATTGATTGCTTTGAACCCTACCTTGAGGAAGGAACTTAGAGGTGGTTTGAGTTCTACAAGGAGCAAGAAGAAGAAGGCAAAAGCTCCAGTATCAATGGGGGTGGTGGATGCCAAGCCAACACCATGGGAGGCTTGTGAATATGCCTCCAAGATTGATGTGAGAGTGAATGGTCACAACATCAAGGATGCATTGGTTGATGGAGGATCATCAGTGAATGCCATATCAGAAAGGTTGATGAAGAAGTTGGGTATGATACCCTCAAGACCTTCAACATTTGTGGTGAGCATGGCAAACAAGCAACAAGTTTGACCAGTAGGGATGATGGATAAAGTGGTAGTTTCAGTTATGGGAGTTCAAA
Organism: Lunularia cruciata; assembly: GCA_948567375.1. Lineage (NCBI taxonomy): Eukaryota > Viridiplantae > Streptophyta > Marchantiopsida > Lunulariales > Lunulariaceae > Lunularia > Lunularia cruciata. The sequence goes on along the minus strand of OX419757.1, from coordinate 63,654,848 downwards.
ATCTCATGACTTTCCAAGTCTTGAAGGATTCAAGCTATGACTTACTTCTTGGGAGGCCATGGTTGAGAGCAGCACACACAACTAATCGATGGCACAAAGGGTACTTGAGGATTGGGCCATCAAACCATAGAGTCACAGTTCCTGTGACTAACACCACCAACACTTCACATTCAGATACACCATCTTCTGATTATTGGGAATCAGATTCTGAAGAAGGAGCTTCAGGTGTGGACACAAGGATGGAGGAGGAGACTTCCACGGAGGAGGATGAATCTGAATCTGATTTAGATGTGTATCCTTTGTGTGCTATGGATTTTTCACCTAAGCCAAAGGTTTTGAAGGACCCAAACAAATCACCATTGACACTTGAGGAGGTAGAGAGAAGATTATCTACCCTCAAGTATGGCCCAAATGTTACCAAGGAGGAGAAGGTGAGATTTGAGGAGATTTTCCGCAAGTTCATCCATGTGTTTGCTTTTAGTTACAAGGATTTGAAGGAAGTCACCTTGGAGGAGCACAAGATAGAGGTGGAGTCACATGCAAGACCAATCCGCCAAAAGCATAAGCCCACCAATATCTTTGGTTGTGAAGGAGGAGATTGATAAGCTCAAGGAGGCTAGATTTATCTTTGAGGTAGAGAATTCAGAATGGGTGTCTCCAATTGTCATTGTGAAGAAAAAGAATGGCAAGCTTCGGGTATGTGTGGATTACAAGAAGCTCAATGCTGTTACCAAGAAGGACTACTACCAGTTGCCATTCATTGATGAGATCTTGGAGGAGGTTGCAGGTCATGAGAGGTACAATTTTGGAGATGGTTAAAGTGGATATAACCAAATCAAGATTGCATCAGAGCATCAACAACTCACCACATTCACCACACCTTGGGGAACTTATGCTTTCAAGGTCATGCCTTAGGCTTTGCAATGCTCCAGCCACATTCCAACGGTTCATGAACAAGGTATTTGAACCTTTCATTGGGAACTTTGTGAGAGACTTCATTGATGACTTTTGTGTCTAAGGGAGCAAGGAGGAGCACTTTGAGCACCTAATCAAAGTCTTGCAACGCTTGGATGAGGCAAATGCATCACTCAACCCAGAGAAGTGCATTTTTAGATGTGAACAAGGTCTACTTTTGGGGCACATCATCTCCAAGGATGGAATAGCAGTTGATCCAGAGAAGGTGAGGAAAATCTCAGACCTTCCATTCCCTTCAAGCTTGACAAAGTTACGCCAATTCTTGGGGATGGTTGGATACTATAGGAGGTTCATCTTCTTGTTTTCCAACAAGGCTTATGCATTGACCATCTACATGAAGAAGGGTGTAGATTACATGGTGATTTTGGAGGACAAGGAGGCTCTCAAAGCTTTTGAGGAGCTCAAGCAATCCCTTGTTGTAGCTCCAATTCTTGCTAAACCTGATTGGAGTAAGCCCTCATCCTCTACATTGATGCTTCTAATGTAACTATAGGATGCTGTAATACCAAGAGCTAGCCATATGATATAGATGTGAAATTCGATTTGGTAACATCTAGAATGATGTTATACATGATGGTTGAAATAGATCAGATAGAAGTATCACCAAAAGAGTACTTCTACTAATAGTGCAGAAATTGAAATAGACTTGAGAACCTTAGAACCAATAGCTAGACATATGATTTAAAGGTGAGAATTGGTTTGGTAACATATGGAAGGATGTTACACATGATGGACTAAACAGATCAAAAAGAAGTATCACCAGAAGGGGACTTCTACTAATAGAGTAGGAACTGAAATATGCCTGAAATCTTTGAAGGCAATTTCGGAGGCCTAAACGGATGAATTAGGCCTTGAAAATGTGCAGATCCCCCCCCCAATAGAGGAAAGGCTGGCCTTCCTTCCCCCTTGCTTTGTCTTGTCGAGAGCTTTCCAATGGTACCTTACTCACATGATTCTGAGATTCCTACAGGAAGATTCCCTAAAAGATTCCCTTTGGTCAAAGCTTGTTTGACCAACCAGATAGGACCTAGACCAGACATTTCACCCATCCAAGTAAGTAATCCAAGGGTGGAGCTTGCTGACATGTCACCTATCTGTGTCCTTAATCCTATGGTGGAGCTTCCTTGGCGCAGATCCTCTTTGTCTATATAATAAAGAGAAGGTGCTCCCTTGGGGCATCGATTGTTTGAGTGTGCAATCTGTGTTTTCTCTCTTCTCTTGTCCTCGGAGTATTACAGATGCACTCTTAGTCAATTAGACCAAGATGGGCATGATCATCCAATAGCTTATGCTAGTAGGCAGATGGTTTCAGCAAAGAAGAACTACTCTTTCATGGAGAGAGAAGGGTTGGCAGTGATCTTTGGTCTCAAGAAGTTTAGACACTACTTGATTGGAGGGAAAGCACCATTGTCACGGATCACAAGGCTTTGAAGTACATCTTCAACAAGCCTAATGTTGAAGGGAGACTAGCAAGGTGGATGATACTCTTGTCTGAGTATGACTACACCATTGAGGATAGGCCAGGAAAGAAACATGCAAATGCTGATTTGTTATCTAGAGCCTATGATCATGATGGAGATGAGCCAGTGGATGATTCCTTCCCGGATGAGGAGCTCATGACAATCTCAGTCACTCAAGAGGTACAATGGAGTACAAGGAGATTGAGGATTTTGTGACAAGAGGTAAGTATCCAGAAGGGATGCATGCTAGTGAGAGGAAGGCCCTTGCAGCAAGATCTAGACCTTACACAATGGTGGAGGAACACCAAGGAGCAAATGGTCTACTTCGAAGAGCAGTGGGTAAGGAAGAGTCTATCCTACTCCTAAAGGAGTTTCATGCAGGTTTAGTATGTGGAGGACACTTTGTAGGAAAGGTGACTGCTTTCAAGATTCTAGATGCAGGTTACCATTGGAGAGGGATTTTCAAGGATTGTCTTGATTATTGCAAAACTTGTCATGTTTGTCAAGCTTTTGCTAGAAAGTCTACATCCACTCCACCACTTAGATCAATTCCATTGCTAGGATCGTTTGAGAAGTGGGGAATTGATTTTGTAGGTCCTCTCAATAGAACCCCAAGGAACAATCGGTACATTGTGGTAGTTATTGATTACCTTACCAAGTGGGTTGAGGCTAGACCATTGAGGGACAAGAATGAAGATGAAGTGGGTAGATTTCTTTATGAACGCATTATCACTAGGTTTGGATGCCCTTTGGAGTTGGTTTCTGATAGAGGAGGAGAGTTTACAAGAAGCATTACTACAGCCATGCTACGGCATTTCTCTATCACACATAGAGTAACTACATCCTATAAGACAAATTCCAATGGCTTGGCAGAGAGAACCAATCAGACCTTGTGCATGATATTGGCCAAAGATGCAGAAATGGAGGGGGCTAAACATCATTGGGACAAGAGGATTCATGCAGTTTTGTGGGAGTATAGGACAACCATGAAGACTTCCACCGGATATTCTCCATTTCAATTGGTGTATGGTATTGAGTCTACCTTACCTATTCACTTTGATCTTCCTACCTTCCAAAGCATTCATAGGAGATTGAAGAAAGCACAAGGAGGTGATGCAGAGAAGTCAAGGAAGGAACAACTCATGGAGTTGGAAGAGGAAAGAGCAGTTGCTATGGTTCGAGTGGAGCAAGCCCAAAGGAAACAAAAGGAGAGCTATGACAAGAGGCAAGGCAAGAAGAAGGTGGAGCCTTTCAAAGAAGGTGATTGGGTAATGTTGTTTGATTCCATTCGATTCAAGGGAGTGCAAAAGAATTTTTTGCCTAAGTACTTTGGACCTTTCATAGTGGAGAAGGTGTGCGGCAATTACAACTATGATCTCAAGGAGTTGGGAGGAAGACACTTTGATAGGATTAACCATATAAGTTGAAGATGTACCATAGAAGATAGAGAGACCTTCACTTTGAGGACAAAGTGAAAACTTAGTCCGGGGGTAAATGTAACACCCATTTGTGCATGTGTGTGGTATTGTAATATTTAGCTTGGTATTACAAGTACTTAAGAGATATTATTTATATAGAGATAAAGGATGGTTCTATATTAGCCATGGTTAGCTAAAGTTAGTCATAGCTAAGATAGAGTGGACCTTACTTTAGAGGAAGTAGAAAAGATAAGCACCACTATTTTGGATTTTAGTGTGTTGACTTGGTATTATTCCTAGGTGTTTGGCTTTGAGGAAAGAGTTGAGAACTCTTGGACCCGCAAGCCTTTTTGTTTTGGATTCTTCTTTAGTCCAAGGATAGCCCATGTGAAGGAATCCTTGACTTAGTGGTTTGGTCAAGATAAGACCACATGCTTAGAGGAATATGCCCATGTGAATGGATATTTCTCTCTACTTTTTGACTTTACTTGACTTTTAGTCTAGTAACTTGAGTTACTATGGTAATTAGTAACTTTGGTAGGTAACTATTTCACAAATATATAAACAAGGGATGAGGAAGTACTCATCATCCTTTCATTTGCAACTATCTCTCTCTCATTAAGTTCTCTAGTGAGTAATGTCTTGAGTCTTGGAGTGTTAGCCTTGGAGGAGTATGATGGAGTTGGGGTTCCTTGCCTTCTTAGTCCATGGTGCGCTACCATAATAGCCATCAGAGGTTCATCCTGAGTGAGAGACAGGCCGGCTGACAACACAGAATTAGAGGTGGTTCACCCAAAGAACAAGGCATTCTAGGAGCATGTGATGGTGGTATTAACAATTCAATAACTAGTGAGAGAGGGTTTGTACACTTGAATGATGAAACTATTGATGGGAGTGAGGAAGCATCTCATATAATCAAACTGAACAATCATATATGGATATTTTGATATATGATATTGAGAAAGAAACACCACAAGTCTCTACACCTTCTCTAGAGACAATTGGTAATCATGCTACAATCAATCCTAGGACAAAAGCTTGTGCTCAACCTAGTGTTTTTGGGCAACGTAACAAAAAGAGAAGAGTATCAAAAGAAGGTGAAGATGGAATACAAAATTGTATGCTTGAATTTAATCAAGTAGTGAAGGAAGTAAATGAGAAGAGATCCTTGCAGGAAGATCATAAATTTGACTTGATGATGGTTCAAGAACAACACAAGATGGATTTAATGAGCCAAATGCTTAAACTGAAACGTATGGAGCTTAAAATCTTGAAAAACAACCAACGTGGACCGCCATCTTGAGTAAGTAAATACCTTCACTCTCAAACTACATTTGCTATATCAAGATGAGCATGAGTACTTTTGAATTGCTTGTACAAAGCTGCTCTTACTAATTCACCTCTAGTTGTACTCCATTTATCTTCTGCAAATCCTGGGAGTGGCAAAATATGTGCTCTATTCATAAGCTCATCCACTACATTGAGGTCAGTAGGTAATGGTTCTCCTTGTTGAATTACAAAGTTGTGTTGTACTGCACATGCAAGTGTCACTCTTGAAACAACTTCCCATTGGTCAGTCCCTCAATATGCTCCATCTACCTTTCAATTGACCAAATGCATTCTCCACACGTGCACGTGCTTTTGATGTATGGTTATCAAATACATTTTGCATAGGTTCTCCTTGATATGAATGTCGACGCCAATGTTTCAACAACCATTGATGTAATGGATAGGCTGTATCTCCAAGGATCAATGGTGGAATCACTTGTATCATATGGTTTTCTTATGGCAAAATGAGTGTTGATTGAGTGAGAGTTGTCCCTGATTCCATTGCCTGATATAAGTTGGACTGTTGTAAATGTGCAACATCCTAAGTAGATCCAAGTATTGTACAATACAAGTCCCAAACCAAAGATCCGCATCACAAATGCCTTGTAGCAGAACAGAGTAATATGAGTGTCTATTCCTATAGTGTCTAGGATAAAATCTCATAGTTGGTTTAGTTCTCAATTTGATATGTGTACCATCTATACAACCAATGATTTGTGGAATTCCACAGATCTGTGCAAACTTTGACAGTGCAAACTTTGACATACTCTCAATACATTCTGCTACTGTAGGCCATCTGATGTATATTTAGAGTATATTTTGTCTTTATTTGTTAGTATCTTGACTATAATTATAGTGTACTTCACTACAGTCAATTCACCAAGACAATACAGATCACTAAGAGTTCTCAATGGTGAATTGTGTACAAATCTAAGTAAAATTATAGCTACACATTTTTCTAACTCCACTCTTTTTCTAGCACATAGCCATTCAGACATAGTGTGCATATGTGGTTCAATCTCATCAACCAATTTCTTAAAACTCTGATATGACATTTGATACCTGGTTCTCATATGATTGTTTAGAAAGTCTAAATCCATTGACCATACTTGCTTGTGAACAATCTCCCACCATGTGTTTTGTCTTGGTATCACCCAGAAGTCTCTTGGTATTTCTCTTTGAGATAGCAAAAAAAAATTATTTGCCATCAAGAACCAGCTCCAGAACTCTTGTGTAATATCTTTCTCTTCATAAAATGTTTCTCCCATCAACAATGTGGCTAACTCCAAGAGATTTTCTGTTTTAGACTCCATCAACCAGAAAAACATGAGATCACAAAAATCTATCTTGAATATATGAAAGAGGATTGAAAGCTGAATCCAATGAACTTTTTTCTATTCAAAACGAGAGTGAGAGGCAAAAGATATGGACATTTGCAAGTCCGGAACTCCTTACTTGTCATACCCTAGTAGGAAAACTGGTTACCTGTTAGCACCAATTAATAATCCAAAGTGACCTGTCATTTAAGGTGTATTTATATGTGTGACATACAGCCAAGTTTATTGCCCGGACCTTTGCACTCCCATGGACACCTAAAGATACTCTTTCTGTCAGTGCTTAGAAGGCTAACGTACGGCAATACTGCCGGACATCACTGAGCCATGTGAAGTGGCCTTCTGTCCACCATACTCTCAGGCATAGGACTGGCGTAGCTGTAGGGACCGCATAATGATTTGACTGTCAGTACATAACGTTCTTAGTCATAAAAGTTGCCATCTGATTGTTTTAAGTACATAAAGCGTTTGGTCATAAACGCGGCCATCTGTTCTTGGTCATAAACGTTGCCACCTGATACAGATAGTCAGATGGATATATGCACATCAAATTTGTCGAGAAGAAATTCTCATGTTATGTACCTGACTCACTCATGAAGTGCATATCCGAAGGGCACTTAGAAATCAAAAACCATTTTGCTGACACGAGTTATTTCATAGCACCTCACAGCAAAATGTAAAGAGTTTATTTATAGACTCCTGCTGTTGAGTAGCAATGGTCGAGCAGGTACTTACAAATATGATATATAAATAATTGAAGATCTGTGTCATCTGAGATATCTCTGACGGCACAGATCTTGAGTACTTTATACAGAACTGAAGAGTTGAATAACTCGGATTTTTCAGTAGTTAACAGGAAGTCAAGCATGACTTACAAAGATAATCATCTGAGTTTCTGTGGAATAGACTATCTACAGCGTTGCAGCCCACAGGGTTGCAGGACGACAGAAGAGCATGTACACAGTGACTGCAGTAATTTACTGAAAATCAAGCCTTCTCATGAGTAACATGATCCTCCACAATTTGGATTCATATCCAGCACCTATACAAGTATGTGGAACTATTGGTCTGTCTACTGAGCAAAATGTCGTCGAGATACGTTGACTTTAATGCCTGTTTTCATGAGTAAGGTGAGTATCATACTCACAGTGTACTGAACCTGAAAACCAGGCTCTAACTGGAACTCAAAAAAGAGTATCAGGATTGCAGCCGTAATTTTCATTTGAATATAGGCTGTTTGTATTCCCAAACATATCCTTGGACCCGCCTGCACATGTCAACATCGATGCTGAACCCTGACTGTTGTAGACATTACGTGTTCAGGCAGTAGGGGACAAACATGTACTACATAAAAGAAGTTGTTTATTGTCTTCTGTTTTGATCCACAAGTTCCAGGGCGGAGAATTTATTTTTCTCATCGACAGGGAACTTTTAGTCTATTTGTCAACTTATGCATGATCCGAAAAGTTCATCCTTTGAGAGAAGACAACGAGACCTGAGCATATATGTAAGCGAAGTACCATGAGTGGCGATGATGTACCTGAAAGGCTGAGAATTTGAAGGGGGATTCTGGTTGGAAAACCCCGTCTTGCAACCACCTTTCTGGCCGGAACTCTTCAGCATCAGGACCCCATAAGGATATCAATCGCCCCATAGAGTACGGATGGTAATTGACGTTACATTGGGCTTTGATGACAGTACCATCAGGCATAACATCATCTTTCGTGGAGAATTTCGCATCCTGCATTCAGGTGTTAAATATCAGCATATCTGTTAGAACATTTGTAGGCAACTCCTGAGATTGGTATCGTAATTGGCATATGAGCGAATATGGTAGAGGCCTTCTATTTACTCAAGGACACATCCGATTTGAAGCATATATACATGTCACTAGATTTCCTTCGTGTGATATCTAGGAACTAGATCATGAACTCCGACTCTAAAAGGAGTAATACGTAATCCAAACTTACGTTCGAAACCGAGGGATAAAGTCGGAGAGTTTCAGTTATGGTGGCATGTAGGTAATGCATATCTTTTATGTTGTCATAAGTGAGACGCTCCACGAAGCTGGAAACTGTTTCATCAGCCGAAGAATCCAGAACTTTGTCCATCTCTTCCAAACATTTCTCTGTTATATCAGGCCTGTCCATCACGCAGTAGATGAACCAAGCAAGTGTGCCTGCTGTTGTGTCACGTCCAGCAAGAAGAAAATTGATCACGACATCCCTCAGCCAGTTGTCTGATAAAATATTCCCTTCATCGTCTTTGTGTTGCATGAACCTTGACAGCAAGTCTTCCTCCTGTCAATTATCCATCCAATGTAAGTTTAGCTAAAACTATATTTACAGATGAACGTCTAGTGGTACTCATGACCGCTAGACGTTCCAAAGTAAGATAAGGAAAACCGTCCATCCGGTCGACAACATCCCGCTGGAAGAATGGCTGTCTTGTCAAGAAAATTAGCAAATGTGCAGCTCAGGTATTTGGTCTTTTAAACCTGAACAGCTGTAGGTTTTTCTGAACGGTGAGAGTGGAGGTGTAAACTGACCACTGGCTGTCCCCTCGACTTGAGACTTTCGATTTCGACTCTTCGGGTGTTGATAATGTTAAAAATGTAATCATCGATTTCCCTCCGAAATCTGCCCACATCCCTCTCCGACCCTATACTAAGAGCTCGTTTGATCTTCCAAACTGGACCGACCTGCCTGTGCTGTAATAAATTACCAATTCCATGGAAAGCGTCGACGAATTTGACTCGCGGAAGGTCAGGTCGCAGTGTAGAAGTGTCCACACCGAATCCAATTTTGCTGTAGGAGTCCATGGTCATACGCAGGAGAAGGTCCTGCAAATATCAAAAAAGTGCACAGTCAATTTGGTGGGATACATGTTTCTACGAGGTGCTGGTTCAGCTAAAGCCTAAAATAATTTTCCACGGATAAAGTTGAGACCCAAGATGCACCATCCAGTATTGGGAGTATGACTAACTTGCAGATCCACTGTCTTCCCGGCGTCAGCGACCGCTCCGAGAATGTTTGCCAGTTTAACTGCGTCAGCGCCGTACACAACTGAGCTGAAATCGCGGAGCTTCCGAGAGCTAAACTCCAGGCTAGCAAGCTTCCTGATAAGTTTCCACCTCTCGCCATCTATGACAAATATGCCATCTCCAAGAAATACATTTGCGGTTTCATGTAATAAAGCTCCCTGCAATAATTCCAAATTCCAATAATTCCAAAATCAAGGGAGATAAATATAATGTTCGAATGATTCTTAAAACTACAGCAGGATAGTCCTGCTCCTCATACTTTGTCGGCACTCAGGAACACAAAATTATGATTGATAGTAGTTGTTGCTCAATCAGAACTACAGGTTTCAATTTCTCGGAATAGGATTGCCAAAATATAGGAAGTACTATAACACTCCTGTCTGCGGTATAAATTTCAAGAGCCAAATGACATGAAGATAACGAACCTATGATTTAAAGAGAGGTCCCAAATATGTCTACATGAAGAACCTCACCCTCATTCCCGACGGTGACCGTCACTTATTAAGCATTCATCAGATAGACTAGAACACTAGATTTGCAGCAATTTCTGTTGGAAAACTGGAAAAGGCCTTCCCGTCAGACCACGGTGAAATCAGGTGCTTCCCCGCACCTATTCTAGACCAATTCACTAATTTATGAGAATTTGGTTTTCTGGCGTTGTCCCTGGCATATTGTCATTGTCAAGTACTTTCTGGTGATGATTTTCTCTTGAGATAGAACTCGACAACCGTACCTTTAGGTAATTAGTCCAGTTGGTTTTGAGCATATACTCGAGGTTCTCAGCGTTTGCAACAAAGTACACAGTGCGACCCATAAGTTCCATGGTGAGCGTGCCTGTTGGATGAGTTTTCATGTAGTCGGTGATCCAGTCATGAAACCTGCGATAATTTGTGGAGAACTCCAAGAAACAACCAGAAGAGGCCAACTCTTCGGGCCGATTCGGTTTCGCTGCTGCCATCTATATATCCACAAGTAAGAAAGGAATGTCACCGACAAGAGCGCAATGACTTCCACAGCCATATACGCCATCTCAAATATACGTAGGTCTCCACGAGCTGCAGTGAACTTGCAAATCTCTAGCAGCTTCAAGCTTCTTAAATGAAGCTGGAGTATCAAAGTTTCTCTTGAGAAACCTGCATGTAAGCGGAAGTTAGGGTGATAGTCAAGAACTCCAGAGCAATCACGATCCGCACAGAAGGAGTGAAGCAATTGACTTCCTAAGGTACTTCCCAATCCTCGGCAAATGACGCCGTGCTTTTCCAACAGATCATACATAAGCGTTCATTTCATGCTAACTGGAAGAATACAAGCTACCACGATTCTTTGCAACTCACTCATCGGATAGTCAAGTGTTCCTCAAATAAACTGTGCAGTAGATTATTCAGAGACGAAACCGTAAAGCGATGAGCTCCAGAAACAGTAGTCGATGAAATCTAGAGTTCATGCCAATGACCAACTTCCGAGATTTAATACAGCCGCTCAATATAGCGATGTATAACTGTCTGCACCTTTGGAATTTGCACTCGTCCAAATTCGCCCATGCGATAAAGAAATTCGCCTAGACAACGTGATGGACTATCTGTCTCCGTTTTGGCTACTACGGTGAGCGTGAACGTCACACACTGGTACTGGTTGAGCTGGGCATGGCTTCGTGATCTTGAAGGTGAAGGTGGAATTTGACGTGACAGCACCTTTCCGGCTTTAGTCAGTGCAATCCCTGTGAGAGCGAGAGGTATAGTTTCAATACTGGAAAGTCCAATCAGATCCTGCTTTATAGACTGTCCCTGAGATATTGTGCAGCTGGACCTCGTAGACTTGAAATGTCTCTACACTCAGACAACGTTGGATTCCTCGTCCACTAGCGAAGACATCGAAGGCCGTACTTACTGGCAGAGGTTATTGGACTTCCCAAATTACAGTTGCTTAATTCCATAATGTTCGAATCAAAATGATCTTACCTACATCAGATCGGCTTGCTTGTTCTCACGTAGTATGCATTTGACTTAATTACAGACTTATGCAGAATATGAATATGTGTTGGAAGTACCATATCACAGGCTCATCATCAGGGAATTAAGAAGCGTTCGTCACTCAAGCAGACCAAGCTATTAACTTGTGACTCTTACATACACCATGCTCTCGGGAACATCTTGTTCCCTTTCGCGGTCGCCTTTTCCTTCTAGGTGGTGGAGGTTATCAGAAATAACGTCTTCTCGGACGTACAACTGAACTTGGGTGAGGTTACCCACCGGCATATCCAGTTGTGGGCCTCCAAATCTCAGGTTCTCGAGTTAGCTTGAAAACGTGAGATATAAGCTTTGTAACCTCAGTTTAATCAACTCTTCGCAGTGATTGCATAGCTCATGTGTTGTTGCTCGTTCCTTGGGGTTATCCATGCACGAAGTCTGAAAAGTAGTGGAGGTTTTTAAGAAGGTTGCACATCAGAGGCAGTTGGAAGTTTGGAACTTCCGGAACCCGTAATTGGAGGCATGCCGCCAAAACCAGTATGCTTGGCTAAAGTGTTGTTGTCTGTCAGTGGGTGCGAACTGTAGCATACGTAGTAACAGATCCGTGAATGGCAGCCTCCTAACGAACTCTAATTATTTCCACTATCTCATTATCTTGAAATCTAGAAAAAAGTTGGTATTGGTGCAGTCAACTTTACACCACTTACTTCTTTTTTAACATTTTGGGGGACGTTTGGGAGAGTGTGGAGCCCGGGAAAGATGTGAGAGGAAACATCTATACTTTCTGAGTGCTCTCTTGCATATAGCATTCAAGTGAATAGTAGTTCGGTTTGTTTTTTGATTTCGGTTCCATTGGTATCTAGATTGAAGACTATGGAGAATTCGGGTAGAAAGATATAAAGATTTTTAGATTTTTTAAGGTTTGGAGTGATCATTACACATTAAGAGTTATGGGTCCAGAATTTCCATTTGTAATCTTTTGGTTTTCATGATTAAGTTCCATGGGAATTTAATTTGAAAATTTTAGAGATAGAAATTGAAAGTTATGAAAATTTATAATTTTTAGGGTTTGGAGAGATTATTTTCTTAGGTGAGTTAGGATGTGAGGGGTTATGGTTTTGCAAGTATAGTGAGATATGGAGAGGAGCATCATGTGTTACTATTGTTATTCTTATGTTATCCATGGCTACACCTCCCCATGTGGTGTCGCTTAGAGCGGCTCAGGATACACCATGCTCGATGTGTCACCGACGCTTTACCTCGCAAGGTGTAAAGACCCATGTGAGAAGGATGCACAAGGACTATGATTTGACCACTTGGGATGCCCACATGACACGAGTGACCACATCAACCACAATGATACTCGGGATTACGCACGCTTCTTCCATTCTGTTGTTGACCGTTCCAGGTATACCGATCGAGTCGTGGGAGTGGTTAGCTTCTCAGGCGGGTTGCATTTTGAGCTTATTTGAGACTATTTTTCCATGTCCATGTCTATCCATAGGCTACCCACACACTCCATGATGAGGCTAGATAGACTTTTCACCTACCACTTGATCATTTGGCACGTGATCCCTTGGACGAGTTAGCATGGTTCCTATTCCTCTTACTCCCTCCATGGTGTCTTCGTTATGTCATAGGGGGATGTGCGGTGCATAGACAGGTGGCTGCTAGATTCATCAATTTCAAGCGGGGGATTGGGCAGCCCTTTAGGAGGAGTTTGTTAGGGCTACACGTTTTAGGAGATAGGTTTCACCATAGGACATTGCAAAGTCCACTCAATTATGACGATGTAAGACATTGGATCAGGAAGGAGATTTTAGTAGAACAACACGAGCGCTATGCCCTTTGTCTATGGCAAGTCCTATTGATGAGACTATCTCTTCCCTTCACTCACTACATCCAATACCAATAGAAGAACTACCATTAGAGGTCTTAGATTATCAGCTTGAGCAATCTTTATGTCTTGATAGGTCGCTTTTTGCACAAGCATTGTGCACTACCCCTTGCCTTTCCTCAAGAGGCTAGTTAGGGATGGTTTATGAGCACCTTAGAGATTGCTTTCAAGTAGATGATCCTTCAAGTAGTTTTACCAGGCTTTTTCAAGTGGCTGCAGCAGTAGCAAGAGGAAATATTCATATGTCTGTTAGTCGGGTGTTAGGTGCTAGTCAAATTTTTGCAATGGAGAAGGACACAGGAGTCATTAAACCAATTTCTATTGGAGAGATCTTTTTGCGTTTAGTCAATTGTACCATTGTCCTTCAGCATCATTCTCACTTTTGACAACACCTTAGTCCATATCAGTTTGGAGTAGCTACACTTGGAGGATGCAAGGCTATATCTTTAGGCATTGGTGCACTCCTAGATGTCCATCCAGAGTGGGTCATCCTACAAGTGGATGTTGAGAATGCTTTTAATAGTGTCTCATGGGCATCCACCTTTAGAGAGCTTAGGGAGGTTGGTGGATGCTTGGCAAGTCTTATTCCTTTTGTGCGGTCTTTTTATGGCTCTCTTGCTTCTCTTTACTACCAGCACGGTGGTTCATAGGAAGAAGTCATTGTTTTGGAGTCAGTTGTGGGTACGCATCATGGAGATCCTTTAGGGGGACCCTTATTTTCCATGGCTCATTTTAGAGCTCTTCTATTTACTACTTTGGCCATCCCAGGTTGTGTATTTCCCTCCTTGGCGGATGATACACACATTATGGGCCCTGTAGATCAGATTAGGGATGCCTTTGACCACTTGATTAACAAGCTACATCTAGTAGGCTTGAGAGTCAAGGTGTCAAAGTATAGGACATGGTCCCCTTTAGTTATTCCTCCCCACCTTGAGCTTCAAGAAGGGTGTATCACATCTACAGATGGACTATATGTTCTTGGAGTGCCAATAGGAACTGAGGATTTTGTCACATGCTTCTTACGCTGCCCTTGTAGAGGATGTTGTCCATGTGGATGACCTTCCATTGCTAGGAGATCCACAAGTGGCATTTGGTATTCTCTCCTTGAGTATTGCTCGTCTACCATCCTACCTCATCCATACAGTTCCTCCTTGCTTGTCCTTTCTATCACATCTGAGAGCCTTTGATAGGAGGTTATGGGAGTCTTTGGTGATATTATTGGACCAAGGACATTTGAGTGGGTGACAAAGGATTTGGCACATAAACAAATGGCTCTACCAATCTTGTGTGGAGGGGTTGGCTTGCTATCTATGGAGGAGATTTCACTTATAGCATTTTTAGGTAGTTGGGCTCTATCAGCACTCCTACTTGCCTCTCATTTTGTGGTTGTTGATAGGCCGATCTTGGAGACTTATGTGACAAAGGTGGAAGGAGAATCCTTTTCTCTCCAGATGTTATTGTGGTAGATGAGAGATAGTCTATCCCCATGGGCACAAGAGGACTTTCCATCTTTTGCTTCACTATCATCAGATTGGACTAGAGGTTTATAGTCTTCCTTGATGGAGCGATAGTGTGAGCATACACTACATTCTCTCTTAGTTGACTCATCCATTCCTTAGGCTACTAAAGCACGTCTTTGCTCTTGCTCCATCAAGGGTGCAGGCTCTTAGCTCCTAGCTTGACCGTGCATTAGGGCATTTTGACTCACACCAGCTACTTTCTCTACAGCAATGAGGTTTTACTTAGGTTTGATCCACCCATCTGTATCTTCATTTTTCACTTGTAAGTATGGTTCTACACTAGATGCAGCAGCGGTCCATGTGACATGGTGTCCTTTTGGAGGATAGAGGATAGCTACCCATGATGCTATTAGGGACATAGTGTTTGTTATGGCTCAAGAGAGTGGATACTTGGCTTGGAGAGAGCGTTCATATGCTTTGTAGATGACACATGTCAGAGCAGACTTATGCTTGGTCCAAGATGATCAAGTGATAGTAGCAGATGTTGTGGTTATCAACCCTATGCAAGATATAGTTTTGGAAGGAGTGATTACCCATCCCCCTGGATGAGCAGGCAAGCGCAGCAGCAGGTCGCAATGTCTCCAAGTATAGGAGCATGCAACAAGGTCACCTCTTTGTTCCTCTAGCCTTGGAGTTATATTGAGCGATAGACACAACATTAGACACATTTTTAGGGAGTGCAGAAGAGCTTATCATGTTAGGCGCCAGGGGGTACCACTCTCACTCTCATACTTTGTAGCATATTTTAGACAACATGTGTCCATTGCTCTACATAGGGCAGTGGCTGGTGCAATCCATAGGATAGCAATCACACTAGGTGATGCTTCTTTGGATGCTCTAGTTGTTTATAGACCAAACAACTTGCATAGCTCAGATATCATAGGTGAAGTGGGGCAGATTTCTCATATAGACTCTATTGGGGCTTAGCCCTATTTTACCTTTTTCATCTCTCCCTTGTCCGGCTTGATGGGGTCTTCCCATCCTTTGTTTTTTCTACACGGTCATCTTTTTCCAACTTTGGTAAGATTCATACAGATTGAATGTAATAAGGGGCGGTACCGCATTCAGGTCATGTTTGGCACATTGGTTATTGTCTAACAAGATTTTTTCCATGTTATTTTCTATATGTTAAAAATAGGAAACGTAGCTTATATGTTCTCCATACAGTGATCAGGACTTTGAAGGTACAGAATTATAATGGACCTTAAGTTTAAATCATAAGTCATCAATTTGTATGATGCTTGACAACCAGATTAAATCATATTTATGGGCTAAGGATATCTTAGTCTTGATGGTACTAAAAGTGATGTGCAACCTATGTTCATAGAAGGGACTCCCACCTGATTTTGGTTGCATGCTTTACAAAAAGAGGAAATCTATTGGACTATGAGAATAGCTTATGCAAATGGAGCACAAGGAGGAAAATCATGCAACTTCAACTTTGCATGACAAATCTATCCTTAATAAAAAAAGGCTACTGCATAGCAAACAAGAAGGATGGGAAGACCCCGTCAAGGGTGTATAGTGGAGAGACAAAAGAGGTAAAATAGAGCTAGGCTCCAATAGTATGGATATGAGAAATCTGCCTTATTGCATCACCTAGTGTGATAGCTCTCTTTTGAATGACACTAACTAATGTTCTTTTTAGAACAATGAACATATGTTGTGTAAAGTATACTACAAAAAAAAAGAGTGGGACCGGTATCTCTAACAGCTAATATCATTGTTAGGAGTTAACTCAAGTCTTGAGTAACTCTTGTTAGTTAGACTAGGGCTGGAGTACTATATAAGAGAGCTGGTAGGAGCTCACTACGACACATTATCAGTAAAGCTAGTGGTGTGTTCTTGTGGATGTAGCCTCAATGAGGTGAACTATGTATTTTCTTATGTCCATCATGGTGCATGTATTTCCTTTTTATTACTGAATTGTACCTTCAAATGGTATCAAAGAGAATTGGTTGACAAAGTGCAACATTGTAGGATTCTGCCTGATGTTGGAGTCAATGGAAAACAATACATTATTGTTCAGAATGTCTTTGTAATACTGGTTGTTGAAGACAAAATGTGTGAGGTTGTTGGCCAAGATGGTGTTGTTGTTGAGAAAATTGGCATTGTTCATCAAGCATTGTTTTCTCAACTGATTAGTCATCAAAGGAGGCAGAAGCCATGGTCATCAAGGACCTAAAAGAGAGGAAGAGGAGATTCTATTATTCTCACCTAGGCTGTTGAAAGTGGAGAAGTTATTGGAGATCTTGATCTTAGGCAATCACTGACCCAAGGTTGGGAATTGAGAACTTCTGTGATGAGAAGTCAAAGTGGTTGAAGTAGAGAGAAGGAAATACAAAAGGTCAAGGGGAGGCCTGAGGAAATCAAGGGAGTGGCAGCAGAGTTTGCATGGTTGAGATTCAGGAAGGAAGCTTGCAAATCATTGAGGAAGGAAGATTCAATAAGAACTTGGCTATTGGAATACATCTACTTTGGTCCTGCAAAGTGAGAAAAGGAGCTCAGCTTTGTTGCTAGTTTTCATAATCCCTTTGGCCCCAAGATCATGCTGGTGGTTCTTTGTCAAGAGCACCATGGTGTAAGACAGGTTAGCCTACTCTGGTTGGACTGCAATCTGTGCTTGCATCATCCGGTGTGACACTTGAATTGCCTACTTGTGAGCCTAGTGGCCCTATAGAAGAATGCAAGGCGGTCATTAGATCCCTCACAGATACATTGAGAAAGTACTGGATGGATTTTCACCAAAGAAGATGGGACTCTAAAGAAAGTCTTTGTTTTGTCCATGAATGAATTCTAGACTTAAGTTGTCTCTCCTTATTTGATGACAAAAAATTTTGATTTAGTCTCCCGTGTTGAGCTCTTCCGTGGATGATTCCTCTATCACTTGCTCACAAAGTAATTGATATCTAAGGCACCTGACCTACAAATTAGATCAAAGTGTGCTAACTTACTGAACTTTGGGAGTCATGCTTAGATTTTCTCTCCTTGAGCTTAAAGGATCTAGTCAGATTTCAAGTTCAAGGGTACACCACAAATTCAATTTGGCCTTACCATTGCCAACAGGCTGGTGTCGCAAACAAGGGAGTGACAAAGATTTTGTGGAAGTCAATTGGCACCTGTTACAACACCTAGGGGTTTTGGTGCACAAGTTGTTGCTTTGGTGCTATGAATTTTGGAGTCAAGAGAAGTTTTGGTTGGGTTGAATGGCTTGAGAGGAGGTCTGGTAATTGATTGTTGTTTTGGTTACTGATAGATCTGCAATCCAGGGGGTTGGTGATGTAGAGTTTGGTGAGGTTAAGACAATGTGCAATTTTGGTCTGATAGGAGGATTCAAGAGATCAACTAATTTAGATGTGCTTAATAGCTATTGAGTGGCAATGTAGTAATATGTACACATGCCGTTGGGAGTTTTGTAAGAGCTTAATGTGTAACAATTATCACAGCTGGTAATTTTGTCCCCTACATGGAGTGGAGTTTCTCCAGTTCCCACTTACCAATCTGCACTTTATTTGCAAGCATCTTTGGGACAAATGTTTGTGTGTTCTATCTTGAGGCAGAGAAGAGAGACGGCGATGGACCTTTAATTTTTACCTAGTGGCAGTGGCCATAGACTATAGTGGACTTCCTTGGGAGAAGTCCGAGTGCAAAGCTACCATTCCTCCGCCAAGCAGATTTGGACAGATTTGTTGATTTTGTTCATGTTACATGACGTGACTTGAACTTCTCTACAACATAGTTACCTGAGTTGCCCCATTCTCATATAGATTGCATCATGTTTGAGGACTAGTTGGGAGGCAAGAGTTCAAAGGTGAGATAGGGCAAGATGGTAGTCATGAAGACTAGAGGTGCCAAATTTGACAGTGCCAAGTATAATGGACACTTTGATTATCTCCTATGGGAGCGTCATGATAGGCATGCTCAAGGCCAACGGTTTTGGGAAATTGTTGAGACCCAAGACCGATTTGGTGTTAGAGGATGATTGGAACAACATGCAAAAGCAAGTTGTACACATAATGGTTTTAGATCTACAACCACATGTCATAAATCAATTGGGTGAGTACAAGGACTGCATTACTCTTTTTTATGAGTTACAACAAAAGTACCATCAGAAAGAGTGATCAAATTTTCTTTACACATCCTTGAAGTTGATGAGCTTTAAGATGAAGGACAATGGAACCAAGATACAAGATCATAGCCAACAATGATCTTGTTGTGGACTTGCAGAATCTTGGAGAGGACCTGAGTGATGAGAGAAAGGCTCTCCACCTATTGAGTTCTCTCTCTATGTCCTACCAGTCCTTGTCACAAGTGTTACTACATCATGATAGGAAGACAATCACCTACAATGAGGTGGTGAGTGTTCTATTAATAGATGATCTTCAATAGAAGATGATGTTACCTTCTCAACCCTTGACTCCTTCAAGAACAATGTTGAATGTGAATCATGGAAGGACTCAAAAGCGGACAGATGGTGTGGAACAGAGATCTAAGACTACATCTTGGTAAGGAGGAGATCCCAAGACCATAAGACCATGCTTTGTTGGAAGTGTGGCAAAGCTAGCCACCTCAAGGGAGATTGTTGTGGTAAAGCAGTTAAGCCTTCTTCACTAAATGTGGCAAAAGACAACAAGGAAGAAAAAGAGGAGGACCTACTTGATGATGACTATGCTATATGATGCCAATGATGACTATGCTATATGATGCCAACGGTATGCCATTTGCCCTTCATTTCAATGAAGGAGAGATGAATGGATTCTAGATTGTGCTTGTTCATACCATATGTGTTATATAAGAGAGTTCTTTAGTTCTTCCTCAATATCAAATAGTTTAGTTTTGAAGGGAATGATCACTCCTATTGAATTGAAGGAATTGGATCTGTTAAGATTCAAATGTTTGGTGTTCTTGTGCGCACATTGACTAATGTCAAGCAAATCCCTGACATGAGGAAGAACTTGATATCTCTTAGTGTATTAG
This sequence comes from Lunularia cruciata, assembly GCA_948567375.1. Classification (NCBI taxonomy): domain Eukaryota; kingdom Viridiplantae; phylum Streptophyta; class Marchantiopsida; order Lunulariales; family Lunulariaceae; genus Lunularia; species Lunularia cruciata. The sequence goes on along the minus strand of OX419757.1, from coordinate 63,634,928 downwards.
ACACAAATGGTCATCAATGGGAAGTAGTTGATGGTGTACTTCAAGTCATGGCTAGTGGAAAAAGTCATCTTGAAGGGAAATAGGCACATTTCTAGAGGGCAATTTTTTTTGCAAAGAAGCTCATGCTATTAGATCTCATGATATGATTGACTACTTGTGCATTTAAGGCTAGGTCATATTAGTGAGAAGAGCATGTTTATTCTTTGCAAGAAAAGATCTATTTCTACACTACCTTCTAGTAGTTTAGAATCTTGTGAGTATTGTGTACTAGGGAAGTAGCATCGGACTGCTTTTGGCATTGGGAACTCATAGTTCCAAAGAGATTCTTGATTATATACATAGTGATGTGTGGGGCCCATCTCCTACTCCCTCACATTCTGGAAAGTTATATTATGTATCTTTCATCAATGACTATTCAAAGTTTATATGGATTTATTTCATACATCAGAAGTTTGAGGTCTTTGTCACTGTCAAGAAGTGGGAGGTCCAAGTTGAGCCTCAAACTACTAAGAAAGTGAGATTTCTATGCTCAAATAATAGTGGGGAATACACTTTTGCAGAATTGAGGTGTATTGTGTGACAACCCAGCAAATATCACTTTTGCGGTAATCGGGTAAGTAAAGTTAGTTCTCAAAGAGATACTAGTCAGAAATGTCCAAATACAAAGTCAAATATCACAATGTAGTCCTTCTTGATTTTGTCTTTAATCTCTCAGGTAGCAACTACACCAAGAAGAGAGTAACAAGCATTGACTCCCAATCTAGTCACAAATTAACACTCCTTAATCACAACTCCATCAAATCATTCCAAACAATCTTGATTGTGATGATTCAAGCTCTCCCAAAAATAGCACTATATTGCAAAACAACTTCGCCTCAAAATTGTGTTCTACCCCTCCACTAAAGGCACAACTTCCTCGATCAAAATTGCTTCACATCAACACTACACTGCACTCACAAATGCAGAATACTACCAACACTATAATTCCTCTGAGATCTGTCAAGGCATTGCTCCGATTGCACTTCACTCAAGATCATGGTTGCGGAATCCAACATCCAACAAACACCTTGACTTGCACTTCCAATTTCTCCGTACACTCACATACACAGACATGGAGTTGACATGTGGAATCAAGCTCAAGCGATGAGCACTACTTCACAACACTTTGTTTCATTTGTTCTCAGAAATTATGAGCACTGAATAACATTTCACTACGAATGCTCCCCTTAAATACTAAAGCAATTGACAATTATCTAACAATTATACCGTTCTATAACAACTCTACAAACCTGCAGATCCAAAATGACAATGCATCTCTTCATATCTGCCTCTTCAAATCTCAAACCTGTTTCTACTCCAATCTGATGTCAACCGCTTCATCGGCTTCCAATCCTGATGATCTTCTTATTACTTCTCCTTCTTTGGGTATATTTGATTCTACCAAATCCTTCACTATTTCTACTACTTCTTCACTAAGAACTACAATTGAGGTCATGGGTAATCCATCTACTTCTTTATCTCCCGACCCACTCTTCTCTAATGTCTCAAATGACAAGTCCGAAGACACTTGAATTCCTACTTCTGCAACTTTGGGTCTAGCTACTATCAATTCCTTTGTTAATTCTATTATATCCCCATCAAGTATTGTAATTGAAAGCATGGGTACACTATCTACGCCTTCAATTTGTAACCCACTTTCCCCTAATCACTCATATAAATAACCCAAAGACACTTACTGTCTGATCTTGTACTTTGAGTTCATTCACCACTACTATTTCTTCTTCAATTTCTATCCCATCTTCAATCTGAACTGAAATTGAAGTCATAGGTATCCTAACTATCTCTTCTTTCTCTATCATAACTATTTTAGACTCTTCAAATATTTGACCCAAATATCTTTTGACAACTTGAATTGAATCACATTTGTCTTGAGGTAAAGTCTTTAGACCCAAAGTCTTGTAAACCCGAAATCTGAAGTCGTATAAACCCAAAGACACCAAACTACTTTGTACATCTACTCCCAAAACTTCAAATGCTTATAACTTTTGCTATAGACCTCCAAACTTTCCGATTTTGGGGGCAACAAAAATTTCTGGACAAGGCGCTTCCAACAAAATATAACATGCATGACTTGGACTTGTGGTCACTGAGATATGGCCCCTGCATTAATCCATACCTGTAACCTCCATTCCGATACGAAGAAACCCTCCTTCGATGTCTGCCCTCCTTCTTCCTCTTCCTTTGACACAAACTAAGCTTCTTCGGATCTCATCCAATCCAAGTTCTTCTTCTTCTAACACGAAGTTGACTTCCTCAGGCCTGATCAAAACATAGGTTTCCCCTCATTTCTTCTCCATTTGGTTTCAATTTGGTTTCAACAAAGCACTTCTTCTTCAAAACTCGTCCAAAATGAAAAAATGTGGGTATCGCATATTGTCAACAAGAGGAGATAACTCACCATCTCACTACATTTTATACTCCACAACAGAATGGTGTTGCTGAGTGGCTCAATCAAACACTATTGGAGCAAATTAGGAGTATGTTGAGCCCATCATATTTATCACATACATTTTGGGCTGAAGTTGTCAACATTGCAGCTTATTTAGTAAGTCTTTCTCCTTCTAGTGTGTTTGATTGCATGACACCATTTGAGATGAGGCACAAATGGCCTATAGAGTATAGTCATTTAGTAGTCTTTGGATGTAATGCATATTCTCTCATACCCAAGGAAAGTATATATAAGCTAGATCTTACTTCCAATAGAATGTGTTTTTCTTGGCTACCAAATTGGTGTGAAGGATTACAGGTTGTGGGATGCCGTCACTTGTAAATTGATTGTCAATAGAGATGTTTCATTCAATGAGTCTACATCATCGACCAAGGGGGAGAAAGCTCAAGCTCCTCATACTAACAAGGGAAAATCTCCTTTAAATATTGTTGAGGGGGAGATTAATTATGATGGTTTTCATGATGAGGCACAAGGAGGTGCTCCCACATAGGAGCAAATTCCCCACCTTGAGGAATTACAAGAGCATGAGGAGATTGGTGAACCTGAACACATGCCAACATATGAAGATCAAGCGGGGTCATCAACAAGGAGGAAATTTGGACATTATATTCATGCTCCTAACATGATTTGGAAAATGGGCTGATTCAACACAATTAGGAAATGAGGATATCTCTCTTGATAATGATGATGGTATGGCCTTGATCTTGGAAGAAGGAGAACCTTCTTTATACAATGAAGCTCAAGCTTTGATGGACAACCTTGAGTGGAATGTAGTGATGTAGAGAGAGATGCAATCATTGATTGAGAACAAGGCTTGGGAGTTAGTGAAGCTTCCAAAACATGAACAATAGTGGACAATAAGTGGGTCTACAAATTGAAAGATAGCCCCATTGATGGAGAAAAGAAGATCCACAAGGCCAGGTTGGTGGCCAAGGAATTCACACAAGAACAAGGTGTGGATTACAATGAGCTTTACTCTCTTGTTGCTAAGTATACCACTATTTTCTTATTGTGTGTACTTGTGACTTTCTTTGGTCTTATCCTAGATCAAATGGATGTTGTAATGCTTTCCTCTATGGCAATTTAGATGTAGTGATCTTCATGAGACAGCCTATGGGATTTGTGAAGAAAAGCTGAAAGGATATGGTTTGCAAGTTGCTACAATCCTTGTATGGACTGAAGCAAGCCCCTAGATAGTGGAACAAACAGTCCAATGATTTCATGAGGTCACAAGGATTTAAACTGAGTGTGTTTGATCCTTGTGTATACATGAAAATGGTGAGTAATGAAGTCTTTGGCTTCACTATTCTGGTGCTCTATGTGGATGATATGCTTATTGCAACTAGGAACATATTTGATGTTGATAAGCTCAAAGCTCTCTTGAGTTCTGAGTTTAGAATGAAAGATCTTGGTACAACAAGGAAGATTTGGGAGATGGAGATCCAAAGAAACTTGGAGGATAGGAAGTTGTGGTTAACTCAAGGGAAAAATGCTAGAAAGGTACTTGCAAGTTTTAACATGGAGAATTGCAAGGTTGTTAGTACTCCTTTAGCTCCTCACTTCAAGCTTTCATCAGCTCTTTGTCTAATAGATGCCATGGTGAAAGGTTTGATGTCCAAGATCCCTTACAACAAGGCAATGGGAAGTCTCATGTTTTTGATGATTTGCACTAGACTTGACATTGCTCTAGTTATGGGCCAGACTAGCATATACATGTCAAATCCAAGGAGGATACATTGGGAAGTTGTGAACCCTCAGATATCTCAAGGGTATGTTGGATTTTGGCCTCACGTTTGATGCTAAATCATACAATGCCAAATCACTTATTGGCTATGTAGATGTAGACTATGGACAAGATCTGGATGGGAGGAAATCTTTGACAAGGTATGTGTTCACACTTGGAGGTGGATGCATAAGTTGGAGATCAACATTGCAGAAGTGTGCAGCTCAATCTATTACAAAGCTAAGTATGAGTTGAACAGGCTTATCATAGAGATTGGATTGACACATGACATTTTTGAATCTTCATTGTGATAGCTAGAGTGCTTTACATCTAGCTATAAATCAGGTGATGGATGTCACACCATTTGTAGTTCCGCATCTAGATGCTCGGACACTGGAGTTCCAGTGATGGTAGTTAGAGTTATTCTAGCAGTTTCTCAAGGACTACTTTCTGATGGTTAGATTTCGTGTTCAGGGTACTGACTTCACAGTGGGGCCCACCGTCACTTTGCACCGTCGAGTGTGCCATCAGCGGGACCGTTAGGGTTTCAGGGCTAGCTCGAGTCCAAGGGGTATAGTTTTGAAGGTGAGCTCCAGAGAGCTCACTTCTCTGATGTTGAGCCTTCGAGTTCCTGGCTATGGTGGACAGAGGCCGGCGAGCGTCACCTGGATTCTCTATGCTTGAGTGGGTGTGGCTTGACTGTAATCAGTGCCCAGTTGTTGGCAGTTTATAGAGTGACAGATCAAGTACTGATCTGAGTTGAGTTGAGTTGAGAGTGTTAAGCAATCTGATTACATCAGAGAAGTGAAGTCAGGGGGAAATTGGGTGCAGGAACGTTGAGTGTTGGTGGTATCTCCAAGCTCGGTGGATCGTGGTAGCTCGATTCAGGTTCTATGTTTCCCTAGTGTGCAGAAGCTCGTGTAGTTGATGCAAATTTGGCAGTTAGGCGGACGGTGTGCGGAAGCACTGGCCAAATTTCGAGCAAAGAAGGAGCAATTTTCGAGCAGTGTTGTGATTTTGAGCTCAGGAGGTGAAGGCAGGACCAATTTGCTGCGAGTTGGGCTCAGAAAGTGAAATTGAAGGTGGAGTTGGAAAGCTCTTCTCATGAAATTGTGATTTGGAAAAACCCGTTTTGTCAATTTGGCTCGAGTGGAAAGTTAGCGGGGGATTTGGCGGACATCCATCTTTAGGGTTTACGTCAGATTTACGTCAGATTTTGGGCCAGAATTGGAGGAGTTTCGCTGTTTGGCCATAGTTTGGAGGAGTTTCGCAGATTTGGAGAAATTTCGCCAATTTTGGAGGAGGTTCGAAGTGGCAACAAGAAAGGCCTCATTTGGCTGAATTTCGGCATTTAGAGGCTTCGAGGCATAGGGCTGTGGGCTATGAGAGGCTACGAAGGCCTAGAAGGGCCAGAAGGGCCAGCTTGCTGGCGTGAGGCTAACTAGTTTAGTGTAGATCTTGGTCATTGGTTGGCAAAATCTGCCTTTCTTGCTAGATTGTGCGCAACAGGGTTTGATCCCTAGATCTCTTGTTCCTAGACTGGTGCCCTAGCCAACTGGTCCACCCTCACTTGTTGTCATAGTGACTGTGCCACTGTTATCTATACACATGTAGCTTTGGCTAGGAGAGGCAGTTTGATCCCATTCTTGGTGATCCTAGTAGCTTAGGACTTAGATACGAACTACTCTTATGTCAAATGCCAAATGGTGGCAGAGTCAGTCCCGTGTTGTGTTATGAGATGGAGGGTTTTCGTTTAGATTTCTTGTGATTGGATCCCCTCCATTCTCTGCTTCCTGTTTGTGCACCACGTTTGTGTGAGGTGCCCTGACTTTTGAGCATTGGTGCTCTGGTGTGCTCTCGGTGGTGAGGCTGGAGTGATGACCAGTCAGACTACCTTTGTTTCTCTCCGGTGAGGCAGGAAGTGATGACCTGCAGACCGTGAGAGTGCGTGTTATGATGGCAGGTTACAGGTTGCCCTTCCCCTAGTGTAGTTATCTCGGTTAGAGTTACATTAGTGGGTGGTGTCTAGTTGGTGTTGGCACTTGGTGGGGCACTTGCAGTTGCGACTTGCGGTTGCAGTTGGTGGTTCGGGTTTGCTGTTGCAATTACGTGGTCACGACGGAGTTCTTTGGAGATTCCAGAGGAGTTAGCCCTGCAGTACGCAGTGGGTTTACTCGGAGTGGTACTCGGTATCACCCTGTATCTCAGGTCCCAGTGAGGGAGGAGATTGACTCTGAGTTGGAGTTCGACACAGGAGCTGATTCAGTTGAGAGTGCACTTGGTGTGTCCGCACCGTTGTTGTGGGACATGGACGAGATTTATGGGGCCTCCAAAGGCCCTAGGCGTTACTCTAGTACAGTGGGTACCATTGAGTTGGATGACTTCATCCAGGAGTTCGATAGTTGGTGTGATCTGCAGCAGATGCGGAACCCGACTTTGTTCACACCCTTCATGGCATGGAAGGGGTTGTTTCAGCACTTGGAGGGTCCACCGATGGATGATTACCATGAGTTCAGGAGAGCTCATTTGGAGGAGATTGAGTTATGGAGACAGTATTGGTCTCCACACTATGTCTCCATCACTTCAGGCTCGGTGGCCAGGAGTAGATCGGCTGTACCTACGAGTTCTACCTCGAGTAGTGTGGGTGGAGCTAGTGGAGGTGCACTAGCTGGAGATAGTGCTACTACGAGTGGAGGTACCGCTGCAGGAGGTGGTGTGGTACCGGGGTTTAACCCCATGGTTGAGTTCTTCCTATGTTTGAGGCAGAACTACCAGGGAGTGCGGACTGACAAGCTGAGGAGCTTGCAGGAGTTCCAGCGGAAGGCTGGAGAGAGCCTACGCGAGGCATATACTCGCATGAGGCGGCTGATCAGTTTCACTCAGGGAGTTACTGAGGCCCAGGCAGTCCAGTTTTGGTATAGGATACTGGACAAGGAGTTGCGACGTAGAGTTCGTGATGCTACGTTGTTGCAGGCTACTTCACCCACTTTGGCAGTAGTCTTTGGTTTGGCTGAGCGTATTGAGCTCAACATGGTGGAGGAGAGAGTGGTGACAGCTGGATTTGGTAGAGAGACCTCATCCACGGTTGTGACTTCTTCTAGAGTGCAGCAGAGTGCACCACGCCCAGTTGGTTTTCGAGGACAGGGTGGACAGCCCAGATCCTATGGAGCGAGTGGAGGGCCTAGTGGAGTTAGACCCTTACCCTCATTTTCGGGTCAGCAGCAGCCAGTGAGTGGTGGTGTTGCTTGTTGGACTTGTGGTGGACCTCACCATAGGAGAGAGTGTACTCAGGGCAGCGGACCTAATACCTCTGGTGCATCACAGCCAGCACAGAGGCAGTGTGAGCACTGCCATAGCTTTGGTCATACTAGTGACCGGTGTTTTGACCTACACCCGGAGTTACGGAGTGGTAGGGCTGCTATGGCAGGTAGTAGAGGAGCTCCAGTTCATGGAGGACGAGGTGGTAGAGGTGGTGGTAGAGGATCTACACCTAGTAGGGGTGCAGTACCTGCCCTTACTTCTGACACAGCTATGGCTACTCGGATTGAGTAGTTGGAGCACAGATTGGCTAGTATGGCTTTTGCTCATAGGAGATCAGATTCGGGTGCTGAGGCTTCCACCTCATATGCTGGTGATAGAGATGCTTTGGACTTCATGTGCGGAGCAGCACAGGTGGATGCATCTGCAGCAGTGACTAGGAGTGCAGTACGTGCTCCAGAGCCTAGAGGAGCATCAGTGGAGTTGGACCCACAGAGAGGAGAGGTTGGGAGACAGGTCAGACTTCCCCAGTCTTTCACACTATCTAAGGCATTGCAGACGACATCCATGGTTCCTAGACGTCCCAGTGCAAGTGTGGTAGGTGGTGATGGAGTACCTGATGGAGTACCTGCTAGTCAGCCACCTGCTACTACACAGACGGAGTCTAGCATGATGTTGGGGGCGGCTCAGCTGATTATGCGGCATCCTTTATTTTCAGCCAGTGACATGTTTACATTGGGAGTTGACCCAGCCCCAGTGTTTCGGTTGGCTGCCACGTTGTGTGAGAGTAGGGATGGTGCAGTTCCTACTACTAGAGCAGAGGTGGTTGGTAGTGGAGCTGACTTGGTTGAGGAGCATGGGATCCGTTCAGCGACCAATGGTTTATGGCAGGCAACAGCGGCTAGACTGGAGGAGTTGCCAGCTAGACCGGCCTTTGAGAGAGCGCGGTTTACACCTGGTGTTGTCCTATTGGATAACCAGAGGGGGATCTTTTGTTTGGTGGGACCTTCAGGGAAGGTCTATACACCATAGAGAGTCTTGTTAGACTCTGGTGCGCAGCCCCTTATGTTGGGGAAGGCTGCAGTTGTTGGTCTGGAGTTACGGAAGACCGATGTGGAGAGGTGTCCATTTCAGTTCCAGACATCTCTAGGTGGTGGTTCGACACAGTACATCACACGTGGGGAGCTTGTTGTCCAGGTTCAGCCTGGTCATCCGACTGATAGCTCGGTGGTGAGAGCTCAAGCTATTGCGACGATAGCTGAGTCCTATGATGTGCTAGTTGGGGGAGCAGTGTTATACCCTATGGGTTTCAGTATTGACTATTGGGAGGAGACAGCCTCTTATAGACCTGGTTGGCAGTCTAGTGAGGGACGAGTATGTCGCCTACCAGTACGTTTCAGTAGTGGCAGTCTTGGCTCACTACAGTCCGGGACCATGGCAGCATCAGTTTTAGCTTTCAGCGGTGCAGTTACTTGGCCTGGTGACTTGTTGGAGGGGAACGCCCATGCAGAGGATACTCCAGTACTAGAGGAGACCACTCGGCTATGGAGTACGAGTGGGATTGTTCCATCCACCTTGGATGTTCCATTGTGGAGTTCAGAGGAGGCATTGCAGCAGCATGCAGATCAGTTGGTGCAGTAGGCTTGGAGTGGAGCCTTCGTACCATCAGGGGATGAGTGTGAGGATGAGCCTCCAGAGGCGATTGCTTTGACACCTCTGGATACCACACTCATTGCTTGGCAGTATCCAGTAGAGGGGATATGTCTATTAGAGTTGTTTGGTGGGATCAGCACCGGACTAGCTGCGGTGTTACAGGCGGGTATCCGAGTACAGAGGTACTTGTATGTAGAGAGAGATGAGACTGCTAGGCGAGTCTCTCTACATCATGTGGCACACTTGGCCTATCGGTATCCGGAGTTATTACCGATGTCAACAGTCAGAGGTTACCAGAAGGCCTTACCAGGAGACATTTCCTTACTGGGGGCGCATGACCTAGAGAGACATGGGCCTGTTCACTTGGTGATTTCTGGATGGCCATGTCAAGGACATACACGTGTGGGCCGCGGTTTGGGTCTTCAGGATCCTCATTCTGGTGTGTTTTGGGAGATGTTACGGATACTACGACATCTCCAGGTTCATCAGTCTGTTTCTCCAGCTTACCTTTTGGAGAACGTTCCATTGATGGGTGATTCTCGCACTAGAGTGGTGGCGAGTACACATCAGGTCCATTCTTGGATGGGACCTGCTGTATTGTTAGATGCAGCCAGAGTGGGATCACGGGCTCATCGTCTTTGTCTTTGGTGGACGAACCTTTTACCCAGAGAGGTTCTACAGCGTAGTTATGATGGGATTCAGCGACTAGACCACATTCTTGTTGATGATATCTTGGATGCTGGACGTCAGTCTCAGACAGTGGTAGTGGCTGATAGGTCACCTATGGCAGTGGTGAACCTAGTTGGACAGCCTAGAGCTGCATTTCCCACACTCATGAGTTTCCCAGGCTCTCATGCTTTTCGAGAGGGAGGACCTGGACTTGTTTGGGACTCACAGTTACAGCAGTTGGTGGAACCCAATGCTGATGAGAGAGAGCGGGCGATGGGTTTTCGCACCGGTATTACCGCTGTTCCAGCAGTGTCAGAGGCATCCATGCGTCAGGTGTTAGGTCAGGCTATGGACCTGAACTGTTTGACCTGGATTGTGAGCCTTGGTTTGGCAGAGCAGCGTAGGATGCGCTTGATAGGAGAGAGTATGCATCAGCGACAGTGATGCCAGCCCCAAGAAGGATATGCATGGCAACTATACAGATAGGTGGAGATTACCGTCCTATCAACCGACAGACCAGGGCTGATCGGTATGCCATGCTTACACCGGAGGAGATTTTTGATGCGATTGGGCATGCAAAGGTCTTCAGTACTTTGGATCTTCGAGCGGGATATCATCAGTTGCCAATCAGGGAGGAGGATAAGTCCAAGACAGCATTTTGGGCTATTGATCCTCACGGCAAGGATGTGTTATATCAGTGGAGATTCTTACCATTTGGGTTGAAGAATGCTCCTGCTGAGTTCCAGAGGGTCATGGATAGGATCCTAGCTGGACTGGATTTTGCTCGGTGCTATATTGATGACATTTTGGTGTATAGCACTACTGTGGAGGAGCATGAGAGACAATTGTTGGAGGTGTTTGAGAGGTTGAGATCTCATGGACTCAAATTACATCCTGGGAAGTGTAGGTTTTTCCATGAGCAGGTTGAGTATTTGGGTCACACTATCTACCCCGGAGGACTTGGTGTTCAGTAGACCAAGGTGGAGGCTATTGCATGTATTCCTCGGCCTACGGATGTGAGCAAAGTGCGAGCATTCCTTGGGTTGGCGAACTTCTATCGCCGCTATGTTAGAGGATTTAGTGCCATTGCCAAGGCCTTGACGAAGCTGACCAAGCTTACACAGGAGTGGTGTTGGGGAGATGAGCAGGAGAGAGCTTTTGTAGAGCTCAAGGAGAGGTTGACATCTGCTCCTATTTTGAGGAGACCGATCAGGGGACGACCATTTCAGGTTCACACTGATTGGAGTATGTTGGGGCTTGGAGCGGTGCTCACCCAACATGATGATGAGGAGAAGGAGTTTGTGGTGGCCTATGCTAGTCGCTCCAACAATTCAGCGGAGGCGAAGTATAGTTCATATGAGGGAGAGTGCTTGGCAGCAGTTTGGGCAGTAGCACATTTCCGATGTTACCTATTTGGTAACCCCTTCACTCTCATCACTGATCATCAGCCGCTGAAGTGGTTGATGGAGTCCGACAAGCTTTCAGGGAAGCTTGCACGATGGGCTCTGATTTTACAGGAGTATGATTTCATGGTTGTTCACAGACCTGGAGTGGTGAACCGTGATGCAGATGGGTTGAGTAGAAACCCATGTCCCAGCCAGCAGGATCAGACCGGAGCACGTTGGCATGGTGAGACAGATGAGGAGATGGTGCCAGGTTGGCATGCATCGGCCTTTCTGTGTATATTTGCAGAGACATTGGTGGTATCTCTCTCAGCGCATACAGGAGGAGTTATTGAGGTCACAGATCCAAAGAGTGAAGATATTGGTACAGTTCAGCGAGACATTCATGATGATGTCTTAGTGATGGACTATCTTCGCACTGGTGTTGTGGGTGGCACAGTTGGGGCCAAGGAGAGAGACCGTGTTCTTTAGCGAGCCAGACGGTTCAGATTGGAGGGTAGACACCTTTTGCGTGTATGGGAGGATGGTAGAGTGCGAGTAGTACCACTTCCATCACAGAGACCACAGTTGGTCCGTCATGCTCATGAGGAGCTAGGACATTTTGGAGTAAAGCATACATATAGCTTACTCCAGAGTCATTATTGGTGGCGCGGTATGCAGACCAAGGTACAGCAATTTGTTGCCAGATGTGTGGTTTGTGACCGAGTTAGAGCATCATTCAATGCTCCTATGCCATAGTTACACCCATTACCTATCATGGGATTGGGTTACCGTTGGAGTTTGGACTTCGCCGGACCTTTACTGCTGACTGTGAGACATCATCGGTATGTTTTGGTGATGGTGGAGCACTTCTCCAAGTGGATTGAGTTGGTGGCACTTCCTGACAAGTCTAGTGAAGGGACAGCTTACTCGTTCCTGGATCGAGTTCTTAGTCATTTTGGTGCACCAGCTGAGGTTTTGACTGATCAGGGTACAGAGTTCTTGGGAGAGTTTCAGGTCTTGTGTGACAAGGCTTTGATTGATCATCGTACTACATCCCGAGATCACCCTGAGGCAGATGGCTTAGCAGAGAGAGTGGTTCAGACGGTGAAGAGAGGATTGCGAAAGTATGGTTTGCAGAGAGGCCACTTGGGAGATTGGGATCTCCAGTTACCTTGGTTGGCCATGGGCTATCGGTTCAGCCGGCAAGCCTCCTTAGCATCCTTCTCTCCATACTTTCTACTCTATGGACGAGATCCAGATTTACCTGCAGCCATTCGTCGAGATGCTACTGTAGTTTTGGACTTGGATGACCCTGATGTATGGATGAGCGCATGTTCTCAGCGGGCAGAGATCTTTCGGAGAGTGATGCCGATGGCCTTCGAGAACTTGGCAATTGCTCAGCATAGAGATACTTTACGCTATGCTACCATTCGAGGAGGAGGTTATAGACCCTCGATCCGTCAATTTCATCCAGGCGACTATGTATATCTACAGCAGACAGCACCGATGACACTTGATGTTTCTACAGGCCGCACTATCTTGAGAGTGCGCGAGGTTTTGCCATCTGGAGTCCTTGTGTTAGAAGGACGTGATGGTGTTGTTTGGAAGGATCATGTGCGCAATTGTGCGCCATGCCACCTCCCAAACATTGATGGTACTATGGACCCAAGCTTGGCACTTGTACGTGCAGGCTTGAGGTGTATGTTATGTGGCTCTTCTGGTGGAGCTGCTACTATGTTAGTGTGTGATAGCTGTTCGAGAGGATGGCATATGGCATGTATGACTCCTCCCCTCACGGTGGTTCCTCAGGGACAGTGGTTATGTCCTAGATGTACTTGACCTATAGCTAGTTCATTCTTTATATGGTATAGATTGCAGACAGGCGACTAACGATGGGGCTCCATAGCACCCGGCCTCCTGATCTTTGCCCATTAGAGGGTATACCATATACTTAGAGTAGATGGCTATCTGGAGTTAGAGGGACCTAACCGCCAGCTAGGGGGGCGATTGTGGCACTTTAGAGTCTATGTATGACTTATGTGTGAGTTGTGCTTTTATAGTGTATGATGTTGACAGCAATGTATGTTGTGTAGCGATGTATATACGCACGACAGCTGTCACGCCATTTGTAGTTCCGCATCTAGATGCTCGGACACTGGAGTTCCAGTGATGGTAGTTAGAGTTATTCTAGCAGTTTCTCAGGGACTACTTTCTGATGGTTAGATTTCGTGTTCGGGGTACTGACTTCACGGTGGGGCCCACCGTCACTTTGCACCGTTTGCACCGTCGAGTGTGCCGTCAGCGGGACCGTTAGGGTTTCCGGGCTAGCTCGAGTCCAAGGGGTATAGTTTCAAAGGTGAGCTCCAGAGAGCTCACTTCTCTGATGTTGAGCCTTCGAGTTCCTGGTTATGGTGGACAGAGGCCGGCGAGCGTCACCTGGATTCTCTATGCTTGAGTGGGTGTGGCTTGACTGTAATCAATGCCCAGTTGTTGGCAGTTTATAGAGTGACAGATCAAGTACTGATCTGAGTTGAGTTGAGTTGAGAGTGTTAAGCAATCTGATTATTGTGGCACTTTAGAGTCTATGTATGACTTATGTGTGAGTTGTGCTTTTATAGTGTATGATGTTGACAGCGATGTATGTTGTGTAGCGATGTATATACGCACGACATGGATTGTAGAGTGTAGCACATCAAGATTAGGTATCATTTTCTCAAATAGGCTATGTTTGAAAAATGATTGAGCTAGTCAAGATTGATGGTAAACTGAATCCTATTGATGCTTTTACCAAAGTGATTTCTTTGGAGAGTTTTCTGAGACATCATGTGAAATTGTAGGTTTTGAATATGGGCACATGTAGAGTAGACTAGCAATTGTGTTATCTATATATATGATTACTCTATCTCATTTAGGCTACGGCTTAGTTCTAGTTAACTCTAGTTTATTGAGGAACCTATGTTAGGTTTCCTTCTAGGACTTCCTGCTGTCATGGGGATTGTAAGGTCTCAAGATTGCATCGGGCACCTGGCTGCATGTGCTTAGGCTGTCTTGTTTGTCATAGACTCCGCAGTTAATCCATAGTCTGGCGCTAGTTATGTTCTCTCGCTTTATGATAGCAACTTCTCACGGGAGATTGTCTTTTGCTATTTCGGGTGTTGATTCTCATGAATGAATACTTGCATAGGCTTAGGTTAATTTTTCTTGATTTTTCTTTGGCTACTATTCTTGATCTGTAATTCCAAACTCTTTTCTTAGTCTGTCATTCTTAGGTGGGTCGGGTTTGTGCTGTAATAATCAAGCTTGGCCCAAAGCACAGACTTGGTGGGATTTGTGGACTAGTCCACAGGTCATGCAACCTATTCGACCTCTGGATTTTGTCCAAAAACTTGACTCACTTCCGTGGACTGGACTGAGTGCCAAAGTTTTCATTCTTTTCTTATCATACTTTGCTTATCTTTAACATACAAGTTAATTCACAAGGAATGCCACTTCCATCACCACACCAAGTTCTCCAAAATTTATAAATTCTTAAAGATGATCAAAACTCAGACTAAATAGTTTTGCATCAAGCATATTGACTAATTGTCTAATCATATACAGAATAATAAACATCCAGGTCCTAACTCCTATCCCTTACAACATTTAGCTTCTTGTCTGCAGTTCCTTGCGTGACGCACAAGATTGCTGCTCAACAGATCTCCTTTGGTGATTCTCTCCTCTTATCACTATGAATTTGTATTGTCGTCACCTCTAGCATTTCCCTTCTCAATCTCTTGGCATGCAAAGCCAACAGATTTCTCTTGAAAATTTCTTCCTCTCTTGTCACTTCCTCATCAGAGCATTTTCTCCAAACATCTCATGAATTCTAATGTCTCTCTCAATTTTGTCACAGTCTCCAGTCCAATGCCTGTTCAAATTTCTCCTTCTTCCCGTCCTCCTGTCACAGTCCGAGTACCTTGATATTTTCCTCCTTAGTAGCACTTCGGCATATTCAAAATCCCTCACACTCCCTTGTGTTCCTTTGCAAGATTTCTTCCATGTCAACTCCTCAGCAAACCCTACATCTTCCTACAAAAATCCTTCTTTTGCTCCCAAGCTTTTCTCTTTTCAGACTTTCCAACCTAATCCTTTGAAGATCTCTCTACCTTTCATTGGTCCCTATCTCCAACCAGAGCAAAAGCCAACCTTTGAAAAGTCCTTTCTCTCTTGAATGTTTCTCCACTATTCCTCTCTTCCACTCTCATTGCTCAGGCCAAGCAGAACCCTTCAAAAATTCTCTTTTGGCCTATTACACCAATTTGTGTATGTGTGTAGTATTGTGATATTTAGCTTGGTATTACAAGTCCTTGAGAGATATTATTTATATAGAGATAAAGGATGGTTCTACATTAGTCATGATTAGCTAAAGTTAGTCATAGCTAAGATAGAAGAGACCTTACTTTAGAGGAAAAGGAAAAGGTGAGCACCACTATTTTGGATTCTAGTGTGTTGACTTGGTATTATTCTTAGGTGTTTGGCTTTGAGGAAAGAGTTGAGAACTCTTGGGCCCGCAAGCCTTTTTGTTTTGGATTCTTCTATAGTCCAAGGATAGCCCATGTGAAAGAATCCTTGACTTAGTGGTTGGGTCAAGATAAGACCACATGCTTAGGGGAATATGCCCATGTGAATGGATATTCCTTTCTACTTTTTGACTTTACTTGACTTTTAGTCTAGTAACTTGAGTTGCTACGGTAATTCGTATCTTTTGTGTGTAACTATTTCACAAGTATATAAACAAGGGGTGAGGAGGTATTCATCATCCTTTCATTTGCAATTATCTCTCTCTCATTGAGTTTGTCGTGCGTATATACATCGCTACACAACATACATTGCTGTCAACATCATACACTATAGAAGCACAACTCACACATAAGTCATACATAGACTCTAAAGTGCCACAATTAATCAGATTGCTTACCACTCTCAACTCAACTCAACTCAACTTAGATCAGTACTTGATCTATCACTCTATAAACTGCCAACAACTTGGCACTGATTACAGTCAAGCCACACCCACTCACGCATAAAGAATCCAGGTGACGCTTGCCGGCCTTTGTCCACCATAGCCAGGAACTCAAAGGCTCAACATCAGAGAAGTGAGCTCTCTGGAGCTCACTTCGAAACTATACCCCCTGGACTTGAGCTAGCACTGAAACCCTAACGGTCCCGCTGATGGCACACTCGACGGTGCAAAGTGACAGTGGGCTCCACCGTGAAGTCAGTACCCTGAACACCAAATCTGACCATCGGAAAGTAGTCTCTGAGATACTGCTGAAATAACTCTAACTACTATTACTGGAACTCTAGTGTCCAAGCATCTAGATGCGGCACTACAAATGGCATGACAGTTGTCGTGC
The DNA here is from genome assembly GCA_948567375.1 of Lunularia cruciata. NCBI lineage: Eukaryota > Viridiplantae > Streptophyta > Marchantiopsida > Lunulariales > Lunulariaceae > Lunularia > Lunularia cruciata. The sequence goes on along the minus strand of OX419757.1, from coordinate 63,618,335 downwards.
GTATATACATCACTACACAACATACATTGTTGTCAACATCATACACTATAGAAGCACAACTCACACATAAGTCATACATAGACTCTAAAGTGCCACAATTGCCCCCCTAGCTGGCGGTTAGGTCCCTCTAACTCCAGATAGCCATCTACTCTAAGTATATGGTATACCCTCTAATGGGCAAAGATCAGGAGGCCGGGTGCTATGGAGCCCCATCGTTAGTCGCCTGTCTGCAATCTATACCATATAAAGAATGAACTAGCTATAGGTCAAGACATCTAGGACATAACCACTGTCCCTGAGGAACCATCGTGAGGGGAGGAGTCATACATGCCATATGCCATCCTCTCAAACAACTATCACACACTAACATAGTAGCAGCTCCACTAGAAGAGCCACATAACATACACCTCAAGCCTGCACGTGCACGTGCCAAGCTTGGGTCCATAGTACCATCAATGTTTGGAAGGTGGCATGGCGCACAATTGCGCACATGATCCTTCCAAACAACACCATCACGTCCTTCTAACACAAGGACTCCAGATGGCAAAACCTCACGCACTCTCAAGATAGTGCGGTCTGTAGAAACATCAATTTTTGTCGGTGCTATCTGCTATAGATATACATAGTCGCCTGGATGAAATTAATGGATCGAGGGTCTATAACCTCCTCCTCGAATGGTAGCATAGCGTAAAGTATCTCTATGTTGAGCAATTGCCAAGTTCTCAAAGGCCATTGGCATCACTCTCTGAAAGATCTCTACCCGTTGAGAACATGCGCTCATCCATACATCAAGGTCATCCAATTCCAAAACTATAGTAGCATCTTGACGAATGGCTGCAAGTAAATCTGGATCTCATCCATAGAGTAGAAAGTATGGAGAGAAGGATGCTAAAGAGGCTTGCCGGCTGAACCGATAGCCCATGGTCAACCAAGGTAATTGGAGATCCCAATCTCCCAAGTGGCCTCTCTGCAAACCATACTTTCACAATCCTCTCTTCACCGTCTGAACCACTCTCTCTGCTAAGCCATCTGCCTCAGGGTGATCTCGGGATGTAGTACGATGATCAATCAAAGCCTTGTCACACAAGACTTGAAACTCCCCCAAGAACTCTATACCCTGATCAGTCAAAGCCTCAGCTGGTGCACCAAAATGACTAAGAACTCGATCCAGGAATGAGTAAGCTGTCCCTTCACTAGACTTGTCAGGAAGTGCCACCAACTCAATCCACTTGGAGAAGTGCTTCACCATCACCAAAACATACCGATGATGTCTCACAATCAGCGGTAAAGGTCCGGCAAAGTCCAAACTCCAACGGTAACCCAATCCCATGATAGGTAATGGGTGTAACTGTGGCGTAGGAGCATTAAATGATGCTCTAACTTGGTCACAAACCACACATCTGGCAACAAATTGCTGTACCTCGGTCTGCATACCGCGCCACCAATAATGACTATGGAGTAAGCTATATGTACGCTTTACTCCAAAATGTCCTAGCTCCTCATGAGCATGACGGACCAACTGTGGTCTCTGTGTTGGAAGTGGTACTACTCGCACTCTACCATCCTCCCATACATGCAAAAGGTGTCTACCCTCCAATCTGAACCGTTTGGCTCGCTGAAGAACACGGTCTCTCTCCTTGGCCCCAACTGAGCCACAACACCAGTGCAAAGATAGTCCATCACTAACACATCATCATGAATGTCTCGCTGAATTGTACCGATATCTTCACTCTTTGGATCTGTGACCTCAATAACTCCTCATGTATGCGCTGAGAGAGATACTACCAAAGCCTCTACAAATATACACAGAAAGGCCGATGCATGCCAACCTGGCACCATCTCCTCATCTGTCTCACCATGCCAACATGCTCCGGTCTGATCCTGCTGGCTAGGACATGGGTTTCTACTCAACCCATCTGCATCATGGTTCACCACTCCAGGTCTGTGAACAACCGTGAAATCATACTCCTATAAAATCAGAGCCCATCGTGCAAGCTTCCCTGAAAGCTTGTTGGACTCCATCAACCACTTCAGCGGCTGATGATCAGTGATGAGAGTGAAGGGGTTACCAAATAGGTAACATCGGAAATGTGCTACTGCCCAAACTGCTGCCAAGCACTCTCCCTCATATGAACTATACTTCGCCTCCGCTGAATTGTTGGAGTGACTAGCATAGGCCACCACAAACTCCTTCTCCTCGTCATCATGCTTGGTGAGCACTGCTCCAAGCCCCAACATACTCCAATCAGTATGAACCTGAAATGGTCGTCCCCTGATTGGTCTCCACAAAATAGGAGCAGATGTCAACCTATCCTTGAGCTCTACAAAAGCTCTCTCCTACTCATCTCCCCAACACCACTCCTGTGTAAGCTTGGTCAGCTTTGTCAAGGCCTTGGCAATGGCACTAAATCCTCTAACATAGCGGCGATAGAAGTTTGCCAACCCAAGGAATGCTTGCACTCTGCTCACATCCGTAGGCCAAAGAATACGTGCAATAGCCTCCACCTTGGTCTGCTGAACACCAAGTCCTCCGGGGTAGATAGTGTGACCCAAATACTCAACTTGCTCATGGAAGAACCTACACTTCCCAGGATGTAGTTTGAGTCCATGAGATCTCAACCTCTCAAACACCTCCAACAACTGTCTCTCAAGCTCCTCCACAGTAGTGCTATAAACCAAAATGTCATCAATATAGCACCGAGCAAAATCCAATCCAGCTAGGATCCTATCCATGACCCTCTGGAACTAAGCAGGAGCGTTCTTTAACCCAAATGGTAAGAACTTCCACTGATATAACACATCCTTGCCGTGAGGATCAATAGCCCAAAATGTTGTCTTGGACTTATCCTCCTCCCTGATCAGCAACTGATGATATCCCGCTCAAAGATCCAAAGTACTGAAGACCTTTGCATGCCCAATTGCATCAAAAATCTCCTCCGGTGTAGGCATGGCATACCAATCAGCCCTAGTTTTTTGGTTGATAAGACGGTAATCTCCACACATCCGCCTATCTGTATAGTTGCCATGCATATTCTTCTTGGTTGGCATCACTATCGCTGATGCATACTCTCTATGTGAAATCTCCACCAAACCAGCCTCAAAAAGGTCACTACTCCGGCTTTGAATCAATGTCCTCTCCATATCACTATATCAATAAGGACGTCGGAAAATGGGTGTGTCGCTAGTCAGCTCAATCCGTATACCTGGTCCCTTCAGAGCACCCGAGCACCTTCAGAGCATGCCTTCATACTGAAGGCAAAACAACTTGTGTGACTCCTCAAGAACCTCCAAACCCTCCGTCTTTCCTCTCCAGTAAGCTTGGGTCCAAGATCTGGCTCCCAAGTATCCTCTGTAACTGTAGTAAGAGTGGAAGACGTACTGATTGACTGCTACACAAGGCCCTTGGGAGCAATAGTGTCATGCTCCCGACCACTAGAGGTCCCAACCTCTGTGCGAAAAACTCCCTCCACTCTAGCTGCAAGCTCCACACGTCTTCTAGCTGCATCCCATGTGGACCAAGGGTGTAATCCAAGTAGCCCACGCTCACCTGGATGGACTCCAAGTAGACCACTCTCCCTAGTAGCTACTGGATGTGTCCCAAAAATACCATGTCCACTCGGTCCAATCACCCCCAACATGTGCCTAAATTGTCTCAATATCGAGACAATTCAGGCATGTGTCAACAAGTGTCCGAGTGGTGATGCCTATCAAGCGCATCCTACGCTGCTCTGCCAAGCCAAGGCTCACAATCCAGGTCAAACAATTCAGGTCCATAGCCTGACCTAACACTTGATGCCTGGATGCCTCTAACACTGCTGGAACAGTGGTAATACCGGTGCAAAAACCCATTGCCCATTCTCTCTCATCAGCGTTGGGCTCCACCAACTGCTGTAACTGTGAGTCCCAAACAAGTCCAGGTCCTCCCTCTCAAAAAGCATGAGAGCCTGGGAAACTCATGAGTGTGGGAAATGCGGCTCTAGGCTGCCCAACTAGGTTCACCACGGCCATAGGTGACCTATCAGCCATTACCAGTGTTTGAGACAGACGCCCAACATCCAAGATATCATCAACAAGGATGTGGTCAAGTCGTTGAATCCCATCCTAAGCGCGTTGTAGAACCTCTCTAGGTAAGAGGTTTGTCCATCAAAGACAAAGACGATGAGCCCGTGATCCCACTCTGGCTGCATCTAACAATACAGCAGGTCCCATCAAAGAATGGACTTGATGTGTACTCGCCACCACTCAGGTGCGAGAATCACCCAACAAAGGAATGTTCTCCAGAAGCTTAGTTGGAGAAACAGACTGATGAACCTGGAGATGTTGTAATATCCATAACATCTCCCAAAACACACCAGAACGAGGATCCTAAAGACCCAAACCGTGGCCCGCACGTGTATGTCCCTAACATGGCTATCCAGAAATCACCAAGTGAATAGGCTCATGTCTCTCTAGGTCATGCGCCCCCAGTAAGGAAATGTCTCTTGGTAAGGCCTTCTGGTAACCTCTAACTGCTGACATCGATAATAACTCCGGATACCGATAGGCCAGGTGTGTTACATGATGTAGAGAGACTCGCCTAGCAGTCTCATCTCTCTCTACATACAAGTACCTCTGTACTCGGATACCCACCTATAACACCGCAGCTAGTCCGGTGCTGATCCCACCAAACAACTCCAAAAGGCATATCCCCTCTACTGGATACTGCCAAGCGATGAGTGTGGTATCCAAAGGTGTCAAAGCAATTGCCTCTGGAGGCTCATCCTCACACTCATCTCCTGATGGTACGAAGGCACCACTCCAAGCCTGCTGCACCAACTGATCTGCATGCTGCTGCAATGCCTCCTCTGAACTCCACAATGGAACATCCAAGGTGGATGGAACAATCCCACTCATACTCCAAAGCCGAGTGATCTCCTCTAGTACTGGAGTATCCTCTGTATGGGCGTTCCCCTCTAACAAGTCACGAGGCCAAGTAACTGCACCACTGAAAGCTAAAACTGATGTTGCCATGGTCCCGGACTATAGTGAGCCAAGACTGCCACTACTGAAGCATACTGGTAGGTGACATACCCGTCCCTCACTAGACTGCCAACCAGGTCTATAAGAGGTTGTCTCCTCCCAATAGTCAATGTTGAAACCCATGGGGTATAACACTACTCCCCCAACTAGCACATCATATGACTCAGCTATCGTCGCAATAGCCTGAGCTCTCACCACCGAGCTATCAATCGGATGACCAGGCTGAACCTGGACAACAAACTCTCCATGTGTGATGTACTGTGTCGAACCACCACCAAGAGATATCTGGATCTGAAATGGACACCTCTCCACATCAATCTTCCGTAACTCCAGACCGACAACTACAGCCTTCCCCAACATAAGGGGTTATGCACCAGAGTCTAACAAGACTCTTTGTGGTGTATAGACCTTCCCTGAAGGTCCCACCAAACAAAAAATCCCCCTTTGGTTATCCAGTAGGACAACACCAAGTGTAAACCGTGCTCTCTCAAAGGCCGGTCTAGCTGGCAACTCCTCCAGTCTAGCCGCTGCTGCCTGCCATAAACCACTGGTCGCTGAATGGATCCCATGCTCCTCAACCTAGTCAGCTCCACTACCAACCACCTCTGCTCTAGTAGTAGGAACTGCACCATCCCTACTCTCAAACAACGTGGCAGCCAACCGGAATACTGGAGCTGGGTCAACTCCCAATGTAAACATGTCACTGGCTGAAAACAAAGGATGCTGCATAATCAGCTGAGCCGCTCCCAACATCATGCTAGACTCAATCTGTGTAGTAGTAGGTGGCTGACTAGTAGGTAGTCCATCATGTACTCCATCACCACCTACCACACCTACACTGGGACATCTAGGAACCATGGATGTCGTTTGCAATGCCTCAAATAGCATGACAGACTAGGGAAGTCTGACCTGTCTCCCAACCTCTCCTCTGTGTGGGTCCAACTCCACTGATGCTCCTCTAGGCTCTGGAGCACGTACTGCACTCCTAGTCATTGCTGCAGATGCATCCACCTGTGCTGCTCTGCACATGAAGTCCAAAGCATCTCTATCACCAGCATATGAGGTAGAAGCCTCAGCACCCGAATCTGATCTCCTCTGAGCAATAGCCATACTAGCCAATCTCTGCTCCAACTGCTCAATCCGAGTAGCCATAGTTGTGTCAAAAGTAAGGGCAGGTACTGCACTGCTACTAGGTGTAGATCCTCTACCACCACCTCTACCACCTCATCCTCCATGAACTAGAGCTCCTCTACTACCTGCCATAGCAGCCCTACCACTCCGTAACTCCGGGTGTAGGTCAAAACACCGGTCACTAGTGTGACCAAATCTGTGGCAATGCTCACACTGCCTCTGTGCTGGCTGTGATGCACCAGAGGTATCAGGTCCCCTGCCCTAAGTACACTCTCTCCTATGGTGAGGTCCACCACAAGTCCAACAAGCAACACCACCACTCACTGGCTGCTACTGACTCAAAAATGAGGATAAGGGTCTAACTCCACTAGGCCCTCCACTCGCTCCATAGGATCTGGGCTGTCCACCCTGTCCTTGAAAACCAACTGGGCGTGGTGCACTCTGCTACACTCTAGAAGAAGTCACAGCTGTGGATGAGGTCTCCCTACCAAATCCAGATGTCACCACTCTCTCCTCCACCATATTGAGCTCAATATGCTCAGCCAAACTAAAGACTACTGCCAAAGTGGGCGAAGTAGCCTGCAACAATGTAGCATCACAAACTCTACGTCGTAACTCCTTGTCCAGTATCCCATACCAAAACTGGACTGCTTGGGCCTCACTAACTCCTTGAGTGAAACTGATCAGCCGCCTCATGCGAGTGTATGCCTCGCGTAGGCTCTCTCTAGCCTTCCGCTGGAACTCTTGCAAGCTCCTCAGCTTGTCAATACGCACTCCCTGGTAGTTCTGCCTCAAACATAGAAAGAACTCCACTATGGGGTTAAACCCCGATACCACACCACCTCTTGCAGCGGTACCTCCACTTGTAGTAGCACTATCTCCAGCTAGTGCACCTCCACTAGCTCCACCAACACTACTCGAGCTAGAACTCGTGGGTACAGCCAATCTACTCCTGGCCACCAAGCCTGAAGTGATGGAGACATAGTGTGGAGACCAATACTGTCTCCATAACTCAATCTCCTCCAAATGAGCTCTCTTAAACTCACGGTAGTCATCCATCAGCGGACCCTCCAAGTGCTGAAACAACCCCTTCCATGCCATGAAGGGTGTGAACAAAGTTGGGTTCCGCATTTGCTGCAGATCACACCAATTGTCAAACTCCTGGATGAAGTCATCTAACTAAATGGTACCCACTGTACCAAAGTAATGCCTAGGGCCTTTGGAGGCCCCATAAATCTCATCCATGTCCCACAACAATGGTGCGGACACACCAAGTGCACTCTCAGCTGAATCAGCTCCTGTGTTGAACTCCAACTCAGAGTCAATCTCCTCCCTCATTGGGACCTGAGATACAGGCTGATACCGAGCACCACTCCAAGTAAACCCATTGCGTACTATAGGGTTAACTCCTTTGGAATCTCCAAAGAACTCCGTCGTGACAAAGTAACCACAACAACAAACCCGAACCACCAACTGCAACCGCAAGTCGCAACCGCAAGTACCCCACCAAGTACCAACACCAACTAAACACCACCCACTAATGTAACTCTACCGAGATAACTACACTAGGAGAAAGGGCAACCTGTAACCTGCCATCATAGCACACACTCTCATGGTCTGCAAGTCATCACTTCCTGCCTCACCGGAGAGAAATAAAGGTAGTCTGACTGGTCATCACTCCAGCCTCACCACCAAGAGCACACTAGAGCACCAACGCTCAAAAGTCAGGGCACCTCACACAAATGTGGTGCACAAACAAGAAGCAGAGAATGGAGGGGGTCCAATCACAAGAAATCTAAACAAAAACCCTCCATCTCATAACACAACACGGGACTGACTCTGCCACCATTTGGCATTTGACATAAGAGGAGTTTGTATCTAAGTCCTAAGCTACCATGATCACCAAGAATGGGATCAAACTGCCTCTCCTAGCCAAAGCTACATGTGTATAGATAACAGTGGCACAGTCACTATGACAACAAGTGAGGGTGGACCAGTTGGCTAGGGCACCAGTCTAGGAACAAGAGATCTAGGGGGTCAAACCCTATTGCGCACAATCTAGCAGGAAAGGCAGATTTTGCCAACCAATGACCAAGATCTACTCTAAACTAGCTAGCCTCATGCCAGTAAGCTGGCTTGCTGGCCCTTCTAGGCCTTCGTAGCCTCTCATAGCCCACAGCCCTATGCCTCGAAGCCTCTAAATGCCCAAATGAGGCCTTTCTTGTTGCCACTTCAAACCTCCTTTAAAATTGGTGAAACTTCTCCAAATCTACAAAAGTCCTCCAAACTAGCCAAACTCCTCCAAATCTGGCCAAATAGCAAAAACTCCTCCAATTCTGGCCAAAATCTGACATAAATCTGACATAAAATCTGACGTAAACCCTAAAGATGGATGTCCACCAAATCCCCCGCTAACTTTCTACTCGAGCCAAATTGACAAAACGGGTTTTTCCAAATCACAATTTCATGAGAAAACTCCACCTTCAATTTGACTTTCATAGCCCAACTCGTAGCAAATTGGTCCTGCCTTCACCTCCTGAGCTCAAAATCACAACATTGCTTGAAAATTGCTCCTTCTTTGCTTGAAATTTGGCCAGCGCTTCCGCACACCGTCCGCCTAACTGCCAAATCTGCATCAACTGAACAAGCTTCTGCACACTAGGAAAAACATTGAACTTGAATCGAGCTACCAACGATCCACCGAGCTTGGAGATACCACCAACACTCACAGTTCCTGCACCCAATTTCCCCTTGACCTCACTTCTTTGATGTAATCAGATTGCTTACCACTCTCAAGTCAACTCAACTCAGATCAGTACTTGATCTGTCACTCTATAAACTGCCAACAACTGGGCACTGATTACAGTCAAGCCACACCCACTCACGCATAGAGAATCTAGGTGACGCTCGCCGGCCTCTGTCCACCATAGCCAGGAACTCAAAGGCTCAACATCAAAGAAGTGAGCTCTCTGGAGCTCACTTTGAAACTATACCCCCCAGACTCGACCTAGCACTAAAACCCTAACGGTCCCGCTGACAGCACACTTGACGGTGCAAACGGTGCAAAGTGACAATGGGCCCCACCGTGAAGTCAGTACCCTGAACACCAAATCTGACCATTGGAAATTAGTCTCTAAGATACTGCTAAAATAACTCTAACTACTATCACTAGAACTCTAGTGTCCGAGCATCTAGATGCGGCACTACAAATGGCGTGACAAGTTCTCTAGTGAGCAATGTCTTGAGTCTTGGAGTGTTAGCCTTGGAGGAGTATGATGGAGTTGGGTTTCCTTGCCTTCTTAGTCCATGGTGCGCTACCATAATAGCCATCAGGGGTTCATCCTAAGTGAGAGACAGGCCGGCTCATAGGCCACTCTCACTGCTCAAGGCTGTAACACCCATTTGTGCATGTGTGTGGTATTGTGATATTTAGCTTGATATTACAAGTACTTAAGAGATATTATTTATATAGAGATAAAGGATGGTTCTATATTAGTCATGGTTAGCTAAAGTTAGTCATAGCTAAGATAGAGGGGACCTTACTTTAGAGGAAGTAGAAAAGATGAGCACCACTATTTTGGATTCTAGTGTGTTGACTTGGTATTATTCTTAGGTGTTTGGCTTTAAGGAAAGAGTTGAGAACTCTTGGGCCCGCAAGCCTTTTTGTTTTGGATTCTTCTTTAGTCCAAGGATAGCCCATGTGAAGGAATCCTTGACTAAGTGGTTGGGTCAAGATAAGACCACATGCTTAGGGGAATATGCCCATGTGAATGGATATTCCTTTCTACTTTTTGACTTTACTTGACTTTTAGTCTAGTAACTTGAGTTACTACGGTGATTGGTAACTTTGGTATGTAACTATCTCACAAGTATAAAAACAAGGGGCGAGGAAGTACTCATCAGCCTTTCATTTGCAACTATCTCTCTCTCATTGAGTTCTCTAGTGAGCAATGTCTTGAGTCTTGGAGTGTTAACCTTGGAGGAGTATGATGGAGTTGGGGTTCCTTGCCTTCTTATTCCATGGTGCGTTACCATAATAGCCATAAGAGGTTCATCTTGAGTGAGAGACAGGCCAGCTCACATTTTTGGTTCCGTTGCCGGGACCTCTCTAGAAGGCAAGATAATGTTCCGTGTTCAATTCTACATTAGACAAAAGGAGGCTATGAGAGCTCACTTGGAGAGAACATTAGAAGAGGAGAGGGCTGAACTTATGTTAGAGAACCAAGATCCATTTTCATACCCTATAGTTCATTATGATGTCTTTGAGGTGATTTTGTACATCTTGTATACATGAGAGGAATTGGAGAGATTGAGTGAGGTGGATTGCAGATTTTGGGGATTAAGGTGATTTTGGGCAAAATCTCAAGTTTGAGACCTCGACTTGAAATTTCTACACATTATAGCTTGGGTTATCTTTCAGTTAGCCAGCTTGAAATTCTTGTGAGAGCTTCTATGCGCACAAGGCTAGAAATTTTGAAAGTTGATAGGGTAAAGTGCTCCCGCAACTGTATGCTCTCTGGAAAATTGTACATAGTTTGCCATTTCTTCAATATTCAGTGAATTGTCCTGAAAATTTCCAAGAAACTTAAGTGCATTTTATCCTACTTGCTGCCACAAAAATTAGAGAGGAATCATTCTTGCACATGGAGTTATGAGTTTTTGAAGTGAGGGGGCTGGTTTTCAGACCAAATCTGAAATATGTGTGCTGAATAGAAAGGTGTCTAGGCCAAATGTCTCAATGAAAAGATCTGTAATTTTGCAGGTAGGGACGCCCTGAAGTTGTGATCAATTGTGAAAAATTTCTAGAGGACTATCACGTACTTGTGGGGAGATTTGAGTGACATTGTGAGGAAGGGTCAATTCTGCAGAGTGGAGATCTCATGCATGAGGAGTTTGAGAGCAACAAAAAGCATGTTTGAGTGTTTAGATTCATCTTGGGAACATGGAGGATCATCAAGAGTGGAAATTGATATTATGCAAGGTTCCCCAAGGGTTTGAGATGATTGAAGGGGTGGATTTGAGGAAAAGAGAGTATACAATAGAATTTGAAGAGAGTGTTGAGAGGATCCAAAAATCTACACCGCTTGGAGGAAAGAGTGAGTCTAAGTGCTTTCTATGTGAAGAGAAGGGACATAAGGCAAGTTCATGTCTATTGACCTTTGAGAGCAAGAGATTGAGTGAAAGGAGAGGCTTACTTGACTTGGCTTTGCATGTTGGACCTTCTTCACCAAGATTGGGAGGGAGAAGATCTAAGACCAAGGAGTTGTGTGAGGTTTGTGGAGTTGAAGGACTTCCAAAAGGACATGAGTGTAGTGGAGTAAAATCACTTTTGGAGACTTTGGTGAAGGATCTTGGAGAGAGTCTTAGTACAGCTATAGAAATACTACCACCTTCATTAGCTAGTTCTCAAGATTAGTGATGGAGATAATCTTTCAACTTATGGATAAACTATTCATGAGGGTTCGATTAATATGCACTCTAGGATTTGATGTTGCTATAGAAATCTTGGAGCAACCTGAACCTTTTGTGTTCCCTAGGGTGGATTACTCTCAAATAGTCTTAGTCATGTACATACTCCTATTAGTTATAGAGTGAGAGAAAAGAAAAGAGAAAAAAATTGAGAGAAAAGAAAGATACTGAGAGGTTAAGATGGGGAAACTTCCGGTTTTCTTTGGCAAGGATGGAGAAGATATGGAGGCCTTTGTGAGAGACTTCAAGAGAGCTTGCATAAGAAACAATGAGAGGAGGAAGAATGAGTGGGCCTCATTATTACCAGATTTCTTTGAGGATGCAGCACTTACTTGGTATGAGTCAGAATACCAAAAAAAAAAGAGGAGAGATGGGCAAGAAGAGTCTTGGGAGACTTTGACTTCAGCACTCATTGAGAAATTTCTTCCTGATGAGAGTTATGAGAGATTGATGAGTGAGGTTACCTTTCTCAAGCAAGGAGATGGAGAGAAAGTGAGGGTCTATGTGGAAAGAGTGGAAAAGTTAGAGTCCAGATTTCGCATAGTGTTGAGGAAGAATGGAGATGATGTGGAGACTACTATGATTGGCAGAGGATGTTCACTCTTCTCAAGGATTTGCTCCAAGCAAGGATACTCCTATGTCTACTAGGATGACTTTCATCTCAACACCATCAACAACAAAGACTCCAAGGAAGAAGTTGGGGATGGAGGATTTCTTGATTTCAAAGCAACAATGGAACTACAATGTGTTGGAGGATGTTGGTAGTCACAAGGCTAATATCACAGTGGGCCAATTGATTGCTTTGAACCCTACCTTGAGAAAGGAGCTTAGAGATGGTTTGAGTTCTACAAGGAGCAAGAAGAAGAAGAAGGAAAAAGCTCCAATATCAATGGGGGTGGTGGATGCCAAGCCAGCACCATGGGAAGCTTGTGAATATGCCTCCAAGATTGATGTGAGAGTGAATGGTCACAACATTGAGGATGCATTGGTTGATGGAGGATCAACAATAAATGCCATGTCAAAAAGGTTGATGAAGAATTTGGGTATGATATACTCAAGACCTTCAACATTTGTGGTGAGTATGGCAAACAAACAACAAGTTTGACCAATAGGGGTGATGGATAAAGTGGTAGTTTCAGTTATGGGAGTTCAAAATCTCATGAGAATTTGAACTCATGACTTTCCAAGTCTTGAAGGATTCAAGCTATGACTTACTTCTTGGGAGGCCATGGTTGAGAGCAGCATGCACAATTGATTGATGGCACAAAGGGTACTTGAGGATTGGGCCATCAAACAATAGAGTCACAGTTCATGTGACTAACACTACCAACACTTCACATTCAGATACACCGTCTTCTGATTATTGGGAATCAGATTCTAAAGAAGGAGCTTCATGTGTGGGCACAAGCATGGAAGAGGAGACTTCCATGGAGGAGGATGAATCTGAATCTGATTCAGATGTGTATCCTTTGTGTGTTATGAATTTTGCACCTAAGCTAGAGGTTTTGAAGGACCCAAATAAATCACCATTGACACTTGAGGAGGTAGAGAGAAGGTTAGCTACCCTCAAGTATGGCCCAAATGTTACCAAGGAGGAGAAGGTGAGATTTGAGGAGATTTTCTGCAAGTTCATCCATGTTTATGCTTTCAATTACGAGGATTTGAAGGAAGTCACCTTGGAGGAGCACAAGATAGAGGTGGAGTCACATGCAAGACCAATCCGCCAAAAGCAATGTCGCATTAGTCCACCAATATCTTTGGTTGTGAAGGAGGAGATTGAAAAGCTCAAGGAGGCCGGATTTATCTTTGAGGTAGAGAATTCAGAATGGGTGTCTCCAATTGTCATTGTGAAGAAAAAGAATGGCAAGCTTCGGGTATGTGTGGATTACAACAACCTCAATGCTATTACCAAGAAGAACTACTACCCATTTCCATTCATTGATGAGATCTTGGAGGAGGTTGCAAGTCATGAGAGGTACAATTTTGGAGATGGTTATAGTGGATATAACCAAATCAAGATTGCACCAGAGCATCAACAACTCACCACATTCACCACACCTTAGGGAACTTACGCTTTCAAGGTCATGCCTTTTGGGCTTTACAATGCTCCAGCCACATTCTAATGGTTCATGAACAAGGTATTTGAACCTTTCATTGGGAAATTTGTGAGAGACTTCATTGATGACTTTTGTGTCCATGGGAGCAAGGAGGAACACTTTGAGCACCTAATCAAGGTCTTGCAATGCTTGGATGAGGCAAATGCATCACTCAACCCAAAGAAGTGCATTTTTGGATGTGAAGAAGGTCTACTTTTGGGGCACATCATCTCCAAGGATGGAATAGCAATTGATCTTGAGAAGGTGAGGAAAATCTCAGACCTTCCATTCCTTTCAAGCTTGACAAAGTTACGCCAATTCTTGGGGATGGTTGGATACTATAGGAGGTTCATCTTCTCATTTTCCAACAAGGCTTATGCATTGACCATCTACATGAAGAAGGGTGTAGATTACATGGTGATTTTGGAAGACAAGGAGGCTCTCAAATCTTTTGAGGAGCTCAAGCAATCCCTTGTTGTAGCTCCAATTCTTGCTAAACCTGATTGGAGTAAGCCTTTCATCTTGTACACTGATGCTTCTAATGTAGCTATAGGATGCACTCTTAGTCAATTAGACCAAGATGGGCATGATCATCCAATAGCTTATGCTAGTAGGCAGATGGTTTCAGCAGAGAAGAACTACTCTGTCATGGAGAGAGAAGGATTGGCAGTGATCTTTGGTCTCAAGCAATTTAGACACTACTTGATTGGAGGGAAAGTCACCATTGTCACGGATCACAAGGCTTTGAAGTACATCTTCAACAAGCCTAATGTTGAAGGGAGACTAGCAAGGTGGATGATACTCTTGTCTAAGTATGACTACACAATTGAGGATAGGCCAAGAAAGAAACATGCAAATGTTGATTTGTTATCTAGAGCCTATGATCATGATGGAGATGAGCCAGTGGATGATTCCTTCTTGGATGAGGAGCTCATGACAATCTCAATCACTCAAGAGGTTCCAATGGAGTACAAGGAGATTGTGGATTTTGTGACAAGAGGTAACTATCCATAAGGGATGCATGCTAGGGAGAGGAAGGCCCTTGCAGCAAGATCTAGACCTTACACAATGGTGGAGGATATTCTTTTTCACCAAGGAGCAGATGGTCAACTTCAAAGAGCAATAGGTAAGGAAGAGTCTATCCTACTCATAAAGGAGTTTCATGAAGGTTTAGTATGTGGAGGACACTTTGCAGGAAAGGTGACTGCTTTCAAGATTCTAGATGCAGGTTACCATTGGAGAGGGATTTTCAAGGATTGTCTTGATTATTCCAAAACTTGTCATGTTTGTAAAACTTTTGTTAGAAAGTCTACATCCATTCCACCACTTAGATTAATTCCATTGCTAGGACCTTTTGAGAAGTGGAGAATTGATTTTGTAGGTCCTCTCAATAGAACCCCAAGGAACAATTGGTACATTGTGGTAGTTATTGATTACCTTACCAAGTGGGGTGAGGCTAGACCATTGAGGGACAAGAATGAAGATGAAGTGGGTAGATTTCTTTATGAATGCATTATCACTAGGTTTGGATGCCCTTTGGAGTTGATTTCTAATAGAGGAAGAGAGTTTACAAGAAGCATTACCATAGCCATGCTATGACACTTCTCTATCACACATAGAGTAACTACATCCTATAAGCCAAATTCCAATGGTTTGGCAGAGAGAACCAATCAGACCTTGTGCATGATGTTGGCCAAAGATGCAAAAATGGAGGGGGCTAAACATCATTGGGACAAGAGGATTCATGCAGTTTTGTGGGACAACCATGAAGACCTCCACCAGATATTCTCCATTTCAATTGGTATATGGTATTGAGTCTACCCTACCTATTCACTTTGATCTTCCTACCTTCCAAAGCATTCATAGGAGATTGAAGAAAGCACAAGGAGGTGATGTAGAGAAGTCAAGGAAGGAACAACTCATGGAGTTGGAAGAGGCAAGAGCAGTTGCTATGGTTTGAGTGGAACAAAGCCCAAAGGAAACAAAAGGAGAGCTATGACAAGAGGCAAGGCAAGAAGAAGGTGGAGCCTTTAAAGGAAGGTGATTAGGTAATGTTGTTTGATTCCATTTGATTCAAGAGAGTGCAAAAGAAGTTTTTGCCTAAGTACTTTGGACCTTTCATAGTGGAGAAGGTGTGGAGCAATTACACCTATGATCTCAAGGAGTTGGGAAGAAGACACTTTGATAGGATTAACCATGATAAGTTGAAGATATATCATAGAAGGTAGAGACCTTCACTTTGAAGACAAAGTGAAAACTTAGTTCCGGGCTAAATATAACACCCATTTGTGCATGTGTGTAGTATTGTGATATTTAGCTTGGTATTACAAGTACTTGAGAGATATTATTTATATAGAGATAAAGGATGGTTCTATATTAGTCATGATTAGCTAGAGTTAGTCATAGCTAAGATAGAGGGGACCTTACTTTAGAGGAGGTGGAAAAGATGAGCACCACTATTTTGGATTCTAGTGTGTTGACTTGGTATTATTACTAAGTGTTTGGCTTTGAGGAAAGAGTTGAGAACTCTTGGGCCCGTAAGCCTGTTTGTTTTGGATTCTTCTATAGTCCAAGGATAGCCCATGTGAAGGAATCCTTGACTTAGTGGTCAAGATAAGATCACATGCTAGTGTAATATACCCATGTGAATGGATATTCCTTTATACTTTTTGACTTTACTTTACTTTTTGTGGTACCTACATTTTTCATTTTGGATGAGTTTTGAAGAAGAAGTGCCTTGCTGAAACCAAATTGAAACCAAATAGAGAAGAAATGAAGGGAAACTTGTGTTCTGATCAAGCCTAAGGACATCAACTTCGTGTTGGAGGAAGAAGGACTCAGATTGGGTCAAACCCGAAGAAGCTTACTTCGTGTCAGAGGAGGAAAAACTTGGATCAGACGCTGAAGGAGGGCAAACCGGAAGGAGGAAAGGAAGTTTCAGGTCAGGATTCTTGCGGGGGTCATATCTCAGTGACTACAAGTCCAAATCATGCATGCTATATCTAGTTGGAAGCGTCTTGTTCAGGGCTTTTCATTGCCACCTAAATTGTAGAGTTTGAAGGTTTGTAGAAAAAGTTACAAGCATTTTAAGTTTCAAGAGTAGATGTACAAAGTAGTTTGGTGTCTTTGGATCAATGTAACTTTGGACTTTGGACTTTGGGTTTACACGACTTTGGGTCATGAGACTTTGCCTCAAGATGAAAATGACTAAATCCGAGGTAGCCGGACCTTGGAGTGCACTGAAGATGACTTTGAAAATCTTGCGGGAGGCATTAGAGGAAGTTAGAGTAAGGAAAGAAAATATTTAGGATACCCATGACTTCAATTTTAGTTTTGATTGAAGATAAGATATAATTAGAGGAGAAATAACAATAGTGAATAAACCCAAAGTGCAGGATCAGACAATAAGTGTCTTTGGGTCAGTTACATGAGTGATTAGGAGAAAGTGGGTTGCAAATTGAAGATGTAAATAGTGTACCCATACTTTCAATTACAATTTTTGATGAGGATATAGTAGAATTAGCAAAGGAATTGATAATAGTTAGACCCGAAGTAAGAGAGATAGGAGTGCAAGTGTCTTTGGATTTGACATTTGATATTTTAGAGAAGAGTGGGTTGGGAGATAGAGATTTAGATGGATTACCTGTGATAGGAATTATAGATTAGAGTGGAGAATTAGTGAAATTGGTAGAGGAATTAGAAGTTATGAAACCCAAGGATAGAGTAGTAGGAAGTGAAGTTCCTTCGGGTTCAGATTTGAAAGCCAAGGAAGAAGTAGACATCAGATCGGATTAGTAACAGTTTTTGAGATTTGAATAGGCAGATATGAAGAGGTGCATTGTCATTTCGGATCTGCAAAGTTGTTAAGTAAATTTTAGGTTTGTAAAGTTGTTAGGAAGAGGTGCATTAGGAAGATAACTATTGTTTGCTTCACTACTTAAGAGTGGCATTTGTAGTCTTATGTTGTTCAGTGCTCATTATTTTTGAGAATAAATAAAGCGAAGTGCTGTGAAGTAGTGCTCGTCGCTTGAGCTTGATTCCGAGTATCAGCTTTGCAATTGTGTTTGTGAGTGTGTGGAGAATTTTGAACTGCAAGTCAGAGTGCTTGTTAGATGTTGGATTCCACAGCCTTGATCTTCATTTTGTGTGTTTGATCCTAAGTGAAGTGCAATCAAGGCAATGCCTTGACAGATCTGAGAGGAATTGTAGTGTTGGTAGTATTCTGCATTTGTGAGTGCAGTGCGAAGTTGATATAAAGCAATTTTGATTGAGGAAGTTATGCCTTTAGCGGAAGGGTGGAACACAATTCTGAGGTGAAGTTTGTTTGCAGTGAAGTGCCATTTTTGGGAGAGCCTGAATCATCACAATCAAGATTGTTTGGACAGATTTGATGGAGTTGTGATTACGGAGTGCTAATTTGTGACAAGACTGCAAATTAGTGCTTGTTACTCTCTTTTGGGTATGGTTTCTACCTGAGAGATTAAAGACGCAACCAAGAAGAACTACATTGTTACCGTTTGCCTTTGTATTTGGACATTTCTGACTCGTATCTATGCAAGAACAAACTTTACTTACACAATCACCGCAAAAGTGATATTTGCCGGGTTGTCACACTTTTAGTCTAGTAACTTGAGTTACTACAATAATTAGTAACTTTGGTGGTACGTAACTATTTTACAAGTATATAAACAAGGGGTGAGGAGGTACTCATCATCCTTTCATTTGCAACTATCTCTCTCATTGAGTTCTCTAGGGAGAAATGTCTTAAGTCTTGGAGTGTTAGCCTTGGAGGAGTATGATGGATTTTGGGTTCCTTGCCTTCATAGTCCATGGTGCGCTACCATAATAGCCATCAGAGGTTCATCCTGAGTGAGAGACAGGCCAGCTCATAGGACATGGGTTTCTACTCAACCCATGTACATCACAATTCACCACTCTAGGTCTATGAATAACCATGAAATCATACTGCTGTAAAATTAGAGCCCATCATGCAAGCTTCCTTGAAAGCCTATTAGACTCTATCAACCACTTCAATGGTTTGATGATCAATGATAAGAGTGAAGGGGTTACCAAATACATAACATAAAAAATGTGATATTACTCATATTGTTGCCAAGCACTCTCTCTCATATGAACTATACATTGCCTCCACCAAATTGTTGGGGAAAATAGCATAGGCCACTACAAACTCCTCCTCATCATCCTATTGGGTGAGCATTGCTCTAGACCCCAACATACTCCAATTAGTATGAACCTAGAATGGTCATCCTTTGATTGATCTCTTAAGAATAAGGGTAGATGTGAACCTCTCCTTGAGCTTTATAAAAGTGCTCTCTTGCTCATCTCCCCAATACCACTCCTATGTAAGCTTGGACAACTTTTTCAAGGCCTTGGCAATGGTACTAAATCCTCTAACATATCAGCAATAGAAGTTTGCCACCCCAAGGAATGCTTGCACTTTTCTCACATCCGTAGGCCAAGGATTACGTGCAATACCTTGACCTTGGTCTGCCAAACACCAAGTCCACTAGGGTAGATAGTGGGACTCAAATACTCAACCTAATTGTAGAAGAATCTACACTTCCCAAGATGTAATTTGAGTCCATGAGATCTCAACCTCTCCAACACCTCCAACAAATCTCTTTCATGCTCCTTCACAATAATGCTATAGACCAAAATATCATTAATATGGCACCAAGCAAAATCCAATCCTACTAAGATCTTGTCCATGATTCTTTGGAACTTGGCAAGAGTGTTTTTTAACCCAAATGATAAGAACCTCTATTGATATAATACATCCTTACCAAGAAGATCAATACTCCAAAATGTTGTCTTGGATTTGTCCTCCTCTTTGATTGGCAACTAATGATATCCTATTGAAAGATCGAAAGTACTAAAGACCTTTGCATGCCCAATCTCATTAAAGATCTCTTTTTTTGTAGGCATGGCATACCAATCAGCCCTAGTCTATTGGTTGATAATATAGCAATTTCCGCACATTTACTTATTTGTATAGTTGCTATGCATATCTTTCTTGGTTAGCAACATTATATGTAAAACATACTCTTTATGTGAAATCTCTACCAAACTAGCCTCAAAAAGGTCTATACTCTAAATCTAAATCAATGTTCTCTCCATATCACTATATTTGTAAGGACGTTAAAAATTGGTGTATCACTAGTTAGCTCAATCCATATACACTTCAAGTCCTTTCAAAGCACCCAAATCATTCATGTCGAAGGCAGAACAACTCATGTAGCTCATCAAGAACCTCAAAAATCTTTGTCTTTCCCCTCTTGTAAGCTTGGATCCAATGTTTGGCTCCCAAGTATCCTTTGTAATTGATGTAGGATTGGGAGATGCATTGACTGGCTACTACATTGGGCCCTTGGCAGTAGTAAGAGCATACTTCCAACCACTAGAGTCCCCAACCTCATGACAAAAAACTCCCTCTACTATGGTTGTAAGCTTTATATGTCCTCTAGTTGCATCCCAAGTAGACCAAGGGTGTAATGCAAGTAGATCACACCCACTTGGATGTACCTCAAGTAGATCACTCTCACCAGTAGCCACTGGCTGTACCCAAGAATGCTATGCCTACTCACTCCATCACACGCAACATGTGCATGAATCATCTTGATAAGCTCAAAGCTCACGAGTGTTCAAGTGGGGATTCATATCAAGCATATCTCATGTTGCTTGACCAAACCAAGGCTCACAATCCAAGTCAAATAGTTTAGGTCCATAGTTTGACTTAACACTTGATGCTTGGATGCCTCTTACCACTATTGTAATCATGGTCATACCATAAAAAAACCATTTCTTACTACCCCTCATTGGTGTTGGGATCCAATAATTACTCTAACTATTAGTCCCAAATAAGTCTAAGATCTCCCTCTCAAAAAGCATGGGAATCTTAGAAACTCATAACTATGGTAAAGCGGCTCTAGGCTATCCAACAAGATTCACCACTACCATAGGTGACCTATCAAACATTACCACTATTTAAGATTGGCACTTAACATCTAAAATGTCTAGTCATTGAATCCCATCATAAGCACATTGTAGACCCTCTCTAGGTAAGAGGTTCATCCACCAAAGATAAAAACAATGAGCTTGTGATCCCATTTTAGCTACATCTAATAATATGGTAGGTCCCATCCAAGAATGGACCTAATGTGCACTCACCACCACCCATGTAAAAGAATCACCTATCAAAGGAATGTTCTCCAAAATGTAGGATGGAAAAAAAGAATAATGAACATAAAGATGTCATAGTATATGTAACATCTGCCAAAACATATCAAAAAGGAGATCTTGTTGACCTTGACCTTAGCCAACACGGGTATGTCCTTGACATGGTCATCCAAAAATCACCAAATGAATGGGACCATATCTCTCCAAATCTTAAACCCCTAACAAGGAAATGTCTATTGGTAGGGTCTTCGAGTAACCCCAAACTATTGACATTAGTAATAACTCAAGATACTGATAGGCCAAGTGTGCCACATGATGTAGAGAGACTCACCTAATAGTCTCATCTCTCTCCACATACAAGTACCTCTATACTCATATACCTACCTATGGTATTATAATTAGTCCAGTGCTGATCCCACCAAACAACTCAATAGGTATACTCCTTCTATTGGATATTGCTAAGTGTAATACCATTAGCTAGATATCTTATCTAGAGGTGTACATTGGCTTGGTAACATCTAGAAGGATTTTATATATGATAGACTAAGTAGATCAGATAAAGGTGTCACCAAAATAGTACTTCCACTAATAGGGTAGAAGCCAAAAACACCTTGAAAACTTCATAGCCAACTTTGGAGATCTAAACAAATCAATTAGGCCTCAAAAATGGAAAGAATCCTTTCCCTTTAGAGAAAAAGATTTCCTTCTCTCTCCACTATTTATCTCATTAAGAACTATCCATTAGTACCTCATCCATGCTATTTTGAGCTTTTTATAGGAAGATTCCTTAATATTCCCTTTGGGCAAACTTGTTTAACCAACCAAATAGGACAAGGACCTACACGTCACCCATCCATGCAACTAATCTAAAGGTGGAACTTGCTAACATGTCACCAATCCATGTATCTGATCCAAAGGTGAAGCTTCCTTTGGGGAATCCTCTTTACTATATAATAATGACAAGGTGCTCCTTTGGGGCATTGGAGTATTGAGTGTGAAGCTTTGTGTTTCTTTTCTTGTGTTTTTCTTGGAGGGTTCTCTTGTCCTTGGAATATTACAATGGTATCAGAGCATGTGTTTTAATCCAAGAGAGTGGATCACCCTTCTTGGAGGAACATGGGCTATTGAGACTCAATAATTTTGAGGAGAGAAAATGTAGTGCAATTGATAGACTAGGAGTGTTTTAGAGAGAGGATGGGTGGAGGCTCTTAGAGGACAATTTCTTGCATCTTACTTTCTATTCTTAAATCCATTCCATATCAAGATTATTTTCATCTAGCATGAGCAAGTGTGAGTATATCTCATTTACCATTTTGGAGTAGATGTTGTGTGTATGTACATCACTACACAACATACATTGTTGTCAACATCATACATTATAGAAGCACAACTCACGCATAAGTTATACATGAACTCTAAAGTGCCACAATCGCCCCCTAGCCAGCAATTAGGTCCCTCTAACTCTAGATAGCTATCTACTCCAAGTATATAGTATACCTTATGGTGGGCAAAGATCAGGAGGCTAAGTGCTATTGAGCCCCATCATTAATCACCTATCTGAAATCTATACCATATAAAGGGTGAACTAGCTATATGTCAAGTACATCTAGGACATAACCATTGTCCTTGAGGAACCACCATGAGAGAAGGAATCAAACATGCCATATGCCATTCTCTCAAATAGCTATCACACACTAACATAATGGAAGCTCCACCAAAAGACTCGTATAACATACACCGCAAGCTTGTACTGTGAGCCGGCCTGTCTCTCACTCAGGATGAACCTCTTATGGCTATTATGGTAGCGCACTATGGAATAAGAAGGCAAAGAACCCAAACTCCATCATACTCCTCCAAGGCTAACACTCCAAGACTCAAGACATTGCTCACTAGAGAACTCAATGAGAGAGAGATAGTTGCAAATGAAAGGATGATGAGTACCTCCTCACCCCTTGTTTATATACTTGTGAAATAGTTACGTACCAAAGTTACTAATTACCGTAGTAACTCAAGTTACTAGACTAAAAGTCAAGTAAAGTCAAAAAATAGAAAGGAATATACATTCACATGGGCATATTCCCCTAAGCATGTGGTCTTATCTTGACCCAACCACTAAGTCAAAGATTCCTTCACATGGGCTATCCTTGGAATAAAGAAGAATCCAAAACAAAAAGACTTGCAGGCCCAAGAGTTCTCAACTCTTTCCTCAAAGCCAAACACCTAGGAATAATACCAAGTCAACACACTAAAATCCAAAATAGTGGTGCTCATCTTTTCTACTTCCTCTAAAGTAAGGTCTCCTCTATCTTAGCTATGACTAACTTTAGCTAACCATGACTAATATAGAACCATCCTTTATCTCTATATAAATAATATCTCTTAAGTACTTGTAATACCAAGCTAAATATCACAATACCACACACATGCACAAATGGGTGTTACATTTACCCCCGGACTAAGTTTTCACTTTGTCCTCAAAGTGAAGGTCTCTCTATCTTCTATGGTACATCTTCAACTTATCATGGTTAATTCTATCCAAGTGTCTTCCTCCCAACTCCTTGAGATCATAGGTGTAATTGCCCCACACCTTCTCCACTATGAAAGGTCCAAAGTACTTAGGCAAAAACTTCTTTTGCACTCTCTTGAATTGAATGGAATCAAACAACATTACCCAATCACCTTCTTTGAAAGTCTCCACCTACTTCTTGCCTTACCTCTTGTCATAGCTCTCCTTTTGTTTCCTTTGGGCTTGCTCCACTTGAACCATAGCAACTGCTCTTGCCTCTTCCAACTCCATGAGTTGATCTTTCCTTGACTTCTCTGCATCACCTCCTTGTGCTTTCTTCAATCTCCTATGAATGCTTTGGAAGATAGAAAGATCAAAGTGAATAGGTAAGGTAGACTCAATACCATATACCAATTGAAATGGAGAATATCCGGTGGAAGTCTTCATGGTTGTCCTATACTCCCATAAAACTGCATGAATCCGCTTGTCCCAATGATGTTTAGCCCCCTCCATTTCTGCATCTTTGGCCAACATCATGCACAAGGTCTGATTGGTTCTCTCTGCCAAGCCATTGGAATTTGGCTTATAGGATGTAGTTACTCTATATGTGATAGAGAAATGTTGTAGCATGGCTGTAGTAATGCTTCCTGTAAACTCTCCTCCTCTATCAGAAACCAACTCCAAAGGGCATCCAAACCTAGTGATAATGCGTTCATAAAGAAATCTACCCACTTCATCTTCATTCTTGTCCCTCAATGGTGTAGCCTCAACTCACTTGGTAAGGTAATTAGTAACTACCACAATGTACCGATTGTTCCTTGGGGTTCTATTGAGAGGACCTACAAAATCAATTCCCCACTTCTCAAACGGTCCTAGCAGTGGAATTGATCTAAGTGGTGGAGTGAATGCAGACTTTCTAGCAAAAGCTTGACAAACATGACAAGTTTTGCAATAATCAAGACAATCCTTGAAAATCCCTCTCCAATGGTAACCTGCATCTAGAATCTTGAAAGCAATCACCGTTCCTGCAAAGTGTCCTCCACATACTAAACCTTCATGAAACTCCTTTATGAGTAAGATAGACTCTTCCT
The DNA here is from genome assembly GCA_948567375.1 of Lunularia cruciata. NCBI lineage: Eukaryota > Viridiplantae > Streptophyta > Marchantiopsida > Lunulariales > Lunulariaceae > Lunularia > Lunularia cruciata. Next base: position 63,593,826 of record OX419757.1, on the reverse strand, counting down.
TGCCCACTGCTCTTCGAAGTAGACCATCTGCTCCTTGGTGAAAAAGAATATCCTCCACCATTGTGTAAGGTCTAGATCTTGCTGCAAGGGCCTTCCTCTCCCTAGCATGCATCCCTTCTGGATAGTTACCTCTTGTCACAAAATCCACAATCTCCTTGTACTCCATTGGAATCTCTTGAGTGATTGAGATTGTCATGAGCTCCTCATTTGGGAAGGAATCATCCATTGGCTCATCTCCATCATGATCATAGGCTCTAGATAACAAATCAGCATTTGCATGTTTCTTTCCTGGCCTATCCTCAATTGTGTAGTCATACTTAGACAAGAGTATCATCCACCTTGCTAGTCTCCCTTCAACATTAGGCTTGTTGAAGATGTACTTCAAAGCCTGTGAGCCGGCCTGTCTCTCACTCAGGATGAACCTCTTATGGCTATTATGGTACCGCGCCATGGACTAAGAAGGCAAGGAACCCCAACTCCATCATACTCCTCCAAGGCTAACACTCCAAGACTCAAGACATTGCTCACTAGAGAACTCAATGAGAGAGAGATAGTTGCAAATGAAAGGATGATGAGTACCTCCTCACCCCTTGTTTATATACTTGTGAAATAGTTACGTACCAAAGTTACTAATTACCGTAGTAACTCAAGTTACTAGACTAAAAGTCAAGTAAAGTCAAAAAATAGAAAGGAATATCCATTCACATGGGCATATTCCCCTAAGCATGTGGTCTTATCTTGACCCAACCACTAAGTCAAAGATTCCTTCACATGGGCTATCTTTGGAATAAAGAAGAATCCAAAACAAAAAACGCTTGCGGGCCCAAGAGTTCTCAACTCTTTCCTCAAAGCCAAACACCTAGGAATAATAACAAGTCAACACACTAAAATCCAAAATAGTGGTGCTCATCTTTTCTACTTCCTCTAAAGTAAGGTCCACTCTATCTTAGCTATGACTAACTTTAGCTAACCATGACTAATATAGAACCATCCTTTATCTCTATATAAATAATATCTCTTAAGTACTTGTAATACCAAGCTAAATATCACAATACCACACACATGCACAAATGGGTGTTACAGACCTAGATTGTGAGCTTTGGCTTGGCAAAGCAGCATAGGATGTGCTTGATAGGCATCACCACTCAGACACTTGTGAGCTCTGTGCCTCTCAAGATGATTCAAGCACATGCTAGGGGTGATGGACCAAGTGGACATGGTATTCTTGGGACACAACCAGTGGCTACTAGGGAGAGTAGTCTACTTGGAGTCCATTTGGGTGAGCTTGGGCTACTTGGATTACACCCTTGGTCTAATTGAGATGCAGCTAGAGAGCATATGGAGCTTGTAGCTAGATCAGAGGGAGTTTTTCACACTGAGGTTGGGACCTTTAGTGGTTAGGAGCATGACACTATTGCTCCCAAGGGTCCATTGTAGCAGCCAGTCAATACGTCTTCCACTATTACAATAATTAAAGAGGATAGTTGGGAGCCAAATCTTGGACCTAAGCTTACATGAGAGGAAAGATAAAGAGTTTGGAGGTTCTTGAGAAGCTACATGAGTTATTTTAGTATGAAGGATTTGGGTGCTTTGAAGAGACCTAGTATACAGATTGAGCTGACTAACAATACACCAGTTTTCCAATGCCGTATCTATATAGTGAAATGGAGAGAGAATTGATTCAGAGTCGGAGTAGCAACCTTTTTGAGGCTGGTTTGGTAGAGATTTCACATGGAGAGTATGCATTAGCTACAATGATGCTAACCAAGAGAGATATGCATGGCAACTACATAGATAGGCGGATGTGTGGAGATTACCGTCCTATCAATTGATAGATTAAGGCTGATCGGTATGCCATGCCTACACCGGAGGAGATCTTTGATGCAACTAGGCATGCAAAAGTCTTTAGTACTTTGGATCTTTGAGCAAGATATCATCAATTGCCGATCAAGGAGGAGGACAAGTCCAAGATAACATTTTGGGCTATTGATCCTCATAGTAATTATGTGTTATATCAATGGAGGTTCGAACCATTTAGGTTAAAGAATGTGCCTATTGAGTTCCAAAGGGTCATGGATAGGATCCTAGCTAGATTGGATTTTGCTCAATGCTATATTGATGACATTTTGGTCTATACCACTACGGTGGAGGAGCATGAGAGACATTTGTTGGAGGTGTTTGAGAGGTTGAGATCTCATGGACTCAATTTACATCTTGGGAAGTGTAGATTATTCCATGAGCAAGTTGAGTATTTGGGTCACTTTATCTACCCTTGAGGACTTGGTGTTCAATAGACCAAGGTGGAGGCTATTGCATGTATTCCTTGGCCTATGGATGTGAGAAAAGTGCAAGCATTCCTTGGATTGGTGAAATTCTATCATCGCTATGTTATAGGATTTAGTGCCATTGCCAAGGCCTTGATGAAGCTGGCCAAGCTTACATAGGAGTGGTGTTGGGGAGATGAGCAGGAGAGAGCTTCTGTAGAGCTCAAGGAGAGGTTGACAACTACTCCTATTTTGAGGAGACAAGTCAGAGGACAACCATTTCAAGTTCACACTAATTGGAGTATGTTGGGGCTTGGAGCAATGCTCACCCACCATGATGATGAGGGAAAAGAGTTTGTGGTAGCCTATGCTAGTTGCTCCAACAATTCAACAGAGGTGAAGTATAGTTCATATGAGGGAGAGTGCTTGGCAACAGTTTGGCAATAGCACATTTCTGATGTTACCTATTTGGTAACTCCTTTACTCTCATCATTAATCATCAGCCATTGAAGTGGTTGATGAAGTCCAAAAAGCTTTTAGGGAAGCTTGCATAATGTGCTCTAATTTTACAAGAGTATGATTTCACGGTTAATCATATACTTGGAGTGATGAACCAAAATGCAAATGGATTGAGTAAAAATCCATGTCCTAGCCAACAAGATCAGATTGGAGCACATTGGCATGGTAAGACAAATGAGGAGATGGTGTTAGGTTTGCATGCATCTACCTTTTTCTATATATTTTCTGAGGCTTTGATTGTATCTCTCTTAGAACATACAAGAGGAGTTATTGAGGTCACAGATCCAAAGAGTGGAGATAGTGATACAATTCAGCAAGACATCATGATGATGTCTTAGTGATGGATTATCTTTGCATTGGTATTATGGGTAGCACAATTGGGGCCAAGGAGAGAGACCGTGTTCTTCAACAAGCCAAACGGTTCAGATTGGAGGGCAGACACCTTTTGCATGTATGGGAGGATGGTATAGTGCAAGTAGTACCACTTCTATCTCAAAGACCCGTAGTTGATCTGTCATGCTCATGAAGAGCTAGGACATTTTGGAGTAAAGCATACATATAGCTTACTCCAAAGTCATTATCGGTGGTGCGGTATGTAGACTAATGTACAGAAATTTTTTGTGAGATGTGTGGTTTGTGAGCAAGTTAGAGTATCATTCAATGCTCCTACACCACAATTGCACCCATTACCTATCATGGGATTGGGTTACCGCTGGAGTTTGGACTTTGCTTGACCTTTACCATTGATTGTGAGACATCATCGATATGTTTTGGTGATGGTGGAGCACTTCTCTAAGTGGATTGACTTGGTGGCACTTCTTGACAAGTCTAGTGAAGGGACGGCTTACTCATTCTTGGATTAGGTTCTCAATCATTTTGGTGCACCAATTGAGGTTTTGACTGATCAAGGTATAGAGTTCTTGGGAGAGTTTCAAGTCTTGTGTGACAAGGCTTTGATTGATCATCATACTACCTCTCAAGATCACCCTAAGGCAGATGGCTTAGTAGAGAGAGTGGTTCAAACAATGAAGAGAGGATTGAGTAAGTATGGTTTGTAGATAGGCCACTTGGGAGATTAAGATCTCCAGTTACCTTGCTTGGCCATGGGCTATTGGTTTAGCCGGCAAGCCTCCTTAGCATTCTTCTCTCCTTACTTTCTACTCTATGGATGAGATCCAGATTTACCTACAGCCATTCATTGAGATGCTACTGTAGCTTTGGACTTGGATGATCTAAATGTATGGAGGAGCATATTTTCTCAACGGGTAGAGATTTTTCAGAGAGTGATGCCAATAGTCCTTGAGAACTTGGTGATTTCTCACAATAGGGATACCTTACGCTATGCTACTATTCAAGGAGGAGGGTTTAGACCCTCATTCTGTCAATTCCATTTAGGTGACTATGTATATATATAGTAGATAGCACCTATGATAATTGATGTTTCCACTGGCCGTAATATCTTGAGAATTTACAAGGTTTTGCCATCTGGAGTTCTTGTGTTGGAAGGACATGATGGTGTTGTTTGGAAGGATCATGTGCAATTGTGCACCATGTCACCTCCCAAACATGTATGGTACTATGGATCCAAGTTTGGCACTTGTACGAGCAAGCTTGAGGTGTATGTTATGTGGCTCTTATGGTGGAGTTGTTACTATGTTAGTGTGTGATAGTTGTTTGAGAGGATAGCATATGGCATGTATGACTCCTCCCTTCACGTTGGTTCCTCAAGGACAATGGTTCTGTCCTAAATGTCCTGACCTATAGCTAGTTCATACTTCATATGGTATAGATTGCAGACAAGCAACTAACGATGGGACTCAATAGCACTTGGCCTCCTGATCTTTTGCCCACCATAGGGTATACCATATACTTGGAGTAGATGGCTATTTGGAGTTAGAAGGACCTAACCGCCAGCTAGGGGGTAGTTGTGGCACTTTGGAGTCCATGTATGATTTATGTGTGAGTTGTGCTTCTATAGTGTGTGATGTTGACAATGATGTTGTGTAGCGATATATGTTGTGTAACAATGTATATATGCACAACAATTGTCATGCCATTTGTAGCATTGCACCTAAATAGCTTGGACTTTGGAGTAGTAGTGTTGGTAGTCAGGAGTATTTTGGTAATTACTCATAGATTACTTGTTGATGGATAGATTTTGTATTTGGGGTACTAACTACATGGTGAGGTTTGGCATCACTTGCACCGTTTGGACTGTTGGGTGTGCAGTTAGTAGGGCCGTTAGGGTTTGAGACCTAGCTCAAGTCCATGGGGTATAGTTTCAAAGTGCAGCTCCAAAGAGCTCACTTATTTGATGTTGAGCCTTTGAGTTCTTGGCTACGGTGGATAGAGGCCGGTGAGTGTCACTTGGATTATCTTAGCTACAATGGGTGTGTGCCTAGTTGTTGGTAGATCATTGAGTGGTAGATCAAGTACTGATCTAATTGAGTATGATTTGAGTTGTGTAAACAAACTGGTTAATTGTGGCACTTTAGAGTCCATGTATGACTTATGTGTGAGTTGTGCTTCTATAGTGTGTGATGTTGATAGCAATGTATGTTATGTACCGATGTATATATGCACAGCACAAGTTATTGGGCTAAAAGTCAAAAAGCAAATGGAATATCCATACTCATGAGAATATTCTTCTAAGCATGTGGTCGTATCTTGACCCAACCACTAAGTTAAGGATTCTTTCACATGAGCTATCCTTGGACTATAAAAGAATCCAAAACAAAAAGCTTGTGGGTCCAAGAGTTCTCAATTCTTTGCTCAAAGCCAAACTACTAAGAATAATACCAAGTCAACACACTAGAATCCAAAATAGTGATTCTCATTTTTTTACTTCCTCTAAAGTAAGGTCCCCTCTATCTTAGCTATGACTAACTTTAGCTAATCATGACTAATGTAGAACCATCCTTTATCTCTATATAAATAATATCTCTCAAGTACATATAACATCAAACTAAATATCATAATAGCACATACATGCACAAATGGGTGTTGTAGCTCCAAGCCACAATATACTCCAATCAATATGAACATGGAATGGTCATCCTCTGATCAGTCTCCTAAGAATAGGGGTAGATGTCAACCTCTCTTTGAGCTCTAGAAAAGCTCTCTCTTGCTCACCTCCCCAAAACCACTCTTGTGTAAGCTTGTTCAACTTTGTCAAGGCCTTGGCAATGGCACTAAATCCTCTAATATATTGGTGATAGAAGTTTACCAACCCAAGGAATTCACACTCTACTCATATCCATAGGCCAAGGAATGCATACAATAACCTCCACCTTGGTCTACTTAACACCAAGTCCTCCAAGGCAGATAGTGTGACCCAAATACTCAACCTAATCGAAGAATCTACACTTCCCAAGATGTAATTTGAGTCCATGAGATCTTAATCTCTCAAACACCTCCAACAAATGCTTCTCATGGTCCTCCACAACATTGTTATAAAACCAAAATATAATCAATATAGCACCAAGCAAAATTCAATCCTACTAGGATCTTGTCCATGACCCTCTAGAACTCAGCAAGAGTATTCTTTAACCCAAATGGTAAGAAACTCAACTAATATAATACATCCTTATTGTGAGGATGAATAGTCCAAAATATTATCTTGGACTTATACTTGTCCCTAATTGGCAATTGATGATATCTTACTCAAAGATCCAAAGTACTAAAGACCTTTGCATGCCTAACTATATCAAAGATCTCCTCCAATGAAGGCATGGCATACCAATCAACCCTAGTTTGTCAGTTGATAGGACAGTAATCTCCACACATCCACCTATCTATGTAGTTGTCATGCATATCCTTCTTGGATAGCATCATTGTAGCTAATGCATACTCTCCAAGTGAAAGCTCTACCAAACCAGTATCAAAAAGGTGTCTACTATGGCTCTAAATCAATGCTCTCTCCATGTCACTATATCAACAAGGATGTTAAAAAATTAGTGTATCAGTAATCAACTCAATCTAAATACACAGGTCCTTTCAGAGCACCCAAATCCTTCATATTGAAGGCAAAAAGACTCATGTAGCTCCTCAAGAACCTCCAAACTCTACATTGTTCTTCTCCTGTAAGCTTGGGGCCAAGATTTGGCTACCAAGCATCCTCTATATTGATGTAGGAGTGGAAGATGTATTGATTGGCTGCTACACTAGGTCCTTGGGAGGAGTAGTATCATGCTTGCAACCACTAGAATTACACAGCCTCAGTTTGGAAAAATCCCTCCGATCTGGCTGTAAGCTCCATCCATCCTCTAGCTGCATTCCAAGTAGACCAAAGATGTAATCCAAGTAGACCATGTTCACCTGGATGGACCCCAAGTAGACCATTCTCACTAGTAGCCATTGGTTGTGTCCCAAGAATACCTTGCCCACTTGGTCTATCACCCTCAGCATGTGCATGAACTATCTTGATAGGCCCAAAGCTCACAAGTGTCCAAGTGGTGATGCCTATCCAATGCATCCTATGTTGCTTTGCCAAGCCAAGGCTCATAATCCAGGTCAAATAGTGTAGATCCATAGCCTGACCTAATACCTAACGCCTAGATGCTTCTAACATTGTTGTAACAATGGTAACACCAGTATGAAAACCTATTGCCCACTCTCTCTCTCTCATTGGCGTTGTGCTCCACCAATTGCTATAACTATGAGTCCCAAACAAGTCCAAGACCTCTCTCTTGAAAAGCATGAGAGCTTGGGAAACCCATAAGTGTGGGTAAAGAGGCTCTAGGCTGTCCAAGAAGGTTCACCTTTGTGATAGGTGACCTATCAACCACTACTATTGTCTAAGACTAATGCCCAACATCCAAGATATCATCAATAGTGAGGTGGTCTAGTCATTGAATCCTATCATTAACCCATTGTAGAACCTCTTTGGGTAAGAGGTTCACCTACCAAAGATAAAGATGATAAGCTGGTGATCCCATTTTGGTTGCATCCAACAACATGGCAAGTCCCATCCAAGAATGGACCTGATGTGTACTGCCACCACTTGAGTGCGAGAATCACCCATCAAAGGGATATTCTCCAAAATGTAGGCCGGAGAAACAGACTGATGAACTTAGAGATCTCATAGTATATATAACATCTCTCAAAACACACGAGAATGGGAATCTTGAAGACCTTGACCTCAGCCAACACGTGTAGTCCTTGACATAGCCATCCAAAAATTGCCAAATGAATGAGGCCATGTCTCTTCAATCCTGCACCCCCAACAAGGAAATATCTATTGGTAATCCTTGACTATTGACATTGGTAATAACTCAAGATATTGATAGGCCAAGTGTGCCACATGATGTAGAGAGACTTGCCTAGCAGTCTCATCTCTCTCTACATACAAGTACCTCTATACTTGGATACTTGTTTATAATACCAAAGCTAATCCAATGCAACCAAACACCAAACAACTCCAATAGACATACTTCCTCTATATGGATACTACCAAGCAATGAATGTGGTATCCAAAGGTGACAATGGGGTAGAATCTGGATGCTCATCCTCACACTGGTCTCCTAGTGGTACAAAGGCTCCACTCCAAGCATATTGCACCAATTGACCTACATGCTACTATAGTGCTTCCTCTGAACTCCATAATGGAACACCCAAGGTGGATGTAACAATTCTACTTGTACTCCAAGTCTGAGTGATCTCCTCTAGTACTAGAGTATCCACTGCATAGGCATTCCACTCCAATAAGTCATTAGGCCAAGTAATAAAACCATTGAAAGCTGAAATTGATCCCACCATGGTCTTGGATTATAGTGAGCTAAGACTGCTACTATTGAAGCATATTGGTAGGTGACATACCCATCCTTCACTTGATTGCCAACCAGGTCTATAGGAGGTTGTCTCCTCCTAATATGCAATATTGAAAGCCATGGAGTATAATGCTACTCCACCAACTAGCACATCATATGACTCAACTTTGGTCGCAATGGCCTGAGCTCTCACCACCAAGCTATCAATCAGATGACTAGACTGAATCTGAACAATGAGCTCTCCATATGTATGTACTATGTAGAACCATCTCCTATAGATGTTTGGATCTAAAATAGACACCTCTCTATATCGGTCTTTTGTAGCTCTAAATTGACAACTACAGCCTTCCCCAACATAAGGAGCTATGCACCAAAGTCTAATAAGACCCTCTATGGTGTATAGACCTTCCCTAAAGGTCCCACCAAACAAAAAGAATCCTCCTTTAGTTATCCAATAGGACAACTCTAGGTGTGAACTACGCTCGCTCAAAGGTACGTCTAGTTGATAACTCCTCCAATCTAGTTGTTGTTGCCTACCATAAGACCATTGGTTGTTGAGCGGATCCCATGCTTCTCAACCAAGTCAGCTCCACTATCAACCACCTTTGCTCTAGAAGCATGAATCACATCATCCCTACTCTCACAAAGTGTGGCAGCCAACTTAAACATTATAACTAGGTCAACTCCCAATGTAAACATATCATTGGTTCAGAATAAAGAGAAGTGTATAATCAATTGAACCACCCTAAATATCAAGCTAGACTCAATTAGTGTAGTAGCAGGTGGCTAACTAGCATGTACTTTATCATGCACCTCATCAACACCGACCACACCTACATTAGAAAATTTAGGAGTCATGGATGTTGTCTATAGTGCCTCAAAGAGTGTAAAAGACTAGGGAGGTTTGACCTGTCTACCATACTCTCCTCTTAGTGGGTCCAGCTTCACTAATGCTCCTCAAGGCTCTAGAGCATGTACTACACTCCTGGTCACTATGGTAAATACATCTACCTATGTTGCTCCACACATAAAGTCCAAGATGTCTCTATCACCAACATAAGAAGTGGAAGCCTCAACATCCAAATCTAATCTCCTTTGAGTGATAGCCATGCTAGCCAATCTTTGCTCCAATTGCTCAATCCAAGTAGCCATAGTTGTATCAAAAGAAAGGGTAGGTACTACACCCCTACTAGGTGTGGATCCTCTACCACCTCATCGTCCATGGCCTGGAGCTCCTCTACCACCTCATCCTCCATGGCCTAGAGCTCCTCTACCACCTCATCCTCCATGGCCTAGAGCTCCTCTACCACCTGCCATAATAGCCCAACCACTTTGTAACTCTAGATATAGGCAAAAGCATCAATCACTTGTATGACCAAATCTGTGGCAATGGTCACATTGTCTTTGTGTTGGTTGTGATGCATTAGAGGTATCATGTTTGTTGCCTCAAGTGCAATCTCTTGTGGTGAGGTCCACCACAAGTCCAACAAGCAACACCACCAATCACTAGCTACTACTAACCTAAAAATCAAGGTAAGGGTCTAGCTACACTAAGCCTTCCATTCTGCCATCAAAACCCAACATGGCATGGAGCATGCTACTATACTGTGAGCCGGCCTGTCTCTCACTCAGGATGAACCTCTTATGGCTATTATGGTAGCGCGCCATGGACTAAGAAGGCAAGGAACCCCAACTCCATCATACTCCTCCAAAGCTAACACTCCAAGACTCAAGACATTGCTCACTAGAGAACTCAATGAGAGAGAGATAGTTGCAAATGAAAGGATGATGAGTACCTCCTCACCCCTTGTTTATATACTTGTGAAATAGTTATGTACCAAAGTTACTAATTACCGTAGTAACTCAAGTTACTAGACTAAAAGTCAAGTAAAGTCAAAAAGTAAAAAAGAATATCTATTCACATGGGCATATTCCCCTAAGCATGTGGTCTTATCTTGACCCAACCACTAAGTCAAGGATTCCTTCACATGGGCTATCCTTGGACTAAAGAAGAATCCAAAACAAAAAGACTTGCGGGCCCAAGAGTTCTCAACTCTTTCCTCAAAGCCAAACACCTAGGAATAATACCAAGTCAACACACTAAAATCCAAAATAGTGGTGCTCATCTTTTCTACTTCCTCTAAAGTAAGGTCTCCTCTATCTTAGCTATGACTAACTTTAGCTAACCATGACTAATGTAGAATCATCCTTTATCTCTATATAAATAATATCTCTCAAGAACTTGTAATACCAAGCTAAATATCACAATACCACACACATGCATATATGGGTGTTACATTTACCCCCGGACTAAGTTTTCACTTTGTCCTCAAAGTGAAGGTCTCTCTACCTTCTATGGTACATCTTCAACTTATCATGGTTAATCCTATCAAAGTGTCTTCCTCCCAACTCCTTGAGATCATAGGTGTAATTGCCCCACACCTTCTCCACTATGAAAGGTCCAAAGTACTTAGGCAAAAACTTCTTTTGCACTCTCTTGAATTGAATGGAATCAAACAACATTACCCAATCACCTTCTTTGAAAGGCTCCTCCTACTTCTTGCCTTGCCTCTTGTCATAGCTCTCCTTTTGTTTCCTTTGGGCTTGCTCCACTCAAACCATAGCAACTGCTCTTGCCTCTTCCAACTCCATGAGTTGATCCTTCCTTGACTTCTCTGCATCACCTCCTTGTGCTTTCTTCAATCTCCTATGAATGCTTTGGAAGATAGAAAGATCAAAGTGAATAGGTAAGGTAGACTCAATACCATATACCAATTGAAATGGAGAATATCTGGTGGAAGTCTTCATGGTTGTCCTATACTCCCACAAACTGCATGAATCCTCTTATCCCAATGATGTTTAGCCCCCTCCATTTCTGCATCTTTGGCCAACATCATGCACAAGGTCTAATTGGTTCTCTCTGCCAAGCCATTGGAATTTGGCTTATAGGATGTAGTTACTCTATGTGTGATAGAGAAATGTTGTAGCATGGCTGTAGTAATGCTTCCTATAAACTCTCCACCTCTATCAAAAACCAACTCCAAAGGGCATCCAAACCTAGTGATAATGTGTTCATAAAGAAATCTACCCACTTCATCTTCATTCTTGTCCCTCAATGGTCTAACCTCAACCCACTTGGTAAGGTAATCAGTAACTACCATAATGTACCGATTGTTCCTTGGGATTCTCTTGAGAGGACCTACAAAATCAATTCCCCACTTCTCAAAAGGTCCTAGCAATGGAATTGATCTAAGTGGTGGAGTGGATGTAGACTTTCTAGCAAAAGCTTGACAAACATGACAAGTTTTGCAATAATCAAGACAATCCTTGAAAATCCCTCTCCAATGGTAACCTGCATATAGAATCTTGAAAGTAGTCACTTTTCCTGCAAAGTGTCCTCCACACACTAAACCTTCATGAAACTCCTTTATGAGTAAGATAGACTCTTCCTTACCCACTACTCTTAGAAGTAGACCATCTGCTCCTTGGTGAAAAAGAATATCCTCCACCATTGTGTAAGGTCTAGATCTTGCTGTTAAGGCCTTCCTCTCCCTAGCATGCATCCCTTCTGGATAGTTACCTCTTGTCACAAAATCCACAATCTCCTTGTACTCCATTGGAACCTCTTGAGGGACTGAGATTGTCATGAGCCCCTCATCCGGGAAGGAATCATCCATTGGCTCATCTCTATCATGATCATAGGCCCTAGATAAAAAATCATCATTTGCATGTTTCTTTCCTGGCCTATCCTCAATGGTGTAGTCATACTCAGACAAGAGTATCATCCACCTTGCTAGTCTCCCTTCAACATAAGGCTTGTTGAAGATGTACTTCAAAGCCTTGTGATCTGTGACAATGGTGGCTTTCCCTCCAATCAAGTAGTGTCTAAACTTCTTGAGACCAAAGATCACTGCCAATCCTTCTCTCTCCGTGACAGAGTAGTTCTTCTCTGCTGAAACCATCTGCCTACTAGCATAAGCTATTGGATGATCATGCTCATCTTGGTCTAATTGACTAAGAGTGCATCCTATAGCTACATTAGAAGCATCAGTGTACAGGATGAAAGGCTTACTCCAATCAGGTTTAGCAAGATTGGAGCTACAACAAGGGATTGCTTGAGCTCCTCAAAAGCTTTGAGATCCTTCTTGTCCTCCAAAATCACCATGTAATCTACACCCTTCTTCATGTAGATAGTCAATGCATAAGCTTTTTTGGAAAATGAGAAGATGAACCTCCTATAGTATCCAACCATCCCCAAGAATTGGCGTAACTTTGTCAAGCTTGAAGGGAATAGAAGGTCTGAGATTTTCCTCACCTTCTCAAGATCAAGTGCTATTCTATCCTTGGAGATGATGTGCCCTAAAACTAGACCTTCTTCACATCCAAAAATGCACTTCTTTGGGTTGAGTGATGCATTTGCCTCATCCAAGCATTGCAAGACCTTGATTAGGTGCTCAAAGTGTTCCTCCTTGCTCCCATAGACACAAAAGTCATCAATGAAGTCTCTCACAAATTTCCCAATGAAAGGTTCAAATACCTTGTTCATGAATTGTTGGAATGTGGCTGGAGCATTGCAAAGCCCAAAAGGCATGACCTTGAAAGCGTAAGTTCCCCAAGGTGTGGTGAATGTGGTGAGTTGTTGATGCTCTGGTGCAATCTTGATTTGGTTATATCCACTATAACCATCTCCAAAACTGTACCTCTCATGACTTGCAACCTCCTCCAAGATCTCATCAATGAATGGCAATGGGTAGTAGTCCTTCTTAGTAACAACATTGAGCTTCTTTTAATCCACACATGCCCAAAGCTTGCCATTCTTTTTCTTCACAATGACAATTGGAGATACCCATTATGAATTCTCTACCTCAAAGATAAATCCAGCCTCCTTGAGCTTATCAATCTCCTCCTTCACAACCAAAGATATTGGTGGGCTAATGCGATGTTGCTTTTGGCGGATTGGTCTTGCATGTGACTCCACCTCTATCTTGTGCTCCTCCAAGGTGACTTCCTTCAAATCCTTGTAACTGAAAGCAAACACATGGATGAACTTGCGGAAAATCTCCTCAAATCTCACTTTCTCCTCCTTGGTAACATTTGGGCCATACTTGAGGGTAGATAACCTTCTCTCTACCTCCTCAAGTGTCTATAATGATTTATTTGGGTCCTTCAAAACCTTTGGCTTAGGTGCAAAATCCATAGCACACAAAGGATACACATCTGAATAAGATTCAGATTCATGCTCCTACGTGGAAGTCTCCTCTTCCATGCTTGTGTCCACACCTAAAGCTCCTTCAAAATCTGATTCCCAATAATCAGAAGATGGTGTATCTGAATGTGAAGTGTTGGTGGTGTTAGTCACAGAACTGTGACTCTATGGTTTGATGGCCCAATCGTCAAGTACCCTTTGTGCCATCGATCAGTTGTGCGTGCTGCTCTCAACCATGGCCTCCCAAGAAGTAAGTCATAGCTTGAATCCTTCAAGACTTGGAAAGTCATGAGATTTTGAACTCCCATAACTGAAACTACCACCTTATCCATCACTCCTACTGGTCGAACTTGTTGCTTGTTTGCCATGCTCACCACAAATGTTGAAGGTCTTGAGGGTATCATACCCAACTTCTTCATCAACCTTTTTGACATGCCATTCACTGCTGATCCTCCATCAACCAATGCATCCTTGATGTTGTGACCATTCACTCTCACATCAATCTTGGAGGCATATTCACAAGCCTCCCATGGTGCTGGCTTGGCATCCACCACCCCCATTGATACTAGAGCTTTTGCCTTCTTCTTCCTCTTGCTCCTTGTAGAAATCAAACCACCTCTAAGCTCCTTTCTCAAGGTAGGGTTCAAAGCAATCAATTGGCTCACTGTGATGTTACCCTTATGACTACCAACATCCTCCAACACATTGTAGTTCCATTGTTGCTTTGAGATCAAGAAGTCCTCCATCCCCAACTTCTTCCTTGGAGTCTTTTTTGTTGATGATGTTGAGGTGCGAGTGCTCCTAGTAAACATATGAGTATCTTTGCTTGGAGTAAATCCTTGAGAAGAGTGAACATCCTCTGCAAAACAAGCTCTCTTCTTCTCTTGTGCCAAAAGCTCCAAATTAAGACCCTTGGAGTTTAAGCACTCTCCCTTCTCATACTTGCTCTCAACCACATCTATGGATGTTATCCCCTTGCCTTTTTTGGGATGAGGAGCCACTTGGGTTTCACTACCTCCCTCTTTCTCTCTATTGGCTCCCTCATAACCCCTTCCTCCATGGTAAGTGGAATTTGGGTAATTCCTTTAGATATGGCTTCTTCCTCCACAACCAAAACAATTTCTATCATTGAAATTGTTGGCTGGTTGGCCTCCTCTATATGGATAGTTTCCATAACTCCTAGGCCCTCTCCCTACATTCTGATCCACCTCTCTCTTCTCCCATAGTTGCACCACATTGATCTTGAGATCCGCAAGTTGTTCTATGATGGTTTGAAGTGGATCCTTTGGTGGAGGTGCAAGAATTGGAGCAACTACTACTTGTGGTGCAACCCTTGTCACCAAAGTATCAGAAGTTCTACCATAATTGTAGCCTTGAGGAGGATGCACAACCTCTTTCACCACCAAATCACTCTCATCTCCTTCCAAACTCTCCTCCATACGAATTGCAATCTTGATAGCTTCAACCTTGGAAGAAGGTTTCTCATCTCTCACCTTGCTTCTAATTTGTGGTCTCAACCCTCCCACAAAATTCTTGGTGAGCATGGCCCCTATGCCAATCATTGTAGTCTCCACATCATCCCCACCCTTCCTCAACACTATGCGAAATCTGGTCTCTAACTTTTCCACTCTTTCCACATAGACTCTCACTTTCTCTCCATCTCCTTGCTTGAGAAATGTAACCTCACTCATCAATCTCTCATAACTCTCATCAGGAAGAAATTTCTCAATGAGTGTTGAAGTCAAAGTCTCCCAAGACTCCTCTTCCCCATCTCTCCTCTCTCTCTTTTGGTATTCCGACTCATACCATGTAAATGCTGCATCCTCAAAGAAATATGGTAGTAATGAAGCTCACTCATTCTTTCTCCTCTCATTGTTTCCTATGCAAGCTCTCTTGAAGTCTCTCACAAAGGCCTCCACATCTTCTCCATCCTTGCCAAAGAAAACCGGAAGTTTCCTCATCTTAGCCCCTCACTATCTTTCTTTTCTCTCAATTTTTTTTCCTTTTTCTCTTTTCTTTTCTCTCACTCTATTACTAATAGAGTATATACATGACTAACACCATCTGCAAATAATCCACTATAGGGAACACAAAAGGTTCAAGTTGCTCCAAGATTTCTATAGCAACATCATATCCTAGAGTGTATATTAATCTAACTCTCATGGATAGTTTATCCATAAGTTGAAACATTATCTCCATCACTAATCTTGAGAACTACCTGATTAAGGTGGTAGTACTTTTGTAGCTGTACTAAGATTCTCTCCAAGATCCTTCACCAAAGTCTCCAAAAGTGCTTTTACTCCACTACACTCATGTTGTTTTGGAAATCCTTCCACTCCACAAACCTCACACAACTCCTTGGTCTTAGATCTTCTCCCTCCCAATCTTGGTGAAGAAGGTCCAACATGCAAACCCAAGTCAAGTAAGCTTCTCCTTTCCCTCAATCTCTTGCTCTCAAAGGTCAATGGACATGAACTTGCCTTATGTCCCTTCTCTCCACATAAAAAGCACTTAGACTCACTCTTTCCTCCAAGTGGCGTAGGTTTTTGGATCCTCTCAACACTCTTTTCAAATTCTATTGTAAACTCTCTTTTCTACAAATCCACCCCTACAATCACCTCAAACCCTTTGGGAACCTTACATAGTCTCAATTTCCACTCTAGATGACCCTCCATGTTCCCAAGATTAATCTAAACACTCAAACATGCTTTTTGTTGCTCTCAAACTCCTCATGCATGAGATCTCAACTCTGCAGAATTGACCCTTCCTCACAATTTCACTCAAATCTCTTAATTAGTATGTGACAGTCCTCTAAAAATTTTCTCACTTGATCACAACTCCAGAGCATCCCTCCCTGAAAAATTTCAGATCTTTTCATTGAGCCATTTGGCCTAGACACCTTTCTATTCACTACATATATTTCAGATTTGGTCTGAAAACCACCCCACTCACTTCAAAAACTCATAACTCCCTGCTTAAGAATTATCTCTCTCTAATTTTCGTGGCAGTAGGTAGGCTATAACTCATTGAATTTTCTTGGAAACTTTCAAAACAATCCACCGAAAATTGAAGAAATGGAAGACTCTGTGCAATTTTCCAGAGAGCATGCAGTTGCAGGAGCACTTTACCCTATCAACTTTCAAAAATTCTAGCCCAGTGCGCATACTAGATTTGACAATAGTTTCAAGTGGGATAACTGAAGAACAACCCAAGATATCATGTGTAGAAATTTCAAGTTCAGATCTCAAACTTGAGATTTTGTCCAAAAATCAACTTAATCCCCAAAATCTGCAATCCACCTCACACAATCTCTCCAATTCCTCTCATGTGTACAAGATGTACAAAATCACCTCAAAGACATCATAATGAACTACAGGGTATACAAATGGATCTTGGTTCTCTAACATAAGTTCAGCCCTCTCCTCTCCTAATGTTCTCTCCAAGTGAGCTCTCATAGCCTCCTTCTGCCTAATGTAAAATTGAACACGAAACATTAACTTGCCTTCTAGAGAGGTCCCGGCAACGGAACCAAAAATGTGAGCCAGCCTGTCTCTCACTCAGGATGAACCTCTTATGGCTATTATGGTAGCGCGCCATGGACTAAGAAGGCAAGGAATCTCAACTCCAATCATACTCCTCCAAGGCTAACACTCCAAGACTCAAGACATTGCTCACTAGAGAACTCAATGAGAGAGAGATAGTTGCAAATGAAAGGATGATGAGTACCTCCTCACCCCTTGTTTATATACTTGTGCAATAATTATGTACCAAAGTTACTAATTACCGTAGTAACTCAAGTTACTAGACTAAAAGTCAAGTAAAGTCAAAAAGTAGAAAAGAATATCCATTCACATAGGCATATTCCCCTAAGCATGTGGTCTTATCTTGACCTAACCACTAAGTCAAAGATTCCTTCACATGGGCTATCCTTGGACTAAAGAAGAATCCAAAACAAAAAGACTTGCGGGCCCAAGAGTTCTCAACTCTTTCCTCAAAGCCAAACACCTAGGAATAATACCAAGTCAACACTAGAATCCAAAATAGTGGTGCTCATCTTTTCTACTTCCTCTAAAGTAAGGTCCCCTCTATCTTAGCTATGACTAACTTTAGCTAATCATGACTAATGTAGAACCATCCTTTTATCTCTATATAAATAACATCTCTCAAGTACTTGTAATACCAAGCTAAATATCACAATACCACACACATGCACAAATGGGTGTTATAGGACACAAGCATGGAGGAGGAGACTTCCACAAAGGAGGATGAATCTGAATCTGAATCTGGTTTAGATATGTATCCCTTGTGTGCTATGGATTTGCACCTAAACCTGAGGTTTTGAAGGACCAAAATAAATTACCATTGACACTTGAGGAGATAGAAAGGAGGTTATCTACTCTCAAGTATGGTCCAAATGTTACCAAGGAGGAGAAGGTGAGATCTGAGGAGATTTTTTGCAAGTTCATCCATGTGTTTGCTTTTGGTTATAAGGATTTGAAAGAAGTCACCTTGGAGGAGCACAAGATAGAGGTGGATTCACATGCAAGACCAATCTGCCAAAAGCAACATTGTATTAGCCCACCAACATCTTTGGTAGTGAAGGAGGAGATTGATAAGCTCAAGTAGGCCGGATTTATTTTTAAGATGGAGAATTCAAAATGGGTGTCTCCAATTGTGATTATGAAGAAATAGAATGGTTAGCTTTGGGTATGTATGGATTACAAGAAGCTCAATGATGTTACTAAGAAGGACTATTACCCTTTGATATTCATTGATGAGATCTTGGAGGAGGTTGCAAGTCATGAGAGGTATAGTTTTGGAGATGATTATAGTGAGTATAACCAAATCAAGCTTGCACCAAAGCATTAACAACTCACCATATTCACCACACCTTGGGGGACCTATACTTTCAAGGTCATGCCTTTTAGGCTTTGCAATGCTCAAACCACATTCCAATGATTCATGAACAAGGTGTTTGAACCTTTCATTGGGAAATTTGTGAGAGACTTCATTGATAACTTTTGTGTCTATGGGAGTAAGGAGGAGCACTTTGAGCACTTGATCAAGGTCTTTCAACACTTGGATGAAGCAAATGCATCACTCAACCTAGAGAAGTACATTTTTAGTTGTGAAGAAGATCTACTTTTGAGGCACATTGTCTCCAAGGATAAGATAGTAGTTGATCTTGAGAAGGTGAGGAAAATCTTAGACCTTCCATTCCCTTCAATCCTGACAAAGTTATGCCAATTCTTGGGGATGGTTGGGTACTATAGGAGGTTCATCTTTTCATTTTCCAATAAGACCTATGCATTGACCATCTACATGAAGAAAGATGTAGAATATATGGTAATTTTGGAAGACAAGGAGACTCTTAAAGCTTTTGAGGAGCTCAAGCAATCCCTTGTTGTAACTCCAATTCTTGCTAAACCTGATTGGAGCAAGCCATTCATACTCTACACTAATGCTTCCAATATAGCTATAGGATGTGCTCTTAGTCAATTAGACCAAGATGGCCATGATCATCCAATAGCTTATGCTAATAGAAACAAGGTTCTAGTAGAAACGAACTATTCAAACACACACAAAGAAGGGTTTGGCAATGACCTTTGGTCTCAAGAAGTTTAGACACTACTTGATTTGAGGAAAAGCCGCCATTTTCACAAATCACAAGGCTTTAAAGTACATCTTCAACAAGCTTAATATTGAAGGGAAGCTAGTAAGGTGGATGATACTCTTGGTTGAGTATGACTACACCATTGAGGATAGACCAATGAAGAAACATGCAAATGCTGATTTGTTATCTAGGGCCTATGATCATGATGGAGTTGGATCAATGGATGATTCCTTCCTAGATGAGTAACTCATGACAATTTCAATCACTCAAGAGGTTCTAATGGAGTACAAAGGAGATTGTGGACTTTATTACAAGAGGTATCTATTCAGAAGGGATGTATGCTAGGGAGAGGAAGGCCCTTGAGCAAGATCTAAACCTTACATAATGGTGGATGACATTCTTTTTCACCAAGGAGCAGATTGTCTACTTCAAAGAGCAATGGGTAAGGAAGAGTCTATCCTACTCATAAAGGACATGAAGGTTTAATGTGTGGATGACACTTTGCAAGAAAGGTGATTACTTTCAAGATTCTAGATGTAGGAGACCATTGGAGGGGGATTTTCAATGATTGTCTTGATTATTGCAAAACTTGTCATGTTTGTCAAGCTTTTACTAGAAAGTCTACTTCCATTCCCCCTCTTAGATCATTCCATTGCTAGGACTTTTTGAGAAGCAAGGAATTGACTTTGCAGGTCCTCTCAATAGAACCCCAAGGGACAATCAATACATTGTGGTAGTAACTAATTATCTTACCAAGTGGGTTGAGGCTAGACCATTGAGGGACAAGAATGGAGATGAAGTGGGTAGATTTCTTTATGAACGCATTATCACTAGGTTTGGATGACCTTTGGAGTTGGTTTCTGATAGAGGAGGAGAGTTTACAGGAAGCATTACTACAGCCATGCTACAACATTTCTCTATCACACATAGAGTAACTACATCCTATAAGCCAAATTCCAATGGCTTGGCAGAGAGAACCAATCAGACCTTGTGCATGATGTTGGCCAAAGATGCAGAAATGGAGGGAGCTAAACATCATTGTGACAAGAAGATTCATGCAGTTTTGTGGGAGTATAGGACAACCATGAAGACTTCCACCAGATATTCTCCATTTCAATTGGTACATGGTATTGAGTCTACCTTACCTATTCACTTTGATCTTCCTACCTTCCCAAGCATTCATAAGAGATTGAAGATAGCACAAGGAGGTGATGCAGAGAAGTCAAGGAAGGATCAACTCATGGAATTGGAGGAGGCAAAAGCAATTGCTATGGTTCGAGTGGAGCAAGCCCAAAGGAAACAAAAGGAGAGCTATGACAAGAGGCAAGGCAAGAAGAAGGTGGAGCTTTTCAAAGGAGGAGATCGGGTAATTTTGTTTGATTTTATTTGATTTAAGAGAGTGCAAAAGAAGTTTTTGCCTAAGTATTTTGGACTTTTCATAATGGAGAAGGTGTGGGGCAATTACACCTATGATCTCAAGGAGTTGGGAGGAAGACACTTTGATAGGATTAACCATGATAAGTTGAAGATGTATCATAGAAGGTAGAGAGACCTCACTTTGAGAACAAAGTGAAATTTTAGTATGAGGGTACATGTAACACCCTTTTTTATGTATATGCTATTGTGATATTTAGTTTGATATTATAAGTACTTGAGAGGTATTATCTATATAGAGATAAAGGATGGTTCTGTATTAGTCATGATTAGCTAAATTTAGTCATAGCTAAAATAGAGGGGACCTTACTTTAGAAGAAGTGGAAAAGATGAGCACCGATATTTTGGATTCTAGTGTATTGATTTGGTACTATTCCTAGGTGTTTGGCTTTGAGGAAAGAGTTGAAAACTCTTGGACCCACAAGCTTTTTTGTTTTGGATTCTTTTATAGTCCAAAGATAGCCCATGTGAAGGAATCCTTGACTTAGTGGTTTGGTCAAGATAAGACTATATGCTTAGGAGAATATTCCCATGAGTATGGATATTTCTTTAGACTTTTGATTTTATTTGACTTTTAGCCTAATAACTTGAGTTAATCTAGTAAACTTTGGTGCATAACTATTTTCACAAGTATATAAACTAGGGGTGAGGAGGTACTCATCATCTTTTCATTGGCAACTATTTCTCTTTCATTGAGTTCTCTAGTGAGCAATGTCTCGAGTCTTAGAGTGTTAGCCTTGGAGTAGTACAATGGAGTTGAGGTTCTTTGCCTTCTTAGTCCCTGGTGTGCTACCATAATAGCACTCAGAGGTTCATCCTAAATGAGAGACCGGCCCGCTCATAGAGCTTCTTCTTTGATTCTCCATGTGCACCTAGAACTCATCATCCATAGCAAGCTACCAATGTTTGGCTTTGCTTGCCTCTTGGAAATCAATCTATTCTTGAGTCATGTCAACCATGTTTTTGCTAATGCTACATATGTAAACCAAGGTTGTGATTCTTAGTTTGATGCAATTCTCCATATTGTACAAGTGGACTTCATACTTGATCAGACCGTTGAGGATGATTGCTCCCACCACTTCCAGTTTAGGAACTTCTTGAGAACTTGTGACATCCTCCCTTGATCCTTTATAGGGGGTCTTCAACTTCTTTGGCTTCAATTGTATCCTCCAATTGCTCAAGTGCCGCATCACTAATTGTGATGATTTCTACAAGCATCAGCTCCGGATCTGTCAAATCAAAGACAACACTCTTCTTCTCCTTCCCACTACTAGATACTAGAAGATTGGGAAGTATCACAATCTCATGGTTCACATTTGTTCATGAAAAGTTTCCCCTTGGCTCTTGCTTAAATTTTGACTAACAATATCCCACAATATATAAGTAAGTGCATGTTGACATTAGCTTACAAAGATAAGTTTCTCATTGTTTGCATCCAACTTCTTCTAGAACTTCTTGGAGACAAGCTTGTAAGCATCAAAACCAAACATTTGCAAATGAGAAATGGATGGTTTCTTTCCCATCCATATGGCATCCTCCAATCCAACATCCTTTGTGATGTTCAATTGTACTTATACAACAATATTTGTAGCTTTTGCCCACAATGCATCTTCAAGTCTGGTTGACTAGAGCAGTGTACTCTTACATTTAGAAATGGTATGGTTCTCTTGTTTGATGTGAATATTCTATTGTGGTGAGTATGGGGTTCAGACTTCATGCCAAATGTCTACCTTGTGTAGGTAGTTCTTGAATGCCATGAACTTGCCACCTCAATCAGATCTGAGTGTTCTAAATTTTGCTATATCACCCAGCTCCATCTACTCCTCCTTCTACAATTTCTTCAAGCATGGAAAGGTGTCATACTTGTTCTTTAGAAAGTAGATGAAGTAGTAGCTTGTATAATCATCTTTGAGTAATACAAAGTACTTATCACCTTTGATCAATGCATCATTCATAGAACACAAATTGGTGTTGAACATCTCTCCCGGTTGCTAGGATCATTGATGTTCATGTGCACCACCAAATAAAAGTTGATGTTGATGGTATGAGGACATAACCCCTGCAAGTCATATTTTTCAACAAGCATTTTTGGTAATCCATTTACAAGAAATTCCTTGCTCATCTTGCAGACTATTGCCAAGGTTGAGTGAGCAAGATGTTCATGCAACAAAATCAGTCCATTGCTCAATGTTACTTTGATGAAGAGCTGGTTGCAAGTGATTGTAATGAATCCTCTTCAAGATCCATTGTTGTGCATATGTTTGACTCACTAGGAACAACCACAATGATGCTAAGCTTGTACATATTTGGTGATCTAACTCCCTCCATTACAACATTGCTTGCATTGTCAATCATTCTACACCCCATTTTAGAATACGTGGTATTAATTCCTTTATCAACTGCACGTCCAACTAAGAAAAGGTTTATGCATAACTCAAGTACATATAAAACATTCTTTAACACATTGGGCTGAAACTTCCCTTCTATCTAGTGCATTATGGCAATATCACCTTTTCCAATCATCCACAATGTCCTATCATTCTCAACCAAGATTTGCCATGTGCCAATTTTAATTGATTTCAATATTTGGAACCAATCAAGGTGGTTGATCATGTGATTGTTAGCTCGACCATCCGCATGCTAACTAGTCTGATCGTTTGGTGATCTTGTTGCCATGAATGCCATACTCTCTAAAAAGAGAATGTTTGCTTGGCCTATTCTTGCCACCAAGCTTATGCTTCTTGGATTGGTGCACTTTGCCTTCCAACACCCAATCTCTCCACAATTTCTGATATTTTGTCTGGTTCTTTAGTGCTTGGATGTTATCTTTCTATGGTTGCTTTGGCTTGGCATATCCTTCAACATGACTGCTCTTTTCACTATGACCATACAAAGCCTATGATCATCAGCTTCTTTGTGCTTAGAGTTAAGCAACTCCTCCTGAGAAGTCTTGATTGTAGCTTGACAATTGTCTGCTCAACTTTTGGTACATTGTCCTATACTAAAAGGACATACTTGTACTATGGTGGTAGAGTACAAATAATCTTGGTCAAGATTGCAGATTTTCTCGTGGTTTCACCTAGCACGTTCAGCTGGTTGGCCATTGCCTTGACTATGTTGATGTGAGTGGTCATGTCATGCTCAGGATTCATCTTGTATTGAAAGAACTGCACTTGCAGCATATGCTTGTTCTACACCTCATGACTCTTGTAGAGTGAGAGTAGCCTATTCCACATATCATAGGCTGACTTGCAATTGATCAACTTCATCATTATCTTCCCATAAATAGTTGCACACAATAGCATGTGTGTTTTTTTGTTGTTGTTCTTCTTCTTCTTCCATTCCAAAATTGTGATATTAGGGTTAGCAAGTGATGTAGATGATGATGCGGCTTTGGGAGCAGCTGCCATTGCATCTAGTAGTGTCTCATTGCCATCTACAACACCCACCCCCTTATTGGATGTAAAAACAGTCCCCATCTGAAACTTTGAGAGTTGCTAATCTCCATCATGGGTAAGCTTCAAAATACCATCTACATCTTGCACCCTATATAATACACCTCACTTATCTTGCATTTAGTGACAAAAAGTGAAAATCAATGGAAAATCAAATGTGAAAATTTATGGATTTCTCATATCCATAAATATTGCCGGGTACTTGTCCAGTTTGATCAGGTAAAACGAATGATTAGAGACATCGAGGATAAAACATCCTTGATCTATTCTCAAATTTTATAACTTTTAATAGGTGAGACGTTGGGGGTTGTTGGGGTTGTTTGATTAAACCCTAAGTGAACATTTTGAACGTGGGACTCTAACTTCTTGTTCAAAACTCATTCACTCGGGATGGATGGAGCACCAGTTAATTGCATTGGCAGAAATGAAATACAAGAGTGGTGGTGCCCAAGCAGCTATAGCTTCAGATTGCTACACAGTAACGAAGAAAAGCTAAATACTCATGTTACACTACACGGAGCTTACACACCAAGTGGCTGGACCCAAAATTAATGTCGTGACTTGTATGTGCATAACCTGAGTCAGCTAAAAGTTGTGTGTGCAACTTGGTAAGTGAAAAGCTTACCAAAATTATGACCACCCCCCATTGCAACCTACTAATGTTTATGATGTGAGGGCCCGATTCTTACATCAATGTTTGTAAGTCTACGTGTTTCTGGTGTTCCATGTTCCTGAAAATGAATTTTCCCTTTACACATTCTCATAACTCCGGAACATGGTTTAGATATCCATCATATGGGATCCGAGCTAAATTTGGATGAATCATCTCAACCCGAAATCACTCCGAACTGTTTGAAAGATTCATGTTGCCAGCAGCGTTGCACGAGTACAGTGGTGCTGGGAACTGCAACTTGATGGATTCGACACCCTGTTACAGCCTAGCAAGCCTTCTGGCACTTCAGCCTTCCTCAGATACACCTTATGACGATCGTTTTAAGACTTTCTTCGAGCCCGGGGGTTGCAGCATGTCAGTGCAGTACTCCCCACTTTCCATCTCCATCGCTGACTTGTTCAGTTCCTCGCGTCAAACACATCGAGTATTTAATCGATTTGGCAACCAAACAGCCGTTGAAGCGACGGACAGCAGGCAGTTCCGCACAGATTACAATCTTAGAAAGAGTCCGTCCATGTGTAGCAACAAAATTTACTCGCTGAGCGTGTCCTGCCATCAGTCTCCTTTTCTATTTGCTCAAAGTATTATGCAGACACTTGTTGAAAAAGTCAACGTTCTGTCTTAGAAATAAGGAAAGAAGTGTATTTCAAAGAAGAATGAGCAGAAAAGGAGCATCACACTTTAGAGATCAGTGTTCCGTTCATTTTTCGAACGGGTGCATGAATTTGAAGGAGCACCAATTGCAGGCAGATAAGAATTTTCCTACTTGCACCAGTTCAGGAGGTGGTAGCCAGAACTCCAATTTGACTATTTCCCATTACGGGACACCACTGGCCAAGGATTTCAGTGGCGAAGATATCCTCTGAGTGCACGAAGGTAAGTCCTCTCCTCTATTGCGTGTCAATGTCGTTGCCGTTGTGCGATGTTTGTTTAGCCACAATTCATGGAGAGATCTCATTAGCTTCTGAGTTCCTATCGATGAGTACTACGTGGTCGTTGGGTGGATTTCTGCAAAGTAGACAGAGCACTGTCAGTTGAAGTTTCCGAAGAACATTCATGTAGTGTTATTCTTGCTGGCCATTTTGGTAAGTTCATAATTTGATTCGGCAGCAGGGAGTTTGTCAACCGCTCAGGTGGCAGTCATTGTGCGGCAGCATGATGGGAATATTTATGTTGCCGACGAGAATTTTGAAAATTACTTCTATACTTCGCTTGATTGCAATAAACTAAGGAAGAGGACTGTCTTTGCCCTTCATTGCTCTGAAAAATTCTGAATTTTATGCGAGTTTAGGAACTTAAATTTCCATTTTCTATATTAGGTTTTTGCAAATTTGGACGTTGAATTAGTCCTCATTCCCCCCGATCAGAGAAATTACCAACAAATTGTAAGTTTCCAGATCTTGTAGAGAAAATGGAGCAAAAAGCCGAAGCTGCTTACAAGGAGTCGGAGCTTCGGAAAGTACATGATCCCAACTTTTTAGTCGAACTTGCAATCGGACCTCCTGATCCAGCCTTGGTGCCTCAAAAACCAGGAACTGGACTGAGAATGGGTAATCAGTACTCAGATTACCCAAGGAGCTTCGTGTTCAAGAAGGCCCATCTATCCTTGGACGACACCAGAATTTTCGACGAAAGCGGGGAGCTTGTGCTCGTCACCCACCATCCCGGGAAGAATCCATACGATGCACTTGACCCATTAGGAGTAGCAAACACGGACCAGATCTGGTCTCCCCTGGGAGAATGGCAATCAATGTGCCACGCTACTGGGTACAATGGTATGCCCGAATTCCAAGTTCACCCCAAAGCTTTTACCAGGCATGGAAGGCAGTATGTGCAAGATATAGATGGGAATGTTACCTACTTTAACATTGCCAGGCAATCCAGGTTCAAAACCATGTCGATTAGACATAACCTGGTAGTGTGTTCTGGAGATACTAAGAATGTTTGGTACAAGGTTCTAGTAGACTTGGCTGGGAGGACAATGCAGCTTGTGAACAATAGAGAAGAGATAGAAGCCACTATCACAAAATCGGTTAAAAATCTGATCCTTAATGCTTCCTTTGGTGCCGGCTCGGAGATGCAGATAGATATTGCTCCAGGAGTCGATTGGACCTCCATTTTAGCTATCCTCGTAGGTCTGAAGCAGGTGGGACAGCATTATGCTAAAGACGCAGTTAACAATTTTGTGGTTGCTCCTGCCACTAGTGCCGCAACAGCAGGAGCTCTAAATCTTGCCCAGGACCCTGAAGCATGGGCACAAGCAGAAGCTGCTGCGGGAGAAGCAGGAGATGCATTCGAGGGAGCGGGTGAAGCTATTGCAGAGGGGGCCGGAGAAGCTGCAGAGGGCGCTGGAGAAGTTGTCACGCAAATCTTTGAGTTTTTTTCATCCTTGCTCGAGTAGTTGGTAGTCCAATTCAATTCACTGCATACCTTCATTTCCAAATAACAACATATTCTTTTAGTAAGCCTGGTGGTCATGATTGTGTGCTCAGGTGCTGTCAAGATACAGAACAACAGAGAATAGTACTAAGCTGTACTACATCTTCACATAGTTCAAGTTCAAAATCACGAGTATTCTTGGTTAGAGATCTTGCTTGAGTCGCTTCAAAGATAACATCGTCTAGAAACAAAAGCAGGGCTCTCAAAGTAAATCGTCTCTATTTTCTCACCCTCTAAGAGATCAATCAGAGTAGGTCGTACCGTTTTAGCAGCTTTGTATTTCTGACCCCGCTCATAACAAAACTCTTCTATGGATTCTTATTACCATGTACCAGTATGAGTAAAGCTAGTCAGCGGTACGAAGCATACTTTTCACTTTTAGACGAACTTAAGCTACTTGCGTGCGTTGCTACTTGAGTATACTGTGATTGTACCCATCCTTCTATTACCCTAGCAACTATCCGACCACGAGAAACTGAGGGTATATTCAATCCAGTACAAGTGCCAGCAGTTCAACTCGGTCCAAGAGACTTCTACGAGAGCACGTAGTATGGAGAAGTTCTCTCATGTGACATAATAAAGCAGAGACAGTAAATAACACAGTCCATTTATGTCAAGGACTCGTAGTCTATGTGAGATGGAATCGCTTCACTACCAGCTCTTCCAATGTTGGGAATTTATCATATTGGTGTGGGAAGTGTATAGTTACCGCCGGAATTGGCAGTCACGACAAACTTGACAGGAGTGGTAGGCAAAACTGTGTGGCATCTTTTTTTACAATGAGATTCGATGAATTGTACAAAGATTGTAGAGTTGGGATATCCCTATCTTCTAAATACTAAAACCTGGGGTAAAAAGCACTATCCACCTTTCTTAATGTATGACGGCCACACTGTGCTGTCGGATGAGTAGGCAGATGCTGCGTCCATTCACGCCCAGTTGACCTTAGAGTGGTTGATTATTTGCTATAAACTAAAAACATGGCCCCTGATCTCCTTGGTGCTTATGGCAGATTCGTGCCCTGACACTTACTATTTTCATCAGAGGCAATCTTGACTACATTGGTGACAGGAGCGGCTTGATAATGTGAATATTTGGTGCCAGAGGCCAACTTGAAACTGATGAAGCTCACCCTGCAAAGCTACAGCAAAGCACGTGGGGTGATAATGTTCAAGTAGACAAGTTCGTGGAAAACAGAATGATTGGTAGGGGACGCCCAGAGCTGCATGCTCGGCATCTTTGTATGATCGAGTGCACCTTCAACGATTTACTTGTTACCACCAACTTCTGTTCCAACCAATATGTTCTGGGCAGCTTAAATTTGTGTAAGTAGGTAAAGCGAGTTGCATGTTTGTATTCATGAGGATGCTCTTCTTGCATCGCTATCTCTTGAATCCCTCCGATGCCTGGAGCTGCTGCTACCGTGTGGTCTCGTCCCGCTCGCTGAATTCTCCTGTATTTAAAATGATAGAACAAATTGCTTGAAATTAGCAAAGGTTGGATTTGCAAGATGTTACACAACGAGACAAAATGTTCTCTTGGATATTTTAATTTACGCCACTAGGAATTATAAACACGGCAATAAGTGAAGCATTCGAGTTAAATGGAACGAAATCACAGCGAACTTATGATGACATGTTTTAAGGGAATTTCCAGCACCCAGGGAAATGCGACATCAACCGTGAACACTGCAGAAATTTTGGTATTTTAAACTCAAACCTGTCAATCAAAATTGTTGCCCCGAACTTTCTGTACACGAGGTGTTATGAGGTTGTACTGAACTGAGGGACCTAGCTAAGGATGAAAAGACCATGATAACGAGATCTATCGCAGAGATGATTCCGATAGATACTGAACAAGTCTAGAGGGTTTGGTTCGTAAGCTCACCTCTTGTGAAGGAGAGTCTTTCAAACGACTCATTATGCGTGCCTGAAGCCTCTGGATCTCCACATGGAGACTGTCAACAGCTCCCGGATCGTCATCAAGCACCATTCTGAAAGGTCCTTCTGCTGACGTCCGAATTCTGCCTGGAATATCCCCCGGAGCATGTCGATCAATGTGGAGGTCAGATGCAGAACCGGAGGGTTCTATAATGGTATGGGCTGGAGGTCTAGCCGTCGAAACGAGGGCAAATGAAGTCTCCCAATCTGTCTGAAAGGCTTCATGATGACCCGGTTCATCTGTTCCTCCTTCAATATCGTCAGTCATATCAGTCGAACCTACGGTTCCACTCGACGGATGAAAAACATCAGATCTTGATGAATCTTGTAGGTGCCTCTTTATTGAATTGAAGGGCTCTGGTGCTTCCCTTTCGTCTTGTGCAGGGCCTAGTGAGTCAGATGACTCATGACTCTGTCTCTCCCTTCCATCTGCTCCTTCAGTCCTAGAATAATAGACATAGGATGCCTTCTGGGGTGATGTAGCAGAGGGTACACCATGACCTGGACCTCGTTTCTCAGCAGGGGTCCCTACAGAATCCTGCGCTTGACCATGGGCACCTCGCACGGATTCTTTCAAGTTAATGTTATGCAGACCTCCCCGAACACTCACATTCATATTCGTTTCCTGTGATCCAGGTGGGGGGTTCCAGGTACTCAAGCTTGTAACATAGCCTTTCGTTTTCAAAGATTGTTGCTCTGTTTAACGAAGTTATACATGAATTAGTTTCAGTTATACGAATCCTTGCCTTAGATAAGAGAAGTACCGGGTTGTAATATGCAGTCCCTCCTTTCTATATCCATCTTGTGCAAAACGTTCAAGGCATCGACTTGAGAAAGAGAGGTTCATAATAATCTTCGATGCATATACGGAGACGATTAGTTCATCAAAACTCAATAGTTCTGCCTGCTATGGACCGTAATTTTGTTAAAGTGCTGTGTTATGAGTGATGTTTTCTCATGATCCTAGTTACGTCTGTAGCTATAAGCTGAACCGTCAAACAACAGATAGTGAAGCCATAACCATTAGCTGGTATGGATCTCTAGAGTTACAGGTTCTTTCATCTTGTTATTGACATTTGAAGTGGATTTCCGCAACTCGAGGTATAAGTTATTAAGCATTCAGATATTTCTCGATTCTTTGGGGAACAAAGACTTTGTAAATATACTTGCCAAGTTAGCATCCAGTGACGAAACCTTACCAGCCATAAGTTTATTCTCATACTCCAGCTTCCGTACTCGACTATCTTTACAATCCAAGATCAATTCAAGTTCTTGCAGCTGTTGCTGTGACTCTTGTAACTGCAGATACAAATAATTCAGATTAAAGATACGATACAAGAAGTACATCGGGACTGCAAGCTATACATATTCTACTTCATTATTGAGAGCATAAATATATTGATAGCATATAAATCAGTACTCTCTCTAACTTATATTTCTCAGACTGCCCTGTCCATCTTATGTAGAATCTACAATACTTAGCAGGTAATCAGTTTGGCTACTTCCCATAGCAATCTAAAACCTTGGTTTCAAAATATTAAATTGCTTGCGTGGAACTTCAGTCTATCTACTTGCTGTCATGAGGTCTCAGCGATTGATTAGAAGCCCAGCATCCGCCATTGCACGAGAACCTTCTGGTCAAATTGATACCTCTGAATGCTTTTGGGTAAGTGAGCTCTCAAGCTCTTGAATACGCGTATCACGAGCCTCAACAGTTTCACAAAGGGTACAGTTGGCAACAGCCAGCTTGCGTTGGACTTCACCAAGTTCCAGTTCACGCCTCTGATAGTAAGAAGCAACAGTGTTTTACTGAAAATGATATGTGTAGCATCAAGCCGAGCGTCAAACTCATTAGCTAAAGGTAGTATATCTTTAGATAAATTGCATCGCCGGCAGAAGTTTATGAAGCCCATCAGCGACCCTGAACAAGAACCGTTGATAAGAAGACTTGTGTTGCCATAATACTAGAGCAGCGATCCTATTTAAAAGCATCGATAGGTGGGAGAGGTGTTCATAAAGAAAAGATCTGTTAGACTAGGCAAGTACTTACACGACAATTGCCTTCGAGAGTAGCAAACAGATTCTCTCGCTCTTCGAGCAATTTGCGAAGTGATGCAGCGATTTCGAATGCACTAGTGAGCTTCTCTTGTGATTCATCCGATGCCCCTTCTAATTTCTCTGCAGTTTCCTTGAGAGCCTGCACCAAAAATGCGTTGATGTTCACAGGAACGACTTAAATACACCATCCTCACGACAATCAAGAACCTGTGCCAGTACCACTTATCCTTACAAATAGGAAGGACTAGAGTCGATGTGTGATTACAGACCTTCTCATATGATGCTATTTGGGAGTTCTTTTCCGCAATTTGAATTCGAAGCTCCTTGAGTGCTTGACCAAGGTTCTGTATCTCCAACGTATGATGCACCTCACCTGCCGTGTCTTCAGCGTTCTTCATCTGGAGCTTCTTCTGCAAAATGTGACAAATCCACCTTCAGAGGCTGATGGATCTGCACAAACGACTTTCTATGGGTTCTTATATGTTGCAGGTGACAAACATGGACAAGCACGAAGTAGGAGGATAAAGAATAAACTGTAGCCAATAACCTGAAGAGTCTTAATCTCCTGTTCAAGCTCTTCCGAACGAAGGTGTTGTTGCTCTATCTCCCCTCGCATAGAGCTCTCAAGAACGGCACTATCTTCTAGAGCTCGCTGGAGTTCTTCTTCTTGCTTTTCCTTCTCATTGATGGTAGTCTTGAGAAAAGCAATCTCGGATGACATGGTGTGTAGACGGTCGATCAGTTGAAGGTTTTCGACATCTACAGCAGTAACTTGGTGCTTTTGTTCTTCAAACTGTGCCTGTTGAGAACACAGAGTAAAGGAGTAATTTGTGAGAATACCACCTGAATGGGCTGATATTCTGCGTAGATTATCTAGTTCCCCAACTCAAGCTAACTGCAGGTAATTAGCTACTGAGTCTGGCATATTTCCTGAAACTGGAGAAGCTATATCAGATAGAAAGTGACAACCAATCTCTCAGTACAGGATGGATGATGCCAGAGAACCTACCGAATTGTAAGCATTTATTGGATAAGAGATGACGAGTAAGAGGGGCATGTTGGATGTCAGTGCCAAAAGAAACACGTTTCTGGGAGTGGAAATATACTTGGGCCTCCATTAGATCGTCCTGGAACTTCGAATTTGCTATCAAAAGGCCATCAAAGGTTGCATGCATCCAGTTGTGCAGGCATGTAACTATAAGGGTTTTTCGCCTGCGGATTGCTAGTAGTGTGTCGAGCTGCAATGCCCGCCTCTTCCAAGCCATATGCTCCCACCAGGCTTGAAGTGCTACCTTTGCCATCTACAGAAAGCCACGTGTGGTTAGACAATGCTTCTCGGTTCATTTGATTTAACCTTAAGCAGATGAGATGCATATTTAGTGATCTGAATGCACCCGAAAGATGATATCCAGTGTGCCTACAATGTAGCACTTCATCGCGAATCATAATTCTATTCTAGACAATTAACAAATGAAAATCGGGGGTTACAGTAAACTTGAGATCCACCAGTATTTAGAACGAAAACTTGATCTCTGGAAGTCTTTTATCTTAACTCTTCCTTCCCGCTGTAACGACACTTTCATTTCCTCTACATGTCGCCCAGCAAGACAAAGGGATTTAGGTTTCTCCCAGAAGGGTTTGGCACAGGTCAACCTTCTACCTAGGTCTTATATCAACTAAATTCACACCAGCGAATTGAGCAACGGGTACTTGCAGATCTCTGAGTCATAATGACTCAGATACAGAAACATATTGGTCCCCGACACTCATGGTTGACATCAGTCAGCAACTTTGGGTATATTAACAAGACTACGTGCTGATCCCCACTTCAGGCGTAACGGTAACAAGCAACTCATGGGCAGAAATTCCGTGTTTTGTCAATTCGGTTCACCACTATGTGTGTGTATTCAGGCGACCAATATCAAGTTTGCTGTGAACAATCCCTCAAGTTTGACTAATTTTCTTAGTGGTGTATATTACTATCCATTCCCTTGAACCTCATGTTGGAACTGCTTCATGACTGGTGATCTGTTAATAGGATCTTTTCTTTTTTTATTCTCAACTTTACAATGCAGATCTGGAGGTCTTCGTCTTCAGAACATTTCTGTTTTAGTTGTTTCAGTGGAAGTCTAGAGTTTCTTAGTGCATGTCACATAGTACCTTTATTTCTCTTCTCGCTTTCTTTACAAGAGCTGTCCTCAACTTTCTCTTTCTGCAGATTTATTACAGTGCAGATCAATGTTACAACTTCTGGTCCAGCTAGGTTTCTCTTCTGACCCTGTTAGTCGTTTTTCTGGGATCGTTAGAGTAGGACTTTCCAGCTTCACATTCTTTGCTGAAAACCTCCAATCAATTTATAGATTTAGCTGGTTACATAGATTCTGCCTCTACCCGACTAAGGTAAGCCACCTCCAAAAGAGCTGCTGCTGTCAGTCATGATCAGGTTGCTACTGTTGCGGACAGTGATCAATCAAGATACAAAGATTTCAAAACACTACATTGACATGCAGTTGCCACGAAGTGCAGAATTATAACATTGGCAAAAGAACTTACATCCTTACTTTATTGCGTGATGAGCATGATAATCCTTCCAAAAGACCATGGCTGCCCGCATCAGAGCTTCGTTGACCTCCATAGTTGCCCTCATTT
Source organism: Lunularia cruciata (assembly GCA_948567375.1). Lineage (NCBI taxonomy): Eukaryota > Viridiplantae > Streptophyta > Marchantiopsida > Lunulariales > Lunulariaceae > Lunularia > Lunularia cruciata. The sequence continues at coordinate 63,559,807 of OX419757.1, read as the reverse complement.
TTGCCTTCAAGTACGCAACATTATCCCTCCAAACATGGACAGCCTGTTGTTACATTCACCACGAGCTTAGGTCATCGCTTCAAATGCTTATTCCACCGAACAGTACATTATCTTTCTACATGGGTTTTAACTATCAGGGAACTGAAAATTTGATCAGCTAACCAACCAGATAACCGCTTTGCAACGGAGGCTGCTAGACTGGTTCTGACTACTCATCTGATTGTTGCAATTAGTGCTGAGGAAATTGGTAAAGAAAAACACACTACAATACTACAGGTGCATAATGCACCTCTAGAACAGCTGTCAGTACAGGAAACCACATCCAAAATAGTGTTGAAAGCTTGCATGCGATGAGTATCTTTTCGTCATGAATGAAACCATCTCCTGATATAGCTTACCTTGGATCGGAGATCATTTAAGTAGTGCCTAAATGCCAATTTTTTGGCAATAAGCGCATGGCGCCTGTGTCGCACAAATTGCTGCCAAGATTTTAATGCTAGTTGTTTCACCCGTTCTTTCCGAAAATTATCTCCCAACTCGATTCTCCTCCTCCGATACTTCTTTTCCTTAACTGCATCCTTCAACCTAATGAGCCCACACTCTTACAATGAGAAAGGACTCAGCAATATGGACGAACTGTCAGTCTGACTTACTGCAGTCTCTTTACAACCAGAGCTTGCTTCATAAAGTGTTCCCCAGCAAAAGAAAGATAATCATCATAAACGCCCTCAGCCCAGTGTTCTTCCCGCGTAACTGAGCGGAAACAGAAATGTTTTCTCCGAACTTTGCAAGAATCCATCTTCAGTTGAGCATTCTCCCTCTACTTTCTAACTGCTAGAAGTACACTTCAAAGGAACAATTAGGGCAGTGAGATTGAACCAATGTAGAGCTCTCTTCCGACACCAGTACTCCTCCTGAATGCATGCTTGTTCAAACTTCATCCGCTTGACCCATTTTCCTCGAACATAGCCTCGCCATGCTGCTATAGCTCCTTTCAGCGTCATGGTGTTTATGTGGGCTTGAACAGTGGCCAGTTTCTTCCTCTTTGGCCTGGCCCAACACTTCAAAAATTGGAGCCATCGCTTGAGGGCTCTCCTGTAAATGACAAGATTCCAGTGTCGTTTGGCAAGCAGGGTGAGACGGCGTTCATCGTCTGTGCTCAGCTTCGTCTCTTTAATGGCCTCCCTCCACTGGTTGAACATCCTCTTCAAGCAAGCTATCCTCCAATGCTGAAAAGCTAGCTCGTTCATCTGGGGATTGATCTTTGATCGTAGAACGTGTGCCTTCCACGAATGCCAAGAGTGGATGATACGGGCTTCATCGCGTCGCTTCAAAGATTCTTTGTGCTTCTTCTGGACTATGTGAGCCATACGCCATGCTTTGTAACAGAGGCATACGCAGTCCTGTTGCATGAAGTAAAGTTTGCGTCTCAAATGTTTGACCTAGCAATTTCGAGGAGGCTTGACTAATAGTGAACATCTGTTGGATTCATGTATGTATGAAATCTCAGCAAGTGTCAACTTTACAATGGAAGACTACCTGAGCTTGACGTAAAGAAGCTTCGCGTATGCGTTTGGATCGTTTTGTAGCTAGCTGAAGAGCCTGTAGACCACGCAAGCCACATTTCTCGGCGTAGAAGTTTTCAGCTACCTCTTGTCGATCATTTTCCACGGACTGCTCTTGAATGCCTTCTTGAAAGCGCCCAAATTGTCTACGCAGTTGAGCTTTCTGTCCTAACTTGTCAATCTCCCTGTCTCTTTGCTCCTGCAGAATAAGACGACTTTAAAGACTTGCTATTTGTTCAGATGCAATATACTCATTACCTCCTCGGACCAAAGGCCAATTTATACATCAGAGGTCTTGAAAGGAGCGTCATACAGTTCAAACAACCTTCGAGAGTAAATGCCCAAGTTCGTTGCTGTACTCCTGTGTCTTTTGCTTAAGCTGCTCTGTCTCTTCGGTATATTTCTTAAGCTGTTCTTCCAGCCGTTGCTTGACTTCCAACGTAGAGTCTAGTTCAGCCTGCCAAACGAAATACGTCGTGTCATAACTGATCTGTAGTCAATGACCTGGTATTCGATATAATTGCGACCACGGAGATTATCATAGCACCAAAGAATGCAAACTTCAGCAAGAGTGGCTAGATTTTTCTTCTATGACAGTTAGGGTTACCTGCAAAGCTGCAACTCTAGAGTGCGTATCCGACTGTCCTCTCAGATCTTCGGACATCGTCGAGATTTGAATCTGCAAAGCAGCGCGCTCCTCCTCAAACTCCTTCACACGTTCCTGGAGCAGCTGTTCCAGATCCTTCTTCTCTTTCTCAAGAGCAGTGGCCCTGAAGTCGTTCAGTGAGTAGCATATTTCAGCTGATAAGTCTAATAGCTCCAAGTGACCACGCTTAAGCAGCAAAAAGAGGAAATGTGAGCTTGAGTTTTTGGGGGCACCAATAAAAATACCACTAACCTTTGAGCCAGTCGACGTTGTAACTCAAGCGTCTGTTCCATATCCTCATGTAGGATATTGAGTTCCGATTCTGCTCTCTCCACATTTTCATGATTTTGTTTCATATAGAGCTCCAATCTGCCTTCAAGTCATCCCCGTCCAACCCCATTCTTTGAAGGGATCTCGAGGTCATGTTGAGAAGGCTAGCTCTTTATTCACTTGCTCAATTGCTCTACTTTGATATGTACAAAGATTAGTGCAACTAATTCAGCTGTAAAATTCTGTAATACTGAAACTTTCTGCAAAACATATCCCAAACAGTATGCCCCAAGCAACACGATGTTCGGGGGATATTGCAAGATGGAAGGACTAGAAAGGATGGCACACCTTTCCCGTAGTTGTTGATTGATACTCTGCAGACGTTGTTCACCATCAATGTGAGCTTCCAAATCTATCTGCAGAGCTGCTACTTGACGTCTCAATGTTGCAGCATCTGATGCAGGGGGGACCATCAACCCCTCTGCCCTCAATCTAGGACCAAACCTAGCGGTCGAGTGGGGGTTGCCTGGTGGTACCGGGATTTGACTTGTTGTGGCCGGTCGCTCAGAGCTCGTTCTCACAGCGACACTGGAATTCGAAGGGCCTCCACCGCCACCTCCACCGCCACCTCCACTTTGCGACATTTCAATTGGAATGACAGTAGAAGTAGGCTTGCTGAAAGCTACGGTTTTGCTAGATGGAGGAGCGGGTCCCGGGCTGTTTGTCGTAAGAGCGCTGGTTCCTCGACTAGAGATACCTGAAGCGGTCTCAGAAGTATAAGTCGTCTTCTCAAGAAAGCGCTCAACTCTTGAACCAGCTGAGAAAGCAAGGCGGTCCCTGCTTTCTCTGCTGTATAGGTCAGGCTTCTCCGGGGGATGATCTCGTCCCCCACCTGGCATTCCCTGATCTCTCTGCATCTGAACCCATGGATTTTCAAAGTCAGCTTCCTGCTAATCTTGAGGCTCTGCCATTGACTCCAGCTTTACTCAAGTAAGTCAGCTTTATGACATATTCTATCTAGTATGTCACTCAACTCAAGTCTTGAATGAAATTGTATGCTGAGTCTCCGAGTTAGAATGCGGGCAGAACATCTCAAGGTAAGAAACTTACTTTAGAATGACGTCAACGTTTGATTCGAGGCGAAGAGCGCCTCTGTCCCAAAGTGAGGACGAGTATTGTGCATTCGGTTGGGAGTTTTTAGTTCATCTTTGACGTTGCCAGGAAAGTCCTCTATGTAACTTTCTCAGACGTAAGAAGATCCTTACATGAAAAGGGTGTTAAGACAGTCGATGTCCAATTCCCAGAAACTCGTTCTTTTTGCCTAAGCATCATTTTCATAAGTTTTCCAGCTCGTTCCTTCGCAGGGAACCTTAGTTAAGAGCCTGACGAGGAAGCCCAACAATACGGGCCTATCTGAGAACCAACTTCCTGAATAATCCTCTTTCAACTTGCTTTTATGGTGGCGTTGATACTTCAGTATTGGTAAGCAGATTGTATTACTGCAACACAATCCTTCCCTCCGACCCTTTCTTTCAACAGGTTCCACACTCTGACTGTGTCTTTAACACCGCCAGGTGCATACAGGCGGATCACTTCGCTCTTCTTTCCAAGAATACATAATTCGTATACATTTTGTTTCCCGCAGAAACTCAGGACCCTGCTAATTGCTTTGTCCTCTGTTTCAGTTCCGCTTTAACATCCTTCTGTCTTATCAGAATTTTCCTCGTCTATACGAAAATTTCAGTGACAAAGATTGTGCCTGTTTCTAGCTGCCCTGTTAAAGTTGTTCGGAAACACTCTCAGGATCCAGTCTATCAAAACTGCGCCTTCAAGGCGTAAGTTGGAGGTATAACGACCAGCGTTAGGTCGGAGTATCAATGCTAGCCATACTTAAGAAGCACTGAGCTCACAATTTAAAGGTTCCCCCATGTTTCTCCGTGGGCAGCAAGTCTTCTTCGAACTGACTATATATCTGGAGTCCGGCAGGGGCAAGTTATGAGACAAAACCCGATTTCTTCAATGTTTACCGTCCACCAATTCAGTTGGACGGCTGCTCAGCTTGCCGTCCTTGATTCCTTCCTTTAACCAACAGCCAAAACCTTAAGTCTTTCTCGAAAGAACCATTCTCCGCAACTCAACACCGCAGAAATATCCTACTGCTCATCTAACGCCAGGATTCAGAATTTACTACCGATAGCAGATCCGATGCCCCTAGGAAGAAGCAGAAGCATATGGGCTCTGGTTTCTTTCTGCCCGCACTCAACCACTCACCTGAAAATTCCCCACTATAATACACCCATTTTCTCTTCTTGATGCCCACAGATGTTTGTGCTAAAGAGGTCTCAATGACTGGAGGCCAAGCCCGCGCAGTTGGCGGCATGGACGCAGTGCAGCAGAGTCTTTATATCTACGTCGTGTATGCAGAGAAAGACGGACTAAGGGAAGTTACAATTACAGCTCACTCAACGCAAATCTTGCTACAATAGGTCAGCAAAGGTAAAGCGAGAAAACAGGGACAGAGAAAAAGAGGCAGAGATGTGAAGAGTGTAACGGGAACCAGAGGGAGGATCGGTGGAGCGGTGAGAAAAAAGATTCAACCCCTTGGCCGAGGTGTAGCAGTTAGGTGACGGTTGCATTTTCTTCCTGTGGAACGAGATAACCCTTTTCGACAAGCTCCTGTTGGTCACCTGCTGCTTCCTCCTTCATCCCTTTACCAGTGACGAATCTCGAGCACGTGGTCGAAAAATGTCTAAGAACCAACCTTTTCTCCCAAGAGGTCGATTTTCAAAGTCGGCTGGCTGGACGACGAGGCAATCTATTTGTTCCTTCCTGAAAGCAGACCATGTCGTCCTAGCACCTCGTACAGAATTGTGTAAGAGTGCTAGGACAACAACCTATACGGAGTATATTGTATATTAAACTGTTTTCTCCATGTTGGTGATTCATATAGCGTAATTTTTCCATGCCATCGACACGGCATTTGACACATTTGTCAAGGAGTGCGCGAAAGCTTATCATGGTAGGCGTCATGGGTACCACTCTCACTCTCATATTTGGTAGTTTACTTTAGACAACGTGTATCCATTGCTCTACAGAGTGTAGTGACTGGTGCAATCCATAGGAGAGCAATCACATTAGGTGATGTTTATTCGAATGCTCCAGTTGTGTGTAGATGTGTGTAGACCGTAGGACTTGCATAGCTCGGATATCTTAGGTACAGTAGGGCAGATTTCTCATACAGACTCTATTGGGGCTTAGCCCCATGTTACTCTTTTTGTCTCTCCCTTGTACGGCTTGATGGGGTCTTCCCATCCTTCATTTTTCCTACGTGGTCGCCTTTTTTCATTTTTTTCATTTTTCCGTGCTGAAACATCTTATTTGTGCACCGTCTTGTGGTCCAAGTGCTGCATGAATCATCTCGGATTATTTTCATTACTTTCTTGTTTTTCTCCCCTATCGATAAGAATCATGATTACTAATTGAAAAAAAAAAACGAAATAATGAATTAAATAAGACCAATCTTGTGTTACATAATTTTCAGATAACTGAGGTATGGAAATAAACTAACAATTCTCATCAACAGTAAGGGAAACAAAATGTGCTAATGGTAAAAGACACGTAGATGTTCCTCCTCTCAACCAGAATATAAAGAAAATTTATTTATTCTCTTCAATCACATTATCTATTTCATAGAATTGAAAATTAATTGGTTAGCTCCTATTATCTAAGGAAACTACTGATATGAAATATCATAATTTGTAAAGAGAACTTACTTAAATCTAGATTCGATTCTAAATTTCATTAAAGAGTAGATCTTGTTGAAGATTAGGGCAAAAAAAATGTTGATGGTCTTCCGCCGCAACCAATTTTACATTACTTTGAGGTCTTGTCAAAGACTTGGGTGGAACTTTCTTTAATGACTATACCTTCTTTGAAATTCCTTTAGTGATTATACCTTCTTGGTTTAAGAGTGGTCAAAATACACCTATTGATCTTTCTTAGTGTATCAAGCATATAGTTGTAAATAAATTTATATATCATGTTAAAAATAATTTTAAATTCATAGCATGATGTGATGTCAACCGAAATTGAATCATGTATATAGTACAATGAGAGAATAAATCTATAATTTCTTTGCATATCAAATTTATCGTACTTAATCTTTAAGTATTTTTTATCCAATAATCTTCCTATAGACAAATTTAAATGCTTATGTTTCTCTAATCCACCGACTTTGCTTTTCACAAAATAACAATAAAATCTTTAATGAATGAAGCAACTATGATAGTGATTTTCGGATCACTACAATCTTTAATTTATAAAAATATTGATTTCTCTTTATCATTTTTTCTCCTACATATAAATATCATAAAGAAATTACAATGTCCTATTAGTCAAGCCATCGTGTTTTTCTTGACTTATACATTTGAATAAAATTTTAATTCAGAAGATTGTGTTTGAATTATTCAATTATTTAAGCTATTCACAAGCAAAGACATATTTATTAAGTATGATGATAATATAGAAAATTCACTATCAAGAGTTAGATATCTAACTTGTATTTCACCATTTTTGGGAAGAGTATCACCTAACAGAATGGGTTTAATTATTTCAATATGCAATTGTAGTTATACCATAAAATAGAAAATAGGTAAATATTACATTTGAAATCCATGTGTTATAGTAATGTCAATGCATTCTTCTTACATATTTATTGGGTTTTCTCTATATATTACTTTACCCAACTTAGAAGTATATGTGGTAATTATAATATAGTTAGCTCTAATCTAATCAGGTGTCTTTATGAAAAACAAGTTCACTACCACTTCATAATAAGGATATAAAATTTAATTTAATTTAATTTAATATCAGAAAATTTTGGAGCTAATGAAGATTTATCAAAAAGAAAAATATAAAAGTTGAAAGAGAAATTTTCTCTCCCATTGATTAAGTGGTAGTAAACTTGTTTTTCAAAGACAAGTGATTAGAAATAACTATCTTTTAATTGCCACATGTACTTCTAAGATGTGTAAAGTAATATATAGACATAAATTATCTTTTATTGGTTCATTCATATATTGATATGAATGGTGAAACGGATTGTTACTTCTGCCTTATCTTAATTGTCTTTACTATTGTTTTGCCATTTAATGGCAGAATTGATCCACTGCTACAAACACGGTAGAATGCAAGTTTTAGGAATTCAAGGAAGACAAAGAGAATCTCTATTGGAAGATTTAACACACTACCTGATATGCAAATGTGCTACACGTTACAAGGTAAGTCATGCTACAGTTCTCTTTCAAATAGTAAACATTCAGAAAGAACATAGATTAGTATACACAACAATCTTAGTTCTATCTTATTGTAGAGTTTACTTCAATTCATCAGCAATTGACTTCATTTTTGTGGCAACCATTAACCCATCAAATATACTTATTTTCCAGGTATTTATTTTACCAAGAGTCTATATAAAAAATTAGTGGAGATTTGAACACTAATAGACCTTAACTCAAGTTAGATAAATAGTCTTTGAACTCTTTCTTTCTATTGAATTTTGTTTGATGAAGGATTATCTTGGTCCAAATATTATAAAAATTACTTGTCATCTCTTAGAAAGAATTATTTTTGGAGATTTTATCATCGTCTACATAGTTCCTCTCTAGTTTTAAATGAGAAATAAAGAAGAAGAAACAAGAAGACAAATCAAAATAATAACAACCACAATTTATAAGAAATATATGGTATTCCTTGACTTAGCAAGGGTAGTTCATGTTGTGTGCATTGTCACAAAATTTGTAGCGCCGAGGCTAGTTTGCTTGGATGTTGGAGTGGTAGTGTTGGTCATCATAGGTATTTTGGTAGTTACTCACGGACTACTTGTTGGCGGTCCAATTTTATGTTGGGGCTATTGATCACATGGTGAGACATACCATCACTTGCACCATTTGCACATTCAAATGTGCCGTTAGTGGTGCTGGTAGGGATGGAGATGTAGGTTGAGCAAAGGGGTTTACCTTCAAAGTGGAGCTCTAGAGAGCTCACTTCTCTGATGTTAAGCCTTTGAGTTCTTGATTATTATGGATAGAGGCTGACGAGCGTCACCTGAGTCTCTTAACTAGAGTGGGTGTGGTTTGATTGTAATCAATGCCCAATTGTTGGCAGATTGTTGAGTGAAGGATTGAATACCTATCAATTTGAGTGTGATTTGTGTTGAAGAAGAACTGATACATCAAAGAAGTGAGAGTCAAGGGGAAATTGGGTGCAAGAACTGATGGTGTTTGTAACAATATGGAGTTACCGACGAGTTAGTCAAGGCTAAGGTAGTAATAAAGAAGCAAACTAGCCTAGAATATTCTACAAGTATCTAAGAAGCTACTTGGTACCTTCTAAGTATTGGATAACATGCATACCAATTGGAGGCTTCTATGAGAAAGCTTCTTGGCTAGTTTAGCTTGCACCTCAAGTAGGTAGCTCCTAGAAGGAAGCTTCTTGGGAAGTTCCAACTAGCTTAGCTTGCATGCCAAGTAAGCAACTTCTAGAAGGAAGTTTCTTGAGAAGCTTCCTAGTTAACTTTGTTTGCATTCCAAGAAAGTGGCTTGAGGAAACTTCTTGAAAAATTTCTCAAGAGCCTTGTATGCTACCTATAAATACCAAAGCCTAAGCTCATGTTAGGCATTCAGAGATTTCCCACATTCAAGTGTCCCAATGTGATCTTCCATTATTCTATGTCTCTCCTTGGTCTTGGCTTTTACATTGGTATCAGAGCAGGAATGAGATGTATAGAATTTATGGACCACTAAATCCATTTTCACCAAACCATTAGAACTTTTGTGTTTGGATCCTATCCAAATATCATTTCATACAATTCATCACCTTACATTTTGGGCAAGATTTTTGAATGCAATCACCTTGTATGAGGAACCCTTGGTATTTCAAGTTGTAACATGGAGAATGGTGGATGTGCTACATTTATGTATTAACAAATTAGATAAATTGGGGATAATGTAATAGAGTAGTAGCCATGGCAGCGATGCCCAAAGTTATCCTTGTTATGTAGCAATGAATTGTGCACTTTACTCTATTGTTGGATGAACGAAGCCATCAACGACAAGAGCACATAGAGAGAGTACCAATTTGAGAAGGAGAAGATCAAATTTCTTTTCCAAAACCCAAGGTATTTCAAAGCAAGACTTTATCTTCCAAACATAGTGGAGAATTTTGGGTTTGATTGTGAACTTTAAGCTCCAAATCTTCAAGATGGACAGAAATAAATCCTCTTGGCTTCAACACAATTGGATGGAGTGGCAAAGCTATGGTGGCGGTTCAAAGTGGAACAAGCTGAATGGAAAATTTTTGCACCAATATTGACATGGAGAGAATTCAAAGGTGCAATACTTGGGTTGATTATAAGCTATAAATGCCATACAAGCCACACAAGATCGATTGGCAGAGTTGAAGCAAATCGGCTTTGTAAGGAGCTACATCATGCAATTCTATTCCAAAACACCATTATGCAAATTCTAGATATACAAGAAGGTGAAGTTTTGGATCAATTTGTGAGGGGGTTGAAATCACGTATCAAATTAGAAGTGACCATGTGAGAGCCCAAAGACTTGGAGGAAGCCATGCAATTGGTTGAGCACTTTGATTCCTTGGTTGTGACAACTTGGTCTTGACCTTGATCCTCACCGACTCTGCACATGCACTCCACATAGGTGGAAGAGCCAACACTAATGGAGATCAATGTCATCCAAAGGAAACCACTTGACTCTACAAGCAAGGAAGGATTGCAATAATATGGCGGTTGCTTTTATTGTTGCCAAATTGTGCACCACATTAATGAATGTCCATTGAAGAATGGATGACCCCAAAAAATAGCCCAAATAGAGATTGTGGAGCATGATGATCAGGCAAAAAAGGAATCCTAGTAGGAGATTTGAAGCCACTTATTAGGAACTTGATTAGTTCCAATGTGTTGAAGCTTGACTTATGCAAGTTTGCTTCACTTGCAAGGTATGATATCTGATTGTGGTTGTAAGATTCTAGTTGATTTTGAGAGTTCAATGAATTGCATATCCATGCAATTAGCAAAGGAATTAGGTATTCCTAACAAGCTAGTAATTGGAAGTAGTTTGATGATGGTAGATGGTAGAAAGTGTGTTGCATTCTATACTTCACATCTTATTATATTTAAGATTAGGAAGGAATATTTGGAGTGTATGAGGTTTGTAGTGGCACCTCTACACAATGATGTCATTTTGGGTCTACCTTGGCTTGAACGTCATAAGGTTCAATTTGATTGGAATTGATAAAAAATTCAAGTACAACACCAAGGTAGTAAATTTAGATTAGGTTGTTTGGCACCTTTGAGTAAGACACTTAAGGATAGTCAGTCCCAAGATGGGAAGTTTGTTAGGAAATCAGCCATTGAGCAAGCATTGAAGGAAGATAAGTCCCAAGATGGGAAGTTTTTCATGAAAGCAACCATCAAGTAAGCTTTGAAGGAAGAAAAGTCCCAAGATGGGAAGTTTATTAGTCAAGTAGCCATAAAGCAAGTTTTGGATGAAGATAAATCTATTTTTGCAATGTGAATCAAGCTGATTGTGCATGGAGAATATGAGGAGAGCCAAAAACCTCATCACGCAATGGTTGATCAAATAGTTTAGGAGTTTTTAGATGTCTTTTTGGAAGATCTGCCAAAGGGATTACTTTTCAATCATGGTATGTACTTCAAGATTGAATTATTGCCAAGAAGTACTCCAATGAGTATACTAATCTATTGGCTCTCACCAAAGGACTTGGATGAGCTTTGAACAACATTGACAAAGTTGTTGGAGAAGGATTTCATAGGACATAATACATCTCTTTGGGGAGCAGCGGTACTATTTGTTCCATCCAAAGAAGGATGGAGGACTTTGCTTTTGTATTGACTATCATGGTCTAAATAGTTAAGAATGCATATCCCTTGCAATAGATTGATGACTTGCTTGATCAATTGAGTGGAGCACAATACTTCTCCAAGTTGGATCTCCAAAGTGGCTATGGGTAGATTCCCATTGATAGAGAGGATGTGCAAAAGATTACCTTTTGTAAAAGGTATGGGCATTTTGGAGAGTTCTACCTTTTGGGCTCACTAATGCTCTAACAATCTTCATGGATCAGATGCATTCGGAGTTGAATGGACTCTTGGATCAATACGTGGTGGTATTTTTGGATGATATTTTAATCTATAGCAAGACAAAGGCAGATCATGCAAATCATGTGTGAGAAGTCATACAATTACTTCAATGGAAGTTTATTGCAAGAAGTCCAAGTGTGCCTTTTGGCAAAAAGAAGTTAATTTCTTGGGTCATAAGGTCTCATTTGAAGGGATCAAGATGGAAGAGGAGAAGATCAAGACCATTCTTATTGATTGGCCTACTCTAAAGGATGCCATAGAAGTGTGGGCATTTAATGGATTGGCAAGCTCTTATCAAATATTCATCCACTACTATGCTCATGTGGCCGCACCTTTGACTGACCAATTAGAGAAGAACTCAAACTTTCAGTGGACCACCAAGCAGAAAGAGGCATTGTAGAAGCTAAGACATATGGTGTCTTCGAGACTCATTCTTCAACCATATGATCTTTAACTAGCTTTTGTGGTTGATTTTGATGCTTCTAAACTTTGCCATTGGAGCTATGTTGCAATAGGAGTTTCCTAATGGGTTACATCTCATTGCCTTTGTGTCTCACCGACAGAACACCACAGAAAGAAATTATTCTGCTTGAGATCAAGAACAACTAGCAATGGTATATACCACCAAGGTATGGAGATATTATCTATTGGGGAAACAGGTGGTCATGGAGACTGATCCCAAACCCTTGTTGTAGACATTACATCTAGAGCACATGAAGAGTTGATATTATTGATGGGAGGAACAATTACAATTGTTATAATTGTATAATCATATAATCATACAAGCAATTGTACAATTGTACAATTGTTATTTGTAATAGGATATGAGCATTGTTGGAGAGAGAGCCAACGCCTCTCTTCTTTGCAAAGAGTTTTGTGTTGCATCCATGAGGAAGCCATCAAAATAGTGATGTATGCACCCAAAAAGCTCAATCACTAGAGGAACAAAAGTACTCAAGGATAGTCTGTGCTTGTAGTGCTCTCCTTTCCCCTAGAGGCAATGGTTGTTCTTGTTCCCAATTGGAGCTAATGCATCAAAGGTTATGAGTAAATTTGTCACTACTAGTCTAAGAATGTGTGTCACCCGACCGTTGGAACCCTCCATTCTTGTTTTTGGTATTGTTGCTATTGGGTAGAGTAGTAACATGCAACATAATTTGTCATCATAACACAAACTCATGGTATGCTGGTCATCATTTCAAGCATTAACAAGGAGAATTACACAACACTCCTAGAAGGAAATAACCTAAGCACAACACTTGCATACCAATCCAAACCAACTGGGCATACAAATAAGCATGCAAGCTCAAAGAGGATCCAATCACAAGAATTCAACAACTCTTTGTGTTTCTATTGTTGGAAATAAGCTTTAGAGCCTTCTTGTGTTTTCATCAAGCTAATAATTTCAACCTATAATTCAAGCTTTCTCCAATATGTACTTCAAGTTTCAACTAATTTCTAATCCAAGTGTGGACTTCAATGTCTTTTTGACAAGGAAAACTTGGTGCAAGTCATATAAACATAACTCTTTTTGTGTGACTTGGATTCATATGTTTTAGGATTCAATGGGAAGAATATGAGGTAAAATTTCCAATGATATGAAAAAAATTACAATCGGACCATTATAACTCCGTTGAAAAGGTCTCAAACTTGGCTAGTTTTTTTGTAGGTTTTCACCCTAATTGAGGTTTGCTCCTATGTCTTGGCAATTTACAACAGATTTCAAGATTAGAGATACAACTAATCCTCAAAACCACTCCATTAACCTAAAATATTTAATCATGGACACAAAAGTGGAAGACTTTGCATTTAATAGTGATTGAAGATAGAAATGCTCTTCTTGAGCTTATAAAAATATTTTTAGTAGAACTTATAATATCCATTCTCACTCTCTATTGACCTTGAGCTAACCAATTTTTCTATATTAGCTATTTTTGCTCTTATCTAAACCCTTGAAAATTTTGATGGCTCAATCAAATCCCAATCCATAGATATGGATCAATTCTTGAGTTGGGCTAACTTGTGAGCTCTATAGACCCAAGTATGCTTGATCCAAGACCTTGAATTTTCTATTTGAGGAATTCATATAAAACCTTTGCATAGAGGTGCAAAACCTAACCACCAACAATATTAGAGATTTTCATAAGGTGATCCAAACCATAATTTTAGGAGTGACCAAAATTCCAAACTTGATTAGCATCTCAACTCCAACACCTCACTTCCTAGAGCTCCAACTTCAATTTACCAGATCTGATTTGAGATTGATCAAACCCTAAAATTTCTTGTGCTCATTATTATAAACACTCTATCTTATCTACAAATCCATTGATAAATTATAAAAATGTTTCATGAAGCTCTCCATTTTCTATTTTGTGCTCTTGGGTATGAATTCTACTCCCCTTGATTCAATCAATCATATATCCCCTAGAATCTCCTCAAATAATTAGTTTTATGTCTCTCGATTGAAGCTAGTTAGCTCCTTTCTCCAACCATGGTCTTTTCTTCTCAAATGTCCTCCCCTTACTCCTTCAATCCTTGAAGAAGTCTAGGCTTCTCCTATTGGGACCTTGTAATACCAAGAACTAGACATATCATCTAGAGGTGAAAATTGGCTTGGTAACATCTAGAAGGATGTTATGCATGATGGGCTAGGTAGATCAGATAGATTTATCACCAAAAGAGCACTTCTACTAATAGAGTAGGAGTTGAAAATAGCCTAAAATTTTAATATAGAAAGCTAGACATATTATCCAGAGGTGAAATTGGCTTGGTAATATCTAGAAGGATGTTATGTATGATAGGCTAGGTAGATCAGATAGATGTGTCACTAAAAGAGAACTTTTACTAATAGAGCAGGAGTTTTCTAGTATGGAAACTTTAGAGCCAATTTTAAAGGCCTAAATGGATGAATTGGGCCTCATAAAAGTGTGGTCCTTCCCCAATTGGAGGAGAGGCTGGCCTTTCCTTCCTCCCAAGCTTGTCTCATTGAGAGCTTTCCAATGGTATCTCATCCATGCAATTAGGAGATTCTTATAGGAAGATTCCCTAAAGATTCCCTTTGGTCAAAGATGGTTTGACCAACTAGATAGGATCAAACCAACATGTCACCCATGCATACAACTAATCTAAGGGTAGAGCTCATTGACATGTCACCAATCTATGTATCTGATCCAAGGATGGAGCTTTCATTGGAGGAGTCTCCCTTGCTATATAATATAGTCTAGGTGCTCCTTTGGGGCAGTGGAGATTGAGTGCAAAGCTTTGTGTTTTCTAGTGTGTTTCTCTTAAGGTCTCATACCCTCGTAAGATAATAGACCCAAACTCTTGCAAATTTGTCATTTAGCCTCTTCATTTTTTGGACAAATGGACCACACAACTCAACCTTGAAGCTCATGAGCTAAATTAAGTCATTTTCTATTTATTAGAGCACATAGATTGTCAAATCCTAGACTTGCTCATAAGTAAGCACTGGAAAGATCACAAAGATCCATCACCAAGTCCATGAATGTTGCCCCAAAAAGTGCCACCATCCAATCCCATAAGATGTCATGGTGTAGAATCTTAAGTCTGATGAGAAAGGATTCAAGAGTGGCAGATCAGGAGCATGGGACATCTCTTGCTCAAATGATTTCCCCGATGATCTAACACTCATGCTTTGCTACAACTCTCACTCCCAACATCCTCCTCCCACTTGAGACACCTCAAACTAAAACACCCTTTCTCCCAACTTTTCACCACCTATATACATCAAAGCCCTTGAAAAGGACAAGATCATACTCCACATAGCCAACTACTTACATGCACATAGATTGCTCACATGACAATAGCTCAACCATGGGATTTATCATACAACCTACTCCATCTTTATGGAGATAAACCATACTAGTTTATTTTTTCATGAGCTATGCAAACCGCAACACAACAACGTTCAATAAGACCCGCATATAACTTCTTAGAGTCTAGAGCTACAAAGTTAATAAACTAGAGGAGAGACATGCATGAAGGGCTAAACAATAAATCACAAAGTCAATTGAAGATATGCTTGGAAGGCATGAGTGATTGAATCCACTATCATGATAGGACCTAATAGAAAAAGACAAAATAATGTGAGAACTTCTCTGCTAAACAAGGGATAGTGTAATACCAATAGCTAGACATATTAGCTATAGGTGAAAATTGGCTTGGTAACATCTGGAAGGATGTTATGTATGATAGGTTAGGTAGATTAGCTAGAGGTGTCACCAAAAGAGTACTTCTACTAATAGAGCAAGAGTTGAAAATAACATGAATTTGTAATACCAATAGCTAGACACATTAGCTAAAGGTGAAAATTGGCTTTGTAACATCTAGAAGGATATTATATGTATGATGGGCTAGGTAGATCGGATAAAGATGTCAACCAAAGAGGACTTTTACTAATAAGGTAGGAGCCTAAAATAGCCTGGAAGCTTTAGAGGCAGTTTTGGATGCCTAAATGGATGAATTAGGCCTAAAAAATGTGCACATGCTCTCCCTCTTCTAAGTTTGTCTCATCAAGAGCTTTCCAATGGTACCTCACCTATGCGCCAGAGATTCATACAAGAAGATTCTCTAAAGATTCCCTCTAGTCAAAGAAGGTTTGACCAACTAGATAGGATAAGAACCACATGTCACCCATGCATGCAACTAATCTAAGTGTAGAGATTGCAAACATGTCATCTATCCATGTATCAGATCCAAGGGTGGAGATTCCTTTGGAGAAGTCCTCTTTGCTATATAATACAATCAAGGTGTTCCTTTGGGGCATCATAGGTTGAGTGTGGAATTGCTTATTTCTTCTTCAGATCTCCTATCCTCAGAAGATTATAAATACTAGATCCCAACGCTCCAATCTATGCTTTTGGTGTTAGGACTCCTTTCCTATGAGGCTGCATCCACCCATGACTATGGGAAGAGCTATAAATTACATATACGACTCCTTTGCTATCTATGAAAACATACATGGTCCTAATAGAGGGGGAACAATATGGCAGATAGTATTGACAAACATCCATAAATGTGGCAATAGTGCCTTTGTAAGCAAGAAGGTCCATGTCAAATATGAGACCTTGGGAAGGTAACACCAAGTAAAAATAGAATAGGCAATCAGAGTATTCCCCAACAAGGAGAGGAGGTGAGCATGGGATGTGACTTGGACTAAAGTGTGACTTGGACTAAAGTGTACAATATGAATAAATTACAAAAATCTTTTTGATCCAAAGGAGAGCACAAAACTCTCAAACCACCTACAAGTAACTAGAATCTTGGTGGGAAGTAAGAGGGAGTAAGGACCATGCATGTGCTCCGAACCTTGCATTTACAAGTGGTGTTGAATGTGAACCTTTAAGTTGAATGTGAAAGTCTATACCATTCTAACTACATACTCCAAAAGGCACATAATATGAATCTTGTCCAGTATGGATGGGAACATACTAGATTGCATGCATGGGTCCTAATTGCATTTATTAGTGTTATCCACCATCCATGTGAACTGCCTAAGAGGCAACTACCACCTGACGTAAAGCCATGTAGTGTTGCAACGAGAAATCTCCAAGAGAATATCTCTCATGACATCAACTTTGAGAACTCTCCAGCGAGAACTTAGCTAAATGATGTTGAGTGTTGATTGGTGTAGATGTTCGTTGTGTGTCCAGAATCACCCAAGCTTGAGAGTGAATCCTCATAATTTCAGCGCGGAGAGTAAATCATGTGCTTACCTTATCTCCACTCAAATCACTGAAGTTGAGCCTAACCCCTCGTACTACAATTGGTGTATGCTAGAGGTTTGAGGGTAGAATCTTGCTAGTTTGTGACATTTCTTCCTACGCAACTGGAAATGACGGCGACGGACGAACTTTTCAACTTGACCATGAATGATGGATGTCGACAGTTTTGCGAACTTCCCCGGACTGTTCTGTGGTATGAAGTACGAGATCACGTATCCAACATGGAGGGGGCAGTTCTTACGGGGTTTGTGACTGATCATGTACTGGAGGCTTGGATTGATTTCTCTTATAAAGGGCATAGATTCTCGGTGAATGATCAGTACGAAAAGTATGAGTTCGTCGTGAAGGACACGAGCTGCCACGAGACCACCTTACAAGAGGTCTTGAACCATTCCAAACGTTGCTGCAGCCGAATTCGGAAAGTGTTAGATGAGACAGCAGGGCTGGCAACTTTATAATTTCAAAGAGGTAACCAATCTTTGCTGGTGAACAGAAGTTGGCGTGACTTCTATACTTGACAACTTGAACGAACAATGCTAGCATATACGGACCCTGTCTGTGTTCACAGCTATCTTACGAAACGTTGTTAAGCTGAGAAAGCACGGGTGGTTAAGAGCGTGCACGTATTTGGTTCCTGTATCTAAGGTCGTATTTTACATGTAATCATCACCACTTGCAGGCTACGGTGTCGTGGAGGGGTGACTGAAGCATCTTGACAAGACGAAGCAGGGCTGGCCTTGTCATGTACCATTCAAATGCGATAGTGCAGTTGGTTTACAAACTCTATTAGGCAAGGAAAGCTGATAGCCAACTCCCGACAAAATTCCGATCCCGTTCTTTCGACCATTCCTGCTCATTCGGTGCACTAAAATCCACATGAATAAAGTTTTCATTCCAAAGATTGGTACTCCAAGCATATGTCTGTTCGTGAATAGTGCTTCTTCTGCAAGATATGAGCGCAATGAGGTTCCCTAACCATTACCAGCTTGAACCATCATAACCACTGCACAATGATCATCATATGACTGACGATCTCTTACTTCCAAACACTCTCTAATTCTTGTGTCAACTGCTCGACAAACGACGCTTCTCGAAGAAGTCTCTCTATTTCGCGAGGTCCAATCCAGAACTCCGACTGTCCGCGAAGCATTTGGACTTCTTACTCCTTAACTAAAAGAAAGCATCTCTTGCCCTCAACATCTCTTGCAAGCGACTCGACCGTGAATAACTCAGCCAAGAGCCCCCTCGCATAAGCTCTAATCGAAGAGAAGTTCAGTGCATACAAGAGAAGGTAAAATAGAGGAATTAGCAATCGATCCAATTCAGTTTCTCACGCACTACGAAAGCTCATAAGCGAAATCGACAATCGATCAACCAATTCATTCCCCGAGTCTTCAAGAGCCTAAAGGTTGAAAGAGAAATTCCAACAAGATTTGCGTCTCACTTTGAAATGTTATTTCGGCCAATCTTGCAGTAGATGTCATGTCGATCAATTAGAAGATAAACTTAATTGTGAGGTTAGTTCTTGATAGCAGGAAATCAAAAGGTTAAATTCATACTCATGCCGTTTCATGAGAATTATTTCTTGCCTCAATGATCCTGTATGTCCTTCATATATTTCGAGGCTAAGCCATCCATCGTACATGCCGCATTGTGGATAATTTAGAAATGCCAAAGAGATATGTCCTAGATGCGACGTTAATACTATGCACTAATCCAGCAAATGAGTTAAGTCTAATTTAAGTGACCTCTTCATCTATCACTTCAGATTAAAAGGGTACTTCAGATCTGTACAACCTTTATGCCAGAGATTTTCCTTATGACATAGAATCTGCTCTCTTGTCCGTCTCTAAGTATCTGGAGTGCTAAATAATTTCCTGTCGAGTGTAATAAGATAAGGATCCACTTTTATTTCAACAACAACTTAAAAGGAGGTTGATTGAAATTTAAGCACAAAAAACTTCGACCATAGATATCTACATTAAACATAGTCAATTATTTGTGCTACAACTCTTGGACAAAGGGGGACCTATTTACAAGTTGGTAAATAAAACTTTCAACATGAATTGGGAGTCCAAATAACTCGACCAAAAGCTTTCATGTTTTTTGTTTGAATGCATCTAATTGTAACATGTTTCGTAAAGTCCCCTGAGTACCAACTGCTATTCATGCAGCTCCTCGAATTATGGTGTCTTTGGACACCATTGGAGTTGAAGCACTGTATGTCTGATTAGTAAGCACACCTTGTGGAGTCCGGTCAGGGTTTTGGAGTCCTCCGGCAAGTCCCTTGCCTATTGGCTGAAAATACAAGGTAATGTCGAGGAAACTTGTAATACGCAGAATATCTAGGGTTTAAGAAACCCTAATTCCGTTTTCCGTCAGTTCTCGTTGTTCTCGTTTTCTCTTCGGTGAACTGGCAGCGGGATCCCGGGTGCGGGGGTTTAGCAGGTTCAGGAGCTCGAATCTGGAGTTGGATTTTGAAGTGACAATGCGTGCAGCTGTCCGAAGGGTCTGTCTGGAGGTAGGATAATCGACGAATTGACGGACAGGTTTGGAGATGGGGAAGGTGACTAGAGTCAAGAGGAAGCAGCGGTCTGGAGGAGTTGCAGCGCCCGTTACCCAGTCGGATTCTGACTCAGATGTTAAGGACGATCTTAGACTTGATGAAGAGTCAGAAGATGAGTCCCCTGTAAATTCTGATGCGGAAGAAGGCTCTGATTCGGATGTATTTGTCTCAGACGATGATGGAGACGAATTTTCAGGTGCCGATGGCGATTTTGAAAAGGCTATGAGGTCTTTGCTATCGAGTAACGGTGACGAAAATTCAGAGGATTCTGATGCAGATGATAGTGATTATGTCTCTGGGGAGTCTGATGGCTCAGGCTCGAATTCAGAATTTGACGATGACGAGGAAGAGGAAGAATCAGGGGATGAGGAAGAAGACGCAGGTGCAAAGAAGGATAATGGAGATGCACAGGTTGCTGAGGGGAATGGAGCATCATTAAAGACCACTGGGAGTGCTGTTGATGAGAATGGAGCCGAAGTCAAACCAGTGGAGGAGAGTGACAGTGAAGATGATGGTGATTTGAATCCTCGTAATACAATTGGAGATGTTCCACTAGAGTGGTACAGAGATGAAAAGCATATAGGATACGATATCGAGGGAAAGAAAATCTCGAAGAAAGAAAGAAAGGATCAACTCGATGCATTTCTATCTCGTGCTGACGACTCGAAAGAATGGTAGGCTTCGGAGTATGCTTACGCTATATACACTTGCCTTTGCTCCCTTTCAAATTCCTTCTTCAATCAATGTCAGTTTTCAGAAAGAAAAAAATATATTCGATTTTCTCTTCCTCTGACTCCCTTGGCCTTCCAGGAAGCCTACCCCGCTATACTGGTTGGAATGGGCTTTTATTCCTACTCAGCTAGTTTCTGAAGTTTGCAAATGTCTCGACCCTAAATTTCACATGGTTAGTAGCTGATGTATGTACCTAGATTTCTTCCCTATCACCTGTACACATTGTTCAAAGTCTGTCGCGACCGTTCAGTCTTCGTCTTCAACTGCAACAATTGCTCCCCAATAGATGCTTCATATATGAGCCGGGCCATTTTCAATTACGGTACGCGTAGCCAGAAATATTAGATAAGATATTCTTGAGAATTCTATATGATGGATATCATATCTGTGTTTTCATGGTCACATCACGTATCAGGCGTAAATTGTACGATGAGTACAACGACGAAGAGATTATTCTTACCAAAGATGAGATTGAGATGATCCGGAAGATAAGGGAAGGAAGAACTCCGCATGAAGGGGTCAACCCACACGAGGTACGATATGCTTCAATCCAGTTTTTGTGTATGGAATGGATGCAACTGAAGTTACATCTCTTACTTTTCTGTGCGAATTGTTTGGGTTATTGTTGTTGAGCAATTGGTGGCCCCTTACGCTCATTTCGAAGAAGATTTGAGCCAATCACAACTTGTGGTTTCTTCAGGAATACACCGACTGGTTCGAGTGGGAAGATAAAGGCCACCCATTGTCCAATGCCCCGGAACCTAAGAGAAGGTTTATTCCATCCAAGTGGGAAGCAAAGAAGGTGAGCTCTTGACGCTATCTGATTAAAGTCTACAGGCAGTGTGAATCAAACCTCAGCCCAGCTTGGCTCATTGGAGTTTATTCCAACAGTTGCTTTGAATAGGAGTTATGTTTGCCCTAGCCATCAGGATGGACGGTTTGCATAACCTTATTCCTCCTTTCAGGTTGTGAAATTGGTTCGAGCTCTTAGGAAAGGATGGATATCCTTGGAGAAACCTATGGAGAAACCCAAGTACTACATGTTATGGGGAGATGACCTGCAAACAGCAAACAAAACCGCAAATGGGCTAGCGTACATTCCTGCTCCAAAGCCTAAACTGCCTGGTATATAATTTCTTAGAAAGTTTCGCCTTTATGTTCAGTCCGCCCATCCCTACTTTCTCTTTGTCTTATGCTTGTTTGATGTTGATTGAATGCATGAGGAGTATTGGCCTTTACCCGTTTTACACCGTACGTTTTACATCTGATAAGTATCAAGTATTTGACATTCCAATTATCTGGCATTTATGGGTAGACCTCAATCTGGTATTCGTCCTGTCCACTTAGCATAGTCTAACTACTTTTTGATATGCCTGAAATGCTAACGTGTCCAGGACATGAGGAGTCTTACAACCCACCTGAGGAGTATGTTCCAACTCAAGAGGAAATCAACGCTTATCAACTGCTATATGAAGAAGATAGGCCAAAGTTTATCCCTAAGCAGTAAGTCTTATTACATGTCTTATATAGTTTGGCGAAATGCATACGTCTAGCCTCAGTTGGCCCTCTTATCATAGTTTCAGACAAGCATACTTATCGGATGCAGACCTGTCGGACACTTACTAAAAGTACACATTTATGAAGGCGTACACGAAGTATTGTTGATCGCTTGATTACTGATACTCATTTAGCTGGTGGTTTACGCCTAGCAGCGAGTTACTTTGCACTGACTCCCTGGATTAGCGCACTACTTTTCCTCGGGTTGCGTGAACGACCATTGGTTTTGTGGCACTGGTGTCTATGTCGAGCATGGGGTCGCTTACTGACAGTCGGTTACTCTTTTTATCCACGTCAGGTTTGACTCCTTGAGAAAAGTTCCCGCTTATTCAGATTATATCAAAGAGAGATTTGAGCGCTGCCTTGATTTATACTTGTGTCCTCGCTCTCGGAAGAAAAGGGTATGTAATGTTTTCCTCACTCCCCTGCACCGGTTTCTACCTCGGATTTCTATCAGCCTTTGCTAGCTTGACGGGTTCTCCATGCCAGCAGGCAGAAGACGGTTGCAAGTTCTTGTCCAGCAGAGACCAGGTTTTTCCTGCTTTTCGCTTACAGTGATTGAGATAATGCACGCACTAACACGTGCTTGCCTAATGAACAGATTAACATCGATCCTGAATCTCTTGTTCCCAAATTACCGAAAGCTAAGGACTTGCAACCTTTCCCAACGACATGTTTCTTAGAGTACCGTGGTCATACCGGTGTTGTATGTTCGCTTGCAACTTCTCCAAGTGGAGAATGGCTAGCATCAGGTAAGGTCCAGAATTAGTATAATTGTGGACATCATGGTCTCCAACGGGTTTTATATTCCATCAGTCAAGTTCATTGAGTATCCTGTGGACGCTGTCAATTTTCTACTTGCGGGAGTACGTGTGCTGTTAGTCAATAGAACAAACACTGCAACCATTTGAATAGACCTCGTAACGCAGATCCTAAATTCAAGGTAGAGTTTTGAACGTGAAGCATCGAAAATACAATTTGGGGTATTGAGTACAAAAGGAGTCTTATTCAGATAGCTATATGCAGAAAATATGTTGCAAATGAGTACTAAGCAGACAACACACTCGGTGGGCGCCAACTGTCAGATAATTTCTGTTTTTCTTTCTAGTATTATCCCTTGAGACTTACATCTTGAAATGTCTCGAATTAACTCGAAAGCATGCTGTCAACGTCACTAAGACTAAATTTGAACTTAACTAATAATTTAACCGTTCTCAATTCTATTTCTAGGTTCGATGGACGGCAGTGTCCGCCTTTGGGAGATCCAAACAGGACGTTGTCGGAAAATTTGGGAAATGGGTTCAGCTGTGAAACAAATTGCCTGGAACCCGAATACGCAGATCAGCATACTTGCTATTGCTGTGTAAGATCAAATTCCTCCAAGCATCTATTTAGGTGTTTTATATATTTTACGACGCCTTCTTTAAGAAGGATATTTGTCTTATCATCCCTGCTGGCTTCGCAATATTAGCTTCGGTGATTCGAATAGTAACGTATCAAATAAAGTTCATCCCCTCTTCGGACACCTCATTATGGACTTGAAACTTGTCGGCTGCCGGGCAGGAAGTCGTGCATACATTTCTTTTCTTGCTTATTTTAATATTTTCTTGCTTTAGTACATCTCTCTTGCCCACAATTCTCATTTTTCATTTTTCGTGACCCTTTGTTGTGACTACAGAGAGAACGACGTTGTGCTTGTAAATACAGGAGTCGGGCTTGAAGACGATGAAGCCAGCGTCGAAACCTTGCTTACTTTGGTCAAGAAGCCTAAACAAACTGATGAGGGTGAGGATCGCTTTATAAGTAGTACTGTATCTCATTTGCAGATTCATTGCAGAGTGTACTGACCATGTCCTACTTTCTTTCAGAAGCTCCACTGATAAGGTGGACGGAACACGAGCAGTTCAAAGGCCTAAAGTTGAAGCATCAACAGGTAAGCTTTCCTCATTATAAATGTTCTCGACGAGTCTAGCGCATTCATTGCCTCGTATATTGATGTAAGATGTGAATCTGCGAAAGCAGTTTTGGTGAAGATGATTCGAGGAGTCTAGCTCAGTCCTTTCCTCGTATCTCGACAACATCCGTGCATTCTGAAACGCTAGATTTGATGAAGATGTCTAATATAGTGCTTTGTCCCTTTAGCTGCAATAAGAAAGATGACCAACATCTATTCTTACCGTCTGTGCAGGTAGTACATTCAGTGGCATGGCATTACAAGGGAGACTATATTGTTACTGTCGCCCCAGATGATATCCTTGAAATTTTGCTTATCGGGCTGTTTATAGATCGCCGTTAGTTGTGGAAGTATATGGTGGCATTAAACATATCAGTATTTATAATTCATGTCGAATTAAATCAATGTATCTCATTTTTTGTGGTCTCGTGGGAATTGGTTCAGAGAAGAAGCGTACGCTTGTTGACCAGCAGTCTTGCCTTGTTTCGTCAATCCCTTGTGACATGATTGCTGAAGACGTTTCGCCTTAATTTTAATTAGTTCACCCAATACAAGAGCCGTTCTTGTGCACCAGCTTTCTAAGCAGTCAACTCAAAATCCATTCCGCAAGCATCACGGGCGTGTGATCTGTGTTCTTTTCCATCCGTCAAGACCGTTCTTGTTCGTGGCCACAAAGATACACGTGCGGATTTACAATCTGGCAAAGCAGGTGCTATCTAAGAAGTTGATGACAAGTCTACACGAGATATCTTCCATGGCAGTACATCCAGGAGGTATGTCAGGCAGTTGCCAGTTGCCAGTTCCCTTTAATCAGGATCAGTCGTTGATTATCGATGCTCATAGGTTTGGCTACTTGTCACTGGAGATGTTTCTCAGCTGTTATCAGATTAGTGTGTACTTCGTTTAGACAACAGTCTTGTGCCTGTTGGCTGTTCAAGCAACATATGATAACAATGTCTAACCTTGTGGTCTGATGTATGATTCTTCCAGGTGACAACCTGATTGTGGGAAGCAAGGACGCGAAACTTGCGTGGTTCGACATGGACTTGTCGACGAAACCTTACAAAACACTGAAGTAAATATTCAGCCCACTTTGTTCATTCCTTGTCTCTACAACCCTAACATAGTCACTGCATACATTCCCGGAGCTTTTACTTGTATAACGTAGCGTTGTAGCGTTGTATAACAACCAGTGCATTGTGGAATTAATGCACTGGTTGCGTTATTTTGCACGTCCAGAAACCACAGCCGCGATATCAGAGGCGTCGCCTATCACAAAACATACCCGCTGTTCGCCACGTGCTCCGACGATTCAACAGCACATGTATTCCACGGAATGGTGTACTCAGATCTTCTGCAGAATCCCCTCATAGTCCCAGTGAAGGTTTTACGGGGGCACCAAAACGGTGAGTCGGATTATGTGAGTTGCAATGTATCGTTCAAATTCGTGTGAAGAATCTATTTGCAGGACATATTTCGTCTCTCATAACAAACGTAAGAAAGGGTCAGGGTATTTGTGCTGATGTAGTGATCGTTGAAATTTAACTGACTTGGAGGACTGCGATGAGCTTTCTGCAGGTATCTATGATTGTGCGTTCCACCCAAGTCAGCCTTGGTTATTCACAGCAGGAGGTGATGAAGTGATCAGGTTGTACTGTAACTAACGGAAGTTTTGCTCGACTAAAATTAGAATTTTAGTAACGTTAAGATGTTCGCGCTCTAATTCCAGCAGGAGGTTAGGATCCATTAGGTCGGCTAAAATTGTCCCAACTTCAAAAGTTGGTGAGGGTATTTGAGAATTAGGACATGTAATCTACTCGGCAGAACATGTGTTGCGCACTAATGTGCAAGAAGGCACATATTTGTATACGATTTTATAAAGATGAATGTGAAGATAAGGGAATTCCCATGGCCAACAACCACTACACACGGTTGCAGATGGAATTGCAGGTGTCGCTGTTGGAACAAGGTATCTCGTCTCGGAACAGACGAAATATTTACTCTCCTTAAACCTTCCACCGTAGAAAGTCTTTCTGGAGAAAGGCAGTGTAACATACATGTTGATATGCAAGTGGGGTTGTTTCCCATCTCTGCCAGATTGATCACTGAATCAGCACACACCATCCCGACCAACTATGAAATGGAGATTTATCTGGCCTGTGATTTTGAATCTCCCCCATACTAGCTGTAAATATCACAACAGGAGATGGTTTAGTAACATGAAATTGCGGGAGGACCCATGACCAAACCGTAGAGTACGACTCCGATTGACGACCATAAAGGGCTAGCAGCAAAGATTCGAGAGAAGTAACAACTATGCCATGCAGGTCCATAAAGAACATCCTCACATCACCACAGCGTACATGTTGCACAGCTTTTCTATACTTGGTATCACATCCTTAGAAAATTTCACTTACCAGTTACTAGAGTCCAAAACCCATCAGGGCCATCACCCATCCACTCCCTTTGCAACGGACTCTACGGGATTAGCCGACGATCACGAGTCGACATGGTATTCAATACGAGGCGGTCGTCGGTGCAAGTTCAAGACTCAAGTGCCCAGAAAAGTACGTGGGCGGGTAGTTCTACCCAAAGCAAACACTGTACTGTAGTGGAAGGAGTAGATGACGGGCCCCACGGATTATGACGTAGGAAAACACGGGAAAGCGAGAAGGAAAAGGGCAGTTCTGCGCTCACAAGACTGGCATCAAACAACCGGCGAGCTCGGCTACTGCAGAACCCGACATGGCCCCCCAGCTCCCCACTCACAAGAACCACCGAAAACCCATTTCCCCCACCACGGAAGTCGGATACTGACGCATCCACGGCCATGAGCGACTTT
The DNA here is from genome assembly GCA_948567375.1 of Lunularia cruciata. Classification (NCBI taxonomy): domain Eukaryota; kingdom Viridiplantae; phylum Streptophyta; class Marchantiopsida; order Lunulariales; family Lunulariaceae; genus Lunularia; species Lunularia cruciata. Next base: position 63,532,750 of record OX419757.1, on the reverse strand, counting down.
AGTTGTAAGTTTTCTGTGGTCCACCGCCAATAGAAGAGTAATATTCCAATGTAGTTTCTCAGATGAGAGTGCAGCGAGCAGTAATCTCCCATTGGGCCGCCCTCCTACGGTGACCATCCCTCGGTGAGGATTGACAGCTGGGGGTAGAAGAGAAAACCCTACACTTTATACAGATCATCCGGTCTCCTCTGAGCGAGAGTATTCATTTCAGTCGTCCGTGTTCAGACGCCCTTCGTCTCACACCACTTCGAGTCCAGCTCCTCCATTGTCGCTGCCGGCCCAGTTCGAGCTTCTTTCTTCGTTGGAAGCTCGATTTTCGATTCTCCTTCTTCTACCAGCAATCATGTTGGTCTACCAGGATCTCATCTCAGGAGACGAGCTTCTGTCGGACTCCTTCCAGTACAAAGAGATTGAGAATGGCATCCTGTGGGAGGTCGAGGGCAAGTGGGTGGTGCAGGGATCTGTGGATGTAGACATCGGAGCCAACCCGTCTGCCGAGGGAGGCGAGGAAGACGAAGGAGTCGACGACACCGCGGCGAAGGTTGTAGACATTGTGGACACATTTAGACTCCAAGAGCAACCGACGTTCGAGAAGAAGGTGTTCATCGCCTACATCAAAAAATACATTAAGACAGTGACACCTCTCATCCCCGCGGAAAGGCAGGATCACTTCAAGAAGCACATCGAGGGCGCCGTGAAGTACCTACTCGGCAAAGTGAAGGACCTCCAGTTCTTCGTCGGCGAGAGCATGAATGACGAAGGATCCATGGTTTTTGCCTACTACAGGGAGGGCCAGACTAACCCTACCTTCCTCTACTTCGCTGATGGCTTGAAGGAGATCAAGTGCTGAGTACTCCCAAGTTCAGATCAGACTATTTTGATACTACAATCAGGCTTCTACATCAGACTCCTGTCCGCCGAGCGCACGAACTCTGGATTTCTTTCGAGATGATCTATTATTTTTTCCCGGATTCAAGATCAAGGGACCCTGATGCAAACGATTGAGAGCGAGAGGGGGAGGGGGTCCTTACAGAAGGAAGTGTGAGCTGTGGAAGTTGACCAGTCGGGTTGATGTTAGCAGGAGTGGCCAGTTACGTTTTCAGATTTAGCATGGTTTGATTCTGCGGAACTGGTCTTTCAGCAACCCTACCGCCAGGGTAGGAGGCTCTCTTCTGTTTCGCTCACGATCTTGCGGCACCATTGTAATACATACTACGAGGTGGTGACAGATTACTCTGAGTTGTGGTCAAAGGGATAGTATAGCTGGGTGTTTAGGGTTTCCTTCCGTTAATGGTTTTCCATCTGGCCCCTGTGAAATTCACTACTTGGAGTGCAGAGATCTCTGTTGATCATTATGAGTGGCCTCTGCTTAGGCCTGTACCTAGAAATCCCGGAACTATACATAGCAAACACTAAAGTGCGTGGGTGTTGAATAATACAGTTGACTCTCAAAGACTCAAAAGTCACATGTTCCGTGATCGTGCACCTTATTGTTTTCACTTTCAATGCTCCAATTCTGCACAATTTCTAGATTAAAGATGTGCGCCGATCTGAATACAGGAGAAGGTTTTAGTTCTTGTTTTGGAATTGCAGTCGTGGGATGTTGCGTCGACGATGCCACGTGGGGGTGTATGATTCCCTCATATTCTTCGCGCTAACATCTCGAGGTTCATACGGTAGCTTGCAGATTCTCGCCAATTTGTAATGTTGGGTTCGTCTGTGGTTTAACGTCAGTTAGGATTTGCCTGTTGCCATATCAATTTGTTGTGTTCTCTCTACACGATGTTGGTGCCCTTGTTTGAACCCTGGTCTGAGAGCGCCGACAGCGCGAACAGGATTTAGGTTAGCCGCCGTCAGGGTCAAACCTGGTGAAAGACTCAACGTGCTCAACGTGTTGCAGGGCACGACCGTCGTAGGTCACCATCAAGCATGAGAATCCTCACCTCTGACGGGGTAAGGAGACAGTGCTTTTCTCGTGACGCGAATTCGACGGAAACTCATATCTGCCTCTTTCGAGACCTTTCTGCCAAACATCTGCGGCATGTGCGGAAACGATGACGTACATATTACAGGTTTATCTGCTCAAAATTCATCACTCAAAGAAAAGCCTTCTCGGACCTTGAGAAGGCTGCATGGATGTCAAAAGTTTAGACAGGTGAATGCAGCCACACCAATCAGACGATATTTGTCTGTAGACAACCTGGAAATCGAGATTGACTGCATTCCATTGTCCGCTTTGCCCGCGTACATGCATCTGCATGTAACCCCTAACAGGTTGAAGTATGAGAAAGAGGCGCGTTTGTTCAACAAATGCATCAGCTGCTCGTGGATTTCGTCATATGGTTGTTTCCTTATACAGATGAAATTGCCAGAAAAGATCACCTCGATTACTGCGCAAGAGAAGTGTTTCGCAACGCATGGACAGAAGGGCCCCAAGGAAGTCATTATAACACTCCACAATCTTCATATGATGAACGGCCTTTGATGTGTACAAATCTCTGGATTGGAAATAGAATCCTCTTCTAAATATGATGTTTCTAGTAAATTTTGGGCTGGTCCACTTGAGCTGGATGCATACTGTGACACCGGAACTGTCTGAGTCAAGTATTTCCTGATCTCGGGGATGATATCGCGTAGACAGGTATCCTTCGATGTGGTGAACAGTTGGGTAAAGGCCCATTTAGATGAGTTTCCTGGATTAAATGCTTTTCTAGATCTATACACTAGTTAGTGAGTGTTAAAAGTCAATTCACTACCTTCCTCTACAACGACGACAAGATTCTACTAGGTTATGTAGATTTCTTGGATTAAATGTTTTTCTATAGACCTTTACATTAGTGAGGGATAAAAGTCGGTTAACTACCTCTCCTCGTTGTTGAGATGAGAATGAAGTTTCGGCTATGTTTAGTCTGGCTAGGTTTGATCTACCCTATTTATCTCCATTATTCACTTGTGAAAGTGATTTCGTAGAAAATGAGGTTTAGATTAGGTGTGGTATAATTGTTTGCATTTAGGTATGGTCTACCTAAGCCGCATTGTATGCATCTTCATTATTCATTTGTGACTGTGATTTTACACTAGATGGAACCATGGTTAATAGAGAGGAGGTTTTGCCTAGGTTTGATTCACCTTTCTACTAGCTATGGTTTACTTGTATGCACCTTCATTGTTCACTTATTCAATTGTATGTTTTTTCATTCTTCACTTGTGCATGTGATTTTACACTAGATGCAGCCATGATCTATATAATGAGGTTTATCTAGATTTGATTCATCTATTTACATCTTCATTACTCATTTGCAAGTGTGATTTTACACTAGGTTTGATTCACCTTTCTACTAGGTATGGTTTACTTGTATGCACCTTCATTGTTCACTTATTCAATTGTATGCACCTTCATTGTTCACTTATTCAATTGTATGTTTTTTCATTCTTCACTTGTACATGTGATTTTACACTAGATGCAGCCATGATCTATATAATGAGGTTTATCTAGATTTGATTCATCTATTTACATCTTCATTACTCATTTGTAAGTGTGATTTTACACTAGATGTAAGGTTGTCCATTTGACACGGTGTCTTTTCTGAGGACAATGGATAGTTACCCATGATGCCATGGGGATATATTGTTGGTGTCTTTTCTGAGGACAATGGATAGTTACCCCATGATACCATGGGGATATATTGTTTGCTATGGCATGAGAGAATGTATACTTGACTTGGAGAGAAAGTTTGTATACTTTGCAAATGATACATGTCCATCTATTTACATCTTCATTACTCATTTGCAAGTGTGATTTTACACTAGGTTTGATTCACCTTTCTACTAGGTATGGTTTAAACGTATGCACCTTCATTGTTCACTTATTCAATTGTATGCACCTTCATTGTTCACTTATTCAATTGTATGTTTTTTAATTCTTCACTTGTGCATGTGATTTTACACTAGATGCAGCCATGATCTATATAATGAGGTTTATCTAGATTTGATTCATCTATTTACATCTTCATTACTCATTTGTAAGTGTGATTTTACACTAGATGTAAGATTGTCCATTTGACACGGTGTCTTTTCTGAGGACAATGGATAGTTACCCATGATGCCATGGGGATATATTGTTGGTGTCTTTTCTGAGGACAATGGATAGTTACCCATGATACCATGGGGATATATTGTTTGCTATGGCATGAGAGAATGTATACTTGACTTGGAGAGAAAGTTTGTATACTTTGCAAATGATACATGTCCAGACAGATTTATACTTGGTCCAAGAGATCAGGTGACAATGGTAGATGTTATGATTATAGATCTTATATGGGATGCAGTTTTGGGGTATGCGACAATGGTAGATGTTATGATTATAGATTTTACATGGGATGCAGTTTTGGGGTATGCTACACGGTCATATTTTTTTTCCCTTTGGCCTTGTAGTTATATGGAGCAATGGACATGATTTGACACATTTAGTAGAGAATGTGCGAGAGCTTATTGTATTAAACTTTGAATATACCATTTTCACTTTTATACTTTAGACAACATGTGTCCATGATTGCATAGAGAACATTGGCTGGTACAATCCATAAGAGAGCAATCACACTAGGTGATGCTTCTTAAGATGCTCCAATAACTTGTAAATTTTATGACTTGCATAGCTCAAATATCTTAGATGCAAGAAGGCATATTTTTCACATTGAAACTATTGGGGCCTAGCCAATTTTCCCTCTTTTGTCAGCTTGACGGGATCTTCCCATCCTTCATGTTTGTTCCGCCTTCCCCTTGCACTAGCGTGGAGTGTTCTACAAACTACTTTCTACATGGGTGTGAAAGCATCAAGTTTACATCATCCTCACATATATTCACTTGAAATGTCAAGTTCTATATGACAGAAGACTTTTTGACCTCATCAAATGTATCTGACAAATTTAATACTCCACCACACAGATAGATAGCAATTTTCGGAGAAATACGATGGCATGAATGGAGAACTTCCCGAGACACACCTGGAACTACTCCCACGACATACACCAAATCCATCATATCTAGATCGTGCCTACTAAGCGTTTGGCAGCTAACGTACTTCCTGTCCAAGTAGATAGACTAGTAACCTCAGAGAATGGAAGTATCTTTAACAAGAATAGCACACAATCGATAACGCCGAGACTATTCTCCAGTAGACATCGATTAGCTGTGTTTGATTAGCGGTGTTTGATTAACGGTGTTTGACTAGCTGCGGCACGGCAGCGAGATGAGTTTTGGAGAAACCGTCAGAGCTGATGGTCGGACTGCACGCACTTAAACCTTCGGCGAATCCAATTTCCTCAACCTTTGAAGGCTAATATATGCCACAAGAGACATTCTAGGCTCGGGCTTATTACACCACGTGTGACTCGACTTCTATTTGATTGTCAAGCGAAACTGCTCGTGTGTAAAGTGGAACAAGAAATGGCAATGGATGTGAATCTTTCTTGTGTTATAAACTTAAGAGTAACCTACAAACACATCTTCGTGATCATTCTATTTTGTTATCGTGATGATGTGCTGCCGACTGAAAGAACAAATACTCTCAAACTTGATAAAACCAGTGAAGTGTAAATCGCCATTTTAGGTGCAGAAGGTGTTCAAAAGTGTGCCTGCCATTACGAGGACTGCACCACCTTGAAGATACACACGGCCAGCTTTTTCATCCACTCGAATTGTAATTTGACCTCCACGTTCTGAGGCCTGATGGGCCTCAAGGACATTCTTCCCAAGTCTCGATGCCCAATAAGGACCTAGTGTACAGTGAGCACTACCAGTAACAGCATCTTCCAAAATGCCTATACTTGGAGCGAAAAACCGTGAGACTATGTCAAATTCACTGTCATCTGAAGCTCTTGCTGTCACTATGAAACCTCTTCCACCTAAGTCTTTCAACTTCTGGACATTTGGTTGCAAGACTTGTACCTCTTCACTGGATGACAATTCCACAAAATAGTCACCAATTTGAGTTCTCCCTATCCAGACAGGTTGCACTCCAAGGGCATCTGAAACTTTTCCCAGTTCTGACGCATCAACCTCTATTGCCATGTTCAAGGGAAAGTCCAACTCTACAACACCTTTTCCTAACTCAACTCTATTAGGGTACTGGACATTTTCGTCGACCCCTTCCTCACCCGTCCCTCCCGGTGCATCTAACGAGTCTTCTGAATCATCATATCCTGCAACTTTGGACGCCTTCAAAGTTCCTGTCTTGCTGTGAAAGATGATCGTTTCTCCTTCCACTAACCCGGATGAAAACAACATATGTGCAGATGCCAACGTTGCATGTCCGCATAATTCCAACTGCAAAACCATTACAGGTTGATCTCAGCGCAAGGTTCAAATTTCCTAGTCTCCTGTAACCCTCCTGTAATTCAGACTATGAGTACGCACTGCTTATCCCCGATCCCTCATAAGCCTCTTAATGGTACTGTGCAAATCTACAAAGATACAAAGATCTAGATGTCAACTAATTTCGAAGTGGTCGACATGTGATACAACAAAGATACAACAGGTAGCCGAGCTGGTCTGATAGATGCACGAAATTGCATACCTCGGCATGGGTTGTGAACCACCTGATATCAAATTCGTTTTCAGCTGGAGCTGTGTTCCTCTTTACGGACTTGAGATTTCCTGATTTATCTGCTCCAATAAGTGGAGAACTTTCGCCTCCCGATCGCGGCTTTTTACTCGGACGCCGCTTTACAATAAATGCAGTGGCAGGAAGATTGAACTCCTTAGCGATAAGCTTCAACCATTCATCATTCCTCTCATATGGGAGGTAACATACTGCTGCTGGGTTGCCTTTGAAAGGCTGGTTTGTAAAAGTATTAATCTGCAATAATGGGCTCGGAAGTGAGAAGGGCGGTGTGTTAAGAACATACTTGCACAAAGACTAGTATGAACTCAGTGCAGAGCTTCAGAGTGAGTAAGTCCTTACCAAAGGCTTTCTACAACAGAAAAATGGTTTCCAGACGTACCCAAGTAGAGAAAATCAAACCATTATTGAAGACGTTATCATTTTGGGTTAAAGTTATCCCTAATAGCAATGCAGTTCCACAGACGTGAAGAGTTCAAAGCCTTGGGTAGGACCAAACAACCTGTTCCTCTTGCAGTATTACATTGGCAAATTTGCGCTATATTGTTTCTGCCGAGTAAAGGAATAACAACTAAGATTCTTGTCAGTCCCTTGTGAGAAAACTCGTTCAAGTTCAAAATTGCAAATCACATAAGCATACCTACAGAGTTCTATCAAACTTTGTACGTATGCAGAGTCTGTCAGTTCAAGCTCGTATAGAGTTTATAGAGTATAGAGTTTTATAGAGTTTAATAGAATTTAAATCACATAAGCTTACCTACAGAGTTTAATAAAACTGTCACCCGGTGCGCAGAGTCTGTCAGATCATGTCCTTTCTTTAATAGGTCCGAAAAACAGAGAGGAGATAGGCTGAACCCTAGATACTCGTCAGGACACACCAATCGGGTCAAGATTGGTGCAATTGGATAGCAAACCTTATAGGAAATAATGAAGTGGGTTGCTGCTAACTACAGGGACAGAGCATTTCTGATGACTCTTAACGCCAAATATCCCACAACACTAAGACATACAACTACGGCTTCGACTAGTCATCACGAGATCCAATGCTGGCACTCGTACAAGTATCAAACATGCCGCTTGATTGAATCTTCATGCATCTATAGGATAACATGCATCATGAAGTAACTAAGGCAACCTCGCAATCACCATACTGGTAAAAACTCAAGAGAGATAGCTCGAAAGATAGGACACAATATGCACAGAAATTTAAACGAGCAGAACTAACCTGTGCAAAGTCTATTTGCGCAAAAAGTTCGTCCTCATAGTTATACTTCTTTGCTGCCTCCTCCAAGTCCTCCTCGGAGAGCCGCTGCAACACTTCTTTCATTAACTCTGATCTCTTCTCCTGGTCAATACTGACAGACCCCTCGGGAGACCCTTCAAACACGCCTTCATTCACTGCTGTGTCCGTCTCTGTCTCATCATTTCCAATCCAAGGCGACGAGGATGAAGCCACAAAGAAACGCCTACGCGCCTTTGAACGCGAGCATTGATGCAATTGCGCACCATTTGCATTCCCTCTCTGCAAACGCAGAGTATCACTACCCGCAATGGCACCACGCCTCACCCAAACATCATCACAGCTCAAGCTCTTCACGGAGCTCTTGACCACAGCAGATGCCTGGCATCTCAATGCCGTCCCTACAGGCGAATAATTCACCCAAAGAGAATGGCAGGCCATGCCTCAAAACTCAATCCTCCTAAAACACCCCCAACCTCAACTCACACCTCGGACGCTTTCCTCCTCTAATAATACAATACAATACACCCTCACGAGCGGACGATTTCTTTCTTTCTTCTGTCCAATTCAACGCGAATTCCTGACGCAACAATCAATGCATCAGCACAGACACTATCAGCAGAGTTCGGCGTTTCCTTGGAGAATTCGAAGTTGGGGATGTATGCGTGACATTAGGCGGAATTCCAGACCTAGGAACCTTACATTTGGGACTCCGCTGGGTGTTAGGCCGTTCTTGGCATTGGGGTCGACGATCTGGTACCTGCTACAATCATACAACTCTTGGGGAATTTGAGATCTTTATTGGGTTTAGAGGGGGGCACTTGGATGCTTCGAGTGTCTTGTTGCTCTCTGCTGTCTTAAAATGTGTCCTTGGCTCGAGTACCTACTTTCCAAATTTATATGATGCAGTTCCATTTCCCTTATGTCTCCAGAATAGGGAAACTGACTGGATATTCCTCAAAGACCATATCTAAAGTCACTAACATATGGTATGATAAATTTGGAAGGATGCTAAGAATTTCCACATTATGCCATGTATCTACTAAGTGTATTATAATACTTTGGAAATTTTGTATGAAAGTGATTGTTAATATAGAAAGGCTACCGCGTGGAAAACACGAAATGAGGTAAAATGAGGCTAAGCCCCCAGTGAAAATGATTGTTAATCATTTTATGTTATAACAAGGTGTGTTTTACTTGTTTTGTTGTGAAGAAGCAAACAAACAAATATTGATATGGGTTAATTGATTATAGAATCGTTCCATTATCAACTTGGAAATTATTTGGGAATAAAATTTATCAGTTATATAACGCTTTGATACAAAAGTAAAAATTTTGGAATTATCACACTTTTCTATAGTATGTTTTATTATATGTTGCAGATGATATTCCATCGCCTCACTTAGTCCAAGGAAGAGGATAAAATCAAGCATTATCTTCAAGATCCACCTTTCCATCACTCCACTACTTCTTCAACTCAACTACCGATATGCTCGTCTTGATAAGAATTCATTTGTGTTCAACAAATAGCCCTATCAACCAATAACCGAAGGCGAGGCTGAAGAGTTGGGAGTATGTATGAAAGAAAACAGGATTGCTCAAATATTCAATAATGTTCTTTACAAGTTCCTCCGGATTAACATATCAAACGCCAAGTTAAAGTTATTTTTACAAACATAAAAAAGATTGGAGGATATGAATTGTTAATCAATGACTAACTACTTTGATGAATTACATATTATAATAATTCTTATTTAGCATCATTGCTTGAGTTGCAATCTAAAGCAGAAAACAAGTTTATGCTCTATCCAAACAAACAGCGAGATATAATATCTCATACCCGATTGGTCCAAGTTGATTAATAAGTAAAGTAGTGAGTGGGTGTTATTAAGATGGATGCTAGATGTTATTAAGTAGATGCTATTAAGAATCTTCATAAAAGAAAAAGCATAAGAAAAGAGTCGAGTTAAACCTTAACAAGATTTTTTAAACTTGGGCAAACAAGGGATGTCCATAAGTAACTTTAAACAGAAGATGGATGAAGTTGACAAAAGGCTTGTATGATATCTATTTGAATCCCATCGATTGATCTCCCATCGATTGAAGAACGGTGTTGTGCGTATATACATTGCTATACAACATACATAGCTGCCAACATCACACACTATAGGTGTACAACTCACACATAACTCATATATGGATTCTCAAGTGTCACAATAATCAATTTATTCAACACTCAAATCACATTCAATCAGATTAGTACTTGATCTATCACTCAAAAATCTGCCTACAATTGTGCATTGATTACAATCAAGCCACACCCACTCTAGCTAAGAGACTCCAAGCGACGCTAGTCAACTTTCTATCCACTCCAACTAGGAACTCGAAGGCTCAACATCATAGAAGTGAGCTCTCTGGAGTTGCACTTCCAAGGTATAACTTTGATTTTGACTCGCATCTCTAACCCTAATGGTCCCACTAATGGCACACCTGATGGTGCAAACAGTGCAAGTGATAGTGGGCCTTACCATGTAGTTAGTACTCTGAATAGGAAATCTGACCGTCAACAAGTAATCTATGAATAGCTGCAAAAATACCTTTGACTACCAACACTACTACACTAGAGTCCAAGCAATCTAGTCCAAGCACCTAGATTGCTCAGACAACATACATCACTCACATACTATAGATGCACAACTCACACATAAGTCATACATGGACTCTCAAGTGCCACAATTGCTCCCCTAGATGCGGTTAGGTCCTTCTACCTTTAGATAGCCATCTACTCCAAGTATATGGTATACCTATAGTGAGCAAAAGATCAGGAGACTGTGTGCTGTCGAGCCTCATCATTAGTCGCTTGTCTGCAATCCATACCATATAAATGATGAACTAGTTATAGGTCAAGTACATCTAGGAAATAACCATTGTCCTTGAGGAACCACCATGAAGGGAGGAGTCATGCCATATGCCATCCTCTCAAACAACTATCACACACTAACAAAGTAGCAGTTCCACTCGAAGAGCCGCATAACATACATCGCAAACTTGTCAATACAAGTGTCAAGCTTGGGTCCATAGTACCATCAACATTTGGAAGGTGGCATGGTGCACAATTGTGCACATGATCCTTCCAAACAACACCATCATGTCCGTCCAACACAAGGATTCCATACTGCAAAACCTTGTGCACTCTCAAGATAGTGCAGCCTGTAGACACATCAAGGGTTGTCGGTTTTATCTATTATAGATATACATAGTCACATGGATGAAATCAATGGATTGAGGGTCTATAACCTCCTCCTTGAATGGTAGCATAACATAAGGTATCCCTATGTTGAGCAATTGCCAAGTTCTCAAAGGCCATCAACATCACTCTCCAAAATATCTATGCCCGTTGAGAACATGCGCTCATCCATATGTCTAGATTATCCATGTCCACAACTATAGTAGCATCTCAACAAATGGCTATAGGTAAATTTAGATCTCATGCATAGAGTAGAAAGTATGGAGAAAATGATGCTAAGGAGGCTTGCCGGTTATATCAAAAGCCCATGGCCAACCAAAGTAACTAGAGATCCCAATCTCCCAAGTGGCATCTCTGCAAACCATACTTCCACAATCCTCTCTTTATCATCTAAACCACTCTCTCTGCTAAGCCATCTGCCTCAAGGTGATGTCAGGATGTAGTACAATGATCAATCAAAGCCTTGTCACACAAGACCTAAAATTCACCCAAGAACTATGTACCTTGATCTATCAAAACTTCAACTGGTGCACCAAAATGACTAAGAACCCGATCTAGGAACAAGTAAGCTGTCCCTTCATTGGACTTGTCAGGAAGTGCCACCAACTCAATCCATTTGGAGAAGTGTTCAACCAAAATGTACCAATGATGTCTCACAATCAACAAGGTCCAACAAAGTCCAAACTCCAATAGTAACTCAACCCCATGATAGGTAATGGGTTTAATTGTGACGTAGGAGCATTAAATGATGCTCTAACTCGATCACAAACCACACATCTAGCAACAAACTGCTATACATTGGTCTACATACCGTACCACTAATAATGACTATGGAGTAAGCTATATGTTTGCTTTACTCCAAAATGTCCTAGCTCCTTATGAGCATGACGTACCAATTGTGGTCTTTGAGATAGAAGTGGTACTACTCTCACTCTACCATCCTCCCATACACAAAGAAGGTGTCTGCCCTCCAATCTGAACCGTTTGGCTTGTTGAAGAATACAATCTCTCCCTTCGTCCCAATTGTGCCACCCACAACACCAGTGCAAAGGTAGTCCATCACTAAGACACCATCATGAATGTCTTCTTGAACTACACCACTATCTCCACTCTTTGGATCTATGACCTCAATAACTCCTCTTGTATGCACTAAGAGAGATACCACCAAAGCCTCATAAAATATGCAAAGAAAAGTAGATGCATGCCAACTTGGCACCATCTCCTCATCTATCTTACCATGCAAACGTGCTCCGGTCTGGTCCTACTGGTTAGGACATAGGTTTCAACTCAACCTATCTGCATCACGGTTCACTATTCCAAGTTTATGAACAACTATAAAATCATACTACTATAAAATCAGAGTCCATCATGCAAGCTTCCCTGAAAGCTTGTCAAACTCCATCAACCACTTCAATGGCTAATGATCAATGCTGAGAGTAAAGGGGTTACCAAATAAGTTACATTAGAAATGTGCTATTGCCATATTGCTACAAAACACACTCTCTCATATGAACTATACTTTGCCTCCATTGAATTGTTTGAACAACTAGCATAGACCACCACAAACTCCTTCCCATCATTATCATGTTGGGTGAGCACTGCTCCAAGCCCCAACATACTCCAATCAGTGTGAACCTAAAATGGTCATCCTTTGATCTATCTCCTCAAAATAGGAGCAAATGTCAACCTCTCCTTGAGCTCTACAAAAGCTCTCTCTTGCTCATCTCTCCAACACCACTCTTGTGTAAGCTTGCTTAGCTTCATTAAGGCCTTGACAATGACACTAAATCCTCTAACATAGCCTTGATAGAAGTTTGCCAACCCAAGGAATACTCACACTCTACTCACATATGTATGCCAAGGAATATGCGTAATAGCCTCCACCTTGGTATGTTGAGCACCAAGTCATCTAGGGTAGATAGTGTGACCCAAATGCTCAACTTGCTCATGGAAGAACCTACACTTCCCAAGATGTAATTTGAGTCTATGAGATCTCAACCAAGGAATGCTCACACTCTACTCACATCTGTATGCCAAGGAATATGTGTAGTAGCCTCCACCTTGGTATGTTGAACACCAAGTCCTTTAGGGTAGATAATGTGACCCAAATGCTCAACTTGCTCATGGAAGAACCTACACTTCCCAAGATGTAATTTGAGTCTATGAGATCTCAACTCTCAAGCACCTCCAACAAATATCTCTCATGCTCCTCCACAATAGTGCTATATGTCATCAATATAGCATTGAGAAAAATCTAATCTAGTTAGGATCCTATCCATGACCCTTTGGAATTTAGCAAGAGTATTCTTTAACCCAAGTGGTAAGAATCTCACTAATATAACACATCCGTGTTGTGAGGATCAATAGCCCAAAATGTTGTCTTGGACTTATCCTCCTCCTTGATTAAGGAGGAGGATATCTTGCTCAAAGATCCAAAGTATTGAAGACTTTTGCATACCCAATTGCATCAAAGATCTCCTCCGATGTAGGCAAGGCATACCGATCAACCTTAGTCTGTCGGTTGATAAGACAATAATCTCTACATATCCACCTATCTACGTAGTTGCCATGCATATCCTTCTTGGCTTGCATCACTATAGCTGATGCATGCTCTACATGTGAAATCTCCACCACACCAGCCTCAAAAAGATCTTTACTTTGGCTCTAAATCAATGCTCTCTCTATGTCACTATATCGATAGGGACGTTGGAAAATTGGTGTATTGCTAGTCAAGTCAATCCAAATACTAGGTCCTTTTAGAGCACCCAGTCTTTCATATTGAAGGTAAAACAACTCATGTAGCACCTCACTAACCTCCAAACTCTTCGGCTTTCCTCTCTTATAAGCTTGGGTATCAAATTTGGCTCCCAAGTATCCTTTATAACTGATGTAGGAGTGGAAGACGTATTGATTGGCTGCTACACTAGGCCCTTGGGAGCAGTAGTGTCATGCTCCTAACAACTAGAGGTCCCAACCTCTATGTGAAAAACTCCCTTCACTTTGGTTGCAAGCTCCATACGTCCTCTAATTGCATCCCAAGTAGACCAAGGGTGTAATTGAAGTAGACCACGCTCACCTAGATAGAATCCAAGTAGACCACACTTACCTAGATGGAATCCACGTAGAACACTCTCCCTAGTAGCCATTGGTTATGTCCCAAGAATACCTTTTCCACTCGGTCTATGCCCCCAACATGGGACTAGATTGTCTCAATAGGCATAAAGCTCACAAGTGTTTGAGTAGTGATGCATATCAAGCGCATCCTATGTTGCTTTGCCAAGCCAAGGTTCACAGTCTAGGTCAAACAGTTTAGGTCCATAGCTTGACCTAAAACCTAATGCTTGGATGTCTCTAATACTACTAGAATAGCAATAATATCAATGTGAAAACCCATCACCCGCTCTCTCTCATTGGTGTTGGGCTCCACCAACTGCTGTAACTATGAGTTCCAAACCAGTCCAAGACCTCCCTCTTGAAAAGCATGAGAGCTTGGGAAACTTATAAGTGTGGGAAGAGCAGCTCAAGGCTGTCCAATTAGGTTCACCATTGCCATAGGTGACCTATCAGCCATTACCATCATCTGAGACTGATGCCCAACATCCAAAATCTCCTCAACAATAAGGTGGTCAAGTCGCTAAATCCTATCATAAGCATGTTATAGAACCTATCTAGGTAAGAGGTTTGTTCACCAAAGATGAAGATGATGAGCACGTGATCCAACTCTAGCTACATCTAACAACATGGCAAGTCCCATCCAAGAATGGACCTAATCCATACTACCACACGAGTGTGAGAATCACCCGTCAAAGGGATGTTCTCTAAACTATAGGTTAGAGAAACGGACTGATGAACCTAGAGATGCCATAGTATACTTAACATCTCCCAAAACATACCCAAATGACGATATTGAAGACCT
Organism: Lunularia cruciata; assembly: GCA_948567375.1. NCBI lineage: Eukaryota > Viridiplantae > Streptophyta > Marchantiopsida > Lunulariales > Lunulariaceae > Lunularia > Lunularia cruciata. The sequence goes on along the minus strand of OX419757.1, from coordinate 63,517,728 downwards.
AGATCCCGGCCAACACGTGTGTGTCCCTAACATGGCTATCCAATAATCACCAAATGAATAGGATTATGTCTCTCTAGATCCTACACTCCCAGCAAGGAAATGTCTATAGGTATGGTCTTCTGGTAACCCTTGACTGTTGACATTGGTAATAACTCAAGATACCAATAGGCCAAGTGTGCCACATAATGAAGAGAGACTCACCTAACAGTCTCATCTCTCTCCACATACAAGTATCTCTATACTTGTATACCCGCCTATAGTACAACTAGTCTAGTGCTAATCCCACCAAAAAACTCCAATAGACATACTCCATCTATTGAATATTGCCAAGCAATGAGTGTGGTGTCCAAAGGGGTCAAGTTAATCAACTCTAGAGGCTCATCCTCACATTGGTCTCCTAGTGGTACAAAGGTTCCACTCAAAGCCTATTGCACCAACTGATCCACATGTTGTTGGAATGCCTCCTCTGAACTTCACAATGAAACACCTAAGGTGGATGGAGCAATCCCGCTTGTACTCCAAATCTGAGTGATCTTCTTTGGTATTGGAGTATCTTCTGCATGGACGTTCCTTTCCAATAAGTCACCAGGCCAAGTAACAAAACCATTGAAAGTTGAAATTGATGCTGCCATGGTGAGACTATAGTAAGCCAAGACTACCACTACTAAAGCATATTGGTAGTAACATACTCATCCCTCATCTGATTTCCAACCTAGTCTATAGGAGGCTATCTTCTCCCAACAGTCAATATTGAAACCCATGGGGTATAACATTGCTCTACCAACTAGCACATCATATGACTCAACTATTAGCATAATGGCTTGAGCTCTCACCATAGAGCTATCAATTGGATGATTGTGCTGAATCTAGATAATGAGCTCTCTACATGTGATGTATGTGTAGAACCACCTCCTAGAGATGTCTAGATCTGAAATGGACACCTCTTCATATTGGTCTTTTGTAACTCCAGACCAAAAATTGCAACCTTCCCCAACATAAGGGGTTGGGCACCACCGTCTAGTAAGACCTTCTATAGTGTATAGATCTTCCTTAAAGGTCCCAAAATAAAAAATGCCCCTCTTGTTATCCAATAGGACAACTCTAGGTGTAGACTATGCTTGCTTAAAGGCCGGTCTAGTTGGTAACTCCTCTAATCTAGCCATTGTTGCCTACCATAAACCATTGGTTGTTGAGTGGATTCTATGCTTCTCAACCAAGTTAGCTCCACTATCAACCATCTTTGCTCTAGAAGCAGGAACCCCATCATCCTTACTCTCACAAAGTATGGCAACTAACCAAAACACTAGGGTTGGGTCAACTCTTAATGTAAACATGTCATTGGCTGAGAATAATAGAAAGTGCATAATCAACTAAGCCACTCCCGACATCATGCTAGACTCACTTTGTATAGTAGCAAGTGGTTGACTAGTAGGTAGTCTATCATGCATCCCATCACCACCTACCATACCTGCACTAGGATGTCTAGGAGCCATGTATGTTTTTTGCAATGCCTCAGAGAGGGTAAAAGACTGGGAGAGTCTGACCTATCTATGAGCCTCTCCTCTCTATGGGTCCAACTCCATTGATGCTCCTCTAGGCTTTGGAGCATGTACTACACTCCTAGTCACTATGGAAAATGACCTACCTATGTTGCTCTACACATGAAGTCCAAGATGTCTCTATCACCAACATATGAGGTGGAAGCCTCAACACCCAAATCTGATCTCTTTTGAGCTATGACCATGCTAGACAATCTCTAATCCAATTGCTCAATCCGAGTAGCCATGGTTGTATTAGAAGTAAGAGTATGTACTGCACTCCTACCAAGTGTGGATCCTCTACCACCTCATCCTCCATGACCTGGAGCTCCTCTACCACCTACCATAGTAGCCCTACCACTCTGTAACTCCGTGATGACCAAATCTATGGCAATGCTCACATTGTCTCAATGTTGGATGTGATGCACCAAAGGTATCAAGTCCATTACCTTGAGTGCACTCTCTCTTGTGGTAAGGTCCACCACAAGTCCAACAAGCAACACCACCACTCACCGGCTATTGCTGACCTAAAAATGAAGGTAGATGTCTAACATTAGGCACTCCACTCGCTCTATAAGATCTGGGATGTCCACCTTGTCCTCAAAAACCAACATGGCATGGTGCACTGGAAGAAGTAACAATTGTGGATGAGGTCTATATGCCAAATCCAAAGAACAATGTACCATGTAACAATGTAATGATGTAGCATCATGAACTCTATAACTCCTTGTCCAATATCCTATACCAAAACTGGACTGCTTGGACCTCAATAACTCCCTGAGTAAAATTGATCAATTGTCTCATGTGAGTGTATGCCTTGTGTAGGCTCTCTACAGCCTTTTATTGGAACTCTTGCAAGCTCTTCAACTTGTTAGTCCGCACTCCTTGGTAGTTCTGCCTTAAACATTGGAAAAACTCCACCATAGGATTAAACCCCGGTACTATACCACCTCCTATAGTAGTACCTCCACCTGTAGTAGCACCATCTCCAAGAGATCCACCAACACTACTAGAGCTAGAACTCGTGGCTACTATAGATCTACCCCTAAAAATCAAGCTTGAAGTGATGGAGACATAGTTTGGAGACTAATATTGTCTCCATAGCTCAATCTCCTTCAAGTGAGCTCTCTTGAACTCATGGTAGTCATCCATTGGCGGACCCTCCAAGTGCTAAAACAACCCCTTCTTGCCATTAAGTATGTGAATAAAGTCGTGTTTTGCATATACTGCAGATCACACCAACTACCAAACACTTGGATGAAGTCATCCAACTCAATAGTACCCATTATACTAGAGTAACGCTTAGGGCCTTTGGAGGCCCCATAAATCTTGTCCATGTCCCACAACAACGGTACAAACACACCAAGTGCACTCTCAAGTGAATCACCTCTTGTGTCAAAATCCAACTCATAGTCGGTCTACTCCCTCATTGGGACCTAAGATACAAGCTGATATTGAGTGCCACTCCGCGTAAACCTATTGCAAATTGTAGCACTATCTCCATTGGAATCCCTAAAGAACTTTGTCATGACAAATGTAACTTAAAATTGCAACCATAACCACCACAAGTACCCCACCAAGAATCACCACCAAGTCCCAACACCACCAACCAAATGTCACCCACTAATGTAGCTCTAACTACAACAATTACACTAGAAGAAAGTGCAACTTGTAATATGCCATCACAACATGCACTCTCACAATCTATAGGTCATCACTTCTTGCCTCACCGGAGAGAAACACAAATAGTTTGATTGGTCATCACTCATGCCTCACTATCAAGAGCACACCAAAGCACCAATGCTCTAAAGCCAAGACACCTCACACAAATATGGTGCACAAACAAGAAGTAGAGAATGGAGGAGGTCCAATCACAAGAAGGCTAAACAAAAACACTCCATCTCATAAATCAACATCAAATTGACTTTGCCACCATTTGGCATTTGACATAATCAAAGTAGTTATCTACTTCCTAAGCTACAAGGATCATCAAGACTCAGATCAAACTTCCTTTGGCCAAAATTTGACATAAATTTTCCATGAAATCTAACGTAAATTTGATATAAAATTTGATGTAAAATTTGACATAAATCCCTAGAATTGGCTAACTGTCAAATCCTCTGCTAAATCTACACTCGAGCTAAATTGGAAAGATGGGAATCTTCAAATCTTGAATTCATAGGAATGGGTTCCCAACTCCACTTTCAATTTTGCACTTCAAGCTCAATTTACACCTAATTGATCTTGCTTTCACCTCTTGAGCTCAAAATGAACACTAATGCTTGAAATTGACTCTCTCTAGCTCCAAATTTGGCATGCGCTTCCGCACACAATCACTCTCAAGGAAACTTGAACTAAGATCAAGGTATCATGATCCACCAGGCTTGGAGATACCACCAACATCCTCAGTTCATGAACCCGATTTCCCCCTAACTCTCACTTCTTTGATATAATTAGTTTATTCACAACTCAAATCATACTCAATCAGATAAGTAATTGATCTATCACTCAACAATCTACCAACAAGTGGATACTGATTACAATCAAGCCACACCCACTCTAGCTAACAAACTCCAAGTGATGCTCATGGCTTTCTATCCACTCTAGCTAGGAACTCAAAGGCTCAATATCAAAGAAGTGAGCTCTCTGGAGTTACACCTCCAAGGTATACCTCTGATTTTGACTTGGATCTCCAACCTTAACGGTCCTACTAACGGCACACCCAATGGTGCAAGTGACAATGGGCTCCACTATGTAGTCAATACTCCAAACAAGAAATCTGACCGTCAACAAGTAGTCTATGAGTAACTACCAAAATACCTATGACTACCAACACTATACACTAGAGTCCGAGCAATCTAGGTGCGACGCTACAAATGGCATGACAATTATCGGCTAAACATGATGAGGAAAGTGAGGATGAACGAGAAGAAACTCACTTGTCGAGGAGCCCCAAACATGATGACAAAGGCAACAAAGGACCATAACAAGATAATCCTAACACTACAAGAGTGAGGACTAGGAAACACCAACCATGAGCAATTTCAAGGTAAAGATGAGCATGTTGGTGTTAGAGCAATTGAAGACGATGAAATCTCTGGCTACTTCCACCGGGAATAAGCAGATTGCCAATGACATTGGTGTAGTATACCCCGTTTCAGACTCCAACTAGAACTAGAACTAGTTGACCAAGATATAATGATGATAAGAAATAACGTTGAGCAGCACTTCAATCCCAAGGCTACCATTCTACCTCCAAAGACTAATTTCTTTGTATTTTAGTGTCCAAAATTGTAGTCACAGCAGATGGTTTAAATTAGGCTTTTCTATATAAAAAAAAGTTTTTCCGAAAATGGATATGTCTCTTTCATAAGTGTATCCCACCATTTAAACTGTTTCCACCATTTTATCAATTGAAAACTATTAGAATTTCTATCTTAATTACTCTAAATGCATCATGGTCAAATTCACTAAAAGATTTAAAATAGCGAATAAAAAGAAGAACAAGAGAGAAAAAAACCTAGAGATAAACAAAAATAATCATTAGCCACATGTCCATAATCTTCCAACCAATCACATAGCATTTCAAGTCTGCATGACTGTCCACCTTCTAGCATCTGTAAGTAACCCCGGACCTAGAAAGGTGACTTCCCTCCAAACTTGCCCCTGTAAGCTGATCAATGGTGGAACTCCTGTTGTGAATATTAACAACACAACTCGATGAGTCCAACTCGATAGATTTAGAAATCAAACCGTTTCGTGAGGAATCCGTTGACAACGTAGAGATTTGACTAGCACTATTTCTGTGCACCACGTTCCATAAGCTCTCAAGCGTAATCAAGCGTGTTTTCAAGCGTAATCAGCCAACTTGAGTAAGGTCTCAAGAATGTTGTGGCCTAACTCCATTTATAATCAAAACTAGGTCAATCAGAAATTCTGTTTATAGTTGCAGGGTATGGTTGCATTGTAGTTCTTGTAGATCAAATCTTATTTAACCAAAAGATTGAAGGTCAGTCAAACCTGTTTATGCTTCAAAGTAATTACCGTCGAAGTATGCATCCTTTTGTGTGAAGGACAGAATGATGGTCTAACAGAAGAAAACCTGTTTAAGCTCTTAATTAGGTCATAGAGAAGTGACTCTCATCATGAAGAAAATAACTGAGCAGTATTACTGATGTTGGATTGAATAAGATTCAATATCTATATCTCTACTCCATAAACTTGAAGATGCAAATGGTCTTCAAATATTCTGCGAATGGCACAATTGAAGGGCAGCCGATCGAATGAGACTTCCCAGAGGATATACATAAAGCGCTTGCATCCTGACTTTGTGGCACTGTGATTACACGGTGGAGCGAGCAAGAGTAATCGTTAATCCATTGCTGCTTGAAACTCCATGTACAGCTCTTGGTGATATCTGCAGTTTTGCTCTTGGTATGGCATTATGTCCAGACTGACATCGACTCCTCACTCTATTCAATCCACCTGCGGAGATCCATTTGTATAAGCGACCAAGATCGACATCCGAAGAAGATGGTTGAGGCCTGGCCAAATTAGTGCCTTAGATCGACAGAATTCAGGTGAGCGTACTCAGCAATGGGATGGGCAGTGCGAGTGGGCAAAGGAGAAGAAGATACAGAAGTCCAAATATACGTGGTAGACTAGAAGAACCACATGCAATCAGCAAGAACTGAGGAAATTAAGCACCACATAGTTGCATGAATTCACATGTGCCTATTCGAATGAAAAGTAAAACCCTGAATCTTCAGAACTCATAGTGGGCAGATCTCCGTACAACTTCTTGACGTCGTGTTGGGCCCCAGTTCCATTCATAAAAAACTTAATAGTAGTGAGCACATTAAAATGCATCCATGTTAGATCCATGTGACAAAGCCTTCACAGGACTCAAGAATAAATACTTGAATTTCAACATCTAGGGCTCTCTTCTGACTGTCTGCAGTGTCCTACTCGAAGTCTCCTGCTCCTGATTACTTTTGCTCCAGATGCTCACTGGAGGATTAATTGAACGAGGTTTTCTCTTTTAGACTAGCAACTATTTTGCTGTCATTATGTCATGGAGTCTCCACTTGCTATAATATAACTCGCGAGCACATCCTAGCGCTGAATTCGGTACGTGAATTGTACTGAGTGTTGCTTGCACCTGAACTTGGAGTGTCCATGTACATGTATCTTCTACCTTCAAACGGACACGTATATCCATCCAGCCAAGTTGTACACAGAGGTACAGGAAGTTCACTGGACAAGGTAAATTACAGCAAGACGAGTCTAGTACAAATTAATTCAATCGGGAACTCGGTGAGTAATGAATTGAATCTCAGAGTTCGTTTCATCAAGCAGGTCAAAAGATGCGCATATGGCACATGCTAGATGGGCCCATATGCACTAGCATTCCAGCCAGCCAGGTCACGACAATATAGGCAATCGTATTTTCGCTGTTGAATCGAATAATAGCTCGTGGAGCTGGAAGTGAAGAAACAAGAGAATCGATTCCAGAACTCCTGGTCATTATATGGTCATTTTAGTACACGGACAGTTTATTCCAGAACATAAACTGCAAAAACGAAACCCTGATCACTGTTTGTTTCGATGTGAATGGTCCGAAATTAATGAAAATTGCAGCAGCAAGAAGTGAAAATTGATTTGGACTTGGAATCAGGGCGGATGTGTGAGTGGCCATTTCCTGTAGGCTGGAGCAGGGGATGGTTAGTCAAAACCGGAGGAAACCAAATGACCCTCGTTCTCCTGTAGGGATGGGTAGCCTTACTTTCGAACTGAGCGATTACAGTCAAGCTCGCAGAGATGATATTTCTACACTCGGTTGTAGAAATGAAGATTATTAAGTGGAGTAGAACTGCTACTGTGTGTAGGTCTCTGCTTATCTGTCACTGTGAGGTGAAAAATACAATTTCAGTTGTTGCAATTTAAAACCGAAAATAGTGTTACGCTGTTGAACCTATGATGTTTAGAATCCAGTTTTAGACTTTTAGATCCACGAAAGTTGTGTCGTAAACTCTTTGCTGAACTCCATTGATGTTGATAGGTGTTAATTAGCGGAGTGAAATCATCTTCAGCATATATCATATCTCGGACGTAATGATCTTATCATGAGGCAAGGAAGGCGAAGAAACGATGAAGGGAAAAGGGCGACCGCGTAGAAAACACCAAGGATGGGAAGACCCCATCAAGCCGTACAAGGGAGAGACAAAATAGGTAAAATGGGGCTAAGCCCCAAAGGGTGACAACGAGGGGAACCATCTGGAGAAGTTTGAGATGCTGTGAACTGGACAAGCGTGGAGTGCCTTATGAATCGAATCATATGTGAATGAAGGGGTTGCTGATGACAAACCAAAATAATGAAGAATGACGGACTTAGAAGATAAAGAGTAATAGTAGTTAAGTAATTACTTCTTATCTCTCGCGTTTCGTCAGGTATAATTGATATTATCCTTCTCTATGCAAAGCTAAGCCCAAGAGAAGATGCATAATTTTGGACGCTTCCCACCTTGCCCCCTTTCCCGCTCTTGGTTGCGTTCTCAGAGTGAAGTAACACAGAATGAAATCCACCAGTCAAATCAAACCACCAGTAGTAGTACAATACTGGAGGCTGACAACATGAAGTGATCATAAGGTTCCAAACAAGCTCCTGATGTTTCGTTATCACCTGAACGAAGAAATAAGCTAAAGCGAGACCCAATCGTGAGTATAGATACATGGTGAAGCACAATTTTTCTTGTATTTACAGGAACATACACAGTTCTGTCGTGGGCATGAAAGGGAGCATCCCATCCCCGAAGCACTCTATTAGCGACGGAAACAGCCCTCCTATATCAGTATCCTCCTTCCATGCCTCAGCCAACGGATTCGTTTTCCTATTTAGAATTCGCAATTTGCTACCATCCCCTCCTTGTTCGATAGGTTTTCCGGCGTCAGCTGATTCTGCTTCGGCACTGTCAGTGATGGTTGATGTGAGTGAAGATACGTCTACAGTCACCTCTCCTGAGAATCGCTTCTGAGAGGATTGTGTACCCAGATCCGGTGCAGCAATTCTTTTCCTATTAGGACTGGTTGACATGGGTGACGCAATGCCGGTTACCGAAGCCTCTGTAATGTTTGAGAACCAAACAAGTTAGAAATTTCTTTGCAAAATCATAACAAATGACAAGAAAGGAAAGCGAGCTTATGAACGGTATTAAGACGTGCAAGACGGACTGTAGACGCATCCAGCATAAGAAATTAAAGAAAGTAGAACACTTCTCAGAGTTCCACTAGGAGAATGTTGCCGAGCGAGCATCGAATCAGAGCTTCAACCTAAAGTCTAGAGATGTAACCTGGATAAACTTGTACACACACATCTACAATTGATGTCAAGATGGAAACTATAAAACTTTGAGAAAAATGACATGCACACGGGATAGGGGATGCATTCAAACACATCATAAAAGAACACAAAGCTAAGTTATATGATCTGACAAAACAATATATGAGAAAGAAGAGTAGAAAGATTGGCACACAGTTAGAAGTGTACGTGGTAGTCAGATACAAGATTTCGGACAAACAGGTCGTCACTTACGTGACTCCTGAAGATTTGGCGCCAGTTTTGGGGCTGTCTTTGGCAAGGATTTGATTGCTGAGAGCAAAAACTCCGGCTGTGACTTAAGATTGTGGTACAACCACTTTCCTGCTCCCAACTGTCACGAGAACTCAAAAACAGGAAAGTTAAACGAAAAACTGAGCAAGGCCCACGACTCCTGATTACTCTTTCTCAGCTATTTCTGGACGTTTACAGTGCACTGCAGACTTCGACATTGGACAACAAAAGAAACACAAGAAGGATACACTTCAGATATTGTATCTAGGTAGGTACCAACCTGCAATGCACCGTACACCTTCCAAGCTTCGTATCGCTTCATTTCATTAGGTTGAGTTTCAAGACTCAATTCCGGTGCTAAAAGCTGGAGGTAAGGCGGAAGATTTGGGAGAATGAGTAGCTGCACCTGCATTATCACAGAGCAAGTCTTGTTCGTTAAGGCCTTTTCGAGATAATAACTGTTGTCATATGTATCGGGAGACAAAGCTTTGTTTTCAGTGCTTCCTAATTTAGCACATAACCTCATTTGACACTAAAGCTCCATTTGCAGCAAGGTCGTGTCATAGGAAGATAAGATATAGGAGAGAGACATCGCATTGTTAAAGTTAACTTCCCACTGGTCCAATACACCCAAGCTCCCAAAACCCCAAATTACTCAAGTATATAGTAAAATTTACTATATACTTGAGTAATGAAATATAAAACCCGTTGTAAACAACCCGTTTCCTTACCCACGTCTGACAAGTGATTGACTCCAACATTTGACCAGGAACATGTTTGAGAAATGGGAGCAGGACACGTTCCGAGAGCGGGGGATCCAGAACCCACTTAGTAGGGAATCAATATGAACCGATATCATACATATGGAAGAATAAGCATGAACGTATGCAAATCGAAGTGAAGGTGATCTAAGCAAGGAAATATACCAAGGAAGATAAGCGGAGTTGACAGAAAGCAGGAACGGAAATTGATACATTTCATCAGGAGCACCTGCAGTGAACTAGTATGCATCATGTAAGAGAAAAGAGGACCACCTACTGGAACAGATGCATCTGAAATTGTAAACAGAGAAAAATCATCGGGCGAGTAGGAAGATCAGAAGAAAAGGAAACGCATAGGAGCGAGTGGGAAAGTAGCTTTCATAGAGGATGGCTGGGGTGGAACGAAGTGTGAGAAGAGTGGATGGTATCTTGGCTGGGTTGGAGCGAAGCGTGACAGGACTGGATATGAGGAGATGAGAGCAGAAGCCGTGCGAGGAACAGGAGATCCGGAACTCATTAAGTGCATATGAAGTGCAGATGGAATGGCAATAAAATGAAAGCAAAACTAAATGAAAAGTACATGCGGAAAGGAGTTGAAGTGCAACTCATAAATCGAATGTAAGGCTAAGCACCGACATCATATAATTATCAGAAGGTAACCTCATGCAGAGAAACTGTAAACCAACGTGTAATCAAAAAGCATAAAGCAACGTATGTTAAGAAATCAAAAACAACGAAAACAACAGGACTGGATATGAGAGATGACAGCAGAAGCCGTTCCTCAAACGGCTTCTGCTTCACCCAAGGAACGGCTTCTGCTTCACCGACATCATAAAATTATCAGAAGGTTACAACATGCAGAGAAACTGTTAACCAACGTGTAACAAAAAGTGTTAAGCAACACATGTAAAGAACTCGCCAAGTAATGCATGTAAAGAAATCGAGTACAACGTGTAAACCCAATACAAGTAGAGAAATGTGCAACAACATGTACTCGCTAATCGCAAAGCAACGCATGTAAAGAAGTAGTAAGCAACATGTAAACACAGACCGATGAGCCGGATATGAACTCTTGAGCAGTCTATGAACGGGAACGGGAGATGGGCAGGGAACCATGAAGTCGAAAGACGGGTAGGAGCCATGGAGCAGATCACATTCGCCAGAGCATTAGGTGATGATGGGTGGAGTGGAGCGAAGTGGGAGAGGAGTGCATGGTGTTATGGCTGAGTCGGAGCCAAAATAATAGAGGACTGGGTATGAGAAAAAAGAGAGTAGAAGCCATTCAGAGAAAGGGGGAAGCAGAGCGACGCGTTAGAGGACTGGATAGAGTATATCACAGTATGCGCATGAGTCCCAAACAGCTAAACAACTGAAGGAAGCAGAAAGGCGGTCATAGTAAACCTCCACGAAAGCAAGTACAACTTCATCAGCGCCTGACGCAGTGCCAAAGTAACTGAGATAGTTGACAGGATAGATAGCGCATGAGTCCTAAAATTTAACAGTACAAGTATTTGAGCAATGGGAGTACAAGTCGACTTAATGGAGTAGACAACCCGTAGCAAACAGCCCAGTTCCATACCCACGTCTGATTGGACTCTGGCTCTGACACATGATAGTAACCCAGTGAAGATCGTCACAACTATCAGTTACATGGAGAGGCAAGCATGCGTAAGTCTGCATATAGCGGTTAGTATGATGTTCAGGGTTTAGAGTAAGCATGCGTATGACTGCATCCAGAGGTTAGTACCCTGGTTACTCGGTTCAATACGTAGAAGTTATTCTCATGTTCAACCAGTATGAGGGAGCTAGAAACATGTACGGAGATTCTTACCACTCGCAAACCCAAAACTGAGAGAGCAGTGATGGCTCCGTAATGCTGAGTCAAAGCACGTTTAGGATCCATGAAGGCACTCACAAGGGTTCGGGTTACCCTCTGCTGAAGATTTGGATATGCATGTCCAAACCTACAATTTGGTACATACAGAACTTAGTCACGTCCGAAGAATCGTCTTCAAGAAATCCATACATGCTGAGAGCTATGCAGAAGAGTCCACGAACATAGATCTTCCATAAGAACCTACCGTTTACAGAGGAATGCAATAATACTGGCTGTGAAGTCTCGGAGCTCCCAGTGATTCTCGAAAGCCTTGCCTCCTATGCGCTTGGCTACCAAGCACGTAATGACCGACGGCATTAATTGATGAAGCTGCACATGCTCGCCCGAGAGAACTTTCCTTAGTTATGTAATTTTACAGGTGGACAAACTTGGTATCTCCAGAGTACGAATGATATGAAAACAGCAGACAACGCAGCTGAGTCAAGAGATACAGAAGTAACGATTATTAAAGTGTGCGTGCCCAATTCTTGTAAGAATGAAATGGTCAACATCACGCGCAGATGATGGCGAGAGTAAGATCAACCATAGGATTTGCATAGGTTTGGCAAGAATTACTAGTCACCAAAATGGTGGGCCTTACGTAGGGTTCGATTTTGATGTGAGGATTGAGGAGCAGACTTTGAACAACCCGCATCAAAGAGAAAAGGAGAGCGAAGTTGTCAAGACCGCGAGCGACCTGAACATAAGCAATGCAACCATGAGTCATAACCAAGAGACGGATCCTACTAATCACAAGACAATCGTATGACGTACGTCCCCATATCTTCTACTTGAAAGCATGAAGAACGGTTCTTTAGACATGTGGGACATAATGTCGAAACCTGACACTCGAGGAAGGAGCAGATTACCTCGTCGGCTATGAATTGAGTGAAGTACGGAATCAATGGATGAAGGCCAGAATCTGTGGATAAGCTCACCAAGCAATCCTTCACTAGTCCGGGATTTGCCCCGGAAACAATGTGCTCTGTAATTTTTTCGAAATAGAGCTGCAAGAAGTTGCAAGGCGGTTAATATCAGTGTCGAAATAAGCGAATATGATGTATAGGAAATTACTGTAGCTGAACCCAAGGGGAAAGCTATCTGTCTTACATACCTGGAGCTCTCTGGAAAGCACATGTTTAACGGGGGGTTTGATATCAACCAACGCGTCATCCTCCTTCCGAGCTACTGCTTGTCCGTCCACCTTCTTGGCCTCGGGAGGCACTGCCAGGGCTGTGAGACGCGAGAAAATACGTTAATGACTTGTTCAAATCTGGCAGTTGCTGTAAGACTAATAAGTGGTCATTCTGCTGAGCCACTCAGCCATCAATCAGAAAGACACACTCATAGTATCAGGTGACTGAATATCCTAAGAGGCAACAATTGGGATAGAGGAGCCCATGGAAAAACTAAATCATATATCTTCCACTTCTGACAGACTCACAAGTAACACAACCTGTATATTTATATTCAGCAAATGTCACACCAGATCTTTAAACAATACATTTGAAATGCGGAAATACATACCCTCAATTGGGGCATTCTCGGGTATAGCAGGCTGCACACCCTCTACAGCAAGCCAATGAGCGACCACTGATGTGTCCAATGGTGCCTTGGGAAATGGCACATCAATTATCTACAAGACATAACAACCGTCAATAAAAGATAAACCTGTAAAGCACGATTCCATGTAAAGCAATTCTTTGTAACCCCTAGGGAGGAAGAAGGGGAGGTTCGCACATTTCTTTGCTTCCCCAAACTGTCCAGTTTGTCGATAATAGATACTCATTCCACAAAAGGCAGATTTTGCAGATTTGCAATTACAGGATGATTATCTTTTCTCTTTCTCGTGTTTCTGGTCCTACAACATGTATTACTCTCATCAAACTAGATCGTATTTACCGTTTCTAAAGCATATAGGTAATCCAGACAGCATACTTATTTTCATATCACAGACTGAATTACTGGTGCAAATTCACGTGGTGTACCTCCTTGAAATCCATGTCCCGGTCCTCAATGTAATATAGATCAGCATGGCCCAATGCTTTTCTGTAACGCAAAGGATCTCCAGAGGCGAATCCATAAAGGGGCTGTTACATGAAACAGCATGAGTAACACGTCCTACGAAGCTTCCATCTTGACTTGATGCTCAGAGGTCTTGATGAAAATCTAGCTTATTAGTTTAGTCGAAGGAACTAACCATCAAAGGTAATCGCTGGATATGCTCGAGAGAGAGATGTTTGAATGATGAGGGATAAACAAACCAGTTCAGGCAGACAGCAATATGACATATGACTTTCTTAATTCCTTTGGATGTAGCTCATGACTCCCCTACCTCCACATTCCGCAAGCTGAGAGCACTGTTCACGTCGTCCGTGCTTAATATTGATCGCTTGGAGTGGCGCATGCACTTTATAGCTTCCTACCTCACCAAAACCACATACCACTTACATCAGGATTTTAGAAATTCTCGGACTAGCACTTGTTCCGACAACACCTGATTAGGATCTAAAACTCACGAGAACTAGCTCTCGCTACGGGGAAACTCTGTCTGAACGTATGGCCCCGTCCTCATCCCCAGCGGATTACTTTCTCTACTTCATCAAATATTAAGGCAAAAAGATTCCCGAACCACAATTTACTGGCACAGCCCTAGCATTGGGAGAAAATGATAGTAGACAACCGCAGATACCTGCATAATCTCGCGCATCCGGTACTCCACATCCGGAGCAAGTGCGGCTGCAACCTCATCGCTCAAATTTGAAATCCCAATCGACTGCGCAATCGTCTGAATTGATTCTTTCCCGACAACACTCATCTTCCCTGCCTACTACTTACTGCCGTTCCACCTTTTCTTCCCGCTACTTCTTCCTCATCTTCCGTGCCTACTACTACTTACTGCCTTTCCACCTTTTGCTCCCGCTACTTCTTCCTCTCGTTACCGCTGCAGCCTGAACCTTCAAAAGATGACAGAATCAACTCGAAGAAATCAACCTTCAACGCCAGAAAACACGGGTTGGCATCGTGGTTCGCAGCCTGACCATGTCATGTCAGCGTTTTTCAAATAGGAGATATCTCGGTAAATTTGCATTCCGATGGAGAAGAAATCCGTTACATGCGCACTTTAGGTGACGGTTTAGGAGGTGACGGATCGTATAGTGACCGTCATTTGCCTGGATCGTCGAAAATGTCCAGAAATCAACCTCTGCCTCTTTTCACGCTTAACGAAGATTTCTTTGTTGAACTCGCGAATTTGGAAGTTTCAGTAGCGAATCTCGATTTCAGTAAAGACACCAAGGAAGCTAACGTGACGGAAAAGAAAACATCTTCTTGTGTTCTATGAGGTCGGATATTTCGCTGTGAAAAGAAAAGATATAGAGGAGAAGAAAATTAACATAATAATGATGGGAAGACCCCATCAAGCCGCACAAGGGAGAGAAAAAAAGGTAACACGGGGCTAAGCCCCAATAGAGTCCATATGAGAAATCTGCCCAAGCAAGCAGTACAAGGGAGAGACAAAAAAGTAACATGGGGCTAAGCCCCAATAGAGTCCCTATGAGAAATCTGCCCTACCGCACCTAAGATATCCGAGCTATGCAAGTCATACCGTCTACACACAACTGGAGCATCCAAAGAAACATCACCTAATGTGATTGCTCTCTTATGGATTGCACCAGTCACTGCCCTTTGTAGAGCAATGGACACACGCTGTCTAAAATATGTTACAAAGTATGAGAGTGAGAGTGGTACCCCTTGACACCTTACATGATAAGCTCTCGCGCACTCCCTGACAAATGTGTCAAATGCCGTGTCCATCGCTCCATTTAACTCCAAGGCTAGAGGAACAAAGAGGTGACCTCGCTACATGCCCCTATACTTGGAGACCTTGCGACCTGCTGCTGCACTTGCCGCCCATCCAGAGGGATGGGTAATCACTCCCTCCGAAATTGTATCCCGTGTAGGGTCCGTAACCACGACATCCGTTATTGTAACCTGATCATCTCGGACCAAGTATAAGTTTGCCCTGACACGTGTCGTCTGCAAAGCATACGAACGCTCCCTCCAAGCCAAGTATCCACTCTCTCGTGCCATAGCAAACACTATGTCTCTAATGGCATCATGGGTAGCTATCCTCTATCCTTCAAAAGGACACCGTGTCATGTGGACTGCTGTTGCATCCAGTGTAGAACCACACTCACAAGTGAGTAATGAAGATGCAGATGGGTGGACCAAACCTGGGTGAAACCTCATCGCTGTAGAGAAAGTAGTTGGTGCAAGTCGGAAAGCCCTAATGCACGGTTGAGCTAGGATCCAAGAGCCTGCACCATTGCCGGAGCAAGAGCAAAGACGTGCTCTAGTAGCCTGAGGAATGGATGAGTCTACTAAGAGAGAATGTAGCATATGCTCACACTGTCGCTCCATCAAGGAAGACTGTAAACCTCTAGTCCAATCTGACAATAGTGAAGCAAAAGGTGTAAAATCCTCTCGTGCTCGTGGGGATAGACTATCTCTTGTCTGCTGCAATACCACCTGGAGAGAAAAGGATCCTCCCTCCACCTCTGTCACATAAGTCTTCAAAACCGGCCTATCAGCAACCACAAAATGAGAGGAAAGTAGGGGTGCCGAGAGAGCCCAACTACCCAAAAATGCTATAGGTGGTCTCCTCCATAGAAAGCAAGCCAACCCCACCACATGAGATTGGTAGAGCCGTCTGTCTACGTGCCAAATCCCTTGTCACACACTCAAAAGTCCCTGGTCCAATAATATCACCAAAGACTCCCATAATCCTCCTATCAAATGCTCTCAGACGTGATAGGAAGGACGGTGAGGAGGGAACTGTACGGATGAGGTAGGATGGTCGACAAGCAATACTGGAAGAGAGTATACCAAATGCCACCTACGGATCTCCTAGTAATGGAAGGTCATCCACATGGAGAACATCCTCTACAAGAGCAGCGTCTAAGAAGCGTGTGATAAAATCCTCCAATCCTACTGGCACTCCCAAAACACGAAGTCCATCTGTGGATGTGATACAACCCTCTGGAAGCTCAAGGTGGGGAGGGATACCTAAAGGGGACCATGCCCTACACTTTGACACCTTGACTCTCAAGCCTACTAGATGTAGCTCGGTAGTCAAGTAGTCAAAGGCCTGCCTAATCTGATGTGTGTATCATCTGCCAAGGAGGGAAATACACAACTTGGCATGGCCAAAGTAGTAGATAGGAGAGTTCTAAAGTGAGCCATGGCAAATAAGGGCCCCCCTCCCCCCCCCCCCCCAAAGGATCTCCCTGACATGTACCAACAACTGACTCCAAGACGGTGACTCCCTCCTGTGAACCACCATGCTGGTAGTAAAGGGAAGCCGGAGAGCCATAAAAAGACCGCACAAAAGGAATGAGACTCGCCAAGGATCCACTAGCCTCCCTAAGCTCTCTAAAGATGGATGCACGTGAGATGCTATTAAAAGCGTTCTCAACATCCACCTGTAGGACGACCCACTCCGGATGGATATCTAGGAGTGCTATAATGCCTAGAGATATAGCCTCACATCCTCCAAGTGTAGCTACTCCAAACTGATGTGGACTAAGGTGTTGTTGAAAGTGAGAACGATGCTGAAGGACAATGGTACGACTGACCAAATGCAAAAAGATCTCTCCAATAGCAATTGATCTAATGCTTCCCGTGTCCTTCTCCATCGCAAGAAGTCGACTAGCACCTAATACCCACCTAACATACATATGAATATCTCCTCTTGCTATTGCTACAGCCACCTAAAACAACTCGGTAAAACCACTAGAAGGATCATCTGCCTGGAAGCAATCTCTAAGGTGCTCATAAACTATCCCTAACAAGCCTCCTGAGGAAAGGCGAGGGGTAGTGCACAATGCTTGTGCCAATATCGACCTATCAAGACATAAAGGCTGCTCAGGCTGATAATCTAAGACCTCTAGTGGTAGTCACTCTATTGCTATAGGATGTAGTGAGCATCGAGAAGAGATGGTCTCATCAATACGACTCGCTATAGACAAAGAGTGTAGCGCTCGTGCTGCTCTACTGAACTCTCCCGCCTGACCCAATGTCCTACATCGTCATAATCAAGTGGAATCTGTGGTATCCTGTGGCGATGCTTGTCTCCTAAATCGTGTAGCCCTAACAGAATCCTCCTTAAGGGCTGCCCAATCCCCTGCTCGGAATCGATGAAATCTAGCAGCCACCTCTCTATGCCCTGCATGTCCCCCTCTAGCATAACGAAGACACCATCAAGGGAGTAAGAGGAATAGGAACCATGCTAAATCGTCTAGGGATCACGTGCCAAACAGTCTAGTGGTAGGCAAATAGCCTGTCTAGCCTCGTCATGGAGAGTACGGGGTAGCCTATGGAATAGACGTGGACATGGAAAACTAGTCTCAAATAACACCAAAATGCAACCCGCTTGAGAAGCTAACCACTCCCACGACTCGATCGGTATCCCTGGAACAATCAACAAAGGTATAGAAGAAGCGTGCGTAATCTCGAGTGTCATTGCTGTCGATGTGGTCACTCGTCTCACATGGGCATCCCAAGTGGTCCAATCATAGTCCTTGTGCATCCTTCCCGCATGGGTCTTTACCCCTTGCGAGGTAAAGCGTCGGTGAGACACGGAGCATGGTGTATCCCAACCCGCTCTAAGCAACCCCACATGGGAAGGTGTAGCCATAGCTAGCACAAGAATAATGATAGTAACACATGTTGCTCCTCTCCATATCTCCCCATATCTGCAAAACCACAACCCCTCACATCCAAACTCACATAAGAAAACAATCTCTCCAAATCCTAAAATCTATAAACTCTCATAACTTTCAATTTCCATCTCCAAAATTTTCAAACTAAATTCACATGGAACTTAATCATGAAAATTAAGAGATTGGAAATGAAAATCCCGACCCATCACTCTCAATGTATAATGATCACTCTAAACCATAAAAAATCTAAAAATCCTCATAACTTTCTACTCCATTCTCCATAGTCTTCAATCTAGGTGCCAATAGAACCAAAATTGAAAAAAGAAGAGAATAGACTATTCACTTAAATGCAACATGCTAGAGAGCCCTCAGAAATTACAGATATTGCCTCAGTCTCTCCCTCTCCTCTCCCGTCTCCACACTCTCCCGTAGCTCCCTTCATAACACAAGTTGAATTAATAGTAACTGTAACATATATAGTTGTGAACGTTCTATCCTTAGATTTTCTTTTACAATTATTTGGAAATGATTTTTTTATCTTTGTATGTATTTCAATAAAAGAAAAAGTGAAACTTTTCTTCAATTACTTATATAATTCATTAACTAACCATCTCAGATTTTAACCTTTCACATTACGATTATCTTGATGTTAATAATATATAATTTTCATATATCTAATTTTTTCAAAATAAATATATTGAATAAATATTCTAAATTGTCAAAATGTTGATGTTGATATTCAAATTTATCAATTAACACATTAAGGAATATAGCAAGATGACAACATTATGAGCAGTACAATATCTTTGTGTTGTGATAATTGATTGTCAAATTGTCTTAATGCAAAATACGTATCTTGTACATTATGAGAATCAAAATTCCTCTATATAACTATTATTTTTACTCATAATCTCATCTTTTGTCAACTAATTATGAATTTTGTTTGTATTTAGTTTGAGTAAAATCAAGTGGTGACCTAAGTCATGTACTAATATCTCCCATCTTAGTTACTTTTCATTATATTTTCTTTTCATATAACTAGTAAAAACTTTAGAATATACTAATGAGATCAATTTCAACATGAAATTGGATCCACCTTTACTTCTTAAGAGTAAATACTAAAAATCAAATACTAAATAAATCTATCATAGGAGTCTGATAATTACTAATGAAAATTATATCAACGTAGGTAAAATGATAAGTAATAACCATAAGTCTTTGATATTCATTAGCCTCTTATATTTAAACATAAATCTATTATATGTTAAAACTCTATCTTGATATTATAGTTTGGATATTAGACATTTTATTGCACAACAACCTATACTTCTATGCTTCTTAATCTTTTAAGGAAATGGTCTTTTGAGAAGTTCACATTATCAATTTGAAACCTCGATTGTCATCCTTAGATTAAAACTACCCAAAAGCACATGTTTTAACATTCAAATTGGATCCTAATATTCAGACTCATTTCTACAACATGGGACACGTAAATGTTATATAATTATCAAGTCATTATTTACAATGATTTTGGTATTTTTAGTGCAACATAAAGAATATTCATTTTGGATAAATAATTCTAACTTCTTTATTAGTGAACATGAGTGATAGTGTGAAATCTTCCATCACTTTTAATATTATTTTCAAGGTTCAAAAAAATTTAAATGTTTTTTATGACTTTTACACATTTTTACAGAAAATAAAAAGTGCAATAGAAAAATCAGATTATATTTTAGGAAATCAATAAAAACTTTCCACTAAGTAATAGATAGTTTAACCTATGATAAAATATTACATATCTTCAATTAACATGAATATATTCTAAATGTAATCTGTCCCGCCATTTGTAGTTCCGCATCTAGATGCTCGGACACTGGAGTTCCAGTGATGGTAGTTAGAGTTATTCTAGCAGTTTCTCAGGGACTACTTTCCGACAGTCTGATTTGGTGTTCGGGGTACTGACTTCACGGTGGGGCCCACCGTCACTTTGCACCATTTGCACCGTCGAGTGTGCCGTCAGCGGGACCGTTAGGGTTTCAGGGCTAGCTCAAGTCCAAGGGGTATAGTTTCGAAGTGAGCTCCAGAGAGCTCACTTCTTTGATGTTGAGCCTTCGAGTTCCTGGCTATGGTGGACAGAGGCCGGCGAGCGTCACCTGGATTCTCTATGCTTGAGTGGGTGTGGCTTGACTGTAATCAGTGCCCAGTTGTTGGCAGTTTATAGAGTGACAGATCAAGTACTGAGTTGAGTTGAGTTGAGTTGAGAATGTTAAGCAATCTGATTACATCAGAGAAGTGAAGTCAGGGGGAAATCGGGTGCAGGAACGTTGAGTGTTGGTGGTATCTCCAAGCTCGGTGGATCGTGGTAGCTCGATTCAGGTTCTGTGTTTCCCTAGTGTGCAGAAGCTCGTGTAGTTGATGCAAATTTGGCAGTTAGGCGGACGGTGTGCGGAAGCGCTGGCCAAATTTTGAGCAAAGAAGGAGCAATTTTTGAGCAATGTTGTGATTTTGAGCTCAGGAGGTGAAGGCAAGACCAATTTGCTACGAGTTGGGCTCAGAAAGTGAAATTGAAGGTGGAGTTGGAAAGCTCTTCTCATGAAATTGTGATTTGGAAAAACACGTTTTGTCAATTTGGCTCGAGTGGAAAGTTAGCGGGGGATTTGGCGGACATCCATCTTTAAGGTTTACGTCAGATTTACGTCAGATTTACGGGCCAGAATTGGAGGAGTTTCGCTGTTTGGCCAGATTTGGAGAAGTTTTGCTAGTTTGGAGGAGTTTCGTAGATTTGGAGAAGTTTCGCCAATTTTGGAGGAGGTTCGAAGTGGCAACAAGAAAGGCCTCATTTGGCGTTTAGAGGCTTCGAGGCATAGGGCTGTGGGCTATGAGAGGCTACGAAGGCCTAGAAGGGCCAGAAGGGCCAGCAAGCCAGCTTGCTGGCGTGAGGCTAGCTAGTTTAGTGTAAATCTTGGTCATTGGTTGGCAAAATCTGCCTTTCTTGCTAGATTGTGCGCAACAGGGTTTGACCCCTAGATCTCTTGTTCCTAGACTGGTGCCCTAGCCAACTGGTCCACCCTCACTTGTTGTCATAGTGACTGTGCCACTGTTATCTATACACATGTAGCTTTGGCTAGTAGAGGCAGTTTGATCCCATTCTTGGTGATCCTGGTAGCTTAGGACTTAGATACGAACTACTCTTATGTCAAATGCCAAATGGTGGCAGAGTCAGTCCCGTGTTGTGTTATGAGATGGAGGGTTTTTGTTTAGATTTCTTGTGATTGGATCCCCTCCATTCTCTGCTTCCTGTTTGTGCACCACGTTTGTGTGAGGTGCCCTGACTTTTGAGCGTTGGTGCTCTGGTGTGCTCTCGGTGGTGAGGTTGGAGTGATGACCAGTCAGACTACCTTTGTTTCTCTCCGGTGAGGCAGGAAGTGATGACCTGCAGACCGTGAGAGTGCGTGTTATGATGGCGGGTTACAGGTTGCCCTCTCCCCTAGTGTAGTTATCTCAGTAGAGTTACTTTAGTGGGAGGTGTTTAGTTGGTGTTGGCACGTGGTGGTGTTGGCACTTGGTGGGGTACTTGCGGTTGCAGTTGGTGGTTCGGGTTTGCTGTTGCAGTTACGTGGTCACGACGGAGTTCTTTGGAGATTCCAGAGGAGTTAGCTCTGCAGTATGCAGTGGGTTTACTCGGAGTGGTGCTCGGTATCAGCCTGTATCTCAGGTCCCAATGAGGGAGGAGATTGACTCTGAGTTGGAGTTCGACACAGGAGCTGATTCAGTTGAAAGTGCACTTGGTGTGTCCGCACCGTTGTTGTGGGACATGGACAAGATTTATGGGGCCTCCAAAGGCCCTAGGCGTTACTCTGGTACAGTGGGTACCATTGAGTTGGATGACTTCATCCAGGAGTTCGACAGTTGGTGTGATCTGCAGCAGATGCGGAACCCGACTTTGTTCACACCCTTCATGGCATGGAAGGGGTTGTTTCAGCACTTGGAGGGTCCACCGATGGACGACTACCATGAGTTCAGGAGAGCTCATTTGGAGGAGATTGAGTTATGGAGACAGTATTGGTCTCCACACTATGTCTCCATCACTTCAGGCTCGGTGGCCAGGAGTAGATCGGCTGTACCTACGAGTTCTAGCTCGAGTAGTGTTGGTGGAGCTAGTGGAGGTGCACTAGCTGGAGATAGTGCTACTACGAGTGGAAGTACCGCTGCAGGAGGTGGTGTGGTACCGGGGTTTAACCCCATGGTTGAGTTCTTCCTATGTTTGAGGCAGAACTACTAGGGAGTGCGGACTGACAAGCTGAGGAGCTTGCAGGAGTTCCAGCGGAAGGCTGCAGAGAGCCTACACGAGGCATATACTCGCATGAGGCGGCTGATCAGTTTCACTCAGGGAGTTACTGAGGCCCAGGCAGTCCAGTTTTGGTATGGGATACTGGACAGGGAGTTGTGACGTAGAGTTCGTGATGCTACGTTGTTGCAGGCTACTTTGCCCACTTTGGCAGTAGTCTTTGGTTTGGCTGAGCGTATTGAGCTCAACATGGTGGAGGAGAGAGTGGTGACAGATGGATTTGGTAGAGAGACCTCATCCACGGTTGTGACTTCTTCTAGAGTGCAGCAGAGTGCACCACGCCCAGTTAGTTTTCGAGGATAGGGTTGACAGCCCAGATCTTATGGAGCGAGTGGAGGGCCTAGTGGAGTTAGACCCTTACCCTCATTTTCGGGTCAGCAGCAGCCAGTGAGTGGTGGTGTTGCTTGTTGGACTTGTGGTGGACCTCACCATAGGAGGGAGTGTACTCAGGGCAACGGACCTGATACCTCTGGTGCATCACAGCCAGCACAGAGGCAGTGTGAGCATTGCCACAGATTTGGTCACACTAGTGACCGGTGTTTTGACCTACACCCGGAGTACGGAGTGGTAGGGCTGCTATGGCAGGTAGTAGAGGAGCTCCAGTTCATGGAGGACGAGGTGGTAGAGGTGGTGGTAGAGGATCTACACCTAGTAGGGGTGCAGTACCTGCCCTTACTTCTGACACAACTATGGCTACTCGGATTGAGCAGTTGGAGCAGAGATTGGCTAGTATGGCTATTGCTCAGAGGAGATCAGATTCGGGTGCTGAGGCTTCCACCTCATATGCTGGTGATAGAGATGCTTTGGACTTCATGTGTGGAGCAGCACAGGTGGATGCATCTGCAGCAGTGACTAGGAGTGCAGTACGTGCTCCAGAGCCTAGAGGAGCATCAGTGGAGTTGGACCCACAGAGAGGAGAGGTTGGGAGACAAGTCAGACTTCCCCAGTCTTTCACGCTATTTGAGGCATTGTAGACGACATCCATGGTTCCTAGACGTCCCAGTGCAGGTGTGGTAGGTGGTGATGGAGTACATGATGGACTACCTACTAGTCAGCCACATGCTACTACACCGACTGAGTCTAGCATGATGTTGGGGGCGGCTCAGCTGATTATGAGGCATCCTTTATTTTTAGCCAATGACATGTTTACATTGGGAGTTGACCCAGCCCCAGTGTTCCGGTTGGCTGCCACATTGTGTGAGAGTAGGGATGGTGCAGTTCCTACTACTAGAGCAGAGGTGGTTGGTAGTGGAGTTGACTTGGTTGAGGAGCATGGGATCCGTTCAGCGACCAGTGGTTTATGGTAGGCAGCAGCGGCTAGACTGGAGGAGTTGCAAGCTAGACCGGCCTTTGAGAGAGCGCGGTTTACACCTGGTGTTGTCCTATTGGATAACCAGAGGGGGATATTTTGTTTAGTCGGACCTTCAGGGAAGGTCTATACACCACAGAGAGTCTTGTTAGACTCTGGTGCGCAGCCCCTTATGTTGGGGAAGGCTGTAGTTGTTGGTCTGGAGTTACGGAAGACCGATGTGGAGAGGTGTCCATTTCAGATCCAGACATCTCTAGGTGGTGGTTCGACACAGTACATCACACGTGGGGAGCTTGTTGTCTAGGTTCAGCCTGGTCATCCGACTGATAGCTCGGTGGTGAGAGCTCAGGCTATTGCGACGATAGTTGAGTCATACGATGTGCTAGTTGGGGGAGCAATGTTATACCCTATGGGTTTCAGCATTGACTATTGGGAGGAGACAGCCTCTTATAGACCTGGTTGGCAGTTTGGTGAGGGACGGGTATGTCGCCTACCAGTACGCTTCAGTAGTGGCAGTCTTGGCTCACTACAATCCAGGACCATGGCAGCATCAGTTTTGGCTTTCAGCCGTGCAGTTACTTGGCCTGGTGACTTGTTGGAGGGGAACGCCCATGTAGAGGATACTCCAGTACCAGAGCAGATCACTCGGCTATGGAGTACGAGTGGGATTGTTCCATCCACCTTGGATGTTCCATTGTGGAGTTCAGAGGAGGCATTGCAGCAGCATGCGGATCAATTGGTGCAGCAGGCTTGGAGTGGAGCCTTCATACCATCAGGGGATGAGTGTGAGGATGAGCCTCTAGAGGTGATTGCTTTGACACCTTTGGATACCACACTCATTGCTTGGCAGTATCCAGTAGAGGGGATATGCCTATTGGAGTTGTTTGGTGGGATCAGCACCGGACTAGCTGCGGTGTTACAGGCGGGTATCCGCGTACAGAGGTACTTGTATGTAGAGAGAGATGAGACTGCTAGGCGAGTCTCTCTACATCATGTGGCACACTTGGCCTATCGGTATCCGGAGTTATTACCGATGTCAGCAGTCAGAGGTTACCAGAAGGCCTTACCAGGAGACATTTCCTTACTAGGGGCGCATGACCTAGAGAGACATGGGCCTGTTCACTTGGTGATTTCTGGATGGCCATGTCAGGGACATACACGTGCGGGCTGCGGTTTGGATCTTCAGGATCCTCGTTCTGGTGTGTTTTGGGAGATGTTACGGATATTACGACATCTCCCGGTTCATCAGTCTGTTTCTCCAGCTTACCTTTTGGAGAACGTTCCATTGATGGGTGATTCTCGCACTAGAGTGGTGGCGAGTACACATCAGGTCCATTCATGGATGGGACTTGCTGTATTGTTAGATGCAGCCAGAGTGGGATCACGAGCTCATCGTCTTCGTCTTTGGTGGATGAACCTTTTACCCAGAGAGGTTCTACAGCGTAGTTATGATGGGATTCAGCGACTAGACCACATTCTTGTTGATGATATCTTGGATGTTGGACGTCAGTCTCAAACAGTGGTAGTGGCTGATAGGTCACCTATGGTAGTGGTGAACCTCGTTGGACAGCCTAGAGCTGCATTTCCCACACTCATGAGTTTCCCAGGCTCTCATGCTTTTTGAGAGGGAGGACCTGGACTTGTTTGGGACTCACAGTTACAGCAGTTGGTGGAGCCCAATGCTGATGAGAGAGAGCGGGCGATGGGTTTTTGCACCGGTATTACCGCTGTTCCAGTAGTGTCAGAGGCATCCAGGCGTCAGGTGTTAGGTCAGGCTATGGACCTGAACTGTTTGACCTAGATTGTGAGCCTTGGTTTGGCAGAGCAGCGTAGGATGCGCTTGATAGGCATCACCACTTGGACACTTGTGAGCCCTGTGCCTATCTAGACGATTCAGGCACATGCTGGGGGCGATGGACCGAGTGGACATGGTATTCTTGGGACACATCCAGTAGCTACTAGGGAGAGTGGTCTACTTGGAGTCCATCCAGGTGAGCGTAGGCTACTTGGATTACACCCTTGGTCCACATGGGATGCAGCCAGAGGACATGTGGAGCTTGCAGCCAGAGTGGAGGGAGTTTTTCACACAGAGGTTGGGACCTCTAGTGGTCGGGACCTCTAGTGGTCGGGAGCATGACACTATTGCTCCCAAGGGCCCAGTGTAGCAGCCAGTCAGTACGTCTTCCACTCCTACTACAGTTACAGAGGATACTTGGGAGCCAGATCTTGGACCCAAGCTTACAGGAGAGGAAAGACGGAGGGTTTGGAGGTTCTTGAGGAGTCACACGAGTTGTTTTGCCTTCAGTATGAAGGATTTGGGTGCTCTGAAGGGACCTGGTATCTGGATTGAGCTGACTAGCGACACACCTGTTTTCCGACGTCCTTATTGATATAGTGATATGGAGAGGACATTGATTCAGAGCCGGAGTAGTGACCTTTTTGAGGCTGGTTTGGTGGAGATTTCACATGGAGAGTATGCATCAGCAACAGTGATGCCAGCCAAGAAGGATATGCATGGCAACTATACAGATAGGCGGATGTGTGGAGATTACCGTCCTATCAACCGACAGACCAGGGCTGATCGGTATGCCATGCCTACACCGGAGGAGATTTTTGATGCGATTGGGCATGCAAAGGTCTTCAGTACTTTGGATCTACGAGCGGGATATCATCAGTTGCCGATCAGGGAGGAGGATAAGTCCAAGACATCATTTTGGGCTATTGATCCTCACGGCAAGGATGTGTTATATCAGTGGAGGTTCTTACCATTTGGGTTGAAGAACGCTCCTGCTGAGTTCCAGAGGGTCATGGATAGGATCCTAGCTGGATTGGATTTTGCTCGGTGTTATATTGATGACATTTTGGTCTATAGCACTACTGTGGAGGAGCATGAGAGACAGTTGTTGGAGGTGTTTGAGAGGTTGAGATCTCATGGACTCAAATTACATCATGGGAAGTGTAGGTTCTTCCACGAGCAGGTTGAGTATTTGGGTCACACTATCTACCCCGGAGGACTTGGTGTTCAGCAGACCAAGGTGGAGGCTATTGCACGTATTCCTCGGCCTACGGATGTGAGCAGAGTGCGAGCATTCCTTGGGTTGGCGAACTTCTATCGCCGCTATGTTAGAGGATTTAGTGCCATTGCCAAGGCCTTGACGAAGCTGACCAAGCTTACACAGGAGTGGTGTTGGGGAGATGAGCAGGAGAGAGCTTTTGTAGAGCTCAAGAAGAGGTTGACATCTGCTCTTATTTTGAGGAGACCGATCAGGGGACGACCATTTCAGGTTCACATTGATTGGAGTATGTTGGGGCTTAGAGCGGTGCTCACCCAACATGATGATGAGGAGAAGGAGTTTGTGGTGGCCTATGCTAGTCGCTCCAACAATTCAGCGGAGGCGAAGTATAGTTCCTATGAGGGAGAGTGCTTGGCAGCAATTTGGGCAGTAGCACATTTCCGATGTTACCTATTTGGTAACCCCTTCACTCTCATCACTGATCATCAGCCGCTGAAGTGGTTGATGGAGTCCGACAAGCTTTCAGGGAAGCTTGCACGATGGGCTCTGATTTTACAGGAGTATGATTTCACGATTGTTCACAGACCTGGAGTGGTGAACCGTGATGCAGATGGGTTGAGTAGAAACCCATGTCCCAGCCAGTAGGATCAGACCGGAGCACGTTGGCATGGTGAGACAGATGAGGAGATGGTGCCAGGTTGGCATGCATCGGCCTTTCTGTGTATATTTGCAGAGACTTTGGTGGTATCTCTCTCAGCACATACAGGAGGAGTTATTGAGGTCACAGATCCAGAGAGTGAAGATATTGGTACAGTTCAGCGAGACATTCATGATGATGTCTTAGTGATGGACTATCTTCGCACTGGTGTTGTGGGTGGCACAGTTGGGGCCAAGGAGAGAGACCGTGTTCTTCAGCAAGCCAGACGGTTCAAATTGGAGGGTAGACACCTTTTGCGTGTATGGGAGGATGGTAGAGTGCGAGTAGTACCACTTCCATCACAGAGACCACAGTTGGTCCGTCATGCTCATGAGGAGCTAGGACATTTTGGAGTAAAGCGTACATATAGCTTACTCCAGAGTCATTATTGGTGGCGCGGTATGCAGACCGAGGTATAGCAGTTTGTTGCCAGATGTGTGGTTTGTGACCGAGTTAGAGCATCATTCAATGCTCCTACGCCACAGTTACACCCATTACCTATCATGGGATTGGATTACCGTTGGAGTTTGGACTTCGCCGGACCTTTACCGTTGACTGTGAGACATCATCGGTATGTTTTGGTGATGGTGGAGCACTTCTCCAAGTGGATTGAGTTGGTGGCACTTCCTGACAAGTCTAGTGAAGGGACAACTTACTCGTTCCTAGATCGAGTTCTTAGTCATTTTGGTGCACCAGCTGAGGTTTTGACTGATCAGGGTACAGAGTTCTTGGGAGAGTTTTAGGTCTTGTGTGACAAGGCTTTGATTGATCATTGTACTACATCCCGAGATCACCCTGAGGCAGATGGCTTAGCAGAGAGAGTGGTTCAGACGGTGAAGAGAGGATTGCGAAAGTGTGGTTTGCAGAGAGGCCACTTGGGAGATTGGGATCTCCAGTTACCTTGGTTGGCCATGGGCTATCGGTTCAGCCGGCAAGCCTCCTTAGCATCCTTCTCTCCATACTTTCTACTCTATGGATGAGATCCAGATTTACCTGCAGCCATTCGTCGAGATGCTACTGTAGTTTTGGACTTGGATGACCCCGATGTATGGATGAGCGCATGTTCTCAGCGGGCAGAGATCTTTCAGAGAGTGATGCCGATGGCCTTTGAGAACTTGGCAATTGCTCAGCATAAGGATACTTTACGCTATGCTACCATTCGAGGAGGAGGTTATAGACCCTCGATCCGTCAATTTCATCCAGGCGACTATGTATATCTACACCAGACAGCACCGATGATTCTTGATGTTTCTACAGGCCGCACTATCTTGAGAGTGCACGAGGTTTTGCCATCTGGAGTCCTTGTGTTAGAAGGACGTGATGGTGTTGTTTGGAAGGATCATGTGCGCAATTGTGCGCCATGCCACCTTCCAAACATTGATGGTACTATGGACCCAAGCTTGGCACTTGTACGTGCAGGCTTGAGGTGTATGTTATGTGGCTCTTCTGGTGGAGCTGCTACTATGTTAGTGTGTGATAGCTGTTCGAGAGGATGGCATATGGCATGTATGACTCCTCCCCTCATGGTGGTTCCTCAGGGACAGTGGTTATGTCCTAGATGTACTTGACCTATAGCTAGTTCATTCTTTATATGGTATAGATTGTAGACAGGCGACTAACGATGGGGCTCCATAGCACCCGGCCTCCTGATCTTTGCCCATTAGAGGGTATACCATATACTTAGAGTAGATGGCTATCTGGAGTTAGAGGGACCTAACCGCCAGCTAGGGGGGCGATTGTGGCACTTTAGAGTCTATGTATGACTTATGTGTGAGTTGTGCTTTTATAGTGTATGATGTTGACAGCGATGTATGTTGTGTAGCGATGTATATACGCACAACAGCTGTCACGCCATTTGTAGTTCCGCATCTAGATGCTCGGACACTGGAGTTCCAGTGATGGTAGTTAGAGTTATTCTAGCAGTTTCTCAGGGACTACTTTCCGACAGTCTGATTTCGTGTTCAGGGTACTGACTTCACGGTGGGGCCCACCGTCACTTTGCACCATTTGCACCGTCGAGTGTGCCGTCAGCGGGACCGTTAGGGTTTCAGGGCTAGCTCGAGTCCAAGGGGTATAGTTTCGAAGTGAGCTCCAGAGAGCTCACTTCTCTGATGTTGAGCCTTCGAGTTCCTGGCTATGGTGGACAGAGGCCGGCGAGCGTCACCTGGATTCTCTATGCTTGAGTGGTGTGGCTTGACTATAATCAGTGCCCAGTTGTTGGCAGTTTATAGAGTGACAGATCAAGTACTGATCTGAGTTGAGTTGAGTTGAGAATGTTAAGCAATCTGATTATTGTGGCACTTTAGAGTCTATGTATGACTTATGTGTGAGTTGTGCTTTTATAGTGTATGATGTTGACAGCAATGTATGTTGTGTAGCGATGTATATACGCACGACAAATCAGTGAAGCATAAGTCTTTGAATGTTAGACATTAATAGTCAATCAAACATAAAAGAAATGTACTAAATGTGAATATAAAAGACCTACTCTCAAACCAAAGATGGTAAATATAGAGCACCTACCTTGTATCATATTAAAATCATTTTTATTAAAATTTAGGGATGAAAATACCATCTCAAACTCAAGTAAAATTTGTAGAAAAGAAGTCCACACAAAATGACTATCCCATTCTAATATTTAATCAATAAGAATAGTAAGAATATTTAATATTAAACGTCTTAAAATGACTATCCCATTCTAATATTTAATAAATAAGAATAGTAAGAATATTTAATAGTAAACGTCTTAAAGTGAAATATTGATAAAATCAATAGTTCCCTACTATCATATAAGATACAATGTTGATACCCAATATGACAATAGTATTTGAAAAGCCTATTGCCATTTATTCCATAAGTTTCATAATATAAATTTTTTTAGATGTAAAATTATAATAAAATGAGAAAAAGCGGGCTTGGATAACCTTATGAAATAAAATTCTAAATATCTATGATAGAATTATCATATTAGACAAATATATGCATTTTTGATATCATATTTCATGATTTTTTTTATATTACATTTATACATCATTACACAACATACAATGTTGTCAACATCACATACTATAGAAGCACAACTCACACATAAGTCATACATGGATTTTAAAGTGCCACAATAATCAATTTATCCTCAACTCTAATTACACTCAATCAGATCAATACTTGATTTATCATTTAACAATCTGTCAACAATTGTACATTAATTACAGTCACATCCACTCTAGCTAAGATACTCCAGGTGATGCTCACCGGCCTTTGTCCACCATAGCCAGGAACTCGAAGGCTCACCATCAAAGAAGTGAACTCTTTGAAGTTGCACTTTGAAAATATACCACTTAATCTCAAGCTAGGTCTCCAATCCTAACTGTCTGCTTTGTTGATGGGAAATGGTGGACCCCACCATGTAGTCAATATCTTGAACATGAAATCTGACGGTCAACAAATAGTCTATTAGTAACTACCAAAATACCTCTAACTACATACATTACTACTCCAATGTTAGAGTAGTCTAGGTGTGACGTTACAAATGGCGTGATATCTTTATCCTTCGTAAGTAGACCATTTTTGATTATCCATACTAGCAAACAATCAACCAGTTTGGTTTAACAAGCTAGCTGATGTGCACTTAAATAAAATAAAATATTGCTACTTTCCTCAATTCATTTCTTTTACTATGAGAAGTTCATTATTGTCCACATAGACAATATTAGACATATAATAGTTATCAAGAAGTGCTCACATAATTTTTTTTAAATAAAGGATGGTAAGGGAGTCACTGAATAATAATATTTTTTATTTTTAAATTACTTTAAATTAAAATTATTTAAAATTTAGAACTTAAACTGAAACTCGAGGTTTAATCTCAATCACTCTTGTAAAGACTTGTTGAAATTAACCAGCCTTAACTAACCTCATCAACCCTATGACATCCAAATTTAACGAATAACTAATCTAATATTAAGACATAATATAAATTTTAATCAAAACCAATAAAGGTCCGACTATTAAATAAATATCCCATTCCCCAAAAATCTAATCCCCAAACGTGGTCATAACTAGTGACTTAACCCCATATTATCTCCTATCTATTATCCTTGTAGGGGTTGATGGGGGTCTCCAATCCTTCTTGTTATCCTGCACGGAAGCCTTTCCTCTTGAAGTTCCTACTTGTCTCCTGCAGTTACATGTCCCATGCTGCTAACCATTCCTTAATCCACCACCACCCACACTTTAAACCAAATTGAAGAAAGCCAGCGGCACCAGACTACCGCGAATCTCACTGCTATAATTTATAAACGGCAAAAACACTTTGATGTTCAACTTGTTGACAGGCGAAGCATGCAGTGGCTTCATAGCGAAAGTGTGAGGCTGTTGCGGCTCATGCATGAGCTCTGATAGATAGATAGATAAGGACAGTTTTGCATCTAGGCATAGGCATCCAGAACTACCGAGCTACTGTACTAAACTCACATCTTTGAGCCGTATAAGTCACTAGTGTGCCACTACGTATCGTTACATGGAGTCGAGTGGATTGATTGAAGGAATTGTAGTGGAGTTTGGTGGTTGATATAGGCATGTAAGTCGTGGTCCCGGGACCAGTATACGGGAGTTCAGAGCAGGTAAATGCGATGTCACAAGCTTGATACACAACCCCCTCACCAGGATTACCTTGGGGGCCGCAGCTGTTGACATCTCGTTAAAGTTTCATGGAGATTTAAAGGTTAACATTTTTGAATGGAAGGAGCTTCACCGGTCAAAGTAGAACAAACCATGGTGATGGATAGACCCGCAACGAGTTCAGTTTACCAATATCAACGTAAAGAAACGTATATCAAGGGTTTTCTAGTAAAGGAGGATGAGCAGTTACGAGTAGTGTAACAGCTCAAGATGATTAAAGACCAACAAAGGAATCTAATCAGCAGTAGTGGATCCGCAGTAACATGACCAGAAGATATGTCGCATAAGAGGGCAATCAGTTGGAGTGGGACAAGTGAAGATATAAAGCTAAGATAAAGTAGAGTACATTAAAATATCGAATCATAAAATTGGCAATTCCAAGAAACGTGATTGAGATGATGAAGAAATGTGGTGAGCGACCAAAAGTTGCAAAGGAGGTTCTATTGACTCTTAGTCATTCAGCCCATGTGAACGCTTAGTTGGAAAAATGTGTCGTCATGTTGAGCAATAAATGAAGTGACTTTTGAGTAAAGCAAATGCCATATGATATGATGGTGCAAACGAATTTCATTTTGGATGTCCAGTGGAGTGGATTGTGAGAAAGCCCAAACAGTGCTCACGCCAGCCTTTTAAGTGCTGGGATCTTGGGCATGGGGAAGAATTATGTCGGCACTTGGATTGACCTTCGGCTACTATAAATATAAAAGAAGAAATGGTATACTTTGTACGGGTGTCTACCTATCCAGTAGACCAATCAGCGGATTTTGTTGTTCCACTATACCAAAACTATCAGAGTTTCTTCGTATTACACCTAGGGGTTTGGAGCGAAATCGAAGTAAGCTGCGTTTTGGAAGCAGCTTGTGGAGCGGGTATTAACAGCCTACCTAGCTAAGCACCCAGCCAAATGTACCTTATACAATTTGAATCTGGAAGAGAGTTTCTAGTCTGTCAAACCTAATCCTCAGCTTTTTACAAGATCCTTTTCGAAATAATTGTTTGCAAAGATGGTCTCACCCTTGCTCGTCTCTCCTTTGCACTCGTCACTATAATGGAGCTCCACAGCAATCTACATTATTTCTGTAAGTAGCTGTAACTAGTCCAATTTTGTGCTTTTGACTGTTGCTAGTTGGTGGATAATACGAATTTGCTGACGCATGAGACATTTTCCAACAGAATATCCCCTCCCGCAGCTCTGAGCACTCAATAATGACATTGAGTCGAATCGACGAATATGCCTCTCTCTTACGGCAAGGAGCACAGTGCACGATCTCCTTGGACATGTTGTATATTACCTTTCCTCTGCACAATATGCCTTGCCAAACCCAATTCTGGAATTCTCCAGATCGTACTCGATCTTGAAGTTTTGTTGTTGAATGTTGCCGATTACATTTATGCCCACTTCCGACATGGTACCAGTGAAAGCCAAACAGTAGAGTCCCTCGTCGTTGAAAGGGAAAAGGACGTTATTTGGAGGAAGGACGAGGTCCACTTTGTGAGCATAATGTAGAGTGATGGGTGGCACTTGAGATGCAAGCGGTTTCTCCTGAAGTGGAAATTGGTAGCAAGTGTCTATGGCATGGCTCGTCACCGTGCTGTTCAGCCCCTCGAATGCGGTATCAGAAAGTCTTAAGGCAGCAGCTGATCTGAAAGCATCCCGCAGAAGAATGTAGGCAGGCTGAATGAGCAGTGTTAGGGTGGTGCCGGAGTCTATGACAGTCCCTCCATTCCCATCTTCAGAGAACTCGAAGACGGATGACGGAATGGGAAGACGCACACCATCTACGCTAATGCCTTCTAATCTCACGTAATAAAATTGAGTCTTGAAAGGAGGCATTGCAAACGGAGTGTACTGCAATTGATGCTTCCTCGAGTCCCCCAAATACATGAAGCTCGTGGCATTACGATCTTCTGCCAAATCTGCAAAACAATGAGTGAATCTTTTGGAGTAATTCAACCCAGACTTCGCTAGCTGCATGGGCAACGAGATGTTGCTACGAGACAGTCCCAGCAGTCCGGAATTGCCAACGAAAGCACCCATGTTGAAGATTCCACAGCCAAACAAGAACTTCTTAATTTGTACAACACTTCCAGATAAGGAATCCACTGTTAAAGTCTCACTTGACACGACTCCAGTCGTGAAACTGGTCATTCCATACTGCACTCCATATTCGCAGGTCCTATTGTGGGACTCGGCACACTGAAACAAAGAATTGGAGCCACAAGCTGGGTTTGAGCAATCGAGCCTCTCATACGTGTTTGAAGCCAATGGATCGAAGATTGGCTCTTGTTGCGAGAAGCACTGTGTGCATGGAGAGCACTGTACCCATGTGAGTCCACTGGCAGTATCAATTATTAGAAGTATCACCTTGGCCGGAGTCCCTAGTTCCATCTGCACCAAATACTCTCCTTGCCATTCCCCTGCCGGAGCTAAAACTTTTTCTTGCAACGCGTAAGGCTTTTCACGAGTCAAAGGCATGCTGTTACTTACACCACTATTACTACGTTGTTGATGTTGAGTTCGTTCTGCGGCTATAGACCTGTGCAGTGAATTTAGACGTAGCATTCCCCTTCGGACGTGCTCTTGCATTAGAGTGGCATGAGACTTGTCGGGTTGTCTGTGGGGAGACTTCGGATGTTGCCTATGCATTACATCAAATACTAGTCCACCATTCGAGCTCGGGCTTTCCTCTTTGGAATTCCTATCTCTCTCCAACCCATGATCTGAAAGAATTGCTCTCGAATTTGATCTTTGTGTTACTGCAGTGGCTGGAAGAATTTCCAGAACCCAATGTAAGCACACCAGCAAGCTAAGAATGGTGAGGAATTTTGGAGACATGGCGAGAACTCCAATCCCGAGCTCGTCAGTCACTACTAGAGGGATTATGTGACTATGTTTGATGGCAATGTAGCTAGTAGCTTGTAACGCAAACCAGAGCTGATTTCAAGCCTCCACCTTCCCCTTCGCGGCAATTGTCTTCTGTTAAGACGCACCGGTCTTGTTCCCTGCTTCATTATATTGATGTTAAAACTTCCACGAGCAACAGGTCAACGTGCTGAAATCCTCTCGCCCCAGAACGTTCCCACAGCGGTGAAGCCGAGTCCCACATCTGTTTCCCACGAGGAGGCACCAGAGCTTTGAAACTTGACATTCACCCAGATCTGAACCGCACGCAATGAAGCCACTATAAGATCCAACACGTACCCCAAAAAACGTATTATCGAAGGAAAAAGTGACCTGACCAGCAGCCCCCACCGGGCAGTAAATGCTCAACTAAAACTGCATGCTGAAGATCCACTCCAAAAGATCGAGTCTTGTCTTCGGCTGAAATGTAATCCACAAGACTCCTCTAATTTGGGACTAGTACCGTCAAGCAGTGTAACGTTAGCTTGTGTCGCTCAAGTTTCTGTTGGTTCTCTTCTTTGTTAGCTGTCTGGATCCGTTGACTGGGACAGATGAGCTTCAAGTCTACACAGCACTAATGCAACCTACACTGACCAATCCATCCGAATCTGAATGCAACATGATTGTTGAGCAGAGATCTATATGCGTTCTACAGGTGATCTGAAGCAGCTACCGTCATCCCCTGAGAACTGAACAATATCACATCGTAGAAAGGACAGTGCCATCTTTTTAGCTCTGCCGACGTGCCTGCCTGCATTACTGTAACTAGAGTCGACGTAGGTACATAGACAGCACTGACAGAGTAAAGGTGACCCGCACTCACTCTTTCTCAGTAGATTGCGTCCATCTTCCGAACCAAAACCGACTTCAATCTTTCTTACCATCCCCCGCTCTTTCTATCTGCATATCAAAGGATTGGAGCAAGCAATGTGGCCTTTGTACCTGCGGAAGCCGAAAAGGCACTGCAGGTTTTGATCGTACTACATTCGTTTTTAACCAAATCAATTTCGTGCACATCACGTACACGAGAGAAGAATCTAGAGGATGTAATAAAGCTGAAATTGGCAGAGAGGAAAAGGGGAAATATCATAAACTTTATGAAGTCAAATATACAGTTCATGGCCATAATGGCCGTCACAAGCGTATCTACCGGAGGGCTTTTGTTAATCTGGGAGTCGGCCTGAGACGTGGCACCGTGATCTTGACCTTTTGCTTACACTTTTGCACGCTGCCTCTTTCTCTCAAGTGTGTTGGAATCCATGGGTGTATTGGCTCCTAACTGCCAAGCTTCGAGGCACTTCTCTTCTGTCTCAAATCTTTGTTGAGATCCATTCAATACAAGAAGAGAGATACCACATTTTGTAATTTTCGTTGATGACTTCTGGTGACAATAAATGCTACGCAAGCATTTGGGAGGTGATTTATCATCTTCCTTTCTGCCAACGATGTGGAAATGCTTAGAAGAGAGGTCAAAAAAAGGGATAGACCAAATTACATTCCACACAGATGGTCTCTTTGATATGAATGGATTCTCTTGATGGATGTGTCTTTATTTTTCTACTAAGCGAAGTTCAGAAACGTCACTTGATAAAGTGCCCAAAACAGCTGAGACACTCATACTAAAGTGTACCGAGACTTCTCTTACTGATTTCCCCATACAGCATCGGTATGTGCAAACATCAATTCATTTTGCGAGAGCCTAAGAATGTTTCCCTTTGATCAGTCTAGTCGTACTTCCAATCTGATGGACAGAATAAAAATTCACTTTCTTAAGCCTCCGTGTTCCCTACCTTTTGTTTGAAGAAGGGTAGGGTTTGTTCTTCTTTTGTATGAATTGTTACGTCACAGCTTATATATCTCATCCATCTCAGCTAACCCATTTTAAAATTTAATCGTCGTTATTTCTTATTTTTCTTGTCTGAACCTTTTCCATCGATCTGTCTAGTCCTATTTACTCGGATGCTCCAGAAACATCCTTCAATGACTAAGTCTATAAAGTTGCTTTAATTGTGTAGTTTTTGTTCCCAGGAAGAAACAACCCACCAAGGTTACTACTATGTGATCTTCATCCTGTACCAACGTTCTATTTTCTTGAGGTTTTACCCATCACTCCCTCTGTTGCTTATTATGAGCTTCTACAGCATAAGATCTGCATGAGTGTATATTGGTTCTGAAAGAATATAAAAGCTTAGTGTGAAATACGTGCAATACTCCAAATCCTCATCCTAGTCTCAAGATGCTATGAGCTCACTAGCAAGATCAAAGCCGGTCATAGGTCTCTGAGCACAGTACTGGACAATGTGATTTTGAGTACGGAATGGATGAATAACAAGAGACGGCAGAAGAAATGTTAGTCTTTATAGAAGAATCTGAGGGCTCCCTGAGTAACTGAGTTGGTGATGCACTAGACTGGACCAGGATATGTCGTTTACATGAGGGTGTGGAAATGAATGGGCGAGGTTGTGCCGACGGGAGGAGGTCGATGTTTGGAAATTTGGGCACCCATCTGAACAATAGGGCCCACGACTGATCAAAACCCTGTTTGATCGCTTGTACTTTAGCTGCACGGTTTGCGTAGAAGAAACATGTGGATACAACAATCCTCTCACCGCTTTTATGCTATTCATTTTCGGTTTCAAGAACAGTTATGCGTTTGTAACTGAAAGCTCTTTACATGAAGATATTCATCGTTTTTGGCTTGCTTTATACTATTCTGTCTTGACAGGCGAATATGATGACAAAGTCGTGAGACCTTTTGGAGCTGTTAGAAGCATATTCAGAAATAAAATGGCCCGGATACCATTTTGTTATACAAACTTGAGTGAAAGTGTGATCATTAATTCTTATTCCTGATGCTTCCTGAACTAGTCCAAATAAACTATCAATCAGCCAAGTCTAGCATCTAAAGATGCTTGCTTGCCTCACTAGAGTTGCAGTTTTATGAGAAAGCAGAGATCCAAATTCCTCAACAAGGATGTAGGCATATGCTGTAGTGATGATGTCCAAATGATTACATCATGGAATTCGAATTTTAGAAAGGTAATGCAGGTCCTGGTTGTGTGAGTGGAGTTCATATTATAGTTTTGGGGGATTGAAGCTGATTTAGGTCAAAATCTTATCCCTGAAGAAAATGGGAGGCTAGTGCACCAAGAAGACGACACCGTAAAAAGAGTTTGTTTAAAATCGGAATTGTCGGATCCTCATAAAGTCCACGAGCAAAGAAAGACATTGGCTGATTCATCTAGTGACGAAAACCAAGAACAATGATGCCTTCTTGAGACTAGTTAATGCAAGATACTCAAATTCCATCACCTCCTGGAGGCGGATACTATATAATGCATGCAGAGCAAAACAAGATGAAAAAGAGAATACCACATCATAGCGGTCATGAAGTTTCACCAATTTAGGCTTGTCAATACGACATCCACTTTGTACACTTTATGTTGCACTACCGTGAAGATCCAAGTTCATACAGAATGTTCATGATCCATGCAAACGCTTGTAAGAAAGAGATTCCGTGACAGGTGCCGCGGTATCGAGTAGCATTCCCGCACATGATCGCTGCATTTCCCACACTTAACGGAAGTTTATACATTCACGTCAGTGCTTCAACCAGCGGAATTACGGTAAGCGATGTACACCAGAATCTGGAGGACTCATCTCAAATGGTCGTGAGCTTAAATATGCCGTTCTATCTTCTTGCACGTTGAGCCGGCCGTCAGACAGTCACTGTTCTAGGCATAATAGAAAAGCGACAAGAATTAGCGAACCCGCATTACGGTACAGTAGAATCTGTGATATTCAGAGCAGCCTATACCTGTAACTTCGAAACTACTGCTCTGATGTTCTTTTGTTGGCTCATTTGTTTCACCTCTTGTTCGTGGGTTCACGATTTCATGATCCGTCATGAACCTCATTGTCGGCTGTGTTGTCGGTATCTACTCGATTTCCCACACGAATGATAGTTTGTTCCACAGTAATCTCCATGCTACGTCGGGCTATGAGATTATATCATATATTTTAACCATTCAACTTGTTGACTTAAATAGCTCTGTAATGCCTCGAATCCTTAGCTTTGTCGTTTGGCTCACGAGTGGTGCCCGACCAAGTCTCCCATCGTTTACAACATACTGGGAAACAAGGTGACAGTTTCTACAAGAAGGCGTCATTACGCTCGAAGGATGGAGAAACAGTGCTGCCAGCAAGTCAACCGAACCTTGAGGAAACAGAGAGGCAACGACGAATACAGTGTGGTATCTTTATGACATACGTGTTTCTGCAGTGTTTGCGCGAGCTTACACAGTACTGCGATGGGATCCAGCTTTCGAGCTCATGAGATCATAGAGCTGAATCCCCAGATTTCACTCCATAAAGTCTTTCCTCGTGCTCGTACATGCAGGGAAAATTAACGTCTTAATAACACTTTGTCACGTTGAATTTCGCTCGCGTCTGATATTCAGCATACATTAGCTGGTTGTCAGTTCATGGGAACCGGCCCTTGGATCATCTCAAAGGAAATCAAACTCTTGCATTCTTCTCCTCGAACCCAAATTTAAAACTTTTCAGATCGAGTGAGCTTAAATTGTTTGATTCTTTTCTTGCTAAACGGTAGTCATTTTGTCAAATAGTTATTTGATGTACTACATATTTTATGACACCAAATAATTGCAATTTCAGTAAAAAAAAAAAAAGAGAATATTTTTTGCTTTTCCTATTTTTTATATAAGGTATTAGGAAAGCTTTATTATTATTTTATCGAATTTTTATTATTATCAAAATTGAAAATGTGCAAAAAAGATGAAAATCTTACCGTCATCCGCCGGTAGCCAACAAACATTCTCACGTATGGTGATGACGAGTCGTCCCTTCTCTCAACAGTATCTAACAACTTGAACTAACCATCACATGAAAAGAAATTCACTCGTAATGAATCATTTCGACTACGATTGTGTAAATTCTGTTATATAGATCTGTAGGGGAAGTTGGTGTTAAATTGTCGTCTTCGTTGAATGCATAGGACTAAGTTGTGCTAAGTATACCTGAAATAATTGTGGTAGTTGATTCCAACTTTCGGTGTTTGCCTACGGTTTGACTCCAACTCCAAACAAAAAGACTAGAGCACCACCATCTCAACCACTCGAGGATGACAATCTCCAATGCTGACTTGACGTAAAGCACATCTTTGTGACTGGACGTGGCAACCAAAAGGAGCAAAGGAGAAGTTGTAATCAACAATGGTGTGACTGATTCCAAATCAGTGTTGTTGGGCCTAGGTTCTGTCGGCGTCAATCAAAGGGGAAAAAGAAAAGCTGATTGAGAAAGTCTTCGAGCTTATTATTGACAAATGAAATCGTAAAGACAGTTGCATCCCTCAGACCTAACGAGGAAACATCAAGAGTACAATATCGAGCAATCTTGTTGGACATGGACGTTGACATGTAGCCATCTATCTATCTGTCTAAAGCTTCACAACAACATGGCAGACCTCTAAGGGGATCCAGAACTCTTACCAAAGTGGTTTGGTGAATTCCTAAGTGCACTAGGCTCAGATCTTTCTGGGGCCAGCATGGTCCATTTATGATTTCTGCACGAATAACCCCCTGGTTCATATAGTAATCTTAACTGGGCAGGTAGAGGGCAGGTAGAGGGGAGAATTGGGACAGAAAGATGACCTCAGCTTTATTTTATCAGCAGTTGAAAGAAGAGATACTTGTCATTTTCAAAGTCACATTTTACCGGCTTATTCCCAGAAATACCGGCTCAGCAGCTTTCAGAGAAACGAAAACCAACCGGTTGAGTTTAGACTTCTTCCCTAAAGGGTTTAGAGGGAACAAGACGTAAGTTTGAAGAAGGGCAATGATCATGTTGTTCAATGCTTTGACCTTATGGATTTATTGATAAGATAAATGGGGATAAATAGGATATAAATCTTAATTTGAGAGTTATAGTTACTAAGGAACATGCACCCTCCATAAATAAACTGGAAATTTCTAAAAGATCTCGGACCGGATTTGTTCCTTAAAGATGTAGGTTTACATCTTGTAAGCTTTCAATCAAAAATTCCTATTGATGATGACAAGTTTTGATGTCACTCTGTTCATGAGAAGATGGAGATAATTTTGTGATAGATAGAGCAGATAATGACTTGGAATAGCTAAACAAGAAGCAATGGTCATGATTCTGTTTCATAAGATCATATCCCTCCAAGGCACATGAAATAAGAAGATGGAGATTGAACTCCTCCATATGAAGTCTTATTTGTAGATGGAGACAACGTTTCATCTCTGCATAAGCAGATTAGAATCGATCACACATACATGAGAAAGATCGGGAATATCTCCTTCCATAAGGTGTATACTTAAGACACTTCATGCGTGCTTAGATGGTGGACTGAACAGATGGATCATAAGATTGAGTCCCTTAACATGATGTGTATCTTGCATTAATGTACCCATCTCCGGTAATAAAGGTAGACATCATCTCCTTGATCTAATGCTAATAAAGATTGTAATAATCCGGCAGCATACATGATCCAGAAGATGGAGAACATATACTTCTAGTATGCTTATTTGATGGAGAACATGAAATCTATACTTATAGATTTAGGATAGACAAATGATCTTATAGCTCTTGTCAAAGGTCCAGTTTTATGGATTTCGAGTGGTGATGCAGAGAAGGTTGAGGTTAGGAATCTGTACAATTTAAGATCTAATGGGTCCAAATAAATATCAAGTAGAATACATAAAGATTGCAGAAAGCTAGATCTAATTATTGGTCTCATCATTTGATTCTAGTGTTTGGATAGACTTTATGATGCTTCGAAACATACAGTTTATAAAAAGTTCTTCGTATCGAATCCTGCCACTAATTTAAAGCGACTTTTACTAAGCCGACAAACACTTCAAATTAATGGCTTCCTTTTATATATAGAGGTCTTCTCTTCGAGAAAAGCACAAACACGAGGTTTCAATAACAGATTTTTTTTTGCTCCAAATGATAGCATTTAAAATAAAATACAGTATATATCTCATTAACATGAGAGTGTGACTTGCTACATCATATGCTTACTTATTTTATCATTATCCATGCTTATATACAAATACACATAAAACAATTATGGACATGGACAGAGACTGTTTTTGAAGATTGCTAGTTCGCTCATGGGCTGCTTACACGTGCACGTGCATGAAGCACATGAAGATGTGTCATACTGAACAGATTTATGATACATTGTATATGGATGTACATGCCATCCGACAACTGGAATGGACCTCATGTAGTTCCTTCCATGCGCAGGCCATCAGACCGGGGCGATGTTCTCGCCGGTCTGCTTTGTACCTCGCCTATTATCATTATTATAAGATAAAGATAGAATCAAAAGCTAACTACTCATTCCATAAAATAGAAGAAATGTATTGACGTTGACATAGCGCTTAAAAAAATCGGAACACACGTTCTCAACGAGACGATTTAATTTAATGATGAGAATATCTCATTTCCATCGT
Organism: Lunularia cruciata; assembly: GCA_948567375.1. Classification (NCBI taxonomy): domain Eukaryota; kingdom Viridiplantae; phylum Streptophyta; class Marchantiopsida; order Lunulariales; family Lunulariaceae; genus Lunularia; species Lunularia cruciata. The sequence continues at coordinate 63,474,767 of OX419757.1, read as the reverse complement.
CACCCTTTTATAAATCCCATTCGGATGAATAACAATTGTTTTTGAAAACTAAATTCCAGGTTAGAGGAATTATAATTTCCACAATCAACTCTGAACTCCAAATATTTATATGAGCCTGCATTGATATAATATATGTTTCGATGTATAGACTTTGAGGCTTGGAAATAAGGAAATTATACTTACTGTGCTCAGTGCAGTAAAAACGGAAGATTTTACATGCTATCAAAGGGTTAGTTTATCATAATTCTTAGACTATGAACCCATAAGTGGGTTTAGGGTTTAAACCCTAAACCCTAAATTCAGGGAAACGAGTGTGAACGACTTTACACTTTATCTTGCCCATTAACGTGAAGTTAGTTTGCGCTAGGAGCAACTTTAAAATTTCAGGCAAATTCAACGAAAGGGCGTGTCATATAGAACATATTCCTCACCTCAGATTTCTTATCTTTTGTTTTTAAATCAAGTTTTAAATCTCAATCATTCCAGACCTTTCCGTATGTGAAATATTAAAATATAACAAAAGAAAATGCTTTCTTTTGCCTCGAATAGAAATATATGCATTCAATGAGATTGCTATGCCCGTGAAGATTTTCAAATGTAATGGCCCCCTTTTGCGTTGTCTTGGCTTTTTGGCCGCCCCCTTGGTATTTAACGTCATGGGCTTTCTTTGCTATAAGGGGGAAAAGAGAAAAGGAACCAAAGTTCTTCAAACAAATGGATCTAGTCGAGCTGAATGTGAAGATAAACCACAAAACATTTTAAATGCTCTAAATTTTAACTGTTTAGTCTCTTTTTACATTTTGATTTCTTTCATTGTTTCACACTTGGGATTCAACAGACTATTCACTCTGATTAGGCATAGAATTGCTATGAATTATTGATGAGCATTGCTGCTTTGCCTTGAGGACCTGGAATAACAAGATATCAAATTTTCAGGTTCCATCGACTTAGTTATTAGTAGCATTATACAGTTATTGTGAAATTTATAAAAGGGAAGTGACCAGCTCAACTGTTAGTAGCGAACTATAGTTAAGCAAAAAAAATTAAAAAATTACCACTTTATTATTATACTACATGACGCTTTGTAAGGAAGACTCTTTGTCATCCCCAGGCCAAGAGACAAGACAAATGTCTCCAGTCTCTATCTGGTGTATATATTTCTCTCATGTCGTTTCTAGAAGTTCAATTTGACACCATTTTTTGTGTAATATTGGTGTCACCTATGGGATATGGATACCATCTGACATGTCCATAATAACGGACTTCCACTGTTGTCACTTTGCCTGCTTTTACTCTTGTCACATAGCATAGACAACAGGCTTGGCATAGAATTCCCGTGGCAAAACTAATATAATTGAGGGATGCACTTGTAAAATTTTCCAGGTGTGGGAGGAGGTACCCTTAAAAGAAATATGCTGAAATCATTCTAGTCTCGTGAATTTTACTTTCGTTAATTACCCTTACTTCAATTTTATGGAAGCATTTAGTATGGACTTATTTCATTTTATATCATTGTTTTTATCGGGTGGATATTGTCTCGTTAAATATTCACGGAGGATTTATGTATGTCGATCCATTCACGTGGCGATGGATTTTCTCGAATTGAGACCCTGATGGATAAAGTGATATGATAAAAATATCTAAGATATTGAGTTCACTTGGACACTATGTTATTACTCAATCAAGATTAAGGCTCTTGTGGTTCAAATGTACAGAACCGTTGGGTTACATAATACAAGAAATTTTTTATATCAATTTACAAGTAAATTTATACAAAAAAAAGAAACTTGCAAAATTTCGTCTTCAGGTTGGGAATAAGTCAATTTTACATGTCAAGCCTTTAGAGAAAGTTTGGAAGTTTAACTTCAGTCGAGAGTTTATTTCCTAGATAGTGACTGAAGATTCGATTCAACACCGGTGAAGCTCATTACACAACAATGGTGTTTAATAACAACAGCACCCCATCTTGTCAAATTCCACTCCCATGTAAAATTGATGTTAGCAAGAGATTGTCAGGAAATCTTTGAATAACTTTCTTTTTGACCTGGAAAACTCCATCATCTTTTCGATGGTGTCCTTGAATTGAACATAAGGTAGTGGGAACCTTTAGTATGTTCGCATGTTGTATGCAGTTTGGAGGAGTAAGAGACGGAAGACAATATTTGATTTGTCCATCGGTTACGATTGAAATCGAGAAGTCAAAGAAATGAATAATAAGCACCATGGCCCAATAGGACCCTCTTTACAGTATTTTGATTAACTTTTGTCCATTTAACTTTTGATTTGTTTCCGATCTTCTTTCTTTTAGACCCTGGATATGTGGGCTAATATGCTTAAAGGAATTGAACCTTTACAGAATTCTACTCACCATGGGGACTTCCTAGAACTGGACCATGATTGCTTCTAGGAATGCTAGGCTCCAATAACCACAGGGGGAACGCTTTGAGCACCAAGCTGGAACATTGATCCCTTCTGCTATCCTATATGGATATCTGCTGCACATGGTTTTGATCGTTGCAGTTCTTGCGATGTGTTGAGTGCTTCAGTTCAATCATCAGGTAAGCTTTCCCAGTGTCCCTGATCAACTGAGTGGCCACTAGATGCTTTGATGGAGTTAGTCGGCAGATCATAGAACCGTTTGGAATGAGTCTGATTGAGGTTGCATATTCAAATCAACCGTTTGGAATGTTCTGAATACCAAGTCTCATTCTTCACAGCAAATAATGAAGGAGAAATTGCTTCACTGCCAGACCACATCTGCTGTATATGCTGTCCACATTTCCATCACAAGTGCTTGAGGAGAAAACTTCAGCCATCATTAACGCCCATGATTGTGTTTGTATCACAAGCAATATGATAATGCATATACCTGTCGTACGCGTAGCAGAAAACTTCGCGGTTATGACTACATGATGGAATGGACCGAAGAATTTCAAGGATAGAGTTTGGGAACAAAACCTTTCAACTCGGAACACCTGAATGACAGACAAACTGGAGTTTCTCTTTCTACAGTTTTAAGGAGACAACCACGATAGAACTTGCAGAACGAGTATAGCCTGTTCAGCCTTCGAGTCAATTCAAGCTGACAAGACGCCAAAACCTGGGCGTCTGGACAAGCTTTTAGCATTAATAATCATCCGCTTCCTGTCAGCAAACCCCTAAAGTTATGAATGAGTCAAAACTGACATAATCATGTACAGATAATAGCTTGAAACTTTGCAAAAATGTCACCAATCATTAACACCAATGATTAATGCTTAATGAACAATAGCTCTACCTTACTTAAAAAGCCGTTGCCAGATGGATTTCCCAGCGGCCTGTTCTACTGAATACTGCCTTTTCCTTTCACTACCCTCCTTTGAAGTAGCTGCTTCACAAATCTCTTCACTACTGACATTCTCTGCATTCCCTGTGGAGGAAGTCTCCTCAGCCTCAGCTATGTCCTTCTCAATGTTGTGTGTCTTCACGTCATGAAACCCATCAGCCAAATCGGGATTCTCAGAAGATGGTGTGCAGGAGTACACATCCCCACCACTTGATAGTGAGTTTGACACAGGAGCTTTCTTCGAAGGTTCTCCACTAGCAGTGGACACAGAATCGTCACTAGGATCTACTCCAGTCGCACTAGCTGGTGACTCCTGAAAATAGGGGTTCTTAAGAAGTCTAGTAGGCTCTGCCTTCCTTTGCAGTATGCGCATAAGCTCCAAAGACTTGGAGTTGTACTTTTCTTGCCTATCATCACCTGTAGTGCCTGAAGAATATTCAACACAAGGAGTTGTGCCTAAATCTAAAGTTGACGCTTTCCCCAAAAAGATCTCCGGATCCTCACTAGATCCTAAGATTTCAGATTCTTGCTCTTCTCCGGTACTTCTATCAAGTTGGAAGTCTATCTCGTGTTGGGAAACGACTGATCCATCAGAATATGAATCGAATTGCTCCTTAATTGCCTGCTTTTGCGACTCCTCAATCTCGTCCTCCTTCATAAGTAACGTGCTCCAGTCTTCATGAAGGTGGCCGTCAAAGTCTACACGACGAGTCTCCTTTGATTCCGAGTTGATACTATCTACATCCACCTGTGGTTCCTCTGGCCCATTTTCGGACAACCACTTCTCCACCTGATCATCCTCCATACGCGGGTCATCCATTTCTTGTGAACTTTCGTAGTGCATAGAAGGCCCCGAACTAGCCATCATACCATCGTCTTCCATCTGTTCAGGGACTCGAGATGGCTTGCTCCTTGAGGAATATTTTTGCTTCAATGGCTCTAACAAGGCAGGGGAAACTGTCTCGTATTGAGAAATATCTACGTCTGACATTTCATCACTATCATTCTCGCTATCAGAAAGTGAGGGTGCAATTCCTTGAGACTCCCGAGTAGTATAGAGCTTCTTAGGTGGACTTACCCCGTGAGAGAGGTGGTCCAGTGACATCTCATCATCATCATCAGCATCTGAGATATCACCTTTGGCTTCTTGTCCTGATGAAGTTCCGTTAGCTTCGGAATCGATTTGGCTCCAATTCTCCCGTCCTTTCTGGCTCAAAGTTTCAGGAGATAACTCATCCTCCTGTAAACTTTCACTGCCATCAGCAGTCAAATCCTTGCAGCTTCTTTTCCTTGCTATTGCCTCCTTTTTCAAGCTCCGGAGAAGTTCCTCACTGGGAACTAGGAAGTTTCCATTTACAGAAACAACATCTGGCATAAGGCGTAACAAATCTGACAATCTCTGATATCCTACACGCTTGTGGTCCAGGGGATAGTTGTATTTACTTCCAAAAAGTGGTTTCAGCCTGACTCCAGTGATGCCTTCAGGATTCGCTACCATCAGTTCACGTACCAATTTCTTACAATCATGATACATCTTTGGCCAGAACTGGGACTCATTGTTGAGGCTGCCGTTTACTTCTTCCAGATGTTCTTCAGGGGATTGATTCCCTTCTTCCGTGACATCCGCATCAAACTTCAGCAGATGTATGACACACTGATCAACTCTTGGCCTTGAAACTCTGACTGAGCTCATCGAAGCAATTAGATCTTGGACCCTGAAGAACCCATATGCTTTTGGATCAAGTCTCACGCCAAACTCTTTCTCGAAATCAGGCTTCACTAGTGACAAGTCGAACCCAGCTTTTTGAACGCGAACAGAGCGTCTGAATGAATTGTCCATGAGTTTTAGGAACCACTCTTTGAACTCTTCAAGGGTAGGGTGTGCAGATTGAGCTTCACCAGTAGAGGTGGAAAGCTTGGTGCAGGCAGCTGGTGATGGCTGGTCGGAAAGAGAAATGCCTCCGGAACGCACAGTTGATGAAATCCTCCAATCAAGCCCAGAACTAGGTACAAGTTCACCCGAAACCTTAGTTTCCACTTGGAGCAACGATGTAGGACCTGCCATATTGCTAGAGTCCAGTTCACCTTGACAAACTTCCTTCCCAATAACTTGATTAGTATCGCTCAAACTTTGCTGGCCCTTTCTCACCTCTTGGTTCAGTAACTTCGTCTGCGCATTTGGTCCATGGCCTTCTGCGTTCCCTGTTTCGCATTCAATCTCTTTTCCTATTGGCTGACTTCCACTTTCAGCCATGTTTCCTGGATGCACTTTAGGTGCAGTCTCCACAGTAAAATTATGGAGGCCGTTTGCACCGGGATCTTCTGCTTTCAGTAGCTCGTTCGGATGAACATCCGCAACCGAACCATCACGAACTCGACCATCGTGATACTGCCAATTAAAGTCGTGTTTGCCATCTGCCAGAAGCTCTACGCTATCTGAGATCTGAGATGAGTCTAGAGATCGAAATTGCAACGGACCTTTTGTCCTGATCATGTTGACAGCTTCCATCCTGTACAGCACGTGCCAGGTGAAGCGAAAATTGAGAACTCTTTCAGACGTTCTAAGCTTATTCACACATCCGAAGCTGAAAGGTCAAGTGTAAGTGCAATCTCAAACCAAAATGTGACAGAAAGGTGAATGAATGAGGATCAATTCACCCTGAATGACTTTTCTGGTAACGAAAAGAAATGATATAAAGAGATATACTTATACTTATACTTACTTGGTTGAAGCATCTGACAAAAGACTACTTCCCTCAGCACTGTTTAGGTACTCTTTCAGATCTTGCAGGACCTTCATCATTCTGATGCCTGCGTTTTTGGGTTGCAGGCGAATAACAAAAGAATGGCCCCATAACAAACTCTCATCTTCCCTCCCCATTCTGCTAGTGTTGGGAGATTCAGATGTTGTGGGACTGGACCTAAGTTCTTCAGAACGTGATGGCAATTCGCTCAAACGGTTAGTGCCAACTTTAACCTCACCATATACCACACTTGGGGTACTTGCATCTCGATTGGTATCCTGACTTGGTTCAGGCGAAGCCCTGAGTCTTGACGATACTTCCTCAGCTGTCGCACCATAGAGCCACCTTTTCCAAGCAGGCCTCCTGTCCTTTTGCATCTCAGGTTCCACTATCCCTGAAGTATTCTGAACAAGACGTGGCTGTGAAGATCCACCCTCCAGTTCTTCGGCCCGCCGTACGTTTATACCATCATTTACAACACCCCCTGCGCCCTTGTATGAAGCTTCAGACTGCCGCTGCTTCTGTTCCAATAGCACAGAGCTAACATCCCCTTTTGCTCCCGCTTCAATCTCTTCCCTACTGACTGCTTCTATCACCTCCTCTGCATATCTCGGATCAATATCACAAACTTCTTTGCCTGTTTCCAATTTGGCAAAGAATCCTTGATCCTTCAATTGATCTACATACTCTGCAACCTCTTTTGGTGTAGAAGTTGTTTCAGGGTTAGGAACTTGAACCATGACTTTCTCCTCCTTACCATCTACATGTTGCGATGAATTTGGACCTTCCGCTGAGCTCCTCGTAGGTTGCCATTTCTTTATAGCATCGACGACCAATCTCAAGAAAGAAGGCAGAGGTATTACTCCTTGAGCAATACCTGAAACCTTCGAATCGGTGTCCAACACCGGAACTGATGTGTTAGCTCCGCCAGATGATGATATTTCTGCTTGAGAAATCTCTTCCATTAGCTCTTCTCGGAATTCAACTGCGTGTGTATTTTGCTTAAGATCCCTAGAAGCTTCTTCTTGGACTGTCTGAGTAATTCGACGTTCGTGAGGCAGGGAAATCACATGTCCCTTCTTGGTATCCCCCTCCTCTGAAGATGATGATACGGAAGGTAGCTCAGCCTTGCCTTGCCCTGTTGATGAAGTCATATCCGAAGCTTGCTCTTTAACCTGAGATGAGGCTTGAGGGCCTGGTGGACTTTGCTGAAAGTCCTGCCAACCTGATGAAGTATTATCCTCTACATTCTCAATAGTAGGAGCTCCTTCTGTCCACTTTCTAGGAATCTTTTGGCTCAGTGTTAGAGAGTATGACCAGGACCTGTTATCCTTCATCAGAACACGCTCCATTTGCACAACATGCGGGATGGAAGCCAGGAACGGCACAACTTTCTTATGACCGTAGAAGTCCTTCTCAAATTCTACCTTTCCATCCCTCATATAGTTTTGAAGATCTGCAAGCATCATGCCATTCGGGTGAGCAGTAAGTAGGCCTTTGAATTGATTCAAGACTTTTTTGGGCACTGGGCGCAAAATGGGCTTGGTACATTCAGGACGTTCATGTACTCCATCGTCCTCTGGGGATGTTGAGAGTGGAGGAGAATCCTTTACTACCTGTGGGCATGCTGAGGGGGAAGCAGAATCCGTTGCTACCTGTGGGGATTTTGATGACGAACCATAATCTTTGGCTACCTTTGAAGATGTTGAGGGGCAAGTAGAGTCTTTTGCTACCTGCGGAGATGACGAGGGCGAAGCTGAATCTGTAGCTGCCTGTTTCTGAGAGGACTGTAATTGGGACAAAGGTGTTACGTCTGGTTTTCTAGCGATAGATGATGACTGCCCTTCAACTGTTTTCAACTGAACTGCGGGAGAAGTTGGTGGACGAATAGGCACGCCTCCTCCTTCTAGGGAATGTCCACTTCCATCCTGACATCTTGATCCAGGAGAGTAAGGTCTTGGACCACCGTACCTTGGGTAGGAACCACCTCCAGGCGACCCATCAGGGGGTCTAGAATCTGGGGAAGTCGCCAGCAGCAAGCCTTCACCCCGCACTAAACTATTCCATTGCCATACATGCGTAGCTGCTCCAAGTAGAGATGGAGAAACTGTTGTTCCAGCAGGGCAAGCTAGCAAAATATTGTAGTTCCTCATACGCAGTCTGTGAAGAGCATTGGAGAAGTCCCTATCTCCAGATATTAGAAACAAATGTGCGGGTGGAGGATGCTCGAGAGTCCACAGGATTAGATCTACAAGAAGCGCTCTGTCACTAGAGTCTTTTCCTCCTGCAAGAAAATATACCTCATCAGGATCACATGCAATTCACAATTATCGAGAATTGAAACATTATACGTCTACCTGAGACTCTTCCTGGTACTACACGTTACCAAGATCAAGGACTACAAATATTACAGTGAATGGGGCTTTCTTAAAAGTCCCCCATGCTCCCCTCTCCAACATAAAGTTAGAACAAAGAATGTTCAAAGAGCAAACTGTAAGTAAGAAAATAGAACATGGTGTGAAATGGAAAAGAATAGCGAAGATTGCCTGATGGGATGTGCTGCAGACGAATTCCTGTGGAGGCCAGCGCTTCCTGTGTGCTTCTCGACAACTGAAGTGTATCTCCGTAGGCTGATATCGATACAGGACCTTTGAACCCACTATATCTAAGTCCTGATACAATATTAACGCCCACTTTGTACACTTCAATGCCCACTGGAACGTGACAATTCTCGAAGTCCCACCACACTGCAACTGCTACATCTTCACCTCCTCCCTCCCATCCAGCTCCATACACAAATGAGGGATCCCTCCTCCTTCCACCTGTGTTGCGTCCACTGCCCCCTGTGCTGTAGTGACCTGCTCCAGCGAGTTGGCGAACTCTCATAAATTTCGTAGGAGTTGGAGATCGTCCTGTTATGAAGACCCACCGTTTGCTGTTGGGACTTTGCTGACCTTTTGGGAAGTTTCTCCTTAAGCTTGAGGTTCGACATCCTTTAATTTTGAGCTCGTCCAGGAAAAGACCAGTCCAATCCGTGGACTGGTCTCTAAAACCCGACAGAGCTGGACGAGACGCTCTGGTGACTTTAAAAGGTCGCATTGCATTGCTTTGCAAGTTCCAACAGGCACCAGGTCAAACAGAGGTCCTGACCGGCTGCTCCATTTTCAGAGTGGAGACCAAGCAGAGTTCAGGAGATGAGCCCCTTATTGTTCCCAGCCAGGCAGAGTTTGTCTCTTGAATAAAGTTTTCCAAATCATCCTCCATCACCTGCATATACCCATCGAGGAAAACGTTATTTGGCCCTATTCCAGATCGTTGTTCCAAAACTTGAGGAGTCCACGACGTCTTTACTGTGAGTAATTCGGATTCAGCTCAGCTTTCATGTCTTGATTTCAGCAAACGGAAACTTTCATAATTTCACTAAAAAACCTTCTGATGTAGTAATCTGGATTATATCCTCGAAATTCCTGGTCACTTCCTTCCACGGCACATTACAATACAGATAAGTACAGTAATCCAGAGCTTGTTCACCACCGTAACGGCTGCCAAAATTATTCTCAAAAGCTTGTTACATCTCAAGAAGTTGGTTTTCTCACAGCTAGTGTGGTAGCTCAGCTGAATTCGCTTCGATCTCGGCTTTCATTCCAGTCACCTCAAGCTGGACCTGCAGCGTACCGGTGTACTCCTGCCAACAGAAGTGAAACCCACAACCGTGAATGACGGCAAAAGCACAGATTCACAACATAAGATTCAGAAAATCATGATGAATTCCAAGATTCTGCAGTGATTTCCAAGGATCGAGGTGTGCAGCATCAAAACCCCATGAGCATTACCGTCTGTTCCCTTTGCAGCTTAAATTCTGCAATCCCATTCTACAGGAAGGATCTCAATTTCAGTTGATCTCCCTTAATCCAGTCCTAATCACCTTCTGAAATTTAAGCCTGTGTGCTGATAGATCTGCTGCTTGCGTCTTCTTTCTCTGTATCTTTCATCAGCTCTGCCGAGCGTGCTTTAATACCCTATAAAAGCTGGAACGTAACTCTCCAAATCAGCTTCAATTTCAGACTTTCTAAAACCCACAACTAGAAGTCTCAGTACACACTCCTGGAATCTCCTGCTGATGCTGCTCCTTCACACTGCTCGAGATTTCACTTCTTACCACTTGTGCATGAGTTAGTGCACGATCACTTACACATCGTTCTATCCCAGTGGGTTGATAAGACGACCTAAACCAGGAAAATCCATCCAAGCACCTTATTTACTGCATTTCTCGGTGTAGGGCGATGGACAATAGTAGCGGGGACTACAGAAACCCTTGTTTAGGGTTTAGTGGTGGACTAGTAGTTCTAGTTAGGGTCTTCACACAGAGTGTAGAGGTAACCCCCAACATGCAAAATCACTGGTGTAGTCTACTTATAAAGGATAATTTTCTTTAGGAGAGATATTGCAGTTGACGAATTCCTTTCGGGGATGAACACGTGAGATTAATACCAATGATCTATACATGGAAGACTGGCTGCTGACACACTCCGTCTCCGCACACATTTCACTGACTAAAATCGTCATCTGTCTTGAAGGTTGTTTAATTTACCACAGGCTTTGTACATTCTTCGCAGCTTCGATGGCTAATCTGCTGAATGTGTAGTAGTTCAACCCAGCAGAGTATGCTCCACAACTTACAGCCAGTTTTCTCATGAACTTCCGTAGAGATTTTGGATAGGGCTCTCATTGGGATGTGGTCCTCATTGTCGTTTTTAGCAGATTCACTTCGTTGCCGTGACGGTTTAGACGGCGAGTAATTTTTTTGGGGGGGGGGGGGGGGGGGGGGGGCGGGTTGGTTTGCTTGAGGGTGACATGTTTGTGAAGCTCAGCTGTTTCCTGACGTGGAGTAGTTTTGTGACTCATTCCCCTGGGCTATTGAGATGATATTTGATTTGTTTTGATTTGATTTCTGTCGGTGCGAAGGAAGATGAATGGCGGATATCTCCACCAAAGTGTGCTAGCATTAGGATTTGAAGACTCGCAATTTGTTACCTAAACAAGCTTCCTCAGCTCCCTATACAGGCTGTTCTGTAGGTGTTTAAAGTGCTGTCATCGACCCAATTTCCGGTCTCCTGATTACATAAGGAATATCACCCCAATTACCAGCTATTGTCCATATGTGATGCATCGAACCTCTCTCTCAAGTTTTCGAGCGCAGCCGAGATCTAGTTGTTATAGTCTACATACACTCAAATCAGAAAAGTCTCCTCACTTTTTAGTAGTTACCTACGACCGTTCTGTAGTCCCCTGTGATCAATAAAACACAGATTTAAATCTAAAATATCCAGGCTTCGCAGATTATAGAGTTCCTCAATTCCAACGAAGTACTGGCTTCTAACAGACTTTTGGCTGTGTTTATACGGAATGATTACAATAAGCAGGCTAATATACAACTTTGTACAGTTCTGGAAAAACTACACAAACCAACTCTTTCCGAGTGGATGTAAATAATGGTGGTGCCTCCCTTAAAGACTAATTCTGACCTCTCAAAACGATATTGTAGAAATCTGACTCCCGACTTAGTGTCTAAATCTGCATCGGGGGTGAAAAGGTGACAAATACTGGATAGTCTAGTCTATGCAGACAAAAGCTCTTTCATAGATTTTGTGTTTTCTTGCCTAGTATAGAGGGCTGCGTACTTCCCCCCTTCGTTCAGAAGGGAAGCATGTGTTCCTTGTTCCACTATTCGTCCCCCTTCCAGAACCACAATTTTATCAGCTCTTTCCACAGTCTCCAGACGATGCGCAATCACAAAGACCTGCCAGACAGGAACTGCAAAATTATTCCCAAAGCTCAAAGTTGAAACTCACCTATGACTCTGCACATAAAACTTGAAGACAGGGAATGAGAAACAAAGTCCTACATGGAGTCGGGACTTACAGTACGGCCAACCATCAACCTTTGTAAAGCTCCCCTCACCAACTTCTCGCATTTGTTGTCCAAAGCTGACGTAGCCTCGTCCAAAATCAGTATCGTTGCTTCCTGAAAAACAGCTCTTGCAATCGCCAGCCTGCACATATGCTAAGAGTACTCAGAAACACGTGAGCATATCTACATGCATCGATTTAAAGTCAGTCTTCAATTAGCTATCTTTTCGTAGTTGCCTTTCTCATCCAACTCGAGAACTTTTCCTCTCCTCACTTAATGGGGCGTGCTTGACATAAGTCGACCTAAACCTTTTGTCATAACTCAACAATTAACAGGCTTCCGGTGAGCTTTCTTTAATGCTTCCTTCTAGTCACTTCGACCTTATCTTGGATATACTGTAGATTTTACGAAAGAGAAGGAACGATCTGTCAACCTTGGAGTAGGTAAAAAATTAATCTCTAGTTACTTTTGACCATAGTTCCTCCCGTTTGTTTCTACAAAGGAATACTACCTCTGGCGTTGCCCGCCACTCAGGGATGAAGCACGGTCTCCTAATTTCGTAAAATACCCATGTGAGAGATTTCCTATGAATTCATCAGCATTGGCCAGTTCAGCCGCTCGTATAACAGCCTTCATGTCAACCTCCTCAGGCAGCTTCCCATATGCAATGTTCTCAGCCACAGTCCCTGTGAACAGCGTCTACAATAGGCAATTCCGTCAAGATTCATCATGTACCCATTGCAAATTCCGAGATCGACTTAATGAATGCCCCAGCACTCTTCTCTTAGTAATAAAGGGAAGAAACCATCAGAAAGAATGACGAACAGACTCTGACTACCGCTTCGTAATTCTCTAAAAGTTGATCAAGTTGTTTGTGACGCTTGACGATAACTCTGAATTTTATAACCAAAACTGCAGTCAAACTACACTACGGTTACCATCTAGAGGTGAGACCTCCAATGATAACTGAAAATAATGTACGACAACTAGGCAATGAGCTACTTTCTGCAAGTGGACATTGTTAGGATTACTAAAAAAGAGCTGCTAGAGGACAGATGTAACAGTTCGCATTACTTATTAGCTTTCAGACAGTAGAAGGTTTGCTACATAATTAGGAGGGCTGAACAATGTGAGAGACCTGTAGCATGTACCTAGAAGTCTTACTTACTGTTTCCTGTGGAACGATGGCCACCTGTTGCCTCAAGGTCTTTCTGCTCACACTCCTCACGTCCTGGCCATCGATGGTAATGCTACCTGGTTTATTGAAAAGGAATGTCAGATAGGCTTAAAGCAGAGTGGTGCTGATGATGATTAAATTCCACAAAGATTGAACAAATGAGGGTGATCACCAAATTGCAGTCAAGCAGTCCATTTTGAAACATTCAACTCCGCTGACAATACCGCTCGTAGCTGAACCCACCTTGAACAGGATCATAGAGACGTAGTAGAAGTTTGGCGAGGGTAGTTTTTCCACCTCCGGAGCCTCCAACCAGAGCAACAGTTTCCCCAGGGTGAACGTGTAAGCTGACATTGTTCAGTACCCAAGGAAGTGTATCCTGATAGCGGAATGAAACGTTGGAAAGCTGAACTTCACCAGTAACATTCACAAGAGGTGAAAGGTTTTCCGGCTCCGGTCCCTGCACAGCCGCTTACAAGGTCTTATGTTCTGCAACTAATCGAGATTAAAAGGGATGTCCTGTTAGATTAGACAGATAATGATAGATAGTGGAACATTTGTACCGGAGCATATCAGTTATGCTCATCCATTAGGCTCTCAGTTTATCTAACTGACATAAGTTAGTGAAGAGTCATGTAACTGATATGCCAATCAGTCATGTCAATCAGGTATAGTTCTGGATCTTATGGGGCTTGCCTATGTACCTATATGTTAGTTTAGTTAATCTTTAGTTTAGTGATTTCTCTAGTTCCTTTTTTAGGGATTTGTTTGTTTTCTCTAGAGCTGTGCTAGATACATGATTAAGGTAAAGTGGGGTGCAGCCCTAATTAGGGTTCTGCAAAGCAACCTCCTAGGGCTTGCTTGAGTGTATTTATAAATGCTCTCTGCTCATGTTTAGTCAAGTTTTTCTACAAGGGTGATTCCCAACACCAACCCATAACATTTCGTGAAGTCCTGAGCTGCTTTACATCACCTCAGGTGTGTTCTATGCTGTTTCTTAGTTAGGTTTAGTAATGCTGCGTGAGTGAACTTGCTTGTTGCCTTTGAACTCTGATGCATTGAGAGAGGTCTAGTATTGCAGTAGTGATGTCTGATACATCAGAGATTAGAGGGACTGATAGATCTTCTACTTCAAAGAGCAGGAACAGAGGTTCTCATCAGGTTATGGGCCCACAGTCACCACTGGGGCTGATAGGAGAACTCAGAGAGATAGAGAATTGGGAAACACTAACTACAGAACCTGAACTTTGGATGTGAAATGTATCTTAGACAGTTATGACTGTTTAGAATTGGTATTAGAAGCTCATGATATAGATGAGCTAGAGGCCGACAAGGAGGAGAGAGTTAAGCACTCTCCTACTAGGAGGTTTCTCCTGAGGGCTATGCAAGAGCCGATCAGAGACCTAGTAGACAATTATGCTTGGAGTTGGGAGATTTGGCAAAAACTCAAGACTTATTACTCCATTGAGAAGTTGGAGACTTCCCGTTCAGTCTGGTCCGCAATGTGGAAATTGAAGTTGCAAGATGGTGATGATTTCACCTTGCATCTGTCAAAGTTGCAGAAAACTTTCAAGAGTATCAAGGATGATGGGGTTGTACTTACAGAGAAGTATAGATCAACCATCTCTTAGAGAGTCTTCCTCCAAGCTATGACCCTATCTTAGTAGCTCTGAAAGTTTTACTGTTGAAGTTGTCACATGGGATTATATGTGATAAACAAATTGTTGGTGTTTAGCAACGACAGAGAGGACAGAGAGATGAAGTTTGTTAGAATGAGACAAATTAGGTCCTGTTGAGACAATCATGTGTGAATACTGTTCATGCCCACTGTTCACATGATTTCCATAAGCTGCATGTGTTACATGAGCACTATGGTAGCACACCATTCAGCACACCCTTCAGCACACCTTTCAGTACACCTTTTAGCACACCTTTCAGTACACTCTTCTATCTATATAATCCCAGTCAGGAGTTTCTTCTACTGGAGTTGAATTCTAGCACTTCCCCTCTGCATCTCGTGAAGTCCTGAGCTGCCTCAGGAGTGTTCTGTATTGGAGTTCTGTATCTCAGTATTGGAGGCTATTTGTGCTGCCTGAGTGAACTGGCTGTACTATCTTTGAAGGCTAGGAGAGAATTGAGTCTTTCTGTGTGCAATTAGGAGTATCTGCTCTGGTGAGACTAGGAAAGTTGAGTGCTAGAATGTTCTGATACATCAGAAGTCAGAATGCCTGAGAATAGACCATCTACTTCAAAGAACAGGAACAAAGGTTCTCATCAGGTTATGGGCCCACAATCACCACTGGGGTTGATAGGAGAACTCAGAGAGATAGAGAAATTGGGAAAGACTAACTACAAAGCTTGGGCTTTGGATGTGAAGTCTATCTTAGACAGTTATGACTGTCTAGAGTTTGCATTAGAAGCTCATGACATAGATGAGCTAGAGACCAACAAGGAGGAGAGAGTCAAGCATGCTACTACTAGGAGGTTTCTGCTAAGGGCTATGGAAGAGCCAACTAGAGACCTACTAGATACTTATGCTTGGAGTTGGGAGATTTGGGAAAAAATCAAGAGTTGTTACACTGTTGAGAAGCTGGAGAGCTCCTATCGAGTCTGGCCTGCAGTAAAGAACTTGAGATTGCAGGATGGTGAAGATTTCACCTGTTATCTGTCAAAACTGCAGAAACTCTTCAAGAGTATCAAGGAGGACGGGGTTGTACTTACAGAGAACTACGAGATAAATCATCTCTTAGATAGTCTTCCTTCAAGCTATGACTCTGTCCTAGTAGCTCTGCAAGTTTTACCTGTTGAAACTGTCACATGGGATTTTGTGATACACAAATTGTTGGTGTTTAGCAGACACAGAGAGGACAAAGGGCTGAAGTTAAATGAGCAGGGAGATGCTGCTCTGTTCAGTGCTTCTTCTAATTCAAGAAGAGTGCCAGATGGAAGAGTGAGCAACCAGAGCAAGCCAGAGTGAGTAAATCTGGTAAAGGAGTTAGTAGTGTTGATGACAGGACTTGTTATTTCTGTCATGAGAAAGGTCATATTGCACCTTTATGTCCCAAGAGAGGAGAAAGGAGAGAACGAGAGCTGAAGAAGGTAAGCAAGAGACCTCAACCAGTAAAAGGTCAAAAATCTGGGAGTTCAGCTTACAACTCAGAGGAGTGCCATGAGATAGTCAGCGATGAGGAGGGGTACTCAGCAGAAGAGCCGGATTGTGGAATGTTGGCAGAATCACAGTTGTCCTCAAACGGTTCTGGATGGTTCTTGGACTCAGGAGCCACCTCTCATATCTGTTATCAGAAGGAGCTGTTCTCAACTCTTCAACCTCTGAAGACTCCCAAGAGTGTTCGTTGTGGACCTGGGATTCTGAATCCAGTGTTAGGAACTGGCAAAGTTCCTATTGCCTTCATGGGATGTTCTGGAAAAGGCTATTTGGAAAATGTACTGTATGTTCCAGATTACACCAAGAACTTGATATCAGTACATAGCCTCATGGAGCATGGAGTGGATGTTCTGTTTGAAAGCAACAGAAATCAATGTATTTTGAAGAAAGGAGAGTTGGTCCTTGGGTATGGTACTGCCAAAGGGAAACTGTTCAAGTTGATGGAAGCTGATTGTTTTGATTCTGCGTTGGTAGCAGAAAACAGAAATGATATCCATCTCTGGCATTTGAGGTTAGGGCACCTGTCAGAGCAAAACTTATATGCCCTAGAGAAGGTAATGGAGGGGTTGAAACTAGATCCCAAAGGAAAACTCGAATTCTGCATTGGGTGTGCAGAAGGTAAGGCACGCAAAGCTCCTATCCCCAAGAAATCTTCATCTAGAGCTCCTGGTCTTCTAGATGTCATACATTCTAATCTATGGGGATACATGACTGAGAAGTCATTGAGTGGAGCAGCCTACTAAGTTTCCTTTGTGGATGATTACAGTAGAAAGAGCTTTATCTATCTCATGAAAAGCAAGGATGAAGTGCTGCGAAAATTCCAGAAGTTTGTAGCCATGGCTGAGTTGCAGACTGGAGGAAAGTCAAGTGATTGAGAACAGGTGGAGGCAGAGAGTACAGGAATGAGGAATTCCTCTCTTTTCTGTCAGAAAAAGGAATCCTCCTTGACTGTACTGCCAGAGACAGTCCTACACAGAATGGAGTTGCAGAAAGGTTGAAATGGACACTGGTGGACAAAGCATTCGCAATGCTCCAACATGCCAAGCTGGAGAGATGGTTTTGGGGTTCTTAGAAATATCAGTGGTACCACAGCATTGCAAGGAAGAACTCCTGAAGAATGCTGGAGTGGTAAGACACCTAATCTTTCAGCTTTGAAAGTTTTTGGATGTCCTGCCTATGTTCATATCCCCAAGGAGCAGAGGAGGAATTCACAAAGAAGGCTGAGAGAATGCTTTTTGTAGGATATGAAGAGGGACTGAAAGGATATCTTCTGTACAATCCTAAGTCTGGACAGATCATCAGAAGTAGAGATGTACTCTTTGATGAATTGAGGACTTGGAGTGAGAACAGTGATGAGTTGCAGAAGCAAGCTGATCAGTTTGATCAGCCTGATCAATCTATCTTCCCAAGCTGCAGAGTCAGTTTTTCAGATCAATCATCAGAAGAGCAATCTCTACCTGAAGCTGATGGTTCACCAAAGGAGAGTCTGAAGGTGTACAGAATCAGAAACCACCTCAACAGATGGTGGTTTCTGATTCTGATACTACAGAAGAAGACTCTCAGAAGCAGACTGCAGATGCAGAATCTCTGAGTGAGATTCCAGAGATGTCAAGAGACGGCATGTATCTTCTGGGCACAGAGCCAAGAAGATCACAGAGAGATAGAAAACCTATTGATAGACTTGGTTTTCTATCAGAAGAGATGTTAGATGAATCTTACATCTGTCATGAAGATTGTGATCCAAACACTTTACAGCAAGCTATGCTCAGACCAGATTCGAGTCCGTGGGAGTTGGCTATAGCAGAAGAGAAGAAGTCTCTTCAGACTAATGGTACATGGGTACTAGCTGATTTACCACCAGGTAGGAAAGCAATTGGCTGCAAATGGGTTTTCAGGGTCAAACGTGGAGCTGAGAATAAGATCCTGAAGTACAAAGCAAGACTTGTTGCAAAGGGCTTCAATCAGAAAGCATCAATAGATTATTCAGAAACTTTTGCACCAGTTGCCAAGTATGGATCTATTCGCATGCTTCTAGCTCTTGCAGCAGAGAGAGATTGGGAAGTGGAGCAGTTAGATGTGAAAACAGCCTTTCTCAATGGAGATTTGAGAGAGACTATCTACATGGATGTTCCAGATGGATATACTGAAGGCAAAGGAAAAGTATGCTTGCTTAAGAAGGCTTTATATGGTCTTAAGCAAGGTCCTAGAGCCTGGTATGAGAAACTAGACTCATACTTGAGAGAGCAGGATTTCAAACAAGCAGATTCTGACATGAGTGTGTATACATAGTTGTATATGTAGATGATCTATTACTGTTGGGGGACAGTGAATCTATCAAAGGAGTGATAGATTTCTTGTGCTCTGTTTTTGAGATCCTGTAAAACTCGTTTTGGGAATCAAAGTGAGCAGAGATAGAGAAGCAGGATGGATCCGAATCAGTCAACCACAGTATGTGAGATCCATACTAGCTAAGTATCAGATGACAGAGGTAAATCCTGTCTCTACACCTCTTGATCTGGGGCGGAAGCACAGCAGAATCATAGATGGGGAGGTGAATCACTGTGACAAAACGTTGTATCAGAGTGCTCTTGGTTCTCTGATGTTTATCATGGTCTGTACAAGACCAGATATATGCTATGCAGTGGGAGCACTAGCTAGATATACTAGCAATCCTGCACAAGTACATTGGAAACGTATAAAGAGAGTATTCAGATACTTAAAGGGTACTCAAGATGCATTCTTGGAGTACTGAAAGCAAGGGAACATACTTGCTTCTACTCTTGGAGCATATACAGATGCTAGTTCGGGAGATGATGCAGATAACAGCAGATCAACTAGTGGATATGTAATCATGCTTAGTGGTGGAGCAATCAGATGGCATAGTAAACAGCAAACATCTGTTGCACTGTCTACCACTGAGGCAGAATTTATGGCTGCCTCAAATGCTACTCAAGAAGTCATCTGGAACAGGAGACTTCTTAAGGAGCTTGTTTGAGCAGGAAAGTCCTACTACATTGTACTGTGACAATACAGGAAGTATAGCACTCAGCAAAAATCCTGTACATCACCCAAGGACTAAGCACATTGAGATTAGAAGAAGATTTGTAGAGGAGAAAGAAAAGGAGAATGTAGTGAAGTTAGTTTACTGTCCTACACAGGAGATGACAGCTGATATGTTTACAAAAGCACTACCTAAAGATAAACACACAAAAGGTGCTGTAGAAATGGGAATTGTCCTAAACTCTCATTAAGTGGGAGTGTTAGTTTAGTTAATCTCTAGTTTAGTGACTTCTCTAGTTCCTTTTTTAGGGATTTGTTTTTTTTCTCTAGAGCTCTGCTAGATACATGATTAGGTGAGATACATGATTATGCTAGATACATGATTAAGGTAAAGTGGGGGTGCAGCCCTAATTAGGGTTCTGCAAAGCAACCTCCTAGGGCTTGCTTGAGTGTATATATGAATGCTCTCTGCTCATGTTTAGTCAAGTTTTTCTACAAGGGTGATGCCCAACACCAACCCATAACAATTCGTAAGTCCTGAGCTGCTTTACATCACCTCAGGTGCGTTCTATGTTGTTTCTTAGTTGGGTCTTGGTACTGCTGCGTGAGTGAACTTGCTTGTTGCCTTTGAACTCTGATACATTGAGAGGGGTCTAGTATTGCAGTAGTGATGTCTGATACATCAGAGATTGGAGGGACTGATAGATCTTCTACTTCAAAGAGCAGGAACAGAGGTTCTCATCACTATATAATCTCGATTCAGGGTTATTAGAGCGGGAGTCAAGGGTTATTAATAGTTAATCTTTAGGCTATTTCTAGTTTTCACATATTATTAAAGCTCAAAAGGCCTTAGAATTTTCATTAGTTGCTAGGGGGAGCTTTAGACCCAAGATGTCAATTTCATAAAGAAGTAATGGCAGAATGTAATGTTGGTCGGAGTAGAGATTGGAGCAGCTTGAGGGGTTGAAACCTGGTCGAAGTAGAGACTCGAGCATCTTGGGGTGGTTGAGGTGACTCTCCCAGGAGCCAAAATTTATCCGATCTGGAACAAGATGTAATCTGAGTGTGTAGATTATCATAGAAAAGGAAAATATTAGTTTCTTTAAATGAAATGATTCTTGTGACTGAAGTGCTGAATAGAAATTCTTCTTCAGCAAAGGAACATACAGAACATCTTCTGGGTAGCAAGAATCTTTTTCCAGAAAAAAATTACTCTTCAGTGGAGAAACAAGAAATTCTTGCTGTCCACAAGATAGAAGATGTTCTATATGTTCTTTTGCTGAACAAGAATCTTTATTCAGCACTTCAGTTGAACAAATCACATCACATGGATCATTTTATCTAAGAGAAATTAGTATTTTCCTTCTTTATGATGATCTACACACTCTGATTGCGTAATTTTTGGCTTCTAGGAAAGACACTTCAACCACCCTAAGATGCTCCGAGACCTGATTTCAACCACCTCAAGCTACTCCAGTCTCTACTCAGACCAACATGACCTTCTGAGTCACATAACAGTCAGGTAACTGTCATCATGTAATTGATATGCCAGTAAGTCATGTCAATCGGTCTTGATCATCTGGAGCATCTGGAAATTGCCTATGTACCTATATAATCCCGATTCAAGGGTTATTAGAGGTTAATCTTCACTCTATTTCATTTTTTCACAGTCATCTAAAAAGCTGGGAGTACATTCCCATGCCTGAGTACCAAAAGGAGGTTTCTATCAAATATTTGCTGCAGATTCTATAGCTAAAGCACAATACCTTTTGTTTATATTGTGTCAACTCAAAGAGCCGCTCGATGGCTGGTTCTCCATTCTTGAGTTCATTGTAAGCTTTTCCTATTGCCTGCACATTTCCCATTGCTTGGAGAATATAAGGAAATTCATACAGCCAACCAAAACTAGGACTGGCCATGAAATGCTGGCAAATACTTCCCTGCCGATCTTAAAACACATTCAGCACCAAACGAACATAACAAAAGCGTTCTACATTCCGGTATGAGCTCTACAAATGGTAGTGAGATTGGATCATACGGACCGTACCTGCATAGGTTCAATGAGAAATACAAGAGATGTGATAAACGACACCATGCCTCCTCCATCAAAATTTCCTTTAGAAATAGCCCATGTTCCGACTCCAAACAGCACCATCGCTGTTATTACATATACCAGTGTTATCATCTCAGGTATGAACGCTTTCATTCGCTTTTTACCCAGCTGGGCATCCCGCTCAGCCCACGCTAGTTTCTCAAAACGCCATAGTTCCAAGTCCTCCGCAGCATGTGCCTTTACGACAAACATTGATGGGAGAACCTAAACAGCAGAAACAACCAACACACAGTCATGTTGACCAGTCATTGCACGTCTTGCAATTGCTCCAAGAATTATAACATGAAGTTATGAGTGCAATAAGATACTTTACCTCGTTAAGATACGCTGATAAGTTCGCAATGCTGTCTTGACCCTTCCTTGCTAGCTTCCTTAGCTTCTCACCCAACATGGCTATAAGAATACCCATACAAGGAACAACCTACAACGTATCACTGTCACTTGATCCGTTAGTACACCTCTTATAAGACTCAGGACAGACTGGGAAAGAGAGGAGAGCTTTGATTGATATTTGATTGAGATATATTGAACTTGATGTTTGATCACTACAATCGGGGAAATTCAGGCAGTGATATGGGAGAGAAATCTGCTCTTACGATTCAAAGTTCGAAACTATGCTACGTTTTAACACAAGTTTGAACTCATAACTGGAGCAGGATACGAGAAGTTTAGAGACATGTCACGCCCTGAGGAGGAAAACGAGGACAAAGATGCTAAAATATCTTTGACTAGTGTTGGAAAGTCCTCACTAGACTGCTTATGTGATCTTTCCTTACCGAAAATGTTGCAAGCGCTAAAACTGGGTTCAATGTTATCATCCGAGTGGCCATAGCAACAAGCTGCAACGCACTTGGAACCATCATCTGAAACAACAAATAGGAATTTACACAGTTAGTTTCTAACTCAACAGTGTAGCATACCGTGACTAACACAAGGAACACGTCAGGCTACTTAGTCGTAATTCATAATTACCTTTGATACAATTTCAATGCATAGTTTACCATTCAAGTTCTCATGCACCGATGAAGTGAACAATGCAACAACGATTGGAGAGGAAATTGTTGTTGATTTAGTGAGTAACTCGGGTATGCCAATTAGCTCGCAATTTCTACTTCGGTTCTAGCAAAGAAAACCCAGAGAGTAGCTTTACGTACGCACACAAGAGAGGAAACTTACATGTAGCAGGGAGAAGATGGTATCGCCCATATCTTCAGCTTCAGAGGATACCCGGAATGCTATGTCACCAGCAGCAGCTGCTTTCTGCCCTTCAAAGAAACCCATTTCTCTGTTCAAGACGGTCTCAAACACATGATTTCTAACCTTGAAAGTGACATTCAGCGCCGACTCCCACAAAAGCGCCTGCTGCCAGAACTGAGCGATCGACTTTACTCCCACAATTGCCACCACCCATAGCACCTTCTGGGTCAACTCAGGAAGATTCCCCTGGCTCAACAGACTAGACAACTGACCGATCTCAGGGATAAACATGTAGAGGCATGCTACTGCAATAGCTGTGCAAAACCAGCCCTTCAAAATAATGGGCAGCTGAGGGTACAGAAAGGGGAGGACTTTCTTAAAGGTAATGCTAAAAGGAAGAATGCTTGAGCGCTTGGTTTTAGACTCACTGTCACTAGATGCAGAGTGATCTGGAGCAAGTATGCCAGATAGACTAGAAATGGCGCTCTGCCTGGTGTGACAGCTTCTATCAAACATTTCATACTTCTCCAAACTGAAAAGGTTGAATGAACTGATGAATGACGAACAACTTGAACAGAGATCATTTTTTCCTTTGATAACACTGAGATTCTTTGTGGGGGATATTCCCACCGAGAGCCATAGCAATCCTGCTGGACGAGTCCTACCAGTTAAGCTGTACCTCTGCACCGTCTTGAATTTCAAATGAGAATCATACAATCCACAAATAGCACTCTGCACTGATACATGGTGGATGGTTGAGAGACCCATATATGTAACTGGGGCGGCGGTCAAAATTGAACAGTGTGTGTGCTCCGGAACTATTCCTCAATGCTGAGATGAAATCCACTGTGCATCATATTCCACACGAGGAAAAAAGAACCGACCAAGAACACCTTTTATCTCTTATCAGAAAATGCCGCTAAACCACACTCCAAACCTGGAAATCCACCCACATCCAAATTCCTTCTAAGCAGCTCAAGTTTCGGGAAACAGAGAAAATTCTTCTGCAATTCTGCTCTGCACCCATCGAAGTTTGATCTGACTCTTGACTGCATAAAGAATTTAGCTCTCTGTTCACGAGCATTAAACTGTACTTCGGAATTCAAAGTGGATTTGTTCGGAGCAAATTGGAATCTGCTCTATGCGTCGAATATATGGTAAGAGATCCTGTTGAAGAAGCACGTGTCCACCTTGAATTTGGTCGTAGTAGATTTGTTCGGAGCAAAGTGGTGAGCAGAGTGCGAGCCCAAGTAATCACCGATTCTATAGTCGGGGCCGGAGCATTGACTTGGAATCTGCTCTATGCGTCGAATATATGCTAGCAAATCCTGTTGAAGAAGCACGTGTCCACCTTGAATTTGGTTGCAGAGGGTTTGCTACCGCTACGCTATGTGTAACTACGCAGTACTAACTAGATTTGGGCAATGCAGAGAGTATTGATGATTCAGTTTAAATTCGAGTTCTGGTGCAATGGTGAGGTATTTTCTTTGTAGAATTTGTTATGTACATATAGTACATCTAGCACATATATAGTGCTATAGTACTAGTACATAGTACATATAGCACAATATTGCTATAGTACATATAGCACAATATGTGTGTTCAAGACTAGAGTAATGTTCATCCCAAGAAAAGGAAACTAGGACCATCCACCACTAGTCTAAAATGTTCATTTTCTTAAAATAGAATTAAGAAAACGGGACTTCACTTCATATCGGGACTTCACTTCTAGAAAGCAAGATAAGTAAAAGTTAATGGTTTGCAATGTTTATCTTCTTCTTTTTAATCAAAATATATGCTTATTAATTCATATAAATACATGGATTTAGAATGGGTACAATTGAAAACTTCAAGTAATTAGATTGTATATTATAGTTTTCTTACCAAATTAAAGATCAATGATTATTAGATTATATATTTCTATTAAATATCTATTAATCTCAAAAATTATAAATGATATATTACTTATCACTTAATAAAGAACGGTAAGCATTGATTTTATTTTTAAGTATGGAGTGATGGGATTATACATTTTGTTGTTGTGGTCTAATTTTAATTACAATTGAATGTATCTCTAATGAAAAAATTATTAAATTAACCATAGATTTGATAGACAAATTGACCATCAAGTGGATTGTCTATAAAAAACAGTTCAAATTTTGAAACACAAGTTGTGTGTACAATTTTATGGATAGAAATGTCAATTTAGAAATAGATTTTCCTTAATTTGAACCAAGACCAAAATTGGAGTCAAATTTGGGAATCCACTATCTTGAAGTAAGGATTTGGAGTTACAAATTAGATGTAAATTGTAGAAATTAGCCAAATTCAAAGGAAAATTTGGCAAAATATAGGGTTTATGAAGAAGAAGTTTGAATTGGCTAAATTTTGGCACCTTCTTGAATTCCTAAGTTAAGTATAATTTGGCTAAATTTTGGCATAAGTCACTTAGTCAAGTTTGATTTGGCTAAATTTTGACACTTTGAGGCATAGTATAGGCTAGAGTGGCTAAATTTTGGCATTTTGAGGCATTTTGTAAGCTAGAGAAGCTAAATTTTAGCATGTATCCCTAAGTCTAGTTTGATTTGGCTAAATTTTGGCCATTTGAAGCATAGTGTAGGCTAGAGCATTGTGAGACATAGTGTAAGCTAGAGAGACTACAATGGCCTAAGTTCCTAAGTCAAGTTTGATTTGGCTAAATTTTTGTACTTTGAGGCATAATGTAGGCTAGAGGGGCTAAATTTTAGCACTTTGAGGTATAGAGTCAATTAGTGGCTAAATTTTAGTATTTTATGGCTAAATTTTGGTACTTTGAGGCATAGGGTTGGCTAGAGTGGCTAATTTTTTGCATTTTGAGGCAAAATGTGAGCTAAAGTAGCTAAATTTGGGCAATTTGAGGCATAATATAAGCTAGAGTGGCTAAATTTTGGCACTTTGAGGCTAGTGTAGGCTAAAAGACTACAAAGGCTAGCAAATTTTCTTGTAATAATTTACCAAGATCAGGCATAAGTCCTTAAGTCAAGTTTGATTTGGCTAAATTTTAGCACTTTGAGGCCACTATTGGCTAGAAAGACTCCAAAGATTGCTAAATTTTAGCACTTTGAGACTATTGTAGGCTAAAAAACCTACAAAGGCTAGCAAATTTTCTTGTAGTAATTTTAGCAATAAGGTTTGAAGCTTAGACCTTTGATTCCTACATTGGTTATTTAGTAAATTGGCCTACTACTACCTCTTATCTTAAAGATTGACGGACTCCTATTTATACTTATTTAGCTTTTAGCTAGGAGAGGATATTGTTCCAATCCTTAGTGATCATGGTAACATTGAAGTAGATAGAAGTTTATATTATGTCAAAATATCAAATAATGATTGAGTCAATTTAATTGGAATTGTGAGAGGGAGTGTTACTATTTGGATTTCTTGTGATTGGATCCCCTCCATTCTCTACTTCGTATTTGTGTCTCATGTTTATGGGATGCTTTCACAATTAGAGTGTTAGTGCTCTAGTGTGTTCTTAATGATAAGGTTAGAATAATAACCAATCATATCATCTATGTTTCATGGATGAGGTTCATGGGGCCTCCAAAGGCTCTAAAATACTATAGTATAATGGGTTCTATTGAGTTGGATGATTTTATCCATGAGTTTGATAGTTGGTATGATTTGCAATAGATGTAGAATTTGACTTTGTTCACACATTTTATGATATGGAAGGGGTTGTTCCAACACTTGGGTGGTCTACATATGGATGATTACCATAAGTTGAAGCAAGCACACATGGAGAAGATTGACTTGTGGAGGTAGTATTGGTCTTCAAACTACATCTTTATCACTTCAGGCTTGATTTCTAAAGATAAACAAGTAGTACCCATGAGTTTTAGCCCTAATAGCATTAGTGTATCTATTAGTAATGCACTAGTTAGAGATGTTGCTACTATGAGTGGAGGTACCATTGAAAGAGGTGATGTAGTATTAGGGTTTAACCCCATGGTGGAGTTCTTCTAGTGCTTGAGATAAAATTATTAGAGAATGTGGATTACACGCAAAAGAGCTTGCAAAAGTTCCAATGGAAGGTTAGAAAGAGCCTATGTGAGGCATACACTTGCATGAGTCAAATGATAAGTTTCACTTAGTGAGTTATTGAAGCACAAGTTGTCTAGTTTTGATATAGGATACTAGATAGAGCATTGAGATATAAAGTAAGTGATGCCACCCTATCATAAGCAACTTCTTCAACTTTAACAATTGTCTTTGGTTTGGTAGAGTGTATTGAGCATAACATGGTGGAGGAGAGAATAATGAACTCTTGGATTTAGTAAAGGGACCTCATCCACAATAGTTACTTTTTCTAAAGTGAAATATAATGCACCTAGACCCTTATCTTTGTGTTTTGGTCAATAGTAGCCAACAAGTGGTGGTGTTTCTTATTTGACTTGTGGTGGACTACACCACAAGAGAGAGTGTACCCAAGGTAGTGGGCATGATATCTTTGGAGCACCTCAGCCAACCCAAAGTCAATATGACCATTGCCATGGATTTGGTCACACAAGTGACCAATGTTTTGACCTACACATGGAGTTCCGGCATGGTATGGCAAGAGGTGAGGAGCCACATATCATGGAAGACAAGGTGGTAAAAAAGCTAAAATTGGTAAAAGCACAATGCCTACCCTTACTTCTAATATAGGTATGGTTGCTTGATTAAGTAATTGGAGCAGAGATTGGCTAGCATGGTTATAGCTCAAAGGAGATCAAATTCAAGTATAAAGACTTCCACTTCTTATGCTAATGATAGAGATATCTTTGACTTCATATGAAAATAAACACAAATAGATGCATTTGTTATAGTGATTAGGAGTGTAGTATAAGCTCTTAAGCCTAGAATAACATTAATGGATTTGGACCTACAAAAAGGAGAGACTTGTAGATAAGTCAAAATTCCCCAATATTTCATCCTTTCTAAAGTATTGTTATAGTGATAAGGAGTGTAGTATAAGCTCTTGAGCTTTGCAGTACCTAATGAAGTGAGTATGCATATTGGATTTGTTTGGTATGATCAATATTGGACTAGCTACAATATTGTAAGCAAGAATATGGGTATAGAGGTACTTGTATATAGAGAGAGTTGAGACTACTAGACAAGAATCTCTTTATGATATGGCACATTTGCCTACTAATATCCTAAGTTATTACTAATGTCAATAGTTAGGGGTTACCAAAAGACCCTACTATCAAACATTTCCTTATTAGGAATATAGGATCTAAGGAGACATGGTACAATTCATTAGGTAATTTCTAGATGGCCATGTTAAGGACATACCTATGATGGTTAAAGCACATGTTGGGAGTGGTAGACCAAGTGAGTGTGGTATTCTTGGTCCATAGGCAATAATTACTAGTGATAATGGTCTAATTGGGATACATCTTGGTTAGTGTGGTCTACTTGGGATGCAACTAGAGGACATATAGAGCTTGCAATCAAAACAAAGGGAGATCTTTCTTTGAGGTTATGGACTCTAGTAGTTGGAGGCATGATAGTATTGCTCCCAAGATCTTGGTGTAGCAACCAGTCAATATGTGTAAAAGATCAAGGCAAGAAATAGAGAAATGGAAGACCAGAAATGAAGTCATATTAGAAACACTCAAGGGAAGTAAAATCCAAATGCCTAGCTTGAACTTGGCTTGTGTATTTATAAGTAACTTGGGTACAAGACTCCCAAGGAGCTTCCAAGGAAGGTTCTTACTAGGAGCCGCCTTACTTGGAGTGAAAGCTAAACTAGCCATTTACTTGGCATACAAGCTAAGCCAACCATCAGCTTGGTGTACAAGTTACCCTACCCATGGAACTCTTCTCACCAAGAAGCTTCTTAGATTCTTCTAGAATATTCTACCCATAAGCTTCCTAGGTGCTTCTAGAATATTCTTAGGTTCATTTTATCTCCTTTTTGTTATACTTAGCTTAGGCTACTAAATCATTAGCTTCTACTAACTTTTCTACTAACTTCATATCTTTATATCACTAATACAAACCCCTTTATATTACAATATTACAATCTCCATGCATGTCATCAGATCTCATTGAAGTTTAGCTCAAATGAAAGACAACAAGCTATAGATGTGCAAAGTGCTCTTACTTTTTGTAATATGATGACATGATTTTATTTATTCTAAAACCTAATTATCAAAGTATGAATCTTAAAACTTTTTCTTATTTTCACTATTTTTGCAACCAATACCACACGTTGTTGATCCACCAAAACTCCAAGTGTGATGAAGTTTTCATGCTTATTTGTTCAACTTTTCAATAGGACTGGTTACTTGAAATTTCCCATCAATTGAACCTTCTTAGCATATTCATTCAAGCTACATGGCAAAGCCACATGCATCATCATCAACTAGTTATTACATATTCCCACACCACAAGTTGGTGATGTTTTGTTGCCAATGAGTCTTTGAAGTTGTTGATGGCTATTTGAGCATTCTGGATATGGGAAAGATGTTTGTATGTGGTGTCATGAATGGGTTATCCATTCCAAAGAACTTTGTACTTAATATGTTATTGACAACCATGTTGGATGTTTCTTTGGGCAAGAATATAGTCAACTTCATATTCTTCATGATCATGAATAAGGATTGGAGGAGGAAGTGGTGGTTGGATATGAGTAGAAAGGAATATGTAGAATAAAGGGTTTTAACTTTGAAATATAGAAGATAGTATGGATCCACATATGACTAAGAAGTGCAAGTTTATATGCAATAGGAGAAATGATATGAGTAATATCAAATAGACGTATCCAAGAGAAAGCAAGTTTACAAACTTGGGTGTCAAGTGGAAGAAGAAAGTTACTAGAAGAAAACATGACCTTATCACCAATTTGAAAGGTGAGATCACAATGATGTTGATTGGCATATTGCTTTTGCCAATTTTGAGCAACAATAAGATGAAACTTGCCTTGGTGTAAGGACATAGATAGCTTGGACAAGAAGGTGGAAGTATGAAGGACTTGAGATGCAAAGGAGCAAGAAGAGGTAAACAAGTGGATCTTGACCATAATAAAGGAAGAAGAGATAATAGTTGATACTTTCTTGATTTGGAATTATTGTAAGCAAACTTGATAAATGAAATGCAAGTATTCTAATTAGTATGATAAATGATGATAAAGGCACATAGCATATCCTCCAAAGTACAATTTGCTCTTTTTTTGTCCATCAACTTGAGGATGATATGTTATAAACAATGCAAGCTTGGTGCCAAGGAGTTTGAAAAGCACTTGCCAAAAATTTCTAATAAAGCAAGGATGACAACCAAAGATGAGAACCCTTGGCATCTTGTGGTACTTGAAGGTGATGAAGTAGATCTTGCCTAATTTTGGAGCATCAATTGTATCCATGGTAAGCACCAAATGAATATGCTTGTTGGCCTTATCAAAAAACATTATAATGGTAACATGGCCTTGGTCCATCTTTCACAAAGATGTGATGAGGTCTAAGCTCATATATTTCTAATGGGTAAATGGAACTTGGAGTGGTTGAAGGAGTCCACTCCGTTTTTGGTTATTGGCTTTGTTTTGTTGGTAGTTCTCACAAGATCAAACAAAATCTTGAACTTCTTGTGCCATGTTGGACCACCATTGACATTGTAGGGTACTCACGGTCTTGTCCACCCCCATGTGACCAGAAATTGATAGTTCATGGGCCTCTTGAAGGCCCATAAGTTGTAGATCACTTGCCCTTGGAACATAAATCCGGTTCTCATAAAATAAAAGATCCTCCTTGAAGAAAGTGTTTTAATCCTTGTTTTATGTTGCAAGATGACGTTGTACCAAATAAAAGAATGTGTCGTGCGTATATACATCGCTACACAACATACATCGCTGTCAACATCATACACTATAAAAGCACAACTCACACATAAGTCATACATAGACTCTAAAGTGCCACAATAATCAGATTGCTTAACACTTTCAACTCAACTCAACTCAGATCAGTACTTGATCTGTCACTCTATAAACTGCCAACAACTGGGCACTGATTACAGTCAAGCCACACCCACTCAAGCATAGAGAATCCAGGTCACGCTTGCCGGCCTCTGTCCACCATAGCCAGGAACTCGAAGGCTCAACATCAGAGAAGTGAGCTCTCTGGAGATCACCTTCGAAACTATACCCCTTGGACTCGAGCTAGCCCTAAAACCCTAACGGTCCCGCTGACAGCACACTCGACAGTGCAAACGGTGCAAAGTGACGGTGGGCCCCACCGTGAAGTCAGTACCCCGAACACGAAATCTAACCGTCGGAAAGTAGTCCTTGAGAAACAGCTAGAATAACTCTAACTACCATCACTGGAACTCTAGTGTCCGAGCATCTAGATGCGGAACTACAAATGGTGTGACAGCTGTCGTGCGTATATACATCGCTACACAACATACATCGCTGTCAACATCATACACTATAAAAGCACAACTCACACATAAGTCATACATAGACTCTAAAGTGCCACAATCGCCCCCCTAGCTGGCAGTTAGGTCCCTCTAACTCCAGATAGCCATCTACTCTAAGTATATGGTATACCCTCTAATGGGCAAAGATCAGGAGGCCGGGTGCTATGGAGCCCCATCGTTAGTCGCCTGTCTGCAATCTATACCATATAAAGAATGAACTAGCTATAGGTCAAGTACATCTAGGACATAACCACTGTCCCTGAGGAACCACCGTGAGGGGAGGAGTCATACATGCCATATGCCATCCTCTCGAACAGCTATCACACACTAACATAGTAGCAGCTCCACCAGAAGAGCCACATAACATACACCTCAAGCCTGCACGTACAAGTGCCAAGCTTGGATCCATAGTACCATCAATGTTTGGGAGGTGGCATGGCGCACAATTGCGCACATGATCCTTCCAAACAACACCATCACGTCCTTCTAACACAAGGACTCCAGATGGCAAAACCTCGCGCACTCTCAAGATAGTGTGGCCTGTAGAAACATCAAGTGTCGTCGGTGCTGTCGGTTGTAGATATACATAGTCGCCTGGATGAAATCGACGGATCGAGGGTCTATAACCTCCTCCTCGAATGGTAGCATAGCGTAAAGTATCTCTATGCTGAGCAATCGCCAAGTTCTCAAAGGCCATTGGCATCACTCTCCGAAAGATCTCTGCCCGTTGAGAACATGCGCTCATCCATACATCGGGGTCATCCAAGTCCAAAACTACAGTAGCATCTCGACGAATGGCTGCAGGTAAATCTGGATCTTGTCCATAGAGTAGAAAGTATGGAGAGAAGGATGCTAAGGAGGCTTGCCGGCTGAACCGATAGCCCATGGCCAACCAAGGTAGCTGGAGATCCCAATCTCCCAAGTGGCCTCTCTGCAAACCATACTTTCGCAATCCTCTCTTCACCGTCTGAACCACTCTCTCTGCTAAGCCATCTGCCTCAGGGTGATCTCGGGATGTAGTACGATGATCAATCAAAGCCTTGTCACACAAGACTTGAAACTCTCTCAAGAACTCTGTACCCTGATCAGTCAAAACCTCAGCTGGTGCACCAAAATGACTAAGAACTCGATCCAGGAACGAGTAAGCTGTCCCTTCACTAGACTTGTCAGGAAGTGCCAATCCACTCAATCCACTTGGAGAAGTGCTCCACCATCACCAAAACATACCGATGATGTCTCACAGTCAGCGGTAAAGGTCCGGCGAAGTCCAAACTCCAACGGTAACCCAATCCCATGATAGGTAATGGGTGTAACTGTGGCGTAGGAGCATTGAATGATGCTCTAACTCGGTCACAAACCACACATCTGGCAACAAACTGTTGTACCTCGGTCTGCATACCGCGCCACCAATAATGACTCTGGAGTAAGCTATATGTACGCTTTACTCCAAAATGTCCTAGCTCCTCATGAGCATGACGGACCAACTGTGGTCTTTGTGATGGAAGTGGTACTACTCGCACTCTACCATCCTCCCATACACGCAAAAGGTGTCTACCCTCCAATCTGAACCGTCTGGCTCGCTGAAGAACACGGTCTCTCTCCTTGGCCCCAACTGTGCCACCCACAACACCAGTGCAAAGATAGTCCATCACTAAGACATCATCATGAATGTCTCGCTGAACTGTACCAATATCTTCACTCTCTGGATCTGTGACCTCAATAACTCCTCCTGTATGCGCTGAGAGAGATACCACCAAAGTCTCTGCAAATATACATAGAAAGGCTGATGCATGCCAACCTGGCACCATCTCCTCATCTGTCTCACCATGCCAACGTGCTCCGGTCTGATCCTGCTGGCTGGGACATGGGTTTCTACTCAACCCATCTGCATCACGGTTCACCACTCCAGGTCTGTAAACAACCGTGAAATCATACTCCTGTAAAATCAGAGCCCATCGTGCAAGCTTCCTTGAAAGCTTGTCGGAATCCATCAACCACTTCAGCGGCTGATGATCAGTGATGAGAGTGAAGGGGTTACCAAATAGGTAACATCGGAAATGTGCTACTGCCCAAACTGCTGCCAAGCACTCTCCCTCATATGAACTATACTTCGCCTCCGCTGAATTGTTGGAGCGACTAGCATAGGCCACCACAAACTCCTTCTCCTCATCATCATGCTGGGTGAGCACCGCTCCAGGCCCCAACATACTCCAATCAGTGTGAACCTGAAATGGTTGTCCCCTGATCGGTCTCCTCAAAATAGGAGCAGATGTCAACCTCTCCTTGAGCTCTACAAAAGCTCTCTCCTGCTCATCTCCCCACCACCACTCCTGTGTAAGCTTGGTCAGCTTCGTCAAGGCCTTGGCAATAACATAAATCCTCTAACATAGCGGCGATAGAAGTTTGCCAACCCAAGGAATGCTCGCACTCTGCTCACATCCGTAGGCCGAGGAATACGTGCAATAGCCTCCACCTTGGTCTGCTGGACACCAAGTCCTCCGGGGTAGATAGTGTGACCCAAATACTCAACCTGCTCATGGAAGAACCTACACTTCCCAGGATGTAATTTGAGTCCATGAGATCTCAACCTCTCAAACACCTCCAACAATTGTCGCTCATGCTCCTCCACAGTAGTGCTATACACCAAAATGTCATCAATATAGCACCGAGCAAAATCCAGTCCAGCTAGGATCCTATCCATGACCCTCTGGAACTCAGCAGGAGCATTCTTCAACCCAAATGGTAAGAATCTCCATTGATATAACACATCCTTGCCGTGAGGATCAATAGCCCAAAATGCTGTCTTGGACTTATCCTCCTCCCTGATTGGCAACTGATGATATCCCGCTCGAAGATCCAAAGTACTGAAGACCTTTGCATGCCCAATCGCATCAAAAATCTCCTCCGGTGTAGGCATGGCATACCGATCAGCCCTGGTCTGTCGGTTGATAGGACGGTAATCTCCACACATCCGCCTATCTGTATAGTTGCCATGCATATCCTTCTTGGCTGGCATCACTGTCGCTGATGCATACTCTCCATGTGAAATCTCCACCAAACCAGCCTCAAAAAGGTCACTACTCCGGCTCTGAATCAATGTCCTCTCCATATCACTATATCGATAAGGACGTCGGAAAACTGGTGTGTCGCTAGTCAGCTCAATCCGTATAACAGGTCCCTTCAGAGCACCCAAATCCTTCATACTGAAGGCAAAACAACTCGTGTGACTCCTCAAGAACCTCCAAACCCTCCGTCTTTCCTCTCCAGTAAGCTTGGGTCCAAGATCTGGCTCCCAAGCATCCTCTGTAACTATAGTAGGAGTGGAAGACGTACTGACTGGCTGCTACACTGGGCCCTTGGGAGCAATGGTGTCATGCTCCCGACCACTAGAGGTCCCAACCTCTGTGTGAAAAACTCCCTCCACTCTGGCTGCAAGCTCCATACGTCCTCTGGCTGCATCCCATGTGGACCAAGGGTGTAATCCAAGTAGCCCACGCTCACCTGGATGGACTCCAAGTAGACCACTCTCCCTAGTAGCTACTGGATGTGTCCCAAGAATACCATGTCCACTCGGTCCATCGCCCCCAGCATGTGCCTGAATCGTCTCGATAGGCACAGGGCTCACAAGTGTCCGAGTGGTGATGCCTATCAAGCGCATCCTACGCTGCTCTGCCAAACCAAGGCTTACAATCCAGGTCAAACAGTTCAGGTCCATAGCCTGACCTAACACCTGACGCCTGGATGCCTCTGACACTGCTGGAACAGCGGTAATACCGGTGCGAAAACCCATCGCCCGCTCTCTCTCATCAGCATTGGGCTCCACCAACTACTGTAACTATGAGTCCCAAACAAGTCCAGGTCCTCCCTCTCAAAAAGCATGAGAGCCTGGGAAACTCATGAGTGTGGGAAATGCAGCTCTAGGCTGTCCAACTAGGTTCACCACTGCCATAGGTGACCTATCAGCCACTACCACTGTCTGAGACTGACGCCCAACATCCAAGATATCATCAACAAGGATGTGGTCAAGTCGCTGAATCCCATCATAACTACGATGTAGAACCTCTCTGGGTAAAAGGTTCGTCCACCAAAGATGAAGACGATGAGCCCGTGATCCCACTCTGGCTGCATCTAACAATACAGCAGGTCCCATCCAAGAATGGACCTGATGTGTACTCGCCACCACTCTAGTGCGAGAATCACCCATCAATGGAACGTTCTCCAAAAGGTAAGCTGGAGAAACAGACTGATGAACCTGGAGATGTCGTAGTATCCGTAACATCTCCCAAAACACACCAGAACGAGGATCTTGAAGACCCAAACCGCAGCCCGCCCGTGTATGTCCCTGACATGGCCATCCAGAAATCACCAAGTGAATAGGCCCATGTCTCTCTAGGTCATGCGCCCCCAATAAGGAAATGTCTCCTGGTAAGGCCTTCTAGTAACCTCTGATTGCTGACATCGGTAATAACTCCGGATACCGATAGGCCAAGTGTGCCACATGATGTAGAGAGACTTGCCTAGCAGTCTCATCTCTCTCTACATACAAGTACCTCTGTACTCGGATACCCGCCTGTAACACCGCAGCTAGTCCGGTGCTGATCCCACCAAACAACTCCAATAGGCATATCCCCTCTACTGGATACTGCCAAGCAATGAGTGTGGTATCCAGAGGTGTCAAAGCAATCGCCTCTGGAGGCTCATCCTCACACTCATCCCCTGATGGTACAAAGGCTCCACTCCAAGCCTGCTGCACCAACTGATCTGCATGCTGCTGCAATGCCTCCTCTGAACTCCACAATGGAACATCCAAGGTGGATGGAACAATCCCACTCGTACTCCATAGCCGAGTGATCTCCTCTGGTACTGGAGTATCCTCTACATGGGCGTTCCCCTCCAACAAGTCACCAGGCCAAGTAACTGCACCGCTGAAAGCCAAAACTGATGCTGCCATGGTCCCGGACTGTAGTGAGCCAAGACTGCCACTACTGAAACGTACTGGTAGGCGACATACCCGTCCCTCACCAGACAGGCAACCAGGTCTATAAGAGGCTGTCTCCTCCCAATAGTCAATACTGAAACCCATAGGGTATAACACTGCTCCCCCAACTAGCACATCATAGGACTCAGCTATCGTCGCAATAGCCTGAGCTCTCACCATTGAGCTATCAGTCGGATGACCAGGCTGAACCTGGACAACAAGCTCTCCATGTGTGATGTACTGTGTCGAACCACCACCAAGAGATGTCTGGATCTGAAATGGACACCTCTCCACATCGGTCTTCCATAACTCCAGACCAACAACTGCAGCCTTCCCCAACATAAGGGGCTGCGCACCAGAGTCTAACAAGACTCTCTGTGGTGTATAGACCTTCCCTGAAGGTCCCACCAAACAAAAGATCCCCCTCTGGTTATCCAATAGGACAACACCAGGTGTAAACCGCGCTCTCTCAAAGGCCGGTCTAGCTGGCAACTCCTCCAGTCTAGCCGCTGCTGCCTGCCATAAACCACTGGTCGCTGAACAGATCCCATGCTCCTCAACCAAGTCAGCTCCACTACCAACCACCTCTGCTCTAGTAGTAGGAACTGCACCATCCCTACTCTCACACAACTTGGCAGCCAACTGGAACACTGGGGCTGGGTCAACTCCCAATGTAAACATGTCACTGGCTGAAAATAAAGGATGCCGCATAATCAGCTGAGCCGCCCCCAACATCATGCTAGACTCAGTCTGTGTAGTAGCAGGTGGTTGACTAGCAGGTACTCCATCACCACCTACCACACCTGCACTCGGACGTCTAGGAACCATGGATGTCATCTGCAATACCTCAGATAGCGTGAAAGACTGGGGAAGTCTGACCTGTCTCCCAACCTCCCCTCTCTGTGGGTCCAACTCCACTGATGCTCCTCTAGGCTCTCGAGCACGTACTGCACTCCTAGTCACTGCTGCAGATGCATCCACCTGTGCTGCTCCGCACATGAAGTCCAAAGCATCTCTATCACCAGCATATGAGGTGGAAGCCTCAGCACCCGAATCTGATCTCCTTTGAGCAATAGCCATACTAGCCAATCTCTGCTCCAACTGCTCAATCCGAGTAGCCATAGCTGTGTCAGAAGTAAGGGCAGGTACCGCACTCCTACTAGGTGTAGATCCTCTACCACCACCTCTACCACCTCGTCCTCCATGAACTGGAGCTCCTCTACTACCTGTCATAGCAGCCCTACCACTCCGTAACTCCGGGTGTAGGTCAAAACACCGGTCACTAGTGTGACCAAATCTGTGGCAATGCTCACACTGCCTCTGTGCTGGTTGTGATGCACCAGAGGTATCAGGTCCGCTGCCCTGAGTACACTCTCTCCTATGGTGAGGTCCACCACAAGTCCAACAAGCAACACCACCACTCATTGGCTGCTGTTGACCAAAAAATGAGGGTAAGGGTCTAACTCCACTAGGCCCTCCACTCGCTCCATAGGATCTGGGCTGTCCACCCTGTCCTCAAAAACCAACTGGGCGTGGTGCACTCTGCTGCACTCTAGAAGAAGTCACAACCGTGGATGAGGTCTCTCTACCAAATCCAGCTGTCACCACTCTCTCCTCCACCATGTTGAGCTCAATACGCTCAGCCAAACCAAAGACTACTGCCAAAGTGGGCGAAGTAGCCTGCAACAACGTAGCATCACGAACTCTACGTCGCAACTCCCTGTCCAGTATCCCATACCAAAACTGGACTGCCTGGGCCTCAGTAACTCCCTGAGTGAAACTGATCAGCCGCCTCATGCGAGTGTATGCCTCGCGTAGGCTCTCTCCAGCCTTTCGCTGGAACTCCTGCAAGCTCCTCAGCTTGTCAGTCCGCACTCCCTGGTAGTTCTGCCTCAAACATAGGAAGAACTCAACCATGGGGTTAAACCCCGGTACCACACCACCTCCTGCAGCGGTACCTCCACTCGTAGTAGCACTATCTCCAGCTAGTGCACCTCCACCAACACTACTCGAGCTAGACTCGTAGGTACAGCCAACCTACTCCTGGCCACCGAACTTGAAGTGATGGAGACATAGAGTGGAGACCAATACTGTCTCCATAACTCAATCTCCTCCAAATGAGCTCTCCTGAACTCATGGTAGTCGTCCATCGGTGGACCCTCCAAGTGCTGAAACAACCCCTTCCATGCCATGAAGGGTGTGAACAAAGTCGGGTTCCGCATCTGCTGCAGATCACACCAACTATCGAACTCCTGGATGAAATCATCCAACTCAATAGTACCCACTGTACCAGAGTAACGCCTAGGGCCTTTGGAGGCCCCATAAATCTTGTCCATGTCCCACAACAACGGTGCGGACACACCAAGTGCACTCTCAACTAAATCAGCTCCTATGTCGAACTCCAACTCAGAGCCAATCTCCTCCCTCACTGGGACCTGAGATACAGGCTGATACCGAGCACCACTCCGAGTAAACCCACTGCGTACTGCAGGGCTAACTCCTCAGGAATCTCCAAAGAACTCCGTCGTGACCACGTAACTGCAACAGCAAACCCGAACCACCAATTGCAACCGCAAGTCGCAACTGCAAGTGCCCCACCAAGTGTCAACACCAACTAGACACCACCCACTAATGTAACTCTAACCGAGATAACTACACTAGGGGAAGGGCAACCTGTAACCTGCCATCATAACACGCACTCCCACGGTCTGCAGGTCATCACTTCCTGCCTCACCGGAGAGAAACAAAGGTAGTCTGACTGGTCATCACTCCAACCTCACCACCGAGAGCACACCAGAGCACCAACGCTCAAAAGTCAAGGCACCTCACACAAACATGGTGCACAAACAAGAAGCAGAGAATGGAGGGGATCCAATCACAAGAAATCTAAACGAAAACCCTCCATCTCATAACACAACACGGGACTGACTCTGCCACCATTTGGCATTTGACATAAGAGTAGTTCGTATCTAAGTCCTAAGCTACCAGGATCACCAAGAATGGGATCAAACTGCCTCTCCTAGCCAAAGCTACATGTGTATAGATAACAGTGGCACAGTCACTATGACAACAAGTGAGGGTGGACCAGTTGTCTAGGGCACCAGTCTAGGAACAAGAGATCTAGGGGTCAAACCCTATTTCGCACAATCTAGCAAGAAAGGCAGATTTTGCCAACCAATGACCAAGATCTACACTAAACTAGCTAGCCTCACGCCAGCAAGCTGGCTTGCTGGCCCTTCTAGGCCTTCGTAGCCTCTCATAGCCCACAGCCCTATGCCTCGAAGCCTCTAAACGCCGAAATTCAGCCAAATGAGGCCTTTCTTGTTGCCACTTCGAACCTCCTCCAAAATTGGCAAAACTTCTCCAAATCTGTGAAACTCCTCCAAACTAGCAAAACTTCTCCAAATCTGGCCAAACAGCGAAACTCCTCCAATTTTGGCCCAAAATCTGACATAAAATCTGACGTAAACCCTAAAGATGGATGTCCGCCAAATCCCCCGCTAACTTTCCACTCGAGCCAAATTGACAAAACGGGTTTTTCCAAATCACAATTTCATGAGAAGAGCTTTCCAACTCCACCTTCAATTTCACTTTCTGAGCCCAACTCGTAGCAAATTGGTCCTGCCTTCACCTCCTGAGCTCAAAATCACAACACTGCTCGAAAATTGCTCCTTCTTTGCTTGAAATTTGGCCAACGCTTCCGCACACCGTCCGCCTAACTGCCAAATTTGCATCAACTACACGAGCTTCTGCACACTAGGGAAACATAGAACCTGAATCGAGCTACCACGATCCACCAAGCTTGGAGATACCACCAACACTCAACGTTCCTGCACCCGATTTCCCCCTGACTTCACTTCTCTGATGTAATCAGATTGCTTAACACTTTCAACTCAACTCAACTCAGATCAGTACTTGATCTGTCACTCTATAAACTGCCAACAACTGGGCACTGATTACAGTCAAGCCACACCCACTCAAGCATAGAGAATCCAGGTCACGCTCGCCGGCCTCTGTCCACCATAGCCAGGAACTCGAAGGCTCAACATCAGAGAAGTGAGCTCTCTGGAGCTCACCTTCGAAACTATACCCCTTGGACTCGAGCTAGCCCTGAAACCCTAACGGTCCCGCTGACGGCACACTCGACGGTGCAAACGGTGCAAAGTGACGGTGGGCCCCACCGTGAAGTCAGTACCCCGAACACGAAATCTAACCGTCGGAAAGTAGTCCTTGAGAAACAGCTAGAATAACTCTAACTACCATCACTGGAACTCTAGTGTCCGAGCATCTAGATGCGGAACTACAAATGGCGTGACAAATGGAGTCTTGTTGTAAAGTAGTTCTAAACTCATTGTGGATCTTGGAGTTAGTCAATATTGTAGTAATTGCTATTGTTGTGAGAGATTCAAGAAGAATCTTGAAACCAGGTCTCCTAACAAAGCATCAAGAATGACATGGAACTTTCTTGGTTTGTATTCAAGCTTGATTCCAAAAAATTAGTTTCTTGTCCCATTGATAATGACTACTCTTCATGTGCTTTGAATGTTAGTTTTGCAACAAGGGTTTGTGATCAATTTGCACTATCACTTGTTTCCCCAAGAGATAATGTCACCACATTTTTTTGCATACACCATTGCTAATTTTTCTTAACCTTGAGGTGAAAAATTCTATTATATTGCATAAGTCATCAAGATACAAAGGCTATGGGATGCAATCCATCTAAGAATACCACTTGCAACACATCTTCAATGGCAAAGTGAGA
Organism: Lunularia cruciata; assembly: GCA_948567375.1. Lineage (NCBI taxonomy): Eukaryota > Viridiplantae > Streptophyta > Marchantiopsida > Lunulariales > Lunulariaceae > Lunularia > Lunularia cruciata. The sequence goes on along the minus strand of OX419757.1, from coordinate 63,433,956 downwards.
AACATCAAAATCAACCATACAAGGTGGTTGAGAATCATATAGTTGGAGGATGTGTCATGAAGACACCATATCTTTAAGCTTCTTGAATGCATCTTTTTTGCTTAGTATTCCATTCAAAGCTTGCTATCTTCTCCAAGAAGTCAATTAATGTTGTAGCTACATGGGCAAAATAATGGATGAACTATCAATAAAAACTTACTAATCCGTTAAATTTCCAAACTTCTACATCATCCTTAAGAGTAGGCTAATTAGTAATGGTGTTTATTTTCTCCACTTCTATCTTGATCCTTCCATTGAGACCTTATGGCACAAGAAGGTAACTTCCTTTTGCCAAAAATTGCACTTTGACTTCTTGCAATAGAATTTCCATTGGCATAGTCTTCTCAAGACTTCTTGGACGTGGTTCTTGTGTTCTATCTCCATCTAAGTGTAAATCAAAATGTCATCCAAGAATACTACCATGTATCAATCCAATAGTCTATCTAACACCCAATGCATTTGATCCATCAAGACTACTAGAGCATTAGTGAGCCCAAATTTTAAACCCTCCATTTGAAATGCTCATATATCTTGTACAAAAGGTGATCTTTTGTGCATCTTCTCCATCAATTAGAATCTACTAGTAGCCACTTTAAATATCTAACTTTGAGAAGTATTGAGTTCCACTCAATTGATCCAACAAGCTATCAATTTGAGACAAGGCATATATATTCTTCCTAGTTTATTTATTGAGACCACAATAGTGAATACAAAATCATAGTACTCCATCCTACTTTGGGATATATAGTACTAGTGCTCTCCAAGACGGTGAACTATGTCACATGGAATCTTTCCTTAAAAACTCAATAAATGTTATTCAAAGCTATTCTAACTCCTTTGGTGATACCGATAGATTGGTCTACTCACTAGAGTCCTACTTGGCAATAGTTTGACCTTGAAAGGCATTCATTGATCAAAGAGTAGCCCCTTTGGAAGATCATCCAAAAGCATATTTTCAAACTCTTGCATTATCTTATCAACCATTTCCTGTTGAGGCTTCTAATCCTCATTAGATTTTCCTTGTGTAATTGGCTTCATCCAACAACAAAAATAAAAATATCTTCTTCTAAAGCTTTCTCTACAACCGCTTCATTTTGGGATTGAGTATTTTTAAGTGTCTTACTCAGAGGTGCCCAACAATCTAATTGGTAATTCTTACCTTGGTGTTATGCTTGAATATATCAGAGGTGCAAAACAATCTAATTGGTAATTCTTACCTTGGTGTTATGCTTGAATATATCATCAGACTGAACCTTAAATTGAATGATCAAATTGAACCTTATGATGTTCAAGCCAAGTAAGACTTGGAATGATATCTTAGTGTAAAGTGGCTACTACAAATCTCATTCTTCTTTATGAGACATTGCTCTTTCTATTTGTTGGTATTGTTGTTTCCATTGCTCATCATGATCTTAGTTGTCCAACAATTGAGTAAGATGCTTGATTTGTTGATGCATAACAATGATAACTTTTGGCATTGCTACCATGATTATTAATCTATAAAACTACCATCTTTTAACTACTTAAATAAACATTATAGAACAACAAAATCCACTACTAGAATGCAACACATCCACTACTCTCCATAAGTTACAATTAGAAGGATCAAAGGTTCATTGAACAAGTTGATTGTGTTCAAAAGAATTTGACCAAAGCATGAAATGATGAATTGGGTGAACTAGTGCTTTGGTAATACACACACAAAAATCCCAATGGTTTGAGTAAATGGATTTGGTAGTCAATAGATTTTTTCCATCCCATTCCTACTCTAATACCAATATAAAAGACCAAGGAGAGAAATAGAAGAATAGAAGTCACATTGGAAATGCTTGAGTGAGGGAAACTCCAAATGCCTAACTTGAGCTTAGCTTGGGTATTTATAGATAATTTGGGTACAAGATTTCCAAGGTAGGTTCATACTAGGAGCTTCTTTACTTGGATTATAAGCTAAGCTAATTTTTTACTTAGCATATAAGCTAATCTAGTTATCAACTTGGCTTACAAGTTACTTTACCCTTAGAAGGTTCTTAGAAGCTTCTCACCAAGAAACTTCCTAGGTGCTTCTAGAATATTCTACCCACAAGCTTCTTAGATACTCTTAGAATATTCTTAAGCTCATTTTACCCCCTTTTTGCTCTATTTAGCTTAGGCTACTAACTCATTAGCTTCTACTACCTTGTTTGCTAACTCTTGATTATTAAATTTAGTCTTCTACCTTTAAAGTAGTTATAAAGGATACCTAGGAGCCAAAAATTAGACTCAAGCTCACAAGAAGAGTAAATATAGAGTTTGGAGATTCTTGAGGAGTTATATAAGTTATTTTACCTTTAGTATGAAGAATTTGGATGCTCTAAAGGGACCTATTAGTTACATTGAGGTGACTAGTGATACATTAATCTTTTGACATCCATACAAATATAATGACATAAAGAGAAACTTGATTTGGAGCAAGAGTTGGAAAGTTTTTGAAGCTACTTTGGTAGAGATCTCACATGGAGAGTATGCTTTAGCCATAGTAATGCAAACCAAGAATGATATGCATGAAAATTGTATGATATGTGGATGTGTGGAGATTATTTTCCAATAAACCAATAGAATTGGGCTAATTGGTATGTTATGCTAACATTGAAGTAGATCTTTAATGCAATTGGGTATGTAAAAGTCTTTAGTATTTTGAATCTTTGAGCAAAATATCATCAATTGCCAATCAAGGAGGAAGACAAGTCTAAGATAGCATTCTAGGCTATTGATTATCATGGAAAGAATGTATTGTATCACTGGTCATTCTTACCAAATTCTAAAGAGTTCTGGATTATCTTAGCAAGATTGGATTTTGCTTGATGCTATGTTGATGTTATTTTGGTCTTTAGAGTTATTATGGAGGAGCATAAGAGATATTTGTTATAGGTGCTAGAGAGATTGAGATCTCATGGATTCAAGTTACATCTTAGGAAGTGCAATTTCTTTGAAGAATGAGTTGAGTATTTAGGTCACACTATCTACCTTTGCAGAATTGGTGTTCAATAGACCAAGGTGGAGTCTATTGCATGTATTATTTAACCTATATATGTGAGTAGGGTGCAAGAATTCTTTGGATTTGAAAATTTTTATTGGCAATATATGAGAGGATTTAGTACAATTGCCAAGGCTTTGACAAAGCTTACCAAGCTTACAAAAGAATGGTGTTGGAGAGATGAGCAAGAGAGTTCTTTTGTGGAACTTAAGGAGAAGTTGACATCCTTTTTTATTCTTAAGAGACCAATTAGAGGATATTTATTCAAGGTTCATACTAATTGGAGTGTGTTAGGGCTTTTAACAATGCTCACCAAACAGGATGATGAGTGGAAGGAGTTTGTGGTGGCCTATGCTAGTTGCTCCAACAATTCTTCAAAGGCCAAGTACAATTTTTATGAGAGGTAATGCTTTGCAACAATGTGGGCAATACATATATTTTATTACTTTTTTAGGAACCCCTTCACTGTTATCATTGATCATCAACCACTAAAGTGCTTAATGGAGTCTGATAAGCTTGTAAGGAAGCTTGCATGATGGGTTTTGATTTTACAAGAGTATGATTTCACGGTTTTTCAAAGACCTAGAGTGGTGAACCATGATGCAAATGGGTTGAGTAGGAATCCATGTACCATCCAATAGGATAAAATATTGAGCATGTTTGCATGGTGAGACAAAGGAGGAGATGGTTTATAATAATATGGAATTAGTAGAGGCTAATAAGTTAGTAAAATAAGCCAAACATAACTAGGAATTATAAGAATATTCTTGAAGTATCTAGGAAGCTTCTTGGTCAAATGTTCTAGAAACACTTTGGAAGCTTCTTGGTGGGAAGCTTTTAGGTACCTTCTAAGGATAAGGTAACTTGCACGTCAAGTTAATAATTTGCTTACCTTGTATGTCAAGTAGGCAACTTCTAATAGGAAGCTTCTTTGATAGCTTCTTGGGGAGCTTAAGTTGCATTCCAAGAATGTGGTTTTGTGAGGGAAGATTTTCAAGAGCTTTGTGTTATTTTGTTATAAATACCAAAACCCAAGCTCATGCTTAGCATTAGAGTTTTCTTTTCTTGAGTATTTCCCATGTGACCTTTCCTTCCAAACTTCTATTCTCTTATTTCTCTCCTTGGTATTTTACATTGTTATTAGAACAAGACTAAGATGGATGGAATCTATGGACTACCAAATCAGTCTCTCCCAAAATATTGGGATTTTGGTATCCATGTTCTATCAAAATATCATTTATAGCAATTCATCACTTTTTGCTTTGGCAAAGATATTTTGAATTTGGTCACCTTGTCTGATGAACCATTGATCCTTCCAATTACAACTTTTGAAAGAGTGGTGGATGTGTCTCATTTACATGTTAACCTAGATAATTGCAAGTAGATAATTGAGAGAGAGTTTAGTCATGGTAGTAATGCCCAAAGTTATCATTGCTATGTAGTAATAAATTGAGCATCTTAACACATTGTTTGAAGAGAAAGATCATAACAAGCAATGACAAGAGCAATTGGAGAGAGAAGAGTTTTGAGAAGGAGAAAATTATGTCTAGTTCCCAAAACCAAAGGTCTTTGAAGGCAATAATCTACCAAGTGCAATAAAGAACTTTGTGTTCAATTGTGAATGTTATTTTGAGACCACAAATCTCCTCAAATCCACTTAGCTTCAAGTCAACTAGATGGAGAAGAAAAACTATGATGGTGATTCCAAGAGGAGAAAATGTAATGATAATTTGTTGCTCTAATTTTGACATGAGAAAACTGCAAAAATGCAATTATTGGGCAAATCCAATCTTTGAATGTTGCACAAGCTACATGAGATTGATTGGTAGAATTGAGACATATTGGTTTAGTGAGAATTATATTTTTCAATCCTAAAACACCCTGATGTTGATCCTTGACATACAAGAAGATGAAACTATAGGTTGTTTTAGGAGAGGCTTGAAATTGTGCACCAAATTAGAAGTAATCGTATTTTGTTGTAATTTTCTTTTCTCCCTTTGGGAATAAACCAGGTGCCTAGTTGTGGAGCTTACAAATCAAAGGTTATACCTAGATCTATCACTACTAGTTTGAGCCTATGTGTTAGCCCAACCATTGGTACCTTCTACTCCTATTTCCAGTCTTCCTTCTACCAAGTAAGTGAATAATGAGCAACCTGACTTGTCATCATAACACTCACTCATAGTCCATTGGTCATCACTTCTAGCATAACCAAGGAGAAACATACATCATGCTTAGAAGAAAAGAACCTAAAAGCAATGCATGAACACCAATCCAAGCTAATTGGGCGTATATTTAAGTATGTAAGCATGGAGAGGATCTAAACATAAGAATTTTAGCAACAACTCTCTATGAGCTTCATAGTCTTCTTGCTCTATTTACAACAACTTGAAATGAGCTTCATAGTCTTCTTGCTCTATTTACAAGCTAATTTCAATTTGTACTCCAATTTGCATCCAATTTTTCTTTCAAAAAACAAGGTTTGAGCTTGCAAGGGCCAACTAACATGAGGTTGGTTGTTGACATCTAGACTTCATCTCCAACATTGAACTCCATGTGCCTACAATATGCATTTTCATATTGTTTTTGTAGATTGTGGATGATCTACAACTTGTGTTTGGCATTCTACACTCCTTGTTGGATTTTGGAAACAAAAATGTTGACAACATCTACCTTGGTATCCATTGGGTGGATCTTCATCAAGCTCAAAGGTGTGAAAGGATGCTCTCCATACATGAGGAAGAACAGTGTGGCATGTGTAATGTTCCAAGGATAGAGAAACACAATGGACAAAACACTAATTCTACACTCAAAACTCTAATGCACCAAGAGAGCGCCTTCTCTTTAGTATATAATCAAAGAGGATCTCCTCCAAGGAAGTGCCACCATAGGATTAGTTACATGGATAGGTGACCTTTCAGCAAGCTCCACCCTTAGATTACTTGCTTGGATGGGTGACATGTCGGTCTTGGTCCCATTTGGTTGGTCAAATAGGTTGAGTAGAGGGAATCTTTTAGGGAACCTTCTTGTAGGAATCTCAAAATCACATGGGTGAGGTACTGTTTGAAAGCTCTTGGTGAGAAAAACTAGAGGGGAGGGAAGGCCAAACTCTCCTAGTTTAAGGGGAGGGGGAAACAATTGCACAATTTTTAGGTCTAATTCATCCGTTTAGGCCTCCAAAATTGCCTTTGAAGTTTTTAGGCCTATTTGGCTTTTTCTCTATGACTAAAAGTTCTCTTTTGGTGATACTTCTATCTGATCTACTTTCTCCATCCTATGTAACATTCTTCCATATATTACCACCACAAGTTTCACCTTTAGATCATATGCCTAGCTATTGATTCCAAAGTTTCCAAGCATGTTTTGGTTTCTAGCTTATTAGTAGAAGTACTCTTTTGGTGATAACTCTATCTAATCTACTTAGTCCATCATGTATAACATCTTTCCAGACATTATCAAACCAAATTTTTAGCTCTAGATCATCTATCTAGCTATTGGTATATCTAGCTACACTATATAGATGCATTCATTGAATTGTTGAATGCAAATTCCACCAATGGGAGTAAGGTGTCCCACCTTTCTTGCTCCTCTAAGGTGAAGCCTTAGAACATGTCTTCAATAGTGCAATTAGCCAATTTGGTTTTGAAGAAACCAAAGAGTGTTCTCCAAAACAAAATAGTGAATTGAGTGCCTCTATCAATGATGAGCATTCAAGATAAGGCATGGTGAGAAAAGTCTACATCTAAGTACAATTGAGCTAATTATGGAGCAATCACATCCTTGGTGGTAGGATGCACATGAATCATTTTTCTAAGGCAATCAACAAAGACTAGAGTCAAGGTGGTCTTGGACAATTCATAAACCAGATCTATGCTTACCTATTCCCAATGTTGTGTAGGAGTAGGAAGGGGTTGAAGGAGTCTTGCAGGAGCTTGATTAGAAGCTTTATTTTGTTGACATAATAGGCAGCTTCAAATGTACTCCATCACATCATTGCTCATCTTGGGCCAATAGTAATGGCATTTGGTTACATCCAAGGACTTGTCCACTCTTACGTGACCTAGAATGGCAAAATCATGACATTTTGCTAGGATGGCGGTTCTTATGGCCATGTCCTTTAGGATCCATAACCTACCATCACAAAAAGCAAGTCCTCGGGTACGAGTGATGCCTTTGGATGATCAAGCTCTTATAATCTATGGGTTAGTGTAATACCAAGAGCTAGCCATATGATCTAGATGTAAAATTTGGTTTGGTAATATCTAGAATGATGTTATACATGATGGTCAAAATAGATCAGATACAAGTATCACCAAAAGACTACTTCTACCAATAGAGCAAAAACCAAAATAGACTTGAGAACCTTAGAACCAATAGCTAGATATATGATTTAAAGGTGAGAATTGGTTTGGTAACATCTAGAAAGATGTTACACATGATGGACTAAACAGATCAGAAAGAGGTATCACCAAAAAGGGACTTCTATAATAAAGTAGAAACCGAAATATGCCTGAAATCTTTGAAGGCAATTTCGGAGACCTAAATGGATGAATTAGGCCTTGAAAATGTGCACATTTCCCCCTCCCCCAAGAAATGAAAGTTTGGCCTTCCCTTCCCCCTAGCTTGTCTTGTTGAGAACTTTCAAATGGTACCTTACTCACATGATTCTGAGACTCCTATAAGAAGATTCCCTAAAAGATTCCCTCTGGTCAAAGCTTGTTTGACCAACCAAATAGGACCTAGACCGACATTTCACCCATCCAAGTAAGTAATCTAAGGGTGGAGCTTGCTGATATATCACCTATCTGTGTACCTAATCCTATGGTGGAGCTTCCTTGGAGGAGATCCTCTTTGTCTATATAATAAAGAGAAGGTGCTCCTTTGGTGCACCAAATGTTGAGTGTGTAATTTGTGTTTCTCTCTCTTCTCTTCTCTTGTACTCAGAGTATTACAATGGTATCAAAGTGAGTGTCTTAGTCCAAGAGAGTGGATCACCCCTCTTGGAAGAGCACAAACTACTGAAATTGAGTAATTTGAGGGGGAGAATATATAGTAATTGCTAGACTTAGGAAGGACTTTAGAGAGCGGACAAGATAGATGCACTGGGAGGACAATTTCCCGCACCTAGCTTTCCATTCCTGAATCCATTCCACATCAAGGTTATGTACATCCAGCGTGAGCAAATGAAGGTATCGCTAGTTTATCACTTTGGTATAGAATTCATGGATAGAGTGATGAACTCACCAAACCCGGTTATTCTACTTGTGGTGATATATGACAGAGAGTGGGATTTGACAATCTACATTCTACTATGATGATATGGATGTGAATGTCCCAAATCCTCTCCCTTCAACAGTCAAGTAGAAATCCATTATGTAGTGAGACCAAAAGTGATATTTAGATATTTTATGGTTAGAAATGTTGGCAAGGAGTATTATCAATGAGTGATAGCTTCTGAGGTCCCAATGGTAGTTATGATAGTTTGTGCACCTTCCAGAGTGATCATATTGACTCTATATTGAAGTAGACATTAGCAATTGAGTGTTGCGGGAACCAAAAATTGCAAGAGCTGGTGCAAGGAATGCAAGGAATGTTGAATGAATTTTGAGAGATTAAGATGACCATGGAGACATTACAAAGTCAAGTGCAGATCCTCAAGAACAATCAAGCTATGCAAGAAGAAGAGCCATCTCAAAACCCAATACCTGCGACTAAAGTACTTGGAGAAGCACCTGTGCCTCCGAACCCTATCAACGATGAAGCCAGATTGCTACTCCGGATGAAGAAGACCTGCAACATCGAGCCTTTCAAGGGGCAGCGTATGATGGGAGTAGTCAAAAATTGGATCTCAAGAATGAATCAATATTTCAGATTGTTCTCAACAAAGATCACGTAGCATGCTGTAGGCGTGTTTGCATGTGGGTACTTGACCAATAAAGCCCTCACATGTTATGATGCTTGAGAACGATCCATGTTGGCAAAGAGAAGGGAGGTCACATGGACATCAATGCAAGAAGGATTGTTGAAGAATTTCCAATCGGTGGATTTTGTGTAGATGGCTCAAACCCGACTATGGAGATTGAGACAAAAGAACAATGTACAAGAGTATGTGGAGGCATTTTTGGATCTACAAGTTGCAATAACCAACATGAGTCTAGCAGAGGCTCTTGACAATTTCAAACGAGGGTTAAAGGAGCATATTTGCCAAGAAGTCATGGTGCAAAATCCTCGCACGGTATTTAAAGCCATTGCTTGTACATAGAGAATAGCAAGAGCATTAGATGGGGGTGAAGGAGTAGTTCTACCTCAACATTATTGGGCAGAAATGCCACACATGGTTGGACCCGTACCGATGGATGGGGCAACCTTCAATTTCAAGATTGAGGAGCATGACCACTTCAAGGAGAGCGTGGATGGGTAGAAGAACAAAGAGATGGAGTCCCACGTGGAGAAGGAACTCAAGGAAAACAACGCCGCTATTACAATTGTGGATGTATTAGGCACATATCTACCAACTATTGCACTCGTTTCCCTAGAGGCCCTCGGCCTTCATACAAGTGATCTTTGAACAACTTGGAGAGGTGCATTGAAGAGGAGGAGGGAAAACAAAGATCACCAATAAATGTACCTCGTGGCCTTATAGGGTCAATAAGGAAGAAGAGAAGCAAGGGAAGGAAGAAGACTAATGTGCAAAGATCCCAAAAAGAAACCTCACAATTGATTATCGTGAATGGAGTCCTAAAAGGCAATCAAGTGAGAGTATTAATCAATCCAGGAGCAATTTCTTATCTTGCTCTATTGCAATAAGATTGGGAATGGATCTAGGGAGAGATGGGAGTGAAGAAGTAGAGTTGCCTAACGGGCAAACAGAGAGGATTAAATCATTACCTAGATGGGTCACACTCTATGTAGGAGAATATCAAGAAGCAATTGAGTGGCAAGTGATACAATTAGCTCGTTATGATGCAATCTTAGGCATGCCATGGATGGAACATTACAACCCTATGGTAGATTGGAGGAAGAAAGTAGTGAGAACCCACCAATGGTCAATCATTGGGGTTAAAGAAAAATCACCCAGGTAGGATCTGCCTCTACATATCATAGGAATGACAACTATTTGTAAGACTGATAGATGTTTCAAGGGTCTAATAAGAGAAGTCTAGAGTGCACAACTTGATGGACAAATTCCTAAGAAAGTGAAGGCTATGGTGGATGAATTTCAAGATGTCTTTCTTGATGATCTACCCTCAGAATTACCACCAAAAAGGAGAGTAGATCATAAAATTGAGACACTCTCGCAAAAGACACCTCCTTGTAAGGCCCCATATTGCCTATCACCTCATGAGTTGGAGGAATGTAAGAATCAAATTGAGGAGATGTTACAGAAGGGGTTCATCCAACCTAGCGTATCATCATATGGGGCTCTTGTCTTGTTTGTGAAGAAGAAAGATTGTACAATGTGCATGTGCATTGACTATCAAGGTCTCAATCAGCAAAGAGTGAAGAAAAAATACCCCTTACCTTGCATAGATGACCTATTTGATCAACTCCATGGAGCAAGATACTTTACCATATTGGACTTGCGGAGTGGTTACAATCAAATCCAAATTGTAGAGGAGGATGTGTACAAAATTGCCTTTCAACTAAGTATTGCCACTTCAAGTATCTTGTGATGCCTTTTGGCCTCACCAATGCACCTGCCACTTTCATGAGTCTAATGAATGACATTTTGTCCAAACTTGGATGAGTCTGTTATTGTCTTCTTGGATGATATCTTAGTATACAATAACACAATGGCGGAACACAAAGAACATCTATAAGAGGTCCTCTAGATTCTAAGACAGAATTGATTGTATGCCAAAATCTCAAAGTGCGAGTTTGGCAAGTCTGAAGTAGATTACTTGGGGCATAGAGTAAGTGCAGAGGGCATTCAAGTATTGACGGATAAAATAGAGGTCATTCAAAAATGGAGTGCCCTAGAAGATCAGACTCAACTCAAGAGCTTCTTGGGGTTGATAGGATTCTATCGTAGATTTGTCAAGGACTTCTCCAAGGTTGCACAACCTTTAACGACACTACTTGGCAAGGAGAAGAAGTGGACATAGAGAGCTGCACAAGAGTTCGCCTTTCAAGAATTGAAAGCCGCCTTGCTACATGCACCAATCTTGAAGTGGTATGACCCAAAACATCCAATCAAGTTGGCTACAGATGCATTAGGCATAGCAATAGGAGCAGTCCTACAACACAAGTGGTATGACGGATGGCATCTAATTGCATATTTCTCCTGAAAGTTGTTACCGGCAAAGCAGAACTACCACACCACAGAATGAGAAGAGCTGGCCATTGTTTTGGCAACCAAGCATTGGAAGCACTATTTGGGCGAGAAGGCATTTGTAGTAGAGACAGACCACAAACCTCTAGTCTACCTCGAGACACAAAAGGATCTATCTTGTTGCCAGATTTGGTGGGCAAAGTGGCAAAAACGCTTCAACATGACAATCACTTGTGTGGAAGGTAAGAAGCAACTTGCAGATGCATTCACCCGTATGCAAATGGCAAACAACTTGGTGATAGAGGTTAAGATTAACCCTGAATTCTGGCCAGAGATTCTAGCTGCTACAAAAACGGATCCACAGATTGTAGAAGCGCAATCATCCAAAGGCATCACTAGCACCTAAGGACTCACTTTTCATGATGGCATATTATGGATTCCAAATGTCCTAGAATTACGCACTACCATTCTAGCTGAATGTCATGATTCGGCCATTGCAGGTCATGTCGGAGTGGACAAGACCTTGGATGCAATCCAGCGCCATTACTATTGGCCTAAGATGAGCAATGATGTAATGGACTACATGCACAACTGCCTACTTTGTCAACAGAGCAAATTTTCTAATCAAGCTCCTGCATGACTCCTTCAACCTCTCCCCACGCCTACCCAACATTGAGAACAAGTGAGTATGGTCTCGTCTATGAATTACCCAAGACCACCTCAGGGTTTGACTCCATTGTGGTCTTTGTGGACCGGCTCAGAAAAATGATTCATATATGCCCTACCACCAAGGATGTGACCGCTCCACAACTAGCTCAATTATACTTAGATGCAGTCTTCTCTCATCATGGCTTGTCTAGAGTACTTACCACTGATAGAGCCATTCAACTCACCAGTTTGTTTTGGCAAACACTCTTTGGTTTCTTCAAAACCAAGTTGGCCATGTCCACAGCTTACCACCTACAAATAGATGGCCAAACAAAGCGGGCTAATTGCACAATTGAAGACATGTTACACGGCTTCACCTTAGAGGAGCAAGAGAGGTGGGACACCCTACTCCCGTTGGTGGAATTTGCTTACAACAATTTAGTGAATGCATCCACCCAAATCACTCCATTCTTCCTCATGTATGGTGAGCATCCCTTCACACCCTTTAGCTTGATGAAGATCCATCTGGTGGCTACCAAGGTTGATGCAATCAACACGTTTGTTTCTAGATCCAACAAGGTGTGGAGAGCGCCAAGCATAGATTACAGACTGCACAAAATTCACAGAAGCAATATGCTAATGCCCACTGTAGGCACATGGAGTTTAATGTTGGGGATCAAGTGTGGCTATCGACAACAACCTCACATTAGTTGGACCTTGTAAGCTCAGACCTTGTTTTATTGGGCCTTTCTTGATTCTTTGTTGTGTTGGCGCTGTGGCCTATCACCTTGAGCTACCACCACACATGAAGATCCAACCCGTGTTCCATGTTTCTCTACTACATAGATATGCTCCTCGCTCAAGCCAGGGTCATTCCACCCAAGACATTCGACCTTGTCCGACACTCATTGATGGCATAGAGGAATATGAAGTGGAGCATACTCTCCAAAAACGCATGCATGGTATTCGCCATCCACGGGTGGACTATCTAGTACAGTGGAAAGGTTACCCCCTCAATGAAGCAACCTGGGAGCCCGCTGCCAATTTGACACATGCACCGGTGTTGAGGAACAATTGCACAACGAGGACGTTGCATCTTAAAAGGAAGGAGGTATGTAATACCAAGAGCTAGCCATATGATCTAGATGTGAAATTTGGTTTGGTAACATCTAGAATGATATTATACATGATGGTCAAAATAGACCAGATAGAAGTATCACCAAAAGACTATTTCTACTAATAGAGCAAAAACCAAAATAGACTTGAGAACCTTAGAACCAATAGCTAGACATATGATTTAGAGGTGAGAATTGGTTTGGTAACATCTAGAAGGATGTTATACATGATGGACTAAATAGATCAGAAAGAGGTATCACCAAAAGGGGACTTCCACAATAGAGTAGGAACCAAAATATGCCTAAAATCTTTGAAGGCAATTTCGGAGGCCTAAATGGATGAATTAGGCCTCAAAAATGTGCAGATCTCCCCCAACCAAAGGAAAGATTGGCCTTCCCTTCTCCCTGGTTTGTCTCGTCGAGATCTTTCCAATGGTACCTTACATGATTCTGAGACTCCTACAAGAAGATTCCCTAAAAGATTCCCTTTGGTCAAAGCTTGTTTGACCAACCAGATAGGACCTAGACTGACATGTCACCCATCCAAGTAAGTAATCCAAGGGTGGAGCTTGCTGACATGTCACATATATGTGTGCCTAATCCTATGGTGGAGCTTCCTTGGAGGAGATCCTCTTTGTGTATATAATAAAGAGAAGGTGCTCCTTTGGTGCACCGAATGTTGAGTGTGTAATTTGTGTTTCTCTCTCTTCTCTTGTCCTTGGAATATTACAGTCAATTTTTGTAGTAATAAGAATTCTTGGCCAAAATTCAGGGTTTATCTTGACGTCTTCCACCAAATTGTTTACCATAGGCATTCAAGTACATGCATCTACAAGTTGCTTCTTGCCTTCTACATATATGATTGTCATGTTGAACCTTTGTCTCTACTCTACTCACCAAATCTCTTGATGAGATAGATCTTTTACATCTCTAAGCAGACTAGAGGTTTGTGATTTCATCTCCATTACAAATGCCTTCTTGCCAAGATAGTGCTTCCAATACTTGGTTGCAAGGACAATGGCCAACTCCTCTCGATTGGTGGTATGATAGTTGCAGTCCGTGGTAACAACTCTAAGAGAATTATGTAATTGGGTGCCATCTGTCATGCCACTCTTGTTGTAGGACTCCTATTGCTACGCTTGATGCATATGTAGCCAACTTTATTGGATGTTTTGGGTCATATCATTTCAAGATTGGTGCATGTAGTACTACATCTTTCAATTCTTGAAAGGACAATTATTGTATAGTTCTTTACATCCACTTCTTTCCCTTGCCAAGTAGTGCCATTAGAGGTTGTGCCACCTTGGACAAGTCTTTGATGAATCGTTGATAGAACCCCGTCAATCCCAAGCAACTCTTGAGTTGAGTCTGATCTTCTAAAGCACTCCATTTTTGAATGACCTTTATTTTTATTTGGTAATACTTTGATACCTTCTACACTTACTCTATGCCCCAAGTAGTCTACTTTAGACTTGCTAAACTTACACTTTGAGATTTTGCCGTATAATTGATTGTGTTGTAGAATATGGAGAATTCTTGTAGATATTGCTTGTGTTCCATCATTGTCCTACTACAGACAAGGATGCCATCTAGGAAAACAATAAAAAAATTCTCCAATTATAGATGAAATATGCCATTCATCAAAGTCATAAAAGTGGCCAATGCGTCAGTGAGGCCAAACAACATCATTAGATACTCAAAGTGACCATACCTTGTTTGAAAGGTAGTCTTATGGACATCTCCTTCTACAATCTAGATTTGGTTGTAACCACTCTACAAATCAAGTTTGGTGAAGTGTTTTGCCTTATTGAGTTGATCAAATAGGTCATTCATGCAAGGTAAGGGGTATTTATTCTTCACTATTTGTTGATTTAGGCCATGATAGTCAATGAACATGTGCATTGTACCATCCTTTTTCTTCACAAATAAGATAGGAGCTCCATATGGTGATACATTGGGTTAGATAAACCCTTTTTGCAACATATCCCTAATTTGAGCCTTACACTCTTCCAACTCATGAGTTGATAGATGATATGGGGCCTTACAAGGAGGTGTCTTCCCAAGAATTACCTTGATTTTATGATCAAATTCTTTTTGGTGGTAATCCTAAGGGTAGGTCATCCGGGGAAAACATCTTAGAACTCATTGACCACATCTCTCAATTTGTTGTCCACAGAGTTGTGCACTCTAGACTTCTCTTATTAGGCCCGTGAAACATCTATCTATCTTCCAAATAACTATTGTCCCTATGACATACAGAGATAATTCTTGCCTCTATGCTCTCTCTTTAACTCCAATGATCTTCCATTGGCAGGGCTTCACTACTTTCTTTTGCCAATCAACCATGAGGTTGTAGTGCTATATTTATGGCATACTTAGGATTGCATCATAACAAGCTAGCCATATCACTTGCCACTCAACTGCTTCTTGATACTCTCCTATAGAGAGTGCTACCTTTCTAGGTAACGACTTAATCCTCTCTATCTGCCCATTAGGTAATTCTACTTCCTCATTCTCATCTTTCTTTAGATCTATCTCCAACCTTATTACAATAGAGCAAGACAAGAAATTCTTTGTTGCTCTAGGGTCTTTCAATACTCTCACTTGATTGCCTTCTAGGACTCCATTTACAACAATCAATTGTGAGATTGTCTTTCTTAGTCTCTTTTCACTTGTCCTCTTCCTTCCTCCACTATTTTGCTTCTCCATTGAGCCAATAAGGCCACAAGGTACATTTATTGGTGATCTTCCTTTTCTAAGGTGATTTATGCATCCTTCTCTTCAATTCTTCTCTCCATGTTGTTCAAAGATTTCTTGTATGGAAACCAAGGGCCTGTAGGAAAATAAATACCATGAGTCGGCCTGTCTCTCACTCAAGATGAATCTCTAATGGCTATTATGATAGCGTAACATAGACTAAGAAGGCAAAGAACCCCAACTCCATCATACTCCTCCAAGGCTAACACTCCAAGACTCAAACCATTGTTCACTATAAAACTCAATGGGAAAGAGATAGTTGCAAAGGAAAGGATGATCAATACCTACTCACTCCTAGTTTATATACTTGTGAAATAGTTAAGCACCAAAGTTTACTAATTATTGGAGTAACTCAAGTTACTAGGCTAAAAGTCAAATAAAGTCAAAAGGCTAAAGGAATATCCATACTCATGGGAATACCATACTAAGCATATGGTCTTATCTTGATCCAATGACTAAGTCAAAGATTCCTTCACATGGGCTATCCTTGGACTATAGAAGAATCTAAAACAAAAAGGCTTGTGGGTCCAAGAGTTCTCAACTCTTTCCTCAAACCAAACACCTAGGAATAATACCAAGTCACCACCAGAATCCAAAATAATGGTGTTTATCTTTCTACTTCCTCTAAAGTAAGATCCCCTCTATCTTAGCTCTAACTAACTTTAGCTAATCATGACTAAGGTAGAACATCCTTTATCTCTATATAAACAATATCTCTCAAGTACTTATAATACCAAATTAAATATCATAATACCACACACATGCACAAATGGGTGTTATAGTATGACAATTGATGGTGAGGTGCCCAACTCAGCCACAATTGTAACAACTATATTGTTCTGCCCAAGTCCCTTCTCCTCATGGGATCCCATCTCTCCTTTCTTTGACCCATCTCTATTCTCCTTGGGGTGGTCATGCTCCATGTTCTCTCAATCAAATATTGCCCAATCCCATAGGAATTGGTCCACCAAAGTGTTGTGTTTAAGCTTGATAATGTTGAGTTGGGATGACCCCTTCACCTCCTCCTAGCACCCTTGCTATTCTTTGAGCACAACCAATGGCTTCAAAAATTGTATGAAGATTTTGTACCATTACTTCTTGGCAGATTCACTCTTCCAATCCTTGTTTGAAATTATCCAAAGCTTTTGCTGGACTCACATCAGTCATTGCAACCTACAAATCAAGGAATGCCTCCACGGATTCTTGTACACTGTTATTTTGGGAATCTTCATTACTTCTTGGCAGATTCACTCTTTCAACCCTTGTTTGAAATTATCCAAAGCTTTTGTTGGACTCATATCAATCATTGCAACCTACAAATCAAGGAATACCTCCACATATTCTTGTACACTCTTGTACATTGTTCTTTTGCCTCAACTCCCATAGTCGAGTTCATGCCATTTGCACCAAATCCATTGATTGGAAGTTCTTCAACAACCCTTCTTGCATGGCCCATCCAAGTGACCTCCCTTCCTTTTGCCAATGTTGATCGTTCCCAAGCAGCATACCATGTGAGGGTTTTATTAGTCAAGTACTCACATGCAAACATGCCAATAGAATAATCAATGATTTTAGTTGTGAACAAGCAAAAGTATTGATTCATTCTTGAAATCAAATTCTCCATCACTCCCATGGAACATTGTTCCTTGTAAGGCTTGATGTTGTAGGTCTTCTTCATCCATAATAACAATGTAGCCTCATTGTCAAATAGGGTCAATGTCCTTGTCATAATTGACTCTCCATGTGCTTTGATCATTGGTATTGGGTTTTGGGACGACCTCCCTTCATGCATTGCCTAATCATTCTTGAAGGTACTTACTTGACTTTGCAATGCCTTCATGGTCATCTTGATCTCCCAAAATGTGTTCAACATTCCTTGCATTCCTTGCATCAACTCTTGCAATTGCGGATCCATGATTCTTACACACAAAAATCAATCAATCAATACTTCCTACTTCAATAGAGGGCTAATATGATTACTTGAGTAGGAGCACAAACTATTGGAGCTACTATTGGGACTTCATAGACTATCATTTGTTGATAGTATTCTTCAACAAAATTGCGGACTATGAAATCCCTAAACATTACTTTTGGTCTGACCACATAATGGATTTCTATTTGAGTATTTAAAGGGAGAGGGTTTGGTTTATTCAAATCCATCATAATAAAATGTAGATTATCAAATTCTAATTTCTATCATAAATCACCATAGGTAGAATCACCAAGTTTGGTGAATTCATCACTATATCCATGAGCTTTACTCCAAAATGAAAAACAAGATACACACTTGCTCATGCTAGATATACATAATCTTGATGTGGAACAGATTCAAAAATAAAAAGTGGAGTGCTAGATATTGTCCTCTTGGAGCTTCCATCCTATCCTCTCTCTAGCACACTCCTAATCTATCAATTACACTACGATGTCTTTCCTCAAAAATGTCTATGATGCAAAGAGACTTCCCTAAAAGAAGCTCCACCCTTGGATTAGATACATGGATTGGTGATATGTCAATGATCTCTACCCTTAGATTAGTTGTATGCATGGGTTCCATGTTGGTTTTGATCCTATCTGGTTGGTCAAACCTTCTTTGATGAGAAGGAATATTTAGAGAATCTTCTTGTAAGACTCTCCAAATTCCATGGATGAGGTACCATTGGAAAGCTCACAATGACTCAAACTTAAGAAGAGGGAAGGCTAGCCTTTCCTTTGGGGGGGCGGAATGTTCATATTTGAGACCTAATTCATTTGTTTAGGCCTCCAAAATTAGCTCTAAATTTTTTAGCTATTTTTGACTCTGCACTATTAGTAGAAGTCCTCTTTTGGTGACACCTCTATTTGATCTACCTAGCCCATCATATATAACATCCTTCTAGATATTACCAAACTAATTTTTACCTTTGGATGATATGTCTAAATGTTAGTACTACAAATTCAAGCTATTTTCAGCTCTTGCATTATTAGTAGAAATACTCTTTTGGTGACACCTCTATCTAATCTACCTAGCCTATCATAAATAACATCCTTCTATATGTTACCAAGCCAATTTTCACCTCTGGCTAATATATCTAGCTGATGGTATTACACTTACTAGGAACCTAATTACTTTGAATAGGATTGAAGACTTAACTTATACAAGTTTCATTTATTTGCAAAGTATGATATTTAATTGTGGTTGTAGAAATTAGGTTGATCTTGAGAGTTCTACAAAATGCATGTCCATTCAATTATCAAAAGAATTATGTATTCTTATCAAGCCAATATTGGATAGTAAGTTGATGATGGTGGATGGTAAAAAGAGTTCCACATTTTTTACTTCACATCTTAGTGTATTCAAAATTGGAAAGGAGTATTCATAGTGTACAAGATTTGCCATAACTCACCTATACTATGATATCATTCTAGGTCTTCCTTGGCTTGAACATCATAAGTCTCAATTTGATTACATGATTTAAGTATTGTCAAATTTAAGTACAACATTAAGGTAAAAATTACCTATTAGGTTGTCTAACATCATTGAGTAAGACACCTAAGAATAGTGAGTCTCAAGATGGGAAGTTTATAGAGTAACTATAGAGTAATCTTTGGAAGAAGATAAAAAAAATTTGGCAATGTAGAGCAAACCTATTGCACAAGGAGCCTTTGATGAAGATCAAAAGCTGATGGTTGATCAAATAGTTCAAAAGTTTGTAAGTATGTTTTTCTTGGATGATCTTCCAAAGGGGTTACCCTTTGAATGAGGTATGTCTTTCAAAATCAAGATATTGCCAAGTAATACTCCAATGAGTAGACCAATCTATTGGCTCTCATCAAAGGAGTTAAAAGAACTTTAAACAACATTGATTGAGTTGTTGGAGAAGGATTTCATATGACATAGTACATCTCTTTGATGAACATCAATACTTTTTTTACCAAAGAAGGATGGAGTTTTGCTTATATATTGACTATCATGTCCTTAATAAAAAAAGCATGAAGAACATATATCCCTTGACTTGAATTGATAAATTATTGGATCAAGTAAGTGAAGCACAATACTTCTCAGAGTTAGACTCGCAAAGTGACTGTTGGCAGATTCCCACTTATTGGAAGAATGTGCAAAAGACTACCTTTGATACAAGAGATGGGCATTTTGAATGGAGAGTTTTACCTTTTGGATTCACTAATGCTCCAATTGGTTTCATAGATCAAATGAATTGGGTGTTGGAAAGGCTATTAGGTCAATATGTAATGGTGTTCTTGGATGATATCGTAATTTATAGTAAGATGGAGGTGAAACACAAGAACCATGTACAATATGTCTTACAATGACTAAGTTAGTGGAAGTTTTATTGCAAGAAGTCAAATTTTGCTTTTGGGCAAAAAGAAGTTACTTTCTTGGGTCATAAGGTCTCAATAGAAGGAATTAAGATGAAGGAAGAGAAGATCAAGGCCATTACCAATTGGCCTACTCCTAATAATGTCATGAAAGCTTGGGTATTTAATGGATTGGTAAGTTTTTATCAATGGTTCATCCACAATTATTCTTATGTGGCTGCACCTTTAACCAATCTCCTAGAGAAGACATCCAGCTTTGCATGGCCCACAAAGCACAAAGAAGCATTCAAGAACTTGAACCATATGGTGTCCTCCCAGTTCTCTGACCATATGATCCTTAACTTCCTTGTATGGTTGATTTTGGTGCTTTTAACTTTGCTATTGGATTTGTATTGTAATAAGAGTTTCCATATGAATTCTATCCTATAGCCTTTGTATCTCACCAACTAAATACATAGAAAGGAATTATTCTACTTAAGATCAAGAATAATTGGCAATAGTATCTACCACAAAGTTATGGAGACATTGTCTCATGGGCAAACAAGTGATCATGCAAATCAATGGCAAACCTTAAATTTGGAGCATATGAGAATTAACATCATCAATGAGAGGAACAACTAAAAATTTTTAACATCAAACTTGAACATAAACTTAATAGGTTCTATATCATTCTTGATGCCCTATCATTATGTCCTAATTTGAATATTCTTTCTAAATCTCCCATAATAGCAATAACAATAATCACTACAATGTCAACCAACTCAAAGGTACACATAGAGTTCAAGATTGCTTTACAACAAGAACCCTTCTTTCAATTGATGCAAAGTCATCATGTAGTACATGGCAAGGAATACACCACTTTTCCTTCAAGTGAAGCCTTTTATTTTATGAGAACCATATCTATGTTCTAGCTATGTGTCACCTCCAACTTATGCGGCTTCAAGAAGCCCATGAATTATCAATTGTTGGTCACTTAGGTGTGGGCAAAACCTTGACTACACTCCAATGTCAATGGTGGTGGACAAACATGTCATGAGAAGTTCAAAAGTTTGTTGATTTTGTGAGAATTGCCAACACAACAAGATCAACAACCAAAAACTAGGTGGAATGCTTCAACCACTATCCATTCTTAATTGCTTGATGGGAACATTTCAGTCTCAACCTCATCATATCCTTGCCCAAAATAGATCAAGGCCATACTGCTATTGTGATGTTTGTTACATCTTGGTGAATATCCTCTTTTAACCCCCATTTGAAATTTTCAAGAAGTTATGTTGGACTCATATTGGTTATGGTGACCTATAGATCAAGAAATACTTCCATGTACCCTTGTATGTTGTTCTTCTACTTTAACTCCCATAGTCAAGTTCAAGCTATCTGCACAGAATCCACGGATTGAAAATTCTTCAATATCCTTTCTTGCATTACCATTCAAGTGATCTCTTTTCCTTTTGTCAACACTTATTTTTCCCAAAATTAATATCATGCAAAGGCTTTCTTGATCAAATACCCACATGTAAACACACAAGCAAAATGGTCAATGATCTTAGTTGTGAATAATTGGAAGTATTGTTTCATTCTTAAAATCTAGTTTTCTAATATTCCCATGGAAAATTGTTCCTTATAAGGCTTAATGTTGCATGTCTTCTTCATTTGTAGTAACAATGTGGCTTCATTGTTGACCAAGGTTGGTGTAATCGGCATGAGTGACTCTCCAAGTACTTTGGTTGTTATTATTAGGTTTTGGGATGATTCCTCTTCTTGCATTACACGATCATTACTGAAGGTATGTACTTGACTTTGCAATGCCTCCATTGTCATCTTGATCTCTTGAAACTTGTTCAACATCCCATGCATTCCTTGCATAAAATCTTGCAACTATGGCTCCATGATTTGTACACACGGCAAACACTCAATTGCTATTGTGTACTTCAATGGACTTTATCTTTATCCTCGTCTATTTTTATTAGTGTTATTCAATAACAAAAAATAACTAATGTATAAGTCAAATTTGTAATCATATATATTCATTAAAAAAATTCCACATAATGCAATTTTATGGTAGGCAAGTGTGGTACCCACATTTTTTGTTTTTGTTGAGTTTTAAAGAAGAAATGTATTGCTGAAGCCGAATTGAAGCTCAATGAAGAAGAAAAGAGGAAACTGTGTGTTTGGCATAGATCCAAAGAAGTTGACCTCAGGTCAAAGTCATAAGGACTTGAGTCAAACTTATGGAAGTATAGACCCAAAGTAAGGATACTTTGCATCAAGGTGCGCAACCCAATCTGAAGAACTTGTAGCAACTTTTCCTTGGGTCTAGCCAATCAAGAAAGTATGTGTAAGGAAAATGGCTACCTTAAGATCAAGATGACATTGAGAGTGATAAAAAATAGACATTTAGAATTTGCATCCCAATTGAAGATCAACTAAAGAATGCAAAAAAATGCAACAAAAACTAAAAGATTGAGACTTTGTTGAGGGAATTCTAAAATGTCACAATGTTATCCCATACCTATCTCAAATAGTTGTCTCAAAGAAGCACCAATGGAAGAAGCACAAACCAAATCCAAAGATAGAGAAGATGATGATGGAGAATACACCGGAGTAGAATAAATATTAAAGGTCATATGTCCTTTGTTGTTGCAGTTGTAGAAGAGGAAGAAAGAGCTAAGGAAAGATTATCCTAAAGTGAAGGATGAGTTCAATGTCTTGAAGTTCTTGAATGAAGACAACTGGAGTTGAAGAGTAAGTTAACCCAAGGAGAGAAGGAAGCCAAAGAACTTTGGGTGGATGTTGTTCTTTGGAGGAAGAGCTTTGATAACTTGAAGGAGAGTTGTGTGAAGCAAGGCAAAGAACTTGAATGAAAAATTGAAGAATTGAAGTAGCAAATGGTAGCATTTGAGAAATTGATGGGAGAATTCACGGATGCATACTTGGAGGTGCTACATTTGAAGGCAATGGTAGTAGTAATAGAGCAAGAATTGGAGAGCCTAAGAAAGAATATAGAGGAGAAGGATCTGGTCTGGCAATGCAAGTTAACATATCAAAATCAGGAGGAAGACAAATTGCAAGGGCTGCTTAGAAGTGTAGAGACTCAGCTGGTCTAGTATGTGGAGGAGAAGGAAGCATTGAAGGTGGAATTTGAGGACAAGTTGAAGATATACCAGAAAGAGTTGAACGCAGAGAGGAGTTAAGAAAAGATAGTTCAAAGGAGTGAGTTGGATTCAATCAAAGATGTCATTGTGGAGTTGAAGGCAATGTTAAGTACTAAAGCTGAAGTAAAGATGGAGGAGTCAAGATTGCACAAATTGAAGTTTCTTTGTGAGCTAGCTTGTCTCTCACTCGAGATTAACCTCTGATGGCTATTATGGTCGTGTACCATGGACTAAGAAGGCAAGGAACCCCAACTCCATCATACTCCTCCAAGGCTAACACTCCAAGACTCAAGACATTGCTCACTAGAGAACTCAATGAGAGAGAGATAGTTGCAAATGAAAGGATGATGAGTAACTCCTCACCCCTTGTTTATATATTTGTGAAATAGTTACACACCAAAGTTACTATTTACCATAGTAACTCAAGTTACTAAACTAAAGTCAAGCAAAGTCAAAAATTATAAAGGAATATCCATCTACATAGGCATATTCCACTAAGCATGTGATCTTATCTTGACCCAACCACTAAGTCAAGGATTCCTTCACTAAGGCCATCCTTGGACTATAGAAGAATCCAAAACAAAAAGGCTTGTGAGCCCAAGAGTTCTCAACTCTTTCCTCAAAGCCTAATAGCTAGGAATAATACCAAGTCAACACACTAGAATCCAAAATAATGGTGCTCATATTTTCCACTTCCTCTAAAGTAAGGTCCCCACTATCTTAGCTATGACTAACTTTAGCTAATCATTACTATTGTAGAATCATCCATTATCTTTATAAATAATATCTCCCAAGTACTTGTAATACTAAGCTAAATATCACAATACCACACACATGCACAAATGGGTGTTATAACTTGTGCAAGAGACAAGGAAGAGAAAGGCAAAAGATGTAGATATGAACAAGTTGTTAATTCACTTAAGAGAGAATGTAGATAGGAAAATGTTGGAGTTAGGAGACAATATCTATATCAGATTATTTCTTGTGAAATAAGAGTTAGAGAACCTTTAGGGTAAGGAGAAAGTAAAAACCCAATGCAAAGTAGCAGAGGTAGGAGTACAAGTGTCTTTGGGTGAGTTACCTAAAGTCACTAAAGAAATTGAATAGTGAAGTAGAAGGTAGATAGTGTAGTTAGGACTTGAATTTCAATTCAAACTAAAGATAGGATAGAAATTGATGAAGAAATAAATATTGTAGTTGAATCCAAAGTAGAAGAAGCAATTGAATGTAATTTGGGTGTAGAAGCCAAAGTCAAAGTAGACATCAGATTGGACTAGTAATAGACTCAAGATATGAAAAAATGGTTTGTCATTTTGGATCTACAGGTTGGTAAAGTTGTTATTAGAACAATATGCAATTAGATAACTATTGGTTGGTATAGTTGTTGTTAGAATAGTATGTAGTTAGATAATTGTCGGATTGCTCTGCCTATTTAAAGGAAGCTTTTGCAGTATGTTTATTCAATAATGTAATTTTTGAAGTTGAATAAAGCAAAGTGTTATAACATTTCAATTTAATTCCAAGTATCAATCTTATATGTGTACTTGTGAGTATTTGGATAATTTCAAAGTGCAAGTTAGTGAGTGTTGGATGTTGGATTTTGTAGTGTTGATTTCCATTATGTGTGTTTGATCTTGAGTGGATAGCAATAGGAGCAATGCCTTGACTAGTTTGTGAGGAATTGTAGTATTGGTAGTATTCTTCATTTGTGATCAAAGTATTGGATTGATGCAAAACAATTTTGATTGCGGAAGTTGTGCCTTCAATAGAAAGATGAAACATAATTCTGAGGTGAAGTCATTTTGTGGTAAAGTAGCCTTCTTTGAGAAGAACTAAATTATCACAATCAAGATTTTTTTGGATAGATTTGAAGTATTGTGATGATGTGTAATGTTTTGAGGATAGGAGAGAGACATAGAAGATAAAACACAAGTTTCACACTCAAAACTCCGATACCCCAATGGAGCACCTTCTCTTTATTATATAGTCAAAGAGGATCTACTCCAAGGAAGCTCTACCCTTGGATTAGCTTCATGGATGGGTGACATGTCAATGAGTTCAAAAATTAGTTGCTTAGATGAGTGATATGTCGGTCCTTGTCCTATTTGGTTGGTCAAAAAGGTTTTGACCAAAAGGGAATCTTCCTATAAGAATCTCAAAATCACATGGGTGAAGTACCATTGGAAAGCTCTTGCTAGGACAAGCTTCAAGGGAGGGAAGGCTAGCCTTTCCTCTATTGGGGGGGATTTGCACATTTTTGGGGCCTATTTCATCTATTTAGACCTGAAATTGCCTTTAAAGTTTTCTAAGCATATCTTGGTTTTTGCCTTATTAGTAGAAGTACTCTTTGGTGATACTTCTATCTAATTTACTTAGTCCATCATGTGTTAAATCCTTCCAAATGTTACCAAACTGAATTTCACCTCTAGATCATATGTCTAACTATTGATTCTAAGGTTTCCAAGCATATTTTGGTTTTTACCCTATTAGTAGAAGATTTTTTTGGTGATATCTCTATCTGATCTGTTTAGTCCATCATGTATAACATCCTTCCATATGTTACCAAACTAAATTTCACTTTTAGATCATATGTTTAGTTATTGTTGTTACATGATGGTGATATTTTATTATGACAAGACTATAAATTTATTGCTTGTGTAATACTCCAAGGACAAGAGAAGAGAGAAAACATAGATTTTATACTCAATCATCCAATGCCCCCTTCTCTTTATTATATAGACAAAGAGGATCTTCTCCAAGGAAACTTCACCATAGGATTAGGCACACAGATAGGTGACATGTCAGCAAGCTCTACCTTGGATTACTTACTTGGATGGGTGACATGTTGGTCTTGGTCCTATCTGGTTGGTCAAACAAGCTTTGACTAAAGGGAATCTCTTAAGGAATCTTCCTATAGTAATCTTAGAAGCACGTGGGGTGAGGTACCATTGGAAAGCTCTTGACAAGACAAAGCAAGGGGAGGGAATGCCAACCTTTCCACTATTAGGGGGGGGGGTGTGTGCACATTTTTGAGGCCTAATTCATCCGTTTAGGCCTCCAAAATTGCCTTCAAAGATTTCAGGCATATCTTGGTTCTTACTCTATTAGTAAAAGTCCCCTTTTGGTGATACCTCTTTTTGATCTGTTTAATCCATCATGTATAACATCCATCCAGATGTTACCAAACCAATTCTCACCTTTAAATCATATGTCTAACTATTGGTTTTAAGGTTTTCAAGTCTATTTTGGTTTTTGCCCTATTAATAGAAGTAGTCTTTTGGTGATACTTCTATTTGATCTATTTTGACCATCATGTATAACATCATTCCAAATGTTACCAAACCAAATTTTACATCTAGATCATATGGCTAGCTCTTGGTATTACAGACTTCCCTCCTTTTAAGACAACATCCTTGTTGTACATCTATTGCTCAAATGCTTGCACCAACATCGGTGCATGTGTCAAATTTGCAGCAGGCTCCCAAGTTGCTTCATAGAGGGGGTAACATTTCCACTGTACTAGATAGTCCACCTGTGGATAGCAAGTATCACGCATGCATTTTTGGAGAATACGCTCCACTTCATATTTGTCGTGCGTATATACATTGCTACACAACATATATCACTGTCAACATCATACACTATAGAAGCACAACTCACACATAAGTCATACATAGACTCTAAAGTGCCACAATAATCAGATTGCTTAACACTTTCAACTCAACTCAACTCAGATCAGTACTTGATCTGTCACTCTATAAACTGCCAACAATTGGGCACTAATTACAGTCAAGCCACACCCACTCAAGCATAGAGAATCCAGGTGACACTCGCCGGCCTCTGTCCACCATAGCCAAGAACTTGAAGGCTCAACATCAGAGAAGTGAGCTCTCTGGAGCTCACTTTGAAACTATACCCCCCTGGACTCGAGCTAGCACTAGAACCCTAACGGTCCTGCTGATGGCACACTCGACGGTGCAAATGGTGCAAAGTGACGGTAGGCCCCACCGTGAAGTCAGTACCCCGAACACCAAATCAGACTGTCAGAAAGTAGTCCTTGAGAAACTACTAGAATAACTCTAACTACTATCACTGGAACTCTAGTGTCCGAGCAGCTAGATGCGGAACTACAAATGGCGTGACAGCTGTCGTGCGTATATACATCGCTACACAACATACATCGCTGTCAACATCATACACTATAGAAGCACAACTCACACATAAGTCATACATAGACTCTAAAGTGCCACAATCGCCCCCCTAGCTGGCGGTTAGGTCCCTCTAACTCCAGATAGCCATATACTCTAAGTATATGGTATACCCTCTAATGGGCAAAGATCAGGAGGCCGGGTGCTATGGAGCCCCATTGTTAGTCGCATGTCTGCAATCTATACCATATAAAGAATGAACTAGCTATAGGTCAAGTACATCTAGGACATACTCTAATTATATGGTATACACTCTAATGGGCAAAGATCAGGAGGCCGGGTGCTATGGAGCCCCATCGTTAGTCGCCTGTCTGCAATCTATACCATATAAATAATGAACTAGCTATAGGTCAAGTACATCTAGGACATAACCACTGTCCCTGAGGAACCACCGTGAGGGGAGGAGTCATACATGCCATATGCTATCCTCTCGAACAACTATCACACACTAACATAGTAGCAACTCCATCAGAAGAGCCACATAACATACACCTCAAACATACACGTACAAGTGCCAAGCTTGGGTCCATAGTACCATCAATATTTGGAAGGTGGCATGGCGCACAATTGCGCACATGATCCTTCCAAACAACACCATCACGTCCTTCTAATACAAGGACTCAAGATGGCAAAACCTCATGCACTCTCAAGATAGTGCGGCCTGTAGAAACATCAAGTGTCGTCGGTGCTGTCTGCTATAGATATACATAGTCGCCTGGATGAAATTGATGGATCGAGGGTCTATAACCTCCTCCTCGAATGGTAGCATAGCGTAAAGTATCTCTATGCTAAGCAAATTGCCAAGTTCTCAAAGGCCATCAACATCACTCTCCAAAAGATCTCTGCCCGTTGAGAACATGCGCTCATCCATACATTGGGGTCATCCAAGTCCAAAACTACAATAGCATCTCGACAAATGGCTGTAGGTAAATCTGGATCTCGTCCATAGAGTAGAAAGTATGGAGAGAAGGATGCTAAGGAGGCTTGCTGGCTGAACCAATAGCCCATGGCCAACCATGGTAACTGGAGATCCCAATCTCCCAAGTAGCCTCTTTGCAAACCATACTTTCGCAATCCTCTCTTCACCGTCTGAACCACTCTCTCTGCTAAGCCATCTGCCTCAAGGTGATCTCGGGATGTAGTACGATGATCAATCAAAGCCTTGTCACACAAGACCTGAAACTCTCCCAAGAACTCTGTACCCTGATCAGTCAAAACCTCAGCTGGTGCACCAAAATGACTAAGAACTCGATCTAGGAATGAGTAAATTGTCCCTTCACTAGACTTGTTAGGAAGTGCCACCAACTCAATCCACTTGGAGAAGTGCTCCACCATCACCAAAACATAGCAATGATGTCTCACAGTCAGCGGTAAAGGTCCGGCGAAGTCCAAACTCCAACGGTAACCCAATCCCATGATAGGTAATGGGTATAACTGTGGCGTAGGAGCATTGAATGATGCTCTAACTTGGTCACAAACCACACATCTGGCAACAAACTGCTGCACCTTGGTCTGCATACCGTGCCACCAATAATGACTCTGAAGTAAGCTATATGTACGCTTTACTCCAAAATGTCCTAGCTCCTCATGAGCATGACGGACCAACTGTGGTCTCTATGATGGAAGTGGTACTACTTGCACTCTACCATCCTCCCATACACGCAAAAGGTGTCTACCCTCCAATCTGAACCGTCTGGCTCGCTGAAGAACACGGTCTCTCTCCTTGGCCCCAAATGTGCCACCCACAACACCAGTGCGACGATAGTCCATCACTAAGACATCATCATGAATGTCTCACTGAACTGTACCAATATCTTCACTCTTTGGATCTGTGACCTCAATAACTCCTCCTATATGCGTTGAGAGAGATACCACCAAAGTCTTTACAAATATACACAAAAAGGCCGATGCATGCCAACCTGGCACCATCTCCTTATCTGTCTCACCATGCCAACGTGCTCCGGTCTGATCTTGCTGGCTGGGACATGGGTTTCTACTCAACCCATCTGCATCACGGTTCACCACTCCAGGTCTGTGAACAACTGTGAAATCATACTCATGTAAAATCAGAGCCCATCGTGCAAGCTTCCCTGAAAGCTTGTCGAACTCCATCAACCACTTCAGTGGCTGATGATCAGTGATGAGAGTGAAGAGGTTACCAAATAGGTAACATCGGAAATGTGCTACTGCCCAAACTGCTGCCAAGCACTCTCCCTCATATGAACTATACTTCGCCTCCGCTGAATTGTTGGAGCGACTAGCATAGGCCACCACAAACTCCTTCTCCTCATCATCATGCTGGGTGAGCACCGCTCCAAGCCCCAACATACTCCAATCAGTGTGAACCTGAAATGGTCGTCCCCTGATTGGTCTCCTCAAAATAGGAGCAGATGTCAACCTCTCCTTGAGCTCTACAAAAGCTCTCTCCTGCTCATCTCCCCAACACCACTCTTGTGTAAGCTTGGTCAGCTTCGTCAAGGCCTTGGCAATAACACTAAATCCTCTAACATAACGGCAATAGAAGTTTGCCAACCCAAGGAATGCTCGCACTTTGCTCACATCCGTAGGCCGAGGAATATATGCAATAGCCTCCACCTTGGTCTGCTGGACACCAAGTCCTCCGGGGTAGATAGTGTGACCCAAATACTCAACCTGCTTGTGGAAGAACCTACACTTCCCAAGATGTAGTTTGAGTCCATGAGATCTCAACCTCTCAAACACCTCCAACAAGTGTCTCTCATGCTCCTCCAAGTAGTGCTATAAACCAAAATGTCATCAATATAGCACCGAGCAAAATCCAATCCAACTAGGATCCTATCCATGACCCTTTGGAACTCAGCAGGAGCATTCTTTAACCCAAATGGTAAGAACCTCCACTGATATAACACATCCTTGCCGTGAGGATCAATAGCCCAAAATGCTGTCTTGGACTTATCCTCCTCCCTGATTGGCAACTGATGATATCTCGCTTGAAGATCCAAAGTACTAAAGACCTTTGCATGCCCAATCGCATCAAAAATCTCCTTTGGTGTAGGCATGGCATACCGATCAGCCTTGGTCTGTCAGTTGATAGGACAGTAATCTCCACACATCCGCCTACCTGTATAGTTGCCATGCATATCCTTCTTGGCTGGCATCACTGTCGCTGATGCATACTCTCCATGTGAAATCTCCACCAAACTAGCCTCAAAAAGGTTACTACTCCGACTCTCAATCAATGTCCTCTCCATCTCACTATATCGATAAGGACATCGGAAAACTGGTGTGTTGCTAGTCAGCTCAATCCGTATACCCGGTCCCTTTAGAGCACCCAAATCCTTCATACTGAAGGCAAAACAACTCGTGTGACTCCTCAAGAACCTCCAAACCCTCCGTCTTTCCTCTCCAGTAAGCTTGGGTCCAAGATCTGGCTCCCAAGTATCCTCTGTAATTGTAGTAGGAGTGGAAGACGTACTGACTGGCTGCTACATTGGGCCCTTCGGAGCAATAATGTCATGCTCCCAACCACTAGAGATCCCGACCACTGTGTGAAAAACTCTCTCCACTTTGGTTGCAAGCTCCACACGTCCTTTGGCTGCATCCCATGTGGACCAAGGGTGTAATCCAAGTAGCCCACGCTCACCTGGATGGACTCCAAGTAGACCACTCTCCCTAGTAGCTACTGGATGTGTCCCAAGAATACCATGTCCACTCGGTCCATTGCCCCCAGCATGGGCCTGAATCGTCTCGATAGGCACATGTCTCACAAGTGTCAGAGTGGTGATGTCTATCAAGCGCATCCTACGTTGCTCTGCCGAGCCAAGGCTCACAATCCAGGTCAAACAGTTCAGGTCCATAGCCTAACCTAACATCTGATGCCTAGATGCCTCTGACACTGCTGGAACAGCGGTAATACTGGTGCAAAAACCCATCGCCCGCTCTCTCTCATCAGCATTGGGCTCCACCAACTGCTGTAACTGTGAGTCCCAAACAAGTCCAGGTCCTCCCTCTCAAAAAGCATGAGAGCCTGGGAAACTCATGAGTGTGGGAAATGCAGCTCTAGGCTATCCAACTAGGTTCACCACTGCCATAGGTGACCTATCAGCCACTACCACTGTCTGAGACTGACGTCCAGCATCCAAGATATCATCAACAAGAATGTGGTCTAGTCGCTGAATCCTATCATAACTACGCTGTAGAACCTCTCTGGGTAAGAGGTTCGTCCACCAAAGACAAAGACGATGAGCCCGTGATCCAACTCTGGCTGCATCTAACAATACAGCAGGTCCTATCCAAGAATAGAACTGATGTGTACTCGCCACCACTCTAGTGCGAGAATCACCCATCAATGGAACGTTCTCCAAAAGGTAAGCTGGAGAAACATATTGATGAACCTGGGGATGTCGTAGTATCCGTAACATCTCCCAAAACACACTAGAATGAGGATCTTGAAGACCCAAACCGCGGCCCGCATGTGTATGTCCCTGCATGGCCATCAAGAAATCACTAAGTGAATAGGCCCATGTCTCTCTAGGTCATGCGCCCCCAGTAAGGAAATGTCTCCTGGTAAGGCCTTTTGGTAACCTCTGACTGCTGACATCGGTAATAACTCCGGATACCGATAGGCCAAGTGTGCCACATGATGTAGAGAGACTCGCCTAGCAGTCTCATCTCTCTCTACATACAAGTACCTCTGTACTCGGATACCCGCCTGTAACACCGCAGCTAGTCCGGTGCTAATCCCACCAAACAACTCCAATAGGCATATCCCCTCTACTGGATACTACCAAGCAATGAGTGTGGTATCCAGAGGTGTCAAAGCAATCGCCTCTGGAGGCTCATCCTCACACTCATCCCCTGATGGTACAAAGGCTCCACTCCAAGCCTGCTGCACCAACTGATCTGCATGTTGCTGCAATGCCTCCTCT
This sequence comes from Lunularia cruciata, assembly GCA_948567375.1. Taxonomy (NCBI): domain Eukaryota; kingdom Viridiplantae; phylum Streptophyta; class Marchantiopsida; order Lunulariales; family Lunulariaceae; genus Lunularia; species Lunularia cruciata. The sequence continues at coordinate 63,401,528 of OX419757.1, read as the reverse complement.
GAACTCCACAATGGAACATCCAAGGTGGATGGAACAATCCTACTTATACTCCAAAGTCGAGTGGTCTCCTCTGGTACTGGAGTATCCTCTACATGGGCGTTCCCCTCCAACAAGTCACCAGGCCAAGTAACTACACCGCTGAAAGCTAAAACTGATGCTGCCATGGTCCCAGATTGTAGTGAGCCAAGACTGCCACTACTGAAGCGTACTGGTAGGTGACATACCCGTCCCTCACCAGACTGCCAACCAGGTCTATAAGAGGTTGTCTCCTCCCAATAGTCAATGCTGAAACCCATAGGGTATAACACTGCTCCCCCAACTAGCACATCATATGACTCAACTATCGTCGCAATAGCCTGAGCTCTCACCACCGAGCTATTAGTCGGATGACCAAGCTGAACCTGGACAACAAGCTCTCTACGTGTGATGTACTATGTCAAACCACCACCAAGAGATGTCTAGATCTGAAATGGACACCTCTCCACATCGGTCTTCCGTAACTCCAGACCAACAACTGCAACCTTCCCCAACATAAGGAGCTATGCACCAGAGTCTAACAAGACTCTCTGTGGTGTATAGACCTTCCCTGAAGGTCCCACCAAACAAAAAATCCCCCTCTGGTTATCCAATAGGACAACACCAGGTGTAAATTGTGCTCTCTCAAAGGCCGGTCTAGCTGGCAACTCCTCCAATCTAGCCGCTGCTGCCTGCCATAAACCACTGGTCGCTGAACGGATCCCATGCTCCTCAACCAAGTTAGCTCCACTACCAACCACCTCTGCTCTAGTAGTAGGAACTGCACCATCCCTACTCTCACACAACGTGGCAGCCAACCGGAACACTGGGGTTGAGTCAACTCCCAATGTAAACATGTCACTGGCTGAAAATAAAGGATGCCGCATAATCAGCTGAGCCGCCCCCAACATCATGCTAGACTCAGTCTGTGTAGTAGCAGGTGGCTGACTAGCAGGTAGTCCATCATGTACTCCATCACCACCTACCACACCTGCACTGGGACGTCTAGGAACCATGGATGTCGTCTACAATGCCTCAGATAGCGTGAAAGACTGGGGAAGTCTGATCTGTCTCCCAACCTTTCCTCTTTGTGGGTCCAACTCCACTGATGCTTCTCTAGGCTTTGGAGCACGTATTGCACTCCTAGTCACTGCTGCAGATGCATCCACCTGTGCTACTCCGCACATGAAGTCCAAAGCATCTCTATCACCAGCATATGAGGTGGAAGCCTCAGCACCCAAATCTGATCTCCTCTGAGCAATAGCCATACTAGCCAATCTCTGCTCCAACTGCTCAATCCGAGTAGCCATAGCTGTGTCTGAAGTAAGGGCAAGTACTGCACCCTTACTAGGTGTAGATCCTCTACCACCACCTCTACCACCTCGTCCTCCATGAACTGGAGCTCCTCTACTACCTGCCATAGCAGCCCTACCACTCCGTAACTCCGGGTGTAGGTCGAAACACCGGTCACTAGTGTGACCAAATCTGTGGCAGTGATCATACTGCCTCTATGCTGGCTATGATGTCCTAGAAGTATCAGGTCTGCTGCCCTGAGTACACTCTCTCCTATGGTGAGGTCCACCACAAGTCCAACAAGCAACACCACCACTCATTGGCTGCTGCTGACCCGAAAATGAGGGTAAGGATCTAACTCCACTAGGCCCTCCACTCGCTCCATAGGATCTGGGCTGTCCACCCTGTCCTCAAAAACCAACTGGGCGTGGTGCACTCTACTGCACTCTAGAAGAAGTCACAACCGTGGATGAGGTCTCTCTACCAAATCCAGGTGTCACCACTCTCTCCTCCACCATGTTGAGCTCAATACGCTCAGCCAAACCAAAGACTACTGCCAAAGTGGGCGAAGTAGCATGCAACAACGTAGCATCACGAACTCTACGTCGCAACTCCCTGTCCAGTATTCCATACCAAAACTGGACTGCCTGGGCCTCAGTAACTCCCTGAGTGAAACTGATCAGCCGCCTCATGCGAGTGTATGCCTTGCGTAGGCTCTCTCCAGCCTTCCGCTGGAACTCCTGCAAGCTCCTTAGCTTGTCAATCCGCACTCCTTGGTAGTTCTACCTCAAACACAGGAAGAACTCCACCATGGGGTTAAACCCAAGTACCACATCACCTCCTGCAGCAGTACCTCCACTTGTAGTAACACTATCTCCAGCTAGTGCACCTCCACTAGCTCCACCAACACTACTCGAGCTAGAACTCATGGGTACAGCCGATCTACTCCTGGCCACCAAGCCTGAAGTAATAGAGACGTAGTGTGGAGACCAATACTGTCTCCATAACTCAATCTCCTCCAAATGAGCTCTCCTGAACTCATGGTAGTCATCCATCGGTGGACCCTCCAAATGCTGGAACAACCCCTTCCATGCCATGAAGGGTGTGAACAAAGTCGGGTTCCGCATCTGTTGCAGATCACACTAACTATCAAACTCTTGGATGAAGTCATCCAACTCAATGGTACCCACTGTACCAAAGTAACGCTTAGGGCTTTTGGAGGCCCCATAAATCTCGTCCATGTCCCACAACAACGGTGCGGACACACCAAGTGCACTCTCAACTAAATCAGCTCTTGTGTCGAACTCCAACTCAGAGTCAATCTCCTCCCTCACTGGGACCTGAGATACAGGCTGATACCGAGCACCACTCCGAGTAAACCCACAGCGTACTGCAGGGCTAACTCCTCAGGAATCTCCAAAGAACTCCGTCGTGACCACGTAACTACAACAGCAAACCCGAACCACCAACTACAACCGCAAGTCGCAACCGCAAGTGCCCCACCAAGTGCCAACACCACCACGTGCCAACACCAACTAGACACCACCCACTAATGTAACTCTAACCGAGATAACTACACTAGGGGAAGGGCAACCTGTAACCTGCCATCATAACACGCACTCCCACGGTCTGCAGGTCATCACTTCCTGCCTCACCGGAGAGAAACAAAGGTAGTCTGACTGGTCATCACTCCAGCCTCACCACCGAGAGCACACCAGAGCACCAACACTCAAAAGTCAGGGCACCTCACACAAACGTGGTGCACAAACAGGAAGCAAAGAATGGAGGGGATCCAATCACAAGAAATCTAAACGAAAACCCTCCATCTCATAACACAACACTGGACTGACTCTGCCACCATTTGGCATTTGACATAAGAGAGTGTTCCTATTTAAGTCCTAAGCTACCAGGATCACCAAGAATGGGATCAAACTGCCTCTCCTAGCCAAAGCTACATGTGTATAGATAACAATGGCGCAGTCACTAGGACAACAAGTGAGGGTGGACCAGTTGGCTAGGGCACCAGTCTAGGAACAAGAGATCTAGGGGTCAAACCCTGTTGCGCTCAATCTAGCAAGAAAGGCAGATTTTGCCAACCAATGACCAAGATCTACTCTAAACTAGCTAGCCTCACGCCAACAAGTTGGCTTGCTGGCCCTTCTAGGCCTTCGTAGCCTCTCATAGCCCACAACCCTATGCCTCGAAACGCCAAAATTCAGCCAAATGATGCCTTTCTTGTTGCCACTTCGAAACCTCCTCCAAAATTGGCGAAACTTCTCAAAATCTACGAAAGTCCTCCAAACTAGCGAAACTCCTCCAAATCTGGCCAAACAGCAAAAACTCCTCCAAATCTGGCCCAAAATCTGACATAAAATCTGACGTAAACCCTAAAGATGGCTGTCCGCCAAATCCCCCGCTAACTTTCCACTCGAGCCAAATTGACAAAACGGGTTTTTCCAAATCACAATTTCATGAGAAGAGCTTCCCAACTCCACCTTCAATTTCACTTTCTGAGCCCAACTCGCAGCAAATTGGTCCTGCCTTCACCTCCTGAGCTCAAAATCACAACACTGCTCGAAAATTGCTCCTTCTTTGCTCGAAATTTGACCAGCGCTTCCGCACACCGTCTGCCTAACTGCCAAATTTGAATCACTTGAACGAGCTTCTGCACACTAGGGAAGCACAGAACTTGAATCGAGCTACCACGATCCACCGAGCTTGGAGATACCACCAACACTCAACGTTCCTGCACCCGATTTCCCCCTGACTTCACTTCTCTGATGTAATTAGATTGCTTAACACTTTCAACTCAACTCAACTCAGATCAGTACTTGATCTGTCACTCTATAAACTGCCAACAACTGGGCACTGATTACAATCAAGCCACACCCACTCAAGCATAGAGAATCCAGGTGATGCTCGCCGACCTCTGTCCACCATAGCCAGGAACTCGAAGGCTCAACATCAGGGAAGTGAGCTCTCTGGAGCTCACTTCAAAACTATACCCCCTTGGACTCGAGCTAGCACTGGAACCCTAACGGTCCCGCTGACGGCACACTTGATGGTGCGAATGGTGCAAAGTGACGGTGGGCCCCACCGTGAAGTCAGTACCCTGAACACCAAATCAGACTGTCAGAAAGTAGTCCCTAAGAAACTACTAGAATAACTCTAACTACTATCACTTGAACTCTAGTGTCCGAGCAGCTAGATGCGGAACTACAAATGGCGTGACATATTCCTCCATGCCATCAATGAGTGTCGGACAAGGTCAAATGTCTTTTGTGGAATGACACTAGCCTGATTGGGTAGCATATCTACATAGTAAGGAAACATGGAACACTAGATGGATCTTCATGTGTGGTGGTAGCTCAAGGTGATAGGCCATAACACCGACTTGACAAAGAATCGAGAAAGGCCCAATAAAATGAGGTCTGAGCTTATGAGGTCCAACTAATCTGAGGTTGGTTGTCAATAGCCATATTTGATCCCCAACATTGAACTCTATGTGCCTATGGTGTGCATCAACATACTGCTTCTGTTGATTTTGCATAATCTGCAATCTATGTTTGGCGCTCTCTACACTTTGTTGGATTCTAGAAACAAATGTGTTGACTATGTCAACCTTGGTAGCCACCGGACGGATCTTCATCAAGCTAGAAGGTGTGAAGGGATGCTTACTATACATGAGGAAGAATGGAGTGACCTATGTAGATGCATTCACTAAATTGTTGTAAGAAAATTCCACCAATGGGAGTAGGGTGTCCCACCTCTCTTGCTAAGGTGAAATTGTGTAACATGTCTTCAATAGTGAGATTAGTCCGCTCTATTTGTCCATTTGTTTGTGGGTGGTAAGTTGTGGACATGGCCAACTTGGTTTTGAAGAAACCAAAGAGTGTTTGCCAAAACAAACTAGTGAATTGAGTGCCTCTGTCAGTGATGAGTACTCGAGATAAGCCATGGTGAGAGAAGACTTCATCTAAGTATAATTGAGCTAGTTGTGGGGCGGTCACATCCTTGGTGGTAGGGTGTACAGAATCATTTTGCTGAGCCGGTCCACAAAGACCACAATGGAGTCAAACCTTGAGGTGGTCTTGGGTAATTCACAGACAAGATCCATATTTACCTATTCCCAACATTAGGTAGGAGTGGGGAGAGGTTGAAGGACCCCTGTAGGACTTTGTTTTGTTGACAAAGTAGGCAGCTGCACACATAGTCCATCACGTAGTTGCTCATCTTGAGCCAATAGTAATGGCGCTAGACTGCATCCAAGGTCTTGTCCACTTTGAAATGACCTGCAATGGCCGAACCATGACATTCTGCTAGATTGGTGGTGCATAATTTTAGGACATTTGGGATCCATAATCTGCTATCAAAAAAGGTGAGTCCTTGGGAATTGGTGACGCCTTTGGATGATTGTGCTTCTACAATTTGTAGATCAGTTTTTGTAGCAGCCAGAATCTCTTGCCAAAATTTAAGGTTAATCTTAACCTCTGCCACCAAATTGTTTTTGTTTTCCATTGGCATGCAGGTGAATGCATCTACAAGTTGCTTTGTACTTGATGCTTCCACGTAGGTGATTATCATGCTGAAGCATTGTTGCCACTCTGCCCTCCAAATCTAGTGATGAGATAGATCTTTCTGCATCTCGAGGTAGACTAGAGGTTTATGGTCTGTCTTTACTACAAATGCCTTCTCACCCAAATAGTGCTTCCAATGCTTGGTTGCAAGAACAATGGCCAACTCTTCTTGTTTTGTGGTGTGGTAGTTGCGCTCTACCGGTAACAACTTTTGAGAGAAATATGCAATTGGATGCCATCCGTCATGCTACTCTTGTTGTAGGACTGCTCCTATTGCTACACATGATGCATCTATAGCCAACTTGATTGGATGTTTTGGGTCATATCACTTCAAGATTGGTGCATGTAACAAGGCAACTTTCAATTCTTGAAAGGCCAACTCTTGTGCGGTTCTTCATATCCATTTCTTCTCCTTGTCAAGTAGTGTCGTTAAAGGCTGTGCAACCTTGAGGAAGTCCTTGACAAATCTATGATAGAAGCCTATCAACCCCAAGAAACTCTTGAGTTGAGTCTGATCTTCTGGGACACTCTATTTTTGAGTGACCTCAATTTTATCCATCAATACTTGAATGCCCTCTGCACTTACTCTATGCCCCAAGTAGTCTACTTCAGACTTGCCAAACTTGCACTTTGAGATTTTGGCACACAATTGATTTTATCTTAGAATCTAGAAGACTTCTCATAAATGTTTTTTTGTGTTCCTTCATTGTGCTACTATATACTAAGATGTCATCCAAGAAGATGATAACAGACTTCTCCAAGTATGGACAAAATATGTCATTCATTAGACTCATGAAAGTGGCAAGTGCATTGGTAAGACCAAAAGGCATCAACAGATACTCAAAGTGGCCATACTTGGTTTGAAAGGCAATTTTGTACATATCCCCCTCTGCAATTTGGATTTGATTGTAACCACTCCGCAAGTCCAATTTGGTGAAGTATCTTGCTCCATGGAGTTGATCAAACAGATCATCCATGCAAGGTAAGGGGTATTTGTTCTTCATTGTTTGCTGATTGAGACCTTGATAGTCAATACACATGCACATTGTACCATACTTCTTCTTCACAAACAAGACAAGAGCCCCATATGGTGATACGCTAGGTTGGATGAACCCTTTCTGCAACATCTCCTAAATTTGAGTCTTACACTCCTCCAACTCATGAGGTGATAGACGATATGGGGCCTTACAAGGAGACGTCTTCCTTGAGAGTGTCTCAATTTTATCATCTACTCTCCTTTTTGGTCATAATCCTAAGGGTAGATCATCAGGAAAGACATCTTGAAACTCATCCACCACATCTTTCAATTTCTCAAGAATTTATCTATCAAGTTGTGCACTCTAGACTTCTCTTATTAGACCCATGAAACATCTATCGGTCTTATAGACAATTACTGTCCCTATGACATACAGAGGCAATTCTTGCCTGTGTGATTTTTCTTTAACCCCAATGATTGACTATTGGTGGGTTCTCACTACTTTCTTCCTCCAATCTACCATATGGTTGTTATGCTCCATCCATGGTATGCCTAAGATTGCATCAAAACAAGCTAATTGTATCACTTGCCACTCAATTGCTTCATGATATTCTCCTACAAAGAGTGTTACCCATTTAGGTAGTGATTCAATCCTCTTTGTTTGCCCGTTAGGTAACTCTACTTCTTCACTCTCATCTCTCTCTAGATCCATTCCCAATCTTATTGCAACAAAGCAAGACAAGAAATTCTCTATTTCTCCCATTTTTATTAATACTCTCACTTGATTGCCTTCTAGGACTCTATCCACAACAGCCAATTGTGAGGTTGTCTTTTGGGACCTTTGCGCATTTGTCTTCTTCCTTCCCTTGCTTCTCTGCTTCCTTATTGAGCCAGTAAGGCCACAAGGTACATTTACTAGCGATCTTGATTTTCCAAAGTGATTTCCACCTCCTCCTCTTCAGTGCACCTCTCCATGTTGTTCAAAGATTGCCTGTATGAAGGCCAAGGACCTCTAAAAACAAGCACTACAGTTGGTAGATATGTTCCCAATACGGCCACAATTGTAACAATGGCGTTGTTCTCCTTGAGTTCCTTCTCCTCGTGGGACTCCATTTTTTTGTTCTTCTACCCGTCCATGCTCTCCTTGAAGCGGTCGTGCTCCTCAATCTGAAAATCAAAGGTTGCCCAATTCCATTGGTATTGGTCCACGCATGTGTGACATTTCTGCCCGATAATGTTGAGGTGGAACTACTCCTTCACCTCCGTCCAATGCTCATGCTATTCTCTATGCACAAGCAATGGCTTCAAATACCGAGCGAGGATTTTGCACCATGACTTCTTTGCAAATCTGCTCCTTCAACTCTCGTTTGAAATTGTTGAGAGCCTTTGCTAGACTCATGTTGGGTATTGCAACTTGTAGATCCAGAAATGCCTCCACATACTCTTGTACGTTGTTCCTCTATCTCAATCTCCATAGTCGGATTCGGGCCATCTGCATAGAATCCATCGATTGGAAATTCTTCAGCAATCCTTCTTGCATTGTTGTCCACATGACCTCCCTTCTCTCTACTAACATGGATCGTTCCCAAGCATCATACCATGTGAGGGCTTTGTTGGTCAAGTACCCACATGCAAACACACATGCAACATGCTTTGTGATCTCTATTGAGAAAAATAAAAAATATCAATTCATTCTCAAGATCCAATTTTCCACTACTCCTATCGTACGCTGCTCCTTGTAAGGCTTGATGTTGTAGGTCTTCTTCATCCGGAGTAGCAATATGGCTTCATTGTTGATAGGGTTCGTAGGCACGGGTGCCTCTCCACGTGCTTCAGTTGTAGGTACTAGGTTTTAAGATGGCTCTTCTTCTTTCATTGCTTGATCATTCTTGAGGATATGCACTTTACTTTGTAATGTCTCCATAGTCATCTTAATCTCTCAAAGTCATTCAACATCCCTTGCATTCCTTGCACCAACTCTTGCAATTGTGGATCCATTGTTCCTACAACACTCAATTGCTAATGTCTACTTCAATACAGAGTCAATATGATCACTCTGGAAGGCGTGCAAACTATCAAAACTACCATTGGGACCTCAGAAGCTATCATTCGTTGATAATACTCCTCACCAAAATTCCTAACCATAAAATCTCTAAACATCACTTTCGGTCTCACTACATAACAAATTTCTACTTGGGTGTTGAAAGAGAGAGGATTTGGGACATTCACATCCATAACATCATAATAGAATGTAGATTTTCAAATCCTACTCTTTGTCGTATACCACCACAAGTAGAATCATCGAGTTTGGTGAGTTCATCACCTTGTCCATGAATTCTACTCCAAAGTTATAAACTAGCGATATTCTCATTTGCTCACACCGGATATACATAACCTTGATATGGAATGGATTCAAGAATGGAAAGCTAGGTGCGGGAAATTGTCCTCTTGGTGCATCCATCCCATTTGCTCTTTAAAGTCCTTCCTAAGTCTAGCAATTACTCTATGTTCTCCACCTCAAATTACTCAATTTCAATAGTTTCTGTTCTTCTTCCAAGAGGGATGATCCACTCTCTTATACTAAAACACTTGCTTTGATACCATTGTAATACTCAAAGTACAAGAGAAGAGAGAAAACACAGATTTCACACTCAATCATCCGATGCCCCAAAAGAGTACCTTCTCTTTATTATATAGACAAAGAGGATCTCCTCCAAGGAAGCTCCACCATAGTATTAGGCACACAGATAGGTGACATGTCCGCAAGCTCTACCCTTGGATTACTTACTTGGATGGGTGACATGTCGGTCCTAGTCCTATCTGGTTGGTCAAGCAAGTTTTGACCAAAGGGAATCTTTTAGGGAATCTTCCTATAGGAATCTCAACATCACGTAGGTAAGGTACCGTTAGAAAGCTCTTGATGAGACAAAGTAGGGGGAGGGAAGTCCAACATTTTCTCCATTGGGAGGGGAAGAATGTGCACATTTTAGAGGTCTAATTTATCCATTTAGACCTCCAAAATTGCATGAAAAGATTTCAAGCATATTTTGGTTCCTACTCTATTAGTAGAAATTCCCCTTTTGGTGATACCTCTTTCTGATCTGTTTAGTTCCCATGTATAATATCCATCCAGATGTTACCAAACCAATTCTCACCTTTAAATCATATGTCTAGCTATTGGTTCTAAGGTTTTCAAGTCTATTTTGGTTTCTACCCTATTAGTAGAAGTAGTCTTTTGGTGATACTTCTATCTGATCTATTTTGACCATCATGTATAACATCATTCTAGATGTTACCAAACCAAATTTCACATCTAGATCATACGGCTAGCTCTTGGTATTACAACTTGTTACTCTCTTCTGGGTGTGGTTCTACCTAAGAGACTAAAGAAGAACTCAAGAAGAACTATTTCTGACATTTTACTTTTTATTTGACCATTCTTGACTTGTATCTCTATGGGAGCAAATTGTTACTTGTTGATTACCGGAAAGGTGATACTTGTTGGGTTGTCATAACAAGTCGTTAAAAAGAAAAAAAAACTCTTCCTTGGGCTCTTGCCGGTGTTTGTGGATTCAGCCACGTTGCCGTCCACTCCCATGACTTGGTTTGGGAATATTGACCTAATTCCCTTTCAATGCATGGTGTGCAGTGTGCCCTTGACACAATATTGCTCCATCTCTTAGGATCAACTAACACATGTCTAATTGTTGTTCACATGGAACCTTTCTCCACTTTAGTCTTAAAAATTCTCATTTGAATATTTGCTACTACCACCAAGATCTGCACCAAGGGCCGTTTCACCTTGGCTTAGTGTTGATATGATCACTTGAGAAGGGGCATGAATGATTGGGATTACCATTGGGATCTCAAAGGCTATCACTCATTGATAATATTCCTCACTAAAATTGCAGATTACAAAATCCCTAAACATCATTTTTGGTCTAACTACATAGCAAATTTCTACTTGCAAGTCAAAAGGGAAAGGACTTGGTATATTCAAATGCATTGTATCATAACAAAATGTAAATTTTCAAATCCCACTCTCTATCATATATCACCACATGTAGAATCTCTGAGTTTGGCAAATTCATTAGGTTATAAACTCAGCTCCAAAATGATATACAAGATATACTCTTACTTCCTAATGTTAGATATATATAATCTTGATGTGGAAAAAATTCAAGAATTGAAAGTGAGGTGCAAGAAATTGATGAAATGCATTCTCATCCAAATGGACTCTCAATTTTCAAGGCCTAATTCATCTCTTTAGGCCTTTGAAATTGGCTATGAAGTTTTCTAGGTGTTTTTTGGCCTCCGCCCTATTAGTGGAAGTACTCTTTTGGTGATATCTCTATCTGATCTACTTAGACCATTATATATAACATCCATCTAGATATTACCAAGCTAATTTCCACCTCTAGATAATATGTCTAGCTAATGATATTACAAGTATATGGATATGCAAAGAGGTCACCTCTTTGTTCCTCTAGCCTTGGAGTTATATGGAGAGATGGACATGATATTCAACATATTTGCTAAGGAATGCACAATAGCTTGTCATATTGGATGTCAAAAGTACCACTCTCACTCTCATACTTTGTAACATACTTTAGACAACGTGTGTCCATTACTCTACGAAGATCATTAGTTTGTACAATCCATATGAGAGCAATCACACTAGGTAATGCTTCTTTGGATGCTCCGATAGTTTGTAGATTTTATAACTTGCATAACTTGGATATCTTAGATGCAGAATGGAAGATTTTTCATATCGATACTATTGAAATCTAACCCAATTTTACCTCTTTTGTCTTTTCCTTGTAATATACTTTAGACCAGGTGGGTCCATTGCTCTATGGATAACATTGGCGGAGATAATACACATGAGAACAATCACACTAAGTGATACTTCTTTGGATGCTATAGCAGTTTGTAAATTTCCTGCTTGCAGAACTCAAGTATTTTAGATGAGAAATGCATATCAATACATATGCCTAGCCGCATTTTACCTCTTTTATCTCTCCCTTGTTCGGCATCATGTGTTCTACGTGCGTAGGCGCCTTTTTTTTTCCTTTCTTCTATCTCATCTACATACATTCACATACCATCGGATGAAACTCAACATTCTGGATGCATCTCAATGGATATCGCTCAACACGGGCAACATGGAGAGTTCATAGATGTCCCATGCATTGGCAATCCCAACCACGGTAGGTGACTAAGTGCAACATGATGAGCAAAGGAGCAAGGGAAACTCACGCGTCTACAGCAAGAGCACTAACTACGGTGTGTTGCAGCACAGAGTGGTGAAATCTCAAGCTACAATCCCTAAGGAAAGAATCTGTGCTGTCTCTTCTGTAGGGAGGGTGGAAGACCTGACTCCTATCTGGATGTTTGCAACTATTGTACTCCTGAGAGTGATAGAATTGTGAGATTTGCAAACCATGGGTCTTGAAGAAACGAGGAAGATGGAGGATGCGGAGAAAGATGGTTCAGTTTATGGTTTCCGGCCGAAATTGGTGTGGAATGCCGGAGTGCAAGAGTACTTGACTCAGGCATACGGACCAACTCAATTTCATGCAATCTCTGAAGCTTTGACGTAAGTGTGTTAGGCAGTATGCAATCTCATTGCAACAGTCTTTTGTCTTCTGACGTGGAATTGAGATTTGAGCTAAAGAAGGTATAATTTGAGAATGCAAATGTGTTCAGAGAAGAGCCAGGCGTGCAGTATAAGTATCTCAATACTTCAATTTTAGCGCCGGGGAATGTAGAGCTTCCGTGTCTTGAGTTGAAGTACTTCCCTGTTCGCCTTTGTGCAGACGCCCCTGTATAAATTCCACAGTTCGTGTGAATACGCTTCAAGCAAGCACCCAGGAGGTCATGGAGCAGCTCCGTTATATTATTGGGGGAAAATCATCGGATGATGTTTCGAACTGTGTCAGTTCTGAATTTGAGGATCTTCATGCAACTGAAGGGCAGAATATACAATTTTCTCGTAGTAGAAAAGAAGAATTATCTGAGGTATGCAGGGAGGATGTAAATGAGGACAGTTCATCAAGGGGAACCTTGATCGACGGACTTGAATTGCGCATACATACCAGGGAGAGAGCTCTGGTGACAGAAGTGGAAGGCAATGGCGCAGTTGAAGACTCCATTTGCTGGGAACATCCATCGTTGAAGGACGTGGTTATGGTGAGGGGACGTGGTCCGTGTGAGGTTAGCTGCAAAGATGAATCTGGTGTACCTTTGAAGGAAGTGGTGGTGAGCCGGAAATGTGCTGAGGCAGTACTTCGTGGAGCCAATGTACGCCGACTTAGATTTCTCTCATAAGTGCAGTTGCCATGATTTGACAGCAAATGGTAATCGTCTTCTTGTATGAAAATAGTCTCTTACTGCGTAGCACCTCGAAGATAGTGTTTGAAACAGCAAGGAGGTGGAATAGCTCTGACATACTATAGGATTCTGCGCTCATTGATATCCTGGATATTACACACTGCGTAGCACGTCGAAGATAGAGTTTGAAACAGCAAGTAGGTGGAATAGCTCTGACATACTACAGGATTCTGCGCTCATTGATATCCTGGATATTACACACTGCATGTTCTTGGATAGTTCATAGCATGTTTATATAATATCACGAAGATCTTGAAATAACAAGAATAGAGAGAGAGCAAGCAAGTCCATCCCTCTCCTATGTGGTTCATTATGCGGCTACCTACAGAAGATCAAAGCAATAATACCTTGCATTGCACCATGAGGTTTTGAAATGGTGTGTCTCACCTAATCTGCTTTCGTGCTTGGTAGGTGTTTGTGCCGGGGGTGCTTGCATGTAGTCTCCGTGTGGAGAAGGGTGATATAGTGGCCGTCACTGTGGCAGTTGAAAGATCAGATGCAGATGGTGGTTGGTCTGTAGGCATTACACGCGGCACGACACTTGAATCGGAACATGCAAATGCACGTATGTGTTTCAGTGTGATGCTCTGGACGTTTTGCAAGAAAGTAACAACGAAGCAGTCATAGCAAGCAAGATTAAATACTTGAGCACATCAAGATCGGCTGTCGATCAATCAGCTAGGCTGCTTACATAGTGTCGCTTTCCTCAGCTATTCTCAACAGAAGTCATCCGAAATGCAGGAAGAGTGGATGCGCTGGGCTGATCTGACCTTTTCCTTTCAGAGTTGGAGGGCTCCTGTCGCAGCAGCTTCTTTATTGGCAAAGGGCGGATGGCAATGTCAAGGACCACAGTGTTTAGAGAAAGCAAAGGTGTTGCCGTGGAAATGAGGAATAGGATCTTTGATCTGCCCCCATTTCATGGTAAGCTACTGGAGCTTGGTACCATGAATGCCTGGATCCACCTTCAGCTTCTAACTTTTCTGGATGTGAAACGTCATTTTCATAATGGGTTTTGCACCAGTAAGTAAAGCCTCTATCCAACTCGAACAAAGGGTATACTTGCATCTGGAACATAGATTCAAGCAAATCACTCGAAATGAGCAGATCGTTTTCTTTCCCCGAGATTTTCATTTCTGATCAAGTTTCCTTGTTCAACAGGTTTATTGCCAGGACAGATTTTCCTTCAAAACCTCCCGAGTGTCGTGGCTGCACGTGTTCTTGGTAAATGAAACAACTTGGATCCTTTTGATGCTGATGCTTCTCTATGATGAAAGTCAATCTCTCGACGCAAGATCAAAGGGTTTAAGAACCATCGTCTTGAATGAGTTTTAGAAAATCTGCACTCATCCTTCATCTGTCTCCTTACAACTAACACGTTTGCTATCTTATTGTAAAGATCCAAAGCCAGGGGAGAGAATTCTCGACATGTGTGCTGCACCGGGCGGTAAAACTACAGCTATCGGTATTCTTATGCAAAACAAGGGAGAGATTATAGCACTGGACCGCTCTCATAATAAGGTATGAGAGTACTAGAGTCAGATAAATATATATCTAAGAAAATAAATCATATTCACCTCAACCACGGAAATGTCAACCATGAACGTTCTCTTTCTCGGAACGTGTCAGGTACTGGACATCAAGCGCTTGTCAGAGGAAATGAAACTGACGTGCATTCAGGCTTACAAGCTAGATGCCACAAAAGCTGTGAACTGTAAGCAGTGTGTGGCGGAGACCCTTGTGTCTCCGTTTCAAGGCCTGCGAAGCACCGAGAACGCGGATGCAAACACAACACCTAAAGGGAACTCCTTATCTGAGGAACCACAGGTCGGGCTCCAATCCAGCACTCAACCTGGAGGTAAATAGACCAGTTCTAAACCTTATCCTTGATATATATGATCTGATATGATATCATCTTATTTTATCTTATCTTATAGGAGCATACCATTTTTCGTTGATCCTGGGATGTAGAGAATTTGATGTACCTTACTGTCACGAAGAAGCCAAAAGAGACACAAGCCCTTTAAAAGTTATTGCTGACAACTCTTGAATGACCTATGACTTTCAAGAAATTCATCACCTGCATATACACCCTAAGGCTATTACTTCAAACTGTTTTCCGGTTTTATGGATGGTTTCAGTATGGGGAAGTTATTGGTTCTATGGGATCTGAGCTTGTCCTTCCGTCCGGAAGCTTATAGGTTATAGGATCTTGACTTTTGCAGATGACTGCCTCGTCAACCAAGACTTATCTGCAAGTAAAGCTGCGGCTAGAAAAGAGGCTAGGAAACTGAAGAACAGGCTGGCTAGCGAGGCTGCAGCTCTGCAACGGGTGAAGGGCTTTGAGCCACATAGTTTTGACAGAGTTTTGCTGGATGCTCCTTGTTCGGCTTTGGGACTCCGTCCGCGCCTTTTTGCTGGAGAGGTATCATCTGACTCATTTCTTGTGGGTAGCAATAACGAAGTTGTTCTTGAGGACCTTCAGTAGACCAGAAACAGACTCTCAACCGTTGTGCTGTACTTTACGATTCCTCTCTCTTAAGTTGAATCCTGGTACCTGATTTCTTTTGAATATCTAGAACTAAGCAATAATCTTCCTACAAGAAGCAGTTAGTACAAGATTTAGAAAATATTCCAGTCAGATTTAAGACAATGCTAATCAATTTCGAAGGAGAATGAAACCCTTCATAAAATAAAGAGGATAGCCTGTAGCGGTCAAGAAGTCAAACATGTCTACAAGGAGTAGGAATTATTTGGAAGGAAGAGAATCGAAAGGAAGTTACACCTTAGTGCGAAGGAACATAAGCCACTTACTGCTTGAAGAGGACTTTATGACTTAAACCTGAGAATTATTGGAAATCTTCGCCATGTTGAATGGAAGCACCTTGTTTCAACATACCAGACGTACTTTGCAGTAATCTGCGTACTGATTGAAACATATCTTTATATCTGTCTGTAGGAAACGCAGGAGAGTTTACGAGGACACTCTTGCTATCAGCGCAAACTTTTTGACCAGGCGGTGCAGTTGGTTCGACCTGGCGGGATCTTAGTGTACTCCACGTAAGTCACATGCTCTATCGTTTACAAGCATCTATTTTCGAAGGCAATATTGCTTTGTCGAGGCAAGTTTACGAGGTTAAAGGCGTCTTTCTGCGTTAATAACTTAGGAGTCGTATTTCACTGGGTGCAGCATTTCCTTGCTTAAAATATAGTGTATCTTGTGTACAGATGCACCATAAATCCAGGGGAGAACGAGGCTGTTGTCCGCTATGCCTTGGACACTTACGATTTCCTCTCACTCGCACCTCAGGTAACTGGAAGCTGTGCTGTCTATGCCTATCTCTATGACCATGAATTCGGAGCTCTTTGGCGTAGAGGTGGTTTGGTTGGTGTATTTTAACCTCGAACTCACGGGAAGCTCTTTTTGCTTTGATCTGGAATGAAGGAACCACGAATTGGAGGACCTGGACTTGTTGGAGGTCTTAATGTCTTTGATGGCATGTCTTACAAGTAAGGTTACCAACCCTTTCATCCCAGCTTTCCTGGAATTCAAATTGATCTGTTACTATTCAGCTGTTATTGAATCTGTGCAACATCCTTTGTTTGTGTGGATTTCTGAATGTAATGCTGACCATGTGTTGGCTCGTATCTGAGATCAGAGAAATAAATTGTTTAACCGAAGAAGAAATGAAAGCTTCATACTAGTGAATTAACTTGACTGCTTGGAAATTTTTCAAAGTAGAGAAACGTTAAATCTCAAGTGCTCTTGTTTACCCCACCTCTGCAGGGAGTGGCTGAAGGAAGATGAGAAACATCTAGTGCAACGTTTCAATCCATGTGAATGCTATGATACGATAGGATTCTTCATCGCCAAGTTTGTTATTGCTTCCAAGAGAGGTGAGTGCGAGGTTAGTCTACCCACGGTCTGAGAGAAGAATTCTGGCTGGGTGGGGAGCATGAGTTTCATGCTATGACGGAAATCATTAGACCTGCTCGCCTCCTTTTCAAGTGATTTTCGTCATCCCTTGAAACTTCGGTGCTTACTGATCATAAACGGATTAGACTCCTGAGAGTAGGAGAAGCCGTTAATTCTAGATCTTCACATAGCACGAGGAAACGAGCCTGCAGGTCAGGAAGATCAATTAACGGCAGATAAATCATGAGGATCATTTATGCAATTAGTGAAAATCATGACGAGATCTGAGTAGATAATGTGACAGTCAAGATATCAGTAGCTGTTAATGAGAAGAGGCACCAAAAATTTGGTCCGCACTTACCACATCGTGCATGGTACGGTGCACAATTACCTGCTTGGTTGTCTCAAACTCATCTTTGACGGGTTTCTGGTTGCTTATGAGTCGCAAACGCTGTCCTGAGACACGGCTTTGGTGGATGAACCACCACATACTCAAGGGGCAACGTGTCTCAGTGTCGCATTATCCTCTCCCTACCCTGAATGACCTTGCAAACGCTTCTATGCAAATCCAAGAAGAAATTGCTTACTCCATATATTTCAGCATGTTTGTTACTCTGCATGTAGAAGGAACATATGGACACCTGTAGCTCGCATGGCTCAGGACATAAGAAGTAATGCTTTACTGGGGCACTTTGCTGTGTGGGCGTCAGTTTGCACGAAAACGGTCAGTGTGGAGTGAGGTCAGCTCCGCTCGTCCCTTTTAAGCAGTTCGCTTTTCCACGTAGGCAGCACACTATTTTAGTCATTGTATTCATGACGGTTTTGACCTTCTGCTACATTTTGACCGACGCTTTGAAGAGATTTGTTCTATTGCTTGGTGTTGACATATCCAAATTGCAATCGTGTTTGAAATGACGTCAATGGCGCAGGAGGTGAGGACCTTGAACTGCTTCCAGCTTATATCTTGGGAAAAGCGTTGTAGGTAAATAGAGTTTCACTTGCATCTCTGAGAAGTTTCAAAAACTACTGCAGTCTGTATACCACCACCGAAAGGCTCACTGGCACGAGTACCTAAGAAGTCAACAGGAAAGGATTAAAATTACGAGCTATTTGGAATCCTACTTAAACACACGGTCAAAAGTGGGTGTTTCTCCGTTCCTTTGTTCGCTTCCATGTGGAATACGGATAAATGTGAACTTTTTGCCGGTGGCCAACAGTTCATAACAGGATACAGATCCGTGAAATGTAGCTGTTCCAGAATGATGACCACTGCTGTCAGTATATGTGAACACTACTCGGGAGTGCGTTGTTAATTTTCCTTCCAATTGCGCTCCTTCGACCATTCATGCTAGTGAAGAGCCCAGAAGCTTGAACGGTTGTTAGCTGTGTCCATCAGGTATTCAAAACCCTGCGATGGTTGTGAACTACAATAGGTCACACGTTCAGTCACGACCGCACGAAAAATCTTTTCCATTCCACACTGACTTCAGGTAGGTAGGACTCACCACTTTCAAAGACGACTGATTCAGTTTGGTTGACAGTTTTTACTCAACGAATATACCATAAAGAGTGAAGAAAAGCAAAGCAGAAGTTGAAGAAATTAGAAAGAATTTAAGAGGACAAAAGACTCACTACAGATAAGTCGTGACTTCATGCACCCGAATTGTGATCCTCTGAGAACACGACGAGGCCGAGGGACTTATCTATGTATCCGACATTGACTAGAATGGAACGTCTGAATTCCTGATTGCAATACCCTTTCGAGGAGAATATATTTCTGGTACTGGCAAAGATGACGAGTAACTCAGCAATCGGAGATCCTCACGCGTTCCAACTTTGTACTTGGACGAACATCGTACCACTATAAAGACAAAACACGTATCCCGCACGCACGCAAACTCGCAAAACCCACATTTCTTCCCTTATCCTCAAGTAGGTTGTAGATATTGCACAATATTGCAGGTAATCCATAGGAGAGTAATCACATTAGGATATGTTTCTTCGAATGTTCCAGTTGTATGTAGACAATATGAACTTGTATAGCTCGGATATCTTAGATGCGGTAGGGCAGATTTCTCATACAGACTCTATTGGGGCTTAGCCCCATGTTACCTTTTTTGTCTCTCCCTTGTGCGGCGAGCTTGATGGGGTCTTCCCTTCCTTCATTTTTCCTAAGCGGTCGCCCTTTTCCTAATATTGCAGGCTGTTGTTGTTATGGACAAAAGGAAGAATGCTGGCTGCCTCGGTCACGCGCTTCAGAGGGGGAATAGGATTAACCGGTATCAAGAACTGAATGTATCGGAATATGTGGACTCTGGACGGTATGCAGACATGAGGTTCAAGCAACAGTACGGCTTAACACCCTTGAACTGTCATTGTGTAAACCTCAGTGTGGACTTTGTTTACAGTAGCTGTGAACCAAATTTCTAGAATGAGTGTAAAGGCCTGCAATATGAGGAAATCATGTGCAGAGCGAGGTCAGACTGTGATGATCAGTAAAAAAGAATTTGTCAGGCTTGTTTACAGAACTAGACAGACGTATCCTCATCTAATTGACGCAGTCCTTCGCCTACAACTTCCGATAGGAAATCGTGAGGATTTACTTTCCTTGTCCTATCATGTTCCTGATCTGGTCACGTCAACAGCTTGAAACAACATCACTAGAGACGTGAAAGATCTTAGGAAAAAACAGAAGATCTTTATTGAACATTTGTCGACTGTTGTGATTATTACATATTCTGATTCATAGTCCTCCTCAGATCAAATCATCGGCTTACAAGCCAAACAGCACTAGAGACCTGAAAGTTCTCGTCATTGAAACGAACGGTGGAACTTCATGGGACTGTTTCTCGAATGTTGCGGATACTATCACGCCCTTCACGTATCAGGCCCCTGAAGTTGACAAATCGACACTACAGTATCTTTCTAAAAAATCGAAACCCAGACAAGTGAAGAAAACCAAGAACATGAAGGAAAGAAGTCTCGAAAGCCCACCGTTCCCTTCCACATTAGGGCATTCTTGGCAGAGGCAATACGCTATGCTTCTTCCACCAGAACTACTCAAATAAATTCTCAACTGTAGAGAGAGCACTGCCTCTATACATCCTAACGTTAGAAGTTATTGCTCTGAGCGTTGGTAGAAGAAACTCCGTCACGCCAATGCGTTCTATCTCAGTTAAGATTTGGAGATTTTTTCTCGTCACGTTAAATGGATGGAACTAAGCTCTCATGGATTATACATACCTTTTTAAGTGAAAATTGGGTTGACCTATTCTCCTGTTAAAGACCAATCACACTGGAAAATGACAAAGACTTTTCCCAAGGGAACTGAGATCCACATCGAAGGGGTCAGCAGAACATGTTCTACCTTACAACAAAATAGCTTGCATCCAAGTGCAGACAGGTTTGTTTTGAGTCGAAGGTTACTCAAGTTGACTTGAGTAAGATGCACGAGATGTGCACTGATGAGATTAAACTTGCGACCGTTTCGTAGGACCTGGGATTCGGTTAGTGATTGTCCTTTTCATCCAATCACTTAAAACAATACACATTCAACCAGGTAAGACGAACAATTTTCTCTAAAGTAATGCTCAGCCCTCAAAGTCCTCCCTGAAAAGAAAAGTCGACGGTAGTTTATCCAGAGTAGAAAAATGAAAAGATCCATGGGAAGTCTGGGTAGAGTAAGGCGGAAGTTTATTTATTCTCATGCGTCATTAGCTGTCTTGTCTCAGGATCCCAAATTTGGACTCACTGAGCACTGAAAAGTGCTATCGTATCATCCCAATTAATCAGCTGGAAAACCAGTGTCATCTTATCCGAACTAATGAGTTCCGTCAAGTCCAGGAAATCAAACCATCATCAGTCAGGTATTTTCAAAACATGCCCAATTCAATCCGGTTGGCATCCAAACAACTAACTTTGTCCCTTGTCCGTCAGAAGATGGATGACCACTGAAAAAAGCGTGGTCAATTTGAGGTTAAATGACTATATGTCCTTCTTGTGCTAGAACACAAAGAAGGTTATAAGGTTTCCAGGTTTCCTTCTTCGTGTTCTAGCACAGAGAAGGAAAATGCAGCAAGCGCCAGGGAAGGCAGGCGGTACTCAGAGTTTAGAAAAGCCCGGCCAAACCGTGTACAGCGTGCAGGCAGATTTCGGTTGCTCCGACTCCCAGAGGGGTTTATGTCAAAACAATCAAGTAGTGGCGTTTCCACAATATTCCTAAAAGTGGTGAACCGTTATCGAGAACAGCGCTAAGGTCCGGTCTGGTACTCAGCGTAATTGGACAGTTTCATAAGAAGATCTCTCGGAGGACTGCCCAGTACTGTCGATGTGAGCCAGTCATGCCATAGCCGTATGTGGAAGACGATCAAAAAGATCTTTTCCTCGTTCCCCACATAACGAGGAGACGAGGTCCTGAAGAAGATCTTTAGTTCCTATCTGGAGGAGTGAGCTTCCCGGGGTAGCACCTGCGCAAACCACTCAGTGAAATTTTGCAACTTCTCTACCATGTTCAGCACATTAAATCGCATGATGATATGTGGATAATCACTACTCAAGCCTCTTGTCTTTTCTACATGTCAGCATCTGTTTTTCTGCTATGGACTTCAACTTTTGACAATAAAAGAAATTACTGACAACCTCTTCAACAATTATCCGTGTGATGTGTAGCAACGTCAAATTAAGACCAGTCTTTTTTCTTTCGTCTACGCTTATCTTCTTATCTTATTT
The DNA here is from genome assembly GCA_948567375.1 of Lunularia cruciata. Classification (NCBI taxonomy): domain Eukaryota; kingdom Viridiplantae; phylum Streptophyta; class Marchantiopsida; order Lunulariales; family Lunulariaceae; genus Lunularia; species Lunularia cruciata. The sequence goes on along the minus strand of OX419757.1, from coordinate 63,379,633 downwards.
CTTTCGTCTACGTCTTACGCTAAATTCTCTGTTTGCTCTAGCGTTCCTCAGGTATTTCTCTATTTGCTTCGTAGGTCCCTGAGTTGTTTTAAATTGTTAACGGATTTGACAGTCGTTGACATCTTCTTTTGAACCACGTTCTCATTTGTAACTTTATACGTTTGAGTCTGATCATGGATGTCAGTCGGCAGATGCAGCTTCTCCCATATCTTTCTCATAAATCTTGAAGCTTTGCCTTTAGCTGAACGTAATACGCGGAGGATAAATCTTATGATTACATTACCATCTGAGAACAGTCTAGCTTGAAACAGTGAATCCAGACTTGAGTCTGGATTTCCTGTCAAATTTCTTGAAATATTTGTTGATACTCATCATTTCATCATTGGTGATTTGTTGTTTACTGCAGGAAGCCCAGTCGCAGCAAATCCGCAGAAGAATGTCCTATCTTTGCGGATCGAGTAACATCGATGGAATTCACTTGATTAAATAATAGGAGGGTATTATGCTTAAACAATGTTATATGGCTTGGAATACTAAACCTGAGTTGCTTTGTACATCTTATCTGAGCTATCTGTAATCGGTGACACGCATCTAACTCACGACAACCTTGTCAACTTCCGGCTGTGGAAACAACCGATTGGTCAAAGCTGAAGACAGGTGAAGTACAATTGCTAAGAAGCCCGCGTCCAAGATCAGGTAAGAGAAGAAGAAGTTAAACGATGGAGACTCCGTAACTGTGAACTAGAAAAGCTTGAAAAAGGTGTGCAATTAAACCAAAAGCTTGTGATATGACTTTTGCCAGACCTCGCCTAACTGGTGCAAACAAGCTCAACATTCACCTGTGCACTGGTATTAAAATAGTTTAAATATATACAAGCATAAAAAATGAAATCTTGAAAATTCAACACGCATCTGACTGAGTCGATTCCATCGTACTACTCAATTTTCTTACGGGTAGTTGTTTTGGAGGCAGAAAAACAGAAACATTTATAACTAGCCGGAAGATTGTGTTGACCTGTGCAGCTTTTACATTACTTTCTGTCCAAACTTCGTGCTTATCATTCGAATCATGTAGTAAGTATGCTCTACAGTTTCTAATTTTCTCCTTCGATTTTTCTACGCGGTCGCCTTCTTCTCTATTTTCTCATTGACAATGTCCTCTCTATGATGTGTCTTCCCCGACTAGCCATGCATCATTTGATTTTCTAGATTCAGATTCCTTTTAGATTAAGTTCTAAAAACTTGTCGTCCAGCGGTCTAAGTAAACCCTTTCTGAAACCCTTGTCCTGCACTAACGTGCACCGTAAGAATCTCTTAAAATAAATTAGCGTCACCACTTACTGTTAAGCAGAACTCCACCTGCTCCATACGCGTCCATAAAATGCATATGCGAAAACAAATTAGACATGCAGAAAGAGAGACCGACAACTGACGATATTCTTTCGAAAAAAAATATCGTTTTCTTCTCTTAGAATCTGTACTGATCTACAAAAGGAGAAGTTGATTGACCATTCCCTGTTACCTCAGATTGTTTCCCAAACATTTTTGACTAGACTCAACTCTAACAGCATCAATTGGAGGTAAATAATCTAAACGAGTATTACGTTCAAGTCATCCGATTAGCCTTTCGTGTTCCGTAAAGAGAAGTGTTCCTGAAGTCCTGTTCACAAGAGGTTTCGATTCCGGATTTTACTAAAATCAAAAATGCTATGGGAGTGAGGTCATTATCGAAAGATCTACGAAATACCCATGGAGACCATAGTCCCCAGAAATGGAAATGAACAAGGTAATAAAACTGATCACTCAAATCCTCGGAAAATCGAGAGAGTATTAAATATATAAAAGTAACAACTTTCGAAATAGACTGAAGACAGCAATTTTTTCTGGATCACCTTGTTACATATCCCTTGAGCAAAAACCCATAAAACGATTTACGAAATTACTAAATATCCTATTGGAAAACCCCCTACAGTTTGACACTCTAGATCACATAACCCCACTCAAGTGATCTGTCTTTGTTCAAACGGTGCTCTAGACAGCATGACACAAGTCCCGGTCTTCTTCCAATAAATGACAACCTTCAAACAACGAAGGGAAGTGAAATATGTATGGGACACGGAGTGAAGGTGCATTTTCATTGCGTGTGATTAGATGATGTAAGTTATGGATCAGGCTGCTCCCCAGACGGGAAACAAGGGCGACCGTGCAGAAAATATGAAGGATGGGAAGACCCCATCAAGCCTCACAAGGGAGAGACAAAAAAGGTAAAATGGGGCTAAGCCCCAATAGAGTCTATATGAGAAATCTGCCCTACAGCACCTAAGATATCCAAGCTATGCAAGGTCTACAAACAACTAGAGCATCCAAAGAAGCATCACCTAGTGTGATTGCTTTCCTATGGATTTCACCAGCCATTGCTTTCTTTAGAACAATGGACACACGTTATCTAAAATATGCTACAAAGTATGAGAGTGAGAGTGGTACTCCTAGCGCCTAATATGATAAGCTCTTGCGCACTCCCTGAAAAAAGTGTAGAACGCCGTGTCCATCGTTTCATATAACTCCAAGGCTAGAGGAACAAAGAGGTGACCTTGTTGCATGCTCCTATACTTAGAGACCTTGTGACCTGCTGTTGCACTCACCGCCCATCCAAGGGGATGTGTAACTCCCTCCAAAACTATATCTTGCATAGGGTCCATAACCACGACATCTGCTATTGTCACCTGATCATCTCGGACCAAGTATAAGTCTGCCCTGACATGTGTCGTCTGCAAAGCATACAAATGCTCTTCCAAGCCAAGTATCCACTCCTTTGTGCTATAGCAAACACTATGTCCCTAATAGCATCATGGGTAGCTATCCTCTATCCTCCCAAAGGACATTGTGTCATATGGACCGCTGTTGCATCTAGTGTGGAACCACACTCACAAGTGAGTAATGAAGATACATATGGGTGGACCAAACCTCGGTAGAACCTCATCATTGTATAGAAAGTAGTTGGTGCAAGTCAGAATGCCCTAATGCACGGTCAAGCTAGGATTCAAGAGCATGCACCCTTGCCAAAGCAAGAGCAACGATGTGCTTTAGTAGCCTAAGGAATGGACGAGTCAACTAAGAAAGAATGTAGTGTATGCTCACACTGTCGCTCCATCAAGGAAGACTATAAACCTCTAGTCCAATTTGACAATAGTGAAGCAAAAGATAGAAAGTCCTTGTGTGCATGTAAGGATATACTATCTCTTGTATGCCGCAATAACATCTAGAGAGAAAAGGATCACTCTTCCACCTCTATCACATAAGTCTCCAAAATTGGCCTATCAACAACCACAAAACATAAAGAAAGTAGGGATGCCAAGAGAGCACAACTACCCAAGAATGTTATAAGTGCCATCTTCCCCATAGATAGCAAGACAACTCCTCCACACAAGATTGGCAGAGTCGTCTATCTCCATGGCAGATCCTCTATCACACACTCAAATGTCCATTGTCCAATAATATCACTAAAGACTCCCACAATCCTCCTATCAAAGGCTCTCAAACATGATAGGAAGGATGAGGAGTGTGGAACTACACAAATGAGATAAGTTGGTCAACAAGCAATACTAGAGGAGAGTACACTAAATGCCACTTACGGATCTCCTAGTAATAGAAGGTCATCCATATGGAGAACATCCTCTCCAAGGGCAACATTTAAGAAGTGTGTGACAAAATCCTTGGATCCTATTGGTACTCCAAGAACACGTAGTCCATCTGTGTAACAATATGGGGTTTAGCGACATAGTTAGTAAGGCTAATAAAGTAGAGAATAAGCCAAATTAACCCAAAATATTCTAGAAGCATCTATGAAGCTTCTTGGGAAGCTTCCCAACTAGCTTAACTTGCATCCTAAGCAAGTAGCTTCTAGAAGCTTCCAACTAGCTTAGCTTGCACGCCAAGTAGACAACTTCTAGAAGGAAGTTTCTTGAGAAACTTCTTGGTTAACTTGGCTTGCACTCTAAGAAAGCGGCTCAAGGAAGCTTCTTGAGAAGCTTCTCAAGGGCCTTGTATGCTACCTATAATACCTAAGCCAAAGCTCATGCTAGGAATTTGGAGTTTTCCTACATTCAAGTGTCTCAATGTGAGTTTCCATTCTCCTATTTCTCTCCTCGATCTCGGTCTTTACATTGGTATCAAAGCATGAATGGGATGGATCAAATTTATAGACCACCAAATCCACTTCCACCAAACCATTGAGATTTTTGTGTCTAAGTACTACCAAAGTATTGTTTCAAACAATTCATCAGCATCATTTCACACAATTCATCACTTCACACTTTGGAAAAGATTTTATGCATATGATCACCATATCTAAGGAACCCTTGGTGCTTCAGATTGTAACTTATGGAGAATGGTGGATATATTGCTTCTATGTGTTAATAAATTAGATAGATTAGGGGTGGCTTGATAGAGTGGCAACCATGGCGGCAATGCCCAATGTTATCCTTGCTATGTAGCAACAAATCAAGCACCTTACTCAATTATTGGATGAACAAGATCTTTGACAACAAGAGCACGTAGAGGGAATACCAGTTCAAGAAGGAGAAGATCAAATCCGATTCCCTAAACCCAAGGTATTTGAAGGCAAGAATCTCTTGGCTGTAGTGTTTGACTATGAACATTATTTTGAAGCTACGAATCTGCAAGATGAGCAAAAATAGATTCTCTTGGCTTCTAGCCAATTGGATGGAGTAGCAAAGCTATGGTGGAGATTTTGAGTGGAGCAAGCTAAACGACAAATTGTTGCACCAATCTTGACCTGGGCAGAATTCAAGAGTGCAATAATTAGTTGGCTCCAAGCTATAAATACCACACAAGCTACACAGGATAGGTTGTCAAAATTGAAACATATTGGCTCTGTAAGAAGTTACATCACGCAATTCTAGAACACCATCTTGCAAATTCCAAATATATTGGAAGGCAAAGCTCTGGATCAATTTATGAGGGGCTTGAAGTCAAGAACCAAATTAGAGATAACCATACAAGAGCCACAACACTTGGAGGAAGCCATGCGGTTGGCCAAACATTTTGATTCCTTGGTTGCAACAACTTGGTCTTGACCTCGACCTCCAAAGAACCTACCAATATACTACACACGGGTGGAGGAGCCGGTACCAATGGAGATTGATGCCATTCAATGGAGACCACTGGCACTATAGATAGAGAGAAACTATGACAAAATGATGGTTGTTTTTATTGTTGCCAATTGGGACATCGCATTGTTGAATGTCCACTCAAGAATGGCCGACCTCGACAAGTTACCCAGCTGGGGGTTGTGAAGCAGAATGATCAGGGAAATGAGGAATCCCAATAGGATATTTTGAGCAATCATTGGGAGCTTGATTAGTTCCAATGGGATTGAAGGCTTGACCTATGCAAGTTTGCTTCACTTGCAAGGTATGATATCTAATCGGGGTTGTAGGATTTTGGTTGATTCTGGAAGTTCAAAGAATTGCATGTTTATGCAAGTAGCAAAGGAATTGGGTATTCTTATCAAGCCAATAATTGGAAGTAGATTGATGATGGGGGATGGTAGAAAAGGTTCTACATTCTGTATCTCACATCCTATTACCTTCAAGATTGGGAAGGAGTATTTGGAGTGTATGAGGTTTGTAGTGGCACCTCTACACTACAGTGTCATTCTAGGAATACCTTGGCTTGAGCATAAGGTTCAATTTGATTGGATCCAACGATAAATTCAAGTACAACACAAAGGTAAGAATTTCTGATTAGGTTGTTTGGCACCTTTGAGTAAGACACCTAAAAATAGTCAGTTTCAAGATGGGAAGTTTGTTGAGAAGGTGACCATAGAGCAAGCCTTGAAGGGAGATGAGTCCCAAAATGAGAAGTTTACCAAGAGAGCAGCCATGGAGCAAACTTTGAAAAAAGATGAGTCCCTAGATGGTAAGTTTGTTAGTGAAGCAGCCATAGAGCAAGCTTTGGAGGAAGATAAGTCTATTTTTGCAGTGTGGATCAAGCCAATTGCACAAGGATAATCTGAGGAGGGCCAAGAGCCTCATCAAGCAATGGTTGATCAGATAGTTTAGGAGTTTGCGGATGTGTTTCCGGAGGATCTACCGAAGGATTACCCTTTGATCGTGGTATGCTCTTCAAGATTGAGTTATTACCAAGGAGTAATCTAGTGAGTAGACCAATCTATTGGCTCTCACCAAAGGAGTTGGAGGAGTGGCGGACAACACTTATGGAGTTGTTGGAGAAAGACTTCATACGACATAGCACCTCTCATTGGGGAGCACCGGTACTATTTGTTCCAAAGAAGGATGGAGGAATTTATTTCTATATTGACTACTATGGGCTCAATAAGCAAACAATGAAGAATGCATATCCTTTGCCTTGGATTGATTACTTGCTTGATCAATTGAGTGGAGCACGATACTTTTCCAAGTTGGATCTTCATAGCGACTATTGGCAAATCTCCATTGATAGGGAGGATGTGCAAAAGACTGCCTTTCGCATAAGGTATGGGCATTTTGAGTGGAGAGTTCTACCTTTTGGGCTCACTAATGCTCCAGCAATCTTCATGGATCAGATGCATCATGTGTTGGATGGACTATTGGATCGATATGTGGTGGTGTTCTTGGATGATATCTTAATCTATAGCAAGATAGAGTCAAACCACATGAATCATGTGCGAGAAGTCCTAAGACGACTATGATAATGGAAATTTTATTGTAAGTCAAAGTGTGCTTTTTGGCAAAAGGAAGTTACGTTTCTTGGGTCGCAAGATCTCATCGGAGGAGATCAAGATGGAAGAGGAGAAAATCAAGGCCATTATTGATCAGCCTACTCCAAAGGATGCTACAAAAGTACAAGTGTTTAATGGATTGGCCTATTTTTACCAACAGTTCATCCATCATTATGCTCATGTGGATGCACCATTGACTGACCTCTTGGAGAAGAACTTGAGCTTCCAATGGACCACCAAGCACAAAAAAACATTCCAGAAGTTGAAACATATGGTGTCTTCAAGGCCCATTCTTCAACCATATGATCCTCAACTACCCTATGTGGTTGATTTTGATGCTTCTAACTTTGCAATTGGAGCCGTGTTGCAACAAGAATTACTAGATGGACTACATCTCATTGCCTTTGTGTCTTTTCAACTAAACATGGCTAAAAGAAATAACTTTGTTTGGGATCAAGAACAACTTGCAATGGTATATGCCACCAAGGTATGGAGACATTATCTCTTGGGGAAAAAATTGATCATGCAAACTTATCACAAACCATTGTTGTAGACCTTACACTTTGACCACATGAAGAGTCAACATCATCAATGGGAGAACAACTTCAATTTTTTACATCAAACTTGAGTACAAATCAGGTTGGTTCCATGTCATCCCTAATGCTCTATCACAATGACCCAATTTGAAGTCTCTTCCTCTCATCACGGCAACAATTACGATGGTGTCAATTGACCTCAAGGTCCAACACAAGTTTTTATCAACTTTACAACAAGATCCCTTCTTCCAAATGGTACATGGTTGTCTTACAACACGCGATAAGGAGTACAACACCTTCTCCTTCAAGGAAGGCCTTCTATTCCATGAGGATTGGATCTATGTTCCAACCAAAGGTGATCTCCAACTTGTGCGCCTTCAAGAAGCACATGATTTACCAATAGCTAGTCATATGGGTGTGGACAAGATCTTGGGTACCCTCCAATGCCAATGGTGGTGGCCCAACATGACACAAGATGTTCAAGAGTTTGTCTGATTGTGTAAGAGCTGTCAGCATAACAAGGCCAACAACCAAAAGCCAAGTGGACTCCTTCAACCTCTCTCCATTCTATCCGCTTGATGAGAACACATGAGCTTGGATCTCATCACATCCTTGTCCAAGACAAAGCAAGGACACATAGCAATTGTGGTGTTTGTGGATAAGCTTAGTAAGAAAATCCACTTGGCACCAACCTTTGATACCGTGGATGCTTTAACCTTAGCTCAAATCTACTTTCACAATGTCTTCAAGCATCATGGGATGCCACGTGTACTCATATTCAACCGTGATCCTTGATTCATCGAGAAGTATTGGCAAGCACTCTTCCAAATACTTGGCACCAAGCTTGCTTTGACCATGGCCTATCATCCTCAAACTAATGGGAAAACCAAATGTGCAAATCATACCTTGGAAGATATTTTACGTGCCTTCATCAATGTCCACTACACCAATTAGGATGAATGTCTTCCACTTGTAGAATTGCTTACAATAATTCCAAATAGGCAAGCACCGGATTGTCTCATTTCTATCTCAATTTTGGCCAATATCCGCTTGTTATAGATTCTCTTCTTGCTTCTTCTCCATCAAAGTCCCTCATACTTCAACCTTCATGACCACCATATCCCAATCTCTCCAACAAGCAAAATATCATCTCCTTGTTGCTCATAAGTGTCAAAAACAATATGCGGACCACCATTGTCATGCCCTCACATTTGAAGTCGGTGACAAAGTCATGCTATCTTCTACTAACCTACCTGTAACAATATGGAGTTTAGCAACGAAGTTAGTCGGGCTTATGAAGTAGAGAATAAGACAAAATAGCCTAGAATATTCTAGAAGCATCTAAGAAGCTTCTTGGGAAGCTTCCCAACTAGTTAACTTACGCCCTAAGCAGGTAGCTTCTAGAAGCTTCTAACTAGCTTAGCTTGCACTCCAAGTAGGCGGCTTCTAGAAGGAAGCTTCTTGAGAAGCTTTCTGGTTAACTTGGCTTGCACTCCAAGAAAGCGGCTCAAGGAAGCTTCTTGAGAAGCTTCATGGGTCTTGTATGCTATCTATAAATACCAAAGCCAAAGCTCATGCTAGGATTCGGAGTTTTCCCTCATTCAAGTGTCCCAATGTGAGGTTCCATTCTCCTATTTCTCTCCTTGGTTTCGGTCTTTTACACTACCCCTCCTACTTGATACCCAAGTTTGTAAAATTGCCCCTAATTGGATAGGACCTTTTGATGTCACCCAAATCATCTCTCATGTTGCTTATAGACTTGCCTTACCTTTTCATATGCGCATCCACCCTATCTTTCACATTTCCAAGTTAAAAATTTTTGTTCCTAACCCATCTTCCTTTCCTCTTGTGTCCAACCTCCTCCTCCTCCCATCCCTATCAATGATCATAAGGAGTACAAAGTTGATTGTATCCTTGCACATCGTCACATTCAACAAAGAAGTCGACCACATACAAAGTACAAGGTCCTTTGGAAAGGGTATCCCCTTCATGATGCCACATGGGAACCTCTTTCTCACCTCCACAATACACAGATGGCCATCCAAGAGTTTGAAGCTTCAATGGCAATGAGGACATCACCAACTAGCGGTGGGGGAATATGTAACAATAAGGAGTTTAGCAACGTTGTTAGTAAAGCTAACAAGGTAGAGAATAAGCCAAATTAGCCCAAAATATTTTAGAAGCATCTAGAAAGCTTCTTGGGAAGCTTTCCAACTAGCTTAACTTGCACCCCAAGCAGGTAGCTTCTAGAAGCTTTGAGAAGCTTCCAACTAGCTTAGCTTGCACGCCACAAAGGTGATTTCTAGAAGGAAACTTCTTGAGAAGTTTCTTGGTTAACTTGGCTTGCACTCTAAGAAAGCGGCTCAAGGAAATACACAACTTAGCATGGCCAAGGTAGTAGGTAGGAGAGCCCTAAAGTGATCCATGGCAAATAAGGGTCCCCCTAAAAAATCTCCTTGATGTGTACCAACAATTGACTCCAAGATGATGACTCCCTCCTATGAACAACCATGTTGGCAATAAAGTGAAGCAAGAGAGCAATGCAAAGATGGCTTGATCCTGTTTTGTACGCAACAGGGTCAAGCCATCCTCCAATGTAGCTACTCCAAATTGATATGGACTAAGGTATTGTCTAAAGTGAGAATGATGTTGAAGGACAATAGTATGACTGACCAAACTCAAAAAGATCTCTCCAATAACAATCGGTCTAAAGGCCATCGTGGTCCTTCTCCATCACAAGAAGTCTACTAGTACCTAGCACCCGACTAATAGACATAAGAATATCTCCTCTTGCTACTACTGCAGCCACTTGAAACAACTTGATAAAACCACTAGAAGGATCATTTGCCTAAAAGAAATCTCTAAGGTGCTCATATACCATCCTTGACAAACCTCCCGAGGAAAAGCGATGGGCAGTGCACGATGCTTGTGCAAAAAGTGACCTATGAAGACATAAAGGCTGCTCAAGTTGATAATCTAAGACCTCTGGTGGGAGTCCTTCTTCTGCCAATTTAAAGGATGTAATGAGCATAGGGAAGAGATAGTCTCATCAACAAAAGTAGCTATAGATAAAGGGTGTAGTGCTTGTGTTGCTCTACTAAACTTTCACGCCGGACCCAATGTCCTACATTGTTATAATTGAGTGTACTCTATGGTATCTTGTGGCAAAACCTCTCTCCTAAAACTTGTAGCCCTAACAGACTCCTCTTGAAGGGCCATCCAATCCCCCACTCAGAATCGACAAAATCTAGCAACCTCTCTATGCCCCGTACGTCCCTCTCTAGCATAACGAAGACACCATCGAGGGAGTAAGAGGAATGGGAACCATGCTAACTTGTCCAAGGGATTGCCAAACAATCAAGTGGTAGGAAAAAAGCCTGTCTAGCCTCATCATGGAGTGTGCATGGTAGCCTATGGAATAAACATGGACATGGAAAACTAATCTCAAGTAACCCCAAAATGCAACCTGCTTGAGAAGCTAACCACTCCCAAGACTCGATCTGTATCCCTAGAATGGTCAACAAAAAGTAGAAGAAGAGTGCATAATCCTGAGTGTCACTATTGTCGATGTGATCACTTGCCTCACATGGGTATCCCAAGTGATCCAATCATAATCCTTGTACATACTTCCCACATGAATCTTTACCCCTTGCGAGATAAAGCATCGGTGACACACTGGGCATGGTGTGTCCCGAGCCACTCTATGCGGCCCCACATGGGGAAGTGAAGCCATGACTAGCACAAAAATAACAATAGTAACACATGATGTTCTTCTCCATACTTGCAAAATTGCAACCCCTCACATCACAACTCACATAAGACAATTTGATCTCTCCAAAACCCTAAAAACTATAAACTCTCATCATTTTCAATTTTCATTTCCAAAACTTTCAAACTTAATTCTTATTGAACTTTATCATGAAAACCAAAAGATTAGAAATGAAAATTCCTTCTCTATCACTCTCAATGTGTAATGATCAATTGAAACCCTAAAAAACCTAAAAATCTTAATAACTTTCCATTCAATTCTCCATAGTCTTCAATCTAGGTACCATTGAGACCGCAGTTGAAAAACGAACAGTATTCACTCAAGTGTTATATACTAGAGAGCACACCAAAATTATAGATCTTTCCTCTCGAGTCTCTCCCCCCCCTCTCCCATGTCCACACTCTCTCCAAAGTTGGCCCCCGAAGCGGAAGGTATGAAGGTAAGGAAATATCCTTACCTCCATCATGACTGCAGATGGCTTTCCACGACTGCCAACGAATCAGCTGCCAGGCTGTTATTGTTACTCCTTGTGTCATTCGTTTACATATACGGAGCAAAATCGATCCAGCGCATCCAGGAATGACTACATACTAGCTACTGTACGTGCCCCTGCTCTGAACCTGAGGATCCCACGACGGTCCTTCAGATCCCAGCTACTCTTACCATTGACTACAAGCTCTGACTGGGGGACATCAGCTACCTATTCCCTGTCTCGGACGTTTCGTCGCCATCGTCGTACGGGGATGTATGGATGGACAAGAAATAATACAAGAGATAGAGTTACCGGTACCCAACATTGGCACATCGACTTACCGGGACCCCAAAGTTGATAGAAAGACTTAACAGTTCCTCCAATGCTTGACGTGGGCTTAGTGAGTCCGCGTTGGCACTTAAATTCTCGACCAGCTAAATTTTGTTTTTATAAGGTTCACTGTGTTACATTTCGATTTCGATTTCGATTTCGAGTTCGATTACATTTCGAATACATTTCGATGTGACTTATTACAGTTCTGGGGATCGGCGAACTCCTTCCCTTCATACACCAATCCCTCGCGATAACAGAGGGCAGGGGAGAGAAACGGGGTAGGAGTGACAGGGGATATTATACCTCGTGATTTCTTAGCACGCATACTGACCGATGCGATATTACGAGGAACCCCGGGCCGCGTTTCTTTTGGACAGGGATGGCAGAAAGAGGATTGAATTGAAGAACTGAAGAATTCATAGTTTTGAGCTGAGTTGAGTTGAACTCCTTTAAATTGGATTCTCTGTTGAGGGCGTGGACGAGGAACAGATATTAACACAAGTCAACAGAAACCTTATTATGTAACAGTGATAACATTGAGGAATTTCTACAATGACATGCAGCAGAAAACACAACGTCGACGTTCGTTACCGTTCAGATTACAGCCTGTTTTGGTTTCATGTGGGAGGAGTATTAAACAAATTTAGATTAATATTGCTAGAGATTTTGGTTGAATTGGATCGTCGTCGAAACACGCAGGCAAACCCCCTGCTTTTGAGGACATTTATTTAAAGCTCAAATGACGGTCAAATTTCATCTGTCAAAGGTTCGATCGACCAGACTATCACGTTCTCCGGACTCTCAGTTTCTCTGTCAGGAATCTAAGAAATCTCAAAGTTCTTTTATCATCGCAGAGATTCACCAGATTGATGGACTAGGCCCTCGTTAACCGATGGTCCTTTCCTCTCACCTGAAAGTCGATTATCATAACAATGACAAATTTTCTAAGCATTCAACTCCCGAAAACCCGGGAAGTTCGCCCCGAAATTCGGGGCAAGCTTCCTCCCAAAACTCCTCCAGAATTAGCGCCGGAACTTCCGGGGAGCTGATGTGGGGTGATCATCTGGGGGAGCTTGCCCCGATCAATTTCTGAAACATTCTACTGATGATTCTGCAGCTCGCCCGAATATCTGAAGGCCTAATCTGGAGAACCCGCCTTGAAATTTGGGATTAAATTTGAGAACGTCATTGGGGAGCTCGCTCCGAATTGTGTTATATATATATAACTATTAATTCCATATCCAAGAAGATTATTAATTTCAACCTAGTACACTCGTTGCCAAGTAACACAATCAGCTGGCGACGTGACAGCTGATAATCCTAGTTGGGATACTGATTGGTCTTTGTGTCAACTTGGGTACCGTAACTGCGACCGCGTAGAAAAAATGAAGAATGTGAAGACCCCCTCAAGCCGCACAAGGGAGAGATGAAAAATGCAAAATGGGGCTAAACTCCAACGATGGGTACCGGTAAGTTAGGATACTGTTGAGTCTATCACTCCAGATATTATCTCAAAGACGATGATACCGTTTCAGTAACTGGAAATGTTACTCTACCCAGTATTTCACTGCATTGGCACCGAAAGGGATTCCGTGTACAGATTGCGCGCGTGAAGTAGGGTACCTACGATCAGAGGCCAAGTTGGTCATAGGCGCACGATCAATCATTCCGTCCAATCTGGTCCGCAGATTTGTAAACTCTGAACCCTGCCAGTTAACTCTGGTGTGCACGCGCGAATACACTCTTGTCCGAACTCGAAAGCGACATACAGCGCGAGCTCAGTTACATACGTGGAGTACACAACCTTGGAAACGCATATAAGATCGTGTAAGTACGGGAACTCACGACAGATATTCTCCTTTCACCAATCCCAGTCACCTTTCTACAAGCCCACTGCCGTGAAGTTTTCAGCGTCGTGCCACCTAAAACTGCGGCATTAATTCTTTTTTTGCCTCCGCAGTGTGCAAGAGAACATATCTCCGTCACTTGCTATAAGTCCCTGGATGGTTGACGGATGGCCCGGGTCAGCCTTGATCCGGGCGGTCCGGAACACACACCCCCCGGATCAAGGTTCGTCTCACCCAAGTACTTCGGTCGCTCCTTTTACATCTGTGTTTCCATCGTGGACATTTGGTGCATCCTACAAGATTCGCTTACATCTGCCGGCACTTCAGCCAATCCATCTCCCAATTTTGGTTCAGTTTACCGATCTATGAGAGCGCTCTTGCCAGCTGTCGCTGTCACATCCGTTTTGCCGCCAAAAGCGGGAATAAAACTATTTTCGATTCTCCCACGATTCTGCTGTCGTTCTCCACCTGACAGAGTAAAGAAGTCTCTAAAATATCATAAAACATCGAGTTGAGAACTGCGTATAACGTACTCGAGTCTAAATATCTACTGTCTTTTAATATTAATATATAGCTGGAGAAGAGCTTTTCCCCCAAACTATTTACTTTCCGAGATTTTTCCTTGCTTGGCGTAGAAGTCAAACTATGCTTATGGTGGACTTTTGCAATACTACGACGAGGTTTAAAGTTCTCAAGAAATATCCTCTGACTGTCTAAAAGTTGGACAACGTGGTTATGCTTCACAACTTCAGGTTGCTAACTTTGCAGCATTTATACTACGGAGGTTGACGAGAACCATGCACAACGGTGCTAGAAAAGACGTCCAAGTACTTTGGTACCTTTTAGCCTTCCTTTCCTTCAATCCTGTGGAGTCGGAGTCGTACCAGTTTCGAAATGCCTTCATTCTAAAGGCGACCATACTACTGACTCTTTATAATCGGCATTTATCACCTCTGTGACAGTCTCGTTACCATCTTGAATAAGTCTACGTCTCTCATTCATTTTGTGCAACCACGGCGTCGAAGGGAGGAAAAAAATAAAAAACACCAGAACCTCAGCAACAATCATCTGTGTAAACTATCGGAGCGGGCAAGTTTGGTATACAGAAAACATTTCTATTTCAAATCATACTTTAGTCTACTTATTTAGTTATTTACTTAAGAAATTGCTATTGCCATCCAGGTTTTTGCTACTGCCACCCCTGACGAAGCCAAGATGACATTGCCCCCCTCTCTCCACACCCTGCGCGGCCATGGTACTGTACTGCCTTTTGCCATTTGTCCATCTTTGGCCATGTCATGAGTGGCAATAGCCATTCCCTTTATTTATTTGGTTATTGAAACCTTACAGTACATAAATGCAGTGGTTGTGTCTCTTGATACTTTTTGGTAATGTGATAAATTTTTTCAAGAAAAGTCTCTTCCAATAATTCTCATATTATCTGGCAGACGTGAACAAGTGCAAAACCATGGAAACCATATTACATCAATACCTACAATCTTTCTCTAGGATGTGTTTGCTATTGTGCAGTTCTTCACTACAGATGAGGTATATTTTACGGGAAATGGTAAATCCACCCACCTTTTCTGCTTATCCACCTCAACCCTCCTATTTTAACACTTCAAGCCAACCAGATTGGCTGATTGTGAAATTGGTGGTTGTCGTATAATGGGGCATGGTTATAGGATTCTTTCTACATTATGTTCCAACATTGTAGCCAAACTCATAACATAGCGAGAGTCGTTTTGATTGGTTTATTTGCACCCTGTATAGTACCGTAGGGGATGAGGTGAATGAACAGAAAGATGAGGTGGGTTTACTGTTTCCCATTTTTTATAACCTGCAAGTCTACCAACTATAGTTATTACAAAATCTACAAAGAATATCACCATTTTTAAAACTACCTTATCTTGAATACCTAATCGTAGTTCTTATCACTTCATTATAACCTCAAGAAGGTAGTACCACGAGTTTAAATTGCTCCATGGCATCTGAAACAATCATTCAAGAAAATCAAAGTGAGACCGTTTAATGTTCTATGAGTTGAAGGATATCTAGATTTCAACCCTTACAAAGTTAATCATGCCATTCAATGCGAAAGAAAACTTATAATCATAATAAGATATTTAGAAGGCTAGACATCTAAGAATACAACCAAAAATATTTATTAATACAAACTTTGAGAAAGTGTCAAAACATAAAAGCCAAAAGAAGATAAATGATAAAATCTTCATGAAGACCTTTCCAGATATCTCATTATCATCTAGATTATAAAATTCACATACTATTTTTGTTAATTCATTGTTATTCTACCTCTTTTGAGTATAGAATTGTTTTTATTTCAAGCGAGATTTTCTTCTTCACTTGAACTATGCTCCAAAGATTTAATTTGCATATGATTAAGATATCTCTATCTAGCATCTAGAAAACCTTCGATCTTGCATTTATAAGCCAATATAAACATGAGTTTAGAAATATTATCATTTCTGTGATTGAGATACTTTAAGTAAAAGCATCTCAATCAAACTTCTTATGATGTATTATGTAATCCTTGTAAAACTCTTACTACGAGAGTAGTCTTATAGTCCTAAAAAGAAATTTAAAATTATATAATACTCTTTTATGTTCTCTTATTTCTGAATTAAATTCTTTTTGTAAGCGCTTGATGATATATCTTGCCATTTAGAAAGGCTGAACTCATAAAGTAGTTGTTGCATTAAAAGTTATATAACTATTTTCATTTTACTATATTGCCGCTTCTTACCATGGCAAGACCACAAATAATTGATATATTCCTTTTCCCACCGCTAAGGCCCAATCTAAAATTCTGGATTTTGTTGTGAAAATGAAATTTCACTACTACCATGCTTACTTGAGTAAATTTTAAAGGATCCTTTCATATTATTTCCCTCCGTAACTGGGAAGCTAGTCCATGTGAAGTTTTTATTCAAATATATTTATTGATATTAAGATTCAATCTAAATAGGTTACTTTTGTTCATTGGAAAATTACTTGATCCTAGAATTTTATAAATAAATCTTCTTCATCTTTGCATCTCCCCCCCCCCCCCCGCCCACCCAACCGTCGCTTCGCTTCACTTTTGTTAAATCTTTCCATATATCACATGATCATTATAATCAAGCCAAATGAAAATTACTATGTACATAATTCATGGAAGAGGACTAAACATGAGTTGGGCACCCCTTGGAGAAAGACAGATGGGACTTTCCAGGTCACTATTTTACAATCCAACTATTGAGTTGGGCACCCCTTGGAGAAAGACAGATGGGACTTTCCATGTCACTATTTTACAATCCAACTATTGCTATGCAGCCCATAGCAGAGGACCCTTTCAACAGGACAGTCAAGTCGTAAAAAGTTGTGAAAAATTTATTTATTTCTGTCTATGACTGATACTCTTTTTTAGTACATATAACTAATCCCTCTATATCCAATTACCTTATACCATCTCAGTAAAAATACTTATTTTTCTTTCACTTCTTTTGCTGCATAGCTAGTGCAATTACATTACAGGCGAAACAGCGTGTTAGATAAGATGGCAACTCCATGATATTAGACATATCAAAATTGGTTTCCTAGAGCATTTTCGGCCTTCGATCCTCCCAAAAGATTTAAACTTAAAAGGAGATCTTGAAATCCAGGGTAATTTTTGACAATAGTCTCCAGCATAAAATCTGGATATTTGTGAATATATCTGAACAATTGTTGATTCTCAGAAATGGGTCCTTTTCTTTCTAATAATTAATGAGATTTAAATTTAAATATCGAGCTACCATACAGGATATTAACAAACACAAAGGCATCCAGATTGATGATAATCACGATACACAATCTTGACACAGTTCATGGTTACTGTTTGAGGGGCACTGAACTTGTTTCAAGTGTCTCTCAAATAGTTTTGTAGTCGTTTTTATTTAAAAATAACTAGTAGAATGAGACGAACAGCTTCTACTCTTTACTGCACTTGCATGTAGGTAGTAAGAGATGTCATAAAGTAACAGCCAAATAAGATCAAACCACGAGCATCTTGAGATTGCCTCCATCTTCCACCACGAATCAGATTCATATAATAGATACATCTTCACAAAACCTGCAAAGTCTTCCTCTCCTACACTGTACTTTTCCACCACAGAAACTTGTCGTCTCAACCACTACTTTGACACATTTGTCAAGGAGTGCACAAGAGCTTATCATGTTAGGTGCAAAGGTATCACTCTCACTCTCATACTTTGTAATATATTGTAGGCAGCTTGTGTCCATTGCTCTACATAGAGCAATGGTTGATACAATCCGTAAGAGAGCAATCACACTAGGTGATGTTTCTTCCGATGCTCCAGTTATTGTAGACCATAAGACTTGCATAGCTTGGATATCTTAGGTGCGACCTGGCCAATTTTTCATATGGACTCTATTGGAGCCTAGCCCCATTTTACATATTTTGTCTCTCCCTTGTAGGGCTTGATAGAAGAAACGCAACCGTGTAGGAAAAACAAAGGATGGGAAGACCCCATCAAGCCGTACAAGGGAGAGACAAGAAAGGTAACATGGGGCTAAGCCCCAATAGAGTCTATATGAGAAATCTGCCCTACCACACCTAAGATATCCAAGCTATGCAAGTCGTATGGTCTACACACAACTAGAGCATCCAAAGAAACATCCCCTAATGTGATTGCTCTCCTATGGATTGCACCAGCCACTGCCCTCTATAGAGCAATGGACACACGCTGTCTAAAATATGCTACAAAGTATGAGAATGAGAGTGGTACCCCCTAACGCCTAACATGATAAGCTCTCGCGCACTCCTTGACAAATGTGTCAAATGCTGTGTCCATCGCTCCATATAACTCCAAGGCTAGAGGAAGAAAGAGGTGACCTCGCTGCATGCCCCTATGCTTGGAGACCTTGCAACCTGCTGCTGCACTCACTGCTCATCCAAGGGGTGGGTAATCACTCCCTCCGAAACTGTATCATGCATAGGGTCTGTAACCACGACATCCACTACTATCACCTGATCATCTCGGACCAAGTATAAGTCTGCCCTGACATGTGTTGTCTGCAAAGCATACAAACGCTTCCTCCAAGCCAAGTATCCACTCTCTTGTGCCATAGCAAACACTATGTCTCTAATGGCATCATGGGTAGCTATCCTATGTGTAAAAGACCAAATCCGAGGAGAGAAATAGGAGAATGGAAACTCACATTGGGACACTTGAATGAGGGAAAACTCCGAATGCCTAGTGAGCTTTGGCTTTGGTATTTATAGGTAGCATACAAGGCCCTTGAGAAGCTTCTCAAGAAGCTTCCTCAAGCCGCTTTCTTAGAGTGCAAGCCAAGTTAACTAGGAAGCTTCTCAAGAAGCTTCCTTCTAGAAGCCGCCTACTTGGCGTGCAAGCTAAGCTAGTTAGAAGCTTCTAGAAGCTTCCTTCTAGAAGCTACTTACTTAAGGTGCAAGCTAAGCTAACCGTGAAGCTTCCCAAGAAGCTTCCTAGATACTTCCAGAATATTCTAGGTTACTTTGTCTTATGTGCTACTTCGTAAGCCCGACTAACTTTGTCACTAAACTCGATATTGTTACATATTCCCCCGCCGTTAGTTGGTGACGTCCTCGTCGCCAGTGAAGCTTCAAATTCCTGGATGGCCGTCTGTGCATTCTGGAGGTGAGCAAGAGGCTCCCATGTGGCATCATGAAGGGGATACCCTTTCCAAAGGACCTTGTACTCCGTATGTTGGCGACGGCCTCGTTGGATATGGCGACGCTCAAGGATACGATCAACTTTGTACCCCTCATGATCATTGATAGGGATAGGAAGAGGGGGAGGTTGGACTCAAGAGGAAAATGAAGAGGGGTTAGGAACAAAGGGTTTCAACTTGGAAACATGAAAGACAGGATGGATACGCATGTGACAAGGTAAGGCAAGTCGATAAGCAACAAGAGAGACAATTTGGGTGATATCAAAGGGTCCTATCCAGTTAGGGGCAAGTTATCAAACTTGGGTATCAAGTGGGAGAGGGAGGTTACTGGAGGATAACATGACTTTATCACCAACTTCAAAGGTGAGATCACGACGATGGTGGTCCGCATATTGTTTTTGGTGATTCTAAGCAACAAGGAGGTAAGACTTGGCTTGTTGGAGTGATTGGGATATAGTGGTCAAGAATGTGGAAGTATGAGGAACCTGAGATGGAGGGGGAGCAAGAAGAGAATCTGGAACAAGCGGATCTTGGCCAAAATTGAGAAAGAAGGGAGAAAATCTAGTGCTTGCCTGTTTGGAATTATTGTAGGCAAATTTTGCAGCTGCAAGACATTCATCCCAATTGGTATGGTGGACATTGACAAAAGCCCGCAACATATCCTCCAATGTACGATTTGCACGTTTGGTTTGTCCATCAGTTTGAGGATGATAGGCCGTGGACAAAGCAAGCTTGGTACCAAGTATCTGGAAGAATGCTTGCCAAAACTTCCCGGTAAATCAAGGATCACGGTCAGAGATGAGTACACGTGGCATCCCATGATACTTGAAGACATTGTCGAAGTAGATTTGCGCTAAGGTTGGAGCCTCCACGCTATCATAGGGTGGTGCCAAGTGGATTTGCTTACTAAGCTTATCCACAACCACCACAATTGCGGTGTGTCCTTGTTTTGTCTTTGGCAAGGATGCGATGAGATCCAAGCTCACATGCTCCCAGCAAGCAGATGGAATGGCGAGTGGTTGAAGGAGTCCACTCGGCTTTTGGTTACTGGCCTTGTTACGTTGGCAGCTCTCACACAATCTAACAAATTCTTGAACATCTTGTGTCATGTTGGGCCACCACCATTGACGTTGGAGGGTACCCAAGGTCTTGTCCACACCCATGTGACCAGCAATGGGTAAATCATGGGCTTCTTGAAGACGCACAAGTCAAAGATCACCTTTGGCTGGAACATAGATCCGGTCCGTATGGAATAGAAGGCCTTCCTTGAAGGAGAAGGTGTTGTACTCCTTGTCACCTGTTGTTAGATGACCATGTACCATTTGGAAGAAGGGATCTTGTTGTAGAGCTAACTGAAACTTGTTATGGATCTTGGGGTCAATTGACACCATCGTAATTGTTGCCGTGATGAGAAGAAGGGATTTCAAATCAGGTCGTCATGATAGAGCATCAGGGATGACATGGAACCGACCTGGTTTGTACTCAAGTTTGATGTCAAATAATTGAAGTTGCTCTTCCCATCGATGATGTCAACTCTTCATGTGCTCCAGGTGTAAGGTTTGCAACAATGGCTTGTGATCAGTTTGCATGATCACTTGTTTCCCCAAGAGATAATGCCTCCATACCTTGGTGGCATATACCATTGCAAGTTGTTCCCGATCTTGAGCAGAGTAATTTCTTTCAGCTGTATTTAGTCGGCAAGACACAAAGGCAATGGGATGTAGTCCATCTGGACATTCTTGTTGCAACACAACTCCAATTGCAAAGTTAGAAGTATCAAAATCAACCACACAAGGTAGTTGAGGATCATATGGTTGAAGAATGGGTCTTGAAGACACCATATGTTTCAACTTCTGGAATGCTTCTTCATGTTTGGTGTTCCACTAGAAGCTCAAGTTCTTTCCCAAGAGGTCAGTCAATGGTGCAGCCACATGAGCATAATAGTGGATAAACCGCCGGTAAAAACTGGCCAATCCATTGAATGCACGTACTTCTGTAGCATCCTTTGGGGTAGGCAAATCAGTAATGGCCTTGATCTTCTCTTCCTCCATCTTGATCCCCTCTGATGAGATCTTATGACCCAAGAAGGTAACCTTCTTTTGCCAAAGAGCACACTTCAACTTCTTGCAATAAAATTTCCATTGTCGTAGTTGTCTTAGGGCTTCTTGCACATGATTCACGTGTTCTGCCTCTTTCTTGCTATAGATTAAGATATCATCCAAGAACACCACCACTGACCAATCTAATAGTCCATCCAACACCCGATGCATCTGATCCATGAAGACTACTGGAGCATTAGTGAGTCCGAAAGGTAGAACTCTCCACTCAAAATGTCCATACTTGTGCAAAAGGCAGTCTTTTGCACATCCTCTCTATCAATCGGAATTTGCCAATAGCCGCTACAAAGATCCAACTTGGAAAAGTAACATGCTCCACTTAGTTGATCAATTAAGTCATCGATCTGAGGCAAGGGATATGCATTCTTCATAGTTTGCTTATTGAGCCCACGGTAATCAATACAGAAATGAAGTCCTCCATCCTTCTTTGGAATAAATAGTACCGGTGCTCCCCAAGGAGAGGTACTATGTCGTATGAAATCCTTCTCCAACAACTCTGTAAGTGTTGTTTGCAACTCCTCCAACTCCTTTGGTGAGAGCCGATAGATTGGTCTACTCACTGGAGTACTCCCTGGCAATAACTTAATCTTGAAGGGCATACCTCGATCGGAAGGTAATCCCTTTGGCAGATCATCCAGAAACACATCTACAAACTCCTGAACTATCCAATCAACCATTGCTTGATGCGGCACTTGGCCCTCCTCAGATTGTTCTTGTGCAATCGGCTTGATCCACCCCGTGAATACAGACTTATCTTTCTCCAAAGCTTGCTCTATGGCTGCTTCCTTAACAAACTTCTCTTCTAGGGACTCATCTCTCTTCCAAGCTTGCTCCATGGTAGCCTTCTTGGCAAACTTCCCATCCTGGGACTCATCTTCCTTCCAGATTCACTCTATGGCTACCTTCTCGACAAACTTCCCATCTTAGGACTGACTATTCTTAGGTGTCTTACTCAAAGGTGCCAAACAACCTAATAAGAAATTCCTACCTTGGTGTTGTACTTGAATTTGGCGTTGGGTCCAATCAAATTGAACCTTATGACATTCAAGCCAAGGTAGACCCAGAATGGTATCATAGTGTAGAGGTGCCACTACAAACCTCATACACTCCAAATACTCCTTCCCAATCTTGAAGGTAACAGGATGCGAGGTGCGGAATGCAGAACCCTTTCTACCATCCGCCATCATCAAACTACTTCCAATCATTGGCTTGATAGGAATACCCAATTCCTTTGCTACTTGCATAGACATGCAATTCTCTGAACTTTCAGAATCAACCAAAATCCTACAACCCTATTAGATATCATACCTTGCAAGTGAAGTAGACTTGCATAGGTTGAGCCTTCAATCCCATTGGAACTAATCAAGCTCCCAGTAGGCGGCTCAAAATCTCCTATTGGGATTCCTTGTTTCCCTGATCATTCCACTCCACAACCTCCACTTGGGCAACTTGTCGAGGTCATCCATTCTTAAGTGGACATTCAGCAATGCAATGCCCCAACTGGCGACAATAAAAACAACCACCATTTTGTTGTAGTTTCTCCTTGTCTGCCATACCCAGTGGTCTTTGTTGAATTGCATCAATCTCCATTGGTGCTGGCTCCTCCACTTGTGTGTAGTGTATTGGTAGGCTTTGTGGGGGTCAAGGTCGAGACCAAGTTGTTGCCACCAAGGAATCAAAACGTTCGGCCAACCGCATGGCTTCCTCCAAGTGTTGTGGCTCTCGCATGGTTACCTCTAATTTGGTTCTTGCCTTCAAGCCCCTCACAAATCAATCTAGAGCTTCACCTTCCAAAATATCTGGAATTTGCATGATGGTGTTTTGGAATTGCGTGATGTAACTTCTTACCAAGCCAATCTGTTTCAACTCTGCAAACTTATCCCGTGCAGCTCATGTGGCATTTATAGCTTGGAACCGACTGATTATTACGCTCTTGAATTTTGCCCATGTCAAGATCGGTGCAACCATTTTTTGTTCGGCTTGCTCCACTCAAAATCTCCACCATAGCTTTGCTACTCCATCCAATTGGCTAGAAGCCAAGAGAATCTGTTTTTGCTCATCCTGTATATTGGTAGCTTCAAAATAACATTCACAATCAAACACAAAATTCTCCACCGTACCCGAGAGATTCTTACCTTCAAATACCTTGGGTTTAGGGAATCTGATCCGATCTTCTCCTTCTCGAATTGGTACTCTCTCCACCTGCTCTTGTCGTTGAAGATCTCGTTCATCCAACAATCGAGTAAGGTGCTCAATTTGTTATTGCATAGCAAGGATAACACTAGGTATTGCTGCCATGGTTGCTCCTCTATCACACCACTCCCAATCTATCTAATTTATTAACACATAGAAATAGCACGTCCACCGTTCTCCATAAGTTACAACTGGAAGCACCAAGGGTTCCTCAGATATGGTGATCATATGTAGAAAATCTTGTCCAAAGTGCGAGGTGATGAACTATGTGAAACGATGCTTGGGTAGTATTTGGATGCAAAAATCCCAATGGTACGGTGGAAGTGGATTTGGTGGTCCATAAATTCCATCCATCCCATTCCTGCTCTGATACCAATGTAAAAGACCAAATCCGAGGAGAGAAATAGGAGAATGGAAACTCACATTGGGACACTTGAATGAGGGAAAACTCCGAATGCCTAGCATGAGCTTTGGCTTTAGTATTTATAGGTAGCATACAAGGCCCTTGACAAGCTTCTCAAGAAGCTTCCTCAAGCCGCTTTCTTAGAGTGCAAGCCAAGTTAACTAGGAAGCTTCTCAAGAAGCTTCCTTCTAGAAGTCGTCTACTTGGCGTGCAAGCTAAGCTAGTTGGAAGCTTCTAGAAGCTACTTACTTAAGGTGCAAGCTAAGCTAACCGGGAAGCTTCCCAAGAAGCTTCCTAGATACTTCCGGAATATTTTAGGCTACTTTGTCTTATGTGCTACTTCGTAAGCCCGACTAACTTCGTCACTAAACTCCATATTGTTACACTGTGTCTTCCAAAAGGACACCGTGTTATGTGGACCGCTGCTGCATCTAGTGTAGAACCACACTCACAAGTGAGTAATGAAGGTGCATATGGGTGGACCAAACCTAGGCAAAACCTCATTGCTGTAGAAAAAGTAGTTGGTGCGAGTCGGAAAGCCCTAAGGCACGGTCGAGCTAGGATCTAAGAGCCTCAACCCTTGCCGGAGCAAGAGGAAAGACAGAATGGACGAGTCAACTAAGAGAGAATGTAGCGTATGCTTACATTGTTGCTCCATCAAAGAAGACTATAAACCTTTAGTCCAATCTGACAATAGTGAAGCAAAAGGTGGAAAATCCTCTTGTGCTGGTGGGGATAGACTATCTCTTGTCTTTTGCAATAACACCTGGAGAGAAAAGGATCCTCCCTCCACCTCTATCACATAAGTCTCCAAAACCGGCCTATCAACAACCACAAAATGAGAGGAAAGTAGGGGTGTTGGGAGAGTCCAACTACCTAAAAATGCTATAGGTGTCGTCTTCTCCATGAAAAGCAAGCCAACCCCACCACATGAGATTGGTAGAGCCGTCTGTCTACGTGCCAAATCCACTATGAGGAGAGAATTGTATGGATGAGGTAGGATGGTCGACGAGCAATACTGGAAGAGAGTATACCAATGCCACCTGTGGATCTCCTAATAATGGAAGGTCATCCACATGGAGAACATCCTCTGCAAGAGCAGCATCTAAGAAGCGTGTGACAAAATCCTCCGATCCTATTGGCACTCCAAGAACACAAAGTCCATCTGTGGATGTGATACAACCCTTTGGAAGCTCAAGGTGGGGAGGGATACCTAAAGGGGACCATGCCCTACACTTTGACACCTTGACTCTCAAGCCTACTAGATAGAGCTCGGTAGTCAAGTAGTCAAAGGCATGCCTAATCTGATCTACATGGCCTACAATGTGTGTATCATCTGCCAAGGAGTGAAATACACAACCTGGCATGGCCAAAGTAGTAGATAGGAAAGCTCTAAAGTGAGCCATGGTAAATAAGGGCCCCCCTAAAGGATCTCCTTGACATGTACCAACAACTGACTCCAAGACGGTGACTCCCTCCTCTGAGCCACCATGTTGGTAGTAAAGGGAAGCCGAAGAGCCATAAAAAGACCACACAAAAGGAATGAGACTTGCCAAGGATCCACTAGCCTCCCTAAGCTCCCTAAAGATGGATGCACGTGAGACGCTATTAAAAGCGTTCTCAATATCCACCTGTAGGACAATCCACTCCGGATGGATATCTAGGAGTGCTCTAATGCCTAGAGATATAGCCTCACAACCTCCAGGTGTAGCTACTCCAAACTGATGTGGACTAAGGTGTTGTGGAAAGTGAGAACGATGCTGAAGGACAATGGTATGATTGACCAAACCCAAAAAGATCTCTCCAATAGAAATCGGTGTAATGCCTCTCGTGTTGTTCTCCATCATGAGAAGTCGACTAGCACCTAACACCCGACTAACAGATATAGGAATGTCTCCTCTTGCTACTATTGTAACCACTTGAAACAACTCGGTAAAACCACTAGAAGGATCATCTACCTTGAAGCAATCTCTAAGGTGCACATAAACCATCTAAACGCGAGGGGCAGTGCACAATGCTTGTGCAAATAGCAACCTATCAAGACATAAAGGCTGCTCAGGCTGATAATCTAAGCCCTCTAGTGGTAGTCCCTCTACTGCTATAGGATGTAGTGAGCATAAGGAAGAGATGGTCTCATCAGTAGGACTCACTATAGACAAAGAGTGTAGCGCTCGTGCTGCTCTACTAAACTCTCCCGCTTGACCCAATATCGTACATTGTCGTAATCGAGTGGAATCTGTGGTATCTTATGGTGATGCTTGTTTCCTAAATCGTGTAGGCCTAACAGACTCCTCCTGAAGGGCTGCCCAATCTCCCGCTCGGAATCAACAAAATCTAGCAGCCACCTCTCTATGCTCCGCATGTCCCCCTCTAGCATAACGAAGACACCATCGAGGGAGTAAGAGGAATAGGAACCATGCTAACTCTTCCAAG
This sequence comes from Lunularia cruciata, assembly GCA_948567375.1. NCBI lineage: Eukaryota > Viridiplantae > Streptophyta > Marchantiopsida > Lunulariales > Lunulariaceae > Lunularia > Lunularia cruciata. The sequence continues at coordinate 63,353,076 of OX419757.1, read as the reverse complement.
GGATCTCGTGCCAAACAGTCTAGTGGTAGGCGAAAAGCTTGTCTAGCCTCATCATGGATTGTGCGGTGTAGCATATGGAATAGACGTGGACATGGAAAACTAGTCTCAAATAACCCCAAAATGCAACCCGCTTGAGAAGCTAACCATTCCCACGACTCGATCGGTATCCCTGGAACGATCAACGAATGTATAGAAGAAGCGTGCGTAATCCCAAGTATCACTGCTGTCGATATGATCACTCGTCTCATGTGTGCATCCCAAGTGGTCCAATCATAGTCCTTGTGCATCCTTCCCACATGGGTCTTTACTCCTTGCGAGGTAAAGCGTCGGTGACACACCGGGCATGGTGTATCCCGACCCGCTCTAGGCGACCCCACATGGGAAGGTGTAGCCATGGCTAGCACAAGAATAATGATAGTAACACATGATGCTCCTCCCCATATCTGCAAAACCACAACCCCTCACATCCCAACTCACATAAGAAAACAATCTCTCCAAACACTAAAATCTATAAAATTTCATAACTTTCAATTTCCATTTTCAAACTAAATTCTCATGGAACTTAATCATGAAAATAAAGAGATTGGAAATGAAAATTCTTGACCCATCACTCTCAATGTATAATGATCACTCTAAACCCTAAAAAATCTAAAAATCCTCATAACTTTCTACTCCATTCTCCATAGTCTTCAATCTAAGTGCCAATGGAATCGAAATTGAAAAATGAAGGGTGTAGACTATTCACTCGAATGCTATATGCTAGAGAGCACTCAGAAATTACAAAAATGATCTCACGTCTCCACACTCTCCCGCCGCTCCCCACAATGGATTGGAATAAGAAAAACAGGTCACAACTTGAAGGGGTCTTTCCCATCCTTCGTGTTCTCTACGCGGTAGCCTCTTCCTCATGTGATAGTCTAATGGACTGCAGTAACACCACGCTCCATCGTTTCCTGATGGATATCATACCGTATCTTTTACCAGTCTGTACGCGTGACTGTGGTGGAGGCTGAAACTTTGTCAGCGTGTGTCGAGCAAATTGCGGAGTCACTGCAGTCCACGTTCTGTACTGTAGTTCAAAGGACGTCCTTATTGTCATTTGTTTTAAGAAATGAGCAACGAAAACCATGGACTCGCGGATATGATTACGGTAATCGTGTCCGAATTGTTGTAGAGGATGGCAGGGGCAGGCAGGAGTGGATCTTGAAACTTGACTGTATCTGTAGTGCATACTGGGCCAGAATCTTACCAGATACGGACGAGCAGCCTTGTGGGCCCCAACGGTTCATAGATTTTCTGGTTAGCATCATATACTCAAACTTCCTGCCGTGGAGACGATCTCCACGATAAACCATAGCTTAAAATACTGCGGTTCTAGAGGGGAACCACAAGTTTTCTCAGTCCTCCAATGAGTCACTCTTGTACGAGAGGTTCTTGACCATAAAACAGAGCGCCTTTTCGGGTGTATGGAGGAGAAGGCTTTACAGCCACCGATAGATTTCCCACGTGGCCCGCCATGTAGATAATCTGCGGAAATAATGTATGCCACAAACTGCAAGTTCGGCCTGATTTTCCCTGCTGGCCGGCCATGTCATCAAGATCCGGTCATACCAGCTTCTGTGGCCCCTGGGGGACCGCACTGTCAGTTCCCACGAGTTCCGGGCACTTGGCCAGGCCGACTCAATTGCCGTCAAACCATCAGTCAATAAATCTGAGGCAGACTTTTCTTGTAGGTCATTGCACTTTTTCAGTGATCTCACTGCGGTGAAAGCACAAAACAGAATCACAACAACTGCATCAGACACGGAGGTATACACCTGGAGTTCATGCCTCTACCATCCCGCCGTGAACGCGCGTCTTATGCCGAAGGACTACGACAAGAGGGAAAGAGTGTAAGGGTCGCCTCCAACTTCAAAACTCGCCACGTGCAGCAGGATACCGGTCCTGATCTAAGGAACTGTCGTCTACAGTTGCCACGAAGTTTGGTCTCCCGCGGTCTGGTTTCCAGGGTCCGTTCTGAATGCGAAGAGGCGGCGCTAGGATATTTCCCCGGCACCGTGTACGATATTTTCCTGGTGTTTCTACTCTGGCGTGTCCCCAAGTCTGTATTGATGGGTGAGATCTTTGCAACGGCATCAACAGTTGAGAACAAAGATGCACCATACTGCAGTCCTAAAGCTTGCAGTGGCACAACGGGAACTGCGTATATTCTGTGGCCTGTTGACGCTTGCGTAGAGTTTTTGCTTGCTGTTCCCCGTTCTGAAATCAGACATATCAAACCATTCATGAACCCCGTTCCACTACAACAGTTCGCAGAGATATTTAGTAAGTCTTCTGCACTTTTCAAGTTGTACTACAGTACTACATGGCAGATTACTTTATGATTGTGATTTAGTTTTCTCATCGTCTAAGTCCTTGTTCGTTCATCGACTTTCTCATTCTGCTTACTGTTTCGACTGTACTGTAGCGGTCAAGGACAAAAGCCCACCCAAGTATAACAAAAAGAACGAGAAAGAGTGTTCAAGATGCACTTGCAATTCAACAGTTCCTGTACTGTAGCTCATTTGGTACTCAACATCTTCAAGTGGATGAGTGCGCTTAGGTTTGGCAGCACTGTAATTTTCAATCTCTATGTACTTGGCAGAAACCACGTACTCTCCTGTAACTGCAGTCCGTTCTGTTGGTGGCATTGATGGAAGAGTCGTGAACGAAGGACATGGGAAGGTGGGACAGTTATAGGCGAAAAGGCATGTAACAGTATGTTAAGGAACCTCAGTATCCTCCATTTTATGATACTCGAGAAAGACGAGTAGATTGACAAGAGGGTATCCTCCATTTCCTGACACTCGAGATAGGCGAGTAGTTTAACAAGAGGGAAGGGAATGCTCCATCAAACCTTACAAGGGTTAAATATAAGAGGTAAAATGGGCTAAAGTCTAATAGTATGAGAAATCTAGTTGTACTGTATCTACATGAGAAATATGTTCTATTACACTTGAGGGCCTAAACTCTAATAGTCCGAGAAATCTAGTTGTACGGTATCTACAAGAGAAATATGTTCTATCACAATTAAGATATTTGAACTATGTAAATCTTCCGATTTATATACTAATGGAACATCCAAAAGGGCATCATCTAGTGTGATTACGATCTTATGGATTGAACTAGTTGGTGCTCTCTTTAGAGCTACATCAAGTATATTATGAACTAGTAAAGTGAGAGTCTTATACCTCTAAAGTCTAGGTGATGCTCTCTTATGGTTGTATAAAGTAAGCTATGAACTAGAAAAGTGAGAGTGGTATTTTGGTAGTTTACTATGGTAAACTCTTATGTATTCCTTGACAAATGTATCAAATATTATATCTATTGTTCCATAACTCTAAGCCAGGTACTTGTAGGTGCAAATAATACTGCAAATAATGTATAGACTGGATGGAATGCCTTACAATGATTAGACATTATTTGGGTTTATTAAATCGGTATGACTTCATATATACGTTATGTGAATTATCTACTTGTTGAAGTCATATTAAATTCACAATTTATGGATTATGTTTAGTCTTATGGAAAACGTTAACATTATTCAGAAAACTTAATATTAAAAGGTAAGACAAACGCATGAGGTTGTTTTAGGAAAATATGTCTTTGTTTACTACTAATTTAGATGCAAATCCATGTAAACTCAAGTTTGAATTCCATCGTCCATATTATTATTATTTGTGCCATATCAATCTATAATCTCATAAATCCGACTGATTTCGGAGGTTTTAAGTATGCCTACTTTTACAACTTGAGTTTATTGTAGCACTCGAATCCGTTACTAGCATAGACTAGTTGGATAGCAATGTGTGTCGTGTTAATATTGAAAACTTAGATATGCTTCTTAAGGAAATGTGATTAAGGCCTATACTGTAATATCTTATAATGTATACAGCTGATTACAATTACGAGTCGTCAAATTATTTTATATCGCTGATAGATAGATATTATAGTTCGTTAAATTCTGTAAATATCAAAATTTTGGAATAAATAGGTAGATAATTGTTGCTTTAACCTTTACTTCTATACATGAGAAATAGACCATGAATGTTTAACTCCTTGAAAGGTAATCAAGTAAAAGCAAAAGAAAGAATGTGGATGACAGAATAACCCTTAAATGTTATCTACTTTTACATTCCTTTAGGTCTTTTATATATATATATATATATAATTTTCAGTTTATAACGAGATAGAATATATACCATGCCATACACTTATTAAGCAAAGAGTTATTCAAATCAAGGTGCAAAGATATGTAAAAGGGGACAACAAGTAGGGGTCCAAAGAAAAAGAAAAAGTGCTAAAATCTAATGTGGAACTCACACAAAGCTAAAAGGGGGAAGAAATAAAATAATCTATTGGTGCACCGTATGATAAAGATCCTCCCATTCTGAGTCTGTGTCTGGCAAATGGGGAGAGCGTCCTACAGAGATACGATGTGAATGGAATTCTCGTGGCCGTTGCACATTTATGAACACATAATGTCCGAGAGCGTTATAAAATGATTACGATTCTCTGTGAAATGAACATGGTTGGAGAGATAACTAGAACTCCTCTCTTCTATACAAGAACTTGGTGGTGCTCATCAAGGGAGACAATCAAAGCGTTATAAAAATATCCAAGAATCTTTACAATCTAATTTATAAAGATCAAAGGATAATCATGATATATAATAAATTTTTCCACCTGAATGCCGACTCAAAGACATCCTAGGTGAACATAACAGACTTAAAAACTCTATCAGCGAAAAGCTAATCCTTGAGTGATACTCTAGAAGGAATTTATTCAAGTGACCACGCAGAATTTTCTAGTCCCATGCACTTCTTGAAACTCACGAGTCGGTTAATAAGGTTTCGAACAGTTACTTCAGTTTCGGCAGGTGAGAACTCCGCTTCGCCATGACTGTTGATATTTTGCTCCCTCGCAGTGCATGGCCTGGCCTGGATGTGAGATGTAGGAAGCAGCTCTTTTTTCGCATTGGCTGGTCTGACTGGGAACAAATATCCGAAGAAATCTAGCATCTCCATGACCATTCCCTCTTTTGCCATAACTTCTATGTCACGGGGCTGTGGAATCAGTGTAGATTGGTTGCTTCGCCAATCACGCCAGATAGTCGAGAAGTAAGAAGGCGAACTCATAGAACACATGAAGGATGGGAAGAACATTCGAGAAGTGGCAATACGGCTGTATATCGATACCTCTGCCACGTGTGATCACGGTCATCCTTTGGCCGACCCCTGAAAATATGTTCTTGAGCTCTCTTTCAGTAATATCAAGCTTTTTAGACCTTGCTTCAAGATCATGATTCCTCTCGCTTGATAATTTCGTAGTGTTTGAACATTCTTCTACTCAAGAAAAGTTAAGGACTAAAATCTGAACTGAACGTAAGAACAAATGCGTTCGTAGTTGTACGTGCAGTACTTTTAGGGAGCAATCCCAATTTCGACTTAAAGAAAGAAAATATATTTGTTTATTTATTCCTCCAGAAAGCAAAACGATTTTGGTGTCGCCGGAGTTGGAAGAAGCAAACGTTCAGACTCTATCATGCTTGGGAACTAGGCAATGAAGAAAAACAAAAGGAAAACATGAGTAGCAACTAGGCAATGGGTTTGTGAATATGTTCCTACTCAGAGTAGAAGAGACAAGTTTTGGGCTGTCTTTGCACTTAGTCCAATTGGATGGATTGTCTTCAAGTTTGTAAACTCATAAAGCTCTCTAGCTGGCCAAAATGTCCAGCATTTACGTTACTATACTTCTCTTATTCCTGGTTCCTGCTTTGAGTTATTACCGTGGTTCAATATTAGTGACAAGAACAAATTACTAATAATAATAAAAACACTTCATCACTCTTATAATTTATAATGTGAAGAAATTATAAAGCGTCAATGATGATGATAATAGTTTTTATGGTAATACTATTCTTCTCAGCACATCAATTTCCTCTTAAACGAAAATATCAATAAAGATTATATATTGAATAATACCACAAAATCCAACACAGTCATTTTGTCAAACCCTTTCTGATAGATTAAAAGTTAACATAAAAAATTGATTTATTTGTACGTTTACGTACCTTGTTATAGATAAATTAGTTATATTTGCTTCAACCATTTCTGCATAATGTTAGTGTTTCTATCTGAAACTCATCTATGACAATGTTACAATGGAGTAGATAACTGAAATGGCGTAGGGTTACATGATCCTTACTAGCATCTGTATTGATGCTCATATATAAGAGGCTTTTTCTCTTTATCCTAGATTTTGAGAAGGTCTACTAGAAGTTCTAATGTATGTTATTATGAGGTACTCTGTGGAAAATGAGCTTGGAATGAAACTTTAAAAGATCGCGAAATGGTCTATGAGTTGGTTGCTCCTTTGATTTTTTAACGTGAAAAAGAAAATCACAAAGTCGAGTGAGGCAGAGATGCCCCTTACCTCTCTCATCTCTTAATTATAATTACAGAGTATAAGAGTTAGTGGATACGACATGATCTAGAAGAGCCGGTTAACAAGTAAGAAATCAACAAATAGGGCTCTCAAAGAAGTTCTGCTCTTGATGATAGATGACACATGAAGATGAAATATCTACAATTTTAATTGAAATACAGAGGAATGGCAAATCTTATATCAAATAGCGGGAGGGACAAAGAAAATTGGATATACATCTCCCATGGAGAGGGGAGAAATGTTGAATCCTTAGAGCAAAGACTGAATACACATATTCAGGCACAAGTGGACAAAAGTAATCCATGGAGTGTAAGGTGTGAGATTCACTAGGATGGAAGAGTGAATAAAAAGACTAGTTGTGGTAAGATTCAGGTAATCTATCAACAATAAGGACATAAAAACTATAAAAGACTTTATAAGTGAATGAGGAAGGAATGAAAAACGATCCAAGATTAAACGAATATATTGCATAGAGCAGGAGGAGTTGGTAAAAACATTGGGTTAATTAAAGTATCTATGGAAAGAAATATAAGTGAAAAAAATAGGGGTATAGTGAAGCAAAGATTGGAGATGATTAGTAGATTGAAAAGAGGAACAGCGTCAAATATGGGAGATCAAAATATAATACCTAACAAAAAAATTCTACGATTCTAATATCACAAAGTGAGAGAAGATGGCTAGGTGGGGAAGAAGAGGCATGGTGTATTCACTTCCATCAAATCGCCCCCCTAGTTGATTATGATTTAGCAGCTTGCCAACAAGGAAGAAACAACCAGGAAAATCAATAATAATAATAATAATAATAATAATAATGATTTTTTATTCTTTAAGTGAATGAATGCACTTTCATTGAACCGAATATACATTATCACTTGTACACTATAGATTCCATCAACTCTTTGAATAAATAAATAAGTTTAAAATGATGAAACTTTCCATTAACACGGAAAGTGAGAAAAAGCCCCTAGTTGATGAACAAGAGTGCATACAATTAACTTAGCCAAAAAGTGCATATTTACTCACGAGGACGTCCATAGTAACCCTTAAATAGATGATACTCTCACCAAAGTATTGATGGAAAGCTTTAAGATAGATGGACATTGATGAATAGCTCTAAGGGCTATTAGCTTACTCTTCTAGGATTTACTATAACTGACGTGGTTAAAGTGTGGAAGAAATACAAGAGAATGGTGATGATACAAGAAAATGTTTCACTACCACCTATGTAGGTGGTAGTGAAACTTCATAGCATAAATGTTACTCTATGCTTTACTTGCACAATAAATAATTTTATTTAAATGTTAAAAGGTGATAAAGATAAGGGTTCACTCCCACCTCTTATTTTTATTTTATCTTGAATTGTAGGATGATTTTGGGGCTTGAGCAATTGTGATGCTTGGTCCTTCTGTTGCTATATTGTATATTAAAATCTCGTTAATTCTCTTGAAAATATAAATAAATAAATAACCATAAATATATAAACCATAATATATGTATAGTATATGTTCTGGTATTTCTTATACCAGAAGTTTCTTTATGGATGGAGTTTGAGGATGAAGACAGTCCTGTCCATGCTTAGATAGCTAGAGTTTGCTTCACTGCTTGGACAACATGTAGCGGTAGCCGTGTCAGTAGTCACATGAAAATCAGGGATCACGTTAAAGTAGAGAAGCAACACTACACACCAAAACGTTTATGTTTATGGCAGCCAGAAGCTCCCTCTAATATGTTGGTTATTTAACGTCCAACACGTTGAGTGATGGGTGCATCTTTAGCAAGCTACTGTAGTTCGAGAGCAATTCGTTCGTCTTCTTTGAATTGCTGAACACATTATTGTGGCATACGTCAATGCGGTACAGTCGTTATTGAGCTATCCTTAGGTATAGTGACATTTCTTTTGCCTTCTGGACCCTTCTAAAGACAGCAATACTATCATTCTTCCGATTGCAACTCGGCCAAAGGATTACAACTTCACGAGACGGATAAAGTAGCATTGGTGTCAGTTCATGTTCAGTTCATGTTGATAGGGTGGTCCATGGTTCTCTGTCCTTTCTATTTCGTGTATATGGTTTACACTCGGAGTTATCGTATAGACACCTAGTACTGAGTTAACAATTACATACTTTTTGGTTGGCGTAATAGTACGAAAGGTTTTCTACACACTCGCCATGTGCTAGAAATATAGTGTAAATTTTTGAATATTAGACTAAGTCAAACAAGACCAGAGAAAGGATGAACAAATTTTGATAGATTTTATTCACTTTCTCATGTACTCTGTATCTTCTGCACACAATTAATCCTCAAATTGGTGCTGTTTGAGTTAGCATTCACAAAGAAACGAGAAAATGCCATATATGGAAGAAACAAACACCTCGACAGTTGATCATGATGACACATACACTCTCGGAGATCTACAATGGGGATGGAATATGAAGCAAGGTAATTGCAATTAGGGGTGCTCTTTCAGCACCTCTGCAGCAGAAAATTCATCCAAGCAGTGTTGTTACAGTGTGTGCTTATATCGAAGTTATTCAGAGCATGTCCTTCTTAATTTGTGTAGCGAATAACACGATGTGACAGCAACTGTAAGGTGTTTTAACCCTGATGCCAAAGAGTCACCATCTGCCCAGATTAGACTAAACTCCTGAAGTAATAGTGTTTGTACGCATGGCAGAGTTAGACGTTTCTGCTTGTTAAGGTACTCGAATTTTCATGAAGTGAATCGCAAGTTGTAGGACATACTTCCACAACGATCTTCCCGCGCAGGGCACAAATTCCTACTTTACTCATTAGATCTTCTTTTCAACATTGTTTATAAATGTGGATCTTTTGACACGACTTCTCAACTTCACTGAACCAGGCGTAGCGCCTAGCGAGGGATATTCTTAGTGAAGGTGATGAACGTTCCTTCTTCCAACGAAGAGTACGTGGGCCTGACCTCATGTGAAATATGAGCAACCAGTGAGTGTTGTTGTCCTTGCAAGGCAAGCAGAAAAGTACGCATCAGCTGCGGTTGTTAAAAATCTTTGAGAATCTTGTGCTTTATGCACGGTGTAAAGCAAAAAGGGTGTAGGTTCATCGATGATGTGGCTGTTTCAACTATCAAATACTTCGAATCAGTGGAGATCTCCACTTCCGCTTGACTTGTACATCGTTTGTCATATTCGTCATATTAGAGTGTCGAGTGTTGTACTTCCCCATCTTTCCCTATCTCTGTCGATACAGCACAACTGGCCATGTTTCTAGTATCTTCACGGCTGTACCGCGCCTTAATGATCACTGATCAGGTTTGTTCCATAGCGATCTCTCTCAAGAGTTCTCCATGCTTACCATCAATAGCATTATGTCATGCTTAAACTGTTCATGGAGTTTACCAATCTTTTGGATTGATATGACAAGGAGCAATCTCAAGAGAAAACAAAAAGAGTTGAAGGACATCGGGTCATTGCAGCCAATAACGTAACTCCAGAATAGCATTACCGGAGATGCTCAAAATGTGCTGGGCAGCGAAGGGCAGGGATTTAAGTCACGAAGCCACCTCGCTATTTTACTTGCTTTCTCCCATCAGTCGTCTGAGATAGCGTGCCCGTACTTATCGACAAGTATGCAAAAGACCAGGAGCGACGCAGGCACAGGAGAGAAAGAATAAAGCACACAGTACAAGTATTCACCGAAACACGTAGCCACTGGATAATGCATGTTCAGCACAAATACTGGGTAGCATCTGGTCACTTGATGGTTCTTCGTTGCCTTACACTTTCTGTCCGAGTGGGACCCCAAGACGTTGAAGCTGATTTCCTTTTACTTCGGATCAGTCTAGCATGGATGATCATTCGGTGGAGTTCTCATCCACTGTGTTGCTTTGTTCTCCTTGAGGGCTGGGGAACAATCACCTTTCCTTCTTCGAGAGTTTAATATAATAAGTATCATGGCATATGGTTTATGTTTAAAGAGAAGTCTCAGAAGGACTTCATATTCATGTAGTATGTTATAAAACTCATGTAAACTAGAGGGAGCTGTGGGTAGGATGATGAGCACTAATCACAAATCATCTTTATACCTTGACGCGACATGCTCATTATCTGATGACGGAAACGGAAGCATTGTGTCTCGAATTCCATCGAAATCCTAAAAGGCAGCTTTTATGGAAATTGTAAGTGACAAAAGGTAGTTGTGTTTCACTTCCGACTTCGATTTGTTGGAAGAAAAGTAGGCCGCCTGGTACCGGATGAGCGCACACGCGCCATCGGATCGCCCTTTTCATGAAACTAGCCGTTAAGAAGATGATTTTAGACCTCTGATGGTTGCGGTGCACTTATGGGAGTAACCTGTTTTCCATCTGAAGAAGAAAGAAGCTATAGTACAGAAAAAGTTTCTTTACCAACCAAAAGTGGCACAACGGGGTAGTTAAGTTGTCTCATGTAAAATTCGTACGTCTGCTGCTGCTACTTGCAGGAGCGGCAACTTGATATTTTTGCACTGTCGTTGGCTTGTTTGGACGATAGATATTGCCGGACAGATATTTTGATGTCGTTGGATAGATATTTGTTGATATTGTTACTAGAAAGGATAATAGCTCCTCTCTCGCTCGTCCCTAATGTATATTCTCTTGCTGCAAATTTCCTCCTTGCTTTTGTTGAAATGAAGCGATAGTAAATTGGGTACAGTACAGCACTCTCTTTTCAAACCTGTGCGCATCGATTTGGACAGAGGAAAAGTTCTCGGGGAATAGATTCTCTATACAAGAAGATAGTCCAAGCGACTGTTGTGACTTCGATGCACCACATTTGGCTAAACTCATCAGAAGACCTGAATTACATTCAAATTGCAAAAAAAAATCTGCACACAAGAAAGATATTTCCATATGCATGATGACTAGAGTCCTTGCAACTCCGGGTCAACTTAACTATCAGGATGGCCAAGTCTATGCATCGAAGTTAGGGAGCGATATCAGGTAAAATAACTTTGATTACCAGAAAGATCTCATTTATCTTACAATGCAATTAATCACCTGTCGTGGTACATGCATCAGAGCTAGTGTATCCATCAGAGCTAGTGTATCCATTTTCCTCTCGAAAGAGGGGAAGTATCTGCTTAGAAGTTAGTGAGGGACTTAGCAGAAAACAGCTTATACTTGCATAGAAATATCATCGATCTTATAAGCGATTAATCACCTGACTGTCTCTGCAGTTGCATCAGAGCAAGATTATCCATGTCGCTTCTGAAAGAAAACCATGAACGCTATGTTCCCAATGGACTTGCTCGAGCGATGTATATAGAGAACCAGAATAAGGGAATCCGTATGGTTCATACTGGGTCAAGCGAGAGGATCTTCTACGAGGAATAACTACTTGTATAAAGATAAGCGTCAAGCTCTTTCCTCACTATGTATATCATAGTGACCTTCTGTCGTGTAGAATAGGAAAATATTTCCACTGTGATCTCTCAAGACATTATGAGACCAGTACCAAGGGGAACCGCTAGTTCCAGATATCTACCTCAATTAAATTTTATTATTAAAGTAGTTGAAATGGTTGTGCATTGCGCTTGGGACAAAGCAATTGAAGGAAAGGAATAAAATGCTCACCACCGAGCTAGGACTATGACAAATAAAATCTGTGAAGTCTGACATCTCCTATCTGGACATGGGTCCTGATTCATGCATAGTTAGCGTAGCTGACGCTGCAGATTATACTGTATGGGCACTGTTCTTCTCTCTCGATTAAATTCACGTAGGGCAAGCTCAAAATCTCGCCATCACTGACACTATGTGACGACCACACGAGGTTTCCACAGTGCAACAATAGATGATTCGCATGTTCCCAAGCCCGTATGCAAGATTAAAAGTCCAAGTCTGATTTGTCCATCGATATGCCGACTCCAAAGAATCTGCGGAACACGATTTACGAGAATCAATAATTTCCCTATTGTTGTTCTGCTGTATAGCAGAAGAATAGGGAAAATATCGTTGAACGGTATAACTAATCCACGAGGGCGACAGGAACCGATATTATCCGAGATATTAGCATTCTGTCTTTCGGAGTAATTAAGCACAAATGATAATAGAAATAAAGAATTTGCTGTAGCTTTAGAACTAGATCTTACCGCTATGGAGGAAAGCACCTTTTAAATATCTTCGTGTCGAATGGAGATCGTGGGAGCCAATGAGACGCGGATGAATGATTCACACAGACTGGGAGGCACTTTATTCTCGGTTTATGTTATTTCGCAGCACTTTATTCCCTCATCTCTCGATGGCCATCTACACAACGCTTACAGCGTATTTCTCGTGAACTAATATCTTACACGCTTACTGCAATGTTGTCCTCCGTCCCTTTCCGGCTTAGACTGGGTCAGCAGCTTCTGGTTTCCATTGCCTGATGGGCGGTTCTTCTTCCTCCTCCTTCCGAAGAACTCATGAGTTTTTTGGGTCAAAATCATTGCCTTTGTCCTGGCTGGATTCAGGGATTTCACATGAGCTTGTGTCTTGTAATACGACTACTGCGTGCTGATAGTGAGTAGGACAAGCACCGGATTGTTCATTGTTCGACTCATCAGCAGGAAGTGCTGGATGGTTGTCTGTGAGAAACGACTGCTTAAGATCTCTTGTTCCCCATTCCCGATTCATTCCATCTTACGAGCATGAGGTTATTAAGTATCACGAGCACGATCGACAACTATCTGAGGTTAACAAGATCCCCAGATATTTCACCCATTTAAAATCTCCCAGGGTTGATTTGTCAAAGTTGAATAATATCCTTCCAATACTATCACCAGACTTCCCAGGCGAGATATCTATCATCCACATTCCTATCAGAGACCTATCTATCTCTCAGAAGTCTACGCTATCTTAACTTCCATGTTTTGATGAAATCACCCGGGGTTCGTAGAAAGTCCACAAACTCAAAAAGTGAATAATATCCTTTCCACTATCATTGTCGAACTATCTGTATGAGGAAATTCTTCTTGTCAAGTACTTACTTAAATATCCCTAAGTGTCAACCGTTCGCTTTACTTCCATAAAAAAATTTTATTCTGACTCAAATCGCGAAGATATTCGAGAAATTATAATATGGTTTTGAAGATACTTCAACGAGCTCTCCCGCCTGGCAATGTACGATCATGGCAATACTCATTACGATCATTCGCAATGTGAAAAGAGATTACTTATATTTAGCCAAACGTACAAATGGTTGGAATTCTCTGTGACAGTTAACAAAAGGTAGATATAGGTTGATAGAGTTGATAGAGTTGATAGAGTCAAGGATAAGGAAAATAATTAAAAAAGAAAAGAGTACAAAAACACAACTAATTGCTTGGCTCCATTTCTCCTCATCGGATATTTATCGTGTTTCTCTCCTTTCTCTCTTGTGATGTAGATAGGAGAAGTGAAGCTGTTGACTGAAGTGAAAAAGAAAATCACAACGAATCATTCAGATGACGATTGCCGCCCTCATACGGATAGTCTACGATACCAATATCACTTTTTAGTGTTAAGGAGTTGAAAAGGCGAAAGGACAAAGCCTGTTCCCTTTTCTTGGGTTTAAAACTTTATGCCAATCTGAACGAGATCATCCAATTTGTTGCTCATATCGTTTTAACTATCTATACAAATGTTCCATTCTATCTTATATGGAAGGTGGCTTTACCTTTTCTCTCCAACGAGTACCAAAACATCAATGTGATTATATTTAATTGGAACTCAGAAATGTACAGGGTGACAGGAAGCATCATGATAATATAGATATCTTGAGATTGTCATTTGAACATCAAGGGAAGGTTCGTACAGTTCACGTATAGAGGACGAAACGTCTCACCTGGCCGGAGAACGATAAGATAAATAGAGAAAATGTAGTTCAAAATAGTTCACGTACAAAGAAAATGCATGGAGATCATACTTTATATATTCACGTTTCACAATGGCTAGTTTGATTACAGTTTGACTAATTCAATAGTAAATAACAAGTTGTTTTTATTAAGGTTTACTTGTTTATAACCAAGTCAATTGAGAAAAACAAGAAATTCACTAAATACTTCAACTAAGTTTTGCAATAGAATAAAATTTTATTCTATTGATATCAATTAAAACCTGATTATTTCATGGAGGTTATCGTCTGATTAATATCGTTTCACCTTTCTCTTTTAAATAATCTTATATTTAGAGTGTATTGAAGATAACGAGACGTCCTACAAGAGCGTGTTGAAGAATTGACTTGACGCATATCTTCAAAGAAAATTTTTTTTATCTAAAAATAAAAGTTAGTAATACATTGTGCTTTTGAATTATTTCAATAGGCTTCTTCTTACCTTTTCTCAAGTATTAATTTATAAAAACAAACTGCTAATATAAAATGATAATTTATACATCAGAGACGTGTTTTTCACACTACTTCAATTCTCCCAGAAAAATTTATTTCTGAATTTTATATTATCCTTTATACTTTCCTTCTCTTTTCTACTTAGGTTCTTTTCTTATAGATCCTCTACAGAAGCATTATCTATTCAAATAGTGTTGTTCAGTCATTGTCCTCTGTCCTCCAAAAGGACACCAAAAGAAAGTGTAGAAGAACTTTCCTGAAGATTGTATAAATTGGTAAGAAGTTAGTTGACTAAAATATTAATGACTAATTTTGCAAAGGACTTTAATCCATCTCAATTGTAAATAACAAAGCCTTGTGCTATCTTTGGCATTTTTGAATTTAATTCATTCAAATTTTAGTTATTTTTTCTTTTCTAATTTTTTCTCTTGAATTCTAGTGTTCTACAATAATTTTATAACAATCTTGGTCAAAAGAGGTGATCATCTAATACTTAAATGTGAGTACAAGACGTTATGATATTATAAGTATATATCTGATATATGATAAAGGTTGAAATTATACAAGAGAGCATAAGCTACAAAAACTGAAGAGCAGTAAAATATCACAAAAATTTAAGATATTTAAATACTTTCTTGAACGTCTAACAAACTTCGTAAAAACGATTTATTGCATGAGAATGAAAACGTAATATGATTGTTGTATCGGGTAAGGAACAACACCTCAGGTGCTTTTCATTTACCCCGATACAATGCCCAGCTGCGACGAGCGGACTAGTGGGACTATCGCACTCTAATATCCTGACCTTTTAAAATCATGAGATTAGAGAACTGCTTAACTATTTACTCCTTTGCGGGTAATAGAGGAAATCTGCAAAAAGTGATAGGTTCCTAGTTAACTCATGCGATCCTACGGGGTCCGTTCTATTCTCTTTCCTCCTTACCGTTTACATGCATAAATTAGACCAATTCGCGCATATCTCCATTTAGGTGGGTTGCTCAAAGATGCTGCATGAAATTGATATATCGATCTGATTTAAGCTCAACAATATTATATACGTAATTTACATTCTTACAAGAGACATGAATATCTCTTATCTTACGAACGGCTTCCGTAATGATTATCAATAGTCCTTTTATAATCTTTGCATCTCTCTAGTGGCATGATCCGTTTAGATTTTTATCGTTAGTCATGATATTGAAGGCCCTTCTTTTCTCTTTTTCTTTTTCCTTGCCATGATTCTATTTCCTTTCTCTTTCGCTCTGTTGGATATCAATACAAATCAATATGAATATCAATATTGAGGCTTAGCCCTATTTTATCCCTGTACGGCTCAATCCTCTTCTTCGTTATCCTGCGCGGTCGCCTCTCCTCGTCGATATCAATAAAAGACCATACCCTCTAAGTAATAACGATTGGCAACGGTAAAAGCAAAAGCGAGGAAAGTCAGCCTCGATCCGTTGCCACTTTCGTGCGTGACTTTCAACTGCTGGCTCTTGACGAGGAAATGATCCTTCCCAAGATGTACATCATTAAGGAACGTTACTAATTCTAGTTATGAAAAATCGAAACAAATATCCCTCATTAAGCATTCCCCCTCCACAACAAATATCTTCCATCAAGATTTCACACACCACCTTTGAACCCTGTCGCCTTCCTAAGGAGGAGTCGGGAACTGTGACGCTACTATTGGGGGCCTAGCCCCCATTCTACCTCGTTTGTCTTTCCTTTGTACGGCTTGATGGGGGTCTTCCCATCTTCCTCTTTCATGTGTTCTATGTGGTCGGCTTGGCTTGATGGGTCTTCCCATCTTTCATTTTCATGTGCTCTACGTGGTCGCCTTTTTTTTTTTTTAAAACTTAGAACTGTGACGAGAACCTTTTGACGCCTTATTCACGATTTGTAAAGTTGTGGATTAGCCGCGTTTGTAAGTTCTATCCTGGTACGGCTTGACGGAATCTTCCTGTCTTTCATCTTTCTTGTTATTCTATGTGTCTCACTTCACGTTAGGTTCTTAAGGAAGTTAAAAGGGACAGGGGGTTTTAGGTGAAATTATGCAAGTACAATTTGGCGAGGCAGTGAGCTCAAATCATAGCATTACATGGATGCGATGTAAAGATTTTGGTGACTTACAAAGTGAGAAAACAAGGCCACACCAAAAACCCAAGGCACTATAGAAGTATACGTAGAAAGGGGAAAAGTTTGTACGGATAGAAAGCTCTGCTCTGCTTTGCTATTGTTCAGATGGGAGGGCTTTTCTTGAACATCCACGGTCATCTTTACACTTTTCTTGAACATCCATTGGACATCCAGCGCTTGCCACGAATCTTCTGTTTGCGGCAGAGCAAACTTCTGAGCTAAGGTAATGAACTCGAGTCCTGCCCTAAAAGGGCAACCGACGGTTTATTTCCGGAGCTGCCCGGGCTGCCCTCCCGCATCCCCACTGGATGTAGTACGTCCTTCCGTGCCAAACATATCCCTTGAACTTTACCAGCCCCGTGCGTTATGCGCATGACACGTTTACTCACATATATCGTCATGACCTTTTACTCTCTTTCACAACTCAGTAACCCGACAGCAGGGCAGCGGGTTCCAGTCCTTGTGTCTTCTGGAACGCTTAGGCAGATTTTACATAGACATGCCGAGCTCCAAATGCCGTCGAGATGTCTAATCTGAACGGTTTGTCTACACATGAGATGCTTCGCTTTTAGCATGAACAGTTCAGGTCCGGGAACGTCCAGTCCTACCATGCATCAGGTTGGCGCCTACGTGGGCACACCAAATAGGACCCCGGCATCCTATGTGGTGCATCGCATGGTGCGACAAACAGTTCGATTGTATATAGTCGTCACTAGCACCCGCGTGAAAGAAGGGCATTAGACCCCGAAGCAATTTGCATCGGATGGCAAACGGTATGTGGCCGGCTAATCTGCTTGAGTCCATGTTAGTGAGGCATAAAAGCAGTAAAAAGAGCGCGTGAAAGGCGTCGAAGGTGAAACAGGTGCCGGGAATAGGACGCCAGTAGGTTCCAACCTGCTAGATATTTTTATTCTCAACCTGATATTTTCCCCATTGTGAAACTGGCGGGTGAACATTCTCAACATCACTCCTCCACTCGCCGGCATCTGTTTCCCGGTAAAGAAATCCTGCCCTGCGCTGTAGTCGTCCTTTGAGGTTTGCGCTTTGTCTTTTCGCCATAGCTTCAATTGGAAGGGCCTGTTTGGGATTCTTCATCCTCCTTTCACCCTCCAGCTCTGAGGTCCAGGCATCAGCGCCATGGCCGAGAGAGTTCAAATCTGGTATCTCGCTGAGTCAGTGCGGATGGCTTGAAAGGGCTTGAATGTTATTCACAAGGAAGAGGCGACGGAGGGTGGATGAGTAGTGGAAGGATCAGAAGAGCAGAGCGGGATAGCTTGCTGGCCGATTGGTCATGGTGAGATAGTGATTTGGACGAAGTGAACAAGTATAGCAGAGGAGTAAGGAAAGAAAGATTGATCAAGAGAAGTTGGAGTAGAAAAGGCTTACGACAACTACTGTCCCGATTTTCTCTCTCTTCGGGGTTGATTGCGCCTTCGTTAACAAGGTGTTCACTGATGTAGAGTAGACTGGAGTGGACACCTGTCATGCACGCTCCCATCGGAGCTTGGGAACGCACTCTCGGCCCGTGGTGATAATCTTTCATCCTAGTACACGCTGTGTTCTGCTTTAGTCGTTCGGGACATGTTCTGTGTGTAGTATAGACAATTTCTTGGTGTCACCTTCATTGTGTTATCTCGCTGTAGGGCTGTAAGTCGTTCGGGAAGGCGGAAGGAAGGAATACAATACTTGTGATCTACAGACCGTTTATCACGGCTCCGAGGTCAAAGATTTTCGTTTTTTAGTACCTGGTAGCTACTCGGGACATGTTATTTCGAAGCACCGCGAGCTTTCTCAGTAGTGGCGCGTTTATTGTCAGTGATTCGAAGGAACTGTTTGATAGGTGTACGTGACACCTCTCCAGAGACAAAATCTTGTTAGTGTCTCGAATGTGTCGGGGATTACCGGGGACATGCATTTTGCCGAGTGACGGAAGGGCGCCATTCCTTACAGTCGATGCGTGGTTTTCAGTAGCTTGAAATCAGAGGCAAACAGAGGAGGCAGAGAGTGGAGCCTGAAACTTGACATCATGGAGTCAATGCGGCAGTGTTTGCCCGCGACTTTAGACATCGCAGCTCCCGATTTGGCGCTCCTGGACATGGGAGTGGAGAAATGTCCTGGGAAGTTTGGAGATTCGTTGTCTTCGCGTCCTTTGAATGATATCGATGCAATCCCCGAAACTTCCGATGCAGGTTGCTACAGTGAGTCTGCGTGGGCTGGATCAGAAGATAGTGCATGCTCTCTAGAGTCAGAAGCCTCATCGAATGCAATCAGTAGCAATTCTCTTGCTTCGGATGCGGACTCTTTAGCTATAGGATGCGAGGGGAAAATTGTGGACAAGTGCCCATCTGGAAGTTCCATTGTTACTTATGATGAGGCAGTCTCCAAAGTCAAAGGCGAAGGAGAATGCAAAGCAGCAGGCGACAGACAACATACTCGACGCGCAAACCGGTGTCAGACGGACGCCCACCTCGATGAACAAGATACTAGCGTTAACACGGTATGCAATCACTACTCTTTAACCCATTTTTCTGAAGGAGACGTCGATTTAGGGGGAAAAGTTTGCTTTGGTGTGATCACGCTTAGATTTTCAGCGAGATCTTGGACGGTAGACTGTAGTGCCTGGGTTTGCACTAACACAACTACTTTAGTCCTCAAGCCTATGATCACACCCCTACGCACAGTCTTGTCGAAATCTCTGCCTAAATAGCAACACAAAGTCGTAATTCCTGATCACACTGTGAAAGCTTGATGTTGGACGCGTGTCATGGCAATCAGAGACAAGTTATCGTTGACCCCGCGTGCTGGAGTAGTTGCATGAAGTTTTGGCCCGCACCCCGCGTCATATTTCGTCTTGAGTGGAGTTCCCGAATATTGAGATGCACTCGTCTTTACACGACCTGAAACGTCCGCCGGGTTGTTTGTCATTGTCTTCAGTGGTGTCTGTCGCTAGAGCCCTAATGGACGCGCGGTAAAGGTCTATTCACGATGATTTTTGTTCAAACTTGCGGGAACTTATTTTTCCTGTTGCATTCTTTGATGTTACCAGGCGCCTAGGATGGCAGGATCCGTAGGGAAGGCTTGGACAGACGATAAGCATTGTTCATACCTGAACTCCATCGAAGCCACTTTCGTTCGTAGTTTGTATGAGCAAGATTATCGTGCGATAGACATGTCCGATCAAGATCAAGACTGCGTAGAATCACGGCCCATGGCCCCAAACTACATCACCTACGGTCGAGGCGAGGTGAGCTATTCATTTCACCATAATTTGTATCTCCTAATTCAAGTCTGTACTTAGGATATTTCGCACCAGGGACGTGCGCCCGGTCTTTCCGTTCACGAACCGTCCCCTTACTCTCCACTACTTCCGTTGCCCAGCTGTTTACTTCTTTGCAACGAGGCTGCTACGACCAAAGAGAATACTACAGGCCGCACTACATTTTTGCTCCCTCCGCTCCTACCGTGTTGGCAAGTCCGTGGATACAACATTTCAATCCAAGGATAGCGATTCCATCAGGTGTCGGCGGTGCTTCGCAAGAAGTTTTTGCGGGGCATACATCGTCATCCGGATTCGCTGAAGGAGTTCATGGGTACCAGGGAGTGAAGGAGGAGGTGATGGAAAGCGCCCCCACAGTACCAGATGTTCTGCAAGGAGCTCAAGGGTGGACCAATCGGTACCAAAGCCAAGTAAATGTATCAGGCAGGTCTCCTGTCAGACCTGATTTAAGCACTCTAGCGAAGAAGCGGACTTGCAATCTGGAACCTTGCTCTGGTATGTCTTTTGACATTTCGGTTTACAGCGCGATCTGAGTTTTTGATGCATGACTAGCGTGAATTTTACAGTAACATTTTATTCTCTCATTATTTCAACTCCGACAAGAAGCTTTCCTAATATCAATCTTGTTATAGATGTGATGTACCGACCGAAGAAACTGAAGTCTACTCAAAAGAAGCTTGCGGAGACCGATTTGGAATTAGAGGAGCAATTTGTGCTGAAGCAGCTGAGTCAAAAGGAAGATGGAAATCGTGCAAGTAATAGAGATGGTGGATGTCGTTTAGATGGGTATAGTGATCTACGTAAACCTAGTCTAGAGGAGCATGAAGCAAATGACGATCAGCTTCCGCAGAGTGGCCAACGCGGAGTCACCAGTAGTAATGGGGTTGAAATTGAGGACCCTTTGGCAGATGGAAAAGATTCTAACGCTAGAGAGCAAGAGGATGATCGGAAAAGAGGAGAATCACAAGTAGAGCACGGCAATAGTGAGACTGTGTCACGACCATCTGCAGAATCAGATAATCGCGAAGATTGTTTGACTCAGACGAACGTGTTGGAGTGTAGTGGTCAGTACGCCGGTGGTGTCCAAGATAAGGGGGCTACAGTGAACGCGGTAGAGCTTGTTACCTTGAATGCTGCAGGAACAAAGCAAAAGGCTCCCCTGGAGGAGGTGAACGTAAGAAGTCAGGCGGATCTGGGATACGACGCTCAGGACGACTGTAACTTCGTTGCAAACAGAAGTCCTCGGTCTTACCGGACATACACATGGGGTTTGATGGGTACCCGTCGTCCGTTACTTTCAGGGAGTACTAAAGATAGTAGAGAAGACGAAATCACAGCCAAAGATACACAGTAGCGATTGCCGCTCGACAACTAATTTTGTAAGATTTAGGGATTTGCTCCGGTTAGTGTGCCTGTGCCCTCTTACATGGTTGTCCGGGACCGGGGGTGAACATAAGAGATTAGAGCAAGGTGCATATCACCCATTGATTACATTTAGAACTTTTGGCCAATTGCCACGTGAAAGTTAGTACATAGGTGTATATTTAATGCATAAAAGTTCAGCGAGCAGCTTGTGAATATCGTTCCGAGGATGAACTTATCACGACCTACCTTTGAACTTCAGACGTTTGTACAGCTCATTTTTGTCGTCAAGGTTCTTGTACACCCTTCGGGAGGGTGGTTTATCTTCGTCGCTCATCAACATCGATCGCTGCCTAGTCCACGAAGGATACGCTCTTCTTATGGTTTTGTACGCTTTGTTTTATTGATGGGCTTTAAATTTTCTGGATACTGGATGCGTGATTATTCCCCTTGGCAAGGTTCGGTGGTGTCACATTTCAGATTAGGACCTACTCCATCTTTCCCATTCCTTCCTGTAATGCATTGCCCAGATGTCTACGTCATTGAAGGTGGAAATGGTTGGACCCAGGTTAGGTGCCATGATAAGGGGCAGATAACAGAGTGGCTGCTTGTGAACTGCACATGAACTTAGCCTTCGAGGATAAATGGGGGTTGCAGCAGTTTGTATTGTGCACAACTGCGCAACCGTACTGGTCTGTAGCGTTACTGTGGACGATAAGCATTGGGCGTGGCCTTGTTCACGAACTTGCGTAAAGAATGTTTCTTTAAAGATAGAGAAATGACCGCCACCTGATTGATACATTGCATTTAGGGATGGTGATAATGTCACTGTCCCCCTGTAGTTTGCATGTCGACTTAGCAGTAGACCCAAGTGTGCAGAAATCTCCACCGGACCCACTAAGCCTCGACGGGTGCGTCAGTCCCATGTGGCAATGTGCCACCAGCTCGGATTTTTCATGGAGCTATTCACACTAGTGCATAGAAACGTTCAGAACCTAGAACATCAGTCTTGATCAGTTAGCCTACGTCGATGGATAAAACTGTCGAAACCCAGACTATCAGTCGTTGGTCAATTAGCCATTTACTTGATGATAGAATTGACATAGAACACAAGATATTAGTCTTCGATCAACTGGTCGATTTAATGCAAATAATTGTATAGTATGCATAATACCCGTTGGTTGTCAATTATGGGAATCACTTGATGATAGTAAGCGATTGTTAAGAAGAATGGGCCTAGCCCCATTCTACCTCGTTTGTCTCTCCCTTGTACGGATTGGTGGGTCTTCCCGTGTTCTATGTGGTCGCCTTTATACTCTATAAGAATGTTGTATTACTGCATCTCTCGAGAGATTTTCCATGGAAATAGAAAGTGAACAATGAACCGGAAACCGATAGTGAACACTGAAACGCCAGCGGGAGATAAAACTTTGATTTCAAATACAACGCAAAAATATGTACCAGACGGGAAAGAAGAAAAGGAATACAAAGCACCAAGGAATGCAAAGAGGGGAACTGAGGGAAAGAAGAAAAGGAATACAAAGCACCGAGGAATCCAAAGAATGGAACTGAGCATGCAAATATATACACGAAGGAAAGAAGAAAAAGGAAGAAAAAGGATACAAAGAGAAAAATTGAGCATGGAACCCAAAGAAACAAAAGGAACAAACCGCACCGCAACAAGCCCAATGCCTCCAAACCACACCAAGGTGAGGCACAAACCAAGGAGCCGAAAGGAATCAAAGGGAAAGAACTGTAATGCCCTAAGCCCAAGACCTCCAAACCACACCAAGGGAGATGATACAAACCAACCGCCCAAAAAGAGACAAGAAAACTACTATTGAATAGTGTGATAGAGGTCCTCTAGTGGTATGGCTGGTAAGTGAGGAGGAGGGTCCTAGATGTGGTGGATATTCCTACTACTGCTGCTTGTCTATGAAGACTCCAAGCTTGAGAGCATTGTAGTGTGATAGAGACTCTCTGTCAAAGAAGAAGGTTGCAGCCATTGCTCCTTTGTGAGGAACCTCATGCTGCATCCCTAAGTAATCCGTCAAGATGGTGCCCAAAAATCTTCACATCCACCAGAATGAAAGTATCATAGGCAAGCCATGGGGCATAATGATCTTCCTTTCCTTGAGCTGCAGTGGTCAGCGCTATTTTTGCCTTAATTCTTGCTTGTGCTAGTATCTCTACTTGTAGGGGTTTGCAACCACCATATCATACATAGCACGTGGACCATCTATGAATGTGACAATATCTGCTCTCACCCAAAGCGGAGGTGGTCTTGGTGAGTCTAGCCATTGCTTAATCTATACTTGGGCCATTGTATCTCAGATGACATCATGAACTCCGTTGGGCTCTCCTCCTACAATACACCCCAATAGATGTATGCCATGTGTGTCGTAGGTGGAACCATAAGCGCATTGGTTTGGAAGCCCTAACAAGGCTAGGCCCTAATCATAGTGGAGACCACCGCATGTGAGACAAAAATCCTGTATAAAATGAGAGGCATGGAGCCAATCTTCAGAGCTTTTCCTTCCATATGAAAGAATCCTAGCTTTGTTAGATAGCGGCGCATCAGTGAGGACGTTGGTGAGAATGTGGGTGTGCATATGCTCATTAATGTATGCATGAATCTTCATAGAGTCTAGTGTAACAAAGCTACATACATTGGGAGTGCTCTACATGCAAGACTTGGTAAAATATCACTAGCTAACCATAGATAACTCTAAAAGTCATGGGTACTTGAATCCACTTCGTAAAAGGTGCAAATCAAAATGTACGACCATGCTGTAAGAACTTGTCGGCTAAGCAAAGAGCCACTAGGGTCCATGCACCTATAAAGGACTTTGGTGCAATGGTCTCCTATAGTATGAGACCACATCTTCCCATGGATGTGGTAGAGCTATCTATAGTCTACACCACTCTTCTAATAGTTGTGGTAGTGTACATGGCCCTAAGAGTTTGGAGAAAGTGTGGTATATGGTGCTATCAAAGGTGCACAAGTGTGATAGAAGTGTTCGTATAGGAGAGTATGAACTAGCTAGGTAGGATTCTCAAGGGAGGTAGATATGTTCTAAGATGTAGTAGGCTACATGTGTGTTCTCCAACCTAGGGAGTAAGTGAACATGTGCTATGGCTTGCACTATTGTGTTGGAGATAAATGTGCTGCAATAATCCTCCTCTTAAAGTGGAGAATCCAACACTCTCATACCTCCTATGGTGAATTGGAACCATGGTGGGAAATCTGAGAGAAGGAGAACCAAAAGTGGGCTCTACCTTGCATTTACGAGTTTGAACTCATAAACATAAGGTCTCCAAGGTACATGTGAAAGCCATTACAACATGCACCACATCCTCCATAGGGCCTAAGATGTAGGTATCATCAGAGAGGGTGGAAAGAGACATGATCAAAAAGCGATTGCAACCTCTTGTAAAGTAGTGTAGTGAGCTATGGTGAAAAAAGGTTCCTCAAGGAGACATCCTTGGGAACATACCTTCTATAGATGACTCTTGTGGTAGTGTGGTGACTATATAGTAGAGGGGTCTCTATAGCATATAATGTATGAACAAATGGAATCAAGGATGGGATCTGATCTCCTACCAAGCAAAGAGCACAAAACAAAGCTAGATGAGAAATGGTATTGAAGGTAGTAGAGTCATCCACTTGGACAACTACCCAATAAGGATGGAGATGCAAGGATGATCTAAAGCTAGCAATAACCATCTCACAACCCCTCAGAATGGTCATGGAAAATTGATGTGGAGGCAACAATGAAGAAACAAAGTGTCATAATAGTTGTAGGCAAATGGAACAAGAGACTAAACATAGAAAGACATCCTCAATAGAAATAGGGTGAATACCATATGTCTCATTTGATAGAGCAAGGAGATGAAATGTACCAAATAGAAAATTTGCACCATAGGGCAGTAGACCTAAAGCAATATGTTGTTGACAAAATGCAAAGAGTAGGAGAAAACCCAAATCTAGAGTGTTTGGAGAAAGACAATTGCATAGGTGCTCAAAGACTAGTTTTGATGGCCCACTTGCTGAGAATCACACTGAATGAAGTAAAGCATGAGCAAAGATGAACTATATAAGCTAAAGCTCCTCATTTGGTTGATAGTCATGGAGAAAAGGGAGCAACTCCTCCTTGGCTAAAGGATGGAGTATCTATAATGGAAATAGAGTATCTGAAGAAAAGTGTACTGGCCAAGAGGGAGCTAATGCATGGGCTGCCTATCTATATTCTCTTGTTGGCCTAACATCAAGGAGTGACAAAGGTGACGATACTCAAGAGAAGGGGCATGAGACTATGGAGACTCTACTATCCTCCTAGCTATTGCATATGCTTGTATGGTATACTAGTCTTGAAGTGGTGACCAACCACCTCTCAAGAACCTATGAATCCTTGAAGTGATATCACAATGTCTTGATGCACTTCCATGTGCTAGTAGGAGTAGAGTCCAATATGCAGAGAGTGCTAATAAGGTCCATGTAGATGCATATCTCCCTTGGTCATCAACTAAAATGGCTTGCAATAAAATAGAGAGCATGGAGCCCACCAACTATCATAGTGTTAGTAGGATCTTAGTGTACATACAAAGCTTAGGTAAACGTGGAAAGAATGTTTGGATAGGATCTAGGGATTGTAACCAAGAGTAAGACTCAGGTGGAGCTTGAAGAGAGAGAACATGTGTACAAAGGAGGTCTAGTGGAAGAGGTGGAATAGTAGCCTCTACCCTCATCCTTAAGCATCTATTTTGTCTTTGATGTTGTGCTAGACCAATGCCTACACATAGGAGATCTGAGAATGACTATGTAGGTTGTTGGTGGGGTGATATGTAAGGGCGTGTTGAGAGCTCTAGGGGAGAGTGTCATGCGTATATACATCACTACACAACAAACATCACCATCAAATTCACTCACTATAGAAGCACAACCCACACATAAGTCATACATGGACTCTAAAGTGCCACAATAATTATTTTGTTTACACAACTCAAATCACACTCAATCAGATCAGTACTTGATCTATCACTCTATAATCTGCTAACAACTGGACACTGATTATAGTCAAGCCACACCCACTCTAGCTAAGAGAATCCAGGTGATGCTTGTTGGCCTCTGTCGACCATATCCAAGAACTCAAAGTCTCAACATCAAAGAAGTGAGCTCTCTAGAGCTACACTTCAAAATTATACCCCTGGTCTAACAGTCCCGCTAATGGCATATTTGATGGTGCAAACGGTGCTAAGTGATAGTGGGCTCCACCATGTAGTTAGTACTCTAACATGAAATCTGATAGTCAACAAGTAGTCTATAGTAACTACCAAAGTACTCTTGTCTACCAACATTACTACTTTGAGGTTTGAGCAATCTAGATGCAATGCTACAAATGGCATGACAACTGTTGTGCAAATATACATCACTGTCAACATCACACACTATAGAAGCACAACTCACACATAAGTCATACATGGACTCTAAAGTGCCACAATCTCCCTCCTAGTTGGTGGTTAGGTCCCTCTTACTCCAAATAGCCATCTACATCAAGTATATGGTATACCCTATGGTCGGCAAAACATCAAGAGGTCGAGTGCTATTGAGCCTCATCATTAGTTGCATGTCTACAATCTATACTATATTAAGGATGAACTAGCTATAGGTCAAGTATATTTAAGACAAAGCCACTATCCTTGAGGAGCTACCGTGAGGAGAGGAGTCATACATACCATATGCCATCCTCTCAATTAGCTATCACACACTAACATAGTAGCAACTTCACAAGAAGAGCCACATAACATACACATCAAGCCTACACATACAAGTGCTAAGCTTGGGTCCATAGTACCATCAATGTTTGGGAGGTGACATGGTGCACAATTGCACACATGATCCTTCCAAAGAACACCATCAGTCCTTCCAACACAAGGACTCTAGATGGTAAAACCTCACGCACTCTCAAGATAGTGCGGCCTATAGAAACATCAAGTATCGTCCATGTTGTCTACTATAGATAGACATAGTCACTTGGATGAAATTGATGGATTGAGGATCTTTAACCTCCTCCTTGAATGGTAGCATAGCATAAGGTATCCCTATGCTGAACACTTGCTAAGTTCTTAAGGGTCATCATCATCACTCTCCAAAAGATCTTTGCCCGTTAAGAACATGGGTTCATCCAAGTCCAAAACTATAGTTACATCTTAACAAATGAATGTAGGTAAATTTGGATCTTGTCCATAGAGTAGAAAGTAAGGAGAGAAGGATGCTAAAGAGACTTCCCGACTGAACCGATAGCGCATGGCCAACCAAGGTAATTGGAGATCCTAATCTTTCAAGTGGCCTCTCTACAGACCTACTTTTGCAATCATCTCTTCACTGTCTGAACCACTCTCTTCGCTAAGCCATCTACCTAAGGGTGATCTTGGGAGGTAGTATGATGATCAATTAAAGCCTTATCACACAAGACTTGAAACTCCCCCTCCTCCAAGAACTCTATACTATAACACCTATTTGTGCATGTATGTGCTATTGTGATATTTAGTTTTGTATTATAAGTACTTGAGAGATATTATTTATATAGAGATAAAGGATGGTTCTACATTAGTCATGATTAGCTAAATTTATTCATAGCTAAGATAGAGGGGACCTTAATTTAGAGGAAGTAGAAAAGATGAACATTACTATTTTGGATTCTAGTGTGTTCATTTGGTATTATTCCTAGGTGTTTGGCTTTGAGGAAAGAGTTGAGAACTCTTGGATCCACAAGCCTTTTTGTTTCAGATTCTTTCATAGTCCAAGGATAGCCTATTTGAAGGAATTCTTGACTTAGTGGTTGGGTCAAGATAAGACTACATGCTTAAGAGAATATTCTCATGAGTATGATATTATTTTAACATTTTGACTTTATTTGACTTTTACCCTAATAACTTGAGTTACTCTAATAATTAGTAATTTTGGTGCATAACTATTTCACAAATATATAAACTAGGGGTGAGGAGGTACTCATCATCCTCTCATTTGCAACTATCTCTCTCTCATTGAGTTCTTGAGTGAGAAATGTCTTGAGTCTTGGAGTGTTAGCCTTGGAGGAGTATGATGGAGTTGGGGATGATGATCAATTAAGACCCTAAACCTTTGCCTTCTTAGTCCATGGTGCGCTACCATAATAACCATCAAAGGATCATCTTGAGTGAGATATAGGCCGGCTCACAATACCTTGATCAGTCAAAACCTCAATGGGTGCACCAAAATAACTAAGAACCTGATCCAAGAATAGTAAGCCATCCCTTCATTGGACTTGTCATGAAGTACCACTAGCTCAATCCACTTGGAGAAGTGCTCCACCATCACCAAAACATACCAATGTCCCACAATCAATGATAAACATCTAGTGAAGTCCAAACTCCACTGGTAACCCAACTCCATGATAGGTAATGGGTGTAATTGTGGCATAGGAGCATTGAATCATGCTCTAACTTGGTCACAAACCACACGTCTGGCAAAAAGTTATTGTACATTGGCCTGCATACCGCACCACCAATAATGATTCTGGAGTAAGCTATATGTATGCTTTACTCCAAAATGTCCTAGCTCCTCATGAGCATGACGGACCAATTGTGGTCTTTGAGATGGAAATGGTACTACTCTCATTCTACTATTCTCCCATACAAGAAGATGTTTGCCCTCCAATTTGAACCGTCTAGCTTGCTAAAGAACACGGTCTCTCTCCTTGGCCCCAATTGTGCCACCCACAACACTAGTGCAAAGATAGTCCATCACTAAGACATCATCATGAATGTCTCGTTGAACTATACTACTATCTCCACTCTTTAGATTTGTGACCTCAATAACTCCTCTTGTATGCTCTAAGAGAGATACCACCAAAGCCTTAGAAAATATAAAGGGAAAGGTAGATGCATGCCAACTTGGCACCATCTCCTCATCTGTCTCATTATGCTAACGTGCTCTAGTCTGATCCTATTGGCTAGGACATGGGTTTCTACTCAACCCATCTGTATCATGGTTCATCACTCTAGGTCTATGAATAATCATGAAATCATACTCTTGTAAAATCAAAGCCCATCATGCAAGCTTCCTTGAAAGCTTATCAGACTCCATTAACCACTTTAGTGGCTGATGATCAATGATGAGAGTAAAGGGCTTATCATATAGGTAACATAATGTGCTATTACCCATACTGATGCCAAGCACTCTCTCTCAAATGAACTATACTTTGCCTTCACTAAATTGTTGGAATGACTAGCATAAGCCACCATAAACTCCTTCCCCTCATCATTATGCTAGGTGAGCATTACTCTAAAGCCCAACATACTCCAATCAATGTGAACCTGAAATGGTCATCCTTTGATCTATCTCCTCAAAATAGGAGTAGATGTCAACATCTCCTTGAGCTCTACAAAAGCTCTCTCTTGCTCATCTCCCAACACCACTCTTATTTAAGCTTGGTCAGCTTGGTCAAGGCCTTGGCAATGGCACTAAAACCTCTAACCTAACAATGATAAAATTTTGCCAATTCAAGGAATGCTCACACTCTGCTCACATCCATAGGCTGAGGAATACATGCAATAGCCTCCACCTTGATCTATTGAACACCAAGTCCTCTAGGGTAGATAAGTGACCCAAATACTCAACCTGCTCATGGAAGAACCTACACTTCCCAAGATGTAATTTGAGTGCATGAGATCTCAACCTCTCAAACACCTCTAACAAATGTCTCTCATGCTACTCCATAATAGTGCTATAGACAAAATGTAATCAATATAACATTGAGCAAAATCCAATCCAACTAGGATCCTATCCATGACCTGTGAGCCAAATTGTCTCTCACTCAAGATGAACCTCTAATGGCTATTATGGTAATGCACCATGGACTAAGAAGGCAGAGAACCCCAACTCCATCATACTACTCCAAGGCTAGCACTCCAAGTCTCAAGACATTGATCACTAGACAACTCAATGAGAAAGATAGTTGCAAATGAAAAGATGATGAGTACCTCCTCACCCCTAGTTTATATACTTGTGAAATAGTTACACACCAAAGTTACTAATTACTGGAATAACTCAAGTTACTATGCTAAAAGTCAAGTAAAGTAAAAAAGTATAAAGGAATATCCATCCACATGGGTATATTCCACTAAGCATGTGATCTTATCTTGACCCAACCACTAAGCCAAGGATTCCTTCACATGGGCTACCCTTGGACTATAGAAGAATCCAAAACAAAAGGCTTGCGGGCCCAAGAGTTCTCAACTCTTTCCTCAAAGCCAAACACCTAGGAATAATACCAAGTCAATACACTAGAATCCAAAATAGTGGTGCTCATCTTTTCTACTTCCTCTAAAGTAAGGTCCCCTATATCTTAGCTACAACTAAATTTAGCTAATCATGACTAATGTAGAACCATCCTTTATCTCTATATAAATAATATCTCTCAAGTATTTATAATACCAAACCAAATATCATAATACCACACACATGCACAAATGGGTGTTACAGGCCCTTTGGAACTTAGCAAGAGTATTCTTTAACCCAAACAGTAAGAACTTTCATTGATATAACACATCCTTGCCGTGAGGATTGATAGCCCAAAATGTTGCCTTGGACTTCTCCTCCTCCTTGATTGGCAACTAATGAAATTCCATTCAAAGATCCAAAGTATTGAAGATCTTTTCATGCCCAATTAGATCAAAGATCTCCTTTGATGTAGGCATGGCATACCAATCAACACTAGTTTGTTGGTTGATAGGACAATAATCTCCACACATCTGCCTATTTGTATAGTAGCCATGCGTATCTTTCTTGGTTAGCATCATTGTATCTGATACATACTCTTTATGTGAAATCTCTACCAAATCAACCTCAAAAAGGTCTCTATTCCAAATTTGAGTCAATGCTCTCTCCACGTCACTATATCAACAAGGATGTCGGAAAACTGGTGTATTGCTAGTCAGCTCAATTTGAATCTTAGGTCCTTTTAGAGCACCCAAATCCTTCATACTGAATGCAAAACAACTCGTGTAGCTCTTCAAGAACATCCAAACCCTCCGTCTTTCCTCTTTTGTAAGCTTGGGTCCAAGATTTGGCTCCCAAGTATCCTCTATAATTGTCATAGGAGTGAAAGATGTACTGATTGGCTGCTAAAGTGGGCCCTTGGGAGTAGTATTATCATGCTCCAACCACATGAGGTCCCAACCTCAATGTGAAAACCTCCCTCCACTTTGGCTATAAGCTCCATACGTCCTTTAGCTATATCCCAAGTAGACCAAGGGTGTAATCTAAGTAGACCATGCTCACCTGGATGGACTCCAAGTACACCACTCTTCCCAATAGCAATTGGCTATGTCCCAGCATGTGCCTAAATCGTCTTGATAGGCATAGAGCTCACAAGTGTTTGAGTAGTGATGCCTATCAAGCG
Source organism: Lunularia cruciata (assembly GCA_948567375.1). Lineage (NCBI taxonomy): Eukaryota > Viridiplantae > Streptophyta > Marchantiopsida > Lunulariales > Lunulariaceae > Lunularia > Lunularia cruciata. The sequence continues at coordinate 63,321,049 of OX419757.1, read as the reverse complement.
CATTCTATGCTACTCTACTAAGCCAAGTCTCACAATCTAGGTCAAACAAATTAGGTGCATATCTTGATTGAACACCTAATACCTAGATGCCTTTAACACTACTGAAACAATGGTAATATTGATGCAAACATCATTTGCTCTTTCTCATCAACATAGGGCACCACCAACTATTGTAGTTGTGAGTCCCAAACAAGTCCAAGACCTCACTCTCAAAAAGCATGGGAGCTTGGGAAACTCATAAGTGTGGGAAAAGCAGCTCGGGCCACTAACTAGGTTCACCATTGCCATAGGTGACCTATCAACCACTACCACCATTTGAGACTGAAGCCCAACATCCAAAACCTCATCAACAGTAAGGTGGTCCAATTGTTGAATCCCATCATAAGTGCACTATAGAACTTCTCTATGTAAGAGGTTGGTCCACCAAAGACAAAGACAATGAGTCAGTGATCCCACTCTGACTGTATCCAACAACATGACGTGTCCCATCCAAGAATGGACTTGATGTGTACTTGCTACTACTTGAGTGCAAAAATCACCCATCAAAGGGATGTTCTCAAAAATGTAAGTTGGAGAATTGGATTGATGAACTTGGTGATGTCATAATATCTATGAAATCTCCCAAAACACACCAGAATGGGGATCTTGAAGACCCTAACTTGGCTAGCACGTGTATGTCCCTAACATGGCCATCCAAAAATCACCAAACAAATGGGACCATATCTCTCGGAATCCTATGCCCTTTAGTAAGGAAATGTTTACTAGTAGGATCCTCTGGTAACCCCTAATTGCTGACATCAACAATGACTCAAAATATTGATAGGCCAAGTGTGCCACATGATGTAGAGAGACACACTTAGCATCTCTTCACATACAAGTACATTTGTACTTGTATACCCACCTATAGTACTACAGCTAGTCCAATACTAATCTCACCAAACAACTCCAATAGACATACTTCCTCTACTAGATATTGCCAAAAAATGAGTGTGGTATCCATAGGTATCAAGGTAATTGACTTTGGAGGCTCATCCTCATATTGGTCTCTTGGTGGTACAAAGGCTCCATTCCAAGCCTACTGCACCAACTGATCTACATGTTTGTTGCAATGCTTCCTTTGAACTCCAAAATAGAACATCCAAGGTGGATAGAACAATCCCACTCGTACTCCAAATTTGAGTGATCTCTTCTAGTACAAGAGTTTCCTCTCCATGGGTATTCCCCTCCAATAAATCACCAGGTCAAGTAACAAAACCACTAAAAGTTGAAAGTGATGTTGCCATGTCCCGAATTGTAGTGAGCCAAGACTACCATTACTGACGCATACTGGTAGATGACAAACTCATCACTCACTTGACTACCAACCTGGTCTATAGGAAGCTATCTCCTCCTAATAGTCAATACTAAAACCCATGGGGTATAACACTGCTCCTCCAACTAACACATCATATGACTTTGTTACTATTGTAATGGCCTAAGCTCTCACCACAAAGCTATCAATCAGATGACTAACACATCATATGACTTTGTTACTATTGTAATGGCCTAAGCTCTCACCACAAAGCTATCAACTAGATGACTGGGCTAAATCTAAACAACAAGCTCTCCACATGTGATATGTTGTGTAGAACCACCTCCTAGAGATGTTTGGATCTAGAATGGACACCTCTCCACATTGGCCTTTTGCAACTCTAGACCGACAACTTCAACCTTCCCTAACATAAAGGGCTACGCACCAAAATCTATTAAGATCCTTTGTGGAGTATAGAACTTCCTTGAAGGTCACACCAAATGAAAAATCTCCCTCTAGTTATCCAATTGGACAACTCCAGGTGTAAATTGTGCTTGCTTAAAGGCCGGTCTAGCTGGTAACTCTTCCAATCTAGCTACTATTGTTTGCCATAAACCACTAGTTGTTGAGTGGTGTCGTGTTGTGGTTTGTGTAACCTGTAAAAAAAGTAAATGATCATGGTTATCTCTACATTAGTGTAATATGTTGTATGATAGATCCAATGGATGAGACGTTTCCATGTGAGCAATCTATTTATATGTATGCAATTGGCCACGTGGGTTACAATCTTATCTTGTTAAAGGGCTCTGATGTATATAGGTGAAGGAGAGTGGAGAGATGGGCGGTTAGTTGAGGAATCTTGAGAGGTAAGAGGACATTGGGAGTGAGAGTTGTAGCAGAGCATGAGTGGTTGAGCATTGGAGACAACATTTGAGCATGAGATGTCTCATGCTCCTAATCTGCCTTAAAACCCTAAAACCCTAAACCCTTTTCTCATAGGCTTCAGATTTAACACCATAATGGCTTACGGGATTGGATTGGCTTACGAGATTGGCTCCAAAACATACCACCATGTTTCAAAGCGGCATTCATGGAGTTGGTGATGGGAAACCCGGATCTTATCGTCCTTTTGGTACTTACTTACAAGCAAGTTTGGGATTTGACAATCTATGTGCTCCTATAGTTGGGGAATGCTTTAATTTTTGCTCATTAGCTTCAAGGTGGAGTTGTGGTGTACATTTGTCAAAAAGTGAAAAGACTAAAAGACAAATTGCAAAAGATTGGGTGTCATAAGAGGAAGTCTGGAGTTTTTTGGGCATCAAGGGAGTTGGGAGAGTGCATTCCAGAAGTGAAGACCACAATTGGAGATAAGAGCTAACATGCTACAATTTAGAAATAGAAATCAGACAATTTGAGCAGATTCTAAGAGGGATATCATTGATTGAATCAAAGGGGATAGAATTTATACCTGGGAGGACAAAGTAGGCCATTTGGAGAGCTTCATGAGACCATTTTATGATTTGTCAATGGGGTTGGAGAGTAGAAAAATTTCTAATAGCATTGAGCACAATAAATTCTAGTTTTGAATCAATCTCAAATCAGATCTGCTTTATTGAAGCTTTTGAGATGTAAGGTGTTGGAGAAGAGTTGATGATCATGTTTGAGTTTTGATTACTCTCCAAGTTGTGGTTTGAGTCACCTTATGAAAATTTCTAGAATGGTTGGTGATTAGATTTCTCACCTTTAGGCAAAGATTTAATGTGAATTATTCAAAAGGAAAAGTTAGGGTCTTGGATCAAGTATACTTGGGTCTGTAGAGCTCACAAGTTAGCCTAGCTCAGGAATTGATCCATATCTAGAGATTGGGGTTGGATTAGGCTATCAAACTCTTTAGAGATTTAGACAAGTTACAACCAACTACTTTGTGAATTTGGTTGGCTTTGGATTGATAGAGAGTGAGATCTAATGCAACAAGTTCTACTAAAAAATTGTCATAAGCTCAATAGAGCATTTTTGTCGTCAATTATGATTGAGTGTCAATTCTCCTATCTTTATGACTATGATTGGAGATTTTAGGTTGATAGAGTGATTTTGAGGATTTTTTGTACCTCTGATCCAGAAATCTGGAAAAATCCACGAAGAATAAGAAGCAAGCACTAAAATTATGGATTTTGAAATTAGGGTGAAAGCTACAAAACTTGGCCAAATTTGAGAGCTTTTTAGGAGAGCTATAGTGATTAGATTGAGTCTTATTTCATATCATTGGAAAGCTTATCCAACAAGCTTTCCATTGAAATGGAGAACACTCAAATCAAAGTCATACAAAAAAAAGTTATGTCCATATGAGCTACATAGACTTTTCTCATCAAAAAGATATAGAAGTTCCTCACTTGGGTTAGAAGTTGGTTGAAATCTGAAGAACAGATTGGAGCAGGCTTGGAGTATAGGTTGAAATTAGCTTGATTACAAAGCAAGAAGTCTCTAAAGTTCTTTCCTAACAAAAAGTATAGAGTTATTGTTAGATTCTTGTGATTGGATCCTCTTTGTGCTTGCATGCCTATTTGTATGCCCAATTGGCTTGGAGTGGTGTGCGGGCATTGCGCTTAGGTTCCTTCCTTCTAGGTGTGCTATATTTTTCTCCTTGGTTAGGTTGGAAGTGATGACCAACAGACCAAGAGTGCATGTTATGATGATAGGTTAGGTTACCCATAACTTCCTTACCCCGGTAGAAGGATCTTAGAAACAAGAGTGGAGGGCTCTACTAGTTGGGTACCATGTGCAGTGAAATTAGTGGTGAAAATTTGATGCATGACCTCTTATTTATAAGCTCCATAGCTAGGCATCCTTTGTGTTCTCAGAGAGAGAAAAGCAAAGTACCACAGTTTGTGAACTCAACGTGAAACTTCTGGGGTGGAGAGTTAGAAAGGAGGTTGCGGGTGGACATGAATAAGAGATAAGACAAGGGTATAGGAGATATGGATGCCAGGAGCTCTGGAGAGGTGCCCACATTGCAGCTTGACCCGGCTACAATGCAAATGTTCCAAGCGTTTGCATTGTATGTGCAACAACACCAAATTGTGGAACATAAGGAGGCATTGGCCACTAAAGCCTTGTAGTTAGTTGTAGGGATATTGGATCAATTTGATGGGAGGAACATCTCAAAATACATGAAGTACTACTCAAGGGAGACAGAGCTCAATAAGGTTCTTGAATGGGAGATGATAGCTACATTTGAGCTTGCAGTTATCTCAGAGCTCCATGTACACGTAAAGGACATCATTCAAGCTCATGGACGTAGTTGGAAGAGAGTTTTACTTCATCTGAAGGATCAGTATTGCTTGGAGATGCAAATAGGGTAACCAAGAAGTCATTCCTGGAGTGGGTAAACAAGGCCGCCAAGGAGTTGAGTGCAATAGAGCTATTTTGGGAGTTTGAAAGACAATATTCACAATTGTCTTGAATGAAGAAGCTCACGCTCAAGAGTGACAAGGTGGAGTTGTTCATTCAATAAAAAAAAAGCAAGCTACAAAAGGAGTTGGAGGTCTTGCTAGAGGATGGGTCTGAGGATAGTTGATTGACATCTGATTGGAAGAAGGTCTTGGAAGCCTTGAGTATTCTTGCCAAGCAAGAATACCGTAGAGAAAGGTGCTGGTAAGATTGGAAGTAATACCACCGGTGGTTGCAAGGGCTCCAAGGTAGCTAGTGACTATTTCTATAGCACCAAATGTTCCTAATCCAATTGTCACCATTCTATTACCAAAAATCACCATCAATGATTTGGTGAAAGAGATGAAAGATCTACAAATCAAATTGGTGAGATTGGAGGAGAAAGGACGCGGTTTTGAATCCAAAATGGTGACAAAGCATTGGTTTGATGCACCTTTGTACAAAGGTGTATTTGGTGTGATAGAACTGAACACACCAGGAAGGAGTGATTTGATTATGCTGAAATGATTTAGCAAGGAGCGGTCTTCTAGATAGAAGGGAAAATTGCATTGAAAGACACGAGAGGAATCCTAAAACCAATTTTGGGAAAGGTGGAATACAAAAGCTATTGGAGGATTTATTATCACTACAAGCTACCACATCAGTTGAGGCTGCTACTTATGTAGTAGAGGTAGTAGGAAATGGAAAGGAAGCGTTTTTGAAAGATGTAGATTCAGGAAGCATGTGGAGCAATGCTCTACATACAATGGAGAAGAGGAAAACCGCAAGAGGAGAACTATTGCGTGCAACTATAGAAATCAGGAATGCCACTCAATAGGCTGATCTAGTGGATACCACGTCAGATCATACCTACTTGGCAAGAAACCAAGATGAAGCTCTCATCAAAGAAAAATGAAGGAGAGAGGATGTAGAGCTTGGTGATGAAAGATCAAGTCAAAAGCGACAATCAAGGGGAGATAGACTCCATCAAGAGGGTGTTCTACAATGGCAAGGAGTAGTACCACCATGGGAGGAGGTCATGGAGGATACCTTACCTTCTGATTCTGAAATTTAGTGAAGGGAAAGGGGAAGGAGAAGGGTAAACCACTCACTTATAAGCTTCAATCTGATATTGAAGCAGCGATTGATCTAAAAGGAGTACTAGAAGAGAGAGTACTCAACACAAAGGTAGAGTTTACTCTTTAGGAAATCCTTGGGATTGCCAAGAAGGAGTTTCATGATGTCATCATAGACACTATCAAGCACAAGTGGCAGTTGATAGGAGAAGTTGCTCTATCAAATGCTCTTGATACTACAATTACAGAAGAATAGGAGTTGGAGCTTGCTTCATGCTGCAACAACCGTAAAGTTTGATTTGTAGATGATGAGCGTGATGATGGTAGGATCTCTAGTCACTATACTAGAAGACATTGGGCCAAGGCTACCATTGAAACCTTGGTCAAGATTGGCAGCATGACAATTCCAATGGTTTCTCTTATCGATCAAGGATATGAAATCAACATTGTTTCCAAAAAGCTCTACAAGCAAAGGAAATGGCCAATTGATACAGAGCATGGTTGGGTGATCAGGGAAGCAAACAACACCAAGGGATAGATCTATGGTGCTTGTCCAGATGTGAGGGTGAAGGTTAGGGATGTAGTTACCAAACAAAATGTCTTTGTTCAAGAGACTACAATATACCCGGTGATCCTTGGACAACCGTTCATTACAACAATGAGGATGGAGACCAAAGTCCTTGATGATGGTTTTGCCTATGCTTGGATTAGGAGACAAGATGGAAAGAAAGTGGTGCAATGCCTTATTGTACTTGCAAACCACGAGCGCAACCAAGATTATTTGAGGAGTGGTTCTCTACCTAAAGTGACGGTGGAGCTCAAGGATTTTCTCTAAGTACCAATATAGAGCAAGAATATAGTGGTACACCAAAGAAGGTGCTCTTGCTTTTGACTGGAAGTACCTTATGTACAGGAGTAATGAGGTTTTCTCAGAGTGGGTTTAGTGTGTACACACAACTTGCTGATTTGCACAAATGGGAACGGAAAGTTGTGCAAGAACAAGAAAAAGAGTTTAGAAGAGTGAGGTTGATTGATGAGGATGACACCATATCAGGGGTGTATATGGAGATAGGGTTGGAGGATCCTCTAGGAGAGCTCAAGAAGATGGAGCTTGAGCATGAGCATGAAGATCAGGTGGTGGAAATACATTCCAAGGAACTCTATTCAACAATAGAGTTAATTTTTGGTTTTGAGGCTAGGGTGGAAACCACATACAAGAGTGTGGAGAAAAATGTTAGACCTATAGCTGAATCTCTTCCAAGTGACTTTTTTTAACTTGTCTAACTTGCTTAAAAGCAAAATACTTTTAGGGATCCAAATCAGATAGGTCACAAATTCACTTAAGCTACACTTACGGAGTTGACGGTTGGTTCATCGGATTTTCTTCTACCAACGGAGGAGAAAAGGTTTCAAGAGATGTTGAGTCAGCATGGGAAAACTTTCTCCTTTGAGCACCTTGGGACTTGAGACCCATTCCGGTACATAGAGCTTATATGCCAAAACTTATGGATCTCTTAAAGGAGAAAATTGATGCAAGGATCCTAGAGCCATCAATTGCAACTTATTTTAGTCATTGGTTTATAGTGCTTAAGAATAATAGAGCTCTGAGGTTCATCCAAGATATGCAGCCAGCCAATCGAGTGACAATTAGGAACACGAGAATAGGGCCGATTGTTGGAGAATTTGCTAAAGCTTTTGCGGGTGGAGCCATATATTTGTTGGGAGATCTGCACTTTAGTTATGACCAATTCTAACTTGCTGAAGGGAGTAGAGATGTTACAACAATGAGGATGCCATTGGGGTTGATGAGGATGTGCATGTTGCTACTTGCCAAAGCAGCCTTACCATTCCGTAATTTTGGGTGTAGGTCAAAGCATCGGTCACTAGTGTGACCAAATCTGTGGCAATGCTCACATTGTCTCTATGCTGGCTGTGATGCACTAGAGGTATAAGGTCGATTGCCATGAGTGCACTCTCTCTTATGGTGAGGTCCACCACAAGTCCAACAAGCAACACAACCACTCATTGGCTGCTACTGAACCAAAAATGAAGGTAAGGATCTAGCTACAATAGGCCCTCCACTTGCTCCATAGGATTTGTGTTGTCCACCTTGTCCTCAAAAACCAACATGGCGTGGTGCACTTTGGAAGAAGTAATTGTTGTAGATGAGGTCTCCCTACTAAATCCAAATGTCACCATTGTTTCCTCTACCATGTTGAGTTTAATATGCTCAACCAAACCAAAGACCATTGCTAAAGGAGGCAAAGTAGCTTATAACAACATAACATCATGGACTCTATGTCGCAACTCCATGTCTAGTATCCCATACCAAAACTAGATTGCTTGGGCCACTTCCTAACCTCCCTAAGTAAAATTGATCAGCCATCTCATGCGAGTGTGTGCCTTGCGTAAGCTCTCTTTAGCCTTCCGTTGGAACTTCTACAAGCTCCTTAGCTCGTCAATCCGCACTCCCTAGTAGTTTTGCCTCAAAAATTAGAAGAACTCTACCATGGAGTTAAACCCCAGAACTAAACTACCTCATGTAGTAGTACCTCAATTCATAGGAGCACCATCTCCAAGAGATCCACCAATGCTACTAAAGCTAGCACTCATGGGTACAACCAATCTACTCCTAAAAACCAAGCTTGAAGTGATGGAGATATAGTTTGGAGACCAATATTGTCTCCATAACTCAATCTCCTCCAATTGAAATCTCTTGAAGTCATGGTAGTTTTCCATCAGGTGACACTCCAAGTGCTGAAACAACCCCTTCTACACCATGAAGGGTGTGAACAAAGTTGAGTTCTGCATCTATTGCAAATCACACCAACTATCAAACTCTTGGATGAAGTCACTCAACTCAATGGTACCCACTATACCAAAGTAACACTTAGGACCTTTGGAGGCCCCATAAATTTTGTCCATGTCCTACAACAACGGTGCAGACACACCAAGTGCACCTCTCAATTAAATCAACTCTTGTGTCAAACTCCAACTTAGAGTCAATCTCCTCCCTCATTAGGACCTAAGATACATGCTGATATTGAGTGCCACCCCAAGTAAACCCATTGTGTATTGCAGTACTATCTCCTCTGCAATCCCCAAAGAACTCCATCATGACAAAGTAACCAAAAACTGCAACCCGTAACCGTAACCACTGCAAGTACCCCACCAAGTGCCAACACCACCAAGTGCTAACATCACCAAGTGCCAACCAACCAACCAAACATCACCCACTAATGTAGCTCTAACTACAACAACGTCACTAGTGGAAAGAGCAACTTGTAACCTGCCATCATAACATGCACTCTCATGGTTTAGGTCATCCTTTCTTGCTTCATTGGAGAGAAAATTAGTTAGTCTGAATGGTCATCACTTTAGCCTCACTACTGAAAGCACACCATAACAACAATTGTAAAAGACCAAGATCAAGGAGAGAAATATGAGATTGGAAGATCACAATGGGACATTTGAGTGCAAAAACTTTGAATGCCTAACATAAGCTTTGGCATTGGTATTTATAGGAAGCTTACAAGGCTCTTAAGAAGCTTCTCAAGAAGTTTTCTTGAGCTACTTTCTTGGAGTGCAAGCCAAGTTAACCGAGAAGTTTCTCAAGAAGCTTCTTTCTAAAAGTCGTATATTTTGCATGCAAGCTAAGCTAATTGTGAAGCTTCCCAAGAAGCTTCTTAGATACTTCTAGAATATTCTAGGCTAATTTTGCCTATTTGCTACATCATTAGCCCTAACTAACTTCATTGCTAAACTCCATATTCTTACATATTCTCCCACCACTAGTTGGTAACGTCCTCATTGCCATTGACGCTTCAAACTCTTGGATAGCTGTTTGGGCATTTTCAAGATGAGAAAGAGGTTTCCATGTAGCATTATGAGGGAGATATCCTTTCCAAAGGACCTTGTACTCCGTATGTTGTTGACGGCCTTGTTGAATGTGGCAATGTGCAAAGAAATGATCAATTTTGTACTCCTCATAAGCATTGATAAGGACGGGAGGAGGAAGAAGTTGGACACAAGAGGAAAAAGAAGATAGGTTAGGAACAGACGTTTCAACTTGGAAATGTGAAAGACAAGGTGGATGTGCATATGACAAGGTAAGGCAAGTTGATAAGTAACAAGAGAGATGATTTGAGTGACATCAAAGGGTCCTATTCAATTAGGAGAAAATTTACAAACTTGTGTATCAAGTAGGAGGGGTAGGTTATTAGAGGAGAGCATGACCTTATCACCAACTTGAAAGGTGAAATCACAACAATGGTGGTCCACATATGTTTTTGTTTATTTTGAGCAACAAGGAGATGAGATTTGGCTTGGTGGAGGGATTGGGATATGGTGGTCACAAAGGTGGAAGTATGAGGGACATGAGATGGAAGAGAGGCAAGAAGGGAATCTGAAACAAGTGGATCTTGGCCAAAATTGAGGAAGAAAATAGAGAATCTGGTGCTTGCTAGTTTGGGGTTGTTGTATGCAAACTCCACAATTGCAAGATACTCATCCTAATCGGTATGGTGGATGTTGACAAAGGCACCAAAGCATACCCTCCAAGGTGCAATTTTCATGTTTAGTTGTCCATCAATTTGAGGATGATAGGTTGTGGAAAAAGAAAGCCTGGTGCCAAGTATTTGAACGAGTGCTTGCCAAAATTTCCCACTGAATCAAGGACCACCATAGGAGATAAGTACACAAGGTATCCCATGATGCTTGAAGATATTGTTGAAGTAGATCTATGCCAATGTTGGAGCATCCATGGTATCAAAAATTGGTGCTAAATGGATTTTCTTACTAAGCTTATCCACAAACACCACAATTGTTATGTGACCTTTCTTTGTCTTGGGCAAGTACATGATGAGATCTAAGCTCACGTGTTCCCATTGAGCAAATGGAATGGGGAGTGATTGAAGGAGTCCTCTTGGTTTTTGGTTACTGACCTTGTTGGATTAGTAGCTCTCACATGATCAAACACAAACTCTCAAACATCTTGAAATCATATTGGGCCACCACCATTGGCATTAGAGAGTATCCAAGGTCTTGTCCACCCATGTGACCAGCGATTGGTAAGTCATTGGCTTCTTGGAGGCACACAAGTTAGAGATCACCCTTGGTTGAAACATAAATCCGGATCTCACAAAATAGAATGGCTTCCTTGAAGAGAAGGAGTTGTACTTCTTTTTTCATATTGCAAGATGACCTTGTACCATTTGAAAGAAAGGATCTTATTGTAAAGCGGTCTTAAACTCATTTTGGAATTTGGAGTCAATTGATACCGTCGTAATTGCCATTGTGATGAGAAGAAGAGACTTTAAATCAGGTCATTGTGATAGGGCATCAGGGATGACATGGACCCAGTTGGGTTTGTACTCAAGTTTGATCTCAAACAATTGTGGTTGTTCCTCCTATTGGTGATGTCAACTCTTCATGTGTTCCAAGTGTAATATCTGCAACAAAAGTTTATGATTAGTTTGTATGATCACTTGTTTTCCTAAGAGATAATGCCTCCATACCTTGGTCGCATATATCATTGCTACTTGTTCCTAATCTTGAGCAGATTAATTTTGTTCAAGATTAATTCCGTTCTATTGTATTTAGTCTGCTAGACACAAAGGCAATGGGATGTAACACATTTGGGAATTCATGTTGCAACATGGCTCAAATTGCAAAGTTAGAAGCATCAAAATCAACCACACAAGGTAGTTGAGGATCATATGGTCAAAGAATGGGTCTTGAAGACACCATGTGTTTCAACTTTTGGAATGCTTCTTTGTGTTGGTTGGTCCACTAAAAGCTCAAGTTCTTCCCCAAGAGATTGGTCAATGGTGTGGCCACATGAGCATAGTAGTGGATGAATTGTTGAAAAAATTGGCAAATCCATTAAACACCCATACTTCTATAGCATCCTTTGGAGTAGGCCAATCAATGATGGCCTTTACTTTCTCCTCTACCATCTTGATCTCCTCCAATGAAACCTTGTGACCCAAGAAGGTAACTTCCTTTAGCCAAAAGATACACTTTGACTTCTTGTAGTAAAACTTCCATTTCCATAGTCATCATAGGACTTCTTGCCCATGATTTGCATGTTTTACCTTTGTCTTGCTATAGTTTAAAATGTCATCCAAAAACACAACCATGTACCAATCCAATAGTCTATCCAACACTCAATGCATCCCATCCATGAAGATTGTTGGAGCATTAGTGAGCCCAAAAGGTAGAACTCTCCATTCAAAATGCCTATACCTTATGCAAAAGGTAGTCTTTTGCACATCCTCCCTATCAATGAGGATTTGCCAATAACCATTGTGAAGATCCAACTTGCAAAAGTATCATGCTTTACTCAATTGATCAAGAAAGTCATCAATTTGAGGCAAGGGATATGTATTCTTCATTATTTGTTTGTTGAGTTCTTGGTAATCAATATATTGACTAAGTCTTCCATGCTTCTTTGGAATAAATAGTATTGATGCTTCCCAAGGAGATGTACTATGTTGTATGAAATCTTTCTCTAACAACTCCATAAGTGTAATTTGCAACTCCTCCAACTCCTTTGATGAGAGCCAATAGATTGGTCTACTCATTGGAGTACTCCTAGCAATAACTCAATCTTGAAGGGCATACCGCAATTGGAAGGTAATCCCTTTGGCAAATCACTAGAAACAACTCCTAAACTATTTGATAAACCATTGCTTGATGAGGCTCTTCACCTTCCTCAAATCTTCCTTGTGCAATTGGTTTGATCCACATTACAAAAGTAGACTTAACTTCCTCCAAAGCCTGCTTTATAACAGCTTCATTGACAAAATTTCCATCTTGGGACTTATCTTCCTTTAAAGCTTGCTCTATGGTTATCTTCTTGACAAATTTCCCATCTTGGGACTTATCTTCCTTAAAAGCTTGCTCTATCGCTATCTTCTTGAAAATTTTCCCATGTTGGGAACTATTTTCCTTCAAAGCTTTCTCTATGGTTGCTTTCTTGATAAACTTTCCATCTAGGGATTGACTATTCTTAGGTGTCTTACTCAAAGGTGCCAGACAATCTAATGAGAAATTCCTACCTTGGTGTTGTACTTGAATTTATCATCTTTCCAATCAAATTGAACCTTATGATGTTCAAGCCAAGGTAAACCCCAAAGACAGCATATTGTAGAGGTGACACTACAAACCTCATACACTCCAAATATTCCTTCCCAATCCTGAATGTAACAAGGTGTGAGATATAAAATGAAGAATCCTTTCTACCATCCACCATCATTAATCTACTTCCAATTATTGGCTTGATAGGAATATATAATTCCTTTGCTAATTGCATGGACATGCAATTCTCTGAACTACCAAAATCAACCAAAATCTTACAACCATAATCAAATATCATACCTTCCAAGTAAAGTAAACTTGCACACGTTGAGCCTTTGATCCCATTGGAACTAATCAAGTTCCCAATAGGCAGCTCAAATCCTCCTATTAGGATTCTTTGTTTTCTTGATCATTCTACTCCACAAACTCCATTTGGGCAACTTGTCAAGGTCACCTATTCTTGAGCGGACATTCAGCAATGCAATGTCTAATTTGGCAATAATAGAAATAACTACCATTTTCTCATAGTTTTTCTTTATCTATAGTGCCAAGTGATCTCCATTAAATGGCATTAATCTCCATTAGTGCCGGCTCCTCCACCCACATGTAGTGTATAAGTAGGTTCTTTGAAGGTCAAGGTCAAGACCAAGTTGTTGCAACCAAGGAATCAAAGAGTTTGGCCAGCCGCATGGCTTCCTCCAAGTGTTGTGGCTCTCGCATAGTTACCTCCAATTTGGTTTGTGACTTCAAGCTTAAATAGATGCAACATGTCCATCATTCTCCATAACCTACAACCGGAAGTATTAAGGGTTCCTCAAACAAGGTGATTGTATTCAAAAAAATCCTACCCAAAGCATGATGTGAAATGATGGTTAGGTAGTACTTGGATGCAAACATCCCAATGGTTTGGCATAAATGGATTTGGTGGTCCATAAATTCCATCCATCCCATTCTTGCTCTGATAGCAACATAAAAGACTAAGACCAAAGAGAGAAATAGGATAATGGAATATCACATTGAACACTTGAGTGTGGAGAACTCCAAATGCCTAGTATGAGCTTTGGCCTTGGTATTTATATGGAACATATAAGGCTCTTGAGAAGCTTCTCAAGAAGTTTTCTTGAGCCACTTTCTTGGAGAGCAAGCCAAGTTAACTAAGAAGCTTCTCAAGAAGGTTCCTTCTAGAAGCCACCTACTTGGAGTGCAAGCTAAGCTAGCCAAGAAGTTTCTCATGAAGCTTCTTAGATACTTCTAGAATATTCTAGGCTAATTTGGCATATTCACTTCTTCATTAGCACTACTAAACTTTGTTGCTAAACTCCATATTGTTATACCAACGTTCTAAAGTCAGTGCACCTCATACAAACATGATGCACAAACAAGAGCAAAGAATGGAGGAGGTCTAATCACAAGAATCTAAACAAAAACACTCCATCTCATAAATCAACACTAGACTAACATTGCCACCATTTGGGATTTAATATAATATGAGTTATCTACTTCCTAATCTACCAAGACCACCAAGAATAGGATCAAATTATCTCTCTTAGCCAAAGCTATAGCTGTGTAGATAATAGTGGAACAACCAATAGGACAAAAAGTGAGGGTCTATTGGCTAGGGCATCAATCTAGGAACCAAAGATCTAGGGGTCAAAGCCTATTGTGCATAGTCTAGTAGGGTAGATAGATTTTGCCAAGCAATGACTAAAATCTACTCTAAACTAGCTAGCATCATGCAAGCAAGCTTGCTCGCCCTTTTAGACCTTCATAGCCCTATGCCTTGAAGCCTCTAAACACCCAAATGAGACCTTCTTGCCACTTCAAACCCATTCCAAATCTGGTGACACTCCTCCAACTCAAGCCAAAATCTACCACTTTGAACACTCTCTAAATTTGCCAAAATCTGATGTCTTTCTTCTTGCCACTTTGAACCCACTCCAAAATCTGCCAAGCTCCTCCAATTCAAGCCAAAATCTGCCACTTTGAACCCTATCCAAATCTGGCAAGGCCTTTCTTCTTGCCACTTCAAACCCACTCCAAATCTGGAGAAACTCCTCCAAATCTGCCCAAGCTCCTCCAACTTGAACCAAAATTTGTCACTTTGAAGCCTCTCCAAATCTAGCCAAACTCCTCCAAATTTGGCCAAAATCTAACATAAACTCCAACAAAAATCTGACATAAAATTTGATATAAATCCCTAAAGTTGGTTGACTGCCAAATCCTTTGCTAAATTTGCATTCAAGCCAAATTGGACAAACAAGATTCTCCAAATATGTAATTCATGGGGATGGATTTCTAACTCCACCTTCATTTACACTTTATGAACTCAATTCACACAAATTTGGTCATGCTTTTACCTCTTAAGCTCAAAATGCTAACTATTGCTTGAAAATTGCTTCTCTTTGCTCAAAATTTGGCCAGCGCTTCCACATACCATTTGCCTCACTACCAAATTTACATCAATCAAACGAGCTTTTGCACACTAAGGAAAATATGGACCCCAATCAAGCTACCAATGATCAACCAGTCTTGGAGATCACCAACACTCTTAGTTCTTGCACCCGATTTCCCCTTGACTTGACTTATTTGATGTAATTAGTTTGTTTAAGCAACTTGAATCACACTCAATCAGATCAATATTTGATACATCACTCCATAATCTGCCAGAAATTGGATATTGATTACAATCAAGCCACACCCATTCTAGATAAGAGAATCCAAGTGATACTTGTCGGCCTCTATGCACCATAGTCAGGAACTCAAAGGCTCAACATTAGAGAAGTGAGCTCTCTAGAATTGTACTTTGAAAGTATACCACCCTGGTCATAAACCCTAACGGTCCCACTAATAGCAAATCCGATGGTACAAAGTAATGGTGAGCCTCACCATGTAGTTAGTACTGTAACACCTATTTGTGCTTGTATGTGCTATTCTGATATGAAGTTTGGTATTATAAGTACTTGAGAGATATTATTTATATAGAGAAAAAGGATGGTTCTATATTAGTCATGATTAGCTTAAGTTAGTCAAAGCTAAGATAGAGGAGCCTAACTTTAGAGGAAGTGGAAAGATGAGCATCACTTTTTTGGATTCTAGTGTGTTGATTTGGTATTATTCCTAGGTGTTTGGCTTTGAGGAAAGTGTTGAGAACTCTTGGACCCACAAACCTTTTTGTTTTAGATTCTTATATAGTCCAAGGATAGTCCATGTGAAGGAATCCTTGACTTAGTGATTGAATCAAGATATGACCACATGCTTAGGAGAATATTCTCATGAGTATGAATATACTCTTTTAGCTTTTTGACTTTACTAGACTTTTAGTCTAATAACTAGAGTTCCTCCAATTATAAGTAACTTTGGTGTATTACTTTTTCCACAAGTATATAAAGTAGAAGTGATGAGGTACTCATCATCCTTTAATTTGCAGTTATCTTTATCTCATTGAGTTCTCTAATGAGCAATGGTTTGAGTCTTGGAGCGTTAGCCTTGGAGGAGTATGATGGAGTCGGAATTCCTTGCCTTCTTAGTCCATGGTGCGCTACCATAATAGCCATCAGAGGTTCATCTTGAGTCAATGATAGGCCAGCTCACATTTTTGGTTCCACTATTGGGATCTCTCTAAAAGACAAGATAATATTCCATGTATAATTCTATATTAGACAAAAGGAGGCTATGAGAGTTCACTTAGAGAGAACATTAAAAGACGAGATGGTTGAATTTATATTAGAGAACCAAGTCCATTTGCATACTCTATAGTTCATAATGATGATGTTGAGATAATACTATACATCTTGTACACATGGGAGGATTTAGAGAGATTGTGTGAGATGGATAACAGATTTTGGGGATTACGGTGATTTTGGGAAAAATCTCAAGTTTAAGATCGAGACTTGAAATTTCTACAACAAAAAGCTTGGTT
The DNA here is from genome assembly GCA_948567375.1 of Lunularia cruciata. NCBI lineage: Eukaryota > Viridiplantae > Streptophyta > Marchantiopsida > Lunulariales > Lunulariaceae > Lunularia > Lunularia cruciata. Next base: position 63,304,257 of record OX419757.1, on the reverse strand, counting down.
TATCCATCAGTTAGCACACTTAAAACTATTGTAAGAGCTGGTATACACATTGAGCTAGAATTTTTGAAAGTTGATAGAGTAAATTGCTCTTGAAACCGTATGATCTCACGAACTTTGTATAGAGTCTTCCATTTCTTTATTTTTCGGTGGATTGTTCTGAAACTTTCCAAGAAAATTAAGTGTATATTTTTTAACCTTTTGGCCCAAAATTTAGAGAAAGATCATTCTTATGCAAAAATAAATGAGTTTTTAAAGTGAGAGGGGTGGTTTTCAAACCAAATCTGGAATATATGTGCTAAATAAAAAGATGCATAGGCCAAATGGCTCAATGAAAAGATCTGAAATTTTGCAAGGAGGGATGCCTGCCGTTGTGATCAAATGTGAAAAATTTTAGAGGACTATGAAATACCAATTGAGAGAGTTTAGAGTGACATTGTGAAGAAGGGTCAATTCTGCAGAGTTGGGATCTCATGCATGAAGAGTTTGAGAGCAACAAAAGACATGTTTGAGTGTTTAGATTCATCTTGGAAACATGGAGGGTCATCAAGAGTGAAAATTGAGACTATTCAAGGTTCCCCAAGAGTTTGAGGTGATTTTAGAGGTGGATTTAAGGAAAAGAGAGTTTAAAATAGAATTTGAAGAGAGTGTTGAGAGGATCCAAAAACCTACACCACTTAGAAGAAAGAGTAAGTCTAAGTGCTTTCTATGTGGAGAGAAGGGACATAAGGCAAGTTCATGTCCATTGACCTTTGAGAGCAAGATATTGAGGGAAAAGAGAGGATTACTTGACTTAGGTTTGCATGTTGGACCTTCTCCACCAAGATTGGGAGGGAGAAGATCTAAGACCAAGGAGTTGTGTGAGGTTTGTGGAGTTGAAGGACTTCCAAAAAGACATGAGTGTAGTGGAGACTTTGGTGAAGGATCTTGGAGAGAGTCTTAGTGTAGCTACAAAAATACTATCACCTTCATCAATTAGTTCTCAAGATTAGTGATGAAGATAATCTTTCAATTTATGGATAAACTATCCATGAGGGTTTGATTAATATGCACTCAAGGATTTGATGTTGTTATAGAAATGTTGGAGTAACCTGAACCTTTTTTGTTCCCTAGTCATGTACATACTCTATTAGTTATGGAGTGAGAGAAAAAAAAAGACAAAAAAATTGAGTGAAAAGAAAGATACTGAGGGGTTAATATAGAGAAACTTCCATTTTTCTTTGGCAAGGATGGAGAAGATGTGGAGGCCATTCTGAGAGACTTGAATAGAGCTTGCATAGGAAACAATGAGAGGAGGAAGAATAAGTGGGCCTCATTATTACCAGATTTCTTTGAGGATGCAATACTTACATGGTATGAGTAAGAATACAAAAAGAGAGAGAGGAGAGATATGCAAGAAGAGTCTTGGGAGAGTTTGACTTCAGCACTCATTGAGAACTTTTTTCTAGTTGATAGTTATGAGAGATTGATGAGTGAGGTTATCTTTCTCAAGCAATGAGATGGAGAGAAAGTAAGAGTCTATGTTGAAAGAGTGGAAAAGTTAGAGTCTAGATTTTGTATAGTGTTGAGAAAAGGTGGAGATGATGTGGAGACTACTATGATTGGCATAGGAACCATGCTCACCAAGAATTTTGAAGGAGGGTTGAGACCACAAATTAGAAGCAAGGTGAGATATGAGAAACCTTCTTCCAAGGTTGAAGCTATCAAGCTTGCAATTTGTATGGAGGAGAGTTTGGAAGTGGATTAGAGTGATTTGGTGGTGAAGGAGGTTGTGCATCCTCCTCAAGGTTACAAATATAGAGTAAATTTTGATACTTTGGTGGTAAGGGTTGCATCACAAGTAGTAGTAGTTCTAGTTCTTGCACCTCCACCAAAGGATCCACTTCAAACCATCACAGAACAACTTGCGTATCTCAAGATCAAAGTGATGCAACTATGGGAAAAGAGAGAGGTGGATCAGAATGTGGGGAGAGGGCCTAAGAGTTATGGAAGTTATCCATATAGAGGGAGCCAACCAACCAACAATTTCAAGAGAGATATTATTTTGGTTGTGGAGGAAGAGGTCATATCTAAAGGAATTGCCCAAATTCCACTTACCATGGAGGAAGGGTTATGAAGGAGCCAATAGAGGGAAAGAGGGAGGTAGTGAAACCAAAGTGACTCCTAATCCAAACAAAGGTAAGGGGATGTTCTATAGATGTGGTTGAGAGCAAGTATGAGAAGGGAGAGTGCTCAAAGTCCAAGGGTCTTAATTTGGATCTTTTGGCACAAGAGAAAAAGAGAGCTTGTTTTGCAAAGGATGTGTATTCTTCTCAAGGATTTACTCCTAGCCAAGATACTCCTATGCCTACTAGTATCACTCGCACAAGCACTTCAACACCATCAACAACAAAGACTCTCAGGAAAAAGTTGGGAATGGAGGACTTCTTGATCTCAAAGTAACAATGGAACTACAATGTCTTGGAGGATGTTGGTAGTCACAATGCTAACATCACAGTGGGCCAATTGATAGCTTTGAATTCTACTTTGAGAAAGGAGCTTAGAGGTGATTTGAGTTCTACAAAGAGCAAGAAGAAGAAGAAGGCAAAAACTCTAGTATCAATGGGGGTGGTAGATGCCAAACCAGCACCATGGGAGGCTTGTGAATATGCCTCCAAGATTGATGTGAGAGTGAATGGTCACAACATCAAGGATGCATTGGTTGTTGGAGGATCAGCCATCTTAGAAATGTTGATGAAGAAGTTGGGTATGATACCTTCAAGACCTTCAACATTTGTGGTGAGCATGGCAAACAAGCAACAAGTTTGACCAGTAGGGATGATGGATAAGGTGGTAGTTTCAGTTTAGGGAGTTCAAAATCTCATGACTTTCCAAGTCTTGAAGGATTCAAGCTATCACTTACTTCTTGTGAGGCCATGGTTGAGAGCATCATGCACAACTGATAGATTTCACAAAGGGTACTTGAGGATTGGGCCATCAAACCATAGAGTCATAGTTCCTATGATTAACACCACCAACACTTCACATTTAGATACACCATCTTCTGATTATTGGGAATCAAATCTTGAAGAAGGAGCTTCAAGTGTGGACACAAGCATGGAAGAGGAGACTTCCATGGAGGAGGATGAATCTAAATCTGATTCAGATCTGTATTCCTTGTGTGCTAACGGATTTTGCATCTAAGCCAGAGGTTTTGAAGGACCCAATTAAATGACCATGACACTTGAGAGATAGAAAGGAAGTTATCTACCCTCACGTATGGTCCAAATGTTACAAGGAGGCGAAGGTGAGATTTGAGGAGATTTTCCGTAAATTCATCCATGTGTTTACTTTCAATTACAAGGATCTAAAGGAAGTCCTCTTAGAGGAGCACAAGATTGAGGTGTAGTCACATGCAATACCATTCCACCAAAAACAATGTTGCATTAGCCCACCAATAGCTTTGGTTGTGAAGGAGGAGATTGATAAGCTCAAGGAGACTGGATTTATCTTTGAGGTGGAGAATTCAGAATAGGTATCTCTAATTGTGATTGTGAAGAAAAGAATGGCAAGCTTTGGGTATGTGTGGATTACAAGAACCTAAATGTTGTTACCAAGAAGGACTACTACCCATTACCATTCATTGATAAGATCTTGGAGTAAGTTGCAGGTCATGAGAGGTATAGTTTTGGAGATGGTTATAGTGGGTATAACCAAATCAAGATTGCACTAGAGCATCAACAACGCACCACATTCACCACACTTTGGGGAACTTACACTTTCAAGGTCATGCCTTTTGGGCTTTGCAATGTTCTAGCCACATTCCAATGGTTTGTGAACAAGGTACTTGAACCGTTCATTGGGAAATTTATGAGACTTCATTGATGAATTTTGTATTTATGGGAGCAAAGAGGAGTACTTTGAGCACCTAATCAAGGTCTTGCAATGCTTGGATGAGCCAAATGCATCACTCAACCTAGAGAAGCGCATTTTGGATGTGAAGAAGGTCTACTTTTGGGGCACATCATGTAATAGTATCATGGAATAGCAGTTGATCTTGAGAAAGTGAGGAAAATCATATACCTTCCATTCCTGTCAAGCTTGACAAAGTTACGACAATTCTTGGGGATGGTTTGGTACTATAGGATGTTCATTTTCTCATTTTCTAACAAGGCTTATGCATTGACCATCTACATGAAGAAGCGTGTAGACTACATGATGATTTTGGAAGACAAGGAGGCTCTCAAAGTTTTTGAGGAGCTCAAGCAATCCCTTGTTGTAGCTCTTATTCTTGCTAAACTTGATTGGAGTAAGCCCTTCATCCTCTACATTGATGCTTCTAATGTAGCTATAGGATGCACTCTTAGTCAATTAGGCCAAGATAGGCATGATCATCCAATAGCTTATGCTAGTAGGTAGATGGTTTCAGCGGAAAAGAACTACACTATCACAAAGAGTGATGAGGAAGGGAGGCTAGCTACACTACACTATCACAAGGTAGATGATACTCTTGTTTGAGTATCACTACGCTATTGAGGAAAGGCCAAGAAAGAAACATGTAAATGCTAATTTGTTATCTAGGGCCTATGATCATAATGGAGATGAGCCAGTGGATGATTCCTTCCTAGATGAGGAGCTCATGATAATCTCAATCATTTAAGAGGTTCCAATCAAGAATAAGGAGATTGTGGATTTTGTGACAAGAGGTAACTATCCAAAAGGGATGCATGCTAGGAGAGGAAGGCCCCTGCAGCAAGATCTAGACCTTAGAGCAAGATGGAAGATAATCTTTTTCACCAAGGAGCAGATGGTCTACTTCAAGGAACAATGGGTAAGAAAGAGTCTATCCTTCTTATAAAAGATTTTCATGAAGGTTTAGTGTGTGGAGGATGCTTTGTAGGAAAAGTGACTACTTTCAAGATTCTAGATGTAGGTTACCATTGGGGAGAGATTTTCAAGGATTGTCTTGATTATTACAAAACTTGTCATGTTTATCAAGCTTTTCCTAGAAAATCTACTTCCACTCTACCACTTAGATCAATTCCATTGCTAGAACCTTTTGAGAAGTGGGGAATTGAATTTTTTAGGTCCTCTCAATAGAACCCCAAGGAATAGTTGATATATTGTGGTAATTACTAATTACCTTACCAAGTAGGTTGAGGCTAGACCATTGAGGGACAAGAATGAAGATGAAGTTGATAAATTTCTTTATGAACACATAATCATTAGGTTTGCATGCCCTTTGGAGTTGGTTTCTAATATAAGAGGAGAGTTTACAAGAAGTATCACTACAGCCATGCTACGACATTTCTCTATCACACATATAGTAACTACATCTTATAAGCCAAATTCTAATGGCTTGGTAGAGAGAGCCAATCAAACCTTGTGCATGATGTTGGCCAAAGATGCAAAAATGGAGGGGGCTAAACAGCATTGGGATAAGAGGATTCATGCAATTTTGTGGGAGTATACAACAACCATGAAGACTTCCATAGGGTATTCTTTATTTCAATTGGTATATAGTATTGAGTCTACCTTACCTATTCACTTTGATCTTCCTACCTTCCAAAGCATTCATATAAGAAAGCAAAGCATTCATCCAAAGCATTCATATAAGAAAGCACAAGGCCAGAGAAGTCAAGGAAGGATCAACTCATGGAGTTGGAAAAGGCAAGAGTAGTTCTTATTATGGTTTGAGTGGAGCAAACCCATAGGAAAAAAAAGGAGAGTTATGACAAGAGGCAAGGCAAGAAGAAGGTGATTGGATAAATGTTGTTTGATTCCATTCAATTCAAGAGAGTGCAAAAGAGGTTTTGCCAAAGTACTTTGGACCTTTCATAGTGGAGAAGGTGCAAGGCAATTACAACTATGATCTCAAGGAGTTGGGAAGAAGACACTTTGATGCGATTTACCATGATAAGTTGAAAATGTATCATAGAAGATAGAGAGATCTTCACTTTGAGGACAAAGTGAAAACTTAGTCCGGGGGTAAATGTAACACCCATTTGTGCATGTGTGTGGTATTATGATATTTAGCTTAGTATTACAAATACTTGAGAGATATTATTTATATAGAGATAAAGGATAGTTCTATATTAGTCATGATTAGCTAAAGTTAGTCATAGCTAAGATAGAGGGGACCTTACTTTAGAGGAAGTGGAAAAGATGAGCACCACTATTTTGGATTCTAGTGTATTGACTTGGTATTATTCCTAAGTGTTTGGATTTGAGGAAAGAGTTGAGAACTCTTGGGCCCGCAAGCCTTTTTGTTTTGGATTCTTCTATATTCCAAGGATAGCCCATGTGAAAGAATCCTTGACTTAGTGTTGGGTCAAGATAAGATCATATGCTAAGTGTAATATGCACATGTGGATGGATATTCCTTTATAATTTTTGAGTTTACTTGACTGTTAGCTTAGTAACTTGAATTACTCCAATAATTAGTAAATTTGGTGCATTACTATTTCACAAGTATATAAACTGGAGGTGAGGAAGTACTCATCATCCTTTCATTTATAACTATCTCTCTCATTGAGTTTTCTAGGGTGAGCAATATCTTGAGTCTTGGAGTGTTAGCCTTGGAGGAGTATGATGAAGTTGGGGTTCTTTGTCTTCTTAGTCCATGGTGTGCTACCATAATAACCATAAGAGGTTCATCCTGAGTGAGAGATAGGCCGGCTCACAGCCTAGGAGTTTTGGAAGTTATCCATATAGAGGAGACCAACCAGCCAACAATTTCAATGATAGAAATTGTTTTGGTGGTGGAGGAAGAGGTCACATCCAAATGAATTTCCCAAAATCCACTTATCATAGAAGAAGAGGTTATGTGGGAGCCAATAGAGGGAAAGACGGAGGTAGTGAAACCCAAGTGGCTCCTAATCCAAACAAAGGTAAGGAAAAAACATCCTTAGATGTGTTTGAGAGTAAATATGAGAAGGGAGAGTGCTCAAACTCCAAGGGTTTTAATTTGGAACTTTTGGCACAAGAGAAAAAGAAAGCTTGTTTTGTAGAGGATGTACAATCTTCTCAAGGATTTACTCATAGCAAGGATACTCCTATGTCTACTAGGAGACTCGCACCTCAACACCATCAACAACAAAGACTCCAAGGAAGAAGTTGTGGATGGACGACTTCTTGATCTCAAAGCAAAAAATAGAACTACAATGTGTTGGAGAATGTTGGTAGTCACAAGGCTAACATCACAATGGGTCAATTGATTGCTTTGAACCCTACCTTGAGAAAAGAGCTTAGAGGTGGTTTGATTTTTACAAGAAGCAAGAAGAAGAAGATGGAAAAAGCTCCTATATCAATGGGGGTGGTAGATGCCAAACCAGCACCATGGGAGGCTTGTGAATATGACTCCAAGATTGATGTGAGAGTGAATGGTCACAACATCAAAGATGCACTTGTTGATGGACTATCAGCATTAAATGCCATGTCAGAAAGGTAGATGAAGAAGTTGGGTATGATACCTTCTAGACCTTCAACATTTTTGGTGAGCATGGCAAACAAGCAACAAGTTTGACTAGTAAGGGTGATGGATAAGGTGGTGGTTTCAATTATGGGAGTTCAAAATCTCATGACTTCCAAGTCTTGAAGGATTCAAGCTATGATTTGCTCCTTGGGAAGCCATGTTTGAGAACAGCACACACAATTCACAGATTGCACAAAGTGTTCTTGTGGATTGGGCCATCAAACCATAGAGTTATAGTGCCTATCACTAACATCATTACCAAATCACATTTAGATACACCATGTTCTGATTATAGGGAATCAGATTTAGAAGAAGGAGCTTTAGAAAGCTCCTTCTTCTAAATCTTATTTTACTTCTTGTGGACACAAGCATGGAAGAAGAGATCACCATGGAGGAGGATGAATCTGAATCTAATTCAAATATACATCCCTTGTGTGTTATGGATTTTGTGCCTAAGCCAGAGGTTTTGAAGGACCCAGATAAATCACCATTGAAATTTGAGGAGATAGAGAGAAGGTTATCTACCCTCAAGCATACTTTTGGGTCCAAATGTTACCAAGGAGGAGGAGGTAAGATTTGAGGAGATTTTCTACAAATTCACCTATGTGTTTGCTTTTAGTTACAAGGATCTAAAGGAAGTCACCTAAGAGGAGCACAAGATTGAGGTAGAGTCACATGCAAGATCAGTCCACCAAAAGTAGCATTGCATTAGTCCACCAATATCTTTGGTTGTGAAGGAGGAGATTGATAAGCTCAAGGAGGCCATATTTATCTTTGAGGTGGAGAATTTAGAATGGGTGTCTCCAATTATGATTGTGAATAAAAACAATGGTAAGCTTTGGGTATGTGTGGATTACAAGAACCTCAATGTTGTTACTAAAAACAACTATTATCCATTACCATTCATTGATGAGATCTTGGAGGAGGTTGTAGGTCATGAGAGGTACAATTTTGGATATGGATAGTGGGTATAACCAAATCAAGATTGCATCAGAGCATCAACAACTCACCACATTCACACCACACCTTGGGGAACTTATGCTTTCAAGGTCATGCCTTTTGGGCTTTGCAATGCTCTAGCCACATTCCAATAAAATGAACAATGTGTTTGAACCTTTCATTGGGAAATTTGTGAGAGACTTCATTTATGACTTTTGTGTCTATAGAGCACTTTGAGCACCTAATCCAGGTCTTGCAATGCTTGGATGAAGCAAATGCATCACTCAACCCAAAGAAGTGCATTTTTGGTTGTGAAGAACATCTTCTTTTAGGGCACATCATCTCCAAGGATGGATAAGTAGTTGACCTTGAAAAGATGAGGAAAATCTCAAACTTTCTATTCCCTTCAAGCTTGACAAAGTTATGCCAATTCTTGGGGATGGTTGGGTACTATAAGAGGTTCATCTTCTCATTTCCAACAAAGCTTATGCATTTACCATCTACATGAAGAAGGGTGTAGAATACATGGTGATTTTGGAGGACAAGGAGGCTCTCAAAGCTTTTGAGGAGCTCAAGTAATCCCTTGTCGTAGCTCCAATTCTTGCTAAACCTGATTGGAGTAAGCCTTTAATCCTCTACACAGATGCTTCTCATGTAGCTATAGGATGCACTCTTAGTTAATTAGACCAAGATAGGCATGATCATCCAATTGCTTATGCTAGTAGGCAGATAGTTTTAGCAAAAAAGAACTACTCTATCATGGATAGAGAAAGGTTGATAGTGATCTTTGGTCTCAAGAAGTTAAGACACTACTTGATTGGAGGAAAAGCCACCATTGTCACAGATCACAAGGCTTTGAAGTACATCTTCAACAAGTCTATTATGGAAGAGAGGCTAGCAAGGTAGATAATACTCTTGTTTGAGTATGACTACACCATTAAGGATAGGCCAAGGAAGAAACATGCAAATGTTGCTTTGTTATCTAGGGCTTATGATCATGATGGAGATGACCAAATAGATGATTCCTTCCTGGATGAGGAGCTCATGACAATCTCAATCACTCAAGAGGTTCCAATGGAGTACAAGGAGATTGTGGACTTTGTTACAAGAGGTAACTATCCAAAAGGGATGCATGCTAGGGAGAGGAAGCCCTTGTAGCAAGATCTAGACCTTTGAGCAAGATGGAGGATATTCTTTTTCACCAAGGAGTAGATGGTCTACTTCAAGGAAAAATGTGTAAGGAAGAGTCTATCTTACTCATAAAGGAGTTTCATGAAGGTTTAGTGTGTGGAGTGCACTTTGCAAGAAAGGTGACTGCTTTCAAAATTCTAGATGCAAGTTACCATTGGAAAGAGATTTTCAAGGATTGTCTTGATTATTGCAAAACTTGTCATGTTTGTCAAGCTTTTGCTAGAAAATCTACTTCCACTCCACCACTTAGATCAATTCCATTGCTAGAACCTTTTGAGAAGTGGGGAATTGATTTTTTAGGTCCTCTCAATAGAACCCCAAGGAACAATTGATATATTGTGGTAATCACTGATTACCTTACCAAGTGGGTCGAGGCTAGACCATTGAGGGAAAGAATGAAGATGAAGTTGGGAGATTTCTTTTTGAATATATTATCACTAGGTTTGGGTGCCCTTTGGAGTTGGTTTCAATGGAGGAGGAGAGTTTACAAGAAGCATTCTATAGCCATACTACAACATTTCTCTATCACACATAGAGTAATTACATCCTATAAGCCAACTTCCAATGGCTTGGCAGAGAGAACCAATCAAACCTTGTGCATGATGTTGGCCAAAGATGCAAAAATGGAGGGGGCTAAACAACATTAGGATAAGAGGATTCATGCAATTTTGTGGGATGATAGGACAACCATGAAGACTTCCATCGGATATTCTTTATTTCAATTGGTATATGGTATTGAGTCTACCTTACCTATTCACTTTGATCTTCCTACGTTCCGAAGTATGTATTGGAGATTGAAGAAAGCACAAGGAGGTGATGTAGAGAAGTCAAGGAAGAATCAGCTCATGGAATTGGAAGAGACAAGAGCAGTTGCTATGGTTCGAGTAGAGCAAACCCAAAGAAAAAAAAGGAGAGCCATGACAAGCGGCAAGGCAAGAAGAAGGTGGAGCCTTTCAAAGAAGGTAATAAGGTAATGTTGTTTGATTCCATTCAATTCAAGAGAGTGCAAAAGAAGCTTTTGCTTAAGTACTTTGGATCTTTCATAGTGGAGAAAGCGTGGGGCAATTATACCTATGATCTTAAGGAGTTGGGAGGAAGATACTTTGATAGGATAAACTATGATAAGTTTAAGATGTATCATAGAAGGTAGAGAGACTTTCACTTTGAGGACAAAGTCAAATCTTAGTTGGGAGGTAAATGTAACATCCATTTGTGCTTATATGTGCTATTGTGATATTTAGTTTAGTATTATAAGAACTTGAGAGATATTATTTATATAGAGAAAAAGGATGGTTCTATATTAGTCATGATTAGCTAAAATTAATCATAACTAAGATAGATGAGACCTTACTTTAGAAGAAGTGGAAAATATGAGCACCACTATTTTGGATTCTATTATGTTGACTTGGTATTATTCCTAGGTGTTTGGCTTTGAGGAAAGAGTTGAGAACTCTTGGACCCACAAGCCTTTTTGTTTTGGATTCTTCTATAGTCCGAAGATAGCCCATGTGAAGGAATCCTTGACTTAGTGGTTGGTTCAAGATAAGAACACATGCTTAAGAGAATATTCCCATGAGTATGGATAGTCCTTTAGCTTTTTGACTTGACTTGACTTTTGGCCTAGTAACTTGAGTTACTCCAATAGTTAGTAACTTTGGTGCATTACTATTTCACAAGTATATAAACTAGGGGTGAGGAAGTACTCATCATCCTTTCATTTGCAACTATCTTCTCTCATTGAGTTCTTTGGTGAGCAATGGTTTGAGTCTTGGAGTGTTAGTCTTAGAGGAGTATGATGGAGTTAGGATTCCTTGCCTTCTTAGTCCATGGTGCATTACCATAATAACCATCAGAGGTTCATCTTGAGTGAGAGACAAGCCGGCTCACAATATCCTAAACACAAAATCTGATCGTCAACAAGTAGTCTATGAGTAACTACTAAAGTACTCTTGACTACCAACACTATTACTCTAGAGTCTGAGCAATCTAGGTGCAATGTTAGAAATGGCATGACAAGAGATCTAACTCTATAGCAAAGGAGAGTCAAAAGAAGTAGGAGAAGAGATATGTTTCTATGGTGGTGGAAGGTCTATAAAGCTAAGGGAAGGGAGCTCTAGTGTGGATCTTCTATGGGAGAATCAACCATGGTATGCACCTCCACTGGATAGGGCAGGGGATGTAGTAGGGACTAGAGTCATAACCATTGAGAACTCGGGCCATTGTAGAAGTATGCTAAAGGAGTCAATGGCGTGGTCTTCTCCTTGATTGTGCATAATATGTATAGGGTGCTAGATTAGTAGCCTCAACTATGGTAGTCCTTCTAGCTACCCATGCCCAAGAATGGAGTGGAGGCATAATAAAGTACTCTACAATAGAAACATCCAAAAAGAACACATAAGTAAATCATGGAACAATTGTAGCAACTAATGGAAAGTGTGACCCATATATACTAAAGTAGTAGAAATGGAAGATACTATAAAACAAACATAAAGAGCACAATAGAAAAGAAAAGTGGGGAATGTTGGAAAGGGTCCTCCTATGCTTGCAAATTCTCCTCTAGATCAGCTCCTACCTTCTCTGATATTTGCTCAATTATTATTGATCCCAAAAACATCTCCTTAACACCATGAGAATCACCAAATTGGCTAGGAAGATTAAGCCATTTTGTATTGAGGTAAAGTCACCATCTTTTTTGTAAGATAGGCAACTAAATGAGGCAAGAAAATCTAATTTGATGCAACACACAGGCTTGACTACATCTTGAAATTATTGATATGATGACGCCTATGTAGATGGTGGTTGGGAGCTCATTGTATGCTCCTTAAATGGTATTGAAGAACTAAAGTAAGAATTCTAGTGCCATGTTGTGGAAAAAGCTGCCAACTAGTTTAGCAATGATGGAAAGACTTGTTCCACATGAGCTTTTGGTGTACAACTACACTTGTGACCACTATTTGCTATAGAATTAGAGAAAATACAAGTTGAGAAGCAAATCAATTGCTATAGAACATATGCTACTTGGCATTGGTTAGTTAGCAAAGATGGTAATAAATTTTTGGTCCATGGTGGAAAGCAAAAAGTCAATGGTGTCAAGCAATGAAGTTTAGTTATTCTATCTATGAGGCTTTAACTATCTTTAGAGGGCTAGAGTTGTGCCATTGCTTGAAAGTAACAAGATAAAATCAGTTTGGATGGATTTGACCATGTGTGATAGAGATGTCCAAGGAAGTGGGCCAATAATTATCTCAAGGATGACTTTTGACACAATTATGGCATACAAGCTTGTGAAATACAAATCAAATTCCAAATATTTCCCTTTCTTGAGATAATATGTAATAGCTTCTAGCATGCTTGTTCCCAACAATAGAGTATGGCCCAATAAGAAGGATATATCCTTCTCTCAAAACATGCTCTTGACTATTTTCCTACTTTCTCTACTCCGCCATAGCTTGCTATTTTGCCATCTACTCTCTACCATTCTGCTGGATTTTGACCTTTTTTCCATAGCTTGACTCTGCTCTACATCATTCTCAATTCATATGGAGATGGATCTTAAATATCCTTCTCCCAAAATACATTCTTGACTTTTTTTGGCTTTCTCTTTTCCACCATTCTGCCATCTACTCTTTGCCCTTCTTCCATACTATTTTCTTACTTTCTCCACTCCGCCATTCTGCTATCTACTCTTTGCTATTTTCCCATAGCTTGACTTGGCTTGATAGTGTTCTAGACTCTGATTGAGACAGCAATATTCCTAGATCTCCACCAAAAACTTGTTTTGTTACCTTAGTTCTAACTCCTTAGTAATTTGATTTCTACATAAGGTAAAAATTTCATTTCACCCTACCCTCCACAACTAATTTTCTGCATTCTCTATTCCACCATAGCTCCACCATTGGACCGCCTTATGAAAAGGTAAACTTGTGTGAACCATTGGAACTATTACTTTGAGCTTGCTGATGACCATTCAATTGATATACACAAACACTTTGATATCTAATAGGAAGTGAGTATAGAAATGAAAATGGAAACTCCCTCTATCATAGAAGTGGACAAAAATCTGAAGACAACAATCATTCAAGCTCAATGTTATATTGGTATGACGTTCAAACCATATAAAAAATGATTTGATGACAATGAAATTTACACAATAAGTGTATCACAAATACATAAATATAAAGATAAAAATATATGATGTAAAATTATCTATATATTATGAAATGTAAAATATAAAATTTGAGAGTGAATGTAGCATTATATGTATGGTGTAAAAAATATAGTATATAGTGGGAACACACAAGATATTATTAACATAGTAAAGTACACTAGAATGCTAAGAGGAAGTTGAACTCTCAAATATAGTCTTGATCCCAATTCCCAAAAGTGTGTAATGTATCACTTTTTTAAGGTCTAAAAATTCATAATTTTATTATATAAATTATTTTTTTAATTATACATTATTACCTCAAATATTCTTTGTCATCAAGCATGTAATGGAGAAAATAGAATTTCATTCAACAAAGCAATATATATCTATAAAATAGTATACACATTATAGTCTTCCATTACTAAGATACAAGAAGATCATGTACAATAAAGTAGTGTCTCTTAATAGATGCTTCTTTAAAGAGGATAAGGGACTGTACATATGGAATATAGTCTAAGTTTTAGAGGATGTTTCTAGGATGTCCTCTAGAACTTAGGCCATATCAATGCGGGTGAAATTTGATATCCCTCTTGTTTATAGCCCAAAACTTCAAAAAAATATAACAAAGAGATTCTGGTCTCCTTGTCAAGCCATATATGATATTTGGAGAGTAAGAGATTAAGGAGAGAAATAGGAGAAATAAAGACAAAGTGGAAGATTGCAATGGGACTTTCAAATGAAGGAATTTAGAATACCTAGCAAGAGCTTGGGCTTTATAGAGAACATACAAGGCTCTTGGGAAGCTTCTTAAAAGCCGTCTTCTTAGAGTGTAAGCTAAACTAGCCAAGAAGCTTCTCAAGAGGTGTTTTCTTAGAAGCCATCTACTTGGCGTGCAAGCTAAGCTAGTCAAGAATCTTCCCAAGAAGTTTCTTTCTAGAAACCACCTACTTGGCATGTAAGCTAAATTGGCCAAGAAGCTTCCTCAAAAGCTTCTTCCTTGAAGTACATGTTCCTTGATACTTGGAAGATACCAAGAAGCTTCCTAGATGCTTCTAAAACATTCCTAGAATTCTTGGCTAATTTGGCCTCTTTTGTACCTCACTAGTCTATATTATCTCCATATTTAACATATTCTCTCACCGCTAGTTGGTGATAGGAGTCTTTGAACTCTTGGAGAGCTGTTCGTGTCATTTTGGAGATAAGAAAGAGGCTCCTATGTGGCATCATGAAGGGAAATGCTTTCCAAAGGACTTTGTACTCAATGTGTTGTTGGCTGCCATGTTGGATATTATGATGTATGTGCAAAGATATGATCAATTTCATACTCCTCATAATCATTTGAAAAGGATGGGAGGAGGAGGGGGTTGGACACAAGTGGAAATGGAAGATGGATTGGAAACAAAGAGTTTCAGCTTTAAAACATGAAAGATAGGATGGATATGCATATGACTAGGCAAGTCAAGTTGATAAGCAATAAGAGAAATGATTTGGTTAACATCAAATGGACCTATCCAATAGGAGCAAGTTACAAACTTGGATATCAAAAGGGAGGGGTAGGTTAATAGAAGAAAGCATTGCCTTATCACCATGTTGAAAGGTGAGATTAAGACAACATTGATCAATATATTTGTTTTCCAATTTGATTAATGAGTAGATGAGATTTGGCTTGTTGCAAGGATTTAAGATATTGTGGACCAAAAGGTGGAAGTGTGAGGAACATGAGATGGAAGAGGAGCAGAAGAGAATAGGGAACAAATGGGTCTTGGCCAAAATTAAGGAAGAAGAAAGAGAACCTCGGTGCTTGCCTTTTTGGAATTATTGTAGGCAAACTCAATAACTATAAGACAAGTATCCAAGTTGATATAGTGAATGTTGCCAAAGGCACAAAGCACATCTTCCAAATTACAATTTCCACATTTGCTTTGCCTATCAATTTGAGGATGATAGTCCATAGATAAAGCAAGCTTGATACCAAGTAGTTTGAAGAACATTTGCCAAAATTTACCAACAAATCAAGGATCATGAGGCATCTTATGATGCTTGAAGATATTTTCAAAGTAGATTTGGGCCAACATTGGAGTATCTATTGTATCAAGAGTTGGTGCCAAATGAATTTTCTTATTAAGATTATCAATAAACACCACAATTTCTATATGACCTTGGTTTGTCCTTGGCAAGGATGTGATGAAATCTAAGCTCACATGTTCTCATCAAGCAGATGGGATGGGAAGTGGTTGGAGTAGTCCACTTAGTTTTTTATTGTTAGCTTTGTTGCATTAACAACTCTCATGAGAGCAAAAAAAGTCTCAAAACTTCATGTACCATGTTTGGCCACCACCATTGTTGTTGTAGAGTACTCACGGTCTTGTCTACTCCCATATGTCCCACAATTGGCAAGTGATGCACCTCTTGAAGTTGCATCAAGCAGAGGTCATACATAGTTGGAACATAGATGCAGTTCTTGCAATATAGAAATCTATCCTTAAAGGAAAAGATGTTGTAATCCTTGTCATGTGTTGCAAGATGACCTTATACCAATTGAAAGAAGAGGTCTTGTTGTAAAGCGCTCTAAACTCAATTTGGATCTTCAAGTCAATTGACACTCATAATTGCAGTAGTGATGAGAGATTCAAGAAGAGTCTTCAAATCAGGTCATCATGATAGGGCATCAAGGATGATGTGGAACTTGCCTGACTTCTAGTCAAGCTTGATGGAGACTCAAAACATTTTAGTTGTTCCTACCGTCATTGATGTTGATTCTTTATGTGCTTTAAATGTATATCTACAATAAAGGTTGATGTTGATTCTTCATGTGCTTTAAATGTAATATCTACAATAAAGTTTGGTTGGTTGTGATTGGTTTGCATGATCACTTTTTTTCCCAAAACATAATGCCTCCATGCCTTGGTCTCATATATCATTGCTAGTTGTTCTTAGTCATAAGAAGAAAACTTCTTTTCTATGATGTTTAGTTGGCAAGACACAAAGGCAATGGGATGTAACTTATCTAGACATTCCTACTGCAATACAACTCCAATTGCAAAGTTAGAAGCATGAGAAGCAACCACACAAGTAGTTGAGGATCATATGGTTGGAGGATAAGTCATGGAGACAACATATGCTTCAATCTTTGTGCTTGGTTTTCCATTGAAAGCTAGAGATCTTCTCCAAGAGATCAATAATGGTGCAACCACATGAGCATAGCATTGATGATCATTGATAAAAACTTGTTAATCCATTAAATACCTAGATTTTTGTGGTATCCTTGGAAATTAGTAATGGCCTTGATTTTCTCCTCTTCCAACTTGATCTCTTCTGATGAGACCTTATGACCCAAGAAGGTAACTTTCTTTTGCCAAAAGACACACTTTGACTTCTTGCAATAAAAATTCCATTGGCTTAGTTGTCTTAGGACTTCTCATACATGATTCTTGTGTTCTACCTTTGTCTTGTTGTAGATTAAAATATCATCCATCAATACCACTATGTATCAATCCAACAGTCCGTCCAATGCCCAATACATTTGATCCATGAAAATGGCTGAAGCATAAATGAGTCCACAAAGTAAAACTCTCCATTCAAAATTCCCATACCTTGTGCAAAGGGTGGTCTTTTGCACATCTTCTCTATCAATGTGAATTTTTCAATAGCCACTTCAAAGGTCCAACTTGGAGAAATATTTTACTCCACTCAATTAATCCAACAAGCCATCAATTCAAGGCAAAGGATATGGTGATTGATGAACACAATTTGAATCTTAAATGCAAGGAATAGCATCTCCTAAGTGTTCAAATGGTGGATCTTACTCTTTTTATCTATTCTTGAGGCTAAATGTTCCATGAAAATCAAGCAAGAGAGAAGTTCATTCCTCCTTTCATTGTTTCCAATACAAGCTCTCTTGATGTCACCCACACATTCTTTTGCACCCTCGCCTCACTTCCCATAGAGAGTGGAGGTTTTCTCAATATATAACCTTACTTGATATGACTTCCTTCAAGGTTCTATCTCTCTTATGTCTTTCTTTTCAAGATCTATCTTTTAAAGGTCTAATTCTAAAACGACAACATTTATACTCTTTCAAGTATTACTTATGGATTGTAATGCTCCGAGGACAAGAGAAGAGAGAAAACACAGATTGCACACTCAAACATTCGATGCCCCAAAGGAGCACCTTCTCTTTATTATATAGACAAAGAGGATTTCCTCCAAGGAAGCTCCACCATAGGATTAGGGACACAGATAGGTGACATGTCAGCAAGCTCCACCCTTGGATTACTTACTTGGATGAGTGACATGTCTGGTCTAGGTCCTATCTGGTTGGTCAAACAAGCTTTGACCAGAGGGACTCTTTTAGGGAATCTTCCTGTAGGAACCTCAGAATCACATAAGGTACCATTGGAAAGCTCTCAACGTGACAAAGCAGGGGGAGGGAAGGCCAGCCTTTCCTCTATTTGGGGGGAGGGGGGAGGAATGCACATTTTTGAGGCCTAATTCATCCGTTTAGGCCTCCAAAATTGCCTTCAAAGATTTCAAGCATATTTTGGTTCCTACTCTATTAGTGGAAGTCCCCTTTTGGTGATACCTCTTTCTGATCTGTTAAGTACATCATGTGTAACATCCTTCCAGATGTTACCAAACTAATTCTCACCTTAAAATCATATGTTTAGCTATTGGTTCTAAGGTTCTCAAGTCTATTTTGGTTTCTGCCCTATTAGTAGAAGTACTCTTTTGGTGATACTTCTATCTTATCTATTTTGACCATCATGTATAACATCATTCTAGATGTTACTAAACCAAATTTCACATCTAGATCATATGGCTAGCTCTTGGTATTACATAATTGAAAAATTATGGTCTTTAGACCTATGGTGCAAAATTAAAGTCTTTAATCCAAGATTTTCCTATTAAAACATAATTATTATCTTAAATCTCATGCATAAATCTCAAGAGTAATACCTTTCAATAGAACATAGAGAGATTTAGTCCCATTCTAAAATAATCTCTCAAAGGCAAATATATACAAAGAAAAATGGTGAAGCAAATATTTCTAGCACTTTTACCTCTTGCAACGTGATTATAAATTGGATGACTATTTTCTATTTCTTGATCATTTGAAATATAATTTCCATGGCTTATTTGTGGAGTTTATGGTAGAGATTTGTGCATACTTAGTACTGGCACTAAGTATTCTTCCAAATTTTTCCACCAAAGATTAAAGGATAGCTATAAAACCATTGTTCTCATATCTCCTTTGAACTCCTTCCACTCCACAACTTGTGGGAATAAGCTCACCTCAATCTTTATGTCTTCAACTTGGGATAGAAGGCCCAACATTTAACACAAGATCAAGTTTTTCTTTCCTCTATTGGTCCATCTTGCTTTGGATTTATAAGCTTGAGCTTTGTGATTGTTCTCTCTATTATAATACTTGAGTACCCAAATTTTGCAAAGGCATAGAAAAGTGTACTTGGATCTTTACTTGACTCTCCTTAAACTCTATTTTAACTCTCTTTCTCTCTCTATTTCTTTTTTGAGTATTGATAAAAATTGAATTTTGGAGTAATTTGAATTAATTTTTGGCAACTTTGACAACCTCACACTCCACTCCTAATTCCTTACCATTAATTTTAGACTCAAGATCTTTGAGAAAGATCAAGAAAACTTTTCCTAAACACTCAATTTTGACCATTGCAACTTTTAAAACTTAAAACTCTATTTCTTTTAAATTTAGACTCTACAATCCTCCCCTTACCTAAACAATACTATCAAAAGCACAATTTTCACTTGGAAGTTGTTTCTTCTTGCTCAAGCCTGATCTGTTGGGATGTTTTTGGCACTAGGTAGTAAAACCCATCTAGTTTTCTTTTGACCAATTGCTTCCTAAACCCTTTTTATGATCCCTCATTGGACGCTTTTGAACCCTTATCTCATAACTCAATTATGATCTTTCATAGATCTTTTTTCTTGTAGGTTGTTCATATCTCTTGCTATTAGCATAGAAATTTCCAAACAAAATGAACATACAATCTCAATTTGGAACATATCAACTCAACTTGAGGATTAATGTTCTTTATCAAGTGTATAAGATACACATCTTGCCTTAAGATATCATGGTGGAACATAAGAATAGAAAACTAACTCCTCTCTAATATTAGATTGGTTCTCTCTACCTAAGGTTTTCTCAATACATATGCAGTTATAACTTCCTTTTGGAAAATTTAAAATTGCACTTGATATATATACACACTCCTCTTGAAGAGGCACATTTGAAGAAACCCAAAATGCAAACATAAATTGTACCAAGCTTATCTCTCACTTAAGGATCCTTCTTTGGGATAATTTTCATATGCAACATGTGCTTGAAAGGAAGGAAATGCTTATATCAAGCACAATCAAAGATAAGAACTTGAAAATATTTCTGTCATGCACTTTCCAGATCTTTATTCTTTCTTCAAATACATCCTTCACTCATGCCAAAACTCTCACAAAAATTTCCTTTAATGGAAGACTTTACCATGTTAACATAGAAGGTCCTTCTCTCATACTCACAAGAGGGTCCTTCAAATCTAAAGGTTCCTCCAAGCTAAAACTTATAATAGTGGTACTCTCAAATAGAACATGTACATAACACTCACAAAACATCATTTTCCTCACTCCATGCTCTAAGCTCATTAAGGATCTTAGAGCATTTCCCTTCCTTAGCACTTCATTATATACTCACTAAAGTTATTATATTAAGTACCTTAGTAACTTGGTAAAATCCTTTGTTTATTTAAATTTTCCTTATGTAAGAATCTAAGATCAATGTGCACTCTCATGAGCTTTTGGATGTTTCTAAGAATATTCCTATGAATGTAAGACCTTATCCTAATTGAAAATTATAATATATTCTAAACTCAAATGAAATCTACTAATCTTGACAAACATCTACAACCAAAGATCACTTGACATAGTAAAGCCAAATAGATTTTACATCTGTTATATAACAAGTCAATTTGATCATACAAAGTCCAACATGGAGTTCCCACTCCAATATAACCAATATAAAATCCCTTAGAAACTCCAACTCTAATATGAAATTCACTTAAGATTCCTAATTTAATCTAATTTAATTTAAAATTCATTAGGAGATCCTATTGAGTATGGATCTTTTTTCTCAACTATTATAACTTAGAGATATTTGTAATTTAGTTATTACTAAACTTAGCTAGCTATAACTAACTCAAAACCAAATATTTAGAGTGATAAATACACATTTTAAAGTGTTACAATCTAAGTCATAAGACTAGCTAATATCCTAGTCAAGTTATATTTTGGTGCTACTTGAGACTAATTTTTTATATCCATAATTATTCTATAAGCTTCATTGTTCATTCCATGATGAGGCTAGATCGGCATTTTTCTTACTACTCTATTGACTAGCATGTTATCCCTTGCATTAGTTAACATGATTCTCATACTCTTGTGATGATGTATTCATTATACTAGAGAGAATTGTAGATTTTATGAGACATCTTGTGACAATTACATGATACTATCTATAGGTTCCACATAGTTTACAATGATATGTGATCTTGGATAAAGCTAGAGAATATAGTAGATCAATACAAGCTAACAGTCTTCCTCTATAGCTAGTCCAACTAACAAGATTATTTCCTTTTTATACCTATTACATATTCCACCAAGAGAGAGAGTTCCATTAGAAGTCTTGGAGTATGAGCTTGAGGACTTATTATGTCTTAATGGATTCTTTAACCTATCTATTATGTTATATCTCATTTCTCTCCTCATATGGCTTGTCAAGCATGGTTTATGAATATGTTTAGTGGGATTAGTGTTTGGCAAATAGTCCTTCCACTAGTTTCATATAGTCATTCAAAGTAGCTACTGTAGTAGGAAAGAGGGAGATTTTTTTATCAATTAGTTGAGTGTTAGGTGCTAGTTGACTCCTTGCAATAGAGGATACAAGAGGCATTAGAGTAATTACCAATCGGAGGTGTTATTTCACCTTGTTAGCCATATCATTGTCCTTCAACATTTTTCAAACTGCCAATAGCAATTGCATCCATATCAATTTTGAGTTGCAAGATTGGCAAGTTGAAAGGTCTTTTCCTTTTGCATTAGATCACTCTTAAAAATTCACCCAATTTAGGTTATCCTCTTTTGAGATATGGAGAATGCTTTCGATAATATCTTGTATACATCGGTCCTCAAGGAGGTTGGTGGATCCTTGATAAGTCTTATTTATTTTGTGTAGTCTATCCATTCTTTACTACCAATAGAGCTTCTCATAAGGATTCATTATTCTTCAATCAACTACCAATATACAATAGGAAAATCCTTCTAGGATACCTCTTTATTCAATGGCTTAGTTTTTGGCTTTATTGTCTACTACATAAGCTATGTTAGGTTGTATATGTTCCTCCTTGGCAAGCAGAACATAAATTCCTTGGAAGCTTATTGGGTAGCTTAGCTTGCACTCCAAGAAGGAGGCTTCAAGAAAGAAGCTTCCTTGGAAGCTTCTTAAGGGCATTGTATTGCTTCACTATAAATACTAAAGCCTAAGCTCATAGTAGATATTTGGAGTTTCCTTCAATTGAGAGTTTCAATATGATCTCTCCTTCTAAACTTACATTCTCCTATTTCTCTCCTTGGTCTTTTATAATTAACTTGATTTGGAGGTTACTTGAGTTATAATTGGATGTGGTAGAGTCAACCAGATTTGGAAAGCTTTTGAAGGTCTTGAAGTGAGTGAGTGCTTGAGGTGGTGGAGGATAGCCAGATTGGAAAAGGTTTGAATTGGTAGGAAGAAAGGCCTCATTTAGCTAAATTTTGGCATTTCAAGGCATACTTTGAGGCATACGGTTGTAGGCTAGAGAGGCTATGAAGGGCTACATTTTCCTCCTTGGTAAAAAAAAGACACATTGTGAGTCTTATAGAGCAGATTAGACAAGCATTTGAAGAATTTACCATTGAGCTTTATTTTTTAACCTTAAGAATCAAGGTTTCAAAGTATTAGGTTTAGTTTCTATAGATATTCCTTTTCATATCTAGCTTTTAAAGTGATCTATTATATCTATGAATGAGTTATGTGTTCTTGGAGTGCTATTAGTGTCCAAAGATATTGTCATGTGCTATTTAGATATTCCCTTCATAGAGGACATCCTTAACAAGGATTATACTCCTCTACTAAGGATTCACATGTGGTATTTGGTATACTCTCCTTGAATACTATTTTTAATTGACTTATCTACTTTGCATGGTTCTTCCTTCCTTGACTTCCAAGTCTTTGAATGGAGTATCATAGTAGTCTTTGGTAACATAATTGGTCTTGGAACTTTTGAGTATGCTAGAGTGGACTTAGTATATATATAGTAGGTTAAGTCTATTATTGATAGAAGAGACATCAGTCAATAATAGTATTTTGAGTAGTGGTGCACTCTTTCTCTTTTTTCCTCCCATTTTGTGGTTGCTAATAGGCTAGCATTGGAGATATATTGGATGGTGGTATTGGATGGAGGTGGAGTAGTGACTCTTTTCTTTTAAGTACTATTGTGGGTGACATGAGATGGTTTGTTCCCAATGGGATGAAATGCATTTTATTCTTTTCTCCTTTGCATTCCAAGTGGACTAGAGGTTACAATCATTCTTATGGACAAAGCATTTTAGCAAGCACTCACATTTTGTCTAGGTGATCTATCTATTCTTTATGTTAGTAGTGTATGTCTTTGTTGTTGCTTTTGCATTAGTTCGACTTAACTTGTACCAATTACTTTCTCTATAATGATAGAATTTTTGCCTAGATTTAGATTATATCTTCATTTATTTACTGGGGAGTTTGGTACTACCTTAGATGGAACAAGGATCTATATGGCTTGTTGTTATTTTTGAGGTTAAAGGGAAAATATCTAGGATACCGTTAGGGGTCTAGTGTTGGATACTTCTGTTAAAGTTAGAGGGAAAATTGGCATATATTGCAGCCAACATAAGTTAATATAGACTTATTTATGCTTAAAGACAATCAGGTGAAAATGATTGTTTTGATTATGGATCCAGATATAATATAGTGAAAGTAATGGATATTTTGGTTATAGATTCACACACAAGATAGTGAAAGTAGTGGATATTTTGGTTAAAGATCTCACACACGGACCTTGTAATGAACACTTTATTGGACCTTGATAATACCTTTCTTTTCCAAGAAAAGGGTTTAGGGCATCTCTTGTGATTTTCTTTGAGTTTTGATTGAACGCCTGGAGATGGAACTGCTACCATGCCATTTTTGGGGATGCCGGAGACAAGTACCGGAGTCCGCCGCCCACTCTTTCAAGCGGTCAGATTTTTGCAGGATTTTAACATACCTGCTGGAAACACGTTCGTGTGGTCAAAGTAATGTCTGTCAATATAACACGATCCACTCAAGTCCGAAGACACCACAGGGACTTTAACTAGTTCAACTGCTCCAAGTGAATTTCTTACATATCATGACTTTGACCACGTACAACACACCTTCTGTGCCCCAATAAACTGAGCTGTATCCCTGTTTGCGGGCCATGCCTCTTAACACGATATGTATCCTTCACACATTTGGTACTTTCTTGCAGCATCCGCGTGCTAAAACATATCATGTCAGGAAAGATCACACTGCAGTAGTCGGACTCGGAGATTACGATGCGGGCTTACATGTCTGTCAGTTTTTTCACCTCCTGTGCATGGCCTGTGACGTGAGGTAAGTGATATTTGCCGATGCCGGGATAATGATTCTGCCAAATGGGCTTGTCAGTAAATATAACAATATAATTCCGTTCTCCTTCGATGATGATATGGTAACAACATAACCAAACATGCTGCTTCGGGGGTTGCATAGCTTGCCTATCTTCGAAGCACTAGGGTGGATTTTCATACTGATATTATTGGAGTTTAGTTTCATTTTACTTTCTATATCTCTTCCAACTATTAGAGTTTGGCCTGATTTTACGTTTTATATCTCATCCTTGTAGGGCTTGATGGGGTCTTCCCATCTTTCTTGTTGTTTTACGCGGTCATCTTTCTCTTCGTGGGTTGTCAGACAATCAATTCAGTTGTGGAGATTGCTTTCGAGAACCTTCCTACCCTGACCGTATGTATGTAGGGTCGAATCCAATCTAATTTTCAGTCTGCTCACACTGCTGTGCATGCCTGACAGCAGGAGGGAAATTATCGTCTCTTTCTATGGTTGTTGACGGGACACAAAATCGTACGTGTGCTAGAAACAATTTAAGTACAGGACCACGTATCTAACTCCGGGTATCCTTTACGATACGGGAGTCAGACACAACTGTTGATCTTCTCCAATGAGTGCTCCACCTAAGTTGTTATGTATGTATGTATACCTCGCCATTTGAACGAACCTCAGCGCAGTATTACGATACCGTACGTGTATTCCTTGAGCATCTCACCATCTTTCCAGCGATTTTGATTCTGCCTTGCCCTTAAACGACTACGTCATTGTCATTTAACAAATTTGTTTGTAATCATAGATCTCGTGGGAGTACACGATCGCTGTAAAAGACTACGGTACTATTGGAAGCTGTTGCATGTAAGCTAGGAAAGACCAAATAGATTAGAAGGAACGCAAAGAAACTCCAATTCTCATCGTACATTGCAATTGACTGATTTGATTTCTCCTTTCCAGAACAACGTTTAAGCTCCCAAAGTAGAAAGGGCGACCGCGTAGAAAACACGAAGGATGGGAAGAACCCATCCTTCGTGTGTGACCCCATCCCAGCTCTCAAAGTGTGTATTTGTGAAGACTAGGGTGTACCCAGGCAGGCCTTGTTCATGAACAACTGATGTTACTCGTCAGCAGCAAACCGGCACACCAAGTGCCAGAGATAGGGACCACCCGAGTCTGCCAAATCAACTTAAGTTGACTCTCTCATAACATCGGCGAACTTACTGAACCATCAGGAAGGGGCACCAATCTCTATAGAATATAATGTAGATTATGGTCCTCTTCTTTCTCAAGGTGAAAGAAATGGAGTGTAGGGCGGGATATACATTTTATTGTTTGATGCCCTCATTCCTCACCTGGTAGATACTACAAATACTGGACATGTGATAGGACATTTGTTCTCAACCACTTCGCCTCAACGATGCAACATGCTGATCTCTCTAACCCCCTCCAGCTCAGAGCATGCATATTTCATATCTTGTGAGTTTTTACCCCATTAGCCGAACACGACATTTCAGTCTGTTTCGTTCTTCTGATCTTTTATGCCGACCGGCAAAATTATGCAGCATGTTATATTGCCAACTCCTACCAGAAGATGCATGCTTGAAGAGCCCGTAAATTTTATGTAATTTAGATTTAGGTGATTTGAAGACATTTGTGCAGAAATGACTCTCCCCTCATGAAAACATCACCTGATCTTGGATTAAGTGGCAATTTGTGTAACAAATAACAATGTTGCATAGACATTATCATGAGATGTTTCTACAGATTGGATAGGTAACATTCACAAGATTTTGATCAAGAGCGTCACGTGGATTGTTATGTCTGCCATGACATGTAATTCAGACGCGTTGACCATTTCCACGAAGTTTTGATGTAATAAGTGACATGAAGTTTTGAGAGCATTATTGATAAGTAGTGAAGAACAAAGATTGGCTGCGATAATGATACGATATATCAGGATAGAAGATTGTGATTGTCGCTGAAGTATTGATTTAGTTCAGGTATTATTATTATTGTCTTGACAATCGATGACAATGAAAAGGGCGACCGCGTAGAAAACATTGAGGAGGAAGACCCCATCAAGCCGTACAAGGGTGATGACAACTATGAATAAAGCTTGAGTAGCAACTCATGAATGGGGTTAGTTGTGCTGAATTGCGACACATCAGGATAGAAGATTGTGATTGTTGCTGAAGTGTTGACTTACTCCAGGTATTAGCCATATTATTTATTAATAGTTATTCATTGTTCCGAAAATAGATGCCAACTATGAATAAAGCTTGAGTAGCAACCCAAGAATGCGGTAGTTCTGCTGAATTGCTTGATTATTGCCGTTACCAGCTACCTTCGCAAAGATTAGTTACCAGCTACGTCTGCAAAGACTATGCAGAATCTTGCAATTGCTTTGACATTTTCTCAACCGTTTCGGATTTCTATCGCATGTACTCACCGACTGCGTTTGTCATCAGGTAGTAATTATCACCAACAGAGTTCGCCTGAAATCTACACAATCCATTTATAATTTTGTTGGGGCTCTATTGGGGCTTAACCTCATTGTACCTTTTACGGCTTGAGGGGTCTTCCCTTCCTTCGTATTTTCTACACGGTCGCCCTTTCATTTTACAATTTTTTCGGGCACCTTTTCAATCAGACTTCTTGTAGGCCAGATTCTCCTTACTATTGGGACTTAACCCCATTTTACCCTCTATGTCTTTTCCTTGTACGGTTCGATGATCTTCCATCCTTCTTGCTATCTTTCTCTTCTTTTCGAATTAAAGAGATGTAGAAGAAGTCGGATTCTCCCATAGTCCTGTCTCCACGAGCACTAAACTGCTGGTTTTCCAAGGATGTCATGGTCACTCACTCAAATTCCGGACATCTCTTGTTGTTACGTTACTCTACCAAAGCCTGGTCATGTATGTATGCCAAAAGCATCGGATTACTATGTGAATTTGGGAGTGGACCCGGCGGTTTTTATTGCAGAGCATGTGCGTATCAGTGGCAGCAGCTTAGAAATGACCTTATGCTTTAGTGGTTGATGCTTGCAAAACCTAGGCTCAATAGGGGCCTATATATGACTAATTTTCGAGCTATCAGCCTGAGATGCTGAGATCGTGCTAACCATTTAAGCTTAAGTTCTTTTCATAGGAATGAGGAATCATATCAACAACTGGGAAGATCTCACTGAGCAAATATGGTGCGTAATGATCTATAGAACAAGACGCCATTAACATTAAATACCGCTTGGTAAAGAATAGAAAGTTTATCCTAACCTGCCATTCATTTGCTGAGATTCGTATTACCACCTCGATTATGTAGGAGGGGCAAGTTAGTGATGGTATCCATTATGACAATGATGAATTTCGCTCTCTTAATAACTCTCCGTGAGTAGATTTTCCAATCAAGAACGGAGGAATAAGATCATCCGAGTTCCCGACCTTTGAACACCGAGCGTCTCCAGGACCTTCAGTAAGGTGATGGGATACCTAGGCAGCCAGAAACGGATTAAAGATCTCCAGAAAAAGTGTAAACAAGAATCTCATGTCAAAATAATGGGAAGTTTGCGAGCCGATATAGTCTGGTGGAACCATAACCTAGATGCTTACATTGCTGCTTGATAAGTGATGGAAAGTTAGTTTTGAGATGCTCGGGAGAGTGTGGAGACGGGAGAGGAAACGGAGAGATGGAGAGGAAAGAATTACAGAATTGAGTAGAAGGTTATTGGGAATTTTAGATTTTTTAGGGTTTAGAGTGATCAGGACACGTTGAGAGTGATGGGTAGGGAATTTTCATTTCTATTTTCTTGGTTTTCATGATTGAGTTCATTGGGAACTTAGTTTGAAAATTTTTGAAATGAAAATTGAAAGTTACAAGAGTTTATAGTTTTTAGGGTTTAGAGATATTGTATTTTCTTATGTGAGTTGGGATGTGAGGGGTTGTGGTTTTGCAAGCATGGGTACATATGGAAAGGAGCATCATGTGTTACTATTGTTATCCTTGTGCTAGCCATGGCTACACCTCCCCATGTGGGGCCGCATAGAGTGGCTCGAGATACACCATGTCCGTTGTATCACTAATACTTTACTTTGCAAGGGGTAAAGACATATATGGGAAGGATGCACAAGGACTATGATGGGACCACTTGGGATGTTCACGTGAGGCAAGTGACCACATTGACAACAAGGACATTCAAGATTACGCATGCTTCCTCTATCCCTTTGTTGATTGTTCTAGGGATACCGATCAAGTCGTAGGAGTGGTTAGCTTCTCAAGCATTTTGGGGTTATTTGAGACTAGTTTTCCATATCCACGTCTATTCCATATGCTGCCCCATACACTCCATGATGAGGCTAGACATGTTTTTTTCCTACCACTTGATCGTTCGGCACATGATCCCTTGGATGAGTTAGCATGGTTCTTGTTCCACTTACTCCCTTGATGGTGTCTTTGTTATGCTAGAAGGGGACATGCGAGGCATAGAGGTGGCTGCTAGATTTTGTCGATTCCAAGCGTGAGATTGGGCGGCCCTATAAGAGGAGTCTGTCAGGGCTGCACATTTTAGGAGATAGGTTTTGCCAAAAGATACCACAGAGTCCACTTGATTATTACGGTGTAGGACATTGTGTCAAGCAGGAGAGTTTGATAGAGAAGCCCAAGCACTACACCTTTTGTTTATGGCTAGTTCTATTGATAAGACTCTATGTGCCTTCTGCTCACTACATCTTATGCAAGAGAGGGATTAACACTAGATTATCAACCTAAATAGCCCTTATGTCTTGATAGGTCACCTTTTGCACAAGCATTGTGCACTGCCCCTTGCCCTTCCTTAGGAGGCTTGTTAGGGATGGTATATGAGCATCTTAGAGATTGCTTTCAGGCAAATAATCCTTCTAGTGGTTTTACCAAGTTGATTCAAGTGGCTATAGCAATAGAGAGAGGAGATGTTCCTATGTCTATAATTGGCTGTTAGGTGCTTGTTGACTTCTCACAATGGAGAAGGACACAAGGGGCATGATACCAATTGTTATTGGAGAGATCTTTTTGTGCTTTGTCAGTTGCACCATTGTCCTTCAACAACACCTCAATCCACATTAGTTTGGAGTAGCTACACCTAGAGGATGTGAAGCTATATCTTTAAGCATTAGAGCACTCCTAGATATGTATCTGGAGTGGGCCATCCTACAAGTGGATGTTGAGAACACTTTTAATAGCATCTCACAAGCATCTATCTTTAGAGAGCTTAGGGAGGCTGGTGGATCCTTGGTTAGTCTTATTCATTTTGTGCGATCTTTGTATGGCTCTCTTGCTTCTCTTTACTACTAGCATGGTTGTTCACATGAGGGAGTCACCGTCTTGGAATCAACTATTGGTACACTTCAAGGAGATCCTTTAGGGGAACCCTTATTTGCCATGCTCACTTTAGAGCTCTCCTATCTATTACTTTAGCCATGCTAGGTTGTGTATTTCCCTCCTTGGCAAATGATACACATCATGTGCCTTATAGATTAGATTAGGCAGGCCTTTGACCACTTGACTACCAAGCTATATCTAGTAGGCTTGAGAATAAAGGTGTCAAAGTACAGGGCATAGTCCCCTTTAGGTATCCCTTCCCACCTTGAGCTTCCAGAGGGGTGTATCACATCTACAAATGGATTACGTGTTCTTGGAGTGCCAATAGGATCCGAGGATTTTTTCACACGCTTCTTAGACCCTACCCTTCTAGAGGATGTTCTCCATGTGGATGACTTTCCATTATTAGGAGATCCACATGTGGCATTTGGTATACTCTCTTCTAGTATTGCTTGTCAACAAACATATCTCCTCAACACAGTCCATCTCTTCTTATCATGTTTGAGAGCCTTTGATAGGAGGATTATGGGAGTCTTTGGTGATATTATTGGACTATGGACATTTGAGTGTGTGATAAGGGATTTGGCACATAGATAGCCATCTCTACCAATCTTTTATGGAGGGGTTGGCTTGCTATCCATGGAGGAGATGGCACCTATAGTGTTTTTGGGTAGTTGGACTCTCTTGACACCCTTACTTTCCTCTCATTTTGTGGTTGTTGATAGGCCAGTTTTGAAGACATATGTGATAGAGGTGGATGAGGAATCCTTTTCTCTCCAAATGTTATTGTGGCAGACAAGAGATAGTCTATCCCTATGGGCATGCAAGGACCTTCCATCTTTTGCTTCACTATCATCAGATTGGGCTAGAGATTTACAATCTTCCTTGATGGAGTGACAATGTGAGCATACGCTACATTCTATCTTAGATGACTTGTCCATTCCTCTAGCTACTAAAGCATGTCTTTGCTCTTGCTTTGGCAAGGGTGCAAGCTCTTGGATCCTAACGCAATTGTGCATTATGACATTTAGACTTGCACTAGCTACTTTTTCTATAGCAATGAGGTTTTGCCTAAGTTTGGTCCACCCTTTTGCATCTTCATTACTCACATATGAGTGTGGTTCTACACTAGATGCAGCAGTGGTCCATATGACACATTGTCCTTTTGGAGGATAGAGGATAACATAAGATAGAGGACCCATGATGCTATTAGGGACATAGTGTCTGCTATGGTACGAGAGAGTGGATACCTGGCTTGGAGGGAGCACTTGTATGTTTTGCAAACAATACGTGTAAAGGCAAACTTATACTTGGTCTGAGATGATTAGATGACAATAGCAGATATTGTGATTATGGATTCTACACATGATACAATTTTGGAGGAAGTGATTACGCATCCCCCTGGATGGGCAGCGAGTGCAGCAGCAGTGCACAAGGTCTCCAAGTATAGGGTTATGCAATGAGGTCAACTCTTTGTTCACCTAGCCTTGGCATTATATGGAGCTATGGACATGACACATTTTTTAGGGAGTATGTGAGAGCTTATCATGTTAGGCGCCAAGGGTACAACTCTCACTCTCATACTTTGTAGCATATTTTAGATAGTATGTGTCCATTGCTCCATAGAGTGCAATGGTTGGTGCAATCCATAGGAGAGCAATAACACTAGGTGATGCTTATTTGGATGCTCCAATTGTTTGTAGACCATACGACTTGCATAGCTTGGGTATCTTTGGTGCAATAGGGCAGATTTCTCATATGTACTCTATTGGGGCTAAGCCCCATTTAACTTATTTTTTCTTTCCCTTATACTGCTTGATGTGGTCTTCCCATCCTTTGTGTTTTCTATGTGGTCACTCTTTTCATCCATTGTTGCTTGACAGATGGGAGCTTCTTATGGTAAGAACAGGAATCAGAAATATCTCATCAAGTACTAGTCCTTGAGATAGTGGAGTAAATAAATGACAACTTGATTCACCAATCCTCAGCGGTTCTAAGCATTGGTGTTTTGGACATTTGTGCTCCAACATGCCAATGATTACACTACGGTAGTCAAAAATGTTTGAATTCCAATTCTTCATATGTATCTTGAAGGTACATGAACTCTGCAAGGAGCTTGAAGAAGAAGCTTCTCTTGTTCTTCTCCTTATGGGAG
This sequence comes from Lunularia cruciata, assembly GCA_948567375.1. Lineage (NCBI taxonomy): Eukaryota > Viridiplantae > Streptophyta > Marchantiopsida > Lunulariales > Lunulariaceae > Lunularia > Lunularia cruciata. Next base: position 63,272,309 of record OX419757.1, on the reverse strand, counting down.
AGGGGGTGACAAGGAAGAGAGAAGATGGACATGAATAGAAATTTTCAAATTTTTATGTGTAAGTAAGATTCTAAACAAATAATTACTTCTTTGCTTTTCAGTTTTGATTCAATTTTTGTTCAAATTAAAAGCTATGGAGAATTAAGTAGTAAAATACAAGTACATTCAAGAAGTCTTTTGGTTCAAGGGATTAGGGATTAATATGTGAAGGATACAAATGTACTCATCTTTTGATTTGAATACATTGGTTTTTTTGAATCTAGTTTAAAAGTTAAAAAGCAATAGAGATGTGAAATAAAAGTCATTTGTATTTATATTTCTAGGGTTTTGAGAATTTTAAAATTTACTTATGTGAAATGGGATGTGAGTATGATGTGGTTTTGCAAGTATAGAGTAGTAAAAATAGAACATTCAATGTAATCCATTTGTTATTTTGTATTAGTTATAACTTTGCTTGCTATCACGAGGTCATCTAGAGCTCCTTAAGATATACCATGTCAGTAGCATCTTGGTGTACATCCATCTTTAAAGAATTCAGGAAAATTGGTAGATCTTTGCAAGTCTTATTCCTGTTGTATAGTCATTTTGTTATTACCTTCTTCTCTTTATTGCAAACATGACTTCTCACAAGAAAGAGTCATTGTTTTTCCATTTATTGATGATACATAATAGGCAGATCCCTTAAGTGTATATTTGCAATTGCTCACTTTTCTAGTTCTTCTTTCTCCTAGGTTGTATCTTTCTCTTGTTTGTAGATAATATGCACATTTCAGCAATGTGAACTAAAGTATGCAAGTATTTGGCCTTCTTCTTATCAAACTTCATCTTATAAGGGTCAAAGTGTAGAGCATGTTTAGTTTTATTATAGAGTGCAAAAATGACCATATAGAGTAAGCATCAATAAAGAAAACCAATCTCATATAACCCTAATATACAATCTACTTGGGATAATACCTACTCCCATATTTTAATTTTTATACATAGGATGGTGTAATATTCCAAGGATAGTAGAGAAACACATAAGAGAAAACACAAGTTCCACTCAAACTCCAATGCCCCAAAGGAGCACCTTGGCTTTATTATATAACAAAGCACAGATACTTAACTGAAGCATAACCCTTGGATCAGATACATGGATTGGTGACATGTCATTGATCTCCACACTCAAATTAGATGCATGCATGGGTGACATGTTGTATCCAGTCTTATTTGGTTGGTCAAACCAGTGTTGTTCAAAGGGAATCCTTAGAGAATCTTCTTGTAAGAACCTCAAAATTGCATAGGTGAGGTACCGTTGGAAAGTTCTTGATGAGACAAATAGAGAGGGAGGATGAGACAAACATGGGGGAGGGAAGGCCAGCGTTTCTTTCCTGGGGTGAATCTGCACATTTTCTAGGCCTAATTCATCCATTTAGGCCCTCAGAATTACCTCTAAAGATTTCAAGCATATTTTGGTTTCTTCTCTATTAGTAGAAGTACGCTTTTGGTGATATCTCTTTTTGATCTATTATGTCCATCATGTGTAACATCCTCCCATATGTTACCAAACCAAATTTTGCCTCTAGATCATATGTCTAGCAATATGCACATTTCAGCAAGGGTTTCAAGTCTATTTTGGTTTCTGCCCTATTAGTAGAAGTATTATTTTGGTAATACCTCTATCTGATCTATTCAATCCATCATGTATAACATCCTTTCAGAAGTTACCCAACCAAATTTCACCTCTAGATCATATGTCTAGCTATTGGTATTACATATGGTAAAGAATTTACATAATAAGTATAGTCCCAAAATGTAAATAATCTCAATGTGTTGTACACCTCACATGAACATCCAAAGTGGTATAATTATAGTCTTTATTTCATCTTTACCATATGGTTCCTTACACCTTCAAGGTAAATTGTCAATAACATATCAAATATGGTGTATCTCACATCTCCTTAACTAGCTAAAGAATAATGATACAAACATATTCAATCTTGTATCTCTCCAAACTAACAAAACCAAAAAAAAATTCTCATATAAATAAATACTAAAGCTCAAAGCACTAAAAACTATAAAAACTTTTAACTTCTATATCTCATCTCAATATTTTTCAAACTAGATTCTAATATAACTAGAATATGAAAAAAAATCAAAACAAAAACTTTTTATTCATCATTCCCATGCCAAAGCAATGAATTAAAACCCTCCAAAATTTGCTTCCACAGTTTCTAACAAGAAAGTTTCTAAACTTCAAATAGGCACCAAGAACCCAAATTGGAAAGCAAGAAATTGCTTATTTACTTAAAATTTCTAATTAACATACTTTCTCCAATTAAAACTTTTCCAACTATTCTCTCCTTTTCCCGTATTGCCCTTCTCCCGCTTCTCTCTTCTCATGTTATATACATCATTCGAATTCCTCTTGTCTACAGTCAATGGGATCTTTCCATTCTTCTTGTGATCCTAAGCGGTCGCATTTTATGGTATTAAAAGACAAAAGGAGAAAATGTCGTCTATAATCATAAGTAGATATCCTAGTAATAATCCTGTTGCTATATATTTCAGACTCACTAGTTTACACTAATTTTTCTTCCACGGAAGCAGCAAGAGAGTGCGGTCCAAAAGATGAGAAACTCGTTGTCTAAATTTCACTCTCTTGTCTCCTCGCGGAAACAAAATGATTGTTTGAATACATTATACTGATAGTGCAAAAATACTAATAGCCGTAATAATCAAGCCGTACGCGTAATCAAGTCGTACTAATAGCCATACTAATAGTACGGCTTGATGGGGGGTCTTTCCATCCTTCTTGTGTTCTATTTATCACCTTTCCTTATCCTTCTTGTGTTCTATCCTTCTTGTGTTCTACTTGATCACCTTTCCTTAACAGTGCCAAAAGAAGCTTTTATGGAACCATTGAAACAAGATTTGATCACACGAGGATAATTACTGATTAAAAGCGTGATATTTTGGCTGTCTTTGCAAAACCAGATATTTTAAGTCTCAGATTTCTTAGTTTAACCCCACTGCAGTGTCATGCCTTCGCAGACCCACGTGCCTCCTTCAGTTTCTTAACCTGAGATATGCCTGAGCGTTTTACATAGTTGAGTAATCGACTCTTATCTCTACTCTCTACGATATTTACGCATCCCAAGATCAGCCGATTAATGCTCGTGAGATTAATATCAAGGACTTGCCATCTCTTAAAGACCAAGTCTCTCATGTTAGTTCAAACCCTCTTTTTCTCCGTTACGTTTGGTGGGTTTGCAGATAATGTTCGTATAGACTCTGTCCGCACGCACGTCATATGCAATTTTCCAGAGTAATATTTGTCTGAAGCAAGAAAAGTAGGTAGCTAGAGATCCTTTCAGCATATCTCTTAGACTAACGCGCTCGCATGAAAGACAAGTTTTGAACTCTAATTGAAAGTCCTCGTTTATCAGGTTATCGAGAAAAACTGAAAACTCGTTTGTACATATAGTATGGCTGCTTTATACTGCATTTCCCTTTCTGAACTACAAAAGTGAGGCAAGCGCTTTCTGAAGAAAGCACTTGCCTCACATTTGTAGTAGCTAAACCGCAACAGGTTACTTGAAAAAGTTACCGTGTGAACTGTCAGTTCGAAGCAGTTCGTTTGCTTATCATCCAATCAACATATCTTGGGACAAGCCACACCCTTCATTCGTCCGTCCTATTAAAACCCAGAGGTTAATTGGCTGCATTGATCTTGGAGATCCTTTCCCATTCCGAAACTAACTATTGTATATAAAAATATGAAACTAATAAGTGCACCTCTAGTCAAGATGTGGATCTTGACTTAATCAGCTGTTCATTGGGTAGTCTATTCATTTGTAGTGTCTAAGGTCAAAGCTCAAGTCAATTGAGGTAGATGGATCTATGGAGGTTCGTACCCAATAAGAAGTCATCTGACCAGATAACCAATCGATCTATTATTCTTCTTAACAATGAGCTATCTAAAGGTTGTTCAAGGATATCATTATTAATCATTGGGCATGTATGATTTTATTTACAAGGTGCTGATGATTCAAATACAAACTTAAGGTAAACTCTTTGTCAACTTAGAGTATGTTTAAGATTTATCACCTCATGAGTTGTTCTCCATCAGAACTAAAGACAGAAGTGATGACCTCCGGTCGGTACATACTTTATTGGCAGTCTATTTACTCTTGTGGCTACATCCGCTGGTGTAGAAAAGATAAAAATGAATCCGGAGGTGGAGCTTTTACACAATTCATGACAATAAAAAACTATGAAATTAAGAAAATGTCAGGAATCTAATGAATACAAGATGTGAATCTATTTTCTAGCTTACGCACTATATATTAACATCGGATAAACTATAGCATGTCATTTAAGTTGGTCAAAAGCCTGAATATCATGGCATTCTATGATCACAATCAACTATGTTGAATTATCTATCGAATATAATGAACGTGGACCCTGGTTCGTACTTCCCCAAAGCATCTCGTATGTACCATGGCGGCACCGCTGCGAAAATATCATAAGAAAATTCAAGGAAAAGACGGACTGAATTTAACGGCTAAGAATGACTTAACATATGATTTTAAATCCTCTGGACTTTGTCCATAAAACTTGTTGACAATGCCGGGTAAATTATAGCACTGGATATTCTCGTACGGGTCCAATTATGTTAACTTTATTCTCCTTCCTGTCGTTGCTATTTTTTTGGATAGTACATGAAATGATTTATAGCATGCACATGCACTAAGGACAGGAATACTTTCTGTATGACAAGTGCAGCCATGCAGTTGCCGTCTACCGCACTCCACCTCTCTCCGCTCCCATCACTTTTTGGTAAATTCCTCGTGACATGAACGCGAAGCTTTTTCCTTCACCCCTCCCGTTACCCACCTGAGCCCGATTAGTTTCAGAGGAACTGTCAGTCTCCACTGATCGAGGATTGAACCAAAGCATGTCTTAGCAACACTAAACGAGGGGGGCGTTTGGTTTACGACTTACCCAACGTCTCCAAACCGAGCTCGATCATTTTCAGTGGAATTGTCAGCCGAGGATTGGATCAGAGCATGTCTTAGCAACACGAGGCTGCCATTTGGTTTAGGACTTCGTCTCAAAAACCGAGCTCGATCATTTTCAGAGGAATTGTCAGTCAAGGATTGAACCTGAGCACGTCTTAGCAACAGTAAAGGAGATGGGGCTCGATTCAGGACTTAACCCAACGTCTCAAGGAACGAGCTGGATCACTTTCACGATTGAATAACTTCCATCTCTATGAGAGGGTGTATTACATGGGTCATACACATATATATATGTCGTCTCATTTCTATTTGCACCATCAGGTCAGTTATTAGATACTATCGTGTTTTATGAAACTTAAAATTTCTATAAATTAATTGTACGAAAATTATAATGTAAAGTATAACAGATATCTTACAACTTATATAGTCTGTTGAATTGATTAAGTTTATTCAATCACATAAATTTGATTCTTATTCAAATTAGAGGTGTATAATTTTCTAACAAAAGGTGGAACAAATGATTAAGATAAATGTTAGGTAGGCATGTCTTTGATGATATCAATTTATGTTGGTATACATAAGAAACACATATAAAATCTTGCAATGTTCATATTTCGGGTTGGACGGATGTAATAATTTCTTACACCAATATCGTACAGATAATATTTTTGGTAGCTTGAAATAGACTAAATTGGAAAATATATAGCTTCAGTTTAAGTCTTCTTCCATTATATACTGTAACTTCCTTTCAAAGTAATCAAATAGATCAATTCTTGGTCTATTATATCGTTCTAATGTTTCAAGCATCATTTCTATCCCATAAAGACTACATTTTTAGATCTGGTCAACTTTAAATCTAAAACATACAATTTGAACTCTAATATCAAAATGGTTGTACCTATCACTTTATGTTTTTGGTACTTAAATTGATTTGCATATATAGATATGATCTAGGAAAGGGGACTTGAAATATAAGCCCTACTTATACTTCCATATAACATATAAAAAGGCATATTCTCCCTTCTCTTTCTAGTTTTCAAGAATTGCAAATAAATTATCTACTTAGAACTATAAAATATTTTTAGAAATCAGTGTAAAGATTATCATGCACATAATGAATTTTGCATACAAAGAGATCTATTGATTGTATCAAATGTTATTTCGCTAACTGTTGAGAATACATTTGATTTTTAAATAAAAGTCTAAATTTACCAAGAGGGATATTTTTCGTAAATTTATAACTTAAAATACTAATGAAACGAAAAAATTGAAATAGTTTCTACGCCTTTAAATCGCGAATGATACACTAATTCTATATAAGTTTAATTTTTTAATGGAGCTTTGAAAGGTTTTCATTATTCGTAAGAAAATATGGGCAAAGCATCTTACATATGACACATTTCCGTATGATCAAACCCATTTGCAAGGGTTCAATTTGAAATTGAATCTTTTCTTACTTTTACTTCATTAATATGTTTAATTATTTCTATTTCTCATTAATATTGTTAATACCATTTAATAAGGAATTTAAGGGTCTGGAAGGGAATATATCACAGAATATATATATGTATAAAGGTAACCGAAGACCATAATCATGAAATTGATATGGTAATGCGTCTACACCTCATACTTTATATTATCAGCTCCAGGCGACTACAGAAGTGAATAAATATAAACATTAAACCCCAAAGGGAATGAAAAAGAACAGAGTACAAAGCACCAACATGTACGAAAGGAAAAAGAGCGCAAGTCCCAACAGTCCCTAGACTAAAGAAAGATCTATACATAAAGGTACTTGAGATCAATAACTCCTCTTAGAATTTCCTTAACCTTAATATTTTGCTATATTTTTTCTAATGTTAAATATAAATTATCATTTATTATTATAATAATTTATAGATATTAGTTATATCATTCTAATCGAAAAGGCAACCGCGTAGGAAAAACTAAGGATGGAAAGATTCCATCAAGTCGTACAAGGAAGAAAAAAAAAAATAACATGAAATTAAACCCAGCCCCAATAGAATCACTATGAAAAATCTGCTCTACACCATTTAAAATATCACTCTAGTCTATGGACTGAACCGAGTTCCCATTTTATCCATAGACCACGTCCTCTTAGTGCATTGGTACATTCATCTTCCGTTAAGCCGGAGAATTAATCAAAATTTAAAACGAAATCCATAAGCAGTTATTGGCTTTTCCTGTACACTCCATGCTCCATATCGTACCTTCCCACTAAAGGCACGGAATTTAGTGAAAATTGACTTCGAGTTTATTCAACATTGAATCCAAAAGCTGTACATGTAGCATGCTTAACTCGTATATAACATTACATTCCACCAAATGGAATAATTAATAGATCCTACCTACGACCACTTTGTAAGACTTGTGTTCTATTGTAGACCCCATCTTTCATGACAACTTCTTGTTGTGAAATTCTCTTCCCATGAGTACTTTTACGAACTCCACATCGAAGTATGTACCTTGATTGCTGATAACTTGAGTTCTAGCGGACGTTAAACACTGAGAGTCTCATTAAGACGATTAGTGCCTGATCCTACCACCTCCATGTGTTTCTCTAAAAGGAAAACACATGGAGGTAGAGTAGCGGCTACACTAAACATGCAAAGCGACGGTAGCACAAACAAATCGTGGTACTTGAAATAAAGTTTCGTTAGGTAATTTCCATCGATAATAGTACCAATCTTTTCCGCTTTTCACCCGTGGGTTTTTGGCGTTTACTCTTGCTTTATGAAAGTACCTAACTTGACAATAGCTTTCCAAAACCTACGCGGATAATTCGAAGTAACCTCAATAAGCATACCTTTAACAGTTCCTGAATTGAGTAACAATTATGATCTTCAAATTATAACCCCCAATGTAAAATATAATTTGTATTATTAAAAATTATTAAACCATGCGTTTCACAATTGAAAATAAACACATCTCATCTAGAACAAAAACTACATCAATAGTACACAAAATTCCAAAGTATCATTGATGATTGGGTTCTTGGAATCAGATGCATTATTCTTGAAATAATGATGAATTACTTTTCAAGATACGGTTATTGGCGGTACCCTATACCACAATATGTGCATGTTCTAATATGCACTAGGAGTTTCAAATCAATATTTGCAAGTTCTTGGTATATGTTGGTGGTTTTCAGCTCGAGGAATGAGTTATAGGAATCCTTATAAGGATTGATTGAACATCATAGATACTGAGGAGATCGCTTCGTAGATGTCGATTTAGCGTCGTAGGACGGCACTCCTAGTCCTCTAGACCTTCTTACTTCGGTGATGGAATCCGTGACGCAAGGCTCACGTTGAGCCTATGGAGAATTTGGGACAAAAGTTATCGAAGAAAGTTGAGGATTTCTGTGAGAACACAGCTAGAAACCATTGCAAGCCATTCCACTCTTTCCCGAAATGGGAACAATGATATGATTCAAGCAATGCTTTCAGTAAGGAAAACATGTATTCATGAATTATTGTATGCATCTTTCTAAAATTGAATCAAATATTTACAAAATTAATAAACTTTATTAAAACCCATTTATTAGGATGACAGCCCATCACCATATCTTGAGGAATTGTTCATTCATCAGGTTCCAAGAACCCAATCATGGTGGATAAGTTGCAATTCTGATACAACTGACATAGATTTTGTTTCAGATATAATAGATGTGGGATATATGGGATGCCTGGTTCCAAAGCTTTTAAACAATTTCTAATCTATAAAATTAAAGAATTATGTACAAACTGTTTTAAGCTGCATTCGTAGTGTAATTGACAGTAATTTGAATGCATAATAGTTGATAGCTCTACGAGTTCGTACAAATTCAGAAACCATGTCATGTTTGTGCGAGCGGATGTATCTCACTCATCCAGCAGAAATAAAAGCACTGATATTGAAATTAATTTAAAGATAACTTGTCTCCTGGTAGAAGAGGAAATTTATCTGGGCGAAGCATACACAATCATACGAATCTCAATGTCCTTTGGGCGTATCAGTTGCTACACACTCTTAAGGTATTTGAAGCTCATAGGAGAAATCATGGAATTCACCGCATAGAAAGCATAAATATTGAGTTTCTCGGGTACTGTTGAGTTCCAAATAGATAGGATTCTCCTTGCCGTTTGAGATTCGTCAATACATCGTGAACCAGAGACTTCCACATTGCCTTCTCTGGACTCCGGCACACGTCGTTTACCAAGAGACGACTTCAGTGTGCTTCACACTAAACGCTAGTCGTGCCTATCTCAGATTCAACAGGTATCTCAGATTCTGAGAGGGCATCATCGCCTCTTCTTCATCTGGTCATTCGGACTGCGCGAGGACTTTGAATCAGCGTGTTAGGCATAGGTCTTGAACGCATACTTCTGTACCTAGTTTGAAATTGGATCTATCCAAATCATAAACGTTCGAACCAAGGGTCTTGAAATTTTGACTGACATCAATTTCAGAAGGGTAACATTACCCCTTTGAGTTTCTCAGAATGAATGCTTCTTCATTCACTTTCTGTGCATACCGTCTTTCAACCGGAAAACAAATGTGCAGGAAACCGTCTACTAGAGTTATTGAAAGAATAAAGACTTCCCCAACGGGATGAAGCTTAGTAAAGATAGCCTGGTAAAAAAAACGGCTGCAACACATAGGTAGAATATGAATCATTGACCTACAAAACTTGCGTTCCTTTCGACAAAAAACCAGTAAAGACAGTAGAAACTCCAGTTGCAAAATAGCTATTTACCCATTCACAACCCGAGATGATTAGGCATAGAGTACAGGCGCGCTAAGGAAATAACAGGTACCACTCTGCTCTCAATCAAATTGTTGAATTCGTTCCACAAACAGGTGAATTTTGCTCATCCGCATTCACTTCTGCCCCGCCTATACGGAACCCTCTATCCTTGATGAGAAAATGCGGTTTTCATCCCTTCATCTACTGAGTCCTCTTGGTTTCCTGGTATGTTTACGCTCCGAGAGAGATGGTGGAGACTCTTCCCAATCAGAAGTTTCTAACAAGCTGCTAGGTGCTGCAAAACTGGCGTGACTGTAACAAACTGCCTCGTGGCATACTTTGAAGAAAGAACTAGTTCAATCGTTCAGTATGAGGTTATTAATTGACCTACTTTACCATCTTCGAAGTTAAGGCGAAAATATCGAGAGGTGAATTGAGCTACACAAAATTCACCACTCATATATGTAATCTTGCATCCTTCTGTGAGTAAGTCCGCTGCTCGCGGACTTCATGACGGCACAAAAGATCTTTAAAAAATCTAAATGAAGGAAGTGTGCGCTATGCCATCTGAATATTCTCTCCAATACTCATCGAAAATTCGAAAATTTCAGCGAGGTAAACTTTTGCAAATGAAACAGAACATAAAAGCCATCCGGATTCGAAATTCACATCCGTTTAGACGTATGCACAATAATCTCAGATGAGAACGGCTGATACACGAGGTTGGTATTTTTGCATCCCGCTCTCGTCATTACAAAGGCAAAACTCCCGTCATGGATATCTGGTACCTAAGAAACTCCAACACTCATTATCAACATCCAACACGCCGCTAGACCGGAAACTAGATTTCTGGCAACCAGCGGTCAAGCAACCGTGCAAACAGACTGCTTCCATGACGGGTGGACGTATACTCTACTGTACTTCCCTGAGTATCATACAATCCTGAGAAGTATATGTCTTCAGGATCTCATTACAGGGGATTTATAAATTTTACAACTCCCTGCATATTTATATTTACAGCTCCCTGCATAGTGTACCTTCTTATGGTCCGAAGATATGAATCAACTCACATGAACGAATCCGTTCTTTGCGCCGAATAAAATTGGTGTTCAATACAGCGAGTTGCTCGCGTCTGTTTCCTTTCCAATATGAGGACACTATTTTATTAGAAACAGCAACTACGGCAATCCAATCAAAAGCTTCTCCAATAAGATAGTGTTACTCAAGAACCATCGAAACGGATTCGTAGATATGCACTGACCTTGAGACTCTTCATTGCCCTAAGTTGTAGGACTGGATTGGAGCACCCATGGGTGATTGGCAACTTCATCCAAAGTAAGACGCATATTCGGATCTGAACGACGAATGATTTAGCTTGAGCTGCCTTGCGGAAAGACTTGCCTACATCTTGCAAATATACGAGACGTAATATGGAAAAACAAAGGCATGCAGTTACCAACGTCGTCTTTCTTTCTCGAATCAATTCATGTTAGACAACCATCGTGCCTACTCCTCATAGTACCTGTCAACTAACCTTTACATAGTAGGCCCCGTAGTAGATCGAGCAAATCTGGATCCATATCTTCAGGATACCAAAACTGCTCACTGACAATCTGCAAGCCCAGTAACCTTTACGAAGTTAGCCCACATGCATGATAAAAGGGAAATAACACGCATTACAAAATGTTTCATAGAAAAATGAAATCTGGCCTTCACCCGCAGCAAGACAGAGTACAATGATTCATCTCTTCATCAACAGACATGACGATCTCGCAGCTCCCAGTGCCTGAATCTTGTTGATTTTCGTTACCTACGCTTACAAAGGTGTGGATCGACGCCAATCAAATCCACAGGACAGGTCTTCTAGACTGAGGTTCACGCATGGCAACCAATGACATACCCTTTCATACGTGCCCTGCAGAGTATCTCCTACAAAGGGATAACGACCTAAAACCATGCAATAAAGGGTACAGCCGAGAGCCCAAACATCTGCAGCTCTTCCCCGGTAAGTCACGCCTACATATACGAGTCAACCAATAAATATACGTCATTATAGAGGTGATCATAAGAGCAGATTATGGAGCAGATCTAGCAGATTCGAAATAAATATATTCCCTCTTGGGTCACTGATTCACTTCAACACCTCTGGAAACACCAAGGCTAACCCTGCCACCAACATCGACACCCTCTCCAGGACCACAGATATATTGAGCGTGTACAACTTTTAGATTGAAATTTAAAGTTCATCCTATTCTCCCAGTCATGCCCATTGCAGGGCTAGTCAACGGTATAAGTATGTAGCAATATGCGTCTTCGTCTACGTCCTATGGTATGTTTCAAGTAGGTTCACAAAGTTTCCAACACTTTTCATACCCGGTATAGCTCTTTGTTTGGACTGTCTATTTACGGTGGCATGCTCACAACACCCCATGATTTCGATCCCCCTTAAACCGAGTGCATTTCCACTTGCATCCATATCCCTGCCTTTCTTCATTGCAGGAATTATATCAGGCATCTGAACCTTTTGACGTTGGGAACTTCTACACTTGTTGACCTTTGCCTCCTACCAGCGATAAACTTAACAGACGTAAGAAACTTCTAGTAATACGTCGAGTAGATTTACCTAAACAACATTCGGGCGCGGTGTACACAGGAGTCCCAGGAGATCTCCGTAGCTCATCATTTTCCCCCTGAAAGTTCAAGTTACAGTGGTCAGATCATAAGGAATTCTACCTCTGTAGATTCATGATTTGGCGACTTATCAGAAGTTAGTCGAATGTTTCTAGGAAGACATCTCATATACTATATGAAGTAATGAGCATGGAAATTTAATTATCTCTCTAAAGGTTACCTCAAATGTTCGGCTCACACCAAAATCGCCAATTTTTATACGCCCTTCATTAGTTATCAAAAGATTTTCGGGTTTTATGTCGCCGTGAACAATTTTCTACAGGACCACAACAAGTTGTTACATTACATATCCCTCAACGGCGTAACTTGAGCTTTCCTTTAAAATCGCAAAATAACCACGAGACGACAATGGCATCCACTAACACATGCATGTCCAGATAGAACCGTATATACATTTTTATGCAGATACATCAGTCCGGCTACAACATCTCGGAAGTAACTTCGAGCAGTTTCTGCTCCTATTCCTCCGGGTGGTCCTGATCCTTCAAATATCCATCTCCCTTCCACGTACTCCAGCACTGCAACCAACGTGCATCATAATGACCTGCTTGCTCAAATTTCTGACCTAAAGACCTTCATTTCCTGTCTCCTCAACGCCACAATGAAGTAGAAAATTTCGTCCTCAGGAAAGATCCCAAAAAGCAACTTTGAAACGGGCACGACATACCCATGTAGAAGTAATCACTTTCTGGATCGTCTATCACTTCCACCAATCTGACTATGTTAGGATGATTAAGCTGCTTCATGATGGATACCTGTCATAGCGAGAAAAGTGGTTTTAACAGGAAAAATCAAAGCAATATTTCAGAATTTTGTGCAAGGAGGTTATGTACAGAGCTTAACATCTGAAACGAACGAGAAACACCAAGATAATTTCCATCAGACGAAACTTCAGAACTACATATGCTGGAGAGTTACTGGACGAGAAGTAATGAAATGAAAACCAGAGTTCCTACCTCTCGAAGTACATCCATCAGCGCAGTTTCAGCAGGAGCAACTCTCAATTTGCGCAGCCGGGACTTATGAAATATCTGTAACGGGACATCAAAGCAAAACATCACCTAGTCTCAGGAAATCAACTCATCTCCCTAAAGATCCGTCGTTCTTTCTTCCATGTCTTGTTGCTGAAGCAACCGCAAATCCAGTCGTCAAAAGACTACACCATTCCCTGAATTATTATACACATAGTGCTACTCGAAAAGAAAAGTTCTGAAACTGGACCACGCCCCAATATTTATAGCAAATTATTCCACGATCGGACTCAATGATTGAAGGAACTGACGCTTGGAATCCATGTCAAACGCAGTAAATTTGCTCATCTTCAATCGTAGCTTTCATTCTTGACTTAATAAGTATTTGAACTTAGTAGATAATCACAGAACCATAAGGACAGAAAAGAAGGAAGCAAAACAATTTAGTCCATAGACAAATTGAAGACAAAACTGTCGATGTTGCCTTACAACTCTATGAGTTACCTACCTTAATGGCGTACAACTGGTTGTCCTTCCTACTTCGATGGAGAACCTAGACCGAACATACGAACAAAGTGTCAACCAGTTAATAATTTGCAGCCACGGTCTATCGAACACAGAAACATGATGAGAAATGCCTGACATATCGATAGGTGACAATGACAATCACGTACGATTAGAAGTTCGTTAACGCAGGAGCTTTGACAGCATATTCTGAGAAGTTCTTATTCAGTCTTACGTGGAAAAGTTGATGGTCTTAATCACTTACCACTTTGCCATAGCTACCGGTCCCTATTTTACAATCACGGACATACTCATTGATCATTTTATTTCCCTGAGGATCCTGAACACAGGTAATACAGTTCCATGGGAACACATCAGAACTACTATAAATATCAAAGATTGAAACAGAGATGACATAATAGCCTTCAGGGATTCTGCACCTACCTCTCACATAAATGCTGTTTTCGAAGCTTGACCATACCCTATTCTTGCAGGTAGACATCCAAAGAAGATCAGTCTTTCACGAGAAGGAACAGTACGAACCTCGTAGCGTAGTGCATGCCTTGTCTCCTTCACATGAGGTATTGAGGGTCTTGGAGGCTGACTTCCTACTTCCTTTATATCAGTTGGAAAGAACTTCGTTTTCGCCTTGCCGCCATTGTTATCCGTACCATCGTGCACTTTTCCATTAGTGCTGCATCCGGTGTCAAGAGTGAGCGGAGACTTTGAAGCTGGTCTTCCTCCTTTTCGACCGGCTTTCCCGGTCTCATCTGTGATAGCCCCAAGTAAGTTCTCATTGTGTGTGCCACGGGTTGGATTGCACGATTTTAAGCTCTTATCTATCTCAGGCTTACGACGCAGACCAAGACAATCACCACACAAGCTTTGGAACATCGTCATCTATTCGTCAAATGCTTGTCAAACTAAGCCGCGCACATGTGGTCCTTGTTTCCTATGATGATGATCTTCTAATCCAGATTGACAATTGCAGTGATCGAGTGAGGATGCGCCGGAAACAGAACCCTGGAATTTCAATCCGGACAAAACTTTCTTCTGAACTCCACCGATCGGAAAGCGGATCACAATCAACAGCATGAGGAGCCCCTCTTGGACCCTGAAAGTGAGCTGCAGAGGATCTGTCTGACGTGAATATCCGACGCAGGCACTTCTCACTGGACGCTCTCCGAAGAAATCACTTACATTTAACAATAGTGGGAACTGGTACAAGCACAATTCAAACCCAACGGATTGTCACAGACTTTCCACCTTGGGATCGGCCTCACCCTTATATCAGGTAGAGCAGCAAATCAAGCGCCTCGTCAAAACTTGACTCACTTCAGACGAAAATCTTCCCCACATGAATTTGCGCTGGCGTAATGATTGAGTGATGGAAATGCAAGGAAGGTCTTGACGTATCACAGAATTCAGTCGTCAGCAGAGGCTTGTTGTAGAAGCACCTGAAAAATAGAGTTATAACCAAGAAACCAGGAAGAAGACCGAAGAAAGGCACCGAGACCTTAAAACGTCAACTCAGGTTCACCCCCTCAATGGCAAATTCGGAATAAGATTTTTGAACGAAGCCACGGCCCTAAGATTCTTCCCAACTGAAGTAATCTGTAAAATAATTTGTCCCAAAATTACCGTCGTCTTGTACTAAGCTCTTGCTAGCTCATCCGAGTTTCCTGAAAGAATCCGGCTCTATTCACATGTCCACTGCAACCTTTTGAACGACAAATGCTCTGTCAATCGAATGACTCACATGTGCCAGATTCACAATAATTTGAACGCTTAAAAGCAATCAGATTATTTGAGAGCTCAACTGCAAGAGGCGAGCAGCAAAGATCCAAATCTTACACTCTTAACTAGCAAACCGATTTACGCAAGACACAAGAATATGAAGGATAACCTTACGATATCCTGCTCCTTGCTTTCCTTAAAGTGTCAGACCAATCCTTGAAACCGGCGACTAGGCCAGTAAACCAAAGACAAGATCACTCAAACTTCGTTCTTCACCGAATCTTGGAAGGTTAGCAGCTTCAGAATCCACTCTAGCACAAAGATCCTCCTCAGAATCGCATTGTGATTGCTTCTTCAAATTATTCGGGCCACTTCAATCTCCAAACCCTTCACACTCGCAATCCATCACGACATCAATGACGTGTGAAAGTCAAGACGTCCTCATCTCTCTGGTCACAGCGGACGCCTGCTGTCTCAAGCAGAACACCAGTCCTCTCTCTACGCGGGACAAAGAACAATAGCAATTTCCAGAGATCGCATCGCACACATCTCCTCCACATATGCCAAATCTATTCCCCTTCCTCCCGGGCAGCAAAAGCCACTCCCAACATTACTCCCAACATTGATCCTTCCAATTTACTCAACATTCCCGCTCCATTACCTCGATTTCTACTCCCAGATATTGCTTCTCTTCTTCATCTCTCTCCGTTCTCCGGAAATTATTTTGTTTCCTACGCCATTGTGGTCCTTTTGCCAGAAAGTCCTGACAGGACTCTTCCATACAGCCATCCATCCCGCCTTTTGTGGGAGCGCCGGAAAGTCCTCACAAACTCCTGTGTTGCCCGCTAGTCTTGTCATCAAGGGCCAGTGCCTTTCACATGTGAATCCTGTGGGTCCTAGTTTCCACGCTCCCACCACTAAACTAAGCAAGCAATTACGTCGAACGTAAACTGGGCTGAATCATGCGTAATCGTGTGATTTCACCCATCTGTCGAACTATTTTAGAGGTAATTAATACTGGAGTTTTAAGGTGCTAAACCTACATGCATCAGCTCCTCAGACGTACTAATAGTGACAAATCGTGCACGAGAACTTGCTAAGAAGGTCCAAAATCTAAGCAAGATTGTGACAAGTAGGAAATGAACAATTACACTAAAGAATATTTGGACATAGCTCCAATAAACTTGTCACATGGAATTCCTTTGTTCTTCTTAAAAGATCAAGCCATGGTCCCTGTTGTGGATATGCAGAAGATGTCTTCTCCTGTACTCTTTCATGTAGATCTATGAAAACTGAAGACTATTTTAATAGGGGTTTTAATTCTTTCTAAACGGGATAACTGACGATAGCTAAGTTTAAATCCAAAATAAATGAAATATAAATCATAAGTTGGGTGTCTATAAACGGTCAAGATAAGTAAAAACCTATTCATCAATACTTTCAAGAATATGGATATTTTCAAAAATTTTAAACATGATATTTAAATTTTAACAAAAATCCTTTTCTCACTGCGATTGGGTGACAATTTATAACATATGTTGGGTCATGTTTGGTGTATTGACCAAAATTTGAAGGATTTCTTATCTTAAGATATCTTATTCTTATGGGTATCGATCCATAAGTCTTATAGGTCTTTAGATTTTCATAAATATCTCATACAACTATTTAAGGAATTCCTGTACACATCAAATTCTAAAGGAAATGCTAATTCAGTATCATCCACCCACACCAACCATTTTTTAGAAGAATATTTCTTACGTGAAATTAAACATACACTTTTTTGTCATCTCTCACTAAATGATTGCATCCAAAGGCATTACAAATATTCAGATTCATTATCCTCAAAATTCATGACACATGACATTTTTTACATATGCTTGGGGATATGCAGTCAGTGTACAAGAAGCTATAAATTAGTTATATACTTGCATAAGCTGGGCAGCAGTTGTCTTCGACGGTTTACCGCATGGATTTTACTGACCATATTTGCACAGTGAATTCCGTAGCTAAATTTTTGTTGTTTTCAAGAGTTCTTTGAGTAGCTGTATGACAAAAAACCTGCATGGTAAATTTTCTAGTTTGTTAACAAAGGTAATACAACCGCCAGAAGAAAATAAACTTTAACCCTATAACAGACTTCTAACAATTTGGAACGAAATATCTAAAGAAAAAGAGAAGAATATGAGAGAAGTTCGTCGAATCAACAATTGCAAGCTAATAGTTTATTTTATTTTATTTTTACTTTAATTGTAACCAAATTGAAGGTTTTAGAGACAATTGTATAGGAAAAAATGACCCTGATTAGTTTTTTTTTCTAGGATATTGAGTAATTACTTCAATAGAATAGTGAAAAGTCCAAGTTCTTTTGTGATTAGTCTCTTGGACTTTCCATCCTAGTTTTATTGAGAATTCGTCTAAAATTGATCAAGATGGGAAGCTAAATGATGGATGTTTATAGTTTTCAAAATTATGAGTTTTAATACATATTATTTGAGGTGTGTTGTTAATGAGGTATGGGTCTCAAAGATTGCAGATATATTATGAAGTATCCTAAATTACTATTGTTCTAATTCTAATGTCCATAGCTTTGTTCCTTGGTAGGATGTCCTCTAGGAGGTACTTGCATGATCATCACCTTTTATTTTGCAAGCAAAACGGATCCATATGAAGAAGTTATGATAGGTTGGAATTGGACTATTTAGGATGTAAACACGAGGCATATAACCATCTGAAGATTGTTAGCTACCATCCTTCTTTATATATCCTTTTATAAGATCCTTTTGTTCATTATTCTTGGTATATTGATTGAGCCATGGGAATAGTTTATAATTTTGGCAACTTTATTTTGAAGTTATTTGAGATTAGTTTTCCATGTTTAGACGTATTAAACGGGTTTTTTTGTGTACTCCATAATAAGGTTAGACAAGCTTTGGTTTACTACTCTATCAAAGGATATGTTACCTCATGGATAATCTAGTACAAGTTTACTTCTCTTAGTTTTATGATGATATCTTTGCATGCTAGAGACTAGAGTGAATTTAGTGAGCACAAGGAGATAGATGGTTGCTAGTATTTGAAATTTTGAGTTGAAGATTAATATACATTACAAGAAGAGTTAGTTTGTGCAGTATGTGTCAAGGGACAATTTAATCACAAGATACTATAGATTCCACCCAATTGTAAGTTAAAAGATCTTAGGTCAAGCTAAGGAATAAAAAAAAGTTATGAAAACATTCTACAATTTGTATATCTAGTTGGATTGACATAAGCATTTCCCCTTATATGCAGGCCTGCTTATAATAGGTGTGTAGGGTTTATGGCACCTAAATTTCCTAAAGTAATTCTTGTGAGGCGCCTAAATTAAGACCCTTGCGCACCATGGCAAAACCCATTAGACTACTCTCATCAAGACATCATCAGGCCTGCTTATAATAGGCGGGTAGGGTTTCTGGCTCCTAAATGACCTAAAGTAATTCTTGCAAGTTTCTAATAACAAGTTTTTGCAAGATGTTAGTCTAGTCTTTATTGAAGCATGATTCCTCTTCAACAAGTCACCAGGCCAAGTAATGGTACCAAAAGTTGAAATTGATGCCATGGTCCTTGTTTGTAATGAGCCAAGACTGCCACTACTAAAGCATATTGATAGGCAATATGCCCATCCTTTACCTAACTACCAACTTGGTTAGGAGGTTATCTCCTCCCAATAGTCAATACTAAAACCCATGGGGTATAATATTGCTCCATCAGGTAGCACATCATATGACTTTATTGTTATTGCAATAGCTTGAGCTCTCACCATAGAGCTATCAATTGGATGACTAGGCTAATTTGGAATGAGCTCTCCACATGTGATATACTATTGTAGAACCACCCCTAAAGATGTTTGGATCTAAAATGGACACCTCTCCACATTGATCTTCTATAGCTTTAGACCAACAAATACGGCCTTCCCCAACATAAGAGGCTATGCACCAGAGTCTAATAAGATCCTTTGTGCTGTATAGACCTTCCCTAAAGGTCCAACCAAATGAAAAATCCTCCTTTGGTTATACAATAGGACAACTCCAAGTATGAACCATGCTTGCTCAAAGGCAAGTCTAGTTGGTAACTCTTCCAATGCAGTTATTGCTTCTTGTCATAAACCATTGGTTGTTGAGTGGATCCCATGCTCCTCAACCAAGTCAACTCTATGACCACCTCTGCTCAAGAAGCAAGAATCACATCATCTCTACTTTCACAAAGTGTGGCAGCCAATTGGAACACTAGAGCTAGGTCAACTCCTAATGTAAACATGTCACTAGTTGAGAACAAAGAGAATCAATTGAGTTGCCCCTAACATTGGGCTAGACTCAATTTATGTAATAGAAGGTGGTTGACTAGCAAGTAGTCTATCATGCACCTCATCACTACCAACCACATTTGCACTAGGACGTCTAGGAGCCATGGATGTTATCTATAGTGCCTCAAAGAGTGTAAAAGACTGGGGGAGTCTAACCTATCTACCAGTAGGTCTAACTCCATTGATACTCCTCTAGGCTTGGGAGCATGTATTGCACTCCTAGTCACTATGGTAGATGCATCTACTTGTGCTACTCTACACTTGAAGTCCAAGATGTCTCTATCACCAACATAAGAGGTGGAAGCTTCAGAACCTGAATATGATCTCCTTTAATCTATGGCCATGCTAGCCAATCTTTGCTCCAACTACTCAATCCGAGTAGCCATGGCTATATCAAAAGCAAAGGTAGGTATTGCACTCTTGCCAAGTGTAGATCCTCTACCACCACCTCATCCTCCAAGACTTGAAGCTCCTCTACCACCTACCATAGCAGCCCTACCACTCCATAACTCTAGGTGAAGGTCAAAGCATTGGTCATTAGTGTGACTAAATCTGTGGCAATGGTCACACTATCCTATGCTAGTTGTGATGCATTGGAGGTATCATGTCCGCTACCCTTAGTGCACTCTTTCTTGTAGTGAGGCCCACCACAACTCCAAAAAGCAACAACACCATTTAGTGGTTGTTGCTAACTTGAAAATGAAAGTAGGGATCTAACTACATTAGGCCCTCCACTTGCTCTGTAGGATTTGGGCTGTCCACCCTATCCTCAAAAGCCACCATGGCATGGTGCACTCTATCGTAATATAAAAGAAGTAATAGTTGTAAATGAGGTCTCCCTACCAAATCTAGATGTCACCACTCTCTCTTCTACCATGTTGAGCTCAATATGCTCAAGCAAACTAAAGACCGTTGTCAAAATAAGTGAAGTAGCATGTAATAATGTATCATCATATACTTTATGTTGCAACTCCTTGTCCAAGATCCCATACCAAAATTGGACTGCTTGGGCCTCAATAACTCCTTAAGTAGAATTGATCAGCCATCTCATGCAAGTGTATGCCTTCCATAAGCTCTCTCTAGCCTTCCGTTGGAACTCTTGCAAGCTCCTCAACTTGTTAGTCTGCACTCCTTGGTAGTTTTGCCTCAAGCATTGGAAGAACTCTACCATGGGGTTAACCCCAATACTGCACCATCTCCAATGAGTGCACCTCCACTAGATCCACCAATGTTACTAGAGCTATAACTCATGGGTATTATCAATCTACTCCTAACAACCAAGCCTAAAGTGATAGAGATGTAGTTTGGAGACCAATATTCTCTCCATAGCTCAATTTCCTCCAAGTGAGCTCTCCTAAACTCATGATAATCATCCATTGGTAAACCCTCAAAGTGCTAAAACAATCCATTCCATGCTATGAAAGGTGTAAATAAAGTTGGGTTCCACATCTACTACAAATCACACCAACTATGAAACTCTTGGATGAAGTTTTCCAACTCAATGGTACCCATTGTACCATAGTAGTGCTTAAAGCTATTAGAGGCCTCATAAAGCTCATCCATGTCCCACAACAATTGTTTAGAAACACAAAGTACACTCTTAACTAAATCAACTCTTGTATCAAACTCCAACTTAGAGTCAATCTAATCTCTCATTGGGACCTAAGATACATGTTGATATCAAGTGTCACTTTGAGTAAACCTATTTCATACTATTGTGATATCTCTTCATGAATCTCTAAAGAACTCCATAGTAACAAAGTAACTCAAACCATAATCATACCTACCACAAGTACCCTACCAAGTGCCAACACCAACTAAACGCCACCCATTAATATAGCTCTAACTATGATAACTACACTAAGGAAAAGGGTGACTTGTAACTTGCAATCACAACATGCACTCTCACAATCTATGGGTCATCACTTCTTGACTCACTAGAGAGAAACACAAATAGTCCAATTGGTTATCACTCTAATCTCACTACTAAGAGCACAATAGAGCACCAACGCTCTAAAGTCAATGCACCTCACACAAACATGGTGCACAAATAATAAGTAGAGAATAGAGGGGTCCAATCACAAGAAGTTTAGAAAAGACCTTCCATCTCATAAATCAACACCGTACTAACTCTAACACCATTTGGCATTTGATATAATATGAATGTCTAACTATCTCTTAAGCTACTAGGATCATCAAGAATGGGATCAAATTGCCTCTCCTAGCCAAAAGTACATGTGTATATATATCAATGGAATAATCATTAAGATAACAAGTGAAGGTGGACCAATTGGCTAGGGCACCAATCTAGGAACCATAGATTTGGGGTTCAAACCTTATTGCGCACAATCTAGAAAGGTGGGAAGATTTTGCCAAACAATGACCAACAAAACTCATCTAAACTAGCTGGCTTGTAGCCTCTAAATGCCAAATGAAGCCTTTCTTCTTGCCAATTCAAACCCTTTCCAAATTTGGCTAAGCTTTGCCCAACTCAAGCCAAAATCTAACATAACTCCTCTATAGTTGATTGACCGCCAAATCCTCCACTAAATCTCTACTTGAGCTAAATTGGAAGGATGGGGATCTCCAAATCTCTAATTTGAGGAGATGAGTTCACAACTCCACCTCAAATTTTACATTTCAAGCTCAACTTGCACCAAATTGGCGTTGATTTCACCTCCTAAGCTCAAACTGTCTAAAATTGAATCCATTCTCAAAGAAATTTAACCAATGCTTCCATTTGCCTCATTGCCATATATGTATCAAATCACACAATGCGTCTCCACATAATCACTCTTAAGGAAATCTTAACCACAATCAAAGTATAAAATATCCGCCAAGCTTGGAGATATCACCAACACCTTCAATTCTTGAACACAATTTCCCCTTGACTTTAACTTCTCTAATGTAATCAATTCTTCTTCAACTCAAATCACACTCAAATAGGTAAGTAGTTGATCATTCACTCAACACTCTACCAATAATCAAGCCACACCCACTCTAACTAAGAGACTCCAAGTGATGCCCTATCCATCATAGTTATGAACTCAAAGGCTCAACATCAAAGAAATGAGCTCTTCGGAGTTGCATTTCAAAGGTATATCTCTTTGCTCAACCTAGGTCTCCATCCCTAATGGTGCCATTGATAACACATCTAATAGTGCCAAATGTGCAAGCGATGGTGGGTCTCACCATCAATAGCCCTAACAATCAGACCATTAACTAGTCCATGAGTAACTACCAAAATACCCATGACTACCAGCACTACTACTCCAGTGTTTGAGCAATCTAGCTTCAACACCACAAATGTTGTGACATACCCCTCCACTTGATACCCAAATTTGTAAACTTACTCCTAATTGGATATGTCCTTTTGATGTCACTCAAATCATTTCTCTTATTGCTTGTCAACTTGCCTTGCCTTCTCATATGAGAATACACCTTGTCTTTCATGTTTCCAAGTTGAACGGTTTGTTTCTAATCCATCTTCCTTCTCCTCTTGTGTCTAACCCCCTCTTCATCCCGTCCTTATCAACTATCATGGGAAGTATGAAGTTGATTGTATCCTTGCATGTTGCCATATTCAACATGGCCACAAACAACATACAGAATACAAAGTCCTTTGGAAAGGGCATCCGCTTCATGATGCCACTTAGGAGTCTCTTTCTCATCTCCACTATGCACAAATAGCCATCAAGGAGTTTGAATTCCATGGTGACAAGGAAGTCACCAACTAGTAGTGGAGTAATATGTATTAATATGGATTTTACAAATGAATTAGTCAAGACTAATGAAGTGGAAAATAGACAAATTAGCCAAGAATTATAAAAATATTCTAAAAGCATCTAAGAAGCTACTTGGTACCTTAGAAGTTTTGGGTAATATAGAGTGGCGACTTCTCAAAGGAAGCTTCTTGGGAAGCTTCCCGGCTAGCTTAGCTTGTGTGCCAAGTAGGTGACTTATAGAAAGAAGCTTCTTGGGAAGCTTCTTGGCTAGCTTAGCTTACATGCCAAGTAGATGGTTTCTAGAAGGAAGCTTATTGGGAAGCTTCTGGACTAGCTTATCTTGCATGCCAAGTATGCGGCTTCTAGAAATAAGTTTCTTGAGAAACTTCTCACTAGCCTTGTATATCTCCTATAAACACCCAAGCCCAAGCCCAAGCTCATGCTATGTATTTGGAGTTTCATTCATTCAAGAATCCCAATTTGATCTTCTATTCTCCAATTTCTCTCCTTGGTCTTTTACACACATTGTGTATATCAAGATTTCCACTTTAAGGTATCTCTTAGGTGAGACACAAGCTTGTTATAATTTTGATTGTAGGACATAATAAGTCACATTATGGAGCATTTTTATGATTTTTTCTCAAGAAAGATATTGGTCTTCATGTAGTATTGACTATTTTGGATTAAGTAACCAACCACTAAAGAATACTTATCTCTTGGGTTGATTAAATCATTTTTTAAATCAACTAAGCAAAGCTAAATTCTTCACCAAGTTTGATGTTCTTTGAAAGTACTAGAAAATAATTTTATCATAGGGAGATATGTATCACCAATAGCTTATTGAAGTGCAGAGTAGAAAATTATCACCAATAGCTTATTGAACAAGGCATGGACACTTTGAATGAATGGTCTTCTTTTTGGCCTTACAGATATGCTTGTAAAGTTCATGGATATAAGTACTTGATATTATATATATTTATATTTATATATGTATAACATTATTTTAAGATAATACTATTATCTTCAACAACGTAAAGAAAGAGTAATGCTTATGTTTGTAAAGTATTATAATGATACACAAATCAAAGTTCCTTTACAAGATAAAAGAATGTGAGATTTGGAAACATAATGTTACCTTCTTGGATCACAAGATTTTATTTGAATAAATTCAAGATAGACAAAAGAAAAGATCAAGAGTGTTAGGAATTTTCCAAGTTTAGGAGATGTAGTTATTTTCAAGGATATAATGGGTTGATTAACTTTTATCAATAGTTCATTCACCATTATGCATATTTTATCATTTCTTACCAATATCTTAGGTAAGGATGTAACATTCCAATGGAGTGATAAAGAGAAGACTTAAGTCTTTGGTATCAATTTTCAAGTCTAGATTATATGTCTAACTCTTTGTATCAAAGTTATATCCAAGACTCAAACAATTTTTTCACTAGAGAACTCAACCAAAAATAAATAGTTGCAAATGAAAGGATGCATCCTTCCTTATCCCCAATATATATACTTGTGAAATATTTCCACACAAAAGTTAATAAAAATTGGAATAATTTAATTTACTTGGCAAAAATTTATCTAAAGTCAAAACTCTAAAGGAATATCTAAATTTATAATAATCATCCCATAATATGTAGGGTTATTGACCAAACACCAACTAAGTCAATCATTCTTTTTAGGTAGGTTATTTTTGTACTATAGAAAAATCTACACCAAAAAGGCTCGTGTACTTAAGAGTTTATCAACTCTTTCCTCAAAGTAATATCAATATGTTAGAATACAACAAAATTATACTTATTATTTCAACTTCCTCTAAATAGAGTCTAATCTATCATGGCTATTACTAACTCTAGTTGATCATGTCTACATAGAAGCTTGGTTAAAATTCATATAAACAATATCTCTCAACTGCTTGCAATACCAAACTAAATATCCCAGTAGAGAATATATGCACCACCAGGTGTTACAAACCTCCATCTTGGACTTTTCATAGTCAACTTAACTTTGTATAAGAGATGTCAAAATCTTATTGGCTTTACCAAGTCAATAACCTTTTGTAATGGAAGTAGGTCAAAGTATGTAAATTTAACTTGATCTTAGATTGTATTGTAATTTTTAAGTAGGGAAAGATATTAGATTCCTAATGAATATGCTTAGGAACTTCCAAAGGGAGTCATTTGAAGCTAAAACTCCATGTCAAATCCAGTTGACCTAGGATAGTTTACACATACAAATTTAGATGAATTATAGAAGTTACCAAGTTAATAAGATGCTTAATATAATAAATCAGCTGAGTATATAAGGAGGGACTTAGGAGAGGAAAAGCATCCATTCTTTGTAAGCATGGAATGTAGGGTGAGTGGTTGAAATGATGTTGTGTGAGTATTATTTATATTTGAGTGAAGTAATGAGTGAGACTTTGTACTTAAGAGTGCACTTAGTATGGTTTTTCATCTTGGATAAAGCTCTATCTTTGAAAGACCACTTTGTGTGTGCTGGTCTCTAAACTTTTATATTGATATTGGTAAAGTTTGTCCTTATGAACCATTTTGGATGAGCTTTGGTATAAGAGAGTGAATGAATAATTTAGGGAGTGAATGAGTGATCTAGGAAGTAAGTCAGGGTTTTTGTTTTGAGTCTTTATCCTTGATTGTTGTTGTTACCAACTTGTTCTTCCTTTTAGTACACGGTGCATATAAGAATTCACAAAAGATATCCTTTGTTGAGAGGTAATCTTGGTGCTATTATTTTTTGTAGGTCTATATAAATCATTGCTCTTTTAAAGGACAAAGAACAACTACATACAATATTATTAGGCATATGCATTGTTGATAATACAAATTATGTCCTATTAGTGATATGCGTTATAGATAATACTAGGTAGGACTAACTTCTATATAGTTGGAGATGACTAACTTGTATATCATATTAGTGATATGCATTGTAGACAATATAAGGTACGGCTAACTTATATATAATTGGAGACAATTAACTTACAATTAAAAAAAACTGGGATTATGGATCCCACACAAGATATTTTTGAACATGATATTTAGATCCTCTATTTATCCTCTAGATGGGTGGCAACCAAAGGGATAATAGGCAAGGTCTTAACATATTAGGGTATGTAATAAGATAATTTTTTATAAAAAAATATGCAATAACTTACCAAAAAATATAATAAAGGTATTGTAATTATCTTATTTAATCAAGAGTAAAGTTAGAAATCTAGTCTAATCACGGATATTGGTGTGTAAAGTAGTATATGAAAAAAATTATCAAAAAATTTAAGAACTTAGATGAAAGGCAAGTAATAAGAAAATTTAATTTCTTGATTTGTGAAAATTTAATATCTATTTTTTGATTATTATACAATAAATATAAGTATTTCTCTAGGTAAGTCTTCTTATACTCCTTGGATCTTGGATGTACATAACTTTAACCTCTTAGATAGTTGAATGGATGTAAACAAATAAGTATGATTATCTTCCAACTCATCTTTATTTATTTGTTTATTTCTCTCTCTCAAATACAACATCAAGCATAAATTGAAAAGCTTCTTAAAAAACAATTAAACCCATTATGTATCTCAACTAATACTAATGATAATATTTTGGATTGATTTTGTAGTTCTTAAAAATATAGCTTTACAACTAAGGTTGTTAGAAAAAAATAGTCCAAATAAAAACCAAGACAATTTTAGAAAATCTACTTTTGAATCCTATTATAGTACTACAAAATGCATCTTAATAACTATATAGATAAATAGGAAGAAGAGAAAAAATCTCTTGGTTCAACTTTTGTTTGTTGACTTATATCAAAGATCTCTTTTAACATTATCTTGATATGGAAATTTCCTAACAAACAACTTTTTATTTTGAGTTTTCTATGTACTATTTTTTTTTAATCTAAATCACACTTCCTTGTGTATAAATTTATTGTCTAGCCCAATTGATATGAAAATTATTCAATCAACAAGAGCTAATTCAATTTAGAATGGTGAATAAATATAATATCAGCTTCCATCCTTTGTCTCTATGCATTCCATTTGGACCTCTACATTCTCTTCTAGTTGACCTATCTATTTCGTGTGCTGTTAGGATACATCTTTACTCTTATTGTAATAAGTGCAGGGTCTCCATGATCCTAGTTCAATAACACGTTAGTGTATTTTTACTTGCATCAACTACTTTATATGCAACAAGGAGGTTGTACCTAGGTTTGATCCACCCATCTGCATTTTCATAACTCATTTATGAGTGTGATAATACTTTACATGTAAGAGAGGTCCAAGTGACTAGCTGCACTTTTGGAGGAAAAAAGATAATTAGCCATGATGTTATTAAGGGTATAATGTTTGAGATGAAACAAGAAAACAAATACTTCACTTGGATAGAGCATTGGTATACATGATAGAAGTTAATATAAGTTGTATATGATCCAAGATAATTTTGTTACAATAATAGGTATTATAGTTATGGATCTCACATGCAATGAAATGTAGTTAAGAAAATGGTATACTTATTCTCTTGGATGGGCACTAAGCAGGATGACAATAGCCAAAGTCTCCAAGTATAGTGGTTGCAACAAGGTCACTTATTTTTCCTTTAGTATTGGACTTATATAGAGTTATGGTTATGGTTTTTAAGATGTTCGTTAAGAATTTTGGGACAACTTACCATTAGATTCTTGTGTATCACATTTACTTTATAATTTTGTAGCTTACTTTAGACAATATGTGTCCATTGTTCCATAAAAATAGAGGCCAATGAAATCCATAGGAGACCAATCATATTAGGTGATACTTCTTTGTTGGATGCTTAATGGATAAAAATCATTTGACTTCTAAGTAACTTTTACACCCAAGATATAATAGTTCAAATTTCTCATTCCAATGCTATTAAACTTAGCATCATCTTACCTCTTAGGTTTTATCATTGTATGGCATGATATGATAGTTTCATCTTATTTGATGCTTCTTTATTGGATGCTCAATGGTATATACATCGTTTGACTTGCAAGTAACTTCTACATGATAGTTCAAATTTCTCATTCCAATGCTATTAAACTTAGTATCATTTTACTTCTTAGGTTTTATCCTTGTATGGCTTGATGTGATCTTCTCATCTTATATGCTTAGTATTTTCTTACTACCCACTTAATATAATTTGGTATTTGGGTCCTACTTGCTTTATGGACCATTTTTCATTGCTTTCTCGCTTGCAATATTAAGCATATAAGAATAGTAAAAATATTTTTACTATTTCTTAAACATACATAGGTAAAGTGCACGTTGTTTAAAACAATCTTCTCATACAGTATTGCTTGATATGGAGACCATGCAAATTCAGGTATATTTACCATGCAAAGTATTCCAAGTGAACTTCCAAGTGAACTTAAGTGTGGTTTTGAGTCTAACCATTGATTTCTCTTTGCAGTATTGGCAATAAATGATAACAAATCTGTACAAGCCTCTTTAGAGTGTGAAAATGTAAATGTTCAACTTGGCTTGAACAACAAGTTTATTGACGGTGACTTTTTATGTATAATCTACCAATTTTGTCCAAAGTCCGTAGCCAATACCCCAGTCTATAAGTCAACAACCAAGATTGGACAACTAATCAGCTCGTAAAATACATGTGAAGAATTGCTCCGTCTTATTTGTGGGTAATTGATACTTTTATATGAGACTTCTTTCATTATGATTCAGTTCCCCCTTTCCCCCTATTTGATTATTCGACATGATTTCTCTTGAGTATTGGAGGTCCATTCCTCTTTCCTTGCTCTTAAGGAAAGGTAAAGAAAAGAAAGAAAATGCTCCGGGCATTGCCTATATACAAGCCACGCCTATATTCTATCCCGGAGAACTAAACTTCAGAGATTAACTGGATTTGCCGAGTAATAAGATAAAAGGCGACCGCCCATTCCTCTTTCCTTGCTCTTAAGGAAAGGTAAAGAAAAGAAAGAAAATGCTCCGGGCATTGCCTATATACAAGCCACGCCTATATTCTATCCCGGAGAACTAAACTTCAGAGATTAACTGGATTTGCCGAGTAATAAGATAAAAGGCGACCGCGTAGGAAAAATGAAGGATGGGAAGACCCCATCAAGCCGTACAAGGGAGAGACAAAAAAGACAAAAAAGGTAACATGGGGCTAAGCCCCAAATAGAGTAATAGAGTATGTGTATAATGGGTCGAAATCTAACTTCAGTCCTCTCCTCCAAGAGGGAAGGACCAGAGAACCAAAGCCGAAACGCACGAGGAAGCGGAAGAGTTTTTACCTCCGGGAAGGGCAGCAGAGCCCAAGAGCAAACGATAAGTATTGACCTCGAGAAGAAGGGCTTTTCTTCGAGAGCCTTAACTCGTAGACGTCGAAGGGAAGCGGAAGGAAGACGGAAGAAGAAATTTCGACGACGGAAGAAAGAGAAGAGGAAAGGAGAGGAGAGAGAGAATAAGAGGAGCAGATCAAACAACCAGAAACAGAGAAAGCATATTGAAATTCTCGAGAGGGAACGGGCGATTGGATGGTAGTCACGATGGCAGGAGATATCGAGGGTGCTCTGCAGAGTGCGGCGAGCATTAGCGATCAGAAACAGAAGATCGATCAGTACAAGCTCCTTTTGTCGTCAATAATCTGTACCAACAATGTCGCTCACTCCAAAGCTTTCATCGATCACAGTACGTCAATATGGCATCTTCTGTCCGTTCTACTTTCCGCGGCTTTATCTAATTCTGCTGGCGTCGTCGTTGTTCCTCGAGTCTCCTGTTCTCCCGCCTCTGTGATCGAAAATAGTCTTGAATTTGAATGTTTGCCTTGCCCTACCGTCTGTCTCCTACTGGTCACGTGTATCATCTGAGTGGTAATGTGCGGAACTATCGCATCTTTAGTTGCCATTAGTGTAGTCTTCATCATCTATCCCTCACAAGTCGCAATTCATGTTCAGAAACTTGTTTCGCACCCTTCCTCACCAAGTTTTCGCACAGCTACCCCACGTGTAATTGACTACCAGATAAAGGATGTTCATCGTTTTCTAAATAATTCAAATTCAAGATGCGAAAACTACGAAAACTACGAAAACTCGAGAAAGCTCAAGATTCTGTCCATGATTTCCCATAGAATCGAGGCCCTCTTCATGTCTTAGGCAGAAAATCAGAGCTAAGTGTAGAGGAGCACCTAAGGTTAATTCATCAGGTCAAAACCCTCCTACTATTTTCTACCTATATCACTTGTTATGTTGAACTGATTAATCAGAATGTTGTATCGTTGAATTACAGTGAATGATCAGTATCATTGTACTCTCTGCATGCGCATTCTTTTCGCTCCAGGTTGTCTTCGTCAATTCCACTTACAAACATGATAGGATCTTCGTCAATTTTCCTGACCTGGAGGTTTGTTTGCATCAACAGTGGTTACAGACGAGGTACCACTTGTTGCATCTCGGCAACTCCTTCAGGTTTTCGCTCAAGATCTGAATAAGCTCGAGCCCGAGGCTCACAAGGAGATAGCACAGTATGCGTTGGCGCAAATACAGCCTCGTGTGGTTTCATTTGAGGAGCAGGTACCTGGTTTTGGAAGGTTTTCAGGCGATTATAGGTGTTTTGGATCCAGCTAAATGCAACTACAGATTATCTTTGGACGTTTTGTCCAACCCTAAGAGTCATCGAAATGTCCCCTTTTGTGCATGCAGCCTTGCTGGAAATCGGGTCACGTAGTGGTGTGAAGGTTTTGTGACTCCAAATGCCCTCAAAGGAGCCTGCAGAATACTGAACCTCTTGCACGACGTTATCCGCAGGTATCCATAATTCGAGAGGGATTAGCTGAGTTGTATGTAAATGAGGAACAATGGTCTAAGGCCGCTCAAATGCTTAGTGGCATCGACTTGGAATCCGGTATTAGGTGAGTAAAGATCTATGTTGTTTTCTATGGCAGGGTTTGACTATAAGTTCTGGTGGAGCTCCGCGTCTAATGTATCAACTATTGCATCCTATTTGTTTGTATTAGTAACTTAGTTACCTTCACTTTGATAACTCTTATCCTCTACTCTAGTAGTTGATTTACCTTCTACTGCTCTTGCTCAGTAATAATGTATAGATGCCTGATTGTACTACAGGATGCTGGACGACACGTATAAGCTTGCAAAATGTGTGAAAATTTCACTTTTGTACTTGGAGGTAGGATTGTAAACTTTTTATTCCTTGTGAAATGTATTCATGTCGAAGAATTACGTTAACTAGCCTTGTAGAGGGTAAGTAAGTAAGACGGGTCTCGATTGCTTCAAGCTGTTAGATAATATTATTGTTGAAAACCGGATCTTTAAAGAGTGGGCGAACATGTGAGATGTAGCGGTGGTTGATGGAACGTAGTAGATTGTCAGAGAACTTACGCCTTCTCTCTTCTTTTCCTGGTTAAGAATTCCTGTGCTTAAATTTTTTTCAAGGTTCTAAATTCGTTACAAGCTGTTGTTCCATTACATGATGTGGTGCCCTGGATTTGAACAGGATGACGATGCCATCAACGCAGAAACGTACATAAAGAAAGCATCGTTCCTGGTCAACAATTGCAAAGATGAAGCACTAAATCTGCAGTATAAGGTATATGGACGTGACTTTGGCAGTTTTGATGTTCTGAAGCTTTCCTAGATTGAATTAGTTTTTACATACCCAATACGATGTGTCTCACTTTGGACAGCGTGTGTTCTTTTATGTTTGATAGGTGTGCTATGCCCGAATCTTAGACTTGAAGCGCAAGTTTCTAGAGGCTGCCCTTCGCTACTACGAACTTTCACAACTTGAAAAACGTGAAGTTGGTGGAAGGTGTGCACCTAGCAAATCCAGAGAGTTAGGTTTATCAATGTCGAGCAGAAAATTCATGTTTGCAATGCAAGGAATCGAGTCATTCTACCGCTTCTTACTTGTGGAGGCCTTGTCTACTCTCAGGAGTTGGCTATTTGATGTTTTAAACATCCTGTAGCTGGTCCAACTGTGGAAGCTCCATCTTAAGTGTGCGTTTCGATATCAGATGGTTCCTTCTTGATACATAATATGAGATGCTCGTTGAAAGATCTTCCCAGAAACAACTATGTCAGATGAGAAATAAGAGTATGGAGGTTGTAATGCTTTCAGGCGCATAGATGAAGACGAGTTGCAACAGGCCCTCACTGCAGCGGTTACTTGCACTATTCTTGCAGCTGCTGGTCCTCAGCGATCTAGAGTATTAGCAACTCTTTACAAGGTGACCTGCGCAAACCGCTGTCTTCTAGTCTCGATGTCGCCACGTCACATACTTTTACGAATTGCAAACATGTCTCCAAGTATGGACCTTTTAATCTGGTCGGGATTTAATGTGTTCTTGTAACCAGTTAATCTACTTCACATTTTATAGTCTGCCACTGTTAAGATTATGGTTGTGTGGAATGCAATATTTTGCTACAACTGAGAAAAATGTTGAAAAGCTGAAAGATAAGTATTGACCCTTCTTTCCATTTCAGGACGAAAGATGTTCTAAGCTCAAGATCTATCCAATCTTGCAGAAGGTATGTTTTAGACTGAAATAATCTCGTATCCCTTTCATCAATGGATTCATGAGATGACTTATACCGATGATATCTTAGCATATGCTAGCCACAAATTATCTGGCCTAGCATATTCTTGTCGGCGCTGTGTTCATGGGGGAAGCATACTCTAAACAAGTGAATTAGTGAATTAGTGATTTGCAGCTGACGTGTATCACTTTGGGGTTCTGGCTTGTTCAACAGGTCTATCTTGAGAGAATATTGAGAAAACCGGAAGTGGACGCCTTTTCAGAGGAACTGAAACCTCATCAGGTACTTTCATCGGCAATTAAGTATCTCTTCTTACTTTTCATTATCCACTTCACTATGGAGATGGCGAGTCGAACTTCGAGCTGTCCTCAATTAAGGGTTTCTCACGTGTAATGCATGGGAGTGATTGTCACACTCTTGCTTGGCTATTGCTTTGTGTACAGAAAGCACTTCTACCTGATAATTCCACTGTGTTGGATCGGGCAATGATTGAGCACAATCTCTTAAGTGCAAGCAAGCTCTACACGAATATAAGGTTATGATCCCTGGTTGCTTGCTCGCAGTTGCAAATGTTCTCCCCACACAAAGAAAGAGATGAGGTTGTTATAGCTAACCGTTGCCGTGTGTATCCTCCTGCAGCTTCGAAGAACTTGGTGCCTTGTTAGGTATCGGTCCTCAAAAGGTGAGAACCCCTTTTGATCTGGTTTTCTTCTCTTTCATACCTTGCTTTGTAGAACGCAATCCATCTACTCAACCCTGCCCAGATTATAGAGCTAGCTGCATGAAGTGTCTTGAGCCATGCGGAGTAGAGGTTGTCGATATTTCCTACTCACAAAGCAGCATCTATTTAGCTCAAAATGAGCACATTTTACTTACTGCTCGCTGTCTACACGACAGGCGGAGAAGATTGCAGCTCGTATGATCTCTGAAGATCGCATGCGGGGCTCAATTGATCAAGTGAGGAATTCCCTGTATCTCGTGACATCTCCGTTTGCATATAATTTTTGTTTGAAACTACCCCTCACATGTGGCAAGTTCATATCACTGATGTAAGAGTCTTAAGAGTCTCATGTGCTCTGTTCTACTTGCAATGTTGTTGCTGTAAGTATCTTTTTGCTCTCGTAGATTCGTTTTCAGAAGTTCATGAGCCGGAGATAGTCCCGTAGTATCGCTTGCACCAAACATAGCGCTGGCCTATAATTGAGTAGATTGAGTGTTCAATAGGCATTGGTGCTGTGACCGTATAGCAGCCTCAGATTCGTATTTGTTGGCCCCGTATTTCACTGTAGAGTGAAACCCCCTGTTACGCGCAAGTGAGTCATCGTGCCATAGGACTGTGAAATACTTTCTTGTGATCATGACCCTGTGATATTTGAAGGTGGAAGGTGTAATTCACTTTGAAAATGACATCGAAGAACTGCAGCAATGGGATCAACAGGTTTGTATCACTCCCTGAGACGTTCCGTATTCGCTACTAGTTTAGTACTATGTTTGCCGACGATTTGAGCCCTTGCAGGAAGTATGCGCAAGAATTTGGAACGCATTTGATCTCTAGACAAACTTCTTCGTGAACGGTTCTACTTTCTAGACTTTTGCATGACATGTCATCGAATTTGATGACAAGGTTGAACTTCTTCTTCTGAGCACTGGGGTATCTTCTCTGCAGATTGTCAGCATATGCCAAGCGTTGAATGATGTTCTGGACAGTATGGTGAAGAAGGGGATGCCCGTGGCTGTGTGAACATATTGCGTCTGCATCTTTCTTAGTTGTGAATAGACAACTTACAATTTTGCTAGGGTTTTCAAGCAGTCAAAGCTTCAAGATATAGGGGCTTCACCCATTTAGGATGTGTACTATATCACATGTCGTGAGCAGGAGTTGATGTACTCACTCGTGTCGCATGAAGGCATTGTTATTGACATTAAAAAAGAATTGGTTGGTGTGACACAAGCTTGTAATATGACCAAGTCATGGGAAGTTTATGTCTTGAATTCTTTGTAAGTTAAACTTGTCATTTGGGTGCTTGCTCTTGTCTCTTCCACGTTATAAGCTGCTGTTCAGAGGTTGTCAGGGTCCGACTGCCAAGCGACAAATGGGTAGGATCAAGAGGATGACTTACTCAGGGGTCTTCCACGGAAAGCAGAGCTTCTATTGCTGATGGTATTGAGAACTTGTTTACTGAAGCTCTTCTTGGTCAATTAGTGTCCGCTCATTTTGGTCGGTAGTTCCGGGATTTTCAATAGAAGACCAAAGCCAAACCTTCATTTTACGTGTTGTGCTTACTCTGTGGGTACCTGCCAGAAGTCCATCCCCGGATATTAGCTATCCTTCAGTGTAGATCTATGCCAGCTCACTGAGGAGTGATTAACTTATTGTGGGGCTTCCTCAGAGTATGCATTCATGTATATGCACTACTCAGGAGATGATCAGAAGTAAAGCAGATTGTATGTTAGATGCCAAGGATTCCATTGCCTATTTCCGGAAGCAGGCATTTGAATCCCGAGTCTCCCGTTTTCATGTCCTTGATTCCTTGATTCCATGATTGTCCTCTCCCTCTTTTCCTTTCTCTAGCAGATGTATATCCTTTTTTGTCATCTCTAAGCTATTTATGGAATCTCACATGTTACATATTGTAGTGGACAACGTATGGTAGTGTTTGCACGCTTTGGATGACGTCATACCTCCAGGATATAGATTGTCATTCTTGTGTCTTGCCCTTCAGGTTGTACTAATAAATACGAATTACCTATTTATTAGAACATTGCGGATATACGTCGGAAGCAACAGCAATACATGCGACTGATGTTGGATCTTTGGCACAATTCCTAGATCTTCGCTTTGAAGGGGAGTAGAGTACCTTATCTCTATAAGATCTTACAGAACTTGCTCCCCAAGCATCTCTTGAATTGATTGCTGTTGCAATGGCTTGGAATCGGTTGAAAATTAAGATCTGGTTGAGACGTGTTAGAGCTCTATACAAAGAAGGAATTGGACCATCTGATAACCGTCTGGTAACGTTCCATTCATGGCAATCCCAACATCTATTGCTTTGCTCCAAGTACACAGGTATTTGGATATACAGCCAAGCTTCCAGGCAAATTGGGCACATTAACACGAAGGCAAAGAACCCCAGCATAACATCAGCCAATTAACCTCAAATTAACAGACTGTTGTGTGTTTCATGTTCAACCGCCGCGCAGGGATGGATGTACCACCTTCGGCTGGTTCAACGAACGTATCACTAATTTCTTAGGCCATTCAAGGAAACAGGCCTGAATGTGAGGAGGAAGTGTCTGGAGATCATTGAAGTTTGATATCTTATCCAGACACTTGGAAAAATCAGATTCCTACTTTTGGTGACGAGAGATCCTTTGAACCTCTTCCACATGAACAACGACAATCTTCTCATGATGATCGTACGAGAGCCTTGTTACTTTCATAGGTTAGTCACGTTCTCTGGCACACATGAGCCCTGCTTGCTCGCTGTTCACTATATCACCCCTTGTACTAAATGAACCCGTCTATTA
Source organism: Lunularia cruciata (assembly GCA_948567375.1). Classification (NCBI taxonomy): domain Eukaryota; kingdom Viridiplantae; phylum Streptophyta; class Marchantiopsida; order Lunulariales; family Lunulariaceae; genus Lunularia; species Lunularia cruciata. The sequence goes on along the minus strand of OX419757.1, from coordinate 63,235,509 downwards.
CCTCTCCATCTCCTTCCTTTAGTTGGAAGCGAGGTGTCCGGCATTGAAGACACCAACTTGTTCGTGCTGCTCATACGAAATGCTTCTCTACTACTGATATTCCACAACGCGTTCAGCAACTTAAAATGGCGGACGAGGATCAGGAACCACCCCGGTAGCAAGATATTACAAAACTAATCTCTTTGTGTCTGTTATCTACAGAGCGACAAAACCCACCTTACTGATCTTCTCTGCATCTACCTATCAGATTACCATACAGAACAGTTTCAGACTTGAAATGTATTTGACAATGGTGCCTACACCATTGTGAACAGTTCTCCACAAGCGTTTCTTCACACCATTCACATCAATAGACCCTTCTGCTCCTACGCCGCAAGCTTCAGTATAGGGTATGAACAGATTAACAAACGGTTATAGTGGTGAAAAAGCGTGATTTGAAGCAGTACCTCTTTTTCCTACAATTTTGGCATACGACACTAGAACCTCTATGAGCTTCTTTGGTAATCCTCATTATTGTCATGTCCACTTCCTTTTGTCAAGCCAGCTCTGTATGAGACCTTTTGCTAGTCCTCAAATAACGTCATGTCCACTTCCGTGGACGAGGTGTTCACGACAAGTTGTTCAAGCTTTAGTTATCTCCGATGATTGAAGATGGGTTCGAAGGTTGAGTGCCGCAGTGACACCCTCAAGGATATACAACTGTTTTTCACACACTATTCCCATATTTGTGCTTTGTTGTTACATGATTCTTAAATGCTATGGCACTCCCAAGGCAATTCATGCTATGTAAACCCTGGAGTCCCAAAAGAAGAGGATTTGTCGTTACAAAAGGGGGTTTCCATTACCAAAACGGCCATACTCTCACATTCACATTCTTCCTTCATAGCAGCGGATATGACATAATACGCCAAATAGAGGTCCACGATCTACACCTGCATTCGTCATGTCATTCCAAGACATAAGATAGCCTTACGCGCCTCTCACGATGACGCCATAATCTCTCAACCAAGACACCTCAACCATAGATTTCTGCAAATGATGGATGTCATATCTGCAGGTTTGTTCATCGTGTAGATTCCACTTTTACACCATCGTAGAACTTACTCATAGTATATGCGAATTTCAATATGAATCAATATGAAACATGGCAACTGATAGCTATCTACTGTTACAGTTTAGGGTTTAGGGTTTACCCTAAACTCTGCACCCCTACTTTCTTCTCATTTTGTGGTTGCTGATAGGTCGGTTTTGGAGACTTATGTGATAGAGGTGGAGGGAGGATCCTTTTCTCTCCAGACGTTATTGCGGCAGACGAGAGATAGTCTATCCCCACGAGCACGAGAGGATATTCCACCGTTTGCTTCATTATCGTCAGATTGGACTAGAGGTTTACAATATTCCTTGATGGAGCGACAGTGTGAGCATACGCTACATTCTCTCTTAGTTGACTCGTCCATTCCTCAGGCTACTAGAGCATGTCTACGCTCTTGCTCCGGCAAGGGTGCAAGCTCTTGGATCCTAGCTCGACCGTGCATTAGGGCTTTCCGACTCACACCAGCTACTTTCTCTACAGCGATGAGATTTCGCCTAGGTTTGGTCCACCCATCTGCATCTTCATTACTCACTTGTGAGTGTGGCTCTACACTAGATGCAGCAGCGGTCCACATGACATGGTGTCCTTTTGGAGGACAGAGGATAGCTACCCATGATGCCATTAGAGACATAGTGTTTGCTATGGCACGAGAGAGTGGATACTTGGCTTGGAGGGAGAGTTCGTATGCCTTGCAGACGACACGTGTCAGGGCAGACTTATACTTGGTCCGAGATGATCAGGTGATAGTAGCGGATGTTGTGGTTACGGACCCTACACGTGATACAGTTTCGGAGGGAGTGATTACCCACCCCCTGGATGGGCAGCGAGTGCAGCAACAAGTCGCAAGGTCTCCAAGTATAGGGGCATGCAGCGAGGTCACCTCTTTGTTCCTCTAGCCTTGGATTTATATGGAGCGATGGACACGGCATTTGACACATTTGTCAGGGAGTGCACGAGAGCTTATCATATTAGGCGTCAGGGGTACCACTCTCACTCTCATACTTTGTATCATATTTTAGACAGCGTGTGTCCATTGCTCTACAGAGGCCGTGGCTGGTGCAATCCATAGGAGAGCAATCACATTACGTGATGTTTCTTCGGATGCTCCAGTTGTGTGTAGACCGTTCGACTTGCAGAGCTCTAATATCTTAGGTGCGGTAGGGCAGATTTCTCATACAGACTCTATTGGGGCTTAGCCCCATGTTACCTTTTTTTTCTCTCCCTTGTACGGCTTGATGGGGTCTTCCCATCCTTCTTTTTTCCTACGCGGTAGCCTTTTTTCTTACAGTTTGAGTTAAAGGAGAACAAGGCAAATTAAGAAACATCGTAATGTATATGTTGGCTATTCCTTTTCATAAACCCATCTCTGCACCGGAAATTAAAGTATCCGACCATTACACATAATCGACGGAAACTGAAAATCGATTGTCTCTACTGTTGTTTACTTCTCAGTCATTAAATGACAGAGAAAGTAAACAACAGCATTATGAGAAGTAAACAACAGTAGAGACAGAAATGATAGTATTCGATAAAAAAGCACTGATTAATATTGGGGGGAATGCGATCGGTCCCGTAAAGAGTCTATCGTTAAATCTTCTCTTCCATTCTTTCGGAACCAAAGATAATGATAAGTTTCTTACTAAAATCTTGAAGCTTCCTCCCTGCTCTATTACATCATCTCTTCATATGTGTCTATTGGCATTCAATGCCTTGGGTGTGAGAACCTACACAAAGTCTATGGAATGGTTTGCCGTTTGATGATTACATACTTCTTCAGCAGGCAACTTATATGCAATTGGAGACGTTAGTGCTACCTCGTAAGAAGTGATCTTCGATTATTGCAAGTAATATATGAGCACCTTGACGATTGTCAGGACAAGACATCATTCGAACTCGATTCGGACTTCTTCTAACAAGTTCCTATGCACTCCAAATGCTCCAGTTCCTCAATCACACGGCCTGCGTGATTCGTTTGTTTTCCACATTTAGTCTCATCAATTGGAACAACGATAGTTGGTCCTCCTAATTTGTCCGAGTTTGAAGTTGATAGACTATGAGTTAAAACCTGTTTGTACTAACGATATCAAGCTGCTACTATTCTAGCATTCATGCAGAAAAGTTTATTTAATTGCTTGTAAGGAGTAACACAGAAGTAAAATTTGTGGAGCCTATAATCTATATCTCAAGGACCAACCTGTTCCAACTGTTGTTACTTTTATATTCGGTGCTCCACCTAGATTGAGGTTAGTGGGTCGTTTATTGCATCGAAAAGGTTCCTACTTGCAATCTCTCAAGATCAAACATCAAAACTGCCATATGTTGGACAGGCAAGAGATCACAATATCAATTCATTCTTCTGTAGAAATGAAATCAGTTTACATCTCCCTTGACATATGGTAATTAGATCCCACCTATTACTATGTCTTTTCTCCATACTCTCCGATACAACTGATGATGATAGTTCAGAAGAATTTGAAGTGATGGAGTGTTAATAGAACACTGCAGAACACTAATTAACGATTGAAAGAAGAACACTAATTATCGATGGTTAGTGAACTTAAAGAATTGACGTGGCTATGAAATCGATTGGACATAAATTATTCGATGGTAAATGAGAGTAAAGATATACCTCGACCGAGAGATGCTCTTATAGAGTTTCTCTACTGGGAAAACGAGAGTAAAGAAAAAACTTTGATCGAGAGTACGGAGATGCTCTGACGAGTTTCTCTATCAGCAATTTCAGTGAGTAATAGTTGTACAGATGTAATGGATCTCATCGACTAGTAGTGCCTATTTTCAAGCTTTATAGTTCCGGATACTTAAACGAATATTACATATACATGTGCAGGACGGATTTACTGCGGTGAGTCTATAAGAAAAACTAGCCCGTGTATTATTTAAGAGTGACTTAGGTCCATGAATTCTATGATTATTCTTTCTTATAGACCCACTGCAATAAAATACAATTGTATGTAATATCAGTTAAAAAATACAGTGTTGTATTAGCTTAAGTTTCTGGAATGGGAGAGTTTGAACATAAGATCCAGTGAGCTTTGCAAAATGTACAAGACCATTAGTCACTGAAATCTCTGAAAGATAAACTATGTCATATAATTTCCTTATTCTCGATCGAAATCATTTTTTTGGCTCTTGTGCTCTCTATATAGAAACTCTATGAGACCATTTCTTTACCCTCTATCGAGATGATTGGTTTATCTTGTCTTGATAAAGAAACTCTATGAGACTATTTATTTACTCTCTATCGAGATTATCTTTCCACCCTCACTACCATCGAATGATCAATGTTTAATAATTGATTTTATAGTCATATTACATCACTCCTTTATTTTCACTATCGATTGATTATCAATGTTGTTCTACTCTCGCTTGCTAAGAAGTGTTTTGCACTGTTTTATTAATACTTTAACACTTCAAATTCTTCAAAATTATCCTCATTGGTTCGTGTCGAAAGATATGGACAGAAGACATATTAATTTGTGGGATTAGTTAAAATGTCAAGACAGAAGTAAATTCGTATCATCAAGAAAAAGAAACGAATTGATATTAGCTAACTCTTACTGTCTAATATGTGATTAGATTATGATACATGATCTCGAGAAATTGAGAATAGGAAACTTTCGATGCAATAAACGATTCACTCACCTCAATGTTGGTGGAAAATTGAATATAAAAGTATCAGCAGTTAGAGAAGATTGGTTCTCGATACATAGATTATCGGCTCCACAAATTTTTCTACTACGTAATTGCTTTCTACGGGCTACATATGAACAAGCAATTAAAGAAATTTGTTTTAGCAAGCAAGGATTATAAGTGCTGAGACAGTACTAGGATTGGAGTTATATCGAGATTTTAACTCATCACCTATCAACTTCAGAGTAGAGAGAATTTAGGAGGACTAGGTATCGTAGTTCAAATCGATGAGACTAAATAATGTATGATAAAGGCAACCTTGGCCTAACAATAGTCAAGATCCTCATACATTGATTGCAATTATAAAATCAAAGATCATATCCTACAAAATAGCATTATATAATTTGTTTGTCGAAAAGCATATAATGTGCTTGCTCAAGGAGGATATAACCATCAAACGGTTGATCATTAAGTAGAATTTGTGTTGGATAAAGGTTCTCTCCCACTCGAAGTATTAAATGCCAATATAACATATGAAGATTTAACAGAGCAGGGGCGGAAGCTCTCAGATCTCAATAAGCAGAGCAAGGAGTAAGCTTTCAGATTTTAGATGACATGGAAGAAACACTAGAAGGAAAAAAAAATCATTATCTTTGAGTACGAAATAAAGGAAAAGATTAGATTTTAGTAAGAGGAGTTTTACAGGATTTACTGTATCTCTGCAGGGATGATTAATCAATGATTGTTTGGTCGAATTTTACCATTTCTATTTTCACTTTTAGTTTACGTCTCAGTCATTTCCGTGTAATGATCGGATTCTTTAGTTTCCGGCGCAGTGTGGGCCTACAAGAAAGAACAGCCAATTCTTCAAGTGCGTGAGATAAAGTAGGTCTTCTTCAAGGATACATGGTTGCCTTGGGATCTGGATTACATACAACCCGTCAAAAACGAGAAAAGCATCTACTTCGAGTTCTTATTAGCTTCGATGAGTAGGATAATCTTCCTACTCGGATGAAAGATGGAACATCATCGTTAAGTCGAAGTAAATTCTGAAACTATGTCACGAAATAAGTAACTACCGGTACACTTTCATTTGTCACGTCAGATATAGGAAGGACCAGATAGACCTGCTTGAGGTTTTCTGCAGTATCTGGTTACTTTGACATAAGCAACCTCTACAATCTAGATATATGAGGCTGGATGTACAGGGTGAAGACGATTTCTGACTGTCTATTTCTGAAGCTTTTGTCCTTAACTCAAGACCCAATCTGCTCTATAAAGTGATACTCACGAACCAGAAGTTGACGCTGAAAGTACTTTCCAATGCTAAGGATGCAATGCACCTACCGCAAGATTGGTGTGTATATCTGGATGTGGAATAATGTGTTCCTTTTTTTCTTGTCCACTGGTACTTTAACGGACGAAATTCATTTCCACGATCAGAGGATATACTGAGGTTGTTAAAGAAGAACTTGGTGTTCACGCAGTCCTTTATTGACGACTCCTTAATACGAGTAATTAAGAGCAGGCATCATTCATCAATTACCATTCAATCAGCTCCAAATCTCCTTATGCGTTGTTTATGTGGGTTCTCTGAAACGTTTCTATATCAACTCTATGCACCCATAAAATACCAACCAGTCCTTCTCAAAGAGAGCTGAATAAAACGACACTACATTCTGCAGTCATAAGGTCCAAAATTTCGATTGGGGATTTGCACACGTTTATCTCACTTTGCAGTCTGAGCACACAATGTACTGTCTCAGTTGTTCTGCACATTGTTGGAAGCCGTGTAAGCAGGATAAGATCGTGTTCCATGGACTGTGTACTGTATATTATGATTCTTCATCTGTCAGAATCTGGTGAGGAAGCTGCTTGAATCTACGACTGACTGCTCAACTTAATCGTAGATCTGGGGCAATAGACCGAGGGATATAAGCTGCAATCCTGCAAGACTATACAAATCCAGATCCTGCAGAATATCTCGCTCTAATATTTCGATTTCACAGACCGGTGAAATCGAAATTTGTCTCTTAACTTCTTCATTTCCACTTGAATAATCAAAATGTCATGCCTCGGTCGAAGCTGCTTCTAGACTACAATGAATCCCTCGGCTTTATAATTTATCAGGCAGTTAGTTTCTTGGTACAGTAACTTCTATTAGATGGAGAAAGAAGCCAAGTGGAACCCACTTCAAATAGGCAGGCAACAGGTGACAATCATGTCAAAAGCTCAAAAGAGAAAGATGCACTGAAGGCAAAAGCGGAAGTTCCATCGCTCCATCATTGTGTATCTTTCCCGCTCGAAAAGAACATTTCCTCACTTTGATTGAGCTTCTTGAGGAACATGAACTATTTCACCACTCCTACTCAATTGATGTCCATCGGTAATTGGAAAGAGACTATCATGGAGGAATTGATATCATGCTAATCATGGTTATATACGTGGGTTCAAATGATATTTGCGTCGATGACAAGCAAACGAAACACAACAATAGAGGTAGAGGCATAGCAATAAGAATTAAGGGTATGGATACCTTTAAACCTTCGTAGGTTTTGTTCCCCAGAATCAAGTGTGCTATCAAATGTTCAAAATGTTCAAAAGCTATCAATTCCCTTCAACAGGGAATTGAGAGTCAAGCTTAGTTATGAACTTCGTACAAATGTTAAGGGTTTAATGTGCACGAAAGCATTTGAAATCATGCACTTATACATGTGGCCCATCCGCTTGAGCAACTTGGGAGGCTTGCTTGCTTACCACGTGGCATACTTAAGCCTCGTGGTGAGACATGACAGGCCAAGATCAGCAAACCAAGTGGGTAGACTAATCTTGGCTGGTCAGCCTAAATTTTCTGGATTCTGGTAGGATGTCTCTGACGCCGTGGAATAACGTGTCTGCTCTGGAGTCCTTGGCCCGTGGGTCCCACAAAAGCGGGTAGAGAATGCTGACATGAAACTTCCTGGGGAGGCTTCTGTAGCCTCCAGTGCCCGTTACTTTTGCCCGTCACCGCAAGGTTGTAGGAGAATTGTTCCATGTACAGTAGCATCTGTGACGAACATCTTAACTAATATCTTCGTTGCAGTAAGATAGATTTCTCAAAGGTAATGAGAAATCTAAAGAATGGGGGCTTCTCTTGGGGGTTTAGGGGTCCATAAATCACAGTATATCTTTCACGGGTAATCCCTAAAAGTGTTAGGGGTAGCGAGGCGAGGTACAGGGGAAATATCCGTAGCTATATAAAATTTGATGGGATAAGAAAAATGCGATCCATAAACTTTTATGAGATTATGAGAAATCTATAGAATTTAAGGAATAAAAGTTCTCTCGAAAATTTCACCTATAAACTGTTTTCTCTAAAATGTTAAAATTTAACAGCAGCGTGCATAAACGAGCTCGATTCTTTAAGCGGGTACGTACCGAAATCCTAAAAGATCCATAAAATTGACAACTGAAATGCATCTAAGATTGGCATTGGGGGGTTTGGTCCCATTTTACTTCGAAAATTTTACCCTTCGTGAGCGTGAGCATGCCTTTGATAACCGTTTCACCTGATGGAGGTGCAAATCCAAGTCCATCATCGTACATATTTCTTTTCTATGTTACCTTATGTCAAAGGGAATGTCATTTCACCTTTGGTTTGAGATTGCTTCTTTTCATTTGTCTTTCAAAGCCATATTTCCAAGTTTTTTGCTTGAGTGGTTATATGATACAAAATGACTTACCAAATTCACAAGTAATTTTCAAGCAAAATTCTCAAAAATTATGCTTGTTAAATAAGTTATGTATAAATTGATATTTATAAGTTAACTGGTGGTGGTAAGACCCATTCCATTATGTATCATCTATAGAGGTTTAGTATTTATGCGTTCATAGCGCATGTTGCGATAAACACTATCGAATCCTCTCACGCTTCGCTCCGATCCAGCCAAGACACCATCCACTCCCTCTCCCTAATGCTTTGTATATTGCTCTTAAGCTCGATGTTTCTCTGGTTCATGGTTCCTACCCGACTTTCTATTTCATATACTTAATCGGTCGCGTCTTGCTTGTGGTTACACGATATATATTAGTTCTCTGCAGATGTTACTCATGCTTGTGGTCACACGATAACCTTATTTAGCTTGTTAGTTTCACTTTATTTCCATTTCCTGAGTTGCTATTCATTTCGATTTGGACACATTCATGCTTATATTTCATCTGCACTTCATATGCACTTAGTGGGTTCTGGATCTTCCGTTCGAAGAACGGCTTCTGCTCTCATTTCCATATGTACCATCTATAACGCGAATAACTGGGAATCCAAAGATTTACTTGCGTTCACTTATACTTGCAAAACTTCAATGGAAACAAAAGATAAGCAACATACCATCCGTGAAATTTTACAAACATCTGTTTTAGCTTAATTCTTTTAGTGGTCAGCTCAGCTGGTTCAATCTGGACCCGAAACATACGAACTTGCTGATTTGGTGAAGATGCTGAATTTTATGATGAACGTTACGGACATATCTTTGGTGTTCCATCCTCTCAACATGGATGTACAGAAAATTGGATACACCAAAAGATATTTCGTAACTAAATCTCCATCAATGATTGACCAACTCGAACGGTTATTGCTGTTAACATGTTGGCTCGTTGGATAGCCTTATTAGCGTAGTGGATGGTTATTAAGATCTCATTAGCTGAATTGGGAGATGGGTGAGAAGAGAGAACAGCGTAAGGCCATCCTATGAGGATATATCTGAAAAGGTCTTCTCCTCAGCAAGGACAGAGATTAGGAATTTTCTAGGTGACTGGCAAAAAGGGGTTCGAACGACGGGTGGATACCGACGTCAACTCTCCGTTACCTGAGCCTAATTAGGGCACCACCTGACACGTGTGTCCAGGTGGTCCCTAATGCTATTTCGTTGACGTAAGTGCCCTAGCCGTGGAATCAGCTCGGTGACGGAATATCCCCTCATCTCCGAAGATGCCCTCCGCTCCTCCACCATCACAAGTTCTTCATTTAGGAAAAGCTGGAAAGTGCAATGCTTGTCCTCAATTTCCACGGATCTGTTCTAGTGAGCTGCTACTTCGATTTCTTTCCCGATTTTGAGTAGCTTACTACCCCAGGTCTGCTCAACCCTCTATCTCCGCACACTTTGAAGCCCTCACGTGACAGTTTCTCGTTGTCAATATCTCCGATTTGCGCTATGGCCACTACCGTCGACGCTCCTCCCGCTACCGTGATCGACAAGATCAAGTTGGAGCTCGCTCTGCTCGATCAGATCAGGTTCAGATCTGCTTTCTTCTATCAGTTTTTCTTCTGTCGATCGCGCAGTTTGTAGTGCATAGATCGAGTTTAGGATACACGGATGGATTTAATGGCTGTTGATTAATTTCCGAGTTCTTTGGATGGTGCACGTGAGGGATGAAGGTTACCCAGATGGCTGTGATATATGAGGTTGTGAGTTGTCGGATAGAGTAGTCAATTTTGCGTGGTGGAATGTGAATGATTTTGCTACGAGTACGTGTGGAGTCTGATTGAGGAAGTTCGGGAGCGCAAGCAGGGGAGTCGTTATGGAACTGTAGTTGGCGGGGTGGTATGATTTCAGCTTTGGAGTTGCATTGCTATTGAAGGTCATGCTTGAGTGATGAGAAATGCTCTGGGCACTCTGTCCTTTTTATCTCTAATCGGGTTTGATTACAAGGTTGCCGATGAGATCGTATCCCTTTGTAGAAGTAGCTGATATGCACGAGTAGAACTGTTGAGAGTGTTAGCTCAGCGATGGTGGCTTGAATTCGAATTGATCTCGTGTCTTCGCGCAGCGCTGAAGAGAAAGCTGGATTCGTCAACTTGGTCGAACGCTACCTCAGGTAAAAACCGGTGGTTACTAGGACTGGAATGCAATAATATATCAAGCACGAAATCACTTGCAGTTTCCAATTGGACATGGTGACATTTGGTCTGTTCTGCGTGCAACATTCTATTCTGACCATCTCTCGTTCTTTGATTACAGTAAGAGTGGAGATGACATTGTTTGGGACAAGATCAAGCCCCCAACCGATGAGGTTGTTGTGCCATATGACAACTTGACTTCTGTGTCTGGCGGTAACGATCTGCCTCTCAATGCGCTACTGGTTGTTGCGGATGAATACTGTGTCAACAGGGGTGGTATGGCTTTTTGTAATTGCCTACGTTGTGCGAGCGTAACTAACATACATGCGTTTTGCAAATTACGTTACAGAGGAGGCTGAAAGCAAGAGTCTCCTCGACAAGTTAGCTGTCTTGAAGCTCAATGGTGGTCTTGGAACAACCATGGGCTGCACTGGCCCTAAGTACGTCTATCTCCTATATGTGCACCTTGAAGTTCTCTGAAGGAAACCAATCTTGGAGTTTTATTCTCTTGATACCTTTCCTCTGCAGGCTAGTTGATGGTTGACGTTGTCTGCCCTTGCGTACAGGTCAGTTATCGAAGTGCGAGATGGGTTGACCTTCCTGGACTTGATTGTGAAACAGATCGAGGCAAGCATTATCTGCTCATAACTTTAGCCGTCATTTCCTGACTACTTATGTGCTCCAAAGTTTGTCTTCTCGCATGCGTTGCATTGTTGATTGCGATCATCAAGCCTGTGTATCAAACTGGTGGCAGTCTTGAAAATTCACGAGCATCTACTGTCGTAGCTTACTGTTTCATCTCCCTGGAAATTTGGAGCTAGAAGGCACGTGAAAATGCGCGAACAGTGTTGCATGTTTCACAATTTGATGGTGTGCCTCGTATTGGATGATAATTGCAGCATTTGAACAGCACTTATGGCTCGGAAGTGCCTCTTGTGCTTATGAACTCCTTCAACACTCACGAGGACACTCTTGAGGTTAGGCTGCGAAGGCCCCACGTCGAGAACTCAGATTGAGTCTGAATTGGATGGTTTGTTCAAGCTTCTTGATGTGAACTTATTTGTTGTATTTCATGTTGTAAGACGAGCATCGCGGCCCCTGAAGGATAGCCGAGATTTCCAGTCTTCCTGAAACCTTTCATTTCATGCAGATCGTGAGGAAGTACGAGGGTTCCACGTTGGATGTCATGATCTTCAACCAGGTAAAATTCCAAATACTATGAAATTTTGAATTTTGAATAGTTTTTAGGTGAAACAACATGCCGCAATCTCTTCCTATCGATAAGTGAACTTTTCTCTGGAAAGGTGAAATATGAAATGACAGGAAAGATGATGGAAGGTTTAGGATGCGGTTGAGATTACAATTAAGGAACACATCGAGAAGGGTCCTTATAGACCATAAATAGCCGGTTACTGTAGGTATACTGGAAGGGTACATCGCCCGTGTAAGAATTCACGATAAGCAACGGTTTTCACGACGATGGTTCATGACTATTCTTCAGAAGATGCATTCCAAGAACTGATCATTTGTCTGTCGACTTGCAGAGTCAGTACCCACGAATTGTTGCAGAGGACTTGATGCCGTGGCCCGCCAAGGGCAAGACCGACAAGACTGGATGGTGAGGACTGCATCTAACCTGACATGATGTCGTTTCGGACTGCATAACAAAGCACACCAGTTTCTAGACATCAGGACATTCTGACCGTGGCAATTGTACTTCTCCTGACGTAAACTTATAGACACTCTATGCAGCAGCTGAAATGTATGGTGACTAGAGTGCGACCATTCAAACAGTCCATTTACAGCGTTGGTTAAACATTACAGGTATCCTCCTGGTCACGGAGACGTTTTCCCCGCTCTTTACAACAGCGGTGTACTTGATCAGCTTATTGCAAAGGTAAACATTGGATTCGTGACTGTCCTCCACGTGGATGGTCCATTGTTGAGAAGAAGATTTTGTTTCTGCTGAGCTTAGTTAAGACTGCCGCGAGATGGAGATATTGATTCTTGAAGTGCTCCTTTACAGGGCAAAGAGTACGTCTTCATTGCCAACTCCGACAACCTTGGCGCCATCGTTGACCTCAGTATCCTTCACATGACGATCATGAAATTTTACTGCAAGTTTCAAATTAGTTTATGGCAACTTAGGACTTCAGATTGTTGTGTTCCTGGGATTTCATAGTGAAACCTTGACCCTATATCAGAGATCCTAAAGCATCTGGTCAACAACGGGAACGAGTACTGCATGGAGGTATTGTCCATACTCATTCTTTGTCTCGCACAACTATAATTGGGTTGGTCTGGCCACAGTAGTTGAGGTTATATAGAGGATTAAGGCTTTTGACCAGCGTGGGCCCGTTTGAAGCGGAGCCGTTTTAAACTCTTTACACTGTTCACCTTCTATGTAGGTTACTCCCAAAACTCTCGCTGATGTTAAGGGTGGTACTTTGATCGCCTACGAAGGCAGAGTGCAGGTAAATTCTGTATGCTGACGTCTGTTTCTCGATTTATTGGACTAAGAAATTCTCTCTCTATCTCTTTGAGACGATTATAGGTTTTCATTCGCTTGACACAGGAGCGTTATGGTTTTTCAAAATGCTTGTCCGGCGATGAAAAGTGACCAAAATTTTGCTGACTATATTGAGCTTGGCAATATGCAGCTTTTGGAGATCGCTCAAGTTGCAGACGAGAATGTACGTGTAGCTCAAGCTTGTCCTTCCAGTATCATCACATTATGTGTTCCAGGGGGTAGTGATGGGGTGCAGTATGTTCCTTAATTGTTGTTACACCAAATGATAAACAAATGATTCTTGGTGTGCGCAGGTAAACGAGTTCAAATCTATTGAGAAGTTCAAAATCTTCAACACCAACAACATGTACGCTCTTTCCAATCAGGTTCCTGGCGTTTGAACTGAAATTGCCTTGACCGGAAACTTAACTCTTATTGACGGCACTTTTTTGCACGTTAGCCGCGTAAGCTATCGAACATCACGTCCGAATTTATCCGAATCCGGTTGTTTGTGTAGGTGGGTTAACTTAAAAGCAATCAAAAGGCTTGTAGAGGCCGACGCTTTGAAGATGGAGATCATTCCCAACCCGAAGGTCTGTAACCCTTGTCATCTCAATGGACGCGGCCGTAGGCCGGAATGCATGTGGTAAAGTGCTAAGATGAAATTCAAATATCAGATATGTTTGCCATGGCGTCTACTAGATACACATGGTACAAATCATAAAGCTGGAATCTTCACCAACAATCTGTGTTGATTGGCCATGTACAGGAAGTTGATGGTGTGAAAGTTCTTCAATTAGAAACAGCAGCTGGAGCTGCAATCAGAGTAAGTACCTCATCACCATGAGTTCATGAGATGAAATGAACAAAGCTCATTCTTTCTGTGTAGTACTTACTTCTAGATGTGTTTTTTGAAGTCAATTTCCAGACTGACACTTTCTGTCTGGTCTGCAGTTCTTTGACAAGGCCATCGGAGTGAATGTGCCTCGATCACGTTTCTTGCCTGTTAAGGCCACTTCTGATCTTCTTCTCGTTCAGGTGAGAAGGTTTACAACTGACGGACTCCTTTTACTAACCGTACAACGGTCTTAAGGAAACATCATATATGTGCATACTCTTGTCAGCAGAAAGTGACTCATGGATGCAGCTTCTAACAACCCCTTCGCGTCTCGTTTGTGCACATCAGTCCGACCTTTATACAGTAGAAGAAGGATCTGTCCTTCGCAATCCTGCAAGGAAGTCAGCAGAAAATCCAGCCGTCGAACTGGGCCCTGAATTCAAGAAGGTAAGCCTGTATATTATAGTTGTATTATCATCGCTGTTCCGTAATTCGTGTTATACAAAGGATCATAGAACATCATCGTTTTGTTTTATTCAAAATGTCTATAGTTGTAAATTTTGGAATGTCGGAACGAAGTTTGGCTTCGCTCTCTTGATTATTACTTTGAAGTCACCAAAGCGAGGCATGTTCTGATGTAAATGCGCGCTTGATTTACTACCGTTTCAACCCGGGAGATGAATAAGTTCATAATTTATTTTCATGGCCAGGTTGGAAACTTCTTGCAACGCTTTAAGTCTATCCCTAGTATCCTGGACCTCGACACCCTTAAGGTGGTCGGTGATGTTACCTTCGGTAAAAATGTCGTGCTCAAGGTACATATCTATTCCGTACAGCACGAAACGTATATTTGTCGTGACGAGATATACTGTATCAAGTTGTTTATCCAGGTTTTCATATAACGAGCGAATGTAGTTGTACATCTGAAATTGTATACGTGCAGAATGCTCTGCCTCTACCTCACACACGTTAACGACGCTTCGTCATATACTTGCAGGGCACGGTCATCGTAGACGCCATTAAGGGGAAGTTGGAAGTTCCTGATGAATCCGTTATTGAGAACAAGGTACGAACATCGTAGGGTCCATTTCACGATGTAGTTTCATCGAATGTAACAATATTTCTTTATGCTGTGTAATAACTATTGTGCGTGCTTTGTGTGTGCAGAAAGTGACCCCTGGCCCAACTTACTCAGATTTGTAGATGAGTAGGCAGCCAATCTAGTGAACATAGTAGGGCAATCCATTCATTGAGTGTAGAAGGAACGGAAGGTGTTAAATTTAGTGAATCAAATCAATAAAACGCGGTGCGCTTTACCTCTTACATCTTCGCAGCTCGTAGACGTCTGTGTAATTCCATTCTTTGGAGCTTGCATGAAACGTTGAATGGTGTCTTCAGTTACAGGTGGATCGTTCAATTTGTTCTGGAATCTGTCTGCTTTGTGCCATATCCTGCTCTGTGTCATATTCCTTATCCTTTCTCTTCGCGTATGGACATTTCAGTTTAATATCTGATACGAGGGTCATCGACCCTCACGATTAGCATAAATGACATAGACCGATTAGCATCGATGAGCACGCATGAACACAAATATACGCTGATTTCATCTGCCTAGTTCCCACAAACACGCACAGGATTGCCTGATGGTATGTCTCTGACCTCACGCTTAATCCAGTGATCGTGAACGGACTAACAAACCGTCAGCTAGATGACAGACTACCGAGAATGTCGACCGGTGAAAAATGCTTGTTCGTGACTCGAGGAGATTATTGTGTGATCGACTTTGCGTGAAACCTCGATACGACATATGATAGTCTGGCAGAGAGCACCAAAACCTTGTGTTGGTGCTCCGGTGAGATCAACTATGTCAAGAAATGAAACGAACGGAACTGACAACAATGTGTTCGTATCTTTTCTCCGGTGAATAATAATCTTTTTATTCCTTCTGCGCTGGCGATCGCATTCATAGGAGCTGTAGATTGAACATCCAAATTTAGCACCATCGAGTTGGAAAAATGATATTACAATCTCGTACATCACAGGTTTTGTTAGAAGGTACCGGTGGCTAGTAGGTAAATTACCGACCGTGTTCTTTCTCGAGGATGGTTTAGTGAGCTCTACCACGTCTAGTGCCACAGCGTAGGTTCCATATATTCTTACCGATCGTGTCTGTCCTCGAAGACGATAAGTGAGCTTTAGAATGTCTCTCGTGCCTCTCTAGTGTAGTTTCTATATATACTCGCAACGAATGATGCCTCTCTGTATGAGTGAAGTTGATGGGATCAAATTCTGCGATATATGCCTACCTTACAGAATTGGATGCAAAGAACTTTTCGTCTAAAGTTAATATATAACATAAGATCTAATATATTTTTATCTGCCTGGAATCTACACTTTTCTAGTGTGCATTTTGCCTCCTCAAAGTTTGAACTTATTAAAACTACTGATCCTTTGTCACAGGTCATCTTCGACTCCAATCTACAATATGGCGGTCACTACGTGGTTGCATAGGATCATGACAGAGCTTTAGAAGTACTGCGGCAAATCTCCAAACGGTTCCATCGAAGAGTACGGTGAGTCTGTCGCTAGATCGAGACGTTGCGAGATCGAAAGAGCTATCTTCCACTTTCCGCGTGAGATTGTGTGGATGGAAAGAGTTGAGAAGACAGTTAGCAAAGTTGATTTCAACAAATTGTGTCCCAGGTCTGACTACAGTTGCTTCAGTAGTCCTAACATTCACTCGAAAACGGGGAATATTGAGATGACTTTTCTAACTCAAATGCATCAATTAGGCAAACAGTCGAATATGAGCGCAGGGACATGTAATTGGCAAACGGTAGAAGAGAAGAAAGTTCTGGTTGTAGTCGACGACATTAGAAGAAATTGTCCGGAAGATTTGGAACTTATTGACTTCAAGTTCGCAGCACATCGCGTGGAAATTCGGTATTTGGTTACTTCTCGTGATGTGAATTTTCTATATGCACTGCCCGGTAAAGCATGTACAGAGTTCCATTTTTGGATCCACAACCTTCAGAAAATTTGCTCATGAGGCATGCATTTTCCAACCTTACCAAGACAGAACACTTACCCCTCCCGGAGGACTGCATGAAAAGAGAGTGGAGAAATACGAAGGGCTACCACTGGCATTGGAAATCCTGGGTACAGTATTCTCTTACACTTCTGCGCAAGGGAGCCACTGAAAGAATCTGGAAACAGATTCTGGAGGCACTGGAGAAATCAAACACTTTCGTTACTTTCGACGGCAGATTAATATGGAGAGTGCTGAATCTCAGCTTCGACGGTCTTAATCAGCAACAGAAGGAGATGTTCCTGGATTGCGCATCTTTTTCTGGTGGATCTCAGTTGCCACTGCGAGACGTCAAAGTTTCTTATGAGTACTGCATGGGAGATGATAATCAATTATGTTTCTTCCATACTCAAACCCGAACTGCTCTTTGATGATAATCGATTAAGGGACTTTCTCGGGGTTGAGTATGGTAGTTTCTTGAAGAGTACTGCATGGGAGATGATAAATGATATCATCAAAGAGCAGATGGAAGAACTACCTAGAAAATCGGTCTTACTTAAGAGACAATGGTCTGGACAACTCCTGGACCTGTTCAACCTCGCTGATCCCGTTCATTTTGCTAACCTGGATTTGTACGCACCACTTTGTAGCCTACCATCTTCTTTATGGGGCATTACACAACCTTCGAGTGTTAAAGTTCAGGAACTGCCTTTTCTATATCCTCCCAGAAAAATTCGGCTCCCTTTGAAACATGAGGCACTTGGAAATCAGAGATTGCATAAACCTCAAGGCCCTACCTGAATCGTTTGAGAATCTCCAGAAGCTAAAGTCACTGTCCATATCTATATCGGACAAAGCTTTCCCTCAAATACGGAGACAGCAGAGTCCAGAGCTGTTGAACTGGCCGGAAATGATTCCTCGGTTTCTTCGAGAATCCACGCAAGCCCAAATGCATAGGGCACCATGTGAATTCCACGTAGTGCCCTATACATTGGGAAATTTGGAGCAGCTAGAACGGTTTTCTACTGCAGATTGTGAAAGTCTTCCCCGGTTGCCAGAGTCCTTTAGGTGCCTTCCACAGTTGCAAGTTCTAGAGATATCTTCGTGTAATCCTTTCGAGATTTGCCAGCTAACTTCGGTGATAGAACGCGCTTACAACGAATTCTTCTCTCGGATTGTGATAGTAATAATCTTCTCTCACTACCAGAGGGCTTGGAGAAATTGTCTCAGCTTCAGCGGCTAAAGGTTATACAGTTCGAGAAACTTCAGGCATTGCCTGCCACACTAGAGCAACTCTTTCTACTATAGGAGTTGGTGATAGCATGTTGTAATGATCTTCAAGCTCTGCCGAAGAGCTACGGGGGATTCCCAAGCTGCAGCACCTAACGATTATATGTTGCGCGAAATTGGTCGGGTTACCAACCAATTTCGGGTTTCTTTCAAGTCTTCAGCATCTGGTCATCGACTGGTGTGATAATCTCCTTGAACTGCCAAAAAAGATTTGGACACCTAAAAAGTTTGGAAATTCTCAAGGTTTTACAGTGCAAAGCCCTTCAAGCATTACTCAAGACCTTCGGTAGTTTATCAAAACTACTAGAACTCGAAACCTTCGGGTGCAAGAATCTCTCGGCTCTACAGAGAGCTTTGGAGACATGCACAATCTGAAGGTCCTCCAGATACCTCTTTGTTCCAGTCTTAGTTCTTTACCAGAATCATTTAGCCATCTAAGCGGCCTTTGAAAGCGTATTCTTCTAGATTGTTCACAACTTAGTCTATCAGAAGCAGAGTCGTTTTGACAGTTTCTTAATTGTCAAGATCTCAGGATTGTCTTGTACCTCTTCCCCCGGCTTTCACTTCATGACCTTGCAATTGTGTGATAGCACTCGTTCTAAACCACTGCGGACGTCGGAAAATAAAAACTGATGAGAACGAAATGTTTCAGTATCTTCGACTTTGCTTTCAATCTCAGACAACTTGTCAGACTCAAATTATTGGAACCTGCATTTCTCGATTATAATTTGGTTTCACATGACATTCGAAGTGGAACAAAAGAAACACAACAAATTTCCTCCTCCTCTTTTCCAATGTGTTGATTTCGGAAGGGTTCTCAAGGATTATCAATCTCATCATCAGTCTTATTCATTTAGTAATACGCCTTTGATTACCAAAAGTTCATCTAATTTTGTTCACACCATTTGCATTTTGAATTCAGAAAGCAAGTGGTTGCATGTTCTCAACAAATTGTCTCTGAAACCTATATAGTCCGCGAATCGTTTCGTTCAAAACGACATCTAAATAGAACAGATAAAGTATTATGAATCGTAACATGGATCTGTCATACCCTATGACAAACATCCTCGACTTTACATTTGAGAAGCAAAGTAGCGTGTTCGTATCTGCTCCAAAGTTCGAGATCAAAATATCGAGCTCCCATCTTTAATGCATATCATGGCCATATGGTAACTTCTAGAATCTGAAGCTTTAGGGACCTTGTGGCATAAGCCCTGTTGATTGGAAACATAAAAAATGTCGTCTTCTAATGAAAATACAAGATGCACATGGTGTCCTGATGATGCCCGTGGAGATATAGACGCTCATGTGATCATGTTCATGTCGGTATATGTCACACACATATATTCATACCTCATGTCATTAACGAGAAAGGGGAATACGTGGTCATGTTTGTAGAGAGATAGACATGATTGTTATAGATCTCACATCCTCATGTTTGCATATCTCATACATTTACACATATTTGTCACTTCTTTGTCATTTATCTCATACATTTACACTTATTTTTCACTTCACTTCTTTGTCACCTCTAGCTTTGGAGTGCAAGAGATGTACATGACCGGACATATTTGTCAAAGAGTCCACAAGAGCTTATCATATTAGAAGTTAGTGTATCATTTTCTCTCCTATTTTGTAATATACTTTAGACAATATATGTCCATTGTTCTACATGGAACATTGACTGGTACATTCCATAAGAGAGCAATCAATCCAAGTGATGTTTCTTCAGACACTCCAGTAATTTGTAAACCTTACCACTTGCATAGCTCTGATATCTTAAATGCAATGTGACAGATTTCTCATATAGATACTATTGAGGCCTAGCCTCTTTCTGTCTCTCCCTTGTACGGTTTGATGGGGTCCTCCCATCCTTCTTGTGTTCTATGTGGTCACCTTCTCTCTACATTTCCACAGGGCGATATAAGTTGTGTTCTGATCATGTCCATGGAGATATAGACAATAATGTGATCATGTTCATGTCCGTATGTCTCACACACACATAAATTCAAACCTCATATCATTAACGAAGAACGGAAACACGTGGTGTCTTGGTCATGTTCAGAGAGAGATAGACATGATTTGTATAGATCTCACATCCGCATGTTTGCGTCTCTACATTACACACAACGGATACACAAGGTGTCCTGATCATATGCATGATGTAGGCACTCATGCCTATATTTCATCATTTGTGTCTTACATCGTAAACGATACATACGAGACGGATATAGAACAAGAAATTGAACTTTATGTAAAGTTAATACTCGAACTGAACTTCTCAAGCGAAGGCCATATTTGTTATCTTTGGGACCCTTGAGCACAAGTTCATCAAGGAACAGATCTTCACATTAGATGTACCGGCTCCGCTTACCGCACCAAAGATGCGCAAGGGGAAAATGACGGTGATAGTAAAATTGTTGAGAATCCTATCATCATAGAACAAAACATCCCGCAGTTGCCTCATGGAGGTTCAACAGTTGCCTTACTAGTTTTGCAGCACATGACAATTGCGAAGATAAGTGCTTTCCAAGCGGCTACAAGTTAAAGAGAATTGACTAAAACTTTCCAACCTCTCAATAACCAAAAGTCATCATCAATCTCTAAAGTATCAAATTCGTCTTTCTTACAAACAGACTGTAAGAAGAACACCATCATGCTTTGTAGCGTAATTCTTTTCTTTTCAATCTTGGACGGCCACATCTGCAATTCTAGAATTCATCATCTTGGCAATCTCTTTGTGTCCTTGCGTTTCTAACACACAATCAAACCAAACCAGAAACAAATATCAAATTGGATTTGCTTTCTTTCCTCTAGTCAAAGTTGTCGACACACACAATAACATACTAAACTGGATTCACGTCTCAAGCCCTGAACTCCTTTCGAGGTTCTATAGCATTTAAGAATTTCTTAGTAAGAGTCGTCTCTTGATCCCCTCTGAGCCTCTTAATTTCTGAATTACTAAAGTACACAGATCAGGTGTTTAAGTAGTAGATGGTGCTGGGCCCTCTCAGAATCTCAAGGGGAAGCCCACATTGATTTACCTGCTTTGTGGAGAGGGGTGCATCCATCAGAGTCTTGGGCACTGGGGTTAGCCCTATGTTGGAGGAGCAATTTCACAACTTCGTCATGGCCCGCGTAAGCTGCTCTGTGCAGGCTCGTTGCCTTGCCAGCTCTTGTTTGTCGATCCACGGAAGCGCCATGCTGCACTGTCAAGGTTTGCCTTACATTCTTCTCATAGGGATACTGTCGATCGCAAGTAACTTTTCCATACCGGGATCGGACCACAGATCTTGGCCATGACTGCAAACAAAGATTCTAACGAGGCCACTCTCTTGATTTTCTTTCAGATTTAGGCCCAGAACCCACTACAGTACCTGTTGTGTTGCACAATCTCGTGTTGGAAAATCTAGGAACACCTCCCGGCCCATATAATCCACCGGACTGAAACCATAATAGACTACTTCGGTGGAAGCTTAGCTCGTTGGATGTTGAAATAGGGGTAACGTTCGGTAGCTAATATTCAGATTCTACCACCGTCAATTGGTAACTCAAAACAGCATTGAATGTAGGTTCGAGCTCGCGAGAAATGTAGACTGCCGCACCTGGAGAAGAAGGCGGCACGCCTGGACGTGCCCTTGACGGGCAGCGTAGTGGAGAGGGGTGTACCCTGAATCATTTTCGTTCCCATTGACGTTCGCACCTTTATTCAACAAAATTTGCATCCGTTGCACGTCCCCGAGCTGCGCAGCGGCAGCTAAACTCCTCTGGAAGTCCATTTCGGGTAAAGATTCTGCTACTCCCCATGACTTGCCAGGCCCACCCGAGGAGCATCCACAGGTCTTCTCATGCGAGCAGTGGTCCTCCATGTGCGAAATTGCCCTGCAACAGTTGGAAGCGGAACCGGCAACTCCGATTAGGTCTAATCAGCAAAACTTGTCTGGGAACCCGCTCGTTTAATATGTAATTGTAACCCGGAGTTGAGGTGGAAGGTTGAAATGTTAGGAGCAGTAAAGACAACAAGACTGAAGTCATCGAAAAATTGTCAGATGATCAAAGATGCGCAGCTTTTCTGCACTCCCAACCGAACCGAAGATTTGCATTTATCTTTCCGTCTGAGACCTCTGAGAAGCTCAGTTTAGGCGTTGAGCCGACATCGTTCATTTGAGAAGTAATTCGCAATATGACGTTTATCAACTTATGTTCTAATACATCTAGAGAGTGATATAATGGAATCAATTCCTCAGAGCAAATTTGTTATGGGCTCAGGTCACGGTGATTTCCTCACGCGCCGATGTACGCCTCGTAACTTTGCACGTGTCTCCCTGACTGCAGTGCGAAGTTCCGAGGTTCTTACTGCGACTAAAGGCAGTTTAAACGTTCGTTTAACGATCTTCGAGCAGGAACTGCCCAGTCTGTGCTGTCAGTCGCCTTTCGGCTCAATGAGTGGAATAGTAGTTCAGTAATCAGCTGTCCGAGCAATGAGAGACATCAGTTCAGAAAATACAACTTCCGTTGGTCCATATAAACCACTTCAACAACTCGTGGTGTACTGGTCTCCAAGGGATAATAATAGTGGTTACTACCGTAGTAGCCTCAGCGCAGTGTTACGGAGAGTATCTCAGTACCAGTGAACGACAAGAAGTAAATAGCCTATTCATAAGGACTCCGAACGGAGATAAAGAAAAGGCTCAAAATTCATCATACCATATAATCGACAAAAGAAACAACCCAAGCTGCGCCTCTAATTGTGGTCAAGGAAGTGAACTGTGCTTCGTTACATTCATGTACGGTAGGCCCATTCGAGGCCTAAAAGTATACACATCTACCAAGTATTGGTCTCCATGATTTCAAAGGATCAGATTACATCTAAACACAAGTAGCCACCTACTATATTACAAAGTTGGCACCCCTTCTTTCCTTCAGAGCATTCGAGCTACTCTTTCGTAAAGATCCTGGGGTAAGTTCCTTGGTAACGAATTCGCGACGAAGTTGGCAATCTGCAACCAACAATTCGAGTGACCCAGTGAGTGCTCAGTACGCCTTCTAGAAAGTAGTACGTTAACGCTTACTCATAGTCGGTTCTCGTCAGGTAAGTCTGAAATCTATGTATAACGGTGAAGAAGAATGACGAAGTAAGCGGTATATTAAGTAGTGAACATAAAACCAGTTCTTTCGTATGCGGTTCCATACCATGTAAAGCGTCTTAAAATAACAGAGGGATATTTGGTCCAAGAGACTAGACATGCCATGGAGAACTAATGAAGTATAACACCATGTTGTCTAATATTATGCATAACTCCGCAGGAACTCCGTTACATAAAAACCGATTAACGAACCCAGAACGCGTGACACACGTCGACTGACTTGGCCCGACGTGTCTAACAGCACATACCTTGGTCTTAAGCACGCGGACGGTTCCATCAGTATCAGTGACATTATCAAGACAAGTGATCGCCACCTTCAAAAGATCAGGTATGCATGCTTGCACTGAAGGAGACGTTGTGCGAAGAACTTCCGCGCTTCTCTCAGGCGTTCGCGAATCCAGAGGTAAAAACGACAGTTTCGAAAGTTCTCTCAGAGCATCACCGTACCGAGAAGCCCTCGCGTACTTGTGGAAAGCAAGAACTGATTCCAGCTGCCTGAAGGCAGCTTGCTGCTCAAGCATTTGATCCATGTCTTCGGAGCTGAAAACAAATGAAAGGACACAGACCAAGGTAAGTCTCGAAGGGACGACTAGCAGATCTTTTGCACTCAAGGCCCAATTGCATGCAATTATATGTATCCAGAATCTTAAGGCCCACGCATCACATTCAATCAGAGTGAGTGAGTAAGCTGGAGCTGAGTTTGGCAATAGCTTTTATGGTCCCGAAAAAGTTACACAATCAGGACACTGCAACCTTGCAGACGAAGTAAAACTTGGAGCCTTCGCAATCAAATCCGATGAACTTTACAGCGAAAAAACGGTGTACTTCAAGTGACCATTCTAGTACATACCATGTATGTTTCCAAATTCTTAAGGCCCACAAATCATATGGAATCAGAGTGAGTGAGTAAGCTGGAAATCAGTTTAGCAATGGCTTTTATGGTCCCAAAAAAGTTAAACAATCAGGACACTGCAACCTTGCAGACAGAGTAAAGTTGGAGTCATCGCAGAAAGGGCCGATCAATTTACCACTAAATATCAGAGTACTTCAATGAAGCGAGTTAGGCTTCTACGAGATATCACGCATGTTTCCAAATTCGTAAGGCCCACAAATCATTTGCTTTATCAAAGTGAGTGAGTAAGCTGGATATCAGTTTGGCATAGGCTTTTATGGTCCCAAAAGAGTGGAACAGTCAGGACACTGCAACCTTGCACCTACATGACTTGACTTAAACGCTAACCAAGTCGGGATCTACGTTATTCAGTCTTCCAATAAGTATATGGTATGTTCCTAAGACCTTAAGGCCCACGAATCATCTAATTTATCAAGGTGAGTCAGTAAGATGGAGATTAGTTTGGCATATACTTCTATGGTCAAAAGATTGAAACAGTCAGGACACTGCATCCTTGCACCAACATAACTTGACTTAAAACGCTAATAAAGTCGGGATCTACGTTATTCAATCTTCCGTTAAGTAAGATGGAGATCAGTTTGGCATAGGCTTTTATGGTCCCACAAGAGTGAAACACTCAGGACACTGCAACCTTGCACCTCCATGACTTTACTTAAACGCTAACGAAATCGAGATCTATGTTATTCAATCTTCTACTAAGTATGTAGAATGTTCCCAAGATCTTAAGGCCCACAAATCATTCAAAGTATCAAGGTGAGTGAGTAAGATGGAGGTCAGTTTGGCATAGGCTTTTATGGTCTCAAAAGAGTGAAACAGTCGAGACGCTGCAACCTTGCGACTGCATAACATAACAACTGCATAAAGCTAACGAAGGCCGGATCTAAGTTACTCAATCTTCCACTAAGAATGTGGTATGTTCCCAATATCTTAAAGGCCACAAATCATTCAATTTATCAGGGTGAGTGAGTAAGCTGGAGATCTATTTAGTACAGGCCTTTAAGGTCCCAAAAGAGTTAAAACAGTCAGGACACTGCAACCTTGCACCTACATAATTTGACTAAAAAGAAAACGGAGCCGGAATCTACGCAACTCGCTGGTCCACCAAAATGCTTCCGAGATCTTAAGGTACACTGGTCATTTGACTTTTCAAGGTGAGTGAGTAAGCTAAAAATCAGTTTGGGACAGGTATTTATGGTCCAAAAGAAAACGCCAATCAGGACACTGCATCCGTGCATACATTCTGCACATTTGTGCAGCGATATCGCGAATAAATATCACCCAGGCTTCTCAAACCCACGAGTCAAATTTTTGTCGACTGTGATTTTGGGTTGGAATATGATTGTAGCATGGGAAAAATTGTCTTGAAGTACAATGACAGTCACGACAGAGTACCCATGCAGGCATCCAACGGGAGTAGGTGATTTCTTACTCGGAGGGCGTCAGACAGAGGGATGATAGCAAATGAAAGATCCCGAGATCTCCTCACTGGCAGCTGATAAAAGAAATGCCATTATACAACGTAATTTTGAACCTAAAAAGCGTTCACTTGCAATAGTCCACAAGAGAAACAAGTGTACCCTAGCTCCCTGGTGTCCACAACTCATGACATAACTGTGAAGTGGTATCTGAAGCTAGAGAATTCATCTAGCAAGGGAAAAATTGTTCTGACATATGTGAACAGTCAAAACAGAGTACCCTTGCAGGCACGGGAAGTTCTCAGTCGTCTCCTACTCTAGTTGCATAAAGATTGTCCACTAACATGAGGCAATGGGCTCAACCATAGCACTCGTATGGTCCTTCTAACTGTAGACAAAAAGACCTTCAGGAGACTGAAAAGACCCCGATGCTTGTCTACTACCTTCCGCCCACTGGGTGATAATTCCTGTGTGATGTTAAGTAATTCTTGTGTACTATATCCAGACTGAGAGTCCAAACGTCAAGTTGTGGATCGAATGTGGGTTCCTGTCGAGCTATGGTCAATCTGGCAAGAGAAAAATCGTTCTGAAAGACTCGGACAATCTGAACAGAGTAACCCTGCTTATGCTCCTGACAAAAACTAATGACCTCGGGACGTGTGACGTCAGGAAAAGATTGGCAAGAGGTATGAGTTCAGACAAAAACAATCAGTTTTGCAGAAAACCAACTCCCTTTCTGCAAATGTGCTTTAGCTGTATTGTGATCATGAAAATGGAACCCGTTCGTTAGAACACGTTCTATAACCGACGTAAGACTGGATAATTCCGGTGTATCTTAAGAGTAGACCAAAGTACCTTGATCCTCCAGCTTTCTGGGCATCCAGAAGTTCATTCCCATTCAGCACCAGGCCTGCGATCTTCGTGTCACCATCGGATCTGCCACTAACCATGGCTGAAATGGCGTCTGACAGTCGCTGATCAAGAATCTCGAGGGCCATCGCGTACGCTCCGATATGCTTTAACAGTTCAACAGCCTGTATGGCAGAGCCACGATAGATGTTACAGTATGACCCATTACTACAGCAACCAAGGAGGTATTGGAGCTTTGTTTGCAGAACGCAAGAATTAACATGACTTCTTGCTAGTAAGAAAAAGGTAATCCCGAACTTAAATAAATATCATAAGGTGGAACTTCTAGCCTGTGGATACACTACTGCACGAAACAAGAATGTGCGTTTGATAGTCCAAAGTGTTACCTTCTCGTAGAGCCCAGACTCCTGGCATTGTCGGGCGGCATCAAATAGCAACTGATGGTGTGCTTGTGAGTCTGGTATAAACCTCCTTAGCATTCCATCTCCAAGGCTACCGGTAGGACCAAGCAAAAGTGAGACTCCTCCTTCTCGTAACAGGAGTTCTGTGAGAAGTTGCTTGAGCATAAGCTGCCGTTGTCGTTGTTGACCACTGGTATTGTGCCCACTCCACGATATAGAACCACCGCCGATGGCAGCCGCAGCCTGAACATAATACTCTAACGCGAGCGCAAGATTGCCCTGTCTTACGTACGTCAAACCATATTGCCGGATGATGCTGGCAACCTCGGAAACTGCGTCCATAGCCCCCAGTTTATGTGCATATCCACTTCTTTCTGACCAAAAACCATAATCCGCAAGGGCGATTGCCATGTGTACGGCATCAATAGGATATCCTTCTGTATTTCCCTCCTTCATTATGTACGCTATTGCCGAATGAAACTGCAGACTCAGAAGTAGCACGTACGGATAAACTAGAGGATCTTTGCCATTTTTCGTGTAGTAAGAGGGTTCAAATTTGATGAGATAACTTTGAAGATCCTCAAGTGTGCAAGGAGTGAAGCCTTGATGGATGGATGCTCCAATTGATGCTTCACTCCGTATCTCCCGAACCATAGCTAGTTTGAACCACAAGAAATCTTCAATGGTGCTGAACAGCACGGGAATATCGCGCAAGAGTCGATCTCCTTGCTGCCGGCTTCCTGACACTATGCAGTGAAGAAGCATCTTCTTCTTATCATATCCTGGCCTACCAGGCCTGTCACCAGTTCGAGCCATTCGTTCACACTCTTCCGAGACTGCTGCGGCAGTTGCAGGCGACACATTACCTCCAGTTGCGATCCACTCGGCCAGCTGCAGTTGAGAGTAGATGTCAGCTAAAACGACACGCATTACGTTCGATTACATCCGTTAGCTATGACGTGCTACAAACAGTGGTCATCAGCAGATTAGTGACAGCTGTGCAGTCAGAATTCTTACAAAGACTGATTACGATAAAGGTAAAAGACTCCCCGCGGATTATACATTTACGTTGCCCATTCAATTAACTAAGAACAATCATCTACTAGCCTATTTGCAGTCCGGTCGAACTCGTTGGCTTCACCTGAGGAGCAAAGTTTCGGCTGACTCTTGACGAGTAAGCAACCTGTTGAGCTTCGTCATAGTATCCTGACCTCAAGCAGAAGTAAATCTGTACATGCGGGCGGCATTAATATGACGCAAGAACCGCACACACAACCCGGAAACTTCATCAATCTACAGTTGTCAAGCCACCAAATCACTTCAACACTGAAGCTGCTCATGGAGGTGATATCAGGTATAGAAAAGTGCCTGATGCCATGTAGTGTCCATTGGGGGCTGCCTTCGAACATCTGCGGTATCAAAATCTAATGGTCCATAATCTCTCAATCGGACCTGGTTGTATATCATTTGAGACAATTACACGAGTGTTATAGAGGAACCACCAGTCTTCTTGCCAACAATACTCGATAAGACTTGGTAGTGAGGAATTAGCTGGGTTCAGGCGTCTTGCCAGATTCCTCCCCTTCCCATTACCACCCCAAGTCTTGCTACGGTGTCCAGAGGTACGGACACTCCTGATTAGATTTATTGAATACGTGAGTCTTATTTATAACATGCATGGGTTGCAGAATCTGGAAACTTACCCTGAGAAAAGCCCTAACACGTTGAAGATTGCCTGTAGACCCACCCAAGGCTGCCTGCAGCGAGAGAATTTGTCAGAACTAACGACAGGCATTTCAGTTTCCATACTACACAAGCAAGTATCTTCCACGGGTACACGGCCGAAAATTTACAGTGCACAAATGTCAGGTCTCACACCTGTGAAGCATGGCCGTGTATAGTATCCAGAATATATTTCTCGTGGCCTGTTTCCAAATGTCGTCTGGCACCAGATATCATGGCCATCTCCTTGGAAGTGCCAATATTACGATCCACATCTTCTCCTAGAAGAGACTACGGCACATTAGAGTTGCATGTCAGATGGACAGACCATGCGCAAGTGGTCTTGCATTTGGAAAGCACGAAGCAAATTTCAGTTATTCTCACAAACGAGAAAGGGCGGCATACTGGACAACCCAGCCCGGCGGTAAATACAGTGAGAACCGGGCACAGGCGCATAGTGCACGTAGCAGGTGCATACCTGCAGTAGATGCCAAATCTTCGCCATGTTTACAGATCTCGAAGAAGAAATTTCACCAGCTACTCCATCGTAAGCATTCCTCATAGCTGTGGCAACCTGAGATTCCAGCAATATCTCTGTCAGAGTCATCCTGGCAAAATTAAGTAAGAAGGGAAACACGACTTGTCTTCATCCGGACCTAGAGAAGCAAATACTAGACACAAGGCCGAACGAAGTCCGGCTATGATAATAATTGGAGGCCAGTAGTTTGTTCTACACGAGCTACAGTACTCAAGCTATCGAGCTTGTACCTTGAAGGGCAAGCTCCTTTCTCTAGCTGCGTTCAGCTGCAACACCACGTCGGCATAAGCTGAAGCCTTCCTGTCCAGTATCGATCTGTGATTTACAGACGAATACTCGAGTACTCGGGTTTCAGGAGTTACTCGCATTACAGTGGATGGGCCCCGAACTCCATGCATAGAGACCGACGATACTCCATCCATATTTCCAGAAGATGAAAAGGGCAATCGGCTCAAGTTGTTGAGGAAGTCACGCTTCTCTTTCTGCCAGTCGTCCTGTTTAATTCACAACGTAACTTCGTCAGCTATGAATGCAATAAGCGGGGCTCAAGGATCTCCAAACGATCCCACAAACAAAGATGGCTAAACGACGGCCATCTATGATCAGAAAATGATAGTCGTTGCTAGAAAGGAAGCCAGTGCTGAGAAAGGCGATATTAGGAAGTGTGATTAGAACTGATCCTAACCTCCATAACCTTCAACATGTAGTCGTCGAAGTTGCGAACATTGTCCTTATGAGCCTCCTGAATAGCTGAAATCATGGACATTTCGTGCACCTGCACCATTTATCACTTTCTCAACTCAGATCACAGGTTAGCGATGTACAAAACTACATCAGATCAAAAGTGATGTCCTTCAAGAAATCATCGAAAAAATGTGCTAACAGGAGCCAAAGTCAGGTAAATCTTCAAACCTGCTGCAGATATTCTTCAACACTAGTGGCCTCGACAGGGAAAACATCCTCGAAGGTCGTCTGACGATGAACGTGAAGAAAAAACATCAGAAACGTGATAAGCAATTGGAGCTTAGCTTTTCTGAAGGCATGTATTACCTCGGATAACAAGCGGAGGGAATCAAAACTTGACTTCAAGCATAACAGACGTAATAGAAATATTTTGTCTGAAGACATGATAGTGACTAACCTTGAGTTCAAAGGATTTTAAGTCTCTTGTAAGTTGATCCGCGTTAATGCCTTCTCTTGCCAGCAGACTGAAAGCAAGTGACATACGTTTTAGTAAGAGCAACTGAAAAGGGACTAACAGAAAGCTGACAGATGGCCAAACCTCGGTCTCAGAGTAAAAACCTCGATTTCCATATACACTACCGTGCCCCGGGTCTAAGTGCTAAAATTTGTCGGGCAAGAGTAAGGATTCAGTTCAACAAATGACGCCTCACCGAGTGGCAGCGATAGCCTCATTAGGAGCCTCAAATCGCGACGTTCGAGCTTTCAACTGCCGAGAGAGGGCCTCCAACTGGTCAAGACTCCTCTACAGTTGACAACATTGCCGTAGCCGCGATACAACATTAGCCAGAAAACACGCGTAAATGAGTGCGCAGATTGATATGCACAATGTAGGCGCGCATCTCAAAGGAGATGCCTCCAAAATCAGCTCAATGATAACCCAATTCAGAGCTACATTACTCAAAAGTATGCTGTCCTCAATATTTCAAAGCATATTTTCTTGGTGAAGAGCACGAACATCTATATTTTCCAGGAAAGCGTAAAGAAATCGCCACCTAAATAAAATGTAAGTAGGCATACCCGACGTCAAAGAGTAACCCCACAAGAATTTAGCTGCTTAGGTTCAAAAAACGAGCTCAGATAGATCAGAGGGTCCATTGTACCTGAATAGGAGGAAACTGGGCAGAAGGCGTCGACGAATGAAGCAGCTGAGACGAGTTGTGCAAGAGGTCGGCCCAGCTTCGCATGTCTGAGTCTACCGCCATGGTGCTCCCAATTTTCCTCACACTACAAGCATCTTGCAGCACACTAACAAGCTTCGCAATGTAGACTAGAATCGCAGAGCTTCGAGACTGGGTGATCTTCGAGACCCAGATGTTTTCAGAAACAACAACCAGTTGCGTCCTTCGCTCCTATTTCGTTGTGACGCCTGCCGAAACAAAAACTCGGCAGTCTCAAACGCAGAACCTCTTCCTAATATACTCATCACCGCCAATCCGATGCTGAGGTAAATCTTACAAGCTTTTCGAACTCGTAACACCTCCGGTTTCGACGACAACCCGAGCGGGAGAGTTCGGCGAAGCGAGCGTCTTCTAAACCCTAAATGGATGGAATCTTTGAATTTCTGGACGGGGCCGTCTTCTGCATTCTTAAATTCCGTCCAAGTATAACTCCCGTGTGCCATTTTGTATATGTTCCTTCAAAGGAATGCTCGTATAAGTGTTCGTTATTCTACTCATGCACGGGAAATATCTTGTGCTGAAAACAATATTAAATGAGTTGGATAAAAATACTTTACTTCTCTCAAGTAAATCACGCTACTAAATATTAAATGACAAAGAAAGGTGTAAATGTAAGTTTTCACATTGTCTATTAAAACTATTCTATAACTATGATTGTTCTAATTTAGAGTTGATAGCAAGGTTAGATCTACCTTCCATTTATTATGACTATATAGAAAAATTTTAAGTTCAAATATTTTTAGTTGTTTGATTAATCATACACTTTCATATAATATGAAGATAATAGAAGTATGTTATAACTTATTTTGTTTCTCACTATCCCTTAATCAAATTTTAAGCTAAAGTTAAAATTTTGCAACTATATTATTAATAGGGTTTTCCAAGTTGGAGATTAACAAATCAAACTACCATTTGTACTTCTTTGACTTAACTTTAAATACTATAACATGATCCTTTATTCTTTTAAACTTATTTTATTCGTTTATTTCATGTATTGTAATGTGATAAATAAAATTAACATATACATAAATAGGGAATGGCTAAATCCACCACATCACTTGCAACTCATGGCTTGGCTTGGGATGTTTCTTTCATGCTTTACTATAATACCAAATCAACTACATGTGAAAATTGGCTTGGTTATATCTTTAGAAATATTATACATGAGGGTATGAGTAGAAAAAACAGAGTAGTCGCCAAAAGAGTATTTCCATTCAAAAGGTAAAAGTCTAAAACACACCAACAACTTTAAAGTCAATTTTGGAGGTCTAAACAAGAGAATTAAGCCTCAAAAAATTAAATCTTATCCTCTCTCCAAGGTGAAAGGCATTGCATTCCTCCCTTGCTTTTTATCTTATCGGGATCTTTCTAATGGTACATTGCTCATACTATTTTGAGCTTCCTACATAAAGATTCCCAAAATATTCCTATAGGATTCCCAAAGATTCTATTTGGTCAAACTTGTTTGACCAACAAAATAGGACAAGGATCAACATGTCATTAATTCATGCAACTAATCAAAGGGTGCAACTCACTTTGAGATGATCTTCTTTGCTATATAATAAAGATAAGGTATTCTTTTGGGGCATCAAAGTTTTATGAGAATTCAAATCTTGCATGCTTTTGGAGTTCCAATCTTGTGTGCTTCTCGAGCTGTTACATTTACCGCCTCCTAATGTGGAAGTATCATTTGCCACTCCTTGTTCAGTCGCTCTAGCACCAACATCCATCATTTTGCATCTCAAACTTGATACTCCATCCTGTTACACCCTCTTCAATCCTTGTAAAGTTCACTCAAGGTGTATCTCACAAATCTTTTTGAGAGATTAACTTAGTTCATGTCTATTGTACACAAATTACAATACTATGTCAACAATAACTATAAATTTGGTTGTGATGTTGTAACTTTATCTACTCCCATTGCCTTATGAACCTAGAAGTTATCCTCTTGTTTGTTGAATGGCCAGATTTTCCAATGCAAACGTTTGTGCAACAATGCTTAAGAGTTGATTCTCCATATCAATTTGTTGATGTGGTGCTAGCATCCGATACAAAGACTCAATTGCTTGGAATACAAATTGAAGGGTGCTTAAGCCACCATTCCCTTCTTGTGCAATCAATATCCAAAAAGGTTCTAGATTGACAAGATGCCACATTGGATGAAAGTCACCCACATAAAGTGTTCCCTTGTGCTCTATTTCTAGAAGAATACAAGAGTTGAAAGAAATTCCCACTATGGTTGAGAAAACCTCCAAACATGTTTGCAAGTTAGTACTCTACAAGTCTTTTGTAAGCTTGAATTGCTTCAAAGCCCCTTTGAGCGCAAAAAGTAAAACATCGCAAGTGATACTACAAACGATTTGCTCTGAGCTTTCTTGCATTGATCTCTTTTATGCGGTTCTTGAAAGTATACGTAGTTGGATTTGTACTTCTCAAATATCCATTGTAGAAACTTTCAAGTACTCCTTGATCATGTAATGTTGACCTTTAGCTCAAGAATGGCTTACATTCCTAAAATGTATGCATTGATTGGTTAATTTGCTCACAAAACATTCTTTATGCAAAATGCACATTGTAGCAAGATACTCAATCAACACAAGTATCTACACCCATATATTGCACAAGTTCCCCTTACTTGATGTGAAGAGTTCTACCAAAGACAACCAAACAACATTGGTCCAATTCCACAAGAATGAATTCCAATCATTAGTTGTACTATAGTACTTCTTGCAAATTTTAGCACATTCATCAACATGAGTTCTCAACCTATTGTGATTATTGATGGTTTGACTCTGAACATGGCCACAATCTAATCCAAAGTACACCAATAGTAGATCATTGTTTCCTCATGAATGAAGAAACCACATTAAAGAGATGTTGAAGTTGGCTATGCCAATCACATGCAACATTGGCAATTGCAAGAGGTTGGTCTTGTAGGTACAATATATTACAAATGCATAAACACTAGGTTGCTAACTAAATGCATCCTAGATGAGCAAAGAAGAGATGAGTGACCTCATTGGATGTGTTGCATTTTTTAATGTTACGAGGACAAGAGAAACCCCAATAAGAACATAAGGTTTCATTCCTCAATACTCTTATACCCCCAAGGAGCACCTTGTCATTATTATATAGCAAAGAGGATCC
The DNA here is from genome assembly GCA_948567375.1 of Lunularia cruciata. NCBI lineage: Eukaryota > Viridiplantae > Streptophyta > Marchantiopsida > Lunulariales > Lunulariaceae > Lunularia > Lunularia cruciata. Next base: position 63,201,150 of record OX419757.1, on the reverse strand, counting down.
ACTCAAAGGGAGCTATACCCTTGGATCAAATACATAGATTGGTGACATGTTAGTAAGCTACATCAATTGGTGACATGCTGATCCTTGTCCTATTTGGTTGGTCAAACAGGTTTGACCAAAGGGAATCTTTGGAGAATCTTCTTATAAGAAGTAAGAATAGCATGGATGAGGTACCATTGGAAAGAACTTAATGAGGCAAATGATTGGGAGAAGGGTAGAAGGCACACACCTATCCCACCTTGGAGGGTCACAATCTTCTTCTTTTTTGATGCCTAATTCATTTGTTTAGGCATCCAAATTTGTGTTTGAAGTTTTCAAGGTGTTTTTGATCTCTACCTTACTTGTGGAAGTACTCTTTTGATGACACCTTTTATCTAATCAACTAAGACAATCATATATAACATCCCTTAAGATATTAACAAGCAAATTTTCACCTTTAGATAATCTATCTAGTGAATGGTATTACACATTTGTAGTAGCATCAATAGTTGGCCTTCCAAAGGTTAAGAATCTAAATGCATATGCACACACCTACACAACAAGAACATGGAGAACACAAGAGAAGTACCAAGATAATATTTTCCCAACCCTAATGGGAGCAACATTTTTTTATCATATGAATAATGAGAATACAAGGGTAAGCAAAATGCTCAAAGTCACACATTATATACAATGTACTTTTTTTGTACCAAGGTAAGAAATGACCGACTACTAACAAGCTTGTTCTACTATCGAGTGTGTATATTTCTGAACACTCCCCCTCAAGCTCAATTATAAGTCCTTGACATCTAGATCAAAAATGAAACTTCTCTAGTTTATCTATAGGTAGGCTCTTGGTAAAGATATAAGCAATTTGTTCCCATATTGCCATGGTAGTACCGCTATACTCTGCCTCTATCAAAGACAATGCCACTATTGGTTGCTTCTTTGAAGCCCAACTCAAAATTGTTTCACCAAACCTAAATACATAGCTTGATATAGATTGTATGCATTGCTTGCACACTCTACATTTATGTACCCATGTAAATCAAACTAAGAAGCCATAGAAAACTAAAGACCAAATATGGTGGTTCTCTTCATATACCTAAAAATCCTATGAACTACATCAAGATGAGGCATCCTAGGAGACTACATAAACTGATTGACTATCCCAATTAGATAACTCAAATCTGATCTAGTGTAGTCAAATAGATCAAACTTCCAAACATTTTCCTATACATGTTGATATTTGAAGTTAACTCCACAATTTTCGGTGTAAGCTTCAAATTTTTGCTCAAGAGGAGTCTTTGTTGGTTTACATGTAATCATGCAAAACCTTAACAAAACATTTAAAGCATAGCATCCTTGTAGCAACCACAACTTGCCAGTACTCCAAACTCAACACCAAAAAAGTACTTGACTTCCCCTAAGTCTTTCATCTTGAATTTTGCTTGCAAAGTAAGCTCTATCTCTTGTACAATCTACTAAAAAATCCCAAAAAGGATCAAGTCATCAACATATAGTGTCAACAAGATGATATAACTACCATGCTGTTAAATATACAATAATGAATTAGATGCACATGTGGTAAAGCCCAAATTCTCCAAAAAACCAAGAATCTCTTATTACCATGCTCTTGGTGCTTGCTTCAAGCCACAAAGAGTTTTATCAAAATTATACACTCAATTAGGAAAGAGTGTACTCTCATAACTTAGAGGTTGCATCATATAAACTTCCTCAATAAATCTATGTTAAAGAAAGCATTAGAAAAAATCATCCGATCTAGCTTCCATCCTTGATGAACTACAATGGCTGCAACCATACAAATAATAGCCACCTTGGCCACTCAACTAAATGTCTCATTGTAATCAAGGTCATACTCTTTCACTAATGCATGACAATATTGGTGACATGGATGATGAACTAAAATAAACTCTCTATTATCCATACCATGGAGAAGAAGCCAATGAGGATATGACTTCCTCTTGATTTTATGTAGCAGTTGTAGCCATAAAACTAACATTTGAGGATGGGCATGAAGTAGAATCTTGAACCTCACCAGTATGTGTTGCACACACTAGAATAGGTCTTTGTAACGCTAGGTGTGTGTACCATGACTTCTACTCATCCAATAATATATCTCTACTGTCGTGCGTATATACATCGCTACACAACATACATTGCTGTCAACATCATACACTATAAAAGCACAACTCACACATAAGTCATACATAGACTCCAAAGTGCCACAATAATCAGATTGCTTAACATTCTCAACTCAACTCAACTCAGATCAGTACTTGATCTGTCACTCTATAAACTGCCAACAACTGGGCACTGATTACAGTCAAGCCACACCCACTCAAGCATAGAGAATCCAGGTGACGCTCGCCGGCCTCTGTCCACCATAGCCAGGAACTCGAAGGCTCAACATCAGAGAAGTGAGCTCTTTGGAGCTCACTTCAAAACTATACCCCCTAGACTCGAGCTAGCCCTAAAACCCTAACGGTCCCGCTGACGGCACACTCGACGGTGCAAACGGTGCAAAGTGATGGTGGGCCCCATCGTGAAGTCAGTACCCCGAACACAAAATCTAACCGTCGGAAAGTAGTCCCTGAGAAATAGCTAGAATAACTCTAACTACTATCACTGGAACTCCAGTGTCCGAGCATCTAGATGCGGAACTACAAATGGCGTGACACTACTAATAAAAAGCTGCTTAATAGAAAAAACTTACAAACCTACTCATTATAACATCTATGGCCCTTGTAGTTTGTTGCACAACCAAGAAAAATGCACATCTTTGATTTTAGATCAAGGTTCTTGCAAATTTTGTCTAAAACATCAATGTAAAAAATACAAAAAAAGCACCTTAAAGAAAGAGAAGTTTGGATTTTAGCTAGAAAATATCTCTTCAAGTACCACATTATGGATCATTGCTATAGAAGTGTTATTCATCAAATGCACCCACACATAACTATTTTTTCTGCAATAATTATTAGGCATGTACATTTCATTCAACATACCTCATGTTGTTTCTTTGATGTGAGAATTTTTCCTCTTCACTACTCCATTAGATTGTGGACTATATCTACAAGTAGTCTCTCTCTTGATTCCATGCTCTTGCAAGTACTCAATAAACTCTCCCCAAATTTATTCTCCGCGTCTATCACATCTCAATCAATGGATAGATAGATTTGTTTACTTCTTCACCAATCTCTCAACCACTTTAAAGGCATGAAATGCTTTTGAATTATACATAAGATTATAAATCCATATTTCTCTAAAGAAGTCATCAACAAAAGACAAAAAGTACATACAACTACATAAGATATTTGTTGACTATCTTGATAACTGAGTGAATTAACTCAAGGATCCATGAAGAGTTCTTCCTTTGAGTTGCAAAGAACTTTTGCTTAGCAAATTGACATACTAAACAAACTTTTTAAATCATATTATTCTTAAATAAAAGGCAATTTTATGACTAAGTGTGTTGCTAGAAGAGCTTTCAATCTTTGAAAGTTCATGTGACTAACTCTCTTTTGTCATAATTCATGTTTAAATCTATTGCACTTGAGCTTGTACTAGCCTCACAAATAAGTGTTGCTTGATTTCTAGGCATAGTCTCATCCAAGGTAAACATCATGCCTACTTTGCTACCTTTGGCTACAAGCTTCTTCATAACTCTCAACAAAGCAACCATCTCTATTGAATCTTGCTTGATAGCCTTGCTTTACCATCTAATCTACTAAAATCATATTCTAAGTGATATTTAGGACATACAAAACATCATCAATGGTTTTTACAAATCCTAAAAGATCATATTCTAGAACTTTACCCATATGTGCAATTGAATGATGGGTATCATCACCAATTATGACAACTCTTGCTATCTTGAGCAGATCCATTATATTGAACTATGATTGGTGTGACATCACATGATTTGACGCACTTGAATCAATGCACCAATTTCTTGACTTTACATGCTCTACTATCCTATATGATGTGTGGTTGCAAAAAAATGGTTAGCTAATTGCACTTAGGCTTATTGAGTTCCTTTCTATTGTTGATTTGTACTTGCATATTTTTCTTGATGAATCACTTTATAATGACATTTGTAGCACCAAAGCTAGTTTGCTAGGACATTGGAGTGTAGTGTTGGTATTCATAGGTATTTAAGTAATCATTCATGGACTACTTATAGCAGTCTGATTTACGTTAAGGTCAAAGACCTAAGTTGAAAGAGGGGTATACTTTTGAAGTGTAGCTCTTAAGAGTTGACTTCTTTAATATTAAGCCTTTGAGTTCTTGGCTATGGTGGACAAAGGCCGGTGAGTATCACTTGAAGTCTCTTAGCTAGAGTGGATGTGGCCTGACTATAATCAATGCATAATTTTTGGGAGATTTTTGAGTGAATTTTTGAGTATAGATCAGATTTGAGGATGATTCAAGTGGAAGAATGAATTGATTACATCAAAGAAGTCAAAGTTAAGGGGATATTAGATGTAAGAATTCAAGGCGTTGGTGGTATCTCAAAGCTTGGTTGATTTTTGGTACATTTGATCATGGTCCTAGATTTCACTTAGAGTGGTCATGTCCATATCTCTATTTGAGTTGATGTAGGTTTGGCAATGGGGCAGAAGCTATGCAAAAGCACTAGCTAAATCTTTGAAAATTGAGTCAATTCCAGACAATCTATGTTTGATTTGACCACAAGAGGTGAAATTAGGGTCAATTTGGTATGAATCCAAAGTAAAAATTTAGAGATGGATTTGGGTACCCATCTCCTTGAATTAGAGTTATGAATATCCTCATTTGCTCAATTTGGTTGAAGTGAGAGTTAGTAGAGGATTTGGCTGTCAGCCAACTAAAGAAAAGGTGTGTCAAATTGGCAAAGGTTGTCAAGGTTCAAAGGTTGAGTTGATGAAGTGTATCTAGAGTTGGAGGTTGCTCAAATTGCCCTAGCTAGTGCTCAAGTTGGTGAAATTTGGCTAGATTTAGAGAGAAATCTTGGCAAAGCTTTGCTAGATTTGGAAAGGAATTGAATTTCCAAGAAGAAAGGCCTCATTTGGTTGAGTTTTGGCATTTAGAGGCTTTGAGAAATAGGGTTGTAGGCTAGAGAGGCTACAAAGGCCTAAAAGGGCCAATAAACTAGTTTTTTGGTGTAAGGCTAGCTAGTTTAGATGAGTTTTTAATAATTTTTTATCACCATTTTGCAAAATCTACCTACCTTTCTAGATTGTGTGCAATAAGGTTTGAATCTTAAATCTCTAGTTCTTAAACTAATGCTATAGCAAACAAGTCCACCTTTACTTGTTCTAATACTAGTTAACCAATATCTCTACACATATAGCTTTGGTTAAGAGAGGCAATTTGATCTCATCCTTGGTAATCTCGGTAGCTTAGGAGTAGGTAAATACTCATATTATGTCAAAAGCCACATGGTGATAAAGTTAATCCGATGTTGATTTATGAAATGGATGGTCTCATTTAGACTTTTTGTGATTAGATCCTCTCCATTCTCTACTTCATGTTTGTGTAGTATGTTGTATGAACGGCATTGACTTTAGAGAATTGGTGCTTTTATGTTCTATTAGTAGTGAACCAAGAAGTGATGATCTATAGATTGTGAGAGTGAATGCTGTGATGGCAAGTTATAGGTCATCTTTTCCCCTAGTGTAGTGGTCATAATTAGAGCTATATTAGTGAGTGGTATTCAATTGGTGGTGGCACTTGGTGTTGATCTTTGGAAGAGTACTTGTGGTGGTTATAATTGTGGTTTGAGTTACATTGTCACAACGGGGTTCTTTGGAGATTCTAGATGGGGTTTACATAGAGTGGTGCTTGGTTTTATCCTATATCTTAGGTCCCAATGAGAGAGGAGATTGACTTTGAGATTTGGAGTTTGATACAAGAGTTGATTGGTTGAGAGTGCAGCTAGTGTGTTCATACTATTGTTGTGGGATATGGATGAGATTTATGTGACCCCTAAAGGTCCCAAGTGCTACTCTAGTAGAATGGATACCATTTTACTTGAATAACTTCATTTAGGAGTTGGATAGTTGGTGTAATATGCAGTAGATGCATAACCTAATTTTGCTCACACCCTTCATGTCATGGAAGATATTCTTTCAGCACTTGGAAAGTCCACTAATGGATGACTATCATGAGTTCAAGAGAGCTTACTTGGAGGAAATCAAGTTATGGAGACAATATTGGTCTCCAAACTACATCTCCACCACTTTAGGCTCAATTGCTAGGGTTGATCAACAATACCCACAATTTTTAGCTCTAGTGGCATTGGCATTTCTAGTAGAGGTGCACTAGTTGGAGATGGTGCTACTAAAAATTGGGGTACCACCATAGAAGATGGTGCAATACTTGGGTTTAACCTTATGATAGACTTCTTCTAGTGCTTGAAGCAAAACTACTAAGGAGTGGTGACAAGTTGAAGAGCTTATAAGAGTTCCAATAGAAGGCTACCTACGCAAGGCATACATTTGGATGAGATGGTTGATCAGTTTCACTTAAGGAGTTACTAAGGCCCAAGTAGTCTAGTTTTGGTATGGGATCTTGGACAAGGAATTGCAATGTAGAGTACATGATGCTATATTGTTAAAGGCTACCTTACCTACTTTGGTTGTGGTCTTTAGTTTGGCTAAGTGCATTGAGCTCAATATAGTGGAGGAGAGAGTGGTGACATCTTGATTTAGAAGGGAGACCTCATCCACAAGTGTTACTTCTTCTTAAATGAAGTAGAATGCACCACACCATGTTGGCTTCCAAGGGCGGAGTGGACAACCTTTATTTTATGGGGTGAATGAAGTGCCTAGTGCAACTAGGCACTTACTTTCATTTTTAGGTCAATAATAGCTAGCAAGTAGTGGTGTTGCTTGTAGTTTCACAATAAGAGAGATTGCACTCATGGCAATGGACATGATATCTTTAGTTTATCAACAAGCACCACGATTGTGACCATCACCATAGATTTGGTCACACTAGTGACCAATGCTTTGATCTTCATCCGGAGCTATGGAGTGGCAGGGCTACTATGGTACATTGAAGAGGAGCTCCAAGTCATGGAAGACAAGATGGTAAGGAACTCACACTTGGTAGAGGTGCAATACTTGCCTTTGCATTTTGGTACAATCATAGCTACTAGGGTTGAATAATTAGAGTAGAGATTGGTTAGCATTGCCATAGCTCAAAGGAGATTAGATTTGGGTTTTGAGGCTTCCACCTCTTATCTTGGTGATAAAGACATTCTAAACTTTCTATGAGAGAGAATGCTGGATAGCAGTATAGATAGAAGCACTCTTTTAATTTCCTATTTGGTAACCTTTTAACTCTCATCACTAATCATCAACCACCAAAGTGGTTGATGGAGTTTGACAAGCTTTCAAGGAAGCTTGCATGATGAGCTCTAATTTTACAAGAGTATGATTTTATGGTTATTCACAAAAATGGATCGCAGAAAAATGATGTTGATGTAGATGGGTTGAGTATAAACTTATGTCCTAGCCAACAAGATCAAATTAGAGCATGTTGGCATGGTGATACTAATGAGGAGATGGTGCCAAGTTGACATGCATCTACCTTTCTATGTAAATATTTTGAGGCCTTGGTGGCATCTTTCTCCATACATACAAGAGGAATTTTTTAGGACATAGATCTAGAGGGTAGAGATATTGGTATAGTTCAACAAGACATTCATGATGATGTCTAAGTGATGGATTATCTTTGCATTGGTGTTATGGGAGCACAATTGGTGCCAAGGAGAGAGATTGTGTTCTTCAACAAGCCAAGCAATTTATTTTGGAGGTAGGCACCTTTTCTGTGTATGTGGGAGGATGGTAGAGTGTGAGTAATACCACTTCCATCTCAAAGACCACAATTGGTACATCATGCTCATTGGGAGCTAGAATTTTTTAAGTAAAGCATACATACAGTTTACTCCATAGTTAGTATTAGTGGTGCAAAATGCATACCAATGTGTAGTAGTTTTTTGCTAGATGTATGGTTTTTGACCAAGGTAAAGCATCATTTATGCTCTTATGCCATAGTTACACCCATTACCTATCATGGGATTGAGTTACTATTAGAGTTTGGACTTGTTGGACTTTTACAATTGACTATGAGACATCATTGCTATGTTTTGGTTATGGTAGAGTAAATCTCCAAGAGGATTGAGTTTGTAGCACTTCTTGACAAATCAAGTGAAAGGATGGCTTACTTATTCTTTGATTGAATTCTTTGTCATTTTGGGGCACAAGTGGAGATTTTGACTTAATAGGATACAAATTTCTTGGGAGATTTTTAGGTCTTTTGCAAAGCCTTGATTGATCATCATACTACCTCTCAAGATCACCCTAAGGTAGATTGCTTAACAAAGAAAGTGGTTCGAATGGTGAAGAGAGGATTGTTTAAGTATGGTTTGCAAAGAGGCCACTTGGGAGATTGGGATCTCTAGTTACCTTGGTTGGCCATGGGCTATCTATTCAATGAGTAACCCTCCTTAGCATCCTTCTCTCCTTAATTTTTTACAATCCAAATTTACCTACAGCCATTTGCCTTGATGTTTTTATAGTTTGGACTTGGATGATCAAGACATATTGGTGAGTGCATGTTCTCAATGGGCATTGATCTTTTGGAAAGTGATGTCAATGCCCTTTGAGAACTCAGGAATTGCTCAGCATAAGGATACTTTACACTATGCTTCTATTTGAGGATGAGGTTATAGACCCTAGATCCGTCAATTCATCCAAGTGACTATATCTATAGTATACTATGCCAACAACACTTGATGTTACTATAGGCTACACTATCTTGATAGTACATGAGGTTTTGCCTTCCAAGGTCCTCATGTTGAAAGGATGTGATGGTGTTTTTTGGAAAGATCATGTTCACAATTGTGAACCATCATACTTCCCAAACATTTATGGTATTGTGGACTTAAGCTTGGCACTTGTACATGCATGCTTGTAGTGTATATTATGTGTCTCTTTTGGTGGAGCTACTTTTATGTTGGTGTATGATAGTTGTTCAAGAGGATGGCATATGGTATGTTTGACTCCTTTTTCCATGGTAATTCCTCAAGGACAATGGTTATGTCTTAAAGGTACTTGATCTATAGCTAGTTCACCCTTTATGTGGTATAGATTGTAGACAGGTGACTAACAATGGGGCTTGATATCACCAAACTTCCTTATCTTTTCCCACCATAGGGCATACCACATACTTAGAGTAGATAGCTATTTGGAACTAAAAGGACCTTACTACTAGCTAGGAGGTGATTGTGGCACTTTTGAGTTCATGTATGACTTATGTGTAAGTTGTGCTTCTATAGTGTATGATGTTGATATCAATGTATGTTTTGTAGCAATATATATATATATATATATATATATATATATATATATATGCATGACAACTCCATTATGAATCTCATTCTACTTTGTGTAATAGTCTTTTGCTTAATGTCAGATTTCTTGCAAAATATGCAAACTCTAGGCCACTACCTCAAGAACAAGCTTCCCCTTTGCCTTTGCCACAATAAGTGCTTTGTTTGATCTTGTTGATTCCACTACTCTTTAAAATGATTTTAGCCTCTCTCTTGATTACTTCTTCTTCCTCTAGTATAATTTCTTCCACCTTGACCTTGATTTCTTAAGGAATACAACAATTGCTCTTGCATTCCAAAACATGAACTAGATGTACCTAACCACAATCCCTCATTAACAAGCAATTGTAATAACCTTGGAAAGAAGTGAATTTCTCCCTTACAACACTTGATGTATAAAAAACTTATAACGAGTCCAATCAATGTATGTTGAAGTAGATCTTCCTCATCTACATTCACTCCAACACTCTTTAATTGATCTACATGGAGTAGCCTATCATATTCATGATGCCCTTCTTTGTCTCACTCATTTGTTGCTTGAGCTTCAACTTATAAGCTCTAGTAGATGACTCGAAGAAGCTAACCAATACATCCCAAGTGTTTTTTGTAGTCTAGGCATTCTAGTTTTGCACCATCATAGCCTACAACACTATGATAGAAATTATGTGCATAATTAGATGACTCTTCTTGTTCCATGCACAAATAGTATCAAAAGTGTCCATATTTGTGTGCTTTAGCTTGTTTTAGAAAACAATCTCCCAATTATCTTGACTCATGAGATAATTCTTCATTGTATTCCTCCACATAAGGTTATTGATGCAATCCAACTTATCTTGCAATCCAACTTAACAATTCTTGATACTTTATTGAACAAAAACAACTTCTACCAACAAAATATATAGTTGTGCTAAAGGGCCAATCAAAATACCTATGTTGCTCCATTTTTCTCTAAGCTTAGTCTCAAAGCAAAGCTAATGAAAAAAGTGCACACTTTTACACAATATGGACTTCTTGATTTCAATTGAAAATGTCCTTGATTTATCAATTATAATTAACTATGTTGTACCAAATTGCAAAATTTCTATAATTCTCTACCAAAAAAGTAAGATTTGAGGACTCAAAAACCTCCAAATGGCTTAAAAAACTTTTCCAAATAACAAACCCTTTGAGACATAAGTAACTCAATTGATATGCTTGTATGACACCAAACTTCACCTCAAATAGACATGTAGAGCAAAAGTTAGAGTCAAAAAAGTAAGGAGGTGTGTAAATGCAAAACCTTCAAATTTCTTCTCTCACTTGTTCCTCTCAACAACCAAGATCTCAATGACCAAACATGCTTTATGATTCTTATTAATTTAAGATATATGTGGAATCCTTTTTGTCAAATAAATGTTTTTCAACTAAATCAACTTTGTTTCTCTTATCTCCTTATATCAAGCAATTTACGATTTATCTCTATATTCTAAAACGTGTTATGAGACCATGTTAAGAATTTTAATGCATATGCACACATTTACACAATGAATATAGTGAACATAAGAGAAGTACCAAGATAATATGTGCTCAACCCTGATATCTATCTAGCACTTTGTGATCATATGAAGGATGAGAATACAAGAGTGAGCACAATGCTTAAAGTTCACACATTATATACAAGGTATTGTTCTTGTATCAAGCTAAAAAACAACAAACTACTAATGATCTTGGTCTACTATCAAGAGAAAATATTTCTTAACATCAAAGACTATCCATCAAAGCAAGAATTTGCAACAGGTATTATATCTAATGGATTTGAATGCAAAGTTGTTCAGTGTATATTGTCTTGGAAGTAGCCAACATGACAACATCTTGCTATTTTAAAGTTTTTAACATGTCTCTTGAAGCAACCCTTGCAACAACCATTTGTTGAGTCAATTCACATTGCTCAAATTGAAGATAATATGTTATTGCATGGCCAAGGAGATTGGTTGAACGTTTGTGTTTTGTTCTTCATTTGAACATTAACATGCCGCTATCTTTCAACTTTCAAAAGTTGTACATAGAGTTGGAAGGGCAATCAGGCAATTGTATTGTGATCTCACAATAATGTAGGGATTTTGTAGGAGCTATTGAAGTGTTGTATTATCTATCACAGTCACACTTTATGATAATGAGATTTATTAACATATTAGAATATTATATTTTGAATTCATACTCTTGTGTGCATGTAGAACAACTCAAATACCTTGCCACATTTCCTCAAGGAAATTGTACAAGGATATAAGAGGGGCAATACGATAGAAGTATCACATTTGAGATGCAAAATGATAGATGTGTATGCCAAAGTGATTGAACAAGGAAAGACAAACAATACTTTGGTAGTATGGGCCATGAGAGGCATGTGTGGGAGGCTACTAAGAAATCATTCATGTATATAAGCTTAGAACTAAGGTTAGCTTAGTCATGATAATAATGTAAGATGAACTATGATTGACATGTACATCTTCAATTTAAACACATTTTTATGATATTTGTTTGAATGTATACAAGTACAAGAAAATATTGACATTTTATTTATATAAATCTTATATGTGTAATTTTTAATCAACATGTAACTTCACTTCAGATTTTGTAACTCAATATTATACTTATATTCTATAAATATCAAAATTATTACGTTTGCTAACCTTTGAATATTTAGCATGTAAATACCTTATGCTAATAAAGTAGTTATACCTATATATATCATTTATGATATTATATTAATATAAAGTTAAGTTGTTGAGATTTGCTTTTGGAAGACATATCTTCAAATTTAAGATTTCTTGATTCACAAATAAGCACTTATATATGAAAATTCAATCAATATTACTTATTTATTAATTGAAATAAAATATAAAACTACCAAAATCTATACAAGAATATATTCTCCATCTCCATATATATTACAATAACATCATTATGTCTAATATGAATATAAACTTTAAATTTATTAAAATATTATTCAATAATACATAATTTAATACATGTTTAATATATTGAAAGATACTTAATGATAATGAAAGAAATAGTTGTAATGAACTATTAAGAATATTATACTTGTTAAAGAATCTATGGTGACTCAATGTTGACTTTCTATAATATAATTGATAAGAATAGGTCATTCCCTTAAGAATACGGGTTGGCAATGGCTCAAACAAGACAAATAGGTTCACAATGAAGATACTTTATTATTTTCTAGTTATTTTCTTTGGTAATGTCATTCCAAACAAGGGTCATGTCATCCAAACAAGTGACACTACAAAATGCTATGCTTAAGTGTCAAATTTAGGAGATTTGGAAGATAGGGTGGGTTCATTTTGGATGAAACTCACACATCGTTCACCAATCATTTGTCTTAGCTGCAAATTGCTAAGGTGAGATTCATAGGAGCCACAATTTATACATCACACTTTCAATGAGTTGTACAAAAAGCATCTCCCCATAATATTGCACAATGGAAGAATTACAATTTTATGAACTAAATTGAGTAGAAATAGTTCCAAAATTTACATCCTTTTGAAGACTACAACCAAAAAATCATGTTCTATCTACCCAAGAATGCACAAGTTCATGGGAGTCATCAAGGATTTGTGCTACTCAATCCTATCTTGGACCATACGAGATGCAAAAGCTATGCAATACTATTCTTGTATAGTTCCTTACTTTGGCCAAACTCCTAGAGAGCCACTGTCTCGTCCTGCATGAATTTGTTGTTGCACTATAGTGCTTAGGTTTGTCCTTTAGGATTTGTCATTACTAATCAAGTTAAGCATACAATCATTCATTCAAAGGGTAGATTAATATGCATACACCAACTCATGAGTTTTGAGAGTATAAAGTTCATATTTTACTTGCAAAAGAAGGATGCATTGAGTGGACATGATGAACATCAAGCCTAATCAGTTTGCACATTTCTTACTTAGCTGTGGAGATACAATGCATGGAAATTTCCTAAGTACATCTAAAGTGCTTAATATTTATCATATCCTAAACCTAATGGTAGGTAGCTATAGATGTATTCAACTTAGTCAATATTCATCTACCTTGAATAGTTTAATATTGTGTACTAATTTGGCTTGATTACCCATTTGAAAATTATGTACATGTACAACCTTCCTAAGGCTACAAAAACAAAGATATTGTAAGTAGATATAAAACAAATTATTATCATTAGGCAACAAAAATGACCATGACCACCTTTGTAGGAAGATGCTCCAATCATTATTCTTTGTAGGAGAAGTAGGTAGTACTTGGGTCAAATTCTTATTTCCTTGGTAGATTGTGAACAAGGTCCACAAGCTTTTTCCAATAACTCTCCATGATTCATTCAAAATTGGATTGGGATCTCCTTGAACTTTGCATTAGTATGGGTCTAGAGTTTCATTAAAAAAATGTTGAGTTGCTTGTTTGAGAACAACTTCCTCTTTGGAGTATTGATGTGAGTGCATAATTCCTTTGCCTTTGTTCATTGGGAGGTTTTGTTGTCCATGCATTCCAACTAACTTAGTAGGTGAGGAGTCATTGTATGAACAATAACGGTGAGGAGCCTAAATAATTTTCTATCTAGTGTGGTTCTTTTTGCACTAAACTCTTTAGTCATCTCTTTATGGATTTGCTTGTATTGCTCCAACACCTTTTTGTATTGTTGTTTCAAGTTGGCAGATAGGTTAGAGATACAAAGGTTAGTTAATTGCTTCAAATTTTTGTATTGATTTTCCACTACCTTTGCTTCCTCCTAAGTTAGTTTTAACTCACTTGTAGTGCTACAAGTTTTTCGTCTTGATTCTGTTTTTCTTCCTTGTGCTTAGTTCTTTGGTGAAAGACTTGCAAGCTATAGTTTTTGACCTCTTTCTTTGGGTAGTGGATTGATTTTTCATACTCCTAGTCTCATTTTAGTTCCTCCTGTTAGAACTCTTCTTGTTATTTCTTGCTTTCCTTGTCCTTTTTGTTGTTTGGGTTTGGACCAAGGGATGCAAGTGGTAGATGAAGAGCATGGTTCCTTTATGTTTGGATATGACTTTCGGTATATTGGCAAAAACTCTTCTTATGCTTCTATCACAAACATCATTGTGTGAATGATGTATGTTGCCATAAGCAAAGGCAAATAATTGCCATCTTTGCTTATATGTCTTTGCAGGACCTTCTCTATTTTAGGTGCAAGATTCATGTAATGGCGTGGGACAATCATTGGATCCACATTTTTATTTTTGCTTACTTTGTTATTTGTGATGCATCAGCAATGACATTGTCTTCATCTACTTGTCTTTCACATCTTTGGGACAATGTGGTTTGTTTCTTGAGTTTTGTTGGACCTTGGCATGATATCCCTACCTCATTATCATTTGTGCCCTTGACAAAATTTGTCATTGGGTGAGATTGATTGGTTTTTATTTAATATTTGTGTTTTTTTTTTTCTCATAACAAGATGCTTCTCCCTTTTTAGGAACCAAAGTGAACAAAAGAGCCATGATTAGGACATGATCTATAGTTGGGATCTTCTCTTTCTTTATGAGAAGCAATTCATATATTGTTGTGGGAGCAAAGATTGTGCTTCATTGTTTGGGCCTTCTCCTCCTTTTACCATTATGGGAGATGCAATTTATGGGAAGGATTGCTCACTCCTTAACTTCATACTTTATGCAACACCCACAACTTGTTTGTCAATTGGCCCTTTCTTGCAATAAACAACCCTCCCAAGTTTCAATGACATAGTTTTACTCTTGCTATCTTTTGTCAAAGGTTCTAACTCTTGGGGTTATTTTTGTTTCTTAGAAGCTTGAATGTTTGCTCAACCCACCAAAGTCTTTTATCCAATCAAAATAAAGTTGTATGTCTCCACTAATTGCATGAACTTCCCTATTTGGGCATATTCTTTGTCTGTATTGTGATACTTGGTGATCTCCTTTGGCAAGTTGGGATCTTTGTTGAAGTGAGTTGGATGATGCTAGTGGGATGCAAACTTCTCCTAGTCCATCAAAAGGTTCATCTTGATGTAGAAATGAACAATCAAGGGGGCTGCAATAGTGGCATACCTCCAATCATATCTTCCAACAAATTGATGACTCATGCACAAAACATCCTTGCACAGCTTACCAACTTTTGTGTGTGTACAAGCTGGAAGAAGGTAGCCTTGTTTTAATTGATGTAGTTTGTTCATTTTTAACAAAATAACTGCATTATCATTTTGGTGATTGTGCATTAAGCATGGTACTTCAAGTCTTTGATACTATACCCTTTCATGGATTTCCCTTTAGCAGACAAGTCATTCATTCTTTGCTTTCATTGTTTGTTGGGTCTACCATATGAGGTACTGATATGGAATTTTCCAAATAAGGAGCAATCCGTACCCAAGACCCATTGCTAGTGGTTCTCCATCCACATCACATGACATCTTTGTCATGAATTCCCACTTAGATTTTTGGCATTGTCACAAATTTCTTGCAACATGGTCTCATCCATAAGACTATAATCCCATAGTAAGAAATCTATCTTTCTTTCCTTGGTTTAGTCAATTTAATAGTATAATACTCACTTGGAAATCTTGAGAGGTTTACTCAAGGTTTCCATTGCCTCACCTCTCTTTACTTCAATCCTTCATTTGGGAATTTATCCCATCATGTTTGACTATTCAAATTTGCACAAAAATACAATTCACAGTCTTTTTTGAAATGCTTTGTCCCAACCGCCCAAAAATGTCAAGAAAATTTGGAAGTCCACTCTAGAAATTGCTTGCATGATGTCACAAAATATGGTGATCATGGAGAGAGAAATGGTGATCATGGAGAGAGAAAAAGGAGAATAGTGTAAATTGAAAACTATATAAAGATTTGACTTGTGCACAAGAGTTAGCCTTTCCATAGTATTATTAGGAGGAGGTCCATCCTTCTTCCATCATGGTGGTTGGTGAAGAATCATGATTTGTAGTCATACGCATGACACTAGGTGCAGTATGGTCACTGATGGTTCTTTGGTGGCACATGTATCTTTTGGTGTAGTTTTGAAGCAACGGCAAAAATCAATAGAGTTCTATTTATAGTGGAAAGTTATCATAGCCTTCATTGTTCCACAAAAACTAGTAAAGTAAGGATTTCCTTGTAGTGTAGTGGCTTGTTTTGTTGGAGAATTCTTGATGTAAAGCCTTGTGGAATGAAAAGAATGGGCCTGCTTGCAAAATCAGTATGGTCCTATTGTAATAGGGAGGCCATGGAGAATATATTGTACTTAAGCACCACGCATTTTGGCATCATGGGAATATGACCTCCTCTAAATAAGCACTTCTTACAAAGTACACTTCCAAAGTTCTAGTTTGGACTTTATACAAGAAAAACAACAAAAAGTAGTGTTCATATCAAAATGGGTTGTGATAGACTCCTCAAACAAGAATTAAAAATTCAAGAAAAATAAAAAAGAAGAATACAATTTATTGATTTTCATACATTATTTAACAATATATTCATAATTAAGTTAAGTTACAATATGAGTATAAACATTTAAATTTGATTATATGTAATATAATTTGTTTATTATCCGTGTACTAATATGATATTTTGGCAAAAATTATTGAAAATAATTCTAAAACTAGAATTGAAGGTACAATATAGTTCTCTATCTATTTTAATCCTTCTATCTTTAAGCTTGAAGAATAAGTTTACTAGTCAACTAAATAAATATTCATTCAAATCAAATAAATGACTGTTTTTATTTATTTCATATCATAACAAAATACATAAAATTGCAAACATGAATGTGAGTACAAGATTTGATAAATTTCATATTTCTCCATATAGAAATTCTTAGTCCTTCATTGTATAAAGTTAGACCTTGAGTTACAAATTGAACTAAACAACTATATCTCAAAATCTGAATAATAAATATTCTATTCTTAAATGATTAATAAATGTTATTAGTATGGAATTTCTAATAATAGTTTTTATTTTGATGTTTTCAAAACATCAATTATATATGTTGTATACAAGGTATTACTGGTTATTTATAATGAATATATAAATTTATATACTTGTTTGCTAATATTTATCATATTTTAATTGTTTCATGTTATTATATATTATCTAATTGTTCTTAAAGTTTGTAACCTCCACTATATCTTGTTGTAGGTTATAGAAATTGGTATGTTAAACTTTATAAAAAATTATATTAGAAAGCATTGAAATTATGGTGCTATATTTTGTAATTTATTATATTGAAATTTATAAAATAGAATCATATAATTTAAAGAAATTTTATTTTTTTGAATTTCATATTAATTACATACATATATTAATTTCTCAAACACAAAAGATTTTTAATGCACTAACAAACGTAACAACTTGAGCAAAGTAGTCTATTGATCAATTCTAACAACTTTTCTATAAACAGTTTAGTTCTCAACATTGAATATCAAACTATGTACTACATTTTATATCAATCATAATCAAGAGAAAAAACCCCTTATGTAATTAAATTTAAATTTAAATATTAACTATTGGATTATGAATATGAATATGAATTTTATATGTATATGAAATATGAATAAAAACAAATATATGAATTATTATATTTATTTAATATTATGATGTATATGAATGATTTCAAATTAAAAGTTTTATATAAGAGTTATAATCCAAAGAATATATTCTACATTACTTACATAGCTAATCAGATATAATAAGTCAGAAGATCTTTTTTCTTATATTAGAACTCAAAAACTTTAGAATTATGATTTATCCCAAATATTTACAAATTCTTTTTTGGAAAAGTAAGATATACAAGTAGATATAGTATGTTTTGGCTTGAAGTCTATAATATTATTCACATCTTATCATGGCATCATATGAGTCTAACAAAATCTAATTGTGTTGCTCTATATTTGTGTACTTTTACTATAAGAGACACAATCTCATAACTAACCATTCAGAAAAATAATGAATGCATTGGTTTACTTCTCTAAATAATCTCTCAATACAAATAGATATGTTGGATAACTTATCTTGACTCTTGGGTAAAAGAATGCTTTTTCTTAGAAATCAATGTTGTATTTTATAAGCTTATGGATGTACCTTCCTATTTTTCAATAGTTTATGGAAACATACATTGGAATTCAACAAGGAGAACTCATATTGTAATCTTATAAAACCTACAAAATTTGAGATTTTTAATTGTTCTTCCAAAATTATGATAATATATATGCATTAATTTGATTGTATATTGCTTTCATTTTACTCTAATATTCACTTTTATCATGTACAATAGGTGTTATTTACACCTTTTGATCTATATTGCCTTTATTTTCCATGTTTTCTTCTACATTGTGGCTATAGTAGCAATAGTAAGGGAAGAGATTCTTATGTTAGGTGGCATGTTCTAATCTACTTCTTATGTTGGAGAAAGACACCTAAAGCACTAGTATAATTGTTGTTTGGAAGGTAGATTTGCATATTGTTAGCCATACCATTGTCATTCAACATAGTTTCATTTTTGGCAATACTTCAATCTACAACAATTTGGAATTGCCACACCTTGAGGTCATGGGACTATATTTATAAGCAACAGAACACTTGTAGATATCTACACGGAGTGGGTCATTCTAGATGTAGATGTTGAGAATATTTTGAATACCATCTCATGTGCATTCATCTACAACCAAAGAAGGCTGGTGGATCCTTGGTCATTATTCATTTCATATGGTCCTTTTATGGCTCTCAATCTTGCTTGTATGCTCAATCTTGCTCAATCTTACTTGAATGATTTTTGAGAGAAGGAGTCAATGTATTGGAGGTGGTTGTCAATTTACAATAAGAAGATCCTATTGGATGAATTTGATTTACCATGGCTCACTTTAGAGCTTGCTTATCTACTACTTTGGCCATGTTAGGTTATGTATTTCTTTCATTGGTAGACAATACACAATATAAAAGACCAAGGAGAAAAACAAGACAATGGAAGATCAAAGTGGAAGATCCCATTGAGACCCTTGAACGAGGGAAACTATGAATGCCTAGCGTGAGTTTGATTTATGGTATTTATAGGGAATATACAAGGCCCATTAAGAAGCTTCCTAAAAGCCGACTTCTTAGAATGCAAACCAAGCTAACCAAGAAGTTTCTCAAGAAGTTTCATTATAGAGGCCATCTACTTGGCGTGCAATCTAAGCTAGTTAGGGAGCTTCCCAATAAACTTCCTTCTAGAGGCCATATGTAATACCAATAGATAGACAGATTAGCTAGAGGTGAAAATTTGCTTGGGAACATATGGAAGGAAGTTATGTATGATTGGCTAGGTAGATCAGATAGAGTTGTCACCAAAAGAGGAATTTTACTAATAGGGTAAGAATCAAAAATAGTTTGGAAACTTCAAAGCCAATTTTGGGGGCCAAAATAGATGAATTAGGCCTTAAAAATGTGTTGATTCCCCCAACCAAGGAAAATATAGCCTTCTTTCCCCTTAGGTTTGTCTCATTGAGAGTTTTCCAACTATACCTCATCCATGCATTTTGGAGATTCCTATAGGAAGATTCTATAAAGATTCTTTTTAGTCAAAGATAGTTTGACCAACCATGTAGGATCAGAACCAACATGTCACTCATGCATACAATTAATCTAAGGGTAGAGAATTTTGACATATCATCTACTCATGTATCTAATCCAAGGGCGGAGTTTCCTTTGAAGAAGTACTCTTTGCTACGTTATATAGTCAAGTCATTTGGGGCATAAGAAGTTGAGTGTGAAATTGTATATTTTTTGTCTTATATTCCTCTTTAGGTCTCATATCCTTAGAATGTTACACCACCTACTTGGCTTGCAAGCTAAGTTTGTCGGGAAGCTGCACAAGAAGCTTCACCACTTGGCATGCACATCACTCAATACTTTGAAGGTATAAAGTAGCTTCCTAAATGTGTATAGGATATTCTTATAATTCTTAACCAATTTGGCTTATTTGCTACTTTGTTAGTCTCACCTAACTCATGTTTAAACTCTATATCCATATGTTACACACACATCACGGAGTCGATATTTTAAATTAGGTAGACATTTTACTACCAAGCTTCATCTTATAGGCTTGATAGTCAAGGTGTCAAATTAGAAAGTAGAGTCTTTTTCAAGTATCCCTCTCCCTTGCCTCCATCTTCCAAAGAATATATCAAAGAGAAAGAGAGAGACATATGTATATAAAGAATAAATAAAGAATAAATCCTTGCTTGTAAGATGAAAGGATTTTATCAAATGCTTCTTAGATATAATTATTGTAGAGGATATTCTTCAGTAGATGAACTTCCTCTACTAGGAGATGCACATGTAGAATTTGGTATACTTTCATCTAATATTGCACATTGACTATCTTACATACTTTGTATGGTTTCTCTTCTCCAGCCTTTTGATAAAGTTTGAAAGTTTTTGATAAGTGAAATATGGGATCTTTGGTAAAAGGGATTTAACACATAAACAAAAATCTCTATCTATCTTGTATGGAAAGGTATACCTACTATCTATGGATGAGATGTATCTTTAGTGTTATGCGTAGTTGTGGTCTCTTGCGACCTTTACTCTCCTCTCATTTTGTGATTCTCAAGAAGCTAGTCCTGGAGATCTATGTGATAAAGATAGATGGGAATCCTTTTTCTCTCCAAGTGTTATTTTGGAAAAAAAGAAGTAATCTATCTCCACATGCACAAGATGGCCTTCTATCGTTTTCTTCCTTGCATTTTGATTGGACTAGATGTTTACAATCTTGCTTGATGGATCAATAATTCTAACATATGTTTTATTCTCCCTTAATTGACTTATTAATTGATTGTGCTTCAAGAGCCCATCTTTGCTCCTACTCGAATAAGGATATAGCTTTTGGATCCTAACTTAGCCATTCATTAGGGCATTTTGACTTGCACAAGCTTCTTTCTTTACAACAATGAGGTTTTGCTTATGTTTTGTCCACAAATCTACATTAGATGAATTTGCATTCCATATGATATTATGCCCATTTGGAGTACAAAGGATTAATAACCATAATGCCACAAGAGGCAAGTATTTTCCATGGCATAAGAGTGGATACCTTGTGTTAAAGACCAAGACCAAGACCAAGGAGAGAAATATAGGACTGGAAGATCAAAGTAAAAGATAACAATGGGACTCTTGAATGATGGAAAATCCAAATGCCTAACATGAGCATAGGCTTTGGTATTTATAGGGATAAATACAAGGCTTTTGAGAAGCTTCTCAAGTAGTTCCTTAAAAGCTGCATGCTTGGAGTGCAAGCTAAGCTAGCCAAGAAGCTTCCTTATAGAAGCTGGCTACTGGGCATGTAAGCTAATTTAGCAAAATCCTCCCAAGAATCTTCCTCCTTGGCATGCACATAACAATGCACATGATTCAAGAATATTATGAGCTAATTTGGCCTATTTGCTACTTTGTTAGTCTTGACTACCTCATCAATAAGCTCCATATTGTTACATATTCCTCCACCGCTAGTTGGTGATGTCCTTCTCACCATGGAAGCTTCAAACTCTTGGATAGCCATTTGTGCATTTTGGGAATGAGAAAGAGGTTCCCAAATAACATCATGAAAGAGATACCTTTTCTAGAGACTTTTTACTCTTTATGTTTTTGGTGGCCTTGTTGAGTGTGGCAATGCACAAAGATATAATCAACTTTATACTCCTCATGATTGTTCATAAGGACAAAAGGAGGAGGAGGAGGAGGAGGTTGGACATGATAGGAGAAAGAAGATGGACCAAGAACAAGGGGTTTCAACTTAGAAACATGAAAGACATGGTAGATTTGCATATGATAAGGCAAGGCAAGTTGATAAGCAATAGGCAAATGATTTGGGTGATATAAAAAGGTCCTATCTAATTAGGAGAAAATTTATGGACTTGGATATCAAGTGGGAGAGGTAGAGTAAAAGAACAAGACCAAGGAGAGAAATAAGAGAATAAAAGATCACATTGAGACACTTGAGTATGGAAAAATTCCAAATGCCTAGCATGACCTTTGGTTTTGGTATCTATAAGGAGAAAACAATGCTCTTGAGAAGCTTCTCAAGGAGCTTTCTTAAGCCACTTTTTTGGAGTGCAAGCCAAGTTAATTGAGAAGCTTCTCAAGAAGCTTTTTTCCAGAATTTGCTTACTTGGCTTGCAAGCTAAGCTAGTTGGAAGCTTCAAAAAGCTTCCTTCTAGAAGCTTCTTAATTGGGGTGCAAGCTCAGCTACATAGGAAGATTTCTAAATACTTCTAAAATATTCAAGGCTAATTTGGCCTATTCACTTCTTTGTTAGCCATAACTTACTTTGTCATTAAACTCCATATTGTTACATATTTCCCCATTGCTAGTTGGTGATATTCTCGTCATCATTGAAACTTCAAACTCCTGGATGGCTATTTGTGCATTTTGAAGATGATAAAGAAGTTCCCATGTGGTATCATGAAGGGGATACCCTTTCCAAAGGACCTTGGACTACATATGTTATCAATGGCCTTGTTGAATGTGACAATGTGCAAGGATACTATCATCTTCATACTCCTTATAATCATTGATATGAATTGGAGGCGGAGGAAGTTGTACACAAGATGAAAAAGAAGATGAATTATGGACAAAGGGTTTCAACTTGGAAATATGAAAGATATGGTAGATGTGCATATGTCAAGGCAATGCAAGGCAAGTCAATAAGCAACATGAGAAATGATTTGTGTGTCTCAAAGAGTCCTATCCAATTAGGAGCAAGTGTATGGACTTGGGTATCAAGTGAGAGGTGAAGGTTACTAGATGAGATCATGACTTTATTACCAATTAAAAGGTGAAATCATGATGATGGTGGTCTGCATATTGCTTTTGATAATTTTGGGCAACAAGGAGGTGAGATTTGGGTTGTTGGAGGAGAAGAAGGTTGAAGTATGAGGGACATGAGATGGAGGAGGATCAGGAAGGGAATTTGGAACAAGTGGATCTTGGCCAAAATTGAGGAAGAAAGGAGAGAATATAGTGCTTACTTGTTTGGAATTATTGTAAGCAAACTTTGCAACTGCAAGACATTCATCCCAATTGGTATGGTGAACATTGAGAAAGGCATAGAGCATATTTTCCAAGATGCCATTTGCATATTTAGTTTGTCCATCAATTTGAGGATAATTGGCTATGGATAATGTAAGCTTGGTGCCAAGTATCTAGAAGATTGCTTGCCAAAACTTTCTTGTGAAGCAAGCATCACGGTCGGAGATGAGTACATGCAACATCCCATGATGCTTGAATACATTATCAAAGTAGATCTGCACTAAGGTTAGAGCAACCACAATATCAATTGTTGGTTCTTAATGGATTTGCTTATTAAGCTTATCCACAAACACCACAAATTGTTGTGTGACCTTGCTTTGTCTTGGGCAAGGAGGTGATGAGATCTAAGCTCAGACATTCCCAATGAGTAGATGGAATAAGGAGTGGCCAAAGGAGTCTAGTTGGTTTTTGGTTAATGGCCTTGTTGCATTGGCAGCTCTCATGTGATTGGAGATACTCCCAAACATCTTGTGCCATGTTGAGCCACCACCATTGGTATTGGAGGATACCCAAGGTCTTATCTACACCCATGTGACCAAAAATTAATAAATCATAGGCTTCTTGAAGGCGCACAAGTAAGAGATCACCTTTGGCCAGAACAAAGATCTAGTATAGAATAGAAGGCCTTCCTTGAAGGAGAAAGTGTTGTTCTCCTTGTTGCATGCAGCAAGATGACCTTGTTCCATCTAAAAGAATGGATCTTGTTTTAGAGTTGTCTTGAACTTGCTTTGGATTTTGGAGTCAAGTGACACCATCATAATTGCTACCATGATGAGAGGAAGATATTTCAAATCAGGTCATCAAGATAGGGCATCAAGAATGACATGGAACCAACCAAGTTTGTACTCAAGTTTGATGTCAAACAACTATAGTTGTTCCTCCCATCAATGATGTTGATTCTTCATGTGTTCCAAATGTAATGTTAAACAAGAACAAATTGATAACAAAGACTTGTTATCAATTTGCATGCCCACTTGTTTCTGCAAGAGATAAAGCTTCTATACCTTGATGACATATACCATTGCTAATTGTTCCCAATCCCAAATAGAGTTGTTCCTTTTTACTCTATTGAGTGTGGAAGACACAAAGGCAACGAGATGCAATCTATCTGTGAATTCTTGTTGCAACACAACTCCAATTGCAAAGTTAGAAGCATCAAAATCAACCACACATAGTATTTGAAGATCACATGGTAAAAAAAGTAGTCTTGAAGACACCATATATTTTAGCTTTTGGAATGCTTCTTTGTGCTTGTTAGACCATTGAAAGCTCAAGTTCTTCCCCAAGAGATTGGGCAATGGTGTGGCCACATGAGCATAATAATGGATGAATTATCAATAAAAACTAGCCAATCCATTAAATGCATGTTCTTCAAGATCATCCTTTGGAGTAGCCCAATCAATGAAGGCCTTGATTTTCTCCTCTTCTATCTTGATCCCCTCTAATGAGATCTTGTGACCCAAGAAGGTAACTTCTTTTTACCAAAAGGCACACTTTGACTTCTTGCAATAAAATTTCCATTATTGTAGTTGTCTTAGGACTTCTTGCATGTGATTCATGTGTTCAACCTCTATCTTGCTATAGATTAAGATATCATCCAAGAACACCCTTACATACCTATCTTATAGTCCATCCAACACCCAATGCATCTTATCCATGCAGACTGTTAGAGCATTAGTGAGCTAAAAAGGAAGAAATTTCCACTCAAAGTGCCCATACCTTGTACAAAAGGGAGTCTTTTGCACATCCTCCCTATCAATGGGGATTGCTTATAGTTGCTAAACAGATTCAACTTAGAGAAGTATCATGCTCCGCTCAATTGATCAAGCAAGTCATCAATTTGAGGCAAGGGATATACATTCTTCACCATTTGTTTATTGAGCCTATAGTAGTCAAAACAAAAATAAGTCTTCCATCCTTCTTTGCAACAAATAGTACTAGCACTTCCCAAGTAGATGTACTATGTTATATGAAATCTTTCTCCAACAATTCCATAAGTGTTGTTTGCAACTCCTCTAACTCCTTTGGTGAGACTTGATAGATTGGTCTACTCATTGGAGTATTCCTTGGTAATAACTCAATCTTGAAGGGCATACTACAATTAGAGAATAATCCTTTTGACAAATCATCCAAAAACAAATCTGCAAACTCCTAAATGATTTGATCAACCATTGCTTGATGAAGCTCATGCCTTTCCTCAGATTGTCATTGTGTAATCGGCTTGATCCACGAAGCAAAAATAGACTTATCTTCCTCCAAAGCTTGTTGTATGGCTGCTTTTTTGACAAACTTCCTATGTAGGGATTCATCACCCTTCCAAGCTTACTCCATGGTCACTTTTGTAACAAACTTCCCATCTTGGGACTCATATCTCTTGAAAGCTTGCCCTATGGTTACCTTATTGAAAAACTTCCTATCTTGGGACTCACTATTCTTAGGTGTCTTACTAAGAGGTGCCACACAACCTAATTGGAAATCCCTACCTTAGTGTTGTACTTTAAATTTTCATCAGTTCCAATCAAATTGAACTATATGATGTTCAAGCTAAGGCAAACCCAATTTGATATCATAGTGTAGAGGTGTCAATATAAACCTAATACACTCCTGATATTCCTTTTCAATCCTCAATGTAACAAGATGTAGGGTACGGAATGTAGAACCCTTTCTACCATCTGCCATCATTAATTTACTACCAATTACTAGCATATGTAATTCTTTTACTAATTGCATGGAAATGCAATTTTTTGAACTTCCAATATCAACCACAATCTTACAACCCCAAGTAGAGATCACACCTTGCAAGTGAAGCAAACTTACATAGGTCAAGCCTTTGATCCCATTGGAACTTATCAAGTTCCCAAGAAGCGGCTCAAAATCTCCTACTAGAATTTGTCATTTTGCTTATCAATGTGCTTGACAAACTCCATTTGGGCAATTTTTTGAGGTTGTCCATTCCTAAGTAGACATTAAACAATATGATGTAACAATAAAAACAACCACCATTTTGTGGCAATCATTCTCTATTCATTGTACTAACTGGTCTCCGTTAGACAACATCAATCTCCATTGGTGCTCGTTCCTCCACTTGTGTGCAGTGTATAGGTAGGTTTTATGTAGGTCAAGATCAAGGTCAAGACCAAGTTATCACATCCAAGGAATCAAAGCTCTCATCCAATTGCATCACCTCTTCTATGTTTTGTGGCTCCCACTGTTGCATGGATTTTTTGGTCTTGAGGATGCACTAGGTACCTGGCTACTTGTGCTAAGAATGCTCTATTTCCTAACAACACGAGTGGCATGCATAAAATCTGATAAATGAGACTATGAACTTTCAAGACTTTCAAAGCAAAATGCATCCAAGTTTTGTGTCTTGATTTCCTTGTATCCTTCCCAAAGGAACCAATAGAATTTTGGATAGTGCTATTTGGGTTTGTGATAAGTTTTAGACCGGCTCTATAAAGAGTATGCTTACTTTTGTAATTGGACCCATTATAACAAAACTGCAGATTGTGTAATTGCTAACTTGCTCAACTGTGTCTCTTTTATATTGTCCAACCATTTGCAATGATGAAAATCTTAGGACCACAAAGCTAGAGAATTGTACATGCATAATTGATACTCTTTGTAGAGTCTGATGGCTACTATTCTGCATTAGCTTAATCTAAAGGGAAAGAGGTTGCACAACCACATGCACTGTTATAACCCCACCACACAAATCACCAAATAACTTTGGGTTTAGCAAGGGTGTTGTTGTTCTCCAACACCTTCCTAACATTGATTAACTTCATATCATTTAGTGTTTTAGTCCATTGTCTTTCTTTGTCCTAACCTATTTCCATCAATATTTCCCTTCACTCTCATGTCTCTCAAAATTTTTAAAAAAAAATCCCAATTGATACCTTTTTCTTGCATATCACCTTTTTGTCCTTGTCCCACACCTTTCTTTTGCCAACATTAAGGAATTTTTATCAAAATTTGATAGCCCTTGAGTGACACGTACAATTCACATTCTACTACATGTGAATGGAATTCTATGTTTCCAATGGATCAAAATCTTGATAGATTATTACTACTCTGATTCTTATACAGTCAACAATCTTGCAAGGAAATAAGTTTAAGTATGATGATGTCTTTAGAGGAATATGACAAATGCAGATCTTTTCCAATCTTGCTTACTCTAGGGGGATAGTCACAACCTAGTATAGCATGGAATTTCATATCACATGGACCCTCCTGAGAAAATGAACATCCTGAGAAGATTTAGCAGTGAGTCATGTACTACAGTTTCATGCCACAAAAAAGCCCACAAAACAGAAAGAGAATGGAGGATGAAGGCATTTTATAACAAGATTTAGCTCATAGTATAAACTTTCAACTTGATTCAATGCGTCTACTAGGAAAACACATGCACATTTCCTTCTCTTCTTGATTGTTCACTCATTTCCCTTCTTCATTAGATTCCTCTCTCTCACTCTACTGCACCTTCCATTTCTCCTTCATGGCCTGCACATTGGGTCCCTCCAACCTCTTCCAGAGACTCATGAACTTGTTCTTATTGTTCTCACCCAAAACTCACCTTGGATTTATCCTCTATCACCTCCAAAATCCTTTCTCGATACTTGTTATACCAAGAGCTAGCCATATGATCTAGATGTGAAATTTGGTTTGGTAACATTTGGAATGATGTTAAACATGAAGGACAAAATAGGTTAGATTGAAGTATCACCAAAAGAGTACTTTTATAAATAGTGAAGAAACCAAAAGACTTGAAGACTTGAAAACCTTAGAACCGATAGCTAGACATATGATTTAAAGGTGAGAATTGGTTGGGTAACATTTGGAAGGATGTTACACATGATGGACAAAATAGATCAAAAAGAGGTATCACCAAAAGAGGATTTTTACTTTTAGAGTAGTAAGCAAAATATGCCTCAGATCTTTGAAGGCAATTTTGGAGGCCTAAATAGATGAATTTGGCCTCAAAAATATGCAAATTCCCTTTCTCCCAAGATTTAAAGGCTACTCTTCTCTCCCCTTGGTTTGTCTCATCAAGAGCTTTCCAATGATACCTCACTAAAGATTCCCTAAAAGATCCCACCGGTCAAAGCTTGTTTAACCAACCAGATAGGACCAGTATCAATATGTGACCCATCCAAGCAAGCAATCCAAGGATGGAGCTTGTTGACATGTCACCTATCTATGTGCCTTATCCTATGGTGAAGCTTCCTTAAAGGACATCCTCTTTTTCTATATAATAAAGAGAAGGTGCTCCTTTGGGGCATCGGAGTTTGAGTGTGAAACTTGTGTTTGTGTGTATGTGTTTCCTTGCTATCCTCGTAGCATTACAATACTCCTTCTTCTTGGTTGACCTCTCTTTCCTTTGATAATTCCTTTGTCATCCAAAACCCTTTCTTGTTGATTTCTTCTTGTTTGCTGACCTCTCTCTCCTTCAATAAATCCTCTCCTATTACCTTAAAAGCCCTTTCTCAATACTCTTTCCTCCTGGCTGACCTCTCTCTCCTTTGATAAATCCTTTGTCACCTCCAAAAACCATTCTAATATTCTTTCCTCCTGGTTGGCCTCTCTCTCCCTTGATAAATACTCTTATCATCTCCAAAATCCATTCTCAATACTCATTCCTCCTTGGTGACCTCTCTCTCTCTCTTGATAAATCCACTATCACCAAAAACACTTTTGAAAATTCCTCTTGTCTCTGTCCAAGTCTCTTCTTCCCAATAATCTTCTCTCCCTCTTGTCACACAAGTCATAAAACCCTTTAAAAGAATTTTCTCCTCTTTGTTTAGGCCTCTTTCTGCCAAAAATCTTCTCTCCTCCTTGTCACACAAGCCAAAAAACCCTTTCAAAAATTCCTCTCCCCTCTGTCCATGACTCTTCCTCCCAAAAATCTTCTCTCCTTCCTATTACATCAGTCACAAAACCCTTTTGAGAGATTCCCTTCTCTTTATCTCTAAGACTCTTCCTCCCTACAATCTTCTCTCAAAAGTTCTCTCCTCTTGTGTCACACAAGTCACAAAACCCTTTCAAAAAATTAACTCATCTCTTTGCCTAAGACTCTTCCTCTTGAAAATCTTCTCTTGAAAGTTCTCTCCTCTCCTGTCACACTAGTCCCAAAACCCTTTCCCTTCAAAAATTTCCCTCGACTCTGTCGAGGCCAAAGCCCTTTTCTCAAAAAAAATTCTCTCCTTTTTGTTGCTGCTAATTACATAAAGTAACCCCAGCTTAAAATTACATAAAAAATACTTTCAAGTTTATAGTAATACAACAAATCAACAAGTTTATAGTATTAAAACAAACTTCCAGTTCATAATAACATAAAATACTCTTGAGACAAGGTAACATAAAATAACTTCCAAGACGTTGTAACATAAAATAACTCTCAATTTTATAGTTACTCAAAATAAACTTTGGCTTACAATAACATAAAATAACTTCCAAGTTTACAATAACACAAAAAAAAATTCTGGCTAACAATAACATAAAAAACTCTGAAGACACAATAACATAAAATAACTCCCGAGGTTATTGTTACATATAAAATTTTTTGAGTTTATTATAACATAAAAAAATCACACCAAATGGCACTAATGCAACACGTAGATTATTTTCTTGATGACACCGTATGGTCACCTCTCATTTGGTTCATGAATTCAAGTCCCTCACAAATCGATCCAAAACTTCACCTTCTTGTATATCAAGAATCTGCATGATGATGTATAGGAATTGCGTAATGTAGCTCCTTATAGATCCAATTTGCTTCAACTCTGCCAACTTATCTTGTGCGGCTCGTGTTGCATTTATAGCTTGAAATTGACCAAGTATTGTATTCTTGAATTTTGCAAACGTCAAGATTGGTGCAACAATTTTTCATTTAGCTTGCTCTACTTGGAATCACCACCAAAGTTTTGCCAAGCCATCCTATTGGCTAGAAGCCAAGAGAATCTAATTCATTTCATCTTGAGGATTGGTAGCTTCAAAGAAGCATTTGCAATCAAACATAAAATTCTCCATTTTTCTTTGGAGATTCTTACCTTCAAACACCTTGGGTTTTGGAAATTAGATTTGATCTTCTCCATCTCAAACTTTTACTCTCTCTATGTGTTCTTGTTGTTGATGGTCTGGTTCATACAACAATTGAGTAAGGTGCTTAATTTGTTGCTACATAGCAATGATAATGTTGAGTATTGCTGCCATGGCTACTATGCTATCAAGATACTCCCAATTTATCTAATTTAGTAAGACATAGATGCCACATGTCCACCATTCTCCATATGTTACAACCAAAAGTATCAAGGGTTCCTTAGACAAGGTAATTGCATGTGGAAAATCTTGCCCAAAGTGTGAGGTGAAGAATTGTGTGAAATAATGCTTGGGTAGTACTTGGATAGAAAAATCCCAATGGTTTGGTAGAGATGCATTTGGGGTCCATAAATTCCATCCATCCCATTTTTGCTTTGATACCAATGTAAAAGACCAAGATCAAGGAGAGAAATAAGAGAATAGAATATCACATTGAGACACTTGAGTATCGGAAAAATATGAATTCCTAACACAACCTTTGGTTCTAGTATTTATAGGGAGCATACAAGGCTCTTGAGAAGTTTCTCAAGAAGCTTCCTTGAGCCAATTTCTTGGAGTGCAAGCC
Organism: Lunularia cruciata; assembly: GCA_948567375.1. Lineage (NCBI taxonomy): Eukaryota > Viridiplantae > Streptophyta > Marchantiopsida > Lunulariales > Lunulariaceae > Lunularia > Lunularia cruciata. The sequence goes on along the minus strand of OX419757.1, from coordinate 63,170,045 downwards.
AAGTTAATAAATAAGCTTCTCAAGAAGCTTCTTTTTAGAAGCTACCTACTTGGCTTGCAAGCTAAGCTAGTTGGAAGCTTCAAGAAACTTCCTTCTAAAAGCTATTTACTTGAGGTGCAAGCTAAGCTTCCCAATAAGATTTTTAGATACTTCTAGAATAGTCTAGGTTAATTTGGCTTATTCACTACTTTGTTAGCCATAACTAAATTTGTTGCTAAACTCCATATTGTTAGAGGTAGGTTACTAAAGGAGAGCATGACCTTATCATTGAGTTGAAAGGTGAGATCATGACAATGGTGGTCTGTATATTTTTTCTAAAAATTTTGAGCAACAAGGAAATGAGATTTGGCTTGTTGTAGAGATTTAGATAGAGTGGTCAAGAAGGTCAAATAATGGATGATATAAGATGGAAGAGGACCAAGAAGGTCATTTGGAACAAGTGGATCTTGGCAAAAATTAAGGAAGAAAGGAGAGAATATGGTGCTTGAATGTTTGAAGATATTGTATGCAAACTCAAAAATTGTAAGATAGTCATCCCAATTGGTATGGTGAATGTTGAGAAAGGTATAAAGAAAATCCTCCAAGGCATGATTTTCTTGTTTGGTTTGCCTATCAATTTGAGGATGATAGGCCATGGACAAAGCAAGCTTTATGCCAAGTATATGAAAGAGTGCTTGGTAAATTTTCTAGTGAATCAAGGATCACAAGTGGAGATGAGTACACAAGGCACCCCATGATGCTTGAAAATATTGTCAAAATAGATCTCCATTAATATTGAAACATGCATGGTATCAAAGGTTGGTGCCAAACAGATTTACTTACTAAGCTTATCCACAATGACCATGATTGTTGTATGAACTTGCTTTGTCTTGGGCAAAGATGTGATTAGACTAAGCTCATGTGTTCCCATCAAGCCAATGGAATGGGGAGTGGTTGAAGGAGTCCACTTGGTTTTTGGCTGTTGGCCTTGTTGCATAGGTAGCTCTCTCAAGATTAGACAAACTCTCAAACATCTTGTGCCATATTGGCCACCACCATTGGCATTGGAGGGTTATCCAAGGTCTTGTCCACACCCATGGGACCAATGATTGGTAAGTCATGGGCTTCTTGAAGGTGCACAAGTTGGAGATCACCCTTGGCTAGAACATAGATCCGGTTCTCATAAAATAGAAGGCCTTCCTTGAAGGAGAAGATGTTGTACACCTTTTCATATGCTACAAGAGGATCTTGTACCATCTAATAGAAGGTTTCTTATTGTAAAGTTATCCTAAACTTGATTTGGACTTTGGAGTCAACTGACATTGTGGTAATTACCACCATAATGAGAGGAAGAGACTTCAAATCAGATCATCATGATAGAGCATTGGGATGACATAGAATTGATTGGGTTTCTAATCAAGTTTGATGTCAAAAATTAGAGTTGTTCCTCTCATCAATGATGTTGACTTTTCATGTGCTCCAAATATAATGTCTACAACAAGGGTTTGTGATTGGTTTGCATAATCACTTGTTTTCCTACGAGATAATGCTTCCATACCTTGGTGGCATATACCATTACTAGTTGTTCTTGATATCAAGTAAGTAAATTCTTTTTGTATTGTTTAGTTTGTGTGATATTACGGCAATGGGATGTAACCCATCTGGAAAAAATTTTCTACAATAGGGCTCCAATGGCAAAGTTAGAAGCATCAAAATCAACCACACAAGGTAATGAGGATCGTATGCTTGAAGAATAGATCTTAGAAACACCATATTTTTTAACTTCAAGAATGCTTCTTTGTGCTTGGTTGTTCACTAAAACATTGCAATCTTCCCCAAGAGGTTTTTCAATGGTGCCGTCACATGAGGATAATATTGGATGAAGTATTGGTAAAAAATTGCCAATCCATTATATGCCCTTACTTTGGTGGCATCCTTTGGAGTAGGCCAATCAATAATAGCCTTGATTTTCTTCTCTTCCATCTTGATTCCCTTTGATGAGATCTTATGACCTTAGAATGTAACTTCTTTTTGCCAAAGTAACAGGTTGACTTCTTGTAGTAAAAAATCTATTGCCATAGTCATCTTAGGATCCCTTGCATGTGATTTGTGTATTCTACCTCCATCTTGCTATAGATAAAGAATCATCTAAGAATACCACCATGAACCAATCTAATAGCCCATCCAACACCTAATGCATCTGATCTATGAAGACTATTGGAGCATTAGTGAGCATGAAAGGTAAATCTCTCTATTCAAAATGCCCATAACTTGTACAAAATTTAGTCTTTTGCACATCCTCTTTGTCAATGGGAATCTGCCAATAGTTGCTTTGAAGATCCAACTTGGAGAAGTATTGTGTTCCACTCAATTGATCAAGCAAGTCATCAATTTGAAGCAAGGGATATGCATTCTTCACTATTTTTAATTGAGGCCATAATAATCAATACAAAAGCAAAGTTCTTCATCTTTCTTGGAACAAAAAGTACTAGTGCTCACCAAAGAGATATACTATATTATATTAATTCCTTCTCCAACAACTCCATTAATGTTTTTCAAAGCTCATCCAACTCCTTTGTTGAGAGCCAATAGAATGGTCTACTCATTGGAGTATTTCCTAGCAATAACTTTATCTTGAAGAGCATACCTTGATCAAAGGGTAATCCATTTGGCAGATCATCCAAAAACACATCTGAAAAATCTGGAACTATTTGATGAACCATAAGTCAATGAGGCTTTTGGCTCTCCTCAAATTCTCCATGCGCAATCAAATTGATCCACTTCACAAAAATAGACTTATCTTCTTCCAAAGCTTACTATATGAATGCTTTACTCATAATATTATCATCTTGGGACTGATTATTCTTAGGTGTCTTACTCAAAGGCACTAAAAAAGATAATTAAAAATTCTTACCTTGGTGTTGTACTTGAATTTGTTATTGGGTTTTATCAAATAAAACCTTGTGACATTCAAGCCAAGGCAAACCTTTAATGACATCATAGTGTAGAGTTGCCACTACAAACCTCATACACTTCTCATAATCCTGCCCAATCTTGAATGCAATAGGATGTGAGGTACAAAATGCATAGCTTTTTCTACCTTTTGACATCATCAATCTTCTTCTAATTACTAGCTTGATAGGAATACCTAATTGCTTTATGTTTTACATGGACATGTAATTCTTTGAACTTCTAAAATCCGCCAAAATCTTACAACAATAATTAGATATCATACCTGGCAAGTGAAGCAAACTTGCATAAGCCAAGCGTTCAATCCCATTAGAAGTAATCAAGTTTCTAATAGGTGACTCAAATCTCCTACTAAGATTCCTTATTTTGTGATCATGTTACTCTACAAACTCCATTGAGGTGATTTGTTGAGGTTGTACATTCTTGAGTGTGCATTGAGCAATGTAATATCCAATTTGACAACAATAAAAGCAACCATCATTTTCTCACAATCTTTCTCTATGTACAATGCCAATTGATCTTTGTTAGAAGGAATCAATCTCCACTAGATAGATTCAATCTCCACTAATTCTGGCTCCTCCAGTCATGTAAAGTGTATTGGTTGGTTTTGTGGAAGTTGAGGTCAAGATCAAGTTGTCGCAACCAAGGAATCAAAATGTTTGGCCAACTTCATGGCTTCTTCCAAGTGTTTTAGCTCTAGCATAGTCACCTCTAGTTTGGTTCATGACTTCAAGCTCCTCACAAATCAATCCAAAGCTTCACCTTCCAATGTATCTAGAATTTGCATGATACTTTTTTGGAATTGCATGATGTAGTTTCTTATAGAGCCAATTTGCTTCAACTTTACCAACTTATCTTGTGCAGCCTGTATGGCATTTATAGCTTAGATTGACCAATTATTCCACTCTTGATCTCTATCCATGTCAAGATTGGTGTAAAAAATTACCATTTAGCTTGTTCCACTTAGAACAACCACCGTAGCTTTGCTACGCCATCCAATTGGCTAGAAGACAAAAGAATCTATTTTTGTTCATCTTGAGATTTGCAACTTTGAAATAACATTTGCATCCAAACACAAAATTCTTTACTCCACGAACAGATTCTTGCCTTCAAAATACATTGGCTTTGTAAATCATATTTGCTCTTCCTTTTCTCAAAATAATGTTCTCTCTCTATATGCTTTTGTAGTTGATGATCTTGTTCTTCCAACAATAAAGTAAGGTGCTCAATTTATTATTGCATGGAAATGACAACCTCATGCACTACCACAATGACTACTGATCTATTTAACTACTTATAGTAAATATAAGTTAACACATAGATACAACACGTCTACCATTCTCCATAAGTTACAATGGGAAGTACCAAGTGTTCATAGAGCAAGGTGATTGCATGTAAAAGACTGCACTTAGTGTGAGATGGTGAATTGAGTGAAATGATATGTGAGAAGTACATGGACATAAAAATCCCAATGGTTTGGTAGAAATAGATTTGGTGGTCCATAAATTCCATCCATCATATTTACTTTGATACCAATATATAAGACCAAGACCAAGGAAAGAAATAGAAGAATGGAAGATCAAAGTGAGAGATCATATTGGAACTCTTGAATGAGTGAAACTCCAAATGCTTAACATGAGCATATGCTTTGGTATTTATAAGGAAATATACAAGGCTCTTGAGAAGCTTCTCAAGAAGCTTCTTAAAGTTATATGCTTGGAGTGCAAGCCAAGTTGACCAAGAAGCTTTTCAAGAAGTTTCTATCTAGAAACCGCCTACTTAGTGTGCAACCTAAGATAGCCAAGAAGCTTCTTCTAAAAGCCACATACTTATTATGCAAGCTAAGCTAGCAAGAAAACTTCTCAGGCAACTTCTTCCATGGCATGCACATTACCCAATACTTGGAAGGTGCAAAGTAGCTTCCTAGATACTTCTAAAAAAGTCTTAGCTAATTTGGCCTATTTTCTACTTTGCTACTCTTAACTAATTCATTTGTAAACTCTATATTGTTACACCTTGCTTGGAGGATGCCTTTGTATGCTTTGTAGACAAAACAAGTCAAGAAAAGCTTACACTCGGTCTGTGAGCAGACCTGTCTCTCACTTGGGATGAACCTTTGATGGCTATTATGGTAGCTAAACTAAAAAGGCAAAGAACCCAACTCCATCATACCCCTCCAAGGCTAACACTCCAAGACTCAAGACATTGCTCACTAGAGAGAGATCAAACGAAAGGATGATGAGTACCTCCTCATCCCTTGTTTATATACTTGTGAAATAGTTATGCACTAAAGTTACTATTTACCATATTAACTCAAGTTACTAAGCTAAAAATAAAGTAAAGTCAAAAAGTATAAAAGAATATCTATCCACATGAGCATATTCCACTAAGCATGTGATCTTATCTTGACCCAACCACTAAGTCAAGGATTCTTTCACATGGGCTATCCTTTGACTAGAGAAGAATCCAAAACAAAAAGGCTTGCGGGACCAAGAGTTCTCAACTCTTTCCTCAAAGCCAAACACCTAGGAATAATACCAAGTGAATCAATTAGAATCCAAAATAGCGGTGCTCATCTTTTCCACTTCTTCTAAAGTAAGGTCCACTCAATCTTAACTATGACTAACTTTAGCTAATCATGACTAATGTAGAACTATGCTTTATCTCTATAAAAATAAATCTCTCAAATATTTTTTAATAATAAACTCAGTATCATAATACCACACACATGCACAAATGGGTGCTATAGGTCTGAGATGATCAAGTGCTTATTGCAAATGTTATGGTTACATACACTACATATGATGTAGGTTTAGAAGAAATGATTGCTCATCTTCTTGGATAGGAATTGATCAAAGAAGCATTCAAGGTTTCCAAGTATAGGGTATGTAGCAAGGTCACCTCTTTACTTTTGTAGTTTTAGGGTTACTTGGAGCAATGGATGTAGAGTTTGACACATTTGTCAAGAATGTCATAACATTTAGAGCATCAAAGCTAGTTTGCTATGATGTTGGAGTGCTTATTTTTGCAATTATCATATTTTTAGCAGTCATTCTTATTCTACTTAATGGTGGTTAGATATGATACCTATGAATCGATCACACCATTGAAGTTGCCATTTGCACAATCAAATAGACCATTTGATGAACCATTAGGGTTTGATTCTTTACCACTTAGGAGGGGATATATCTCAAAGAGTAGCTCCAAAGAACTCAATTCTTTATGTCAAGCCTTTGAACTATTAGTTATGGTGGACAAATGCAAACATGTATCACCTTAATTCTCTTAGCTTGAATGAGTTTGGCTTGACAATGTGATCAATTGCCTATTGGTAATGTGTATTTAGTGTTGATTATTTAGATTTGAGACATGATTTCAATTGTGATTGATTGAATACATAAAAAAAGTGAAGAAAGAAATCTCATGCAAACAAATGTGCTTTGGTGATATCCCCAAACTTGGTAGATTGTTGCTACTTTTTATCATAGTTTTTTACTTCTTTGAGATTGTGCAAAAGCATCACTAAAATTTTAGTGTGATTTGACAATTTATTGGATCTTGTGCGGAAGCATTGTGTAACAATATAGAGTTTAGCAATGAAGTTACAATGCTAACAAAGAAGCAAATAATACAAATGTGCCTATTATATTCTTGAAGTATCTAGGAAGTTTCTTGGGAAGCTTCTTGGCTAGCTTAGCTTAGCTTAGCAATATAGAGCTTAGCTTGCACTCCAAGTAGGTAGCTTCTAGAAGGAAGCTTCTAGAAGCTTCCAACTAGCTTAGCATACATGCCAAGTAAACGACTTCTAGAATGAAGCTTCTTGAGAAGTTTCTCAATTAAATTGGCTTGCACTCCAAGAAAGTGGCTCAAGGAAGCTTCTTGAGAAGTTTCTAAGATCTCCTCATGAGACCGCCCGTGGCGCGGAAACAGTACTATGACCTGCTTCATGCAGGTCCAAGAGCCTTGTATGATCTCTATAAATACCAGAGCCTAAAACTCATGCTAGGCATTTGGAGTTTTTCCTCATTCAAGTGTAGCAATGTGAGCTTCCATTCTCCAATTTCTCTCCTTGGTCTTGAACTTTTACACATTGCCAACATTCCACAAGAATTACAAAAGTGTGCGTTCAATTATATCAATACAAAAAGCCAATTTGAATGCAAGAAGGTAAAACTATAGGTTAGGTGTTGCAAATTGGAGCCAAGTGCAAATTGAGAGTAAATTTATAAACCTTTTTCCTTGGATTAGGTGAACTTGACCCTAGCTCAAGCAACTTAGTTGCTTGGTTAGGATCAAGTGTGGTGGAGGTTCCAAAATTTGAAGAGGGTTCAGAGTGGCAAGAAGAAAGTTCAAATATGGTGGAGGTTGCCATAACTAGTGTCCAAGTTGGTAGAGATTAGATTTAGAGAGAATAAAGGCTTCATTTTGAATAGGCAAGAAGAAAGGACTCATTTAGTTGAATTTTAGCATTTAGAATCCTTTATGACCAATTTGAAAACATGAAGCTAGCCAATGTAGTGGACTTTCTTGTAGTCTTTTTTGGCAAAATCAGTTTACTCCTCACTAGTATACACTAGTATATATTAGAGTTTCAACCTTGGATCTTGAGTTCTTAAACTAGTATATTAGCCAATTGGTCTACACTCATTCATTATATTAGAGACCAAGAGATTTATATCTATACTTATCTAACTTTGGTCAAGAGAGATCAACTGAAGGTATTGCAGGAATAGACAAATGCTCATACTATACCAAATATCAAATGGTGGAAGAATCAATCTAATGAATTTATGAGATAGAGTGTTACTGTTTGGATTTCTTGGGATTGGATTCTATAATCTCTACTTCTTGTTTGTACTTTATGTTTGTGTGAGGTGCCTTGATATTTGGAGCATTGGTGCCCTAGTGTATTCTCAATATAGAGGTGGAGTGATGACTAGTCTAACTACTTATATTTCTCTTCAACAAGGCAAGAAGTGATGACCTATGAAATATGAGAGAGTGTGTTTCAATGGTAGATTATAATTTGCACTTTCTCCTAGTATAGTTATCATTGTTAGAGATATTTAACCAACATTAATGAGTAGTTTTTGGTTGTTTGTTGCACTTGGTGGTAGTACTTAGTGGTGGCACTTGGTGGTGATGGTTATGGTTTGGACTATATTGTCACCAAGAAGTTCTCCAAGGATTAAAGAAGGGATTTTTTATAGAACATAGTGGGCTTACATAGAATGGTTCTTGATATTAGCCTATATCTTAGGTCCTTATGAGAGAGGAAATTGATTCTAGTTTAAACTTTATTTCAAGAGCCGCTCTAGATAACTCATGAATATTATGTGGTTTCACCATTGTTATGGGACATAGATGAGCTTTATATGGTTTCCAAAGGTCCCAATAACTACTCTAGTATAGTAGGTACTATTGAGTTGGATGATTTTATCAAAGAGTTTGATACTTGGTATGATCTATATCAATTGCAAAACTTGGCCTTGTTCACACCACTCAGGAGGTTATTCTAGCACTTGGAGGATCCACCTATGGATACCTACCACTAAGTTCAAGAGACCAGACTTGGAGGAGGTAAAGCTATGGAGAAAATATTGATCTCCAAACATCTCATCACTTCAAGCTTGGTTTACAAAGATAGACCAACAATACCTCAAGTTTTAGCTCTAGTAGCATTGGCGTACATAATATAGTTGAGATGGTATTACTACCAATGGAGTACAAATGCAATAGGTGGTGCAATATTGGGTTTCATCCCATGGTATAGTTATTCTAATGATTGAGGCAAAAACTACCAAGGAGTGCAAAGTCACAAGTTGAAGAGTTTGTAGGAGTTTCAAAAAAAGGCTAGAAAGAGCCTATGTAAAACATATACTCACATGAGATGGTTGATCACTTTTATTCAAGGAGTTATTGAGGCCCATGCTATCCAAATCTATTATGGGATATTAGATAAGAAGTTATGATGTATAGTATGCAATATTATATTGTTACAAGCTACCTCACTTACTTAAGTAATAGTCTTTGGTTTAATAGTGCGCATTGAGTGCAATATGGTCAAAGAAAGAGTGATGAAATCTAGATTTGGTAGGGACCTCATCCATAGTTGTTACTTTTTCTAGAGTGCATCATACAATATTTGCTTTTGTGGATAGAGTTGACTATTGCAATTGCATAGAGTAAGTGGACCTCATACAAGTACCCTCATTTTTTGGTCAATAGAAGCCTATGAGTGGTGATATTTCTTGTTTGACTTGTGGTAGACCTCACCACAAGAGAAAATGCACCCAAGGTAGTGTGCACAATACCTTGGGAGCATCTCAACCAACCTAGAGGCAATGTTACCATTGTCATATATTTCATCATGATAGTGACCAATTTTAATACTCCAAGGATAAGAGAACTCTCCAAGAGAGTTACAAGAGAGAAAATTCAAGTTTCATATTCAATACTACGATGCCCCAAGGAACACCTTCTCTTTATTATAAAGTAAAGAAGATCCCCTCAAAGGAAGCTTCACCCTTGGATTAGATACATGGATTGGTGACCTATCAACAAGCTCCATTCTTGGATTAGTTGTTTGGATGGGTGACATGTTAATCCTTGTCCTATCTAGTTGGTCTTTAGAGAATCTTCCTATAGGGAGCTTAGAATCACACATGGGTGAGGTACCATTGGAAAGCTCTCAACAAGACAAATCATAAAGGGGAGAAGGTAAGCTTTTCTCATCTTGAGCGGAGTGAATATTTCAATTTTGAGGCTTAATTCAGCCGTTTAGGCTCCAAAATTGACTTTGAAGTTTTCAGGCAGAAGTTTGACTTCTGCACTATTAGTAAAAGTAATATTTTGATGAAATCTGTATCTGATCTTTGTAGCCTATTTTTCACAACATTCTTCTAGATATTACCAAGTCAATTTTCACCTCTAGATAATATGTCTGACTACTTCTATTACACCAATACTTTGATTTACACCTAGAGTTATGGGATGATATGGTTTCTATGGTAGGAGGTAGAAGAGGGTTACTATGGTAGGAGGTAGAGGAGCCATGGGTCATGGAGGCCAAGGTGGAGGTAGAGTATCCTTACATTGTTGGAGCACTATACTTGCTCTTACTTTTAATATAGCCATAACTACAATTGCTTGATGCTCCAATTGCTTAATCCATAGGTTAAGCGATTGGAGAAGAGATTGGCTAGCATGACTTTAGTTCAAAGGAGATCAATTCAAGTGTCAAGGCATTTACCTCTTATATTTGAGATATAGATCTCCTTGATTTCATGTGCTTGTTAACATTTTTTGATGCATCTATTGAAGTGACAAGGAGTGTAGTAATTGCTCTTGAGCCTAAAGGAGCATCAATGGAATTGTATCCATAAAGGGGAGAGGTTAGTTGAGAAATCATACTTGTCTATTCTTTCAATCTTTCTAAGGCACTATAAATAACATCCATGGTTCCAAGATGTCCTAATGTAGGTGTGATAGGTAGTGATGAAGTAAAAGATGAACAACATACTAGTCAACCATCTACTTCTACAAAGACTTTGTCTAGCACAATGTTGAAGGTCTCTCCTTAGATAATATACTCGCTTTTTTTTAACCAATGATGTGTTTACACTAGAAATTGACCTGAATCTAATGTTCTAGTTGAATACACCCTTCATGAAAGTTAGATAATGTGATTCTTGCTTCTAGAGTAGAGGTAGTTGATGGTGGACTCAATTGGTTTGAGGAGCATAAGATCTCATTGGCTACTAGTGGCTTGTGGTAAGAAACAACTCATAGGTTAGAGGAATTACTTGCTAGACCCACATTTGAGCGAGTTAGATTTACATCTAGAGTTGTCTTATTGGATAAATAAAGTGGAAATTTTAGTTACTTGGACCTTCAAGGAAGATCTATATACCACAAAAAGGTCACTTGAGACTTTGGTATATGACTCGTATGTTAAGGAAGGTTGTAGATTTTTATCTTTGGTTATAGAAGACCATTGTTTGGAGGTATATATTTCTAATTTTAAACATCTTAAGGAGGTGGTTCCACATAGTACATCACATGTCAAGAAATCATTGTCCAAATTTAGCCCAATCATTTGATTGATAATTTTGTGATGAGAGCACGTGCCATTCTTGCAATAATAGAGTCTTATGATGTGTTAGTTGGTGCAGTAATGTTATACTCCATGGGTTTCAATATTCATAAGTGATAAGAGAAAAAATTATATATGCCAAGTTAGTTGTCAAGTGGGGACATGTATGTTGCCTGAAGGTGTGCATTAGTAGTGGTAGTTTTGGACTTACCATAGCTAAGGACCATGGTATCAATCTCAACATTCAATGTTTATGTTAATTAGCCCAATGAGTTTTTGGGAGAACGTATATGCACAAGATACTCCAATATTATAGGAGATCACTTGGATTTGGAATGTGAGTAGAATTGTTCAATACACCTTAGATACATCATCGTGGTTTTTGATAGGGATTTACAATAACATATGGATAGGTTGGTGTAGTAAGCTTGAAATAGAGTTTTTGTGCCACCCATGTTTTAGCTTGATGATGATTCTCTATAATCTCTTACCTTGTCACCTATGGAAATCATGTCTATTGCTTAGCAATATCCAATAGAAGAATTGCATTTGTTTGGTTGCATAAACATTAGACTAGTTGTGGTATTGCAATGAAGCATACAAGTTCAAAGATACTTGTATTTAGAGAGTGATGAGATAGCTAGACAGGTCTCTTTACACCTTGTGGCACATTTGGAATACTAATATCCTTACATATATCAACAATAAGGAGTTACTAGAATACCCTACCATGGGCATTTCTTTTCAAGGGGTATACAATCTCAAGATACATAATACTTGTAAAAGACCAAGGAGAGAACTAAAAAGATGGAAGACCGGAAAAAAGCTCACATTGGGATTCTTAGATGAGATAAACTCCAAATATCAAGCATGAGCTTGGGCTTTGGTATTTGCAACAAAAATACAAGGATCCAAGGAATCTTTGTAGAAGCTACCTTCTTAGAGTGCAAAATAAGGTAATTATGAAGCTTCTTAATACACTTCCTTTTAGGAATCACCTGCTTGGCATGCAAGCTAAGCTAACTAGAAGCTTCCCAAGAAACTTCCTTCTATAAGCCACCTACTTGGCATGGAAGCTTACCTAGGCAAGAAGATTCCCAAGAAGATTTATTCTAGAAGTAACCTACATGGCAACTTGTTACTCAATATGTGGAAGGTACTAATTTGCCCAAAACTCATTAGCTTCTACTAACTTTTCTATTAACTCTATATTGTTACATATTCCTCCATCGCTAGTTGGTGATGTCCTCATCACCATGGAAACTTCAAACTCTTGGATGCCTATTTGTGCATTGTCAAGATGAGAAAGAGGCTCCCATGTGGGATCATGAAAGAGATATCCTTTCTAAAGGACATTGTATTTACTGTATTGTGGGTAGCCTCATTGGATGTTGTGACATGCAAGGATTGAACCACTTCCATACTCTTCATGAATGTTGATAAAGATGGGAGAAAGAGGAGATTAGACACAAGTGGGAAAACAAGATAGATTATAAACAAAGTGTTTTAATTTGAAAAATGAAAGACAAGGTGTATTTGAGTCTGAATATGGAAGGCACGTTGATAAGCAACATGAGAAATAATTTGGGTAATATCAAATAGATATATCCAATGAAGAGCAAGTTTATGAACTTAGATATCAACTAGGAGGGGTAGATTATTCAAATAAAACATGAATTTATCATCTAGTAGAAAGGTGAGATCATAACAATGTTAGTACACATATTGCTTTTGATGATTTTGAGCAACAAAGGATGAGACTTGGCTTGCAATGAGGAGTAAAGTATTATAGACAAAAAGGTAGAAATATGAAGAACATGAGATGGTAGAGAAGCAAGAAGGGAATCTAGAATATGTGTGTCTTGGTCAAAATTAAAGAAGAAGAAAGAGAATTTGGTGCTTGCCTACTTGGAGTTATTGTAAGCAAACTTAGTAACCATAAGGTGAGCATCTTAATTGGTATGGTGAACATTGACAAAGGCATAAAGCATAACCTCCAATGTGCAAATTTTATGTTTACTTTGCCCATCAGTTTGAGGATGATATGGATAAAGCTGGATAAAGCAAGCTTGGTGCCAAGTAGCTTGAAGAGTGTTTGCCAATATTTACCAATAAATTAAGGATCATAATTGGAGATGAGTACATAAGGCATCCCGTGATGCTTGAAGATATTATCAAGTAGATTTGCCATAACATTTGAGCATCTACTATATCAAAGATAAGTGCTCAACATATTTTCTTACCAAACTTCTCAAAAACCACCATTATCATTGGCAAGGATCTGATGAGATCTAAACTTACATGTTCCCATTGAGCAAATAGGATGGGAAGTGGTTAGAGTATTCCACACATATTTGGTTGCTAGCTTTGTTAAGTTGGAAACTCTCATAAGATCAAACAAAGTCTTGAACTTCATTTGCCATGTTTGGCTACCACCATACTCATTATAGAGTACTCAAGTTCTTGTGCATGTGTCCCTCAATTCGTATGTTATGGGCTCCTTGAAGTTATACCAAGCATAGGTAACCCATAGTTGGAACATAAATGCAGGTCTTGCAATATAAAAGTCTTTCTTTGAATGAAAAGGTATTGTATTTCTTTTTCAATGTGCTACAAGACAGCCTTGTTCCAACTAAAAGAAGGAGTCTTGATGTAAGGAAATTCTAAATTTTTTGTGGATCTTCAAGTCAATTGACACTATTATGATTACTTCCGTGCTAAGAGATTCAAGAAGAAACTGCAAACTTGGTCATTGTGATAGGGCATTGAAAATGACATGAAACTTGTTGGGCTTGTAATGAGGCTTGTACTCAAACAATTAAAGTTGTTACTTCCATCGATGATGTTGATTCTACATGTGCTCTAAATGTAAATTTTACAACAAAGGTTTGTGATCAATTTGCATGATCACTTGTTTAACCAAGAGATAATTCCTCCATACCTTGGTGGCATATACCATTGCTAGTTTTTCTCAATACTAAGCAAAGTAATTCCTTTTTGTGGTGTTTAGTTGGCAAGACACAAAAGGCAATGGGATGTACACATCTAGAAATTCCTATTGCAACATAACTCCAATGGCAAAGTTAAAAGTATCAAAATCAACCACACAAGATAGTTGAAGATCATATGGTTGAATGGTAGGTTGTGAGCAAACCATATGCTTCAATTTCTTGAGTACTTCTTTGTGCTTGATGGTTCATTGAAAGCTTGAGATCTTCCTTAAGAGATCAATCCATGGTGCAATTATGTGAGCATAGTAATGGATGAACCATTCATAGAAACTTGTCAATCCATTAAATGCCCAAACTTTGATGGCATTCTTCAAAGTATGCCCATCAATAATGGCCTTGATTTCTCCTATGAGACCTTATTAATCAAGAACATTACTTCCTTTTGCCAAAAGACACACTTAGACTTCTAATAATAAAACTTTTATTCACATAATCATCTTATGACTTCTCATATGTGATTCTTGTGTTATGCCTTTGTGTTGCTATAGATTTAAATATCATCCAAAAACACTATCATGTACCAATCTAATAGCCCATCCAATACCCAATGCATCTAATCCATAAACATTTTCAAAGCACCAATGAGACCAAAAGGTAAAACTCTCCATTGAAAATACTCATATCTTGTACAAAAGATAGTCTTTTGCACATCCTCCCTATTAATAATAATCTACCAACAGTTGAACTTCAAAGGTCCAACTTGGAGAAGTAGTGTGCTCCACTCAATTGATCTTGTAAGTCCTCAATTGATCTAGCAAGTCATCAATTTGAGGCAAAGGATATGCATTTTTCACAAAAAAACTTCTAAGACCATGGTAATCAATAAAGAATTAAAGTGCTCCATCTTTCTTTGAAAAAAATAGGAATGGTGCTCCCTAAGTAGATTTTCTATGTTGTATGAAATACTTCTTAAAAAAATTTATTAGTGTTATTTAAAGCTCTTCAAACTCCTTTGGTGAGAACCAATAGACTAGTCTACTCATTGGAGTACTTGTTGGCAATAATTTGATCTTGTATAGCATACCACAATTAGAGTGTAATCCCTTTGGTAGATCATCTAGAAACACATTTATAAATTCCTAAACTATTTGATCAGCCCATTTTTTGATGAGGCTTTTGGCCATCATCAGCTTCTACTTGCACAATTTTCTTGATCTACACCACAAAAATAAGAATATCTTCCTCCAAAGCTTACTCTATGGTTTCTTCATTAAAAAACTTCCCATCTTCTTAGGTGTCTTACTCAAAGGTGCCAAACAACCTAATTGGTTATTTTTACCTTGGTGTTGTACTCAAATTTATTATCAATCCAATCAAATTGGACTTTCTAATATTTAAGCCAAAGTAGACCTAGAATCATATCATAATGTAGAGGTGCTACTACAAACCTTATCCATTCCAAGTAGTTATGCACAATCTTGAATGTAATAGGACGTGAGATACAAATGCAAAACCTTTCTACTATCTACCATAATCAATCTTCTTCCAAATACTAGCTTGGAAGGAATACATAATTCCTTTGCTAATTGCAAGGACATGCAATTCTTTGAGCTCCAAAAACCAACCAAAATCTTATAACCATGATCAAATATCATACCTTGCAAGTAAAGCAAATTTGCATAAGTCAAGCCTTCAATCCCATTTGGAGCTAATCAGGTTCATTATAGATGGCTTAAAAGCTCTTATTCAAATTTTTGGTTTCCTTTTTCATTGCACTCCATAAACTCCATTTGGGTGATTTGTTAGTGTCATTCATCCTTGAATAGACATTCAACAACATAATGTCCAATTTGGAGACAATAAAAGCAACCACTATTTTGTCACAATCTTTCTCTATCTATAGTGTCAAGTGGTCTTTATTGAACGGCATCCATCTCCATCATGGTCACCTCCTCCACCCGTGTGTTGTGTGTTTGTAGATTTTATGAAGGTTGAGGTCAAGATCAAGTTGTGGCAATTAAAGAATTAAAGTGCTTAGCTTATTGCTTGGCTTCTTCTAAGCATTTGTGTTACCACATATTCATTTCCAATTTGGGTGTGTGACTTCAAGCACCTCATAAATTGATCTCAAGCTTCACCTTTTAGTATATATGGAATTTATATCATGGTGTTATGGAATTGAGTGATGTAATTCCTCACATAACCAATTTGTTTAAATTTTATCAATCTATCTTATGTGGCTTGTGTAACATTTATAACTTGGAATCTCCTAATTATTGCACTTTTGAATTCTTTCCATATTAAGATTAGTGCAACAAATTGTCATTTAGCTTGGTTTACTCAAAATTGCCACCATAGTTTTACCTTTCCATCTAATTGGCTTGAAGCTTATAGAATCTATCTTTGTTTATTTTGAGGATTTGTAGCTTCAAAATAACATTTTCAATCAAGCACAAAATTCTCCATTACACTCAAGAGATCTTTACTTTCAAGTACCATGGGCTTCATCATTTAAATCCACTCTTCTCCTTCTCAAAATTGTCTTCTCTTTACATGCTCTTATTATTGATGATCTCTCTCTTCTGACA
Source organism: Lunularia cruciata (assembly GCA_948567375.1). NCBI lineage: Eukaryota > Viridiplantae > Streptophyta > Marchantiopsida > Lunulariales > Lunulariaceae > Lunularia > Lunularia cruciata. Next base: position 63,153,462 of record OX419757.1, on the reverse strand, counting down.
ATCAAGTAAGGTGTTTAATTTATTGTTGCATAACAATGATAAATTTGAGCATTTTTGTCATGGATACAACTCTACCAAACAACTTGTAATTATCTAAGTTAATACATAGACGCAACACATCCATTGCTCTCTATAGGTTACATTAAGAAGTATTAATGGTTCATTGGACAAGGTGATTGTACTAAAAATATTTTGCCCAAAGCGTGAAATGATGAATGGTGTGAAGTGATGTTGTGTAATATATGGATAAAATAATTCCAATGGTTTAAGTCAAATGTATCTGATGGTCCATAAATTCAATCCATTCTATTCCCACTCTTATACCAACATAAAGATCAAAGAGATAAATAAGAAAATGGAAGAAAACAATGGAAGATCACATTGGGACTCTCAAATGAGAGAAACTCAAAATATATAGCATGAGCATGGGTTTTGGTGTTTATAAGAAATATACAAGGCTCCAAGAAATGTTCCTAGAAGTTACCTTCTTATAGTGCAAGCTAAGTTAGCGAAGAAATTTCCTTCTAAAAGCCACCTTCTTGGCATGCAAGTTAAGCTAGCCAAAAGCTTCCCTCTAGAAGACATATAGTTGGCATGCAAGCTAAGCTCATCTAAAAGCTTCCTTTTAGAAGCTACCTACTTGGCACTCATTATTTGATACATGGAAGGTACCAAGAAGTTTCTTATATGCTTTTGGAGAATTCTTAGATTACTTGACTAATTTGTCTATTTGCTAACAAGTTAGCCTTTACTAACTTGGCTACTAACTCAATATTGTTATAATTCCATTCATTTGGTGACTTTTTGATGGCCATATCAAGGATATACTTGTATTTTCCCAAGATAGAGTTTGCAAGGTCCATGTTTTGTGATGTTTGGGAGATGTTGAGTATATTCTGACATCTTTAGGTTCATCGGGTAGTTTCTCCAACCTAGATCTTGGAGAACATCTCTTTGATGGGTGACTTGTGCACACAAGTGATGGCAAATACATATAAGTTTCAATCTTGGATTGGCATTACATTGTGCTGATTGCAACAAGATTGGATCTTAAGCATAATGTATCTATCTTTAGTAGATGAACCTCTTACCCAAAGAAGCTTTATAACATGCCTATGATTGGATCCAATGACTAGTACATCTTATTTTTAATGATGTTTTGGATGTTGAGCACCAATCTTAGATTGTATGAGTGGTTAATAAAGGCTGATAGGTCACTTATGGAAATTGTGAACGTTATAGTGCAACACAAGGCCACTTTACACATACTCATAAATTTCCCAACCTCCAATGCTTATCAAGGGTAATACAATTAGCTATACAAATTAACTTTAGGTGGAAATTAGCTTTATAATAGACTAAGAGATGTTATATATGATGGTCTAAATAGATCACATATAAGAGTCACAAAAAGAGGACTTCCACTAATAAGGTAGAAGTAAAAAATATATCAAAAACTTGAGCTAATTTTAGAGGTCTAAATAAAAGGATCATGCCTCAAAAATGAAAATCTACTCTCTTCAAGGGAAAAAGTTATCTTTCTCCCTCCTCCCTCCCCTTTGCCTATCTTGTCAAGATGTTTCCAATGGTACTATTTCATGCTATATTGAGCTTTCTATAGAAAGATTCCAAAAATATTCCCTTTTAGTTGGTCAAACTTGTTTGACTAACCAAATATGACAAGGGTTAACATGTCACCAACCATGCATCCAGCTCCCTCAAAGGGGATCATTTTTTATATTTACTAAAGATAGAGTGCTCCTTTGGAGCATACAAGTTTTTTTAAGTTTTTATTATGGCATGCTTTTATCTTTGGGCTAAAAGATCAAGAAGGAGGACTTGAACTTGTTTGAGATTCATATTTATTGCATAGATGGAGCTCAATGTTGATGAGAGAGACTATATGATGGGTTTCCATACCAACATTAATGTCATGTCCACAATATCAAAGGCATCTAAGTGTTAGATGTTAGGTTATGTTAGGAACCTAAACTATTTGACCTAGATTGTGAGTTGGATTGGCTAAGCAACATATGATACACTTAACAAGCATCACCACTTGAACACTTGTGAACTTTGTACCTATAAAAATAATTTAGGCACATGTTATGGCCAATGGACTAAGTGAGCATGGAATTTCTTGGTACACAATGACTACGAGTGAGAGTGGTCAATGATATTTTGTATTAGTGGCAATTCTTACTACTTGGGTTAAAAAACACCTTTGCCAAGTTTTAGAAGGTCATGCTAAGATCTAAGTGGGATTGTATTTTGCTTGGTATTATATTGATGAAATTTTGGTCTATAGTGTTATTATAGAGGAGCATGAGAGACATTTAGTGGGAGTGTTTGAGAGATTGAGATCTTATGGACTCAAATTACATCTTACAAAGCACAGATCCTTCTTAAAGTAGGTTGAGTACTTGGTCAAATTGTCTAACCTAGTGAACTTGGTGTTCAATAGGCCGAGGTGGAGGCTATTGCATATATTCCTTGGCCTATAAATAGGAATCAAGTGCAAGCATTCCTTAAAGTGGAAAACTTATGTTATCAATATTTTGGAAGAGAGTGTTATTGCCAAGGTCCTAATGAATTTGGCCAAGCTTACGCAAGAGTGGTGTTGGGAAGATGAGCACAAAAGAGCTCCTATAGAACTCAAGGTAAGGTTGACATTTGCTACTATGTTTAAGAGATCAATCAAAGGATGCACATTCCAAGTTCATATTAGTTAGAGAGTACATTGGAGCTTGGAGTAATGCTCACTATCAAGATGACGAGAAGAAGAATTTTTGTGGTTGCTTATGCTATTCATTCCAAGAATTAAAAGAGATAAGGTATACTTCATATTAAAGAGAGTGCTTAGCATCAATGTGGACAATAGCACATTTTTAATATTATCTATTTAGTAACCCCTTCACTTTTGTTATTGATTATCAACCATTGAAGTGGTTGATAGAGTTTAACAAGCTTTTAAGGAAACTTGCCCAATGGGTTATGATTTAATATGTTAGTATGATTTTATGGTTATTCACAAACCTAAAGTGGTGAAAGAGTGATGCTTATGAGTTGAGTAGAAACCCATGTACCAACCAGTAAGATCAAAACAAGAGCATGTGGCATGGTGATAGATGAGTAGATGGTGCCAAGTTGGCATGCATCTATCTCTTTGTGTATATTGGTTGAGGCTTTGGTGGTATTTCTCTCAATATAAACATGAGGAATTGTTGAGCTTTCAGATCTAAAGAGTGGAGATATTGGTACAAGTAAGTAACATATTCATGATTGTGTCTTGGTGATGGATTATATTTGTGCTAGTATTGTGGGTGGCACAAAGAGAGAACTACTGTCCTTCAATAAGTCAAGTAGTTTAGATTGAAGAGCATGTATTGTCTTTGGGTATGAAAAGATGGTAAAGTGTGAGAGACACCTCTTCTATCTCATAGGCCATAAATGGTATGACATGCTCATGAGGAATTCTGACATTTAAGAGTAAAGCGGACATATGGTTTACTTTAAAGTCATTATTGATGGCATGGCATGTAGACCAATATACAATAGTTATTGCTAAATGTGTGGTTTATGACCAAGTTAAAGAATTGTCCATTGCCTCTATACCATAATTATACCCACTAATTATCATGAGGGTAGGTTACCATCAAAGTTTGGACTTTGCATGACCTTTATCATTGACTATGAGATATTATTGGTTTGTTTTGGTTATGGTGGAACACTTTTATAAGTGGATTGAGCTGGTGGCACTTGTTGAAAAGTTTAGTGAATGGACATCTTACTCATTCTTGGATTGGGTTCTTAGTCATTTTGGTGCATAATTTGAGGTATTGATCAACCAAAGTATATAGTTTCAGGTCTTGTGTGTCAAAGCCTTGATTGGTCATTGTAGTACTTCTTGCTATTGCTCTAAGGCATATAGTTTAGCATATAGAGTGGTTCAAATGGTGAAGTAGGAATTGCTTTAGTATGGTTTGCAAATAGCCTACTTGAGAGACATGGATCTTCAATTACCTTGCTTAGTTATGGGCTACCAATTTAGCTGGCAAACTCCCTCAACATCCTTCTTTACCTACTTTTGACTTTAAAGATGAAATCCATATTAACATGTAGCAATTTGTTATGAATTTACTCTAGGTTGGGACTTGGATGATATGGATATATGAATGAGCATATATTCTCAACCAAGCAAATATCTTTTGGAAAGTGATACCAATAGTCTTTGAGAACTTATCATTCATATACCCGATGTTATGCCATAATTCAAGAGAGAAGGTTACAAATCCTTGATCTATTGTTTCCATCTTGGTGATTTTTTATATATATATATAGCAAATAACATTGACAACTCTTGATGTGACTACAAGCCACAATATCTTGAGAGTGCCTAAGATTTTTCCTTATAGAGTCCTTGTCTTGAAAGGTAGTGATGGTGTTGTGTGGAAGGATCATGTACTCAATTGTGCACTATTCTACCTCCCAAACATTTATCGCATGATGGACCTAAGCTTGGTAGTTGTATGCATAAACTTGCAATGTATGTTGTGTGGCTCCTTTGATGAAGTTGCTACCATGTTGGTGCTTGATAGTTTCTCAAAAGGATAGCATGTGGCACAGGATGTAACATGGTGCACAATTTCTATTCAAAGGGATGAACTAGGGGGTGCACATAAGGACTGAACTAGTTATAATGTCAATGACATTAGTAACATAACCACTTCTCTCCTCGTGGTGGTTTCTTAAAAGAAGTGGTTATGTTTTTTATGTACTTGACACTATAGCTAGTTGTAATACTCCGAGGACAAGAGAAGAGAGAAAACACAGATTGCATACTCAAAGATTTGATGCCCCAAAGGAGCACCTTCTCTTTATTATATAGACAAAGAGGATCTCCTCCAAGGAAGCTCTACCATAGGATTAGGGACACAAATGGGTGACATGTCAGCAAGCTCCACCCTTCGATTACTTACTTGGATGGGTGACATGTCTGGTCTAGGTCCTATCTGGTGTCAAACAAGCTTTGATTGGAGGGAATCTTTTAAGGAATCTTCTTGTATGAATCTTAGAATCACGTGAGTCAGGTACCGTTGGAAAGCTCTCAACGAGAAAAAGCAAGGGGGAGGGAAGGCTAGCCTCTCCTTTGTTGGGGTGGGGCATTTGCACATTTCGAGGCCTAATTCATCCGTTTAGGCCTCCAAAATTGCCTTCAAAGATTTCAGGCATGTTTCGGTTCCTACTCTATTAGTAGAAGTCCCCTTTTGGTGATACCTCTTTCTGATCTGTTTAGTCCATCATGTGTAACATCCTTCCAGATATTACCAAACCAATTCTCACCTTTAAATTATATGTCTAGCTATTGGTTCCAAGGTTCTCAAGTCTATTTTGATTTCTGCCTTATTCGTAAAAGTACTCTTTTGGTGATACTTCTATCTTATCTATTTTTACCATCATGTATAACATCATTCTAGATGTTACCAGACCGAATTTCACATCTAAATCATATGGTTAGCTTGTGGTATTACACTAGTTCACTCTTTATGTGCTTTATATTTCAGGTAAAAACTAATAATGGGGCCTAATTGCACCTTGCTTCTTGATCTTTGCTCATCAAAGGGCATGTCACATACTTGGAATAGATGGCTTTTCGGAGTTAGAGTGACCTAATTGCCAATTATGGGAGTGATTTTTGGGTCTTTGGAGTTTATGTATGACTTTCTATATGACTGGTTCTTTAATAGTATATGATTTTGATAATAATGTATATATGCATGACAACTTTCAAAATATTTTCAATGTTGAAGTTGGTTTGCTAAGACATTGGATTGTTAGTTTTGGTAGTCATCATATTTTAAGTAGTTCTTCAAAAGACTACTTAATGGTGGCTATCTATGGTATTAAATTGGTTGATTGCACCATTGAAGTTGACATTCACATTAAATAGGATGTCAAATAAGTCGTTAGGGTTAGATTCTTGGCCACTCTAGAGGGAGGTATACCTCAAATTGTGACACTAAAGAGCTCACTTCTTTTATGTTGAGCCTTCAAGCTCTTGGTTATGGTGGATAAAGGTTGGTGAGTGTTACCTTAATTCTCTTAGCTAAAGTGAGTATGGCTTGCCAACGTGATAAGGGCCTACTAGCAACATATATCGAGTGTTTAGATTTTAGATATAATTTGAGTTGTGATTGCTTGTGTATTGTGGATCTTTGGTGTCCATGTGTGACTTTCTATAGGGGTTGTGCTTCTATATTGTATGATGTTGACTCAATGTATGTTGTTTAGTAATGTATATATGCATGACAAGGAATACATGAAATCATATCATATTAAATGTTAAGAATACCACTCTCAATTTCCTACTTTATATCATACTTTAAATAATGTGTGTCCATTGCTCTACAAAGACCACTAGCTAATGCAATCATAGTAGAGCAATCAAAAATGCTTCTTTGGATGCTCCAATAGTTTGTACACCATACTACTTGCATAGCTCATACATGTTAGGTCTTATTGGGTAGATTTCTCATACCAATACTATTTTGGCTTAGCTCCATTTCATCTCTTGAATCTTATCTTTACGTGGCTTGATGGCATCTTCCCATCCTCTTGGTATCCTATTTGTTCAACTTTTTTTCCTTTTGCAGCATTTAGATATAGAGGTAATATCTAAGTAAAGTAAAGTGGTCGTTTTATAGTCAGAACATCACTCATTGGTGGAAATTGTCTCATTAGCCTCAAGTAGATCTCTTTTCCATAAGAGTTTTGTCTTTCTTCTTAAATGGTTGAATCTTTATATTTGGGTCTTTTCTTAAATTACTTGGTGTGAACTATTACTCCATTTAGCCAAGCTCAGCAAATAAATAACAGCTTTAGTTTAAAGTGCACTTTTTAATGGTAGTTATAATAATTTGAAGATTCTCACTTTGGAGCTTTTTGTTTTTGTCAACTTCCTCGCAACTTTTGGAGATGAGTATTGTACTCTTTTACAAATCTTACTCCATAGCTTTTTGTTTCGATAATGTTTCCTCAAAATTCTTATAGTATATCTAAACCAAAGATAATATGCATTGTAATCTATTGTGAAATTTATTATATACTTATAGAATTCTTACTTATTACCATAATTCAATGTTTATACTTAAAGAAAAATTAAATAAGAATGTGCTTAAGATTAATCTTAGTTAGGAATTTGAAATTCACAAATGTAAGGAAGTACACCTATGAAGTGTATTATATAAATCTAATAGTTTAAAAACTTGTCCTCTTTAAATAAGTATATATAATTTTCAATACATAATAATTCATCTAGTAAATATAGACTTTGATTAACTTCATTCCATGAATCCTCCTTCCCTCATTTTTACACTAAAATTTCTATTTATATATTTTTATACTCCAATTTTTTAATTTTCATATTGCTTTTTTATATCCTTTGTTATGAAAGCTTTATTCTGAACAATTGTTCTTTTAGCACACATAAAGTTTAGGAAATTAAGAATCATTGAAAAATCAAGTTTAATTGTCAGTTGTTATAATTGAGATTAATCTATTGTTTAATTTATTATTTAAACATAAATGTATCTATTAAAGGTTCAATCTTTATTTACAAGTCAATAGTAAAAATCTTCTTCATTTTTAGATAGATGTTAAGATCATGTTATTTACTTGAAATTTAAAATCATACTTTGTGTTAAATTTCTAATATAAAACATATCCTTTTCTGTTATGGCTTCAAAGTACTATAAGCTGGAAAGAAAAAAATATGATTTTACACCATGTCAAACTTCAACGAAGTTCCTCTAATTCCTATATTTTTATAGAAGTTGTTCATGATAAAATGTATATATCAAAATTATTATTTTTTATACAAGCTTCTGGAGTAAATCTTAAATTATATACATATTATATACATATTATAATTATAATATAACTATATTTATGCAAATTATATTTTAATCTGTTTATAGGTGTGCCTAAATGCCTCAAATTAGTTGTAAACTTAAAATTTTCAATTAATTTTAAAACTTCTTTTGTGTAAAACTACTTCATTAAAGAGTCAACTTTATTAACAGTTTTATGTTTGGGTTTTTTTTAATATAGTTATATTTGGTTAGTTATAACTTGAATGTGTAGATTGACTATAATTAATTATATATTTTAACTATACATACTCTTTTAACCTATAAAGCAGATAAATATTATATAAAATAGTGATTTTATATAATAGCTCTCTATTGTGTTTTTAGCAACAAGTTTAATAAGAAAGTACATAAAAAATTTATTTTTGTAGTCTTGAACTCACAAAAAGTCAAGCACTCAAACTATTGTTAGCAGTTTTGTATATTTACGTTTTATAAATTGGAGTTGATAATTATTAATTTTTCCATCTCAGGTTTAGCTTTAGAATGATCACTTTGTTCTTATGTTTAGCAATGTCCAAGCATATATTTGTAATGTTATATAAATCCAATGAAAGGGGCTAAAGTGATACACTAAATCAAGTTCATGTAATATTTATCAACTCTGCCTTGGATACTTTTTCTAACTAATATCAAAATCTATAGATTAAAGTATAGAGATTAAGGATCAAACTGAGAGCTCATATTTATAAATGATACAATATAGAACAATTTAATTTATAAAAAATATTCCTACATTTTATTCATGAGTAAAAAGACTCTAATAATTTTGAGAATATCTTTTATTTTGCTCATCTCACAAGACTAAGATGTAAAAAGTAAGTTTTTACCCTATAGTCAAACAAAAAGATAAAATCAAAACGTGAACATTACTAATTAAAGACAATGGATAAAATTCAAAAGGTTAAGATTATAAATTTAGTATAGATGGAGGATTAATGAGAATATTTAAAAAGAAAATTTAGTACAGTTTTTTCATATTTTTTGCTTGATTATGAATTAGAAAAGAGCGCCTTGAAATTTTGCTGTAAATAGAACCAAAATAATATAGAAAGTTCCATATAGATATGGAAAATAATTATTATCTATCAAATGCATTTATCATTAATAAGTATGAATATGGAGACCCAATTTAATGTTCTATCATCAATTTTAGTTCCCTTTTATATGCAGTGGAACAAATGAATATATTATCTGTAAATATTTTTTTAATTAAATTATGATTATTATTATGTAAATCAATCAAACAAAAGTAGATAAAAAACAAGTGATTTGAAAATGAAATAAAACATTTGTTTATGTCTTTATTATAACCTATACTCAAGTATAAGATGGTACTATTGAACTTGGAGCTTGTAAAATAATTTAACAACTAACATATTCTACTTTTGCAGGAAAAATGTTGTACTTTGATTTTAAAAGCTTTTTGGTGGTGGTAAACATGTTTAAAGGTCTAAACAAAACGGGAAAGAATAGAATTAATAATTTTATATTAGAAAGAGACTAAAAGTACAGTTTTTATTGGTACTAATTATTCTTTTCCTGGATTATCCAAAGTCCAAACCCAGATTTAATTATCCTTCAGTATTTACTTTATAACGATGTCTTATTATCATGAGATTTAGCTTTTCATATTTGAAAAGTTATCTATAAAAGACTATATATTTAACACATCCACTTGACTTCTAATGCATAATTTAATCATTATAATTCGTATGAAACTTGATATGATATAATAATATTAGTATATTTTGTGTGATATAGACAAGATTAAAAGGAGGGAAAATATTATATAACACTTTAATGTTATCCGATTATAACACTTGGACCATGCACAAGTTGGATTCCATTTATAGTTGATGACAATATTTGAATCTATCGAGCGCCCATCCATCGCAACAGCTGAACCAAATCATCATCTACTGTCGGTTACCAGATGCTGGTCCATACATGTAGTAACACCAAGATCCGACCTGCTAAGGACCATATTCTTGCACAATTGAGAATCACACCGAAATCCAAATCTATTATATATATAAGAGTATGAATTGTGTATCTAGACATAATATAACTCACTGAAAGTTGAGTCTCCACTAAGGGTTTCACGGTGTGTTTTTTGCAATGTGCGAAAGTCAAGATATATGCACTAGAGCACAAGAAGTGCCAACCAGGTATCCCGACTATTATAGTTTGTAGTTCTTGTTGAGTCTCCACTAAGGGTTTGAGTGTGTGGTATTTGCAATGTGCTATGATCAAGATATCCTAACAATGTTGTTATACTAGAGCGCAAGAAGTGCAAACTAGGTGCACGGACTATTATGGTTTGTAGTTCTTGTTACTTTAGAGTTCTTGTTGACATGACCTAAGACACACGCTAAGACATATTCCACCTAACCTTTGAAATCATTGGAAGGATTGGGATGTTACAAATGTCCCAAAATCCATCGAATGGACAAACATACCAAATATCAAAATCTAGGTAGAAATATCATCCCCTCTCCGATTACCCAAAACGTACCGGACGAATAGACATACAGACTGACTTTGCTCTAATATTATAGTGGAGACTAGCAGATGTTTGTCGTCCTTAATGGGGGCAAGGGCAAACCTCATCAAAGTCCTTCAGCCGCTAGATTTGTGAAGTCTCTAGTTGGGTTCTGTCAACTGCTACAGGATGAACCCCGCCCAAAACCAAGTGGATTTAAGATAATACGGTGGATTGCTAGAACTAGAATCGTAATCTATTACTATAAAGTAAGACTAGCATGTGCTAATCCTCTCGGACGAGCAATTGCAATCCTTAATGTTGTCTTTAGTCCCCGGATTCCATCAACCGTTAGATTTGTTTTGCCTCGAGTCCCCTAGTGCACGCCACGAGTGTTGGCCCCGCTCCTCAAGTCGGATTTCATCAATTGCTAGTAGGTGCACGTCAAGGGCAGTCCCAAGTGTTATCCCGAGTCTCGACTTTGTGGTAGAGTTAAATTATGTCAAGGACAAACATTGCAAAACCAAAGGAGATTTACGGTAAAAAGGTGAATTTCATGTGTAGCCAAGGATACCAAATATTGGAATCCTGCTCTACAATTATAGAGTAGGATAGAAATATAATATAATAATTAGTTTAAAACTCCTAATGTACACGTAATCTATAATTAGAGAGTAAGATAGAAATAATTTACAATCATTAGTTGTAAACTCCTAATCTACAAGTAGGAACGGGATACATAATTATTACTATTTGTTCCCGATTATTATAGCATATACAAGAAAAAGCGAAAATGTAGGATAACAAGAAGGATAGGAAGAGACTATCAATACCGTACAAGGATAAGACATAAACGATGAAATGGGTGTAAAACCCAATATTATTAATATATTCTTGGTATATAGTGGTTGGTGTTTCAACATTTACCTTGACATTAAAAAGCATTCGCAACAATCTCTATCTATAATAAATTTGGATTCCCGAAAGGAGACGTCCGCATGCTGATTTCGGTGTTAGCGTATAGTGTTTCTTTTCATGGTGGTGGGAGGACACGCACTGAACTAGAGATAATAACATAATTTTAGTAAATATATTTAATGATAGAATAAAAATAAAATAATTTACATAATATTATTTTTATAAGTTAATAATAATTTTTTTATAATTATATTAATTAAAAATTAATAGACTGATTTATGTTACTTATTATTAATTTTAATATCAGATAATTTAATGATATTGATTATATATATTTAATAATTTATGTATATATAATAATGTTAAATATTTAAAATTTTAAATATCATATTAATTATTTTTAATTCTATCTCTACCAGGATATAATACACCAACGAGGCATGTATATCACATTTGTGTAGGGTTGGATTAATTGAAAATTAATTATTGTAGCGCAGTGACTGAAATGAATATCGTACCAGAATCAATTTTGAAAGCAGGTTGTAACTCGTGACAAGATAACTGCATTCTTGTACCGAACAATTGTGGGTGAATCTGTCAGCCTACGAGGGAAGGTAGGTGAGAGTAGAGAAGAAAAGATAGAAAAGTTCCGGTATCTGTATGGAGCGGGATGAGCAGCCACTTTCTCTCAGTGCAGACGACAAAGTGAGGAGAACGAGAATACCGTAATGAGATGAGAAGCCAAATTTGAGAAACGACAACCTGCAGAACGGAGAAGGAGCCTACCACCTTTCTACCGAAATCAGAATTGGGAAAGATGCCGGTGAATGACACCTGAATGGTGATGAAATCAGAACTGGCATCTTCGTGTCTAGTGACGATTTCAGGGTTCAGGATTGTTTCTCCCTAGTTCTGCGGGCTGGTACCGGGGGTTACTACGAGGCGCCGTCGACTAATGGTCGAGAGAGTTGGGGGAGGAAGACAGCTGGGGATGACAGAGTTGTGGTCGAAGGGTCGACGGTGATTTTCACGGTGATAAGAAATACCTGAAGAAGACTGGAGATCGCTGTTGGGAAGAATTGGCGTGAGAGAAGAACGCGGAGTGTTTCGTCGCTATTACTATCTTCCCGGTTTGTCAAGAGCGTCTTGCCAGCTGATAAACGGATGTTGGTAGATTGGTGAAACGCTTTCCATTATTCAGCGGTGGGATGTTATCGGGGCTGCTTGTAAGGAGAGAGCTAGCACGGAAATGAATGTTTGACAATGTTTAGGGCTGTGTATCGTACTTCTGTGAAGAGTGTCATGGGACCGGGATTATGGACTGTGATTCCGCCTAGGCCAGATCCTCACCTTTGCCTTGCGCACTGACACACTTTTTTCGTGTCTCCATAGAGAGTCACTAGTACCTTAGTATCGCAATTGGGGTGCAATTCCCTTGTTCACGCACTGTTAGTCAGCTGTCTTCCCTGCTCCTTCCATTTCCACTGGGAAAGATATTGGTACTTTGTGTACTTTGCCGATTCCTTACTGTGTTACAGTACTATATTCTTTGACTTCCATACATTCCTCTTCCAGACTAGGTACTATACCTTCATTCTCTTGATCATCAACATCATCTTTGTTTGTCGATTTAGAGAAGTCGCATTGCGGAGCTGGAATTGTGTCGTTCGTTTGAAGAAACTTCCTCTTGGACTGCTCTCTTTATGTGTGTTCTCCCACTGGTCTTCACTTTCAAATATCGGTCGATCCTTCCGGTTGACTGGGCAAGCTATTGTCTTTTGGAGCTTGTCTCGGTGGGTGTTCACAGGAAATACATATGGGGCTAGGAAATACATGTGAGGCTACTTCAGTCGAGTGTGTAGAACTGGAGTTGAAGAGTTTATAATTTATGGAGTTGGCGTAGGTAGCTCCGAAGTGCGAGTGAAAACACTTAGAGAGAAAATGGTACGAGGGCCAGTAACAGTGGGGTCGGGGATTAAGGTTTATTGGGATGGTGACGATAGGTGGTACCATGCAAAAGTCACAGCGTACGATCCAACGACAGAATGGTGCAAGGTTCTGTATGCAGATGGTGAAAGGGAAGAGTTTCGGCTCTCTGACGTGCAGTATAGGAAAACTTGGGCAGGAAAATGGAAGAAAGAGAAACATCAGGAGGAAGACCCCGGACAGTCTTCAAAAGACAATCTTCGTTACATTCACACTACTCTCGTAGATATGGGTATGTCAGCTAATTGCGAGGCATTACCACATGTTCGGAAGAATTCTTGCAAGACGTGCTTTCTTGTGGACTCAAGACGTTACTTCTCACCTTATTTTTTGCTTTTTCTTTGTATACAGCCGATAGGCTTCCGGAAATTGCAGTGCGCAAGGACTCTAGGCAATGGTGGAACGAATGGCAGGAGAATGTGAAGAAAGCTGCTCAATCTCGCAACCTTTCAGGATTGGTGAAACTGACTACCACATTTGGGGAGCAACTAAAAGTCTTCGATATTGAAGGCAGGGTTGACGTCACAACTGCTTGGTGGAAGGATCAGGTGCGCACGTCTTTAACTTTCATGCAGTGGCCACGTAGAAATATGTATGAAGCTTACATCCTCGGCACCATGAATTGTACAGCAGAATGAAGATCGACGGGGGGATTCGCAATTGTATATGAAACTAATTGAAGCAACTTGCAGAACGAGGAGTGGCTAGCTCAGTTGAAGCAAGCTGTCAGCTACGAAACTGTTGCAAGTCGCGTGTCTGAACTTCTCTTAAAAGCTATACACTGGACAACAGCACGCGACCTATTTCAATTAACAGGTATTCAATTTGACTCGAGCCTTATCAGCTGATTACCCTGGTGACAGTAGAATTTTGTTGACATTCATGATCTAACCGTGAGATAAATCAGGTGGTGCACCTCCAACAACGCAAGCAGTAGACAAAATGAGGAAGGAATCGAAGAGGAAAGGCGTTTCTACAGACACCACAGTTCCTGAATCGATTGACCGTGAAGCTCCTAATGTGGAGGAACACATTCTTGGTGGAGCACAGCCGAAAGGTAAGAAAAGCAAAACCACGAAAAAATCTGTCGGGGGAGAAGCTGCTCAGTCTACGCAAAGACGAGGGAAGAAAGAAAATAGTGATTCACTCAATGGCGCAGGATCTGGGAAGGTAGCCCTATTGATAGGAAACAAGAAAAGGAGGACGGGAGAAACGATTGATGCGAAGGAACCACCGCAAGATCGAGATTTCATTAAGGTACGGGATATTGGTCGCCGGACCCCGTCGAAGTCAGCTCCCATCTCACTCCCAGCAGACGTGCTTTCATTTAGGGCCGAGGGCGGCAATTCAAAAATAGCGGCGGAGAAGTTGCTCAAGGAGAGTTGTAGCATTGAAGCTGCTGTTGTTGGAAGGAAAAGTTTCACTAGGAAGAATAAGGTTGCGGATGAGGTGAAGATCAAGGCAGGGAATCTTTGCAAGACGTTCTTTGCTTCCGAAGCTAATGTGATAGAGAAGAAGAAACGAGGTCGGCTGAACAAAGAGCAGCCTGAAGCTTTCGTTGAACTGGTGCCCCCCCCCAAGAAGGGGAAAGGACGTGCTCGATCTTTAGTGACAAGGAAACATGTGCATATCAAGGAGCGCGGAAATAATCAGGAGTTTGTAGATCGTGTTCAAAGGGGACTTATTGCGGGTAAGTCCGTAAGAAAATTTAAGGGAGAGTCCAAGGCCCCGGTCTCTGTGGATGCAACTGGAGTTGCAGGTGGGGAAATCCCTCTTCCGGTACCAAAGGAGAAAGTATGTGAAGCCCCAGTTACAGGGGTTAAAAGAGCATCTAGGCGGAAACCAGGTCGACGAAAAGATGTGTTGCCTCAGGTTGATTCCGTATCAAATCTGGAGGCTGCCAACGAGTCCAGCGTCGATGGACGAGCTCGACGGTTATCTCCTGGACATGGAGATGCACAGGTCAAACTCAAATTGGATAGGGTACGAGAACGAGTTGAGGAGGTAAGAGACGACTTGGAAACGAAGGATTTTTCTCCTACCTGTAAATCAGAGGAGAAGGTGGTAGGTGGACAGAAGAAAGAACGGCGCAACCGGAAACGCGGGCGACCCAAGAGATTGGCTCGACCTCAAGTGATAGAATTTATTCATGATGTCAGTGATGACTCGACACATACGAAGAACGACGGGGTGATGCTTATGGAGGAGGTAGAGACGGTGAGACCCAAAAAGCGAGGTCGTCAGCCAGGTCAGCCAAGAAAGTACGAAGTGCACGAGACCTGGTCAGTTCCTCCAGATTCCTCGTCTGCTCCTCAGCAGACTGCGATTGAAGGTGAGGAATGCAGTATAGCCCACGAGCTAGCCACGCGAGGTGTGCAGCTGGACTCTGATAAGGAGGTGGGTGCTCCAAATTCTTCGGGGAGGGGGCAAGAGGATGGCGCAAATGCTGCTGATTATCTGGAAGAGGGTCCCTCAAAACTTGCTGCCTCCGTGAGTCAGGATAACACACATTCTGCTCAGTCTATGAATGAGGATGGTGAAAACGCGACTGGAATAACTCTGCTAAATTCTACCTCTAAGAAACGAGGTAAATCGGGTAGAACCCGGAAAATCGGACAGGTCGAAGGTTACAATCTTCCTGAAGTAGCCTCAACCCCCTTGTCTCCGCCCTTGACTTCCGTCTTGAGAGAAGACCAGAGCAGGGGCAATGCAATTGTCAGCTACAAACGACGAGGCAGGCACTCCAAAAGTTCTGTAGGAGCACCTATTACTTGTCAGGAAGGAAACACCGAGGAGGGCAAGGTTTCTCATATTCCGCCAACAATACCAGCGAAGGATGGTGAAATGGCAACGACCCTTTCTGCACCAATTCTGGTATGTTCTACCATCAGGAGAGATGAAACGGGCATTGCCTTGAGCACTCCTATTACTAGATCTGAACCAGTTGTCACAGGTGATGTCCCTCTTGGTGTTTCAAAGTCAGTGGTTGCAGATACGGAGAGGAAGTTTTCTAGACGGCATTTTCGTAAGTCACCTGGAAGACCGCCAAGGAAGGTTGTACAGAACGAGCGTCTTCAGTTATCCGAGTGTTCAAGTCTTTCACAGCCTGTTGCCAAGCCTATGGATTCTCTGGATTCAGGTGGCAATCCAGATGCTTCCTGTTCTGTATTGGAAGATAATCAGCTGATAGCTAGCTATGAAATAGAGACAAGATCCAACACTTTAGAAGGTCAAATTTCTCAAAATGCTGAGACTGCGAATTCGGCCGAGATACAAGTAAAAGCAATTGTGAGTCATAATGTGATGCATGCAGCAGAAGAAGGAGCCTTGTGTACCGCAGTCAATGGGGAGAAGTCAACTGGAGATCCTGACCTTTCCGTGAGGCCTAAGCGACGGGGGGGATCAGCTAGGTCTCATGAGCCCGAAGCTGTGCACAATACGCAGCAAGGTATGCATAACGGAGCAGTGACGCCACCTTTGGCAGGTGCCATGAATCCTAGTGGTGATTTGGGGGTTCAGAAAACTACAGAAGAGTTAAAGGCAAGGAAGAGGAGGAAGACCGGAGATGCAGAAGTCAGAGTAGAAAGGAGAGTAGGGACTAGACATGGAGCGAAAATGATCTCAATAGAAGATAGTATAAAGAAAGGTCTCTTCTCTAAAGACGATCAATCAGTAGTGCGGATGGAGTCCATGTTTAAGAAGGACACCACAGCTATAGAAACCGTCGCTGATAAAGCAGGACAAAATGGTTCTCCGGTTGACTATCATCCTCAGGTTGTGAAAAATTATGAGCAAGGTATTGAACATGCATCTGTTAATATCTGCACCAGTGCAATCCAAAATCAGGCACCCGAGGAACTAGTGGCCACTTCTCATGGAGACTGCCACGAACCTGCAACCTTATTTCATGCAGAAGAGGGTAAAGATGAGGCTGGTGCAGACAGTCAGACGGACAGTTCCATAAAACCGCAGATGGTTACAAAGCAAATAGCCTGCAAAGAGCAGGAAAGGTCTCAAGAACTTGCTACATCTAGCAGTGATAAACCCTGTGTTGAAATGGAGCCAGTTTATTCATCTTGGGGGGATAAACTCCCATCTGATAGTGAGGACGACAATGAAATTCTACCTGTTAGTGCTGAGAGAACAGATTACTCTAACGAAAACAATAAGGAATCTAGGCCCGCTAATCTAACCCTTGCGTCAAGAGTGTTGTTAGCGGGCCCAACACCAGGGGATCAAATCACATCTCCCTCTGATCATACTTTAGCAGATCCTTCTCTTAAAGAGAGTAGTGCTTCTGCAGTTCAACCGCCACATGATATCGTCCAATGTAATGCGGGTGAAGGTCCAAGTCTTGTTCCGAGTGTCTCTTCTGGACCAGGGCGCGGGACTATCGCAGAGGCATCTGCTTATGCCAATAGCGAACCTCAAGAAGAAAAGTTTGTCCATCCTGACATCGTCTGCAATATCTGCAACGTAAGCTGATACTCCTCGTCCTCCTCTAATCTGAAATTGCTCGATAATTCACTCTTGTACGTAACGTGTGATGTGTCAAACTTATGTGAATATGCTACTTTCCTTTTGACTAATGACTAGAATGACCAGGAGGTCTATTTCTGTCATCACGTGTGTTCTTCATGAGATGTAGATTCTTCAGATGTCCTCACCCTCGGAATCCTCATCTTGCTGGAAGAATACTCTAGGTGTTATTTTTTTATAGTATTAGTTAGTGCGCAAAAGGTTGGAACGTTGTCCACATGCAAGTTGAAGCTCATCGCATCCTTTGGTGTCCAGTTTAAAGATGCAGAGGATTTAATGCTGCTCTGTGAAGATGCACAAGGAACTGGCTGCACCTGTGCCATCCACACTTTCTGTCTTAATCCTCCACTTCAGAAAGTACCAACAGAGGCTTGGACATGTCTTCACTGTGCCCTTATGGTTACTCATATGAAGAATGTGAAGGTTTGTTCTCCTAAGAGATTCCCTCCGAAAAGGATACAGGCAGTTATGGGAAGGAGATCCAATGTGGTGAAGGATGAGCAGAAGGGCAATATACACAGAAGGATGGAGTACCTTGTCAAATGGGATTCTCTTTCTCACAGGCACGATACCTGGGTACGAAGTCATACCATACCCTTAACCAAGTTTGTCGTTCAAGTTGTTCTCTCCCGAAGTTCTATTATACAATCTACGCTCAGCCGGAACGGTTGCTTGTATGTGTTCGTCCAACTGTTGCAGTCTTGTATAGGTTTGTGAGGATTTTGTGTGCGAAGTGTTTAGAACTCGTCAGTTGTGTAAGAATACCCCAGAATATCATCAGTGTCTTCAGCACACGTTTGATGACTAGCAAGGCTAGCATTCAAATTTAAAAACTTAAGTGTGATCAAATTGTATTCAGATCGATGCGACTTGGTTTCAAGGCGAGCGTAAGCGATTTGCAACCAGTTTCGAGCAAAAACATCCGTAAGTACTGCCAGGCTTATGGATTTACCACCTACGTGATGATTATTATGATATAGAGTCTGTAAATCTTTTCTGACATTAGGTTGATGTCAGCCATTGAGCATGGAGATGATGATTCCAGTTGATGTAGTTATCCAGTTAAGAAAGACCCCGATGGAACTTTGAGATCATTTATAGGCTGAAGTCGTTCATGGTACTGATAGTTCAGTGCATATTTTGGTCTCATTTCTACCCACTTCCGCCTTCTAGTTCACTACCTTCTTCTGTTGACGAGAATAACCTTGACATCCCAGCAAGGCGCAGCAATAGTATTTCTCTGGTGGGAAGTCTGATAAGTTGACGACAGTCGTGCTTTTGGTCTTGTGCGTTCAGAGCTAGTGTCAGTAGTAAATTATGGCGAAGTTCCGAATAGTACTTGGTATGCAATCGGCTGTTCTGTCGCGCACGCAAGTTTAGCTTATGAAATTTTAATGTTTGTACCTTCCGTAGGTTTCTGTCCAAAATCGATGTTAGAACTGAGATCGATGACACCGTCGTTGATGAGAGAAGGCCAGAGTGGCTATCATTTGATAGCATTATCAAGTGTCGTGGCAAAGCGAATCTTCACCCTTCTCAGCTGTCAGGCATGGACTGGGTCCGCGAAGGAATCCAGTTTCTTGTTAAGTGGAAGGGTCTAGACTACAGGTATGCCACATGGGAAGATGCCACTGATTCTAAAGAGATGCAAGATGCAGTTACCTGCTTCATCCAAAAACACGAATCTGCTGAAGAGGATACGATAGTTTCACCTCGAGCAGAGTCAGTGGTGTCTAGCATGAGCCGTCAACCTGATTATATACAGGGAGGCAATAATTCGATGTATGGATATCAGTTGGAAGGCGTCAAGTGGTTGTTGAGCAATTTCCAGTCAAGAAGAAGCGTGATTCTCGCAGGTATTCGAGCACTTCTCCAAATTAAATGCTCACTGCAGTATCTTGGAAACCATATCTTTCCAGATTCGCTTTACTCTTGCAATCTACATTATTATGATATTAACCAGTATTGGCACACGTGATTTGCGTGTGACTTGTATTCAAGGGAAGCAGTCATCGAAATCAGTGTGTGTAGTTCTTTTTGGATGTGCATGTCTCCTCACTTTTAGACTTACATCTGGGAAATCAGAAGTGTCCCATGCTTAAAACTCGAAGTTGCATAACTGTTGTGCAGATGAGATGGGTCTCGGGAAGACTATACAGGCCATAGCATTCATGTCTTGTGTCAGAAATGAAAAGCTCAGCAACAAGCCAATGCTCGTGATTGTTCCTAAAAGTACTCTTCCAGGGTGGGAACAGGTTGGTCATGAAAACATCTAACACTTACTTTTTCACTCAGACAGAAGTTAAGAATATACTCGTAGAGTATGCCTGCAGGAGTCACCACGCATTGCAATCTAACATAGTGCATGCATGTAGGAGTTACAACGCTGGGCTCCAAAATTGAATGCAGTATGTTATTATGGCGACAAGGAGCACAGAGCATTGATTCGAAAGTATGAGTTCTATACTCAGAGTAAAAAGCCTTTGTTTGAGGTTCTTCTGACCTCATACGAATTGGGTACTCTCGACAATTCTCTGCTGTGTAAGTTCCAGTGGGCTTCAATTATCGGTAAGGTTTCTGCAAACTCAAAACTAGTCCTTGCTGTTATGTTGAAACCCCTCATCTGCACGCGGAACAGTTGGAATGCTTAGTAGTACATTTGTCTTAAAGACGGGATGATAGGGTATTAGTCTATGTGGGATACATTTCGATTACCTTGACCTTGGTTCTATCCCTAATGAGTTTGCAACATGGGTAATAGTGGATGAAGGACATCGGGTGAAGAATATGCGGTCAAAGCTGGGGATTCTTCTGAAGGAGCACCAGGCCGATTTCCGCCTTCTACTGACTGTGAGTTTAGTCTGGTTCAAATCTCCATATGTATACCGGAGATTCAGAGGAAATCTTCCAGATCATCCGTCAGGAGTCCCTATCTATATTGGTTTTCACATTCGAAATGTTTTGTTTGCGTCTTGCAGGGCACTCCCGTGCAAAATACACTGGGCGAACTTTTTGCACTGTTCCATTTTCTCGATCCAGTGGAATTCCCGGATCCAGATAATGCTGCAAGGGAATTTACGGAAGTGGTAGATGAAAATCTTGCTGGTTCTACAGACTCAGATGCAAAGATGGAACGATTGGCTAGATTTCAGGAGCTCTTGAAACCTCGGTGAGCGCTTACTTGCCACTTAATACGAGAGCTTTGTAGTTTTTCTTTCTGAGTTTGGAATTCCATACCATCATTGGTAATGGATCTCTAGGTTTGAGGCAAGACACCAACATGTTTCATATCATTCGGTGGGTGTGCTAATTTTGAACTTTGACTGAAAATTCGTAATTGAGCGGCCAACCTGTTTGGAAGTTATTGAGTTGCACTTCAGGATAAAGTTCTTGAAGTTTTGTTGTTTCCCTCTGTTTCTCCCCAACAGAATGCTGCGGAGGTTGAAGAACGAGGTTCTTGGGGAGATGATTCCGGGAAAGAAAATGGTGGAAGTGCCCTGTTCATTGACAGCCGTACAACGACATTTGTACATCGCCATTTTGAAGAAGAATCATAAAGTGCTGAACCGGGGTGTACAGTCAGGTGATTGTAATGTCATGTCCCTTAGATGCAGTTGTGACCAGCTATTCCTGTTGGGTGACCGTGTCCCAGTCACCTGTCTGCTCTGAAGTTTGCCAGATATTGCTGGTTTAAAGGTAATGCGGCTTCATTTATCTGATATCGTACTCAACTAAGAGTTTTTCTAGTAAGATTTTAACTTCTGTAAGGATTTTAGAACTTGCAGCTGTATGCCTGTCTGCAGGACTGAAGAGGTCGTTAAACAACATTCTCACGGATCTGAAGATGGTTTGCAATCATCCGGTAATTTGTGCCCTCACATTCTCCTCTATAGACTGCTTTCCTAATCCTGAGCACATGACTATTATCGATCGGCTTAATCAGCCTCCGGTTCTTGCTCGAGTAGGATGTATATTCGTTTATTCCTAGTTGCAGTGGCTGTGGAGACTATATTCTCGCAAGAGCTCTACATTTAAGGTCATGTCATATTGAAATCTTCTAGTCCTAAGCCGAAGACGGGCTTCTCCTGTAGATGTCTATTCGAAATTGAAATACCTTGGGGGACAGGAACGCGTATATTCAATGAGAAGGACATTCTTCGCATTCTATCACGCTTAGTAGCAGGAGATGCATATCACACTTGTTAAATGAAGGCAGCCCCAATCAGAAGATCTTCGGAAATTTGATCAGTCTTTGTAGTAAATGGTACACACTCAGGTTTCTTTGCATTGATTGGCCATCCAATTTTTAATATTTTTGTGCAGTATATGTTCCCCGAGAAAGAACCACAAGGGCTTGAGCCTAAAGAGGCTTCAAGAATGTTGGTCGAAGCGTCTGGCAAGTTACTCTTTCTTGAGAAGGTTAGTGTACAGTATATACGCGCCTAGTTTTCTCAATCTGGAATTACTAATTTCATTTTCCAAACGTTATGGAAACCCATAATAATGGGGATAGTTTGGATTCTCACTCGCAAAGGTGAATATTCGTATCTGCCAACTTTTTGAAGTATTCTGTGATGTGTCTAATATCCATGTACGGAATAGTATCTGCTCGGATTCCAAGCTCTTAGATGCTGCTTTCGGCTCTGTGTGTTATACCTTCTCACGTATGCACGTCTGTTCATTGCTCAGCTACTCCCAATGCTCAAGGAGGGCGGACACAGAGTGCTTCTTTTCTCACAGATGACCAAAATGCTCGATATTTTAGAGGACTTTTTATGTATCATGGGTCTTTCCTCTTTGCGGTAAGTGTCATTACTCAGTCTCGGTCCCTGTAGGAAATGGTCTATCTATTCTTAGTTTCTTGTCAAAAATAGTTTTCCGTTATGTTTGACCGAAAAGGTAACGTTGTGCATCTGTCAATAGATATATTGGTGGAGAGAGTAACTTTTGTTCGTCTCAAGAAGGCGCATGGTAGAGGTGCTAACTGGTCCACTTCAGAGTTTCATTTGGAGCTTTTTATAGACTAAGTTGCTACCTCTGCCTGCTGTTTTTAAGTAGACCATGGCATCTTGTGATTGTCCAGAATCGATGGATCTACATCGGTTGCAGACAGGCAGAAGTTTATTGCAGACTTCAACCATCCACAAAGTACTACTTTCGTATTTCTCATCTCTACTAGAGCAGGAGGACTTGGCATCAACCTGGTGAGTGGAAATCCGTACGAAAAGTACTTATGAATCGTAAGATTTTCTGACGTCTGATGGATGATCGTGCTCTAGGTGTATGGGCGAAGGCCAATACGACAAGGCTTAGCTTGATACATCAATGCATACATACGCAACTCAGAATGTAGAGGTCACTAGGACGGCCGTGTTCATTTCATCTTCCCTTTCGTTCTCTCTTAATTATTACTAATTATTGTTTGTGTTAACATTAACAGCCGAGTGCAGACACAGTAATCATATATGGTGAGTAATTTTCTCGATTTTGCGCACCATCTTGTTTCTGCATTTTCAGGATGGGATGTTACTGCTGCAAGTTAGAAAAGCAAAGGAAAATCCTCGAGTAGAACAGATAAGGTTCTCGTATGTGTATCATAAGTGTCCTGGATTAGAATTGAGTGCCTCCAATGGTAAACTAGGATGAATCTCAACAAATTTGGATGTGATGCGTTTGCGTGCAACCGCAGATCCGGACTTCAATCCTTTTGTGGACATACAAGCTCAAGCACGAGCTCACCGAATCGGCCAGGAGAAGACTGTGCTTGTTTATCAGCTTGTGACGAAGTGCTCTGTGGAGGAAAAGATTCTAGAACGATCTAGGAAGAAGCTTGCCGTGGAGAAACTTGTGATGAACGCGGGCTCGAAAAGTTCCAAAGAATCCAATGAAACTGCGGGAGACATCAGTAGTATACTCCTTGATGGTTTAGAGAAACTTCTTGATGAACAGAATGCCAAAGCAACCTGCATTGAGCATTCGGACGAGAGCATGCGGAAGGTACTTGATCGCTCAATTTCTGTGTCTAGTCTGAATAAATTTGACGAACATGGTTATCTTGGAGCTGTGCAAGGACAGGTTTCAACTCAAAAAAATGGCAGTATACGGGCAGACAACAGTGCACAGGAAGGAAGATGGAAAGAGCTATTACAGAAGCTAGTTGTGCAAGATGAGGAAGAAGAACTAGGAAGGGGTAAGCGAACGAGAAAACAAGTTAAGTACTCCGTGGAGCAGAATTTAGACGGTCAAGAGGAGGGGCAGGAAGATGACGAATATGATCCTATCAGTAGCACTGACGATGAAAGTTCCTCAGATGTAAGTCTAGACGCGGACGGATTGATGTCATCTTCAACCGGAAGGAAAACAGCTGATCTTGTTTTGGGAGTAGAACAGGAGAGGAAGGTTGGTGGACCTCAGAAAGTGTCGACTCCCTCGGTCCCGAACCTCGATATTGGTGGTGGGCCTACATACATTTCTGCATTTCCTGCAATGGCGTATACTTCACAGTCATTGCGTCAGTCACCTTTATTTCATCGGTTACCACCGACAGGACACGTAGGGACTTTTGCCTCACCATTATGCAGGCAAACTGGAATGGTCGGTGGTTATCCAGGATATACAGGTCTTTCGGGAGTCACACCT
The DNA here is from genome assembly GCA_948567375.1 of Lunularia cruciata. Lineage (NCBI taxonomy): Eukaryota > Viridiplantae > Streptophyta > Marchantiopsida > Lunulariales > Lunulariaceae > Lunularia > Lunularia cruciata. Next base: position 63,128,967 of record OX419757.1, on the reverse strand, counting down.
CCACAAGTAGCTAGGTACCCAGGATATATTGGAGTCGCACCTCCACAAGTAGCCAGGTCCACGCTTTCAAATCCAAGCGTCCAGACTGAGAAAACGGCCTCACACCAAGTTATAGGTATCCATCTTAATAGTCTCGTTTCGTTAGTCAGAGGAGAAAATTGTAGTCAGACTGCTGGTCCACCAGGCATAAACAGTGCAATAGCTGGAAGATCCGAAATACCCAGGGCAGACAAGCCTGTCCAAGTTGCAGGTCTCCCAGGGGCTCCCACTCCAGGTCCTAACAGTGCCGAACTTGGATTTGCTGGACCCCCTAAAGGAGATCAGTCTGTCCCATTTGAAAATCTGCCTTGTACGCCTAATCCATGCGATAAGAGTATGATGCAAGGATGTTCTGGATTGTCTACCGAAAACAGTCCTATCCCGGTCTCTGGCGAGCCATCTCCTCAAAGTGCCCAAAGTTTGAGTCACAAAGCCGCCTCGTATCCAACTCTATCCACCATCTCAACAACATCGTTGGATGGATCTTCATCATGTTCGTCTACGAAACCAACGGCCATTTTAGCCCTTCCCGCAGTGATCCCTCAAACTCCCGTTTCGGTTCAGATTATTGCTTCTGCAGCCACTACCAGACCTATTCAGAGTTCTGCTGGGCTGAAGAAATCAGCTAGGAAAGGTCAGAGGCACTGGAGTGCGATTCTTCCCCAAGGTCCGACAGCGAAAGAAGGTATGAAGCCAGCGGCTGCTGCCGGTCCTCTACCTCTGGCAGGGTCGTTGGCATCTACATCAGGAAAGCAAGCAAGTCAAGCAGATATTAGTGTTCCGTCAGCATCCCATGCATCAGCGCATCCCGTTCTGCCAGAAACCTGTAAACCTTCATCTGCATCAAAAGAGAGTGCTCTTTCTTCTTCTCGTGCGGAAGATGTTGGAGTAGCCGGCGAACCTAAGACAAAAACTGGAACATTTATTACCGAGATTCAGACTCCTATATGTAACTCAGGTAAAAGTCTCGAAGAGGGAACTGCCGAAAGTGGTGCAAGGGCACAATCTAAGCAAACTTGCAGCACGGTGAAGCCTGCCGCCGGTGGAGATGCTGTTCCTGATCCGCCTGCCCCAAAGGTACAGTCGCACAGGAAGCCTCTTTGGGTACCTAAAGGTGATGCAGGTTTGCTTATGGGATCCATGAGAATTATTTAGCTGCAGCTTCTGCATGAAAGGCAAGAATACAACCCACAGGTATGTATGAGCCATGATTACTGATTGTATATGGACTAGGAGCTGCAGATAGACACTAGAGCTCCCAATAGATTTGCACAGGTGAACGGATATTTAGGCTGGATGATGTTCAATACAGGACAGCCCCTGGCACATTCAAGTGTCTGACCCTTATGCCTATGTTCAGGGCCCCGGGGCTTGTAGATACATAAATGATTCCAAATTCTTCAAGAAACCGTTGAAATCCGGACTATCTCGAGTGGGTTCTCTGGTGCGTGTGATATAACTTCAGGGCTTATCTGCGTCATTTCTCTGAGCTCGCAATCTACTACCTACTACTTTTGGCGGAAGCGACCTGGAAATACGGAGAATGGCAAAAAGTTGGACTAAGATTCAACACACGAGGTGTCGAGAAATAGATCTGTAGAGAAATATTTCGGAGAAGGTTGGAAAGTGATTCCAAAAGTGGCAGAAATTGTTAGTAGATCTAGACACAGCTTGAGGGAGTAACTCAGTCCTTGCTTTTTACGAGACGAGTCTGACTGCGATGTATTACCTGCTCATGTGTATGATGGCATATAAATGCTTTGTAGGAAACCTTTCTTTGAGCAAACTCTTACAGGATGTAACCGAGTTTACCCTGAAACAATCATTGAGCAGACAGAGTCTTGGTAAATAGAGTTATTGAGACTACACCCCGATTTCTCGGCACCAACGTAGGCACTGGTGAAGTCCTTCTGTGTTTCGTGCGGACTTACTATGAAAGTCTTGCTAATTTCTTTTGGTGTGTAGTGTTGATGGACTCATGTTGGCATAGAACACCGGAGGGTTAAGTTCCAATTATTGTACAGAGCTTGTTGGGGGTTAAGAAGTTTATGACAACTTTTGCTTTACATTTAGCAGCGCTGTGAGATGAATATTGATACTGCTATATTATATTACACTGACTAATTATTGACGATACTTTCGTTGCACTAATCGTCGCTTGCAGATCAAAATAACCGGGAGAGCTTACTCACCACTAGGTGTGAATGATGGTTAATAGGGATTTACTTCTTGTGTCTCGCCCAGTACGGGATGTCTTGTCATGTCGGACGTGGGTTTAGAACGTGTTCTAACGGACTGGTTCCATAAAGTTGTTTACTCAATATACACTTTAGTAAGTGCATATTCTCTTTCACGAAAGTATCATCCGCACGCAGGCTGGAGCTTGTCGTATTGAAATTAAGGTCGGCAATCAAGGCAAGTGTGCAGTTTGAAGATCCAGTTCTATGGAGGGGAAGAAGTAACAAGGCTTGATAAAAATCGGCTATATGAGAAAACAGGAACATCTTGATGGCACATGCACTCAAGTCTGACTCCGATTCCATCAAGTGCCAGCAGAAAGAAGTCAAATTTTGCTTGAATTTTAAGGGCAATCAAGTAAAGAAGTGTGATGTTGCACAGCGGATGCACTATCTACTTTGAGGAATTCGGCCAAGTTATCTAGCTTAACCCGAACTAGGGTAGATGGACGATCATCAGTACTGGACGGATAACGGGGAGAAGTCCACCTAATTAACGGACGACTCATGGTCTCAATCAGACACTATTATTACCACATTGCCAATGTCGCCAGGAGTTGAGAAGAACGGGACTAGACTACGTTCTAGGTTGTGAACTTGGCAAAGCTCTAAAACCGCAGGTGACAATAAACACCTCGTTTCACTGATCTCGTGACAGTGGTTTTAAGACCTCACGATTTCTAGGTGCTACACAAACTATAGATCATGACGTCCTATACATTAGGTCTCTTGGATAAGATCAAAGAGGAAAGCGACTATTAAATTTTTTGAGCTGATTTCTTCCTAGTTGGCTGGGAAGAAACACCGGGAAGAAGCAAGTCGACCACATCTTCCGAAAACACAGAGGTTCAGTTATTGTGATTATAAATCAGAATCTAGACGAAGAGAGGCTTTCATTGGTTGGTTAATTTAAAGCTATGTTGGAGACAATTGACCGAACCTATGAATCTACAAGTTTCATGAGATTTATGTCCGAACATCCGAAAGTGAAGGGCGAAAAGTTGGACAAAGCTCTTCTTTGTAGAGAATTCCAGTCACATGCCTTTAGCCCCTATCAGGTCAAGGTAGATGGAGGGCCAGGTTGCACATGGGTTTCGATGAGAGGATCTGGTGGTGAGTTACCGAAACACTCCTGATTTAGTGGATGCACGTGGGTTCCCTGGATAATCCTTGAGATGAGATACTCACGTACGCATCAGGTAGAACAACCTCCGTAGCATGAAGAAAGAAGCCAAGAAGGATGGGAAGATCCGGCAAGGGCGTACAAGGATAAAACATACGAGGTAACATGGGCCAATACCCAAAATACGCAGCCCCGTTTTATAATTTCATGATAATCGGGGTCCGGAAGTAGAGAAGAAGTTAAACGTCACGTGAATCTCACGTTATGAATAGTGGATAGATGAGACACCTAAACGTTCTCTTGATGGATTTCAGAACTTAGCAGCAGTAGAACATCTGATCAATCTCAGTCAAAGCTCCAAAGGTCCTCATCCCGTTGTAGTTGAAACTTAGAAGATTCTTCTTTCCTTGGTTCTTCAATAAGCCTTGATTCTGCGCAGTCTGCAACTGACCAGAAGGAACAAAAGGCGAGCGCGTAGGATAACAAGGAGGATGGAAGACATCGAGCCGTACAAGGGTAAGATGGGGTTAAGCCACATGTGTCAGTATGAGAAATCTGTCTTACTGCACTTAAAATATCTGAGCAGAAGATTAGCTTTCTGATGATTTGTATATGCGTTCCACCGAATCAAGTCAGTCCCTCCCGAATAACCCCCCTTTCTCAACTTTCAGGGTTATCCCTCGACGATGACCACGTTTCCTCTACCAGGACAAATGCCGTCGTTACCTTACCTGTACAACATACTTGTTGTTGGAATGCCTCATGTACAGCTGCCATGTCCTTCGGACTACTATGACGATAATGAACTAGTAGCCGGAAGCCACAAAACACTCACGAGATTTCCTGTGTGTCTACACAATATCAAACATCTCCAAAATACTTCGGACCTTATGTACTGTAGTAAACAATGAAGAACCACATACATGTCTATTTACCGTGATCTTTACTTTACCCTTGCGAAGATAAACTAGATTTGGAGTGTAGAAAGTCAAGCTCAATCGGTCCGGTATATAAGACCTGAGGTGAAATCTCCACATCAAGTATGCCAGATCCGCTGACAGCAGTTGTTGAGCTAAGTTAAAGCATTGGGCCGTTGATATCAACAGTGGTGTTCCCTTGTATCTATTGATCTAACCAACAAAACGAGCCCGTATAGCCATATCCTTGATGGCCAAGTATTTCAATTTGGATTCTAGACAATCTTCGGACAAAGTAAGCAAAAGAATAATGTTGATAACTAGGATCAAGAGTTGAACTTTGTCAACATGTTGATGGGGAAATTTCATTCAACTAAACGTGTCATATCAGAACAAACGAAGGATTGGGGCCAAAAGAATGTTGCCCAAGTTTGAGAACTTCAAGCCGTGGTAACTGTTGCCACTAGAGAGACGTGGAATGAGGTTAGAGTGACATACATAAGGTGAAGGTGAAGCAGGAAATGAACACAGTTGAGAAAAGGCAACCACATAGAACACATGAAGGATGGGAAGACCCCATCAAGGCGTACAAGGAAGAGACAAAGGAGGTAAAATGGGGCTAGGCCCCAATAGTATCCATATGAGAAATCTGCCCCACCGCACCTAAGACATCCGAGCTGTGCAAGTCATATTGTCTACAAACTATTGGAGTATCAGAAGAAGCATCACCTAGTGTGATTGCTCTCCTATGGAATGCACCAGCCAATGCTCTCTTAAGAGCAATGGACACATGCTGTCTAAAATATACTACAAAGTATGAGAGTGAGAGTGGTACTCCTTTGTGTCTAATATAATAAGCTCTCGTGCACTCCTTAACTAATGTGTCTAACTCTGTGTCCATCTCTCCATATATCTCCAAGGCTAGAGGAACAAAGAGATGACCTCGCTACATACCCCTATACTTGGAGACCTTGTGTACTATTGCTCTGCTTGTCGGCCATCCAGGTGGATGAGTAATCATTCCTTCCAAAACTGCACCATGCGTAGGATCTATAACCACAACATCCACCACTGTCACTTGATCATCTTGAACCAAGTATAAGTTTGCTACGACACGTGTTGCATTCAAAGCATATCAACGCTCCAAGCAAGATATCCACTCTCTCGTGCCATAGAAAACACTATATCCTTGATAGAATCATGGGTAACTATTTTCTGTCCTCCAAAAGAACATCATGTCATATGGATAAAAGTTGCATCTAGTATAGGACCACATTCAAAAGTGAGTAACAGTGATGCAAACGGGTGGACATGTGAGCCGGCCTGTCTCTCACTCAGGATGAACCTCTGATGGCTATTATGGTAGCGCACCATGGACTAAGAAGGCAAGGAACCCCAACTCCATCATACTCCTCCAAGGCTAACACTCCAAGACTCAAGACATTGCTCACTAGAGAACTCAATGAGAGAGAGATAGTTGCAAATGAAAGGATGATGAGTACCTCCTCACCAGTTGTTTATATACTTGTGAAATAGTTATGTACCAAAGTTACTAATTACCATAGTAACTCAAGTTACTAGACTAAAAGTCAAGTAAAGTTAAAAAGTATAAAGGAATATCCATTCACATGGGCATATTCCACTAGGATGTGATTTTATCTTGACCCAACCACTAAGTCAAGGATTCCTTCACATGGGCTATCCTTGGACTATAGAGAATCCAAAACAAAAAGGCTTGCGGGCCCAAGAGTTCTCAACTCTTTCCTCAAAGCCAAACACTTAGGAATAATACCAAGTCAACACACTAGAATCCAAAATAGTGGTGCTCATCTTTTCCACTTCCTCTAAAGTAAGGTCCCCTCTATCTTAGCTATGACTAATTTTAGCTAATCATGACTAATGTAAAACCATCCTTTATCTCTATATAAATAATATCTCTCAAGTACTTGTAAAACCAAACTAAATATCATAATATCACACACATGCACAAATGGGTGTTACAGACCAAACCCTAGCATAACCTTATTATTGTAGAGAAGGTGAATGGTGCAAGTTGGCATGCCCTAATGTGTACTCAAGCTAAGATCCAAGAGTGTGTATAAGTATGCCATGACACATGTTGTGTTCAAAGCATATGAACGCTCCTTCCAAGCAAGGTATCCACTCTATTGTGCCATAGCAAACACTATATCCTTGATTGAATCATGGGTAACTATCCTTTGTCCTCCAAAAGAATGATGTGTCATATGGACCACTATTGCATCTAGTGTAGAACCACATTCTCAAGTGAGTAACAAAGATGAAAATGGGTGGACCAAACCTTGGCAAAACCTCATTATTGTAGAGAAGGTGAATGGTGCAAGTTGGCATGCTCTAATGCACACTCTAGCTAAGATCCAAGAGCTTGTACTCTTGCTAGAGCAAGAGCAAAGACATGCTCTAGTGGCTGGAGGAATGGATGAGTCAACTAAGAGAGAATGTAGTGTTTGTTGACATTATAGCTCCATCAAGGAAGACTCCAAACCTTTGGTCCACTCTGATGATAGTGAAGCAAAGGATGGAAGGTCCTCTTGTGCCCATGGGTATAGACTATGTTTTGTCTGCCGTAATAACACCTGGAGAGAAAATAATTGTTCCTCCTCCTTGACCACATATGTCTCCAAAATTGGCTTATTAGCGTTATATTTGGAGGCTAAGAGACTTAAAGAGAAACACAAAAGAAGAAACATACAATTTCACACTCAACCTCCGATGCCCCAAAGGAGCCCCTTGACTGTATTATATAGCAAAGGGGACTGCTCCAAAGGAAGCTCTACCCTTGGATTAGATACATGGATTGGTGACCTATAAGCAAGCTCTGCCCTTAGATTGGTTGCATACATGGATGACATGTCGGGTTCTGATCCTATCTGGTTGGTCAAACCATATTTGACCAAAGGGAATCTTTAGGGAATCTTCATATAGGAATCTCCAAATTGCGTGGGTGAGGTAACATTGGAAAGCTCTCAATGAGAAAGACCTGGGAGAAGGGAAGGCCAACCTTGTCTTCATTTTGGGGGGGGGGGGGGAATGTGCACATTTTTGAGGCCTAATTCATCCGTTTAGTCCTTCGAATTGACTCTAAAGTTTCTAGGCTATTTTTGGCTCTTGCACTATTAGTAGAAGTCTTCTTTTGATGAAACCTCTATCTGAAACACCTAGCTCATCATGCATAACATCCTTCGAGATATTACCAAACCAATTTCTACCTTTAGATAATATGTTTAGCTTTTGGAATTACAAATTCAAGTTATTTTTGGCTCTTGTCCTATTAGTAGACGTTATCTTTTGGTGACACCTCTATCTGATCTACCTAGCCCATCATACATAACATCCTTCCAGATGTTACCCAACCAATTTTCAATGCTAGATGATATGTTTAGCTATTGATATTACAAGGAACAACCACAAAATGGGAGGAAAGTAAGGGTGTTGAGAAAGCTCAACTACCCAAAATTGCTATAGGTGACATCTACTCCATTGATAATAGGCCTACCCTTCCGCACAAGATTGGTAGAGATGTTTGTCCATGTGCTAAATCCCCCATCACACACTCAAATGTCTCTGGTCCAATGATATCACCAAAGACATATAATCCTCCTATCAAAGGCTCCCAAACATGATAAGAAAGTCAAGGAAGGAGGAGGAATCATGTGCCAAAGGTAAGTTGGTTGATGGGCAATACTATAGATCCAATTTGATAATGCATAGATAAAGCATTCACCATGATCTCACAAGAAGATATGTGGTTCACCTCATTGAGGCTACGTCCATGGGAACAAATTGCATTTTGGATTATCCGAGCAATGTCACCACCATAGCTCCTACTGGCCTGCACATATAAAACTCTAGCCCTAGACTTATTGACACAATCAAGCTAACATGGGTTACTCCAGACTTGAGTTAACTCCTAACAATCTCCCCCTTGACTCATGTCTTGGGGTCCTTAACCTCTATTACCTATATGGTTACTCTACGAGAAGTCCTAGAAGGAGACCTAGCATAGGTCCTTCTCTAAACTAGAGTTAACTAGAACTAAGTTGTAGCCTAAACAAGATAGAGTAAAAATCTTATATACAGATAAAAAAATTGCTAATCTACTCTAATTGTGCCCATATGCAACACTTGCAGTTTGACACGATGTCTCAAAAAAATTTCCAAAGATATCACTTTTGGAAAAGCATTAGCAAGATTGAGTTTACCATCAATCTTGACTAACTCAATCATATTATCATACACAACCTGTTTGAGAAAATGATACCTGATGTCAATGTGCTTCACTCTATTGTCCATCACCTGATTCATAGCTAGATGTGAAGCACTCTGGCTATCACAATGTACATTCACCATGTCATGAGTCAATCCCATCTTTGTTATAAGCCTGTCCAACCAGATAGCTTCCTTCACTGCTTCTGCTACTGCTACATGCTCAACTTTTGTAGTAGACTGAGCTATACACTTCTAAAGTATAGATCTCCGACTTATGCATCCATTTCCAAGTGTGAACACATACTCAGTCATAAATTTACTCCCATCTAACTCTTGTCCATAGTCAACATCTACATAGCCAATAACTGATTTGGCATTGTAAGATTTAACATCAAACAAAAAGCCAAAATCCAATGTACCCTTGAGATATCTGAGGATCCACTTCAAAGCTTCCCAATGTATCCTCCCTAGATTTGACATGTATTTGCTAGTCTTGCCTATAGCTAGAGCAATGTCAGGCCTAGTGCAAATCATCAAAAACATAAGACTTCCTACTGCCTTGTCATAAGGGATCTTGGACATCAAACCTTTCTCCACAGCATCTGTTGGACAAAGGGCTGATGAACGCTTGAAGTGAGGAGCTAATGGAGTACTCATAGACTTGCAATTCTCCATGCTAAATCTTGCAAGTACCTTTCTAGCATACTTCCCTTGGGTTAACCACAACTTTCCATCCTCTAGGTTTGTTGGATCACCATCCCCAAAATCATCCTTGCTGTACCAAGATCTTTCATTTTAAATTTGGAACTCAAGAGAGATTTGAGCTTATCAACATCATATCTGTCCCTGGCTGCAATAAGCATGTCATCCACATAAAGTACCAGAATAATGAAGCCAAAAACTTCATTACTCACCTTTTTCATGTATACACATGGATCAAACACACTTTGTTTAAATCCTTATGACCTCATGAAATCATCAAACTATTTGTTCCATTGTCTAGGAGCTTGCTTCAATCCTTATAAGGATTTCAGCAACCTACAAACCATATCCTCATGGATTTTCTTCACAAAACCCATAGGCTGTCTCATGAAGATCAACACATCTAAATTGCCATAGAGGAAAGCAATGACAACATCTATTTGATCTAAGATAAGACCAAAGTAAGTCACAAGTACACACAATAAGCAAATAGCGGTATACTTAGCAACAAGAGAGTAGACCTCATTGTAATCCACACCTTTTTCTTGTGTGAAGCCCTTGGCCACAAACCTAGCCTTGTAGATCTTCTTTTCTCTATCAATGGGGCTATCTTTCAATTTGTAAACCCACTTATTGTCCACTCAATTGTTGATGTTTTGGAAGGCTTGTTGTCAACCAATGATTGCATCTCTCTTTGCATTGAAAAATTCCACTCTAGCTTGTCCATAAAAGCTAGAGCTTCATTGTATGAAGAAGGTTCCTCTTTTTCCAAGATCAAAGCCATACCATCATCATCATCATCATCATCAAGAGAGATATCCTCATCTCCTAATTGTGTTGAATCAACCCATTTGCAAAAACATTCAAGAGCATAAATAGAAGTTCCAAACATCCTCCTTATTGATGACTTTGCTTGATCTTTTTGTGTTGATAGGTGTCAAGGTTCACCAGTCTCTTCATGCACTTGTAATTCCTCAATTTGGGAAACTTGCTCCTCTATGGGAGCACCTCCTTATGACTCATCATGAAAACCATCATAATTAATCTCCCCCTTAACAATATTTAGAGGAGATTTTCCCTTGTTAGTATGAGGAGCCAAATTTTTTTGACATTAGTCAATGTGCACACAAGACCATAAAACGTTTGAATCTTAATAGATCCAATGCCTACAATTTGACAAGGGTGATCATTCATCATGAAAGTTGAACCATTTGATATCAAGTAAGAACTAAGGAACTCTCTTTTATCACACATATGGTATGAACAAGCACACTCCAAAATCCATTCATCTCCTTTTTGTTGAAATGAAGTGCAAAGGGCATACTGTTGGCATCATAGAGCATAGTCGTCATCAAGCAGGCTATCCTCTCTTCTTGCTTGTTATCTTTTGCCACATTTTCTAAAGAAGGCACAATTGATTTTCCATGACAAATCTCTCTTGAGATGGCCAGCTTTGCCACACTTCCAACATAGCACGGTCTTACGGTCTTGGGATCTCCTCCTTGACCAAGACCTAGTTTTAGATCTCTGCTTCCCACCATCTATCCGCACCTAAGTCCTTCCACGATTGACATTCAACATTGTTCCTGAAGGAGTTGAGGGTTGAGAAGGCAACATCATCTTCTATTGAAGATCATATGTTAATAGAGCACTCACCACCATTGTAGGTGATGGTTTTCCTATCACGATGTAATAACACTTGTGACAAGGACTGGTAGGATGTAGGGAGAGAACTCAACAAGTGGAGGCCTTTCTCTTATCACTTAGGTACTCTGAAAGATTTTGCAAGTCCACAACAAGATCATTGAAGGCATCAATATGATCTTGTATCTGGGTCCTATTGTCCTTCATCTTGAAGCTCATCAACTTCAAGGATGTGTAGAGACAATTTGACAACTCTTTTTGATGGTACTTCTGTTGTAGCTCATCAAAAAGAGTAATGCAGTCCTTGTACTCACCCAATTTCTTTATGACATATGGATGTAGATGCACAACCAATGTGTGTATAACTATCTCATGCATGTCATTCCAATCATCCTCTAACACCAAATTGGTCTTGGTTCCTACAAGTTCCCAAAACTATTGACCTTGAGCATACCTTTCACCTAATGCTCCCACAAGAGATAATTGGAGCGTCCATCATATTTGGCAATGCCAAATTTGGCTCCTCTAGTCTTCATGACTACCATCTCCAAACTTGCACCTCAAAGCTTGTTCTCAAACGTGATGCAATTCAGTACCTTACATAGTCTTTCCTAAATTTGTGACAGTAGCCATGAAGAGACTTGCTCAAGAAGGGACTCCCTTCTATGAGTAGTTTTTGAAAGTAATGCTCAATTTATCTTGGAGTCAGCATGCTTTCAAAGCTCAATTGAAACTAGCAGAACCAAAATGGCTTGATATAGTAATTGGGCAATTGATGATCCAGCTTAGATCTTGCATTCTTTACTATATGAACTATGGCTATCCCCATCCTCAACAAAAGCAACAACAAAGCAATTATTACAGTTTTGGGACTCCTTCCTACACGGCATCTATTTCAAATCAACTAGGTCAACACTCCCAATCCCATGTAAAGCTCCAAAAAAAAACAAAAAAATTTCATTATTGTGTATGGGATATGTACTTAGGGTCTTGGCAAAAAGAAAAGTCATCTTGAAGGGCACAATAGGCACAAAAATCTTTATGTGCTAAAGGTCAATACTGTTTATCGAGAAGCTCATACGACTAGATCTCATGATATGATTGACTACTTGTGGCATTCAAGGCTAGTGAATTAGTGATCACAATTAGTGAGAAGAGTATGTCTATTCTTTGCAAGAAAGGCGTTATTTCTACACTATAGTCTAGTAGTTTAGAATTCTATGAGCATTGTGTATTAGGGAAGCAACATCAAATTGCTTTTGGCGGTGGAACTCATAGTTCCAAAGAAATTCTTGACTATATACATAGTGATGTGTGGGGCCCATCCCCTATTCCGTCACATTCTAGAAAGCAATATTATGTATCTTTCATCAATGATTATTCAAGGTTTGTATGGATTCATTTGCTACATCAAGAGTCTGAGGTCTTTGTCACTTTCAAGAAGTGGAAAACCCAAGTTGAGACCTTAGATTGGTAAGAAAGTGAGATTTATGTGATCAAATAATGGCTAGGAATACACTTCTGGAGAATTTGAGGTGTATTGTCAACAAGAGGGGATAACTTTCCATCTCACTATTGTATATACTCCATGACAGAATGGTTTTGTTGAGAGGTTCAATCAAACATTATTGGAGCGGATGAGGAGTATGTTGAGCCAATCAGGTTATCACATGTGTTTTGGGCTAAAGCTATCAACACTGTTGCTTACTTAATAAATCTTTCTCCTTCCAATGCAATTCATTACATGATACTATTTGAGATGGGCACGGATGGCCTACAAATTACAATTATTTAGTAGTCTTTGGATGTATCATATCCTCTCATACTTAAGGATAGTAGATCCAAGCTAGATCTTACTTCCAAGAGTTGTTTTTTCTTGGCTACCAGAGTGGTGTGAAGGACTACAAGTTGAAGGGTTACAAGTTGTGGGATCCCCTCACCTATAAATTGATTGTCATAGAGATGTTTTGTTCAATGAGTCTAGATCATCAACCAAAAGGGAGAAAGCTTTGGCTCCTCATATTGACAAGAGAAAATCTCTTGTAAGATCTTTCTTATGTCAAGTCTCTAATCTCCTTCCTTTGATAGTACTACACAAAGATTCAAAACATTTATTCATTGTGCTCTGCAACCTCCTGAACAAACTGTAGCCTTTGAGCAACTACAACACATTGTCAACCAAATTCACTCCAATACAAATTGTAGATCCAATTTGATAATACACATATAAAGCATTCACCATGATCTCACAAGAAGATACGTGGTTCACCTCATTGAGGCTACATCCACAAGAGCATACCAGATCACATTTCTGATTATCCAAGTAATGTCACCACCAAAGCTCCTTATACCCCGCACATATAGAAGTCCGGACCTAGACTTACTAACACAATCAAGCTAACATGGGTTACTCCAAACTTGAGTTAACTCCTAACAAATACAAGAGGAGAGTATACCAAATACCACCTACAGATCTCCTATGAGAGGAACCTCATCCACATGGAGAATATTTCTACAAGTGCAATGTCTAAGAAGCATGTGACAAAATCCCTGCATATTATTGGCACTCCAAGAACACAAAGTCCATATATAGATGTGACACACCACTCTAGAAGCTCAAGGTGGGGAAGTATACCTAAAGGAGACCATGCTCTACACTTTGACACCTTGACTCAAGCCTACAAGATATAGCTCAATAGTCAAGCTGTAACAATATGGAGTTTATTGATAAGTTAGTTGAGGCTAATGAAATGGAAAATAAGCCAAATTAGCCAAGAAGCTAGGAAGCTACTTGGTACCTTCCAAGTATTGTATAGTATGCATATCAATTGATGACTTCTAAGAGGAAGTTTCTTGGAAAGCTTCCTGGCTAGCTTAGCATGCATGCTAAGTAGGTGGTTTCTTGCAAGAAACTTCTTGAAAAGCTTCACAACTAGCGTATCTTGCACGCCAAGTTGGTTGCTTTTAGAAGGAAACTTCTTGAGAAGTTTGGTTAGCTTGGCTTGCACTCTAAGAAAGTAGCTTTTAGGAAGTATCTCAAGAGCCTTGTATGCTTTCCTATAAATACCAAAGCTCATGCTAGGCATTCAAAGTTTCCCTCATTCAAGAGTCCCAATGTGATTTTTCACCTTAATCTTCCATCCTCCTATTTCTCTCCTTGGTCTTTTACATTGGAATTAGAGTATGAATGGGATGGATGGAATTTATGAACCACCAGTCCATTTCCACCAAACCATTGGGATTTTCATGTCCATGTATTGTTCAAATATCATTTTACACAATTCATCATTTCATGCTTTCAACATAATTTTTTGAATGTGATCACCTTGTCCAATGAACACTCTTGGTACCTCCAATTGTGACTTATGGAGAACAGTGGATGTGTTGCATCTATGTGAGTAAGAGTCATGGTAGAAATATCAAAGTTATCATTGCTATGCAACAACAAATTGAGCACCTTACTTGATTGTTGGAAGAACAAGACCAATAACAACAAGAGCATGTAGAGAGAACACCATTTCAAGAAAAAGAAGAGTAAATCCAATTTCCAAAACCCAAGGTATTCAAAGGTTAGAATCTCTCAAGTGCCATGGAGAATTTTGTGTTTGACTACAAATGTTATTTCAAGATTACAAAGCTTCAAGATGAACTAAAACAAATTCTCTTGGCTTCAAGCCAATTAGATGGAGTTTCAAAACTATGGTGGCAATTTTGAGTTGAGCGGGTTGATGGCTTATTGTTGTACCAATCTTGACATGAGAAGAATTCAAGAGTGCAATAATTGGAAAATTCCAAGCTATAAATGCCACACAGGTTGCATAAGATAAGTTGACAAAGTTGAAGCAGATTGGCTTTATAAGAAGCTATATCATGTGATTCCAAAACACCGTTATGTAAATTCTAGATATACTAGAAGGAGAAGCTTTGGATCAATTTGTGAGGGGCTTGAAGTCACAAAACAAATTGGAGATGACTATACAAGAGCCAAAACACTTGGAGGAAGCCATGCAATTGGTTGAGTGCTTTGATTCCTTAGTTGCAACAACTTGGTCTTGACCTCGACCTTCATAGAACCTACCAACACATTACATATGGGTGGAGGAGCCGAAACCAATGGAGATTGATGCTATCCAATGAAGACCAATTGGCACTATAGATAAAGAAAGATTACAACAAAATGGTGGTTGCTTTTATTGTTACCAAATTGAACATCACATTGATGAATCTCCACTTAAGAATGGGTGCTCTCAATAAATTACCCAAATGGAGTTTATGGAGCAGAATGATAAGGGATATTATAATAAGAGATTTTGAGTCACCTATTGGGAACTTGATTAGTTCCAATGGGATTGAAAGCTTGACCTATGTAAGTTTGCTTTACTTGCAAGGTATGATATCTAATCGTGGTTGTAGGATTTTGATTGATTTTGGATGTTTAGAGAATTATAGGATCATGCAAAGGCATTAAGTATTCATATCTAGCCAGTAATTGGAAGTAGATTGATGATGGATAACGTTAGAAAGAGTTTTGCATTTTGTACTTCATAAGGTTCAATTTGATTGGACCTGATGATAAATTCAAATACAACACCAAGGTAGAAATTACTAATTAGATTTTTTGGCATATTTTGAGTAAGACACCCAAGAATAATAAGTCTCAAGATGGGAAATTTGTTAGTAAAACAACCATAAAGCAAGCTTTGGAGGAAGATAAGCCTATTTTTGAGGTGTGGATAAAGCCAATTGCACATGGAGAATATGATAAGGGCCAAAAGCTTCATCAAGCAATGGTTGATCAAATAATTCTAGAGTTTGTAGATGTATTTCCATGTGATCTATCGGAGGGATTACCCTTAGGTTGTGGTCTTCCTTTCAAGATTGAGTTATTGCCAGGAAGTACTCCAATGAGTAGACCAAACTATTGGCTTTTACCAAAGAAGTTGGATGAGCTTTGAACAACATTGATAGAGTTATTGGAGAAGGATTCATATAACATAATATATCTCCTTAGGGAGCACCAATATTATTTATCCCAAAGAAGGATAAAGTACTTCACTTTTGTATTGATTATTGTGGCCTCAATTAACAAATAGTGAAGAATGCATATCCCTTGCCTCAAATTGATGATTTGCTAAATCAATTAAGTGGAGCATGATACTTCTCCAAGTTTGATCTCAAAAGCAACTATTGGTAGATTCCCATTGATAGAGAGGATGTGCAAAAGACTATCTTTTGTGCAAGGTATGGGCATTTTGAACAGAGAGTTCTACCTTTTGAGCTCACTAATGCTCCAACAATCTTCATAGTTTAGATGCCTCAGGTGTTGGATGGGCTATTGGATTGGTACATGGTGGTGTTCTTGGATGATATTTAGTCTATAACAAGATAGAGGCAAAATATGCAAATCACATGCAAGAAGTCCTAAGATGACTATGCCAATGGAAGTTTTATTACAAGCAATCAAAGTGTGCCTTTTGGCAGGAGGAAGTTATCTTCTTGGGCCGTAAAATCTCATCAAAGGGATCAAGATGGAAGGAGAGAAAATCAATGCCATTACAAATTGGCCTACTTTGAAGGATGCCATAAAAGTGCAGACATTTCATGGATTGGTAAGTTTTTACTAAAAATTCATCCACTATTATGCTCACATCGCTGCACCATTGACCAACCTCTTGGAGAAGATCTCAAGCTTTTACTAGACCACCAAGCACAAAGAAGCATTTCAGAAGTTGAAACATATGGTGTCTTCAAGACCCATTCTTTAACCATATGATCCTCAACTACCTTGTGTGGTTGACTCCAATGCTTCTAACTTTGCCATTGGAGTTGTGTTGTAACATGAATTTCTAGATAGGTTACATCCCATTGGCATTTTTTCTCACTGAATAAATACCACCAAAAAGAATTACTTTGCTTGAGATTGAGAACAACAAGCAATGGTATATACCACCAAGGTATGGAGGTATTATCTATTAGGGAAACATGTGATCACGCAAACCAATCACAAACCTTTGTTGTAGACATTACATTTGAAGCACATGAAGAGACAACATCATTGATAGGAGGAACAACTACAATTGTTTAACATCAAACTTGAATACAAACCGGATAGATTTCATGTCATCCACAATGCACTATCATGACAACCTGATTTGACGTCTCTTCTTCTCATCACAATGGTAATTACAACAATGTTAGTCAACTCAAAAATCCAAATTGAGTTTAAGATAGCTTTACAACAAGACCACTTCTTTCAGATGGTACAAGGTCATCTTGTAGCACACAACAAGGAATAAAACACCTTATCCTTCAAGGAAGACCTTCTATTTTGTGAGAACTAGACCTTTGTTCCAACCAAGGGTGATCTACAACTTGTGAACCTTCAAGAAGCCCATGACTTACCAGTTGCTGGTCACATGGGTGTGGAAAAGACCTTGAGTATCCTATAACACCAATGGTGGTGGCCCAAAATGGCACAAGATGTTTGTAAGTTTTTTTGATCATGTGAGAGTTGCCTACGTAACAAGGCCAACAACAAAACCCAAGTGGACTCCTTCAACCACTTTCTATCCCATCTGCTTGATGGGAACATGTGAGCTTAAATCTCATCACCTCCTTGCCCAAAGACAAAGCAAGGTCACAAATCAATCATGAAGTTTGTGGATAAGCTTAGTAAGCAAATCTATTTGGCACCAACCTTTGATATGGCGGATATGCTAACATTTGCCTAGATCTACTTTGACAATGTTTTCAAGCTTGGCACCAAGCTTGCTTTGTCCACGGCCTGTCATCCTCAAATTGAATGTGAAAAGTGCACCTTGGAGGATATACTTTGTACCTTTGTCAGTGTTCACTATACCAATTGGGATGAATGTCTTGCAATTGCTAAATTTGCCTACAATAATTCCAAATGGGCAAGCACCAGATTCTTTCCCTTCTTCCTTAATTTTGGCCAAGACCCACTTGTCCTAGATTCTCTTCTTGCTCCTCTTCCATCTCATGTCCCTCATACTTCCACCTTCTTGACCACAATATCCCAATCCCTACAACAAGCCAAATCTCACCTCCTTGTTGCTCAAAATTGTTAGAAATAATATATTGACCAACATTGTTGTGATCTCATCTTTCAACTTGGTGACAAGGTCATGCTTTCTCTTAGTAACCTAACTCTCCCACTTGATACCCAAGCTAGTAAAATTGCTCCTAATTGGATATGTCCATTTGATGTCACATAAATTATTTCTCCCTTTGCTTATCAACTTGCCT
Source organism: Lunularia cruciata (assembly GCA_948567375.1). NCBI lineage: Eukaryota > Viridiplantae > Streptophyta > Marchantiopsida > Lunulariales > Lunulariaceae > Lunularia > Lunularia cruciata. Next base: position 63,110,791 of record OX419757.1, on the reverse strand, counting down.
TGCCTTATCATTTGTGAATGCACCTTGTCTTTCATACTTCCAAGTTGAAACCCTTTGTTTGTAATCCATCTTCCTTTTCCTCTTGTATCCAACCTCCTCCTCCTCCTATCACTATCATCAATCATGAGGAGTATGAAATTGATTGTATCCTTGCACGTCGTCACATTCAACATGGTTGTTGACAACATATTGAGTACAAAGTCCTCTGGAAAGGATATCCTCTTCATGATGCCACGTAGGAACCTCTTTCTCATCTCTTGAATGCACAAACAGCAATCAAAGAGTTTAAAGCTTCCATGGTACCGATGACATCACCAACTAGCAATGGGAGAATATTTAACAATATGGAGTTTACTGACAAGTTAGTCAAGACTAATGAAGTTCTAAGAATAATTTAGGAGTAACTAGTAAGCTACTTAGTACCTTCTAAGTATTGGATAATGTACATGCCAATTAATGACTTCTTGGGAAGCTTCTTGGCTAACTTAGCTTGCTTGCCAAGTCGGCAACTTCTAGGAGGAAACTACTTGAGAAACTTCACAATTAGCTTGGCTTGCACTATAAAAAATGGCTTTTAGGAAGTTTCTTGAGAAGCTTCTCAAGAGCCTTGTATGATTCCCTATAAATACCAAAGCTCATGCTAGGCACTTAGAGTTTCACTCATTTAAGAGTCCTTATGTGATTTTTCACCTTGATCTCACCTTGGTCTTTTGCACAAGTGATCAAAGGCCCAACTAAACTGATCTATGGGGCCCACAATGCATATATTGGCTACCAAAGAGTGAAATACACAACCTAGCATGGCCAAAGTAGTAGATAGGAGAGCTCTAAAGTGAGCCATGGCAAACAAAGGTCTCCCAAAAGGATATCCTTGTCGTGTACCAACAATTGACTCCAAGATGGTGACTCCTTCTTATGACCAACCATGCTGGTAAAACAAGGAAGCAAGAGAGCCATAGAATGACCACACAAAGGGAATGAGACTTGCCAAGAATCCACTGGCCTCCCTAAGCTCTCTAAAGATGGTTGCCCAAGAGATGTTATTAAAAGTGTTCTCAACATCTACCCATAGGGCAACCCACTTTGGATGGATATCTAAGAGTGCCTTGATACTTAAAGATATAGCCTCACAACCTCCAAGTGTAGCTACTCCACACCGATGTGGATGAAGGTGCTTTTGGAAGTGAGATCTATATTGAAGGACAATGGTGCAGCTAATAAAACACAAAAAGAGCTCTCCAATAGCAATTTGTCTAATGCCCCCTTTGTCCTTTTCCAATGCGAGCAGTAGACTAGCACCTAACACCTGACATAGCAATGTCTCCCCTCGCTACTACTTCAACTACCGGAAACAACTTGGTAAATCTACTAGAAAGATCATCTGCCTAAAAGCAATCTCTAAGATGCTCATATACCATCCCTGAAAAACCTCTTAAGAAGAGGCAAGGGGCGGTGCACACAATACTGAAGTGGAAGGTGAAAGGCTCAGCTTGCAACTAATTGAATCTCAATAGTGCTATGGGGCAGAGAATTGTGGACCATGGAGTTGTCATATCATGTCGCGTCAAATATGGATGTAGAATTGCTGAGCACAACAGTCAGAAGTATGGATTGGAATGGAATCACTCCGCATCCACACTAGAGCTAGTTGAGAACAACAGTCTACACTAGAGCTAGTTGAAGATAACAATCCAGACCATGTTGAAACAACTGAATCTTATAGTGTTTCAAATATATGGTTGTTTGTAGACCAATTCTTAATATATAGACTTATACTATTATCATAAAGAGCCTTGTTAGTATTCAAAACTAAAACTAAAGAATGGATAATTCTACAATAGAAAAAAGATTCATTTCTTTTTCATTGATATTTACTAAAGTATAAAGTAACATATCAGCATTGATATGCTCCAATTTTTGTTACAGTTTCACATAAAAGAGAAATATTTGTTTCAGTTTTTCGAGGGGAATATTTTGTTTTGGCATCTCGAAGGACTTATTGAAATATTCCCAATAACTGATCCAACTTACCACCTAGCTGGCCACATGGGCGCTCGACTGGACAGTCTAATGTACGAAGTTGAAGACCCTAGTAAGCTACCTTTCGTTTAGGTAACTGGATGGGAATTCCCCTACATCAAAGCTGGCGCGAATATACAAAACATAGATATCACGAAAAGAAATGGAAAGTTAAGGTGGATGAGTTTAGGACAAGATAATGAACTAGGTAATGAATTCTGCGGCGAGTTGAAAGATTAAAAAGCTAGTTCGAGCTTTTGATTCTCCAGTGGATCCAGAAGGTTAAGATGGATGAGTTTGGATGACAAGACACTGATGTTCTTGGGGTAAAGACACAATTAAGAGAAGTAGTTAAATATTGAAGTCTAGGACTAGTGGTTAAATAACCGGCATTTGGTTCTCAAGTGGACCATGGAACTGTTGATATACATAATAAGCAAAAGACAATATCTCTGTGGACCACCTAATCCAGGGAACAATAATCATCACTTTACTCTTACTCCGATGGTACGAATCCTTTGGAAATGAGTATAATATCTGATGAATGGTCTTAACGGTCAATCTAAACAAACTCACGGGGGAGGTCCACCTTGTCAGGGTCCAATTTGCTCAGCTTGGCCACTTAAAACTGAAACTTGGTGGGGTTGTCCACGGTATGGGGATGGTCTCTGGGCTACCACCTTCGCTATCTCGTCATACAGATCACATCTGGGTATGTGATCTTTGACAAAGATCACATAGCCATCTCATCCTGTTTGCAACCTTATGTGCGTCTCTTCGATCTCTGACAAAGTAGAAGACCACTGCCCTTATCAGAAAGAAATTTCGTACAGGTAGTGTCGGTCCCTTTTTCCACTGCAGGAAATCAACTACAGTGGTGGTGTTCGTCATAGTCTGCTTATCATGTGTAGATCATATGTGTTATCCATCAACCTCTCAATTCCTGGCAGTTTATTCGCAGCCCCCACATGGTACCATTTTTGGGCCTTCTGGCCGTTCTTCTCACATGGTACCATCGCTATGCTTACTTGTAAATCAAATGTGGAATCCATTAACCCTTAAATTTCCTCGCAGTTCATCCTCAGCCCCCACATGATACCATCACTATGCTTACTTCCACTGTTTCCCAAGCAGTGTACAAATCCAATCACATTCAGTCCAGACACAATTCATGATTTTCAGATTCTCGTAACAGAGAAGGCACCCGAACGGGAATGGTGTACACAAAGTCGGCATTGAGCTCCTAAGGCGGCTCTCGTTTGCACCCACCATCTCGGGGAAACCCGGGGTAAGTGCAATATTATCCACTGGACAGTGGTGATCATGCAGGCATCCAAAACTTTTAGACGAATTTGATTCCTATCGCAATCATATTATAGAACTAAACCGGTTGGTTGGGAGCTTTTATCTACACCTCGTAACACACGTGCAGTTCAAGAGAATCAAACTGTTGTCATGGGCGCCAATTCTGAGAAGGGTTCGGACAATCTCCCAATTTCTATTTTCACTAAGAAAATAGAAATTACGGACAGCATCATTACACGATGATTCAATGACTAGATTTAATACTCTCATAGAGAGATATGAAGCAGCATAAGAGAAGCAATCTAATGTCGATCTGTCAATAACGTGGACACTTGACCATGTCGTTGCAGACGAGAAAAATGCTTCAATGGAGTCAACATTGAATGGTCTCTATTAATTAACAGAGACCACCCCGCCCATTTGTGGGGTACTAATACTACGTACTCCACACTCAGAATGGAGCATCTCCCGTTTTGGATGCAAGTAGATCAAAGCATCTGAACTCCAATTCTGGAAACCCACTCAATCTCATCGTAGTAGCCCCATATATCCTGTTGCTACAAAGAGAGCAAAATGCTCATGTGGTCTGTAGCCACCGGCTCATCCTGAAATGCAGCATACACAAGCACAGTAACCCGGCTGTGCTTCCAATAAGAAATCATACTTTGATTAGTTATCCATTCCTATGCAAGTACGTGGACAATACGATACAATACTCCAGTGATCAACACGTGTGGAAAGTGTGTACACCTTGTAATCAATTCACAAGATGCTCTTGCATCTTCTGAGTCTTCAGAGAGGAAATCAGTAGTGGTGATTATGATGAGAATCTGCGTAAGTTACCTCCAAGTTTCTCTCTCAACCATCGTGGCGTCTCTAAAGCAGAAAAGTCAAGTACTGTAACTTCTATCGGTCTTCTGTCTGGTCTTTCACGGGGACCCCATAATTCTGCACCGACCTACCTATACATATTCATGATGTCTTCTATCAATAGGAAAAGAGACTAACGAATCCTTTACTATGGATCCCAATAGAGGTTTCAGAAATTCACGGCCTCGCTATGGGAATGGGTGACTAGCAATCAAAATTTGCGGAATACAAATGAATAGAAAATTTGATAAAAATGAAGAGATTTATACTTTTGTTTCTGGACGTTTACAAGTGTTGTACAGAATATAAGAATTCGCTGAGCGTTCGTAATCGTGCAATATTTTACAGATTCAATTATGGGATTCTGTAGCAGGCTAATTGAACCCCTTCTCTTGACCCGAACTTGATATTAAGATACACTTTTTGTGTGCCATGTAATGCTTGGGTGAATGAGTCTTTTTAATCATGGAATTTATCTTTCAAAAATATGGAATGTTTTTATTCTATCTTGTATTTAATGTAAACATTAATTCAGATTTCGATTAGGTTATATATTTTATGATTTATCTCGCTTGTTACATGCAGTTACATTGATCTCATGAACCTTGACACTTATTTAATATAGTGAGGGATGTTATATTTACCAAAAATTGTTAATATCTAAAAGATGTAACAAAGAAGAAGAAGATAGCTGATAGAGGATAAGAGGATATGTCCTTGATTTCACCAATTTTTTCAGCTATTTTCAGTTTCTTCTAATGATGCTTAGATATTGGAGAATAATGATCTTCAACATCCATATTTCAATCGAATGATTTACGGTTTTAGACATATTCTATTATTTATTGATTTCTATGCTTATGTTATTAACATCCTAATATAAACCTTTCGTTTATACTATCTAGACTCTTGTTAAGAACAAATAGGAATAATTCTTAATACTATCAGTATAGAATTTATCAAGATGGCCTAAGATAAAATTTCTTTCTTATAAATCTTGTAGATTTAACATTCTTCTATTCTCAAGTTTGAAAAAAAGAAGAAATTGTATAAAAATGATTATTAGTGTTATTTATTAAATTGTATAATTAAAGTGTTAGATTTAATTTTAAAATTACAGGGTTACTTATGCAGTAACTTGAAATAGGAAGATAAAATAAGAAAATTACTTAGTAACAAATTATTTTTTATTTTCCAAGTTGAAAATTTTCATAATATTATATGTGTGGTTGAATATTCCATTAATCAAATAGTGAGATTTCAACTTGGATTGCACCATGCATTATATTATATAGGTCTATGTTTTGAAATATCGAAATATCAACTACTAAGCTTTATATAACATATAGATCTTAGAATATACATTATTAGATAATTACTTCACCTCTGAATATTTTAATGGTTCAAATCAAAATTTTGTTCGATCTTTTGAAGAGAATCCAGAAAAAGTAATTTAAATTACATTTTGGTATATGATATAGAACAGTTTTTAACATTTTATTTCTTTCTTCTTAGATTATTATGCATAGAAACATAAAACATATTCAAAGATATTATTCATAGAAATATAACACACAATATATTAGCTAGATCCAAAGTCTACATTACATCTTAAGTTGATTTTCTTATTCTTTTTATAAAGCTGCTTTATGAAGGACCTGGTCAAAATTGTAGTCAAAAAAATAAATTAAAGTTGTCAATGTTGCAGATTAACATGTACGCCATTAATGCTAGAGTTCTCTATCCATTATTAGCTTCTTCAATAAAATTAAAATTAAAATTTAATTTAATGATAAATTTGGTGAGAAAGAATATTTAAATTTCCTTTTAGTTAATAACTCAAATGAGACAGGTCCATTCCACATATCCGTAGCAACTTGTCCAATCTAAATGTCAATGCATAACTTTAATCTCACCGTGGAACTAAATAAAATAAAATAAAATTCCAATATCAATAGATCATAGAAATTATCATTGAATGAAATATTCATTCAAGTGGGTTTGTTTCGAGGCATAAAGGATACAATCTTAATCAAATGCCCGTTCCATGCATCATATGCGAATGTCGCGAATTTTTTCGACATATATGATTCCAAAAGTAAATTCCTAAATCCATACTCCATCATACAAATATACATTTTTTTTACATCAATTTACAATTTCTTAAACTCTTACGGATTCAAAGGCGTTTCTCTATTTGTACACTCTACGCCTTCGACTTAGCCTTAATCTTCCGTTAAAAATAGATTAAGAGGTTCAATTCCCCTCCCTTATTGGCCTAGTATATCGCATGACTGCGGGGCACTCGAGTAAGACAAAAAGAAAGAAATCACAACTGGATTCGTGCTCAATCATAGTACCAGTCAGAGAGGTCATATCTCAATAAAGCAACGGTCCTAAGACAGCGTAACGATGCTTGAAGCAATGTTGTTATTCTTTCAGAGTCTCGAATGTGTACAGGGGAACTACGGAAAACTACCTATGTGTGCGTGCACTTCGGAGAGAGAAGAACTGGTGCGAGAGGATACTCCCTTCCCCGGAAGGTGTTTTTCAAGGGGGGAGAGGTGGGAGATGTGGGAGAGTGTGGAGACGGGAGAGAGAAGGAGAGATAGTGAGACAATATCTGTAATTTCTTAGTGCTCTCTAGCATGTAACATTAGAGTGAATAGTCTATTCTCTTTGTTTTTCAATTTTGGTTCTATTGGCACCTAGATTGAAGACTATGGAGAATGGAGTAGAAAATTATTAGGATTTTTAGGGGTTAGAGTGATCATTATATATTGGCACTTAGATTGAAGACTATGGAGAATGGAGTAGAAAATTATTAGGATTTTTAGATTTTTTAAGGGTTAGAGTGATCATTATATATTGGCACCTAGATTGAAGACTATGGAGAATGGAGTAGAAAATTATTAGGATTTTTAGATTTTTTAGGGGTTAGAGTGATATTATATATTGAGAGTGATGAGTCTGGGATTTTCATTTCCAATCTCTTGGTTTTCATGATTAAATTCCATGGGAATTTAGTTTTAAATTTTGGAGATGGAAATTGAAAGTTATGAGAATTTATAGATTTTAGGGTTTGGAGAGATTGTTTTTTTTATGTGAGATGTGATGTAAGGGGTTGTGGTTTTGCAGATATGGGAAGACATGGAGAGGAGCAACATGTGTTACTATCATTATTCTTGTACTAGCCATGGCTACACCTTCCCATGTGGGGTCGCTTAGAGCGGGTCGGGATACACCATGCTCGGTGTGTCACCGACTCTTTACCTCACAAGGGGTAAAGACCCATATGGGAAAGATGCACAAGGATTATGATTGGACCACTTGGGATGCTCACGTGAGACGAGCGACCACATCGACAGCAATGATACTCGAGATTACGCACACTTCTTCTATACCTTTGTTGATCGTTCCAGGGATACCGATCGAGTCGTGGGAGTGGTTAGCTTCTGAGGCGGGTTGCATTTTGGGGTTATTTGAGACTAGTTTTCCATGTCCACGTCTATTCCAAAGGCTACCCCGCACACTCCTTGATGAGGCTAGATAGGCTTTTTGCCTACCACTAGACCGTTTGGTACATGATCCCTTGGATGAGTTAGCATGGTTCCTTTTCCTCTTACTCCCTCGATGGTGTCTTTGTTATGCTAGAGGTGGATGTGCGGGGCATAGAGAGGTGGCTGCTAGATTTTGTCGATTCCAAGCGGGGGATTGTGCAGTCCTTCAAGAGCCATCTGTTAGGGCTACACAATTTAGGAGACAGGCATTGCCATAGGATACCACAGATTCCACTCGATTACGACGATGTAGGACATTGGGTTAGGCGGGAGAGTTTAGTAGAGTAGCACAAGCACTACACCCTTTGTCTATAGCGAGTCCTACTGATGAGACCATCTCTTCCCTACGCTCACTACATCCTATAGCAATAGAGGGACTACCACTAGAGGTCTTAGATTATCAACATGAGCAGCCTTTATGTCTTGATAGGTCGCTATTTGCACAAGCATTGTGCACTGCCCCTCGCCTTTCCTTAGGAGGCTTATCAGGCATGGTATATGAGCACCTTAGAGATTGCTTCCAAGCAGATGATCCTTCTAGTGGTTTTACCGAGTTGTTCCAGGTGGCTATAGCAGTAGCAAGATTAGACATTCCTATGTTTGTTAGTCGGGTGTTAGTGCTAGTCGACTTCTCGCGATGGAGAAGGACACAGGAGGCATTAGACGGATTGCTATTGGAGAGATCTTTTTGCATTTAGTCAGTCATACCATTGTCCCTCAGCATCATTCTCACTTTCGATAGCACCTTAGTCCACATCAGTTTGGAGTAGCTACACCTGGAGAGTGTGAGGCTATATCTTTAGGCATTAGAGCACTCCTAGATATCCATCCGGAGTGGGTCGTCCTATAGGTGGATGTTGAGAACGCTTTTAATAGCATCTCACGTGCATCCATCTTTAGAGAGCTTAGGGAGGCTGGTGGATCCTTGGCGAGTCTCATTCGTTTTGTGCGGTCTTTTTATGGCTCTTCGGCTTCCCTTTAATACCAACATGGTGGTTCATAGGAGGGAGCCACCGTCTTGGAGTCAGCTATTGGTACACGTCAGGGAGATCCTTTGGGGGGGCACTTATTTTCCATGGCTCACTTTAGAGCTTTCCTATCTACTACTTTGGCCATGCCAGGTTGTGTATTTCCCTCCTTGGCCAATGATACACAGATTGTAGGCCCTATAGATCAGATTAGGCAAGCCTTTGACTATTTGACTACCGAGCTACATCTAGTAGGCTTGAGAGTCAAGGTGTCAAAGTAGGGCATGGTCCCCTTTAGGTATCCCTCCCCACCTTGAGCTTCCAGAGGGTTGTATCATATCCACAGATGGACTTCGTGTTCTTGGAGTGCTAGTAGGATCCAAGGATTTTGTCACACGCTTCTTAGACGTTGCTCTTGCAGAGAATATTCTCCATGTGGATGACCTTCCATTACTAACAGATCCGCAGGTGGCATTTGGTATACTCTCTTCCAGTATTGCTCGTCGACCATCCTACCTCATCTACACAGTTCCTTCCTCACCGTCCTTCCTATCACGTCTGAGAGCATTTGATAGGAGGATTATGGGAGTCTTTGGTGATATTATTGGGCCAAGGACTTTTGAGTGTGTGACAAGGGATTTGGGACGTAGAAAAACGGCTCTACCGATCTCATGTGGTGGGGTTGGCTTGCTTTCTATGGAGGAGACGACACCCATAGCATTTTTGGGTAGTTGTGCTCTCTTGGCACCTCTACTTTCTCTAGTATTGTGGTTGCTGATAGGCCGGTATTGGAGACTTATGTGATAGAGGTGGAGGGAGGATCCTTTTCTTTCCAAGTGTTATTATGGCAGACGAGAGATAGTCTATCCCCATGAGCACGAGAGGATTTTCCACCTTTTGCTTTACTATTGTCAGATTGGACTAGAGGTTTACAATCTTCCTTGATGTAGCGATAGTGTGAGCATACACTACATTCTCTCTTAGTCTACTCATCCATTCCTTAGGATACTAGAGCACGTCTTTGCTCTTTCTCCGGTAGGGATGCATGCTCTTGGATCCTAGCTCGACCGTGCATTAGGGCTTTCCGACTCACACCAGCTACTTTCTTTATAGCGATGAGGTTTTGCCTAGGTTTGGTCCACCCATCTGCATCTTCATTACTCACTTGTGAGTGTAGTTCTACACTAGATGCAACAGCGGTCCACATGACACAATGTCCTTTTGGAGGACAGAGGATAGCTACCCATGATGCCCTTAGAGACATAGTGTTTGCTATGGCACAAGAGAGTGCATACTTGGCTTGGAGGGAGCTTTCGTATGCTTTGCAGACAACACGTGTCAGGGCAGACTTATACTTGGTCCGAGATGATCAGGTGACAGTAGCGGATGTGGTGGTTATGGACCCTACGCGGGATACAATTTCGGAGGGAGTGATTACCCATCCCCCTGGATGGGCGGTGAGTGCAACAGTAGGTTGCAAGGTCTCCAAGTATAGGGGCATGCAGCGAGGTCACCTCTTTGTTCCTCTAGCCTTGGAGTTATATGGAACGATGGACACTGCATTTGACACATTTGTTAGGGAGTGCACTAGAGCTTATCATGTTAGGCGTCAGGGGTACTACTCTCACTCTCATACTTTGTAGCATATTTTAGACAGCGTGTGTCCATTGCTCTACAGAGGGCAGTGGCTGGTGCAATCCATAGGAGAGCAATCACATTAGGTGATGTTTCTTTGGATGCTCCAGTTGTGTGTAGACCATACAACTTGCATAGCTCGGATATCTTAGGTGCGGTAGTGCAGATTTCTCATATAGACTCTATTGGGGCTTAGCCCCATGTTACTTTTTTTGTCTCTCCTTTGTACGGCTTGATGGGGTCTTCCCATCCTTCGTTTTTCCTACGCAGTTGCCTTTCTACCTATATTTTCCTTATAAGTAATGATTTGATTACATGATTTTGCCAGGCCTACCTTGAATGGCTCCATTTGCCCGTCATAACCACGTATAGACAGCTGGTTACCTTGTCAACCTGTTGACTTGTCATTCCAAGATTATCTATCCATGCATGCCTCAAACAAACTCAATCCAATTAGGCAGTTTTGAGGTACTTGCTGTAGAAAACTACCGATAAGAGGTGTAAAGATGATAAATTAAAGCACACTTAATACTTCATTCAATCTTAAATGGAGTTAATTAGTCCTTGATAATACTAATATTTTGAATTACAACTAAAGTCTTTTCTGCGTTTTCCCTTCGAACTTTTCAACGGCAACCTGGCAGTTGAGGGGGCCAGTCAATCCTGGATGTTTTGACGGGTACCGGGAATATGTGGCTATTTAAGGAAAGGGTTCAAGTCAAGATTGGAGTCAAGGAAGTACAGAAGGAAGGAACTCAGTCTCCGAACTGAGCTAGTTTACGTACGAGTGATCGTACTACAGTACCCTAGACCCACAAACGGGACCGTAAAAGTTACTTGGTTACTACATTGACGCCAAATGTGACTGTAGCTGGAACTTCAGTTGATGGTGTTGTGAGGAGCAAATTGGCAGTCTGAGACGGACTCTGCTGCAATCGCGGAAATGTGCAGGAGCTGCTGAACTCAGCTTAGTCCCTGGCTGCCAGTGGTAGTCATGAGTGCACCTGAACCTGGGAGGGAGGTGACTTCCCGTTGCGGTCGATTCAGTTTGGGGGAGGCAGGGAGCGTTGTTTAGGGGTGCTGCTACGATTGTGGTGCCAAATGCGAGTTAATGCAGCAGCAATTAAGGAGGGTAACTTGGCAGGAGTTCCAAATATCGGTCTGAATCTGGTGATGTATGAACAGTGTATTCAATGATACCCCATATTGCACTTGTTTTTGTCATTTTACGGGAATAATTGCTGTAGTCAATTAGCTGTTTCAAACTGGTTCACAAAGGGTACGAGTGTAGAAGAGCTACACTCATCGATGAGGCATGGTAACAGACAGCTAAGGAGTGAGCGGGACCGGGATGGAGAGCATGGTTGAGCATGTGTAAGGTATAAGGAAGGACAGAGATGTTGAGGAATGATAGCTTATAAGTTTACTAATGATTGTTGTGAGTAGATTTGGCGATTCATCCTTTGAACTATTTCCGATCTGGAGACTGCAGGTTGAGGAATAATCTGGAATTGCGTTGTTGTTTATCCGGAAGGTGTACGAGAAAAGGGTCTGTGAACAATGCCATGCGCATTGAAGGTCAGTGGTGATTGCTTGTGACCAGTGGTTTCTAGGTTTGGATGCCGTCCGTCCTTTACAGAGATTGGTTGCTATAAGAATGGGGAGAATGGACCTGGACTGAGTGCGGCCGAAGTAGTTAGGGAGCCTTACACAGCCTTTGAGACCTTCCGTTACTTCCTCAACCAATCCTTCAATCGAGAATTTTGTCTGTTCTTGTCTGTGTTTTTCGGCCTAGGGTTGTGTTGAGAGGACTTCCAAGCGGAATGGTTTAGATCCCGGAATCAGAAGAAGAAAAGGATACAGGAAGAACGTCGATCTAGAGCTCCAGAGAGTTGAATTTGAGCTAGCAATAGTTTCAGGGAAGAGGAAAGATAGATTTACTGATGCTTATGGTTATGCTTAGTAACGGCCGGCCGGCATCCAATGGTTCTCAATTTGGGCGATTTTAGTTATAATCACGAGGAGCTTTGTTGTCGTGAGTTAGGCAGCTGTACTTACCTCCGGCAGGAAGGGTGTGCAGATGTGTATGGTTCGGATTGCTGAACAACGCAAGTAACAATGGTGGTCAGAAAGGTGGGCAAGTATGAGGTCGGCCGTACCATTGGTGAGGGCACATTCGCGAAGGTCAAGTTTGCCCAGAATACAGAGACAGGAGAGAGCGTTGCAATGAAGGTTTTGGACAAAAAGACGATTCTCCAACATAAGATGGTGGATCAAGTGAGCGTTTCCTCGCCTTGCTATCGGTATTAGCACTTTGTCTCATCACGGAGGCTAATCATACTTTCTCTTTGTCTCCACACCCCCTGTCGAGCACTGCAGCCTTTGAAATTTTCTACCTACGATCTCGTCTTGAACTCTGCCATTCTGTCAAAATTTATCCAGTCTTGTTCGATCGCCGTACAAAATTGTGACGTTTAGGTTCTTTCGACATATAGAAATAGTTTTAGTCGAAACTTATTAGAGACAGCCCATCCGGCCAACCGGTACGTACTTCGTATCCTCTACAATCCAAATCTTAATAAGATCCTGCCAAGTAGGGTAATTCATAACCTTCTTACCGTATTTCAGGGTAGAATTATTACAAATGCTCTCTTCTCCGATGTAAAATATTACAAATTTGCTTGAATTTTTTCGACCTGATTGACCAGAGACGGTGATCCATATCATTGTTCCGCTGCAACAGTATGCATGTGAGCTCCGCAATAGTCGGTCTGTATATACATTGCGGTCACTAATTTACATGAGGAGGCGTCACAAGATATTATGGAAGGTTGGTTGACGAAGCTCCTAGGAAGCTGTACAAGTGGTTTCCGTAACGAACGCGGAGCTACTTTATTCAAGTGAAACAGTTTCTAAACTCGAATTTGAAAATGTCAGATTAAGCGAGAAATTTCGGTGATGAAGCTCGTTAGACATCCTAATGTTGTACGGCTTCATGAGGTACCATCTTTTACGTTGCTTATCATATCCAGCGTACATTTCTAAATATTGTTCAAGACTTGACCCGATGGATTTACTTCGTGACACTTAAAAGTTATGATATCTTACTAATGCTCTTTTCGCGACCCGCAGGTCCTCGCAAGTAAGGGCAAAATTTATATTATTCTCGAATTTGTTACTGGTGGCGAGCTTTTTGACAAGATAGTGAGCACTGTCAGAGCCAAATACATTTCTTTTCCATTAAGCTGGAGTAGCATTTGCCTATGATAATATGGTCGAAAGGATGCTAAATACACTTCTTTTCCATGACGCTGGAGTAGCATTTACCTATGATAATATGGTCGAAAGGATGCCAGAGGAAATAAACATCAGAAAATTTGCATACAGGTATCCGCATTTAGGTGTGAAGTTTGGGGTGGGACGCCTTTCGATTCAGGAGTAGATTATTCTCTGTATTCGTCCTAGACACAATGGGTCTTGACAGTTTCATGTCATAGGCTCGAAGATATGTATTGTCTTAGCTCACCAAAGCTGTTGATTGGTTCAAGTTTCATATCCAGATTGTTGATGGGATGAGTTGATGAGAGTTGTGGACAAGCTACTCTTTTCGGCTCGCTGAGACATTAGTATGTTCGCTGTGGTATAGGTGCATCAAGGGAGACTCACCGAAACAGAATCCAGGAGATACTTTCAACAATTAATTGATGCAGTAGATTATTGCCACAGTAAAGGCGTCTATCACCGGGACTTGAAGGTAACTCCTGATATATGAAATCAGTAGCGAACTTGTGATTTTAACGTTCCAATATGCCGCAGCACATGTTACATTTTGTGGACAGAATCTTAATCTGTGGTATCGTCGAGGAATAAGTATTCCATTTGAAAGGCTGACATACCATTCTAATGCGGGTGTCGGGTTGAATACAGCCCGAGAATCTGCTTCTAGATGCCCACGGCAACCTTAAGATATCTGACTTCGGTTTGAGTGCTCTACCACAGCAACTGCGAGTAAATATCCTACACTTTCTAACTGCGTATGCGTGCATTTTTCTTTTAGTATCAAACTAATATTAGAGTTGTTGGTGAGCCTGATGGTTTATAAGTAGAATGTGAATTCATCTCATGTCATAAGTAAGGAGCTTAAGATTTTTTCTGAGATAGCTGGTTTCTCATTCTCTGCGAGCTCCTTTACTTCCAGGATGATGGGCTACTTCACACTACATGTGGGACGCCCAATTATGTGGCCCCGGAGGTTAGCCTTCTGACACATCCCAAAGTAGATTAGGAGTTGATTGAGTTTCGAAATTTAGTGTGCTTGAAACTGGTTGTTGAATATGGAAAGAGAGTACCAGTGGATGTGAAAGAGTCCTTTCTTGTTGCATCTTATAAAGGTCATCATGTTCAAGCTTTAGCCTACCATACTTGTCTGCCTAATTTTCACCACGTTGGCCGTTATCTACCCTATAACCTGTCACGCTGCTAAGGAAACTTTGAATTGAATGTTTCAGAGGTTTTAACTTTGAAGTGTTGTCTTGTTTTGTATCGCTCTGGATACCTTTGATAATGTTGGATGCTGTTGATTTTTAGCAAAGATATCGCGTTTTACACCTCAAATATCACGCTTTGGGTAATGGGTTAACATGCACATATACTGTATATGTATATGTATTCCTGGAATTGGGCAGGTCCTTAACGACCAGGGCTATGATGGTGCAGTGGCCGACGTTTGGTCCTGTGGCGTCATACTTTATGTATTGATGGCAGGGTTCCTTCCCTTCGACGAGGTCGATCTTGTTACTTTATACCGGAAGGTGCACATATATTGAAGTGACTATCAGCAATATCTCTGGCTTCTACAGTACCTCTCAAACGTAGGCTGCCGTAGATATGCGCGTTCTCGTGGGATTCAAAATTCCAAGAGCTCTTTCTTCCCGTTTCTTCCAGTTAATTACTGATGATTATGAAGGCGCCTGCAGCCCTAATATCGTGCTCTAGCTTTTTCTTGTATACGCTGTTGTTTCGTTGTAGTACAGTTGTAGGGTTTAGTTACAGTAGTAAACTTAAGGTTACCGTTTGCAATATTCTGTTGTCAGATTCACGTTGCGGAGTTTCAATGCCCTCCATGGTTCTCGTCAGGCGCCAGGTCTTTGATCACACGTATATTGGACCCAAATCCGCAAACGGTGAGTGCTTACTTTCCGTGCCGATGTTTTGTTGGCAAATTCAGTTTTTTGTTTCGGTTGCTACTAATACATGTTTGTGCTTGCTGTGTGCAAAAGGCTTTGTCATCCTATAAGCTAGCCCATTCATTTGACGTGTGGCAGCACTGTGCAGCGTATCAGGATTTCTGGGATTCGTAAAGATGACTGGTTCAGAAAGAATTATGTTCCTGTGCGGATGTATGCTGATGAAGATGGTACTTTGGATGATGTTGAGGCAGTATTCGACGATTCAGAGGTGGGTGTATTCGATAATTCAGAGGTGCTGTGTGCCTGATCTTTGAGTTGAGACGAGCTCACCAGAAATATATAGGAGGTAGACTGTCTAAGAAAACGTTCTAAGGTTAGACTTGGACCATGTGTAACGTACAAGATTGGTAAGCCCTATGAATTATCAGTAGGTGAAGTCCTTGCCGATCAACTCTGCGTTATGAATGTCGTCTAACCTTAGAACGTTTTCATTCGTATTGTTAAGCTAGATAGCAGTACAATGTAAAACAAGGATAAGAAAGCTTGGACAGGGATGACAACTGCTTGTCAGGTTACCGTCGCTAACAGTGATACTCAAAGTAGACCTTATTGGAGCTGAAAAATCTGAATATGGATCTTAATCTATATGATAGGTGTTTATGACATTTATACAACCGAAGGATGGCGTGGTTAACGAAAGCAAAACTTTGGATGCGTGCCTTGTTTATTCTTTTCGCAGGATCAATATGTAAACGAGCAGATCGAAAACAAAGATGGGCCCTCAAACATGAATGCGTTTGAGCTTATCACTCTCGCACAAGGGCTTAATCTTTCTGTCCTTTTTGATAGACGTCAGGTGGAATCCAAACTTGGGCTAACTCCTTCATTAAAATGATTCATAATTGCTCCAGCAACTCTGTTGAACCATTGTAGAGGTGTGCAGCTTGAATCGGAAAATTATGAGAATTTTGAACAGTTTCATACTTTCGTGAAGCCATTATTATAGGTAGACCTTGGACTGCTTTGGAAATAGAAAACTAATGCCTGCAGTTGGGAAAAAAAAATGTCGTACATTCGCAGGACCATGTTAGGCGGCAAACACGTTTCACCTCTAAGAAGCCAGCGAAGGAAATTATAGCAAAAATGAGCGAAGCTGCAAAATCTTTAGGATTCGCCGTCCAAACCCGCAATTTCAAGGTACGTTTGTTTCCTCATCAATGTAAGGATCGGCTAGTTTATCAGATTTTATATGAACCTTGAAGCATCTGGGCATCCAAAGATCCTGCTCTAAATGCAGGAGATAGTGATTGACTCGTAAGTTTGTACCACGGTCCATGTCATTTAAATTTGTAGTTTTATACGTTAGATGGCATGCCAATGTCCTGTTATGTTCTGTATTCAGATTCGTCCGTTCATGTTCTACTCAGCGATGAAATTCAAATGGGCATATCGGTGGTCACGTTCATGGTTTATGAAGGGCTTTTTCGAGGCTTAGAAGGCACCATCAATAGCTGCGCCTGGGTTGTAACCTTTGTCTGAGAAAATAGTCGAGTCGTCCCTCCTCCTCGTCTATGCATTTCTTGTCTCAACTGAAAGAATATACCCAAAATGAACAGCTGTTGCAGCATCGTTTCGCTTCAAATTCAGATGTTTCTTAAGGCTGCAATGGCTGATAAAAGACATTAATTCAGCCTTTAACCATTCCAGATAATGGCCTTTCTACTGTTACGTGAAACCCAAAATTCGAGTAGTAGTCTCCTCTACGTCATGTCACTCTCTGCAGTGACGGAATATGGTTATTCGTTGACTTCGCAACCCAAATAGAGAAACGGGGTAGTTCTGATCATCCTAGAAATAATTCGTTCTCGCCCTCTTCACAGGCCAAATTATGTCGTCGTTAGGGTATGCTTCGGTTGGGTGATTCTCAGACTCATGGCTCTGGTTTTGTAAACCATTGTGACCCCTGTTTCTCAACCCCTCCTCAACACGATACCTTCTCAGTTCAAGCACGGTCGATTGTCAGTCAAGGGAGCGTGAGTCCTATTACTAGTTGCATTATCTTCAACCTGTTGATGTCATCCAACTCCCAGCATGTGTGCCGAAAGTACCGAGTTACCTCAAGAAGGCAAGTTTCGGAAGTGCCTTACTGAAAGTGTAAGAATGAGTTAACATCTAGTGGTGGAGAATAATTACTGCAAATCAATCGCAGAAATACTGGGCCCGAATGTAAGTAGTAAAAGCAAGATCTGTGCCATGAAGTCGGAACGTAACGCACATGCGGTAGCTTCAGCTGTTAACAGCAGGCAGAGATCATATTACTGATGCGATTGTGTAAAGACATGATCACGACAAGGCGACAGAGTTATGAATTACATCTAGTTATGATACTTTGCCTTCTTCCATTAGTTCTAATAACTTACCCTTAGGTAAAGAGTTTGGGTTAGCCATCTGTACAGTATTCTTCTTCCTCTTTTGCTTTGGAGGTCTGAATGCGTGGAGTTTGCTTAGGACGAGGAGGCGAGAGTGCAAAAGTGACTAGCTTTTGTTACATAGGTTTGTGACTTACGTGGGGGCTGGTGTTGACTTTTCACACAAAGCCGAACGTAAATACGGCAGGTTGGTTCTGTCTAGCTAGCCTAACTGCTCTCGTTCAAGCCACTCTTGAGTGTACAATATCTGAGGGGAACCGCTTAGCGTTCTCATCTCGTTATTCTATTTGGAAATAAAGAAGTACTTTCTCACGAGTGGCAATGAGATTGGACTTTTTTGATAAGTAGGATGGACAACGAACCCTTGACAATGACGTTCCGCCGTGATCAGGATCAACAAAACGACTATCTTCCTTTCATCTGCTCCAACTTTCTCGTTGCTTTCCTCTCTAGACATGGAGGAATAAGTTCACAGTATTGTTTTCTATGTAGTTCGTGACAGTCGACGGTCACCTCCCTGACTAAATTATGGCGTGAAGGCCAGCATGTGCTTTGCAGTAAAAATTCTTGGGACACCAATTGGAGACATTTATAGACTCTTAAATGGACTTCAAACCTAAAGCGTTGAACTTCTGATTCGGATATGGATTGCTGGTAGCCTGCTTGATCACATGAACCGGGTTTACTGAATCGAGGTCAAGGAAGTGTTTCCTCTTTCTTCACAATGAATGGGAGGATTTGAGAGGTCGGGAAAGATATTGGGCACTATTAATGAAGATTGTGCACTGGGTGAAATCTTTGCAGATGCGGCTTGAGGGAGTCACATCAGGAAGATACGGGAACCTGGCAATAGCTATCGAGGTGCTGTATATTCTCTGGACATGCATCTCCATGATGTTTTGCTGAATCCTTTTGCTGTTACATCGCTGTGCCACGAGTCTAGGGGGTTGATCTAGGATGTAGCCAGATCGAGTCTGCCGAACTACTAAATTGCCTCGGCGTAGAGCTCAAGTAGAGTTGCTTGTAGTGTTGTTTTCGTATAAACTTGTATTCCATTTCTGTAATACCGACATGTCGAGTCTTTCCGAACTTACATCTGGGGTGTCAAAAGCGTATCGTGGATGCGTTATGAAGTTTGATACGCTTCTAAGGATGGACCTCTATTGGCTCAGGTATTTGAAGTTGTACCGGAGCTCTTTATGGTAGAGGTCCGGAAGGCTGTTGGTGATACACTCGAGTATCACAAGGTACCTCATAAGCTTCGGGCCAAGTTTGACTGGAGTTGGGATAGGCAGCTCCGTTCGTTGCTTAGAAGATAAGCACTTTGACGTGTTTTCTTTCTAGATGTGTAGGAGAGAACCTGAGTGTATATGCAGCTTTATGATGTGCTCTGATCGTCATACTGTTTCTTTCTCCTTGCAGTTCTACAAGAGCTTTTGTTCACACTTAACCGACATAATATGGAAATCAGCAGGAGAAACGGATCATAGCACTCTGGTGAGCCAATAATACAGGGTATTTACAAGGCTTCAGAGAAAAATTAGCTATGAACCCAACATTTCTGGGAACAAGGTGATGCAAGTGGGAGTATTGTAAAATATGCATGAAAGGTCGAAGGTCCTGCTTCCTTTATTTATGTTCGTGAAGTGCACTCTAGACCACGCAGTCGCACCTGGAGATGGTCTCGGAGGACGCAAGCCAAAGGTTTTTAGTGTTGCCATATTTACGCAGTGGCTAGTTGACGTGATTTGTTCACATTGGTGTGGAGGTTTGTAGAGAAGGGCGTAAACACTCGTCATTATTTGTACTTGTGTTCATTCGTATGGGTTCTACACAGTCGTAATTGAAATTTGGAAGCACGTATTGAAGCTATCTAGGCTGGGCCAATCCGCATACCTATTGCACTCTCTTGCTTACTGTTCTAGTTTAGGTCTCATTTCCCATTGTCGGTTCATTTGGCTACAAGGTCTCAAAAGTCGTAATTGGATATTAGAGAGATAAGCAAGATCTGGAGTATGAGAATGATAGGGACTTGTTGGTATATTTCCTCGTCGTTCCGACAAAGTACAGTGAGCTTTCAGATCTACACAAGTCAAGAGCATGCCAATAGGCCCAACATCTTTTCTATCAGGGCCAACATATTTCTGACTCCTCGCAGTGGACCTCACTAAGGTGAAGTGTCACACCATCTCTCCAAAGTTCTATTTCAACTTCCATATAGACAGGTGGAGTATGTTTCCTCTGTGGACGCAACACCAGTATTTGATCTAGTCGGTGTGTTGGGAGAGGATATGACTTGGATCAAGTGTTTTGATGCCGCTCTTTCGGGGGCAAGGTAAGGGCTTCCAGTGTTCCCTCATGTATGTCCTTTCCAAATGCCAAGATACTTGCGGGTCTCTGTAGTTGGCACTCCTTTCATGTTGACAGGAAGGCTACAGAAAACTACAAACTAGAATGACTGCAAGCGTGGTTTGATCTATCGTTTCTTCTTAGCTGTTGATCTTGGAGAACTTCGCCCGGTCCTTGTTTTCTGTAATAACATCAGGCTCCAGTTTTCACAGAGAAGAGTCCTACTGTAAGCCTGCCTAATTCTGTCAGCTGATTCCTTCGTTGTCGAGACGGCTCAAGATCCGCATTCCCTTCTGCTGTTATCGAGACTGAACGTCCCAGATTTGAGTGAATTCTCACAGCAAGAGAGGCTAAGTGGTGTATCCTGGTTCTAAGACAGTCCTGTGAACCACGCTTTGCCTGGTGGGATTCATGAGAAATTTCGGGTGGAGTTCGTCATGTCTGTGGGTCAAAGCCAGTAGGCACCTATGCCTCCGTGACTGACTTCATTCTGAACTTGGCTCAGTGGGGAATGGTGGTGAACCGCACAGTGAGACGGCACGTCTTCTTCTTTCAATCTCGTCGGTACGGTCTCTTAACTCCCTCTCTGGAGGAACATAGGATGCCCTCCTTGCTGGAAGTTGTTGATGTGGAGTGGGTTGTAGTTTAGGAGGAAGGGTTTCCATATGGCTTCGATGGTGTTGGTGGGCAGCGCCTTGCTTACAAAGAGCCCAGTCTGCTGAATCAAAGAAAGCACGCTCATGGTCTTTTGCTATTAAAGGTGGTTTCTTGGGTACTAGGCCTCCATATTTCTTCTTGAGCATTTTCTCCTGTTCCTGCTCTAGGCTAACTGGCGTCGAGTTCCCCTGCGGGGGTCCCCGACTACTCCCACCAGAATCTGCCATCGTGTCTGAAACTTGAGGAAACAGTAACTGCCACCCAAATAGATTGTTTCAGAAATTTAGAAGTTGGCGATGTAGATAAACTCGCCAGTAAAACAAACTCTTAGCCTTCACTGGTTCACTGTCCCTCTTACTATTCAGTTTGTTTTCATTCACTACTCTCTGCATAGGCGGCCATCAGATGTAGTCCCTTTATCAGAAAATGTTCAAACTTCTCGATCTTTCAACTCCGAGAAAACCATCATGTTTTTGAGGTCCACTGTAATTGCCAATACGAACATGTCCAGCTACCGCGGCTCTTTTACTAATGTCCACTAGTATGAATGTATCCGAAGTTATCCGCGTATACAAGTTTCTTGTAACAGATTGTCCATGTGACGTACCGACATGTTCTCTTCAGTTTTTCCTGCACATAGGGCTAGAATCACTTGCCCCATCTTTACGAAATGCTTTCCCGACAATCTCAATCCTCACTTTCTTGTTTTCACGGATCACTGACTTACCCTTGCGACACCTCCGAGGCGTGGAGCATCAAATTTGGCTTTCTCGTGTCCACGCAGTTTGCAAACACCTCAACTACTTGACTGTCTCCTGATAAACAATGTTGAGGATCCAAATTTCGAGAAATCAAGTGGAAGAGCATGTGTAACTCTGCGAACTGCTCTTCTACAGAAACATTAAATCTGCCACCAAGTGAAAATGTTATGACCAAGCAACTTTTCTAATTCCGTGTACCAATTCTTGAGTCGGCCACCCGCTGCCAACATCTGTGGGATATCACCATGTAACTGCTGGCATCGATGCGTTCTTCCTAGGACGCAACTGCACACCTTGGACCCAGGCTAATTTTCCATAACCCTCAAACAACAACTAACCTCCAATTCAGAAGCTTCTTTGAAGACCTCGTTTGAAGACCTCACTTCTTGTACCCGGAAAGCATGAGCCGTAACCATCGCATCGCTTGTGGAACTTGCCTCCCAAGCACGTTGTAAATCTTGGACAAGAGTTCGGATCCTTGTGTCTCCCCCGCTGCTGCAGTCACCGCTCCTTAGAATCGATATACTTGCAGTAGGCCGTAAGATTTCACGAATGTTTGCCGAAGCGATGTCATACCCACCTTCATGGGGACGTGGCACCCGCACGCTTGACTACGTTGAAGTTAACGCCGCGAGGAGTCCAGAACCGCGTTATGCTGTCGTAGTACTGTCGCCAAAGCACCAGCCGCAACCGCGCGAACCTTCTGGAAACGCATGTGCCCCTGAAGCGGAGTCATTGTGTTTAGCATTTATAACTAAAATGGAGAACTTTGGCAGTCATGCCTCCAGTAGAGTAGAGAAAGAGGAAGCGTCCCGCAGCTACTTCAATAATTGTGAATGATAAACAGGATTTGATGATCCTCTTAAGCAGGTTTTGCATGGAACAGAACGACAAATTGATAAGGTACTTCAATGTTCTTTATTAAGAGTTATGCTTTAGAATGTTGACACACATTAGAGATTATGCATTGTTTAGACGAGAAAAGTTTACTTATTTAAGAAGTAAGCAAAACCCTGATCGTTGTATGATCCAAGTTGTTACATTTTACTAATCTTTTGGAAAGAAAGAAGTACCAAAGTTAATGAACTGTTTAGAGAGGAAAACAGTTTATATATAAGAAAAGACGCAAGCCATGATCGTTGTTCGATCCAGGTTGCTAAATTCTGCTAGAATTTTTGTAGAAAAAGCATAAGAAGGCACAAAAACTGACTGAGAAGTTGGAAATATGTGACGGAATATTGATCCCGAAAGAAGGAAAGATAAGAATTCAAAGAAAGATAGGAACAATGGTTTGTACTATAAACAAAAAAGGAGCGAGAAAAAGGCGACTGCGTAGGAAAAATGAAGGATGGGAAGACCCCATCAAGCCATACAAGGGAGAGACAAAAAAGGTAACATGGGGCTAAGCCCCAATAGAGTCTGTAAGAGAAATCTGCCCTACCGCACCTAAGATATGCGAGCTATGCAAGTCGTACGGTCTACACACAACTGGAGCATCCGAAGAAACATCACCTAATGTGATTGCTCTCCTATGGATTGCACCAGCCACTGCCCTCTGTAGAGCAATGGACACACACTGTCTAAAATATGCTACAAAGTATGAGAGTGAGAGTGGTACCCTGTGTCGCCTAACATGATAAGCTCTCGCGCACTCCATGACAAATGTGTCAAATGCCGTGTCCATCGCTCCATATAACTCCAAGGCTAGAAGAACAAAGAGGTGACCTTGCTGCATGCCCCTATACTTGGAGACCTTGCGACCTGCTGCTGCACTCGCCGCCCATCCAGGGGGATGGGTAATCACTCCCTCCAAAACTGTATACTGCGTAGGGTCTGTGACCACGACATCCGCTACTGTCACCTGATCATCTCGGACCAAGTATAAGTCTGCCCTGACACGTGTCGTCTGCAAAGCATACGAACGCTCCCTCCAAGCCAAGTATCCACTCTCTCGTGCCATAGCAAACACTATGTCTCTAGTGGCATCATGGGTAGCTATCCTCTGTCTTCCAAAAGGACACCGTGTCATGCTACTTTAAAAGATAATTGTATTGTGGGTCCAGTTTTCAAGGTTTCTATATTGTTGCAAAGGACCTTATCTATGGGCAAAGGACCCAATCTATTTAAGTGAATAAGTAAAATTTTCTTTTTTGCAAAATCTGGTTACGGTACAAGATATCTTTAATAATATTTATTGCACATTTTCATATATATAATTAGCTAAAAATATTTTTATAAAGATATATAAATATGGAAAATAAAATTATAATTTGCACCAGAAATTTGAAGAAATTATGAATTTTTCCGTATGTATTGAATTCAAGTCAAAATTGATTAATCATCAGTAGATGAGTATAATGTAGGTTATTTAAAAAGTTTAGGCATTTAAGAAGCAGAGCTTAACATGGAAATTCCATTATTTTTAGCAATTTATCATTTAGAAAAGTTAAATATCGATATTCTCAAGTGTAATTAAGGTGAGACTCAAAAATCTGGCAACTACAATTTGATGAAAAGATATATGTAAAATATTACCAACAAGCTTATGTGGTCAAAGAAAGAAAAATTAAATGGTCGGATAAGAAATCAGTCACTTGATTTATTTGAAAATTTTACCACGTTTATATATCTCAGCAATCATACACAATCAAACATGTATTCTTCTTTGGAATGTACTTCTCCTCACATCTCTACAAATGGTCTTTTAATTTCAGCATGAAAGTCCACACAAATAATGTAAAATTTTCATCCTTAATTATTTATTTGAGAGGGTTTATGCAATTATAATAGATGTATGTTTTATTCTTTTTGTAAGATATATAAGCACCAATTTAGAAAGAAACTTGGGATAACCCAATTCTTTTTCCATAGTAATAAAATTTTTAATAGTCATTTTTTCTATACCTATAGTTGTTTTAAACCCTTGCAATAAAAAATTCAATACCTCTTGAGGTAGTTCTTTAGTCAAAAGTTATGAATGCAAGCAAAATTACATATCTACCTTGTTTTTCTTCCTTATTTTTCACTGTATTGAAGAATAATAAAGAAAGAAAGAGTAGAAAAGAAGAGTAGCTTATTTTGATGAAATATATAACAAAGAAAGATTGAAGAAAAACTTCACCTAATGGTTAATTCAGAAAAAGAAAGGTTACTATCAGATAACCTTTTAGTACTAGTCACTATATCAAATCAGTCTCACTTTTAGTTTGAAATCAGATGTACTTTATATAGGAGTTCTTTTAACCTATGAGAGAAATTTATATATTTAAAATATCCTTCAATCCATGGACACCTTATGTTTTCCACTTTCTCAATTTCAGCCAATTATATAAGGTAGCCATCTTGAATGGAATTTAGTTTCCCTAAAAACTATTAGTTTGTTAGTTTGCAAATGGAGATTATTTTGCTGTCTTATGTGGATACAACACAATCATTCTAGACTTAAATCAATGATAAAGGAGAGCGTATAAGTAAAAAATTACCATACTAAAACAAGTAAGATGTTAGTTATTCAAAAGTATATTCCATCATATTATATATAATGTGCATATCATATTTCTCATCTCTTACTAGTGGTATTTTAGAGCTATCGCTTTTAGTTAACTTGAGTCTTTTTAATATATTTTTTAGGCGGCCACACTATCCAGTTTGATATGTGTGAAATAATTTTTTGTTACAATGGATATTCTTCAAGAATGAATCTTAAATCTTAAATTTGAGTAATTTTAAAAACAAAACATTATAAGTAACATGTATATAAAAGACACATATGTGTGACATAATTATAAATGAATATAATGATCTCTACTTAAATAAATAATAAAACTTAAATTTAAATTTATTGGGAATTAGAATAATTTTTTTATTCAATTCAGTGAATTGATTCAAAAATTTAGTGAACCTAAAATAGTTTGAATTTAAATGACTAAATTATATTTAAGAGAAAAATATCAGCATTTACATAATATTTAGATCATAATCATACCTATAATTTATATGTGATAATGATTGATAAAAAAATATAAGTTACAATCAATCCATACAGTTTTCCATATACAAGTATCTAAGTGAAATTCAATTGATTATTGTGTGCGATTGTACTCTTAATTCAAATTTAAATCTTAATTAACCTTGGTGAAGATTTATTCTATGGCATCCTCAAATGTAATATCTAATCAAGGTCTAATATAGAACCAAAGTGGAATTTCTTACTCAATCTATCCACAAACACAATAATTATAGTATAACCTTAGATAGTGATAGAGAGAGACTTGCTGAGAACTAAGGTCACAAGCTCCCAAGGTGAGGTAGGAATTTACAATGTAGATAAGACTATTGGAACTTATTATTAAAATATGTATGCAATCCAATGGAGAAGATACAAATGTAAGTGGTTAACTTCAAAAGATTGAAGCTACATCGACTTAGGAGCATATAGGTATTTGATTTGACTCTAAGTGGCGTTTGTTGTAGTACAAAAGGGTACATATGTGCAATTTGGATAGAACACTAAAAGATCTTTTGCTAACTTTGGCACCTTCAGTAACTAGCACTCATTGGACCTGTATCAACTTGTACACCCGTATAAAACCCAGGGATTTATCATCTAGAGGACTCATAGAGACAAATACAAGATATATGTCAACCATCTGTATCTTCTCTTATATTTCTCTCATTTTAGTGAAACATCCTATTCATGTGAAATATCCTACTGGCTTGGTCTCTCTTGCATTTTTAAATGCATCTATATTAAGTAATTCCAATGCCTAGCAGGTCAAAGTACAACCTGACTTCTCGATATACATAGGATCAGTCAAATATCTAAAACGTTCTCATATGCATATATCTTCTACAAGTACACCTCCCCGTTATTGATGACATCTCACATTTATATGTTTTTCTTATAGTGAAATATCTGATTTTAAGCAAATTTATTGTACTTTGAGTATTACAATGTAGAAGAATCTGATCCTAAAATAAACCAATCTTGTACACAAACCTCTCTAGCCAAATAGTTTCCTTTTGCTGCTTTTCTTTACAACCATGTATTGTGAGTTGCCTTGTCTCTCATTCAATATGAATATTGGATGGCTATTAAGCAGCACACCATGGCCTAAGGAGATGGGGAATCAAACTTCATGATAATACTCAAAGCACCTCCATGACTCAAGCCATTGCTCTCTAAAGAATTCAATGAGAGAGAGTTTATGAAAAAATGATAAGTACTTTATCATCCTTCTTTATACACTTATAGAGTTCTTAATTTTAGAGTGATGAAGTTACTAAATAGAGTAACTCAATTTACTTTGCAAAAAATAATCTAAAATTGAAATATCTATACTCATGGGAATAAACTCCATAAGCATATATTCTTATTTTAACATTATAAGGAAGTCAAGATTCCTTCACATGTGCTCAAAACAATAGAAAATCCACACCAAAAGAACTTCTATACCAAGAATTCCCTAGCTCTTTGCAATTATCATTTTCCTGCTACATTACTAGATAAAATAAAAATCTTTAGACTTAAGGCTAAACTACATCCAAATAGCATGAAAATTAGTTTTTGTCACTATTTTCCATATAATAACCAAGTTTGTTCTTCAACTAAACCCTTTACTTTTTGTTAACGTGACTTAAGGAGAACACATAGTACACAATATGATCAGCTGTTCTAAAATTGTTCCAAATTTAGTATTTGAAAGAACAAAACTACAAAAAAATAATACTCTTCCATTTAGTAAATAAATCTATCTCACTCGAATCCCTACTCTTCTTATGTAAGCAAAATAAGTAAAATAAATTTATTGTAATATTTATATTTTTTTCTATATTATATTGCTTAATGCAAGACGGCATGACTTTTGAATGCTAATTGTTGGACATTTGTCACTAAAATCGTCGGTGTGTAATATGTATACTTGATCTATGAAGCTGTGCGATTTTTATGTTAATCAGTGGATATGTATCACTATAATCATCTATGTTTAGTATATTTGCTTGATATTTAGAAACACATGTTTTCGTTATATCGACAAGAAGCATATTCAAAACATTTGATCGCGAGAAAACTAACAGGTGTAAGCAAAAGATGAGCAAATATGCGTTCCGTGATTCTCGAAAATACAGAGAAATTCCCTGGAGTCTAGTGTTCTTGGTTGTAATTTCAATCTCCGGCGAGTGTATGGATACACCACATGTAGACTCAAAAGGATTATGAATCCTACCTATCGAGAACTGGCTAAAAGAATAGATGAATCTTATCCTTAATGAACCGGCTAAAAAATGGTGAACCTACCCTTTATAACTGTCAAGAAACCCCATAAATTACCCCAATAATCTCAAAACAAGGAATGTATCATCATAAATTTGAGAAGTCAACTAAATTCCCTTCTGTAAGAAATGCCTATTTCGCGGCTTTGATCCACCGTAGGACAACATGGCTTGTACTTGAGCATGATCCCGACGATCGCTATGAATGTTGTACACTGTACAAAATCTGAGAAACTCTATCATCACTTCATCAGTCAAGTTATCTTCTTCAGACACCGTCCGAGATACCGTCCGAGACACCGTCTGGCGAATTTGAGCCATGCCCAGATGGGCCCTAAGAGCGTTGGATCGCTCCACAATATCGGCAATAGCTCCAATAATTGTGGATGAAGACAACGAAGAAATTTGGATAACTCACGGCGTATCATTAGTCAAGCTATCAAATTATCCAATTGAGCGTGGTCTGAGAAATCCATAGTATACAAAATCATAAGAAACGGCATAAGAAGCTATGGTTGACGAAACCTAGTTCCTGTTTACCTATGACTGAAGACCTACAGTCATGATAATGCTTCAAAGCTGCAAATCAGGATGTGGAACTATAAGGATGTGAAGACGACATATGTATAATAACTTCTCCATTGGGTAAAATTTGTTGAAAGAAACGTGGAGAGTGGTGTTGCTGCAAACTCACGCCCCCAATTTACTCTGGATACCGCAGACAGTGATCTAACGCTGTGAGTCAGAAACAACACAAGCTGAGCGCACAAAATCAAATGACTGTCTAAGATCATAGAATGTTTCACCTTCTGTTTGCACCTGTACCGAGCAATGTCGAGGACATAATTCTAGAGAGTCTCAAAGCCGTGAAACTCGACAGCATTTTCCAAAGCGGCACTCAGCTCATCAGGATCTGAATCATCATCATGCACCTTTTCATCGATTTTCATTGACTCCAAAAGTTCTTCAACATCTTCAGCAGCGTATTCTTAACTGTTCTCACGTGCACGTGAACAAAACCTTCCAATTCTTTAGGTTTGATAGAAAGATTTAAACTTTCCATGGCTTGCAAAACATTGGCATCCAAATCATCTTCTTGATATTCTGCCTGCATGTCATTATTTCTACCTTGATAAAAGAAAACACGAAGGATGGGCAGACCCCATTATTTCTACCTTGATAAAAACATTACTTTATTGAACCCCAAGCAGTTATGACATAATTTGTTGTATCAAGCAGATGCAATGGACTTCCGTAACTGACCCCGGCAACTCCTCGCCGAACCCGCTGGGCATGTTCTTTCTTACGATTCTTTACCTCCTCGTCAAGTTTGTAAAAATCAAGCACATCCTTGAGGTATAAAAGATTGAATCTTTTCTTAAGGACTGCAATTATTCCCATATCACATGGCTGCTTCCAACTTGTGCAATTTGGGGAAAAACACGAACAGGAAAGTGTCCATTCCCGTTCGAATGCTTCGAAATGTCTTGGTGTGTTATCCATAAACAAAAGAACCGTGACGCTCGGTTCGTTAAAATACTTCAAGAAAAAACGCCTCGTTAAACTATGTCAGCCGGTTTACACATCCATCCATGCTTTTGCGTGATTGACATATTTAACTCACCATTGGCAGTCCTTGATACGAGCCGGTTCTTTGGGCCTTCCAATGAGAAAGCAAGAATCTTGTGAATACACGTAGACAATAAGGGAGATGCGTTCTTTGGCTTTGTTTTTTTCCTTGCCTCTGGTGGTTGTGATATCCTTGCTTGGCATCAGAAGGTTGTGAAAATACAGTCCCAAGGACCTCTCGCAATAGCACATCATAAGGCCCATTAAACATCTTCAGAGGACTAACAAGAAATAACGTGGTTCACTCCTTGTCTCGGAAGCTACTTCCACGGCTGAAACAGGCTCACACCCAGCCTTCGAACCTTTATTTCCATTGCACATATGTATATATATACAAACACAGGGATAGTCCCTCTGTCATCCTTCTAAACTTCTGAATATAGACCTGCGTGACTTCATGAGTATTGACCACTCAAGATATCTAGTCATTTTAATACTCTACCTTAGAAGTGACTGAATATATATCTAAACAAGTGATTGCTCATCATCCGCATGATACAATAAGGAGTTTCTATCAGTCAAGTTTTGCTCTTGCTCTTGATCAGGCAAGTCACTTGTAGCAAGCCAAACATAACAGGTTGTACCTTGGAAGCAAACGAAAGAATAATCCCGTCTCGTCCGTATTATAAATGTTCTTAGGATCATATTGCTTGATTAAATGTTCTCGTGATCATATTGTTCTACTATATTATATAAATCTCTCCGCATTGCCAATAGCTCTGGATCATCCTTGTTGACTTCTGTCCCCGCTCCATCAAGGAGCATCTTTTGTAAACCCCTACGCCCTCTGAATTGACTTAACCACTGACAAGATGCCTTAAATTGTGTGTTATGAATTGAAAGAATAGAAGCAATGTTCTTGGCTTTGGCGATGGCGCAGAGAGGGCGGAGCAGGTAGATTGGCACAACGCATACTATTACTCCAGATATATAGCTATTATGACAGTACATGTCATAAGGAGCTTTAATCTTGCGTCCTCTTGAACCTTTGTCAGCATGACCTCTCCAGTTCACTCATGGAGAACGATAAGGATGGTAGTGAAACACATTTGTGATGAATATAGAAGCTAATACTGTGTGGGCTCTGGCTCGAGGTCAGAACTTAATACTTTGGAAAAGATGAGCTACCTTTTGCACCACACGAGCTCGGGGTAGTGCTTTCTCCTGGCGATTCTGGAAAGGGCACAACACAATGAGGAAACAAAGCAATAACTGACAACAAAGGCAATTTTCCAATTAGAGAGTCATCTGTGTAGACACTTGCTTCTCTAACGTTCCGATTACTTGCCTGGTTTGTCGCAATCAAGAGTAGCTGGTAAAATGCCACTTGTAAATTTTATTGTACTCTTTCGCTCCTCCCGCGGCAGCAAAGAAGCCAACATAACTGTGTTCATAAACGTACGAAGATAGTTCGAAATCTGTTTGCCGAAGAACCTCATGGCTTTGGCTATACGAGAGTGTTGCTATACGTACGGTTAGTACTTTCATGTCTCCGTAGTAGGCGATCCAAGCGGTAAAACTTTTTCCATCCCCAAAGATTGATTCCAAACCGGCCCAAATCAGTTTCGTTGGTGGATTTTACAGAGTTCACATTCCCTCTTATACGAGTGTCGTTGTTGTATCAAGGTTCATTCTTCTTCGTGCCGAACTCCACTGCGACGAATTTCAGGTCCGAATCCCCGTCATAGCCTTTGATATCTGGATCCAACATTCCCAGAGCGCCTGATGTCGTACTCTTTCCTCTACCGGCTTTCCAAGTAGGAGCGATGAGGAAGGCCATCCCAAGGGGAAGTTGGTTTTTGGAGGAAAACCTGAAACTTTTTTCTTAATCTTAATTTGATTTCTGTAGACAACTTGAGACTTGAAGTCATTCTCAGCGATCTCAAATGGAATCCTCAATGATCGGTGCTGTCGTCCAATATGGCACTGCCTGCCAAACACAGAAGTTCTAGTTGTTGCAACTGGAAGTCCTTTATAGAGAGCTAACCAGCTTACTCTCAGTCCCGCATGCAAAGCCAGCGAAAGATAAACAGTACACTAAGAGCCGTAGAAGGAGCTGAACTCGCTCTTGACCCTGTGTCATCACATTGAGAATCGCATCAGCATCATCATTTTCCTCACATTGCTGTAATCCACACAGGACACAAAATGCTAACAAAAAGTCTATTGCAGGACAGCTTCCTACAAACAAAAGACACAGGACTTGGACCCTCCAAGTTCGAATTTTTCCTTGCTCGATACCTCGGACCCCCGATTATACAGGTACGAATTTCCGTGATGGCGTGGCTAAGTCAGTAGGTTGTAAGAGTGGGGCCATTGGAACCCATGGAATTCGGCTCGAGATGCACTCATAGTAGCACAGAACAGTCTCTGGAGTAAAGGATGTTATAACTTAGAAATCTAAAACCATAAATTTGGTTGGGATATTAGTTTCATCAAGGCGACATGAAGGCGATGCTAATGAGTTGTAGGACGTTAAAATTTGTAGTCAGGACCACGTTTGTGAAGGAATCTCTACAACGATAGATAGATGAAGGAAGATAATCAAAGTGAAATTGTGTGAATCATCACGAATTGAAGAGCATACCCGCTTCGAATATAGGCCCAAACAGTCCATGAGTTCCGAGCTAGTGCTCTTCCCTCTGCTTTCTCCTAATAGATAGATGAATTCCAAGCCCGCGTGACTTGCATTTCCACCAAAACTTTGATCTATCCTATAATCCATTTTCCTATTCGCGAATCCTCTCACCAGCGCTGTTTATTATCAACGAAGACAAAATTCTCAAAGTAATTCCTAGACGAGGATCAAGTATAGAGGCAAGTAGCGAGATCAACTCTTTGTTCCTCTAACCTTGGAGTTATATGGAGCGATGGTAATGATGTTCGATACATTTGTCAGGGAATACATGAGAGCTTATCATGTTAGATGCCAAAGGTACCACTCTCATTCTCGTTTTTCATAACATATTGCTCTGCATAGGGTAAGGGTAATGACCGGTGCAATCCATAGACTAGCAATCACACTAGGTGAAGCTTCTACTGATATTACAAACAACTTGCATAACAAACAACTTGCATGGTAAGGGTAATGACTGGTGCAATTCATAGAATAGCAATCACACCTAGTCAGATTTCTCATTACGGTTATTACAAACAACCTGCAAAGTGGTTAACTAGACCACAACTGGTGGTGACATGTCCTGAAATAGTATTTGTTTTCCATGTGTTGTCCTTAACTTACTACTTGTAACTGAGAGCAAAACAAGTAACCTAAGAAGCCACATTCAATTCTCTCTCTCATTGTTAGTGCTCGGCAACAAGTCAAGCAGTTAAGGGAATTATTAGTTGAAGGAAATAGAAAGAATGTTTATCCTCAAATATTATCTATTTCTTACACGTTCATTGAATTATTCAATAAAATAGTCAAGCACTCATTCTACACATTTTAAATAGTTTACTTACTCCTGGACGGTGAAACGCCATTGGAAACTGAAAGTAGAATGGTTATGATGTGATAATTATTTTGATGGGATTATTTCCTCAATCCTTCTCAAAACCATCCCGAGTGAATAATTATACTTTTAAGTCATGGTTAAATAACTTTGCTCGATTCAAGTAGTAATAAATAGGATTAGGGATTATCTTATCCATACCATCTCAACTAAATAGTCGTATCAACACTAAGCCATGGCTAAATCGTTTTATTCAGCTCAATTAAGTGAAAATTAATTTTATTAGTTGGGACCCTAAACCCTTTAACTCTCACTTCCTGTCATGATTACCCTCGTATGGCTGAAAATAGACTCTCATGGACAGCCTCTCTTCGATTTATCAAGGAGAGATTATTGCAAGCTTTTTCTTAAGTTGATATAAAGGTTTTCACTACCATTGAGAACATTTAGCCAAGAACATACCAAGAACATTTAGCCATGTTCTTGGTATTATGCATCCATAATTCTATCTAGTCCAGGCCATGGTTGAATAGAGTAAAAAGATAGCACCCTCAAGGTAAAGCATACCACCATTAACGAAGGTATGAAGAAAGTAGTCTAGTGTTTAGAAAAAGGTTGTTGTTGATAATTTTCAAGATTTAATATTAAATAAATTTTAAATTTAAATATTCACATGTAAGCAATAAACTTGAAAATTTTACTTTCCAAAAAATCATAAACTTTACAATTCTCCTCTGTACCTGAAAATCTGCAAATACTGCAGAGTATTGAGAATCTGACATATTTATAGAGGGAGTTGACTTGTATCCAAAACGTTATATCTAACTTCTATTAACTCTCGTTAAATATAACTTCTAACTCTTTGGTATCAACTCCCTAGAGTGGGAGTGAAAGCCAATTGCCCAAAGAGTATACCTTGAAGAAAAAAGGCAATTACAAAGAGCATGTGAAATGCAAATGAAAATCTTGAGTCCAAAACCCAAGCAAAAATTACACATCAAGGAGAAATAAGAACCCAAGCCAATGTGCTAAGTATTGATGAGAAACAACTGCCCAAGCCAAAGACACACAAAAGGAAACAATGTAATGAGTTGACTTGTAATCCAAATTGTATGATGTTCTCAATGGTATCTTACATCCATGGTGTACAGCTTGATGGGATCTTCCTTAAGAAAAACCATTCTCTTGTTGCTTTTACTTGGAAATGGATTAGGGCTCCCTCATTTATTAGAGAAGTGGTGTAGACTGCATACAACACTACTTATTGCCATGGAAGGCTGTTGCCTCATACTATTGGAGAGCATTGCACCGACAACCTTTATAGGTGCTTGGGCCCTAGTGGCTCCAATTAGCAGATATGATCTTACACCATGGGCGTTCCTTTCTATTGGAACCATCATGATAGTAGATTCAATCATCCATTACTTTTAGATCTATCTAAGGTTTTCTCAAGACCTTTTACCATGCCCTATACATATATCACTCCTTGTATTCACAAAATTTGTTTCACTAGACTCCATGGAGATCCAAGAAAACATCAATGAGCATATACACACGCATACACTCACTAGCATCCTCAATCATGCATTGTTATTTGACAAAGCTAGGATTCTTTTGTATGGAGGCTTTGGAGCTTGGCTCCATACCTCTCCCTTAATAGAGGATTTTAGTTTCACATCTTAAGAGTTCTCTACAACTCTTTGCCTACGTTTAGCTCTCTCTCATCTTGCCTTGTTAAGGCTACCAGACTGGTGCGCATGTGGCTCCAAATTTGATTCATAGTGCATACATTTATTATGGTGTGTTGTGGAAGCAGAGCCCACCAAAGTTCATGATGCCATCTAGGATGTAGTGGCTTGACTCCTCCAATCTACACAATCTCAGGTATAGATTGAGGGGTGGTTGGACTTACAAGACTACCTCCACCTGGGTGAGAGCAAATATTGTCATATTCACAAATGGCCAACATACTTTGTATGATATAGTGGTTGCAAACTAAGGCCCTAAAAGCAAAGATACTATCACAAGCAAGCATTCATGCATGGGCAGCGGTGACCGTTGTGGCCTGAGGAAAGGAGGATCATTATGTGCCACAACTTAACTTTTTTGCACCCTCATCACCACTTTCATGGACTGCTTAGGGAAGCAACTCAAGGTTCTTTGTCGAGGAAAGGGTTATGGTTGTCTCCCAAACCATGCTCACTTCCTACTTTTGACAAAGCGTCTCAATCACACTATAAAGCCCCCAAGCCTGGGGTCTACATAGACATGCAATAGTAGTAGGAGTGCACATCACGTCTAGGATCCTACTCTTAACTTACTATATATACCATTAGATGACCTCTATCACAAAATACAGCAATAATTTTCTATCTTCTTTCAATGTGTAATACTCCAAGGACAAGAGAAGAGAGAAAACACAAATTTCACTCTCAATCATCCGATGCACCAAAGGAGCACCTTCTCTTTATTATATAGACAAAGAGGATCTCCTCAAAGGAAGCTACACCATAGGATTAGGCACACAAATAGGTGACATGTCAGCAAGCTCCACCCTTGGATTACTTACTTGGATGGGTGACATGTCGGTCCTGGTCCTATCTGGTTGGTCAAACAAGTTTTGACAAGAGAGAATCTTTTAGGGAATCTTCTTGTAAGAATCTTAGAATCACATGGGTGAGGTACCGTTGGAAAGCTCTTGATGAGACAAAGCAAAGGGGAGGGAAGGGCAACCTTTCCTCCATTGAGGGAAGGGGGGGAGGAACATTGCACACATTTGAGGCCTAATTCATCTGTTTAGGCCTCCAAAATTGCCTTCAAAGATTTCAGGCATATTTTGGTTCCTACTCTATTAGTAGCAGTCCCCTTTTGGTGATACCTCTTTCTAATCTGTTACGTCCATCATGTGCAACATCCTTCCAGATGTTACCAAACCAATTCTTACCTTTAAATCATATGTCTAGCTATTGGTTCTAAGGTTTTCAAGTCTATTTTGATTTGTGCCCTATTAGTAGAAGTACTTTTTTGGTGATATTTCTATCTGATCTATTTTGACCATCATGTATAACACCATTCCAGATGTTACCAAACCAAATTTCACATCTAGATCATATGGCTAGCTCTTGGTATTACACAATGCATGCTTTGAGGCCTCTTCCTTGTGTAGGTTGCGGAGTCTTGCGTTGGCTTTGATTTTTTATCTCTATTTGTTAGGCTCCATAATTTATTCCTATTTGGCATACTTGGGTGCTATGTACTTTTTTCACCTTCTTTTGGTGTATTTATCTTTGAGTGTGTTTTTTGCTTTCCAAGCCCAAGCACTCTATGAAGTCTAATATTCTAGACTTATATTAG
Source organism: Lunularia cruciata (assembly GCA_948567375.1). NCBI lineage: Eukaryota > Viridiplantae > Streptophyta > Marchantiopsida > Lunulariales > Lunulariaceae > Lunularia > Lunularia cruciata. The sequence goes on along the minus strand of OX419757.1, from coordinate 63,074,341 downwards.
ATTCCAATAATCTAATTTGGCCAAATTTAATTACTTATCTCTAGACCAAGCCCAAATTTTAGACCCAACTTGCAATTTGATCCCAAAATCTAAGTTCCTCTTATTCAACTCTAATCCCACTTGAGTTTAAGATTTTTTGTCCAAGATTCTAAACTCTTATTATCACTCAATTTAAAGAATATGTCCAATATTTTTATTTTTTCACCTATCTACCTATATTTTACCTAAAATAGACATGGATGATATGTTCTTCCTAAGCAAAAAGTGCTAAGATTACACATTTCCATGTGAATTTATAGATAAATTATTCTTCTCCCAAACATCTAAGTCATGATTAGTTAGAAAATCTTCAATTATAGAAAATCCTAGTCCAATTTTAGTTGCCATGATAAACAAAGATGACAAACATTCCACACAAATGAGATCTTTCAAATATAGTAGATAAATACAAGAACATAATCATTGCATATGAACACTATTGAAGTAGCCCTCACAACAATAATTATCACTAACTTTGGAACGTTCTTAGATGATTCAAATACAAAGATGAATACACACTTTGATCATGGTAGCCCTACCCAAACAAAGTACCAGTGGCAATATGAAAAGGTGATTTTTAGCATCAATTTGATATAAGTCAATTTGTGTCCACTATGATTCTTCTTTCTTAGCAAGCCTTGTCAACAATACAACATTCCAGCACTCATGTCCAAAACCCAACACTTGTACCAAATATTCATTGGCACAAAGCACAATAAGCAAGTTCACAAAGCAACACAATATGTTGCCAAAATTTGAGCATTTTCAATCCAATGCACCCAAAAGAGACTATTCTCAAGACTTTCATCCTCAAGAATATTGCCTCACTTGAATTGCTTGTGATATTACATGTGAGTAGAACTAAAATGATGATAGATAATATTTGCATGGATGCAACAAATTTCTTACTCTATGGATTGCTTTTCTCCATGATATTTTGATTGATGTTTTGATTTGATAAGTTGATTATAAAATTGTCAAGTCTTATCCTTGGAAGCCTTGTGTGGGTCATATTACATCCTTATGGTTGTCTCCCCATAGGTTATGGTAGGTAATTGTTAGCAATGAACCACTTCTATTAGCAAATAAAAAAGAAATTTGAGCCTTTGAGCATATTGTCAAGCCTTTGTTTTTAATTAGTGCACTATTTTGCCCAAAGAGTGAAATTGAGCTCAAATCCTCAATTTTTTTAAGTACAATCTAATCTAATTTTCTCTTGAAATGGGCTTGTTTCTCATATGAAACAAGTGTATTGACTGTTGGTTAAACTTTGATACCATACCTTGTAGGAAAGAAGTAGAGAAACAATGATTGAAATGTTAGATGAGGTATGCAAGTACGTCAATTGGCTTCAAGACAATAAAGGTAGACTGTTTGTAAGTTTTACTTTGAATAGTGCAATAGAATCATTGGGCATGCTTGTGTCTATTAATTTCTACTTATGAATGATAGATTTTATTTATTTTTTATTCATAGTGCACAAATGACAAATAGATCATTTAGGTAGAATAGACTTGGAATTGGCTTTGATTTCTAAGCTAATAAGATTTGTTGGTATTTCTTACTAACCCAAAACATGTTCATGAAAGGCTAAACCCTAAACACATCTATAGCAAGGTATACACATCAATGGTTAGGGAAAAATTGTTGAAGCTAGTGCAACAATTCCTATTGAGTATTTGAAATACTCTTGATGTCAATGATTGGCCACCACATAAACTTTTATCAAAGTCAGAGCTCTTTTTATGCTTTTGTGTAATTTGAATTCTTTTGTTGGGTTAAGCAATAGGACCATCTCATCATCCAATAATGTATAGACAACCTATTAATGCCAAAATTAGCATAGGTGATGTAGGTAATGTTATTTTTATTCCATGAATAAACTTTATTACTACAACTACTGGATTACCTTTTCAACTTTCTAAACATCAATTTCCTTTACGTCTTGGTTATGCCATGACTATTAACAAGGCTCAAGGTAAATCACTTTCTCCTATTGTTTTACATCTTTTAGAAGATATATTTTCACCTAGTCAATTATATGTAGCTTTTTCACAAGCAATTACACCAACCAATATAGAAGTGCTTTTACCAATGTGCTTACATGGTTGAAAACTTAATGCATAAAATTATTTATAATGAAGCAGTTTTGTGAATTACAATACTGAGGTGAGACATTTAAGGAGATCTAGATTTGACAAACATACTTCTGTTTGCAAGACATTTCAACACAAAGGACAAAAAATTTCAAAGGTACAAGAAGAGAGCAAGAGAAGCTGAGCGGGGCTTTCCAATAGACTAATCTTGTAGTTGTTTTGGTAAGACCTTTGAAGTCTCATCACTACAACTAGCAAAGAATCATTCTTTGAAATGGTCAAAAAATTGCCCTTAGGAATTGAATTTAACCAAGTGCCACAAGCAAAGAATCAAGATTCTATATTGATTCTTTGCTTGTGGCACTTGGCTTAATGTATGTGCTTTTTTTGCTTTATCATATCTTTTAACCAAAAGAGATGATTCATGAATTGTCCAAGGAGGTTGAAATCTTTTTTTGCAATTTTCTAGCTCCAATTGATAGCTCAATATGACAAAATAATGAGTAGGTACTACAACCAGCACTTGAGTATTCTTGAGGTATCAGTACAACACGAATCCATATTTGTAATTTATTTAGCACATCACATTTGAGCAATATGATAGTAGTGGATTGGAGCAGATTAGTCAAAGTATTTTTACTCTTAAAGCAACTACAAGCAGTCCAATTCATGGTGTTGTTATAGATCTATAGGAATTTCTTTTGTGTCTAAGTTTAATTGTACGGGATAGTATCAACCAATCTGCATTGACAATTACTTTGTCATGGCTCATAGATTGACCCTTGCAAAGAAGAAAGTAGGCTATAGAAATAGGACCAAGATCAACTTCATCTTCATAATCAGCATATTATGTTGGCCTATAGCACAAGAGAGGATTATTGATAGCCTTGTGCAGTAAAAATGACATTATATGGTGAAATTAAGAAGTCTTGCATGAATTACATTAGTATGGGTCATAAATGTATGTTTAGACAATTCCAATCTCATAGTTTGAAGATCAGTAAGTTCAAAAAAGATGGACCTTGACTTGACACCTATAATTTGGACCTTGAGCCTTTGAGATGTGTCAGATTTTGTGAGATGACCACTACACTCTCACAAAACTTTGGTGATGTGTTTTGAGTCTTCAAGAACTATAGTTGGATTGCTTGAGTGCCTAGATTTACCAAATTCACTTAGCAATCTTTAATAATTGCTTATGGTATTAGAGGATTTAAAGTCTAGTCTTAATTTTTTTCCACATATAGTTATAAATGTATCATGTTGTGCGTATATACATTGTTACCCAACTTATATTGATATCAACATCATATGCTATAGAAGTCACACAAAAATTCTACAGACGTACAATAATCAGTTCAATCACACACTCAACTTGGATTAGAAACTTAATTCTCAACTCAATATATTGCCACCAATGGGATTTGATTACACTATTGAGCTACACCCACTCTTGCTTAGACTCCAAGTGATGCTTCTTGACCTCCTTCCACCAAGAGCTCAAAGGCTCAACATCAAAGAAGTGACCTCTTTAAAGTTGCAGTTCAAAATTATACTCCTCTTGAGTAACCAATAATCTAGCCATAATGCCATGTTTGATGGTAAGGATGGTACAATTCACAGTGCAAATGGTAGCTCTAACAATGCAATCAATAGCTATACAAAAAATCTCACCGTGATTAAGTTATCTATGAGCAACTATTGGTATAGCTATGATTCCCAAAACTAACATTCCAACGTCCAAGTAAAGTTGCTTTGGCACTACAAATGTTGTAATAGCTATTGTGTGTATATACATTGCTACCCAACATGTATCATTGTCAATATCATACACTTAGAAATACAACTCATATAAAAGTCACACACAAACTCCAAAAACCCATAATTCCTCCCTTGTTTGCAATTAGTTCCTCTAACTCCATAAAGCCATCTACTTTGAGTATGTGATATGCTATATGGTGGGCAAAGATCAAGAATTTGGGTGCTATCAAGCCTCATTAATAGTTGTTTGTCTACAATATATACCACATAAGGAGTGAACTAATTATAAATCTAGTACATCAAGGATATAGCCACTATCCTTGAGGAACCACAATGAAGAAGGAGTGAAAAATGTCATATGCCATCCTCTCAAACAACTATTTTACACCAACATAGTAATAGTTCCACTGAAAGAGCTTAATAACAAACACCGCAAGCTTGCATGTACAATTTCCAAGCTTGGGTCCATAGTGCCATCAATGTTTAGGAGGTGGTATGGCAAACAATTATGCACATGATCTTTCCAAATATTTCATCATGTCCATCCAACATGAGGACTCTAGAATGCAAAACCTCATGCACTATCAAGATAGTGTGGCCTATAATCATATCAAGTGTTGTTGGTGCAATCTACTATAGATATACATAATCATCTAGATGAAATCAATGACTGAGATGAGGAGCTATAACCTCTTCCTCAAATCGGAGCATAACATAAGGTATACATATGTTGACCAATTGTTAAATTCTTAAAGGCCATCAACATCACTCTCCAAAAACATGCACTTACCCATACATCCAAATCATCCAAGTCCAAAATTACAATATTATCATGATGAATGGCTATAGTTAAATCTAGATGTTGTCCAAAGAGTAAAAAATAAGGACAAAAGGATGCTTAAGAGGATTTTTGGCTAAAATAATAGCCCATGACCACCCACGGTACTTGGAGATCTTAATTTTCCAAGTGGTGTTTTTGCAAATAGTATTTACAAAATCCTCTCTTCATTATTTGAACCACTCTCTTTGCTAAGCTATCTACCTTAGGGTGATCTTGGAAGGTAGTACAATGATCAATTAAGGCCTTGTCACACAAAACCTAAAACTCTCCCAAGAACTTTGTACCTTGATTAGTCAAGTCAACTTGTGTGCTAAATGACTAAGAACTTCATCTAGAACAAATATGTTGTCTCTTCATTGGACTTGTAAGGAAGTATCACCAACTCAATCCACTTGGAAAAATGCTCTATCATAACCAAAACATATTGATGATGTGTCACAATCAACACAAAGGTCCACTAAAGTCCAAAATCCAATGGTAACCTAACTCTATGATGGATAATAGGTATAATTGAACAATGCTCTAACTTGGTCATCAACCATATATCTAGTAATAAATTGGTATACATTGGTCTACATGCCATGCCACCAATAATGAAAATTGTGGTCTTTGAGATGGAAGGGGTATTACTTACACTCTACTATCATCCCATACCCAAAGAAGATGTTTGCACTCCAATTTGAATTTCTTGGCTCATCAAAGGACCCTTTAGTGATCTCAATTTCTCTCCTTTGCACCAATTGTGCCACCCACAACATAAGTGCAAAGATAGTCCATCATTGAGACATCATCATGAGTGTCTTGTTGACTTGTACCAATATCTCCACTCTTTGGATCTAAAACCTTGACAACTCCCTTTTTCTATACTAAGAGAGATACCACCAGAGCCTCAATCCATATACAAAAAAAGGTACATGTGTCTCAATCTAACACCATGTTCTCATCCACCTTACCATGCCAATGTGCTCCAATCTAATCCTATTGGCTAGTACTTGGGATTCTACTCAACCCATTTACATCATGATTCACCACTCCAAGTCTATGAATAATTGTGAAATCATATTCCTATAAAATCAAAGCCCATTATGTAAGCTTCCCTAAAAGCTTGTTAGATTGCATCAACCACTTTGATGATTGATGGTTAGTGATGAGAGTGAAGAGATTACCAAATATATAATATATAAGATGTGTTATTGCCCACACCATTGCTAAGCATTCTCTCTCACATGAACTATACTTGCTTCCACTAAATTTTTGGAGCAACTAGGATAGGCCACCACAAACTCCTTTTCCTCATCATCTTGTTAGATGAGCATTTCTCCATGCCCTAATTTACTCCAATCAAGTATGGACCCAGAATGGACATCCTTTGATTTTTCTCCTAAGAATAGAAGCAGATGTCAACCTCTCCTTGAGCTCTATAAAAGCATTCTCTTGCTCATCTCTCCAACATCACACTTGTGTAAGCTTTTTTACCTTTGGCAAGGCTTTGGAAATTGCACTAAATCCTCTAACAAATCAGCAAAAGAAATTCACCAACCTAAGAAATCCTTGCAATCTACTCACATCCATAGGCTAAAGAATACAAGAAATAGCCTCCACCTTGATTTGTTGAACGCCAAATCTACCCAAATACTCAACTTGCTCTTGGAAGAATTTGCTTTTCCCAAGAAGCAATTTGAGTCCATGAGATTTCAATCTCTCAATCTCTAACAAATGTCTCTCATGCTTCTCTATTGTAGCATTGTAGACCAAAATATCATCAATACAATACAAAGCAAAATCCAATTGCATTAACATTTTTTCCATGACTTTGTAGAACTTGGAAAGAGCATTTTTTAACCCAAATAGTAAGATTTGTCTTTGATACAATATATCCTTACCATGAGGATTAAAAGCTTACAATTTTATTGTGGAATTGTTTTACTCCTTGATTGGTAACTAATGATATCTTGCTTGAAGATCCAAAGTACAAAAGACCTTTGCTTGCCCAATTTCATCAAAGATATCCTTTGATGTAGGCATAACATACCAATCTACACACATCCACCTATTTGTGTATTTGCCATGCATATCATTTTCAGTTGGTATCATTGTAAATGAAGCATGCTCTCCATGTGAATCTCCACCAAACAAGCATCAAAAAGGTCTCTACTCTGGCTTTGAATCAATGATCTCTCCATGTCACTATATCTATAGGGATATCAAAAATTGCTGTATCACTAGTCAGCTCAAGCCAAATACCAAGTCCTTTCAAAGCACCTAAATCCTTCATACTTAAGGTAAAACAAATTGTGTAGCTCCTCAAGGACCTTCAAACTCTACATTTTTCTCCTCTTATAAGCTTGGGTCCAATGTCTAGCTCCCAAGTATCCTTTGTAACTAATTGTACAAGTGGAAGATGAACTAACTTGCTACTAAATTGGGGCCTTGGAAGTAGTACTATTATGTTCCCAATTCCTAGAGTCCACAACTTCAAAGTGGAAAACTCTCTCTACTTTAGCTACCAACTCTACATGTCCTTTAGCTACATCCTAAGTAGACCAAGGATGTAATCAAAGTAGACCATGCTCACCTCAATGTAACCCAAGTAGACCACTCTCACTAGTAGTTATTGGTTGTATCCTAGGAACACCATATCCACTTGATATATTTGCCCCCATCATATGCCTAAATTTTCTTGATAGGCACAAAGCTCACAAGAGTATGAGTGGTGATGCTTATCAAGTGCATCTTATGTTGATCAACTAATCCAAGGCTCACATTCCAAGTCAAATAGTTCAAGTCTATAGCTTGACATAAAACCATATGCTTGGATATCTTTGACACAATGGTGATACCAATATAGAAACCTATTGCCTATTCTTTCTCATCAATGTTGGGCTCCACCAACTACTATAATTGTGAGTCCCAAACAAGTCCAAGACCTCCCTCTCAATAAGCATAAGATGTTGGGAAACTCATGAGTGTGGATAAAGTGGCTTTGGGCTATACAACAACATTCACCACTACCAGAAGTGACCTATCAGCCGCTCCTACCATCTAAGATTAGTGCCTAACATCCAAAATATCATCAATCATAAGGTATGGTAGTTCTTAAATCCCATCATAGGCACATTATAGAACCTCTTTGGGTAAGAAGTTTGTCCACCAAAGATGATGGCAATGTGCTTGAGATCCAACTCTAGCTGCATCCAACAACACTACAAGGCTAAATCCAAGACTAGACCTAATGTGTACTCAATACTCAATATTGTGCAAGAGTCATCCATCAAAGGAATGTTCTCCAAAATATATGTTAAAATTTTTTCTTGATGGACTCAAAGATGTTGTAATATACATAACATCTTCCAACTCATGCCATAGGAGAGAGTGTACTCAAGGCAATGAACCTGATACCTCTGGTGCATCACAGCCAACATAGAGGCAGTGTGAGCATTGCCACAATTTTGGTCACACTAGTGATTGGTGCTTTGACCTACACTCGGAGTTACGAAGTGGTAGGGCTACTATGGCAAGTAGTAGAGGAGTTCTAGTTCATGGAGGACAAGGTGATAGAGATGGTGGTAGAGGATCTGCACCTAGTAGAGATGCAATACCTGCCCTTACTTTTGATACAACTATAGATACTCGGATTGAGCAATTGGAACAGAGATTGGCTAGTATGCCTATTGTTCAGAGGAGATCAGATTCAGGTGCTGAGGCTTCCACCTCATATGCTAGTGATAGAGATGCTTTGGACTTCATGTGTGGAGAAACATAGGTGGATGCATCTACAGTAGTGACTAGGAGTGCAATACATGCTCCAAAGCCTAGAGGAGCATCAATGGAGTTGGACCCACAAAGAGGAGAGGTTGGGAGACAGGTTAGACTTCCCCAATCTTTCATGCTATTTGAGGCATTGCAGACAACATCCATGGCTCCTAGATGTCCCAATGTAGGTGTGGTAGGTGGTGATAGAGTGCATGATGGACTACCTACTAGTCAGCCACCTACTACTACACAGACTGAGTCAAGCATGATGTTGGGAGCGGCTCAATTGATTATGCGGTGCCCTTTGTTTTCAGCTAGTGACATGTTTACACTGGGAGTTGACCTAGCCCTAGTGTTTTGGTTGGCTACCATGCTTTGTGAGAGTAGGGATGATACGGTTCCCACTACTAGAGTAGAGGTGGTTGATAGTGGAGTTGACTTGGTTGTAGAGCATGGGATCCGTTCAACAACCAATGGTTTATGGCAAACAACAGTGGTTAGATTGGAGGAGTTGCCAGCTAGACCAGCCTTTGAGAGAGCGTGGTTCATACTTGGTGTTGTCCTATTGGATAACCAAAGGGGGATTTTCCGCTTGGTGGGACCTTTAAGGAAGGTCTATACACCATAGAGAGTCTTGTTAGACTCTAGTGTGCAACCCCTATTGTCAGGGAAGGCTACAATAGTTGGTCTGGAGTTATGGAAGACTGATGTGGAGAGTTGTCCATTTTAGATCCAGACATCTCTAGGTGGTGGTTTGACACAGTACAAAATACGTGGAGAGCTTGTTGTCCAAGTTCAGCCTGGTCATCTGACTGATAGCTTGATGGTGAGGGCTCAAGCTATTGCGACAATAGCTAAGTCATACGATGTGCTAGTTGGAGGAGTAATGTTGTATCCCATGGGTTTCAGTATTGACTATTGGGAGGAGAAAACCTCCTATAGACCAGGTTGGCAGTTTGGTGATGGATGAGTGTGTTGCCTACCAATACGCTTCAATAGTGGCAGTCTTGGCTCAGTACAATTTGGGACCATGGCAACATTAGTTTCAGCTTTCAACGGTGCAGTTACTTGGCCTGGTGATTTGTTGGACGGGAATGCCCATGCAAAGGATACTCCAATACCAGAGGAGATCACTCAGATTTGGAGTACAAGTGGGATTGTTCTATCCACCTTGGATGTTCTATCGTGGAGTTTGGAGGAGGCATTGCAACAACATGCGGATCAGTTGGTGCAACAGGCTTGGAGTGGAGCCTTTGTACCACCAAGAGATGAGTGTGAGGATGAGCTTCTAGAGTCTATTACCTTGACACCTCTGGATACCATACTCATTGCTTGGCAATATCCAATAGAAGGGATATGTCTATTGGAGTTGTTTGGTGGGATTAGCACCGGACTAGTTGCGGTATTACAGGTAGGTATACAAGTATAGAGGTACTTGTATGTACAGAGAGATGAGACTGCTAGGCAAGTCTCTCTACATCATATGGCACACTTGGCCTACCGGTATCTTAAGTTATTACTAATGTTAGTAGTCAGAGGTTACCAAAAGGCCCTACCAATAGACATTTCCTTACTGGGGGCGCATGATCTAAAGAGAAATGGACTTATTCACTTGGTGATTTTTAGATGGCCATGTTAGGGACATATACGTGCTGGCCAAGGTTTGGTCTTTAGGATCATCATTCTGGTGTGTCTTAGGAGATGTTACAAATACTACAACATCTCCAAGTTCATCAGTCTGTTTCTCCAACTTACCTTTTGGAGAACGTTCCTTTGATGGATGATTCTTGCACCAGAGTGGTGGCAGGTACACATTAGGTCCATTCTTGGATGAGACCTATTGTATTGTTGGATGCAGCCAGAGTGGGATCACAAGCTTATCATCTTTGTCTTTGGTGGACAAACCTCTTACCTAGAGAGGTTCTACAATGTGCATATGATGGGATTCAGCAAGTAGACCACATCCTTGTTGATGATATCTTGGATGTGGGGCAATAGTTTCAAACGATGGTAATGGCTGATAGGTCACCTATGGCATTGGTGAACCTAGTTGGACAACCTATAGCTGCTTTTCCCATAATTATGAGTTTTCCATGCTCTCATGCTTTTTGAGAGGGAAGACTTGGACTTGTTTGGGACTCATAGTTACAATAGTTGGTGGAGCCCAACGCCGATGAGAGAGAGCGGGTGATGGGTTCTTGCATTGGTATTACTGTTGTTCCAACAATATTAGAGGCATCCAAGCGTCAGGTGTTAGGTCAGGCTATGGACCTAAATTATTTGACCTGGATTGTGAGCCTTGGTTTGGTAGAGTAGCGTAGGATGCACTTGATAGGCATCACCACTCAGACACTTGTGAACCCTATGCCTATCAAGATGATTCAGGCACATGTTGGGGGTGATGGACCAAGTGGACATGGTATTCTTGGGACACAACTAGTAGCTACTAGGGAGAGTGGTCTACTTAAAGTCCATCCAGGTGAGCGTGGGCTACTTGGATTACACTCTTGGTCCACTTGGGATGCAGCTAGAGGACGTGTGGAGCTTGCAGATAGAGTGGAGAGAGTTTTTTACAAAGAGGTTTAGGGTTTGGGACCTCTAGTGGTTGGGGGCATGACACCATTGCTCCCAAGGGTCCAGTGAGCAGCCAATCAGTATGTCTTCCACTCCTACAATAGTTACAAAGGTTACTTGGGAGCCAGATCTTGGACCCAAGCTTACAAGAGAGGAAAGACAGAGAGTTTGGAGGTTCTTGAGGAGCTACACAAGTTGTTTTGCCTCCAATATGAAAGATTTAGGTGCTTGAAGGGACCTGGTATACGAATTGAGCTGACTAGCAATACACCAATTTTTTGACGTCCTTGTCACTATAGTGACATGGAGAAGACATTGATTCAAAGCCAAAGTAGAGACCTTTTTGGCTAGTTTGGTGGAGATCTCACATGGAGAGTATGCATTAGCTATAGTTATGCCAATCAAGCAGTATATGCATGGCAAGTACACAAATAGGCAGATGTGTGGAGATTACAGTCCTATCAACCAATAGACTAGGGCTGATTGGTATGCCATGCTTACACCAAAGGAGATTTTTGTTGCAATTGGGCATGCAAAGGTCTTTAGTACTTTGGATCTATAAGCGGGATATTATCAATTGCCGATCAAGGAGGAGGATAAGTCCAAGACAAAATTTTGGGCTATTGATCTTCACAACAAGGATGTGAGGGCCTTCATTTTGGGCCTTCATCCAGGTGACTATGTATATCTATAGTAGACAACACCAACAACACTTGATGTTTTGACAAGCCGCACTATCTTGAGAGCGTGTGAGGTTTTGCCATCTGGAGTCCTTGTGTTGCAAGGACGTGATGGTGTTGTTTGGAAGAATCAAGTATGCAATTGTGCGCCATGCCACCTTCCAAACATTGATGATACTATGGACCCAAGCTTGGCACTTGTACGTGAAGGCTTGAGGTGTATGTTTTTATGTGACTCTTCTGGTGGAGCTGCTACTATGTTAGTGTGTGATAGCTATTTGAGAGGATGGCATATAGCATGTATGACTCCTCTTCTCATGATGGTTCCTCAGGGACAGTGGTTATGTCCTAGATGTACTTGACCTATAGCTAGTTCATTCTTTATATGGTATGGATTGCAAACAGGCAACTAACAACGTGGCTCCATAGCACCCTGCCTCCTGATCTTTGCCCATCATAGAGTATACCATATAATTGGAGTAGATGGCTATCTAGAGTTAAAGGGACCTAACTGCCAACTAGGGGGGCGATTATGGCACTTTAGAGTCTATCTATGACTTATGTGTGAGTTGTGCTTCTATAGTGTATGATGTTGACAAATGTCATGCTATTTGTAGTGTTGTATCTAGATTGCTCAGACACTAGAGTTGCAATGATAGTAGTTAGAGTTACTTGAGCAGTTTCTCAAAGACTACTTTTTGACGGTCAGATTTTGTGTTCGGGGTACTGATTTCATGGTGGGGCCCACTATCACTTTGCACCATTTGCACCATCAAGTGTGCCATTAGTGGGACCGTTAGGGTTTTAGTCCTAGCTCAAGTCCAAGGGTATACTTTTGAAGTGCAGCTCTAGAGAGCTCACTTCTCTAATGTTGAGCCTTTGAGTTCTTGGCTATGGTGGATAGAGGCCAATGAATATCACCTAGATTCTCTTAGCTAGTGTGGCTTCACTGTAAATCAGTGCCCAATTGTTGGCACTTTATAGAGTGATAGGTCAAGTACTGATCTGAGTTGAGTTGATTCAAAAGTTATAAACAATTTGATTATTATGGCACTTTAGAGTCTATGTATGACTTATGTGTGAGTTGTGCTTCTATAGTGTATGATGTTGATATCAATGTATGTTGTGTAGTGATGTATATACGCACGACAACTCTCACAAAAGATGGAAACCAACCCAAACACTAGGGTTGTATCAATTACCAATATAAATATATGATTGGTTGAGAACAAAGGACAATGCATAATCAATTGAGCCACCCAAAACGTTATAGTAAACTATACTCTGAGGATAGGAGACCCAAACATAAACACACAATGAGAAACACACAATTTCACACTCAAACCTTTGATGCCCCAAAGGAGCACCTTGATTGTATTATATAGCAAAGGGGACTACCTCAAAGGAAGCTTCACCCTTGGATCAGATACGTGGATGGGTGACTTATCATTGATCTCTACCCTTAGATTAGTTGTATGCATGGTCACATGTCGTTCCTGATACTATCTGGTTGGTCAAACCACCTTTAACCAAAGGGAATCTTCTTATAAGAATCTCCCAATTGCATGGGTGAGGTACCATTGGGAAGCTCTTGATGAGATAAACCAAGGAGGAGGGAAGGCAAACCTTTCCTTTGTAAGAGGGGGGGGGGGGGAGGGCTACACATTTTTGAGGCCTAATTCATCAGTTTAGTCTCCAAATTGGCTCTGAAGTTTCTAGGCTATTTTTGGCTCCTACCCTATTAGTAGAAGTCCTCTTTTGGTAACATTTCTATCTGATCTACCTAGCCCATCATACATAACATCCTACTAGATGTTACTATGGTACCCACATTTTTGTTTTTTTCTCATTTTTTAAGAATAAGTGTACAAATGAAGTCATGTTGCGCCGGTATGACATCAAAAGGTGAAGACTGGTGTCTTTGGGATGTAACCCGAGGTAAAGTGACTTTGTGTTAGAAGACAAAGGACTTGGATTTGACCTATGAGCCTGCAACCTGAAGTAAGGAGACCTTGTCTTGGGGGTGCTCACCCCGAGGCAAGGACAGTGTAACAACTTTCCTTTGGGGTTGGCCATTCAAGAAGGTACCGTGCACAAAAATGGCTGGCCTATGAGCGGGAGGAAATTAACAATGATAAGAGCATGAAAGAACTGTGATTTATTGGTAGAAACTTGAAGTGAAGAAAGACAGAGGAAGCACACCACTATAAGATTTGGGCTAGAGACAAAGCAATGACAAGTAATTTTCCATCGCCGTTAAGAAGTCATCCTACGGGAGATTGTGGGAAAGGAAGTGTAGTAGAAGACGTGCTATTGTGTCAAGAGGAAGAAGTGAAGAGAGGAAATCCGGCTCATTGGATAGAGTTGGATTGGAGGTTAGTACTCAGGAAAGAGGCAAGTGAGGAGCACGGAACCACGTTCTTGGAGAAAGGAGAGGTAGCGGAAGAAACCCAAAAAGTGAGAGATGCCTTCTCTTCAAAGTGCACAAAGAATGGCTACAAAGTTGAGAGTTATAAGGATCCGGTGAGGAGAGACATTGTAGCGGCAATGATGGCTATCTTGAAGCCGGAGGAAACCACTTATGTGATGAAACATCAAGTGTTGTTCTTTCACAAGATGTTTGCCGGGGAGCCAATCAATTAGGCAAAGTGCTTTCATCAGCGTGCAAGACAAATGGTGTGGAACTTGCAAGACAAGTCACCTCTACATTACATTGTGCCTTTTGCAAGCCACTTCTACTGAATTTGCTGAATGTGGTGGAGAGACACAAGATGGTGTCACACTTCCATTCCAATTTGAGAAGAGATGCTGATGCGATGCGGAGGAACAACAATACATCATGCAAATAAGGAGCAGTGACGAGTACTATGCACAGATGGGGCAAAGTGTGCAGATGAAGGTGAACACTCCAAAGTCAAAGAAGAGGAGTCAATGAGAAGAAGAAGAAGAAGAAGTTATGGTGATAGGACCTCAAAAGACCCGAAAGACTTGGTGGTAATCTCATTGTTGGGAAAAGAATCAGAAAGGGAAGTAGAAGACAAGTCAAAAGACTAGGAGAAGGAGGAAGAACCTGAATTCACATTGCAGAGTGGTGAAGCAAGTAGCGAGAGTGAAGATGGCATAGAGATGCAATTGGTACTGGAGGAGGAAGAAGGAAAGATGGAAATGGAGGAAGAATGTAATCCAAGACAAGAAGATGAAGTTCCAGTGGAGGAGAAGAGGATGACCGTTCAGAGAGGAGTCCGTTCCAAAAGGAAGATGAAGTATGAAGCAGGACCAAGTAGGAGAAGAGAAGTAGAGAGTGGAAGTTTGGAGAGCAAAGAATCCATCCCCATAAGGCGATTGCGACTGAGAAGAAGAGTGTCCAATGAAGAAGAAGCAAAGGAGGAAAGTCCTGTAATACCAAGAGCTAACCATATCATCTAGATGTGAAATTTGGTTTGGTAACATCTGGAATGGTGTTATACATTATGGTCAAAATAGATCAGATAGAAGTATCACCAAAAGGGTACTTCTACTAATAGGGCAAAAAACCAAAATGCATTTGAAAACCTTAGAACCAATAGCTAGACATATGATTTGAAGGTGAGAATTGGGTTGGTAACATCTGGAAGGATGTTACACAAGATAGAATGAATAGATCAGAAAGAGGTATCACCAAAAGGGGACTTCTACTAATAGAGTTGGAACCGAAATATGCCTGAAATCTTTGAAGGTAGTTTTGGAGGCCTAAACGGATGAATTAGGCCTAAAAAATGTGCAGATTTCCCCCCAACTGAGGAAAAGTTGGCATTCTCTCCCTCCTGCTTTGTCTCATCAAGAGCTTTCCAACAATACCTCACCCACGTGATTATGTGATTCCTACAAGAAGATTCCCTAAAAGATTCCCTCCGGTCAAAGCTTGTTTGACCAACCAGATATGACCAGGACCGACATGTCACCCATCCAAGTAAGTAATCCAAGGGTGGAGCTTGCTGACCTATCACCTATCTATATACCTAATCCTATGGTGGAGCTTCATTGGAGAAGATCCGCTTTGCCTATATAATAAAGAGAAGGTGCTCCTTTGGGGCATCGGAGTTTGAGTATGAAAGTGTGTGTTTCTCATGGTTTGTTTCTCTTCAGGTCTCCTATCCTTGGAGTATTACAATGGTATTAGAGCAAGTGTTGTCCAAGAGAGTGGATCACCCCTCTTGGAAGAACATGGGCTACTGAGACTGAGTAATATTGAGGAGAGACATTCTGGTGTAATTGGTAGATTAGGAGGATAGAATGGATGCTCCGAGAGGACAATATCCAGTGCCTCGCTTTCCATTCTTGAATCCATTCAACATCAAGATTATGTACATTCAGTGCAAGCAAGTGAGAGTGTATTTGGTTTTTCACTTCGGAGCAGAGTTCATGGATACAGTAATCAATTCGCCAAACCTAGTGATTTTGCTTGTAGTGATTTATGATAGAGAGTGGGATTTGACAATTCACATTTTGTTGTGATGGATTTGAATGTCCCAAATCGTTTCCCTTTTAACACTCAAGTAGAAATTTGTTATGTAGTAAGACCAAAAGTGATGTTTAGGGATTTCATGTTCAAGAATTTTGGTGAGGAATATTACCAACAAGTGGTAACTTTTGAGGTCCCAATGGTAGTTCCAATAGTTTGTGCGCCCTCCAAAGTGATCATATTAACTCTCTATTGAAGTTTAGGGTATAGCAATCAAGTGTTACAAGAACCATGGATCCGTAGTTGCAGGAGTTGGTGTAAGGAATGCAAGGGATGTTGAACAAATTTTGAGAGATTAAGATGACCATGGAGGCATTACAAAGTCAAGTGCAGACCCTCAAGAATGATCAAGCAATGCAAGAAGAAGAGCCGTCTCAAAATCCAATACCTGCAACTAAAGTACTTGGAGAGGCACCCATGCCTACAAACCTTATCAATGATGAAGCCACATTACTACTCCGGATGAAGAAGACTTGCAACATCAAGCCTTACAAGGAGCAATGTACAATATGAGTAGTGGAGAACTGGATCTTGAGAATGAATTGATATTTTTGGTTGTTCTCAATAGAGATCACCGAGCATGCTGCAGGCGTGTTTGCATGTGGGTACTTAACCAATAAAACCCTCACATGGTATGATGCTTGGGAATGATCCATGTTGGCCGAGAGAAGGGAGGGTCACATAGACAACAATGCAAGAAGGATTGCTGAAGAATTTCCAATTGGTGGATTTTGTGCAGATGGCTCGGATCCGACTATGGCGATTGAAACAAAAGAACAACATACAAGAGTATGTGGAGGTATTTCTTGATCTACAAGTCGCAATAACCAACATGAGTCCAGCAGAGGCTCTCGAGAATTTCAAACGAGGGTTGAAGGAGCGGATTTGCCAAGAAGTCATGGTACAAAATCCTCGCACGATATTTGAAGCCATTGCTTGTGTGCAAAGAGTAGCATGAGCATTAGGTGGAGGTGAAGGAGTAGTTCCACCTCAACATTATTGGGCAGAAATGCCACCCATGGGTCAACCTGTACCAATGGAACTGGGCAACCTTTGGTTTTGAGACCAGAGAGCACGACCGCTTCAAGGAGAACGGGGATGGGTAGAAGAACAAAGAGATTGAGTCCCACGAGGAGAAGGAACTCAAGGAGAACAACATTGTTGTTACAATTGTGGTCGTATTGGGCATATACCTACCAACTATTGAGCTTGACTTCCCAAAGGCCCTCGATCTTCATACAGGCAATCTTTGAACAACATGGAGAGACGTATTGAAGAGGAGGTGGAAATCACTTTGGAAAACAAAGATCGCCGGTAAATGTACCTCACGGCCTTACTAGCTCAATAAAGAAGCAAAAAAGTGAGGGGAGGAAGAAGACGAGCGCACAAAGGTACCAAAAGGTAACCTCATAATTGATTGTAGTGAATGGGGTCCTAGAAGGCAATCAAGTGAGAATGTTAATAGATCCAGGAGCCATAGAGAATTTCATGTTTTGCTCTATTGCAATAAGATTGGGAATGGATCTAGAGAGAGATGAGAGTGAAGAAGTAGAGTTACCTAACGGACAAATAGAGAGGATTGAATCATTACCCAAGTGGGTAACACTCTCTGTAGGAAAATATCAAGAAGCAATTGAGTGGCAAGTGATACAATTAGCTCATTATGATGCAATCTTAGGTATGCCATGGATGGAGCATTACAACCCTATGGTAGATTGGGGGAAGAAAGTAGTGAGAACTCACCAATGGTCGATCATTGGGGTTAAAGAAAAATCACATAGGCAAGAATTGCTTCTCTATGTAATAGGGACAACAACTATCTGTAAGACTGATAGGTGTTTCATGGGCATAATAAGAGAAGTCTAGAGTGCACAACTCGAGGGACAAATTCTTGAGAAATTGAAGGATGTCGTAAATGAGTTTCATGATGTCTTTCCTGATGATCTACCCTTAGGATTACCACCAAAAAGGAGAGTAGATCATAAAATTGAGACACTCCTGGAGAAGACACCTCCCTATAAGGCCCCATATCGCCTATCACCTCATGAGTTGGAGGAATGCAAGAATCAAATTGAGGATATGCTGCAGAAAGGGTTCATCCAACCCAACATATCACTATATGGGACTCCGGTCTTGTTTGTGAAGAAGAAAGACGGTACAATGCGCATGTGCATTGACTATCGGGGTCTCAATTAGCAAAAAATGAAGAACAAATACCCCTTACCTTGCATGGATGATCTATTTGATCAACTCAATGGAGCAAGACACTTCACCAAACTAGATTTGTGGAGCGGTTACAATCAAATCTGAATTGCAGAGGAGAATGTGTACAAGACTGCCTTTCGAACCAGGTATGGCCACTTTGAGTATCTCGTGATGCCTTTTGGTCTCACCAACGCACCTACCACTTTCATGAGTCTAATGAATGACATATTTCATCTATATTTAGATAAGTCTATCATCATCTTCTTGGATGACATCTTAGTATACAATAGCACGAGGACGGAATACAAACAACATCTACAAGAAGTCCTCTAGATTTTAAGACATAATCAATTGTATACCAAAATCTCAAAGTGTGAGTTTGGCAAGTCTGAAGTAGACTACTTGAGGCATAGAGTAAGTGCAAAGGGTATTTAAGTATTGAAAGATAAAATAGAGGTCATTCAAAACTGGAGTGCCCCAGAAGATCAGACTCAACTCAAGAGCTTCTTGGGTTTGACGGGATTCTATCATCAATTTGTCAAGGACTTCTCCAAGGTTGCACACCCTTTAACAACACTACTTGGAAAGGGGAAGAAGTGGACATGGGGAACTGCACAAGAGTTGGCCTTTCAATAATTGAAAGCCGCCTTGCTACATGCACCAATCTTGAAGTGGTATGACCCAAAACGTCCAATCAAGTTGGCTATAGATGCATCAAGCGTAGCAATCGGAGCAGTCCTACAACAAGGATGGCATGACGGATGGCATCCCATTGCATATTTCTCTCGAAAGTTGTTATCGACAGAGTGCAACTACCTCACCACAGAATGAGAAGAGTTAGCCATCGTCTTGGCAACCAAGCATTGGAAGCACTATCTGGGCAAGAAGGCATTTGTGGTAGAGACAGACCACAAACCTCTAGTCTACCTCGAGATGTAGAAGGATCTATCTTGTCGCCAGATTTGATGGGCAAAGTGGCAATAACGCTTCAACATGACAATCACGTATGTTGAAGGTAAGAAGCAACTTGTAGATGCATTCACTTGCATGCCAATGGCAAACAACTTGGTGGCAAAAGTTTAGATTAACCCTAAATTCTGGCTAGAGATTCTGGCGGTTATAAAAACTGATCCATAGATTGTAGAAGGGCAATCATCCAAAGGCATCACCAGCACCCAAGGACTCACCTTTCATGATGGCAGATTATGGATTCCAAATGTCCCAGAATTGCGCACCACCATTCTAGCACAATGTCATGATTCGGCCATTGCAGGTCATGTTGGAGTGGACAAGACCTTGGATGTAGTCTAGCGCCATTACTATTGGCCCAAGATGAGCAATAATGTGATAGACTACGTGCGCATTTGCTTACTTTGTCAACATAACAAAGCTTCTAATCAAGCTCATGTAGGGCTCTTGCAACCTCTTCCCACTCCTACACAACGTTGGGAACAGGTGTGTATGGATCTTGTCTTTGAATTACCCAAGACCACATTAGGATTTGACTCCATCATGGTCTTTGTGGACCGGCTCAACAAAATGATTCATGTACGCCCTACCACCAAGGAAGTGACCGCTCCGCAACTTGCTCAATTATACTTAGATGCAATCTTCTCTCACCATGGCTTGTCTTGAGTACTCATCACCGATAGTGGTACTCAATTCACCAGTTTGTTTTGGCACACCCTCTTTGGTTTCTTCAAAACCAAGCTGGCCATGTCCACAGCTTACCACCCACAAACAGATGGACAAACAGAGCGGGCTAATCGCACTATTGAAGACATGTTATGCGGCTTCACCTTAGAAGAGCAAGAGAGGTAGGACACCCTCCTCCCATTGGTGGAATTCGCTTATAACAATTCAGTGAACGTATCCATGCAAGTCACTCCGTTCTTCCTCATGTATGGTGAGCATCCCTTCACACCTTCTTGCTTGATGAAGATCCGTCCAATAGCTACCAAGGTCAATGCAGTCAACACATTTGTTTCTAGAATCCAACAAGGGGTGGAGAACGCTAAGCACAAATTACAAATTGCACAAAATTGCCAGAAGTAGTATGCTGATGCACACCGTAGGCACATGGAATTCAATGTTGGGGATCAGGTGTGGCTATCAACGACCAAGCTCACATTAGTGGGATCTCGTAAGCTCAGACCTTGTTTTATTGGGCCTTTCTTAATTCTCCATTGAGTCGGTGCTATGACTTATCACCTTGAGCTACCACCACATACAAAGATCCATCCAATGTTCCATGTTTCCCTACTACGCAAATATGCTTCCCGATCAGGCTTGGATCACAAGACATTTGACCTTGTCCAACACTTGTTGATGGCAACGAGGAATATGAAGTGGAGCATATTCTCCAAAAATGTATGCGTGGTACTCGTCATCCATGGATGGATTATCTTGTCTAGTGGAAAGGTAACCCCCTCTATGAAGCAACTTGGGAACCCGCTGCCAATTTGACACATGTATCGGTGTTGGTGCAAGCATTTGAGCAACAATTGCACAATGAGGACGTTGCATCTTAAAAGGAGAGAGGTTTGTAATACCAAGAGCTAACCATATGATCTAGATGTGAAATTTGGTTTGGTAATATCTGGAATGGTGTTATACATTATGGTTAAAATAGATCAGATAGAAGTATCACCAAAAGAGTACTTCTACTAAAAGGGCAAAAAACCAAAATAGATTTGAAAACCTTAGAACCAATAGCTAGACATATCATTTGAAGGTGAGAATTGGGTTGGTAACAGCTGGAAGGATGTTACACAAGATGGATTGAATAGATCAGAAAGAGGTATCACCAAAAGGGGACTTCTACTAATAGAGTTGGAACTGAAATATGCTTGAAATCTTTGAAGGCAATTTTGGAGGCCTAAATGGATGAATTAGGCCTCAAAAATGTGCAAATTCCTCTCTCCCAATGGGGGAGAAGGCTGGCCTTCCCTCCCCCTGCTTTGTCTCATCGAGAGCTTTCCAATGGTACCTCACCCACGTGATTATGAGATTCTTACAAGAAGATTCCCTAAAAGATTCTCTCTGGTCAAAGCTTATTTGACCAACCAGATAGGACCAGGACCGACATGTCACCCATCCAAGTAAGTAATCCAAGGGTGGAGCTTGCTGACCTGTCATCTATCTATGAACCTAATCCTATGGTGGAGCTTCATTGGAGAAGATCCGCTTTGCCTATATAATAAAGAGAAGGTGCTCCTTTGGGGCATCGGAGTTTGAGTATGAAAGTGTGTGTTTCTCATGGTGTGTTTCTCTTTAGGTCTCCTATCCTTGGAGTATTACAAGTCCACAAGCCGATGAAAAGCAGAATGAAGGAGTAGAGTATTTACGGGAGGTTGTGTGCACGTTGTTAACAAAGTTGGAGCAGAAGAAGAAAGAGATGCAGTCAAAGTGTCAAGAGGTGAAGATTGTGTTGCAGGTGTTAGCAAAATTAGAGAAAGAGAACTCAGATTTGAAGAAGAATATAATCCAAGGTGAGGAGGTGAGGGAAGTACTACAACTAGGTGTAGGTATACAAAATCAAGTGATTGAAAACTTGAAGAGAGAAGTGGGAAGTAGAGAGCAAGTAATAGAGCAGGATGTCATAGCAAGGGAGAGACAGATAGCGGAGTATGAAACCTTGAAACAACAATTTGCTGATTCATGATTAGAAATTATTCATGCTATGGTAAGAGTAGAAAAGGAGCAAGAGGTTGATAGAGTGATGGAGAATGTAGAAGAGAAGAAGCAGCTCTGGCAGAGAGAGTTGACAGTGAGATATCAAGAATAAGAGAGGTTGCAAGAGTTACTTTGTAATCAAGAGGAGAAGATTGTGCAAAAAGAGAAGGAGAAGGAAACAATGAAAGCTGAATTTGAGGCTGAACTGGCAATGTACAGAGAAGATTGGCTGGCGGATTGAGAACATGAGAGAAGAATGAGACTTGAGCCATTGAAGGAGATTGTCACAAAGATGAATGCAATGCTGAGTATAGAAGTCATTGTCAGGATTGAAGAAACCAAGTTGCACGAGTTGAAGTTATTGGTGCAAGAGACGAGGAGGAGAAATACAAAGGATAAGGATTTGAATGCCTTGCTGATTAGTCTCAGAACTCGTGTAGATAGGAAGATATTGGAAGTAGAAGACAATATCACGATTATATTAGAGTTTGTAAAGTTGGAGATAGATAAACCTTGGAAGGATGTAAGAGCAAAGCCCGAAGTAGATGAGGTAGGAGTACAAATGTCTTTGGAGTTCCCATTGGAGATATTAAAGAAGAGTAGGTCAGGAGATAGAGATTTAGATAGGTTACCTATGATAGGAATTGTAGAACAAGAAGGAGAAGTGTTAAAATTGGTAGAAGAATTAATAGTTGTGGAACCCAAGGATAGAGTAGTGTGTGAAGTTACTTAGGAATTGGAAGCCAAGGGAGAAGTAGACATCGGATTGGAGTAGAAACAATTTTGAGATGTGAAGAGGCAGATATAAAGAGGTGCATTGTCATTTTGGATCTACAGGTAGGAAGAGTTGTTAGGAAATGGTATAGTTGTTAGTAACTATTGAGTGCTTTGCCTATTTAAAGGTGGGATTCACAGTCATATGTTGTTTGGTGCTCATAATTTTTGAGAATAGATAAGGCAAAGTGCTATGAAGCAGTGCTTGTTGCTTAAGCTTGATTCCAAGTATCAACTTTGTGATTGTGTTTGTGAGTGTTTGGAGAATTTTGAAGTGCAAGTTAGTGTGCTTGTTGGATGTTGGATTCCACAGCCTTGATCTTTATTTTGTGTGTTTGATCCTGAGTGAAGTGCAATTGGAGCAATGCCTTGATAGAGTTGGGATAGCCTTGATCCTGAGAAGAATTGTAGTGTTGGTAGTATTCTGCATTTGTGAGTGCAGCGTAATGTTGATGTGAAGCAATTTTGATCAAGGAAGTTGTGCCTTTAGTGGAAGGGTGGAACACAATTTTGAGGTAAAGTCATTTTGCAGTGAAATGCCATTTTTGGGAAAGCTTGAATCATCACAATCATTGTTTGGAAAGAATTGATGGAGTTGTGATTAAGTGTGACAAATTGATGTGATGAGACTATGAGTCAATGCTTGTTACTCTCTTCTGGGTGTAGTTGCTACCTGAGAGATTAAAGACGCAACCAAGAAGAACTGAGATTGTTACTTTGTATTTGACCAATTCTGACTAGTATCTCTACAAGAACAAAATTTACTTACCTGATTACCACAAAAGTGATATTTGCTGAGTTTTCACAATTACCAAGCCAATTTTCACCTCTAGCTAATATGTTTAGCTATTGGTATTACAAATTTAGGCTATTTTTGACTTTTGCCCTATTAGTAGAAATACTCTTTTGGTGACACCTCTATTTGATCTATCTAGCCAATCATACATAACATCCTCCCAAATGTTACCAAGCCAATATTCACCTCTAGCTAATATGTCAAGCTATTGGTATTACATAAACATAATCTTTGTAGAAATAGATGGGTGATTAGAATCTAGTACATCATACACTCTATCACCACCTACCAGACTTGCACTAGGACATCTAGGAGCCATAGATGTCATCTATAATGCCTTAGAAAGTGTGAAAGATTGGGAAAGTTTGACTTGGCTACCAACCTCTCCTCTTTGTGGGTCCAACTCCATTGATGTTCCTCTAGACTCAAGAGCACATATTGCACTCCTAGTCATTGTGGCTAGTGCATCTACTTGCGTTGATCCACACATGAAGTTAAGGACATCTTGATACCAGCATAAGAGGTAGAAGCTTTAGTACTGGACAGATCTTCACATTACAAGGTTGCATTTATAGGAGTGAATAAAAAGATAGCTCATATAAGGACGCTTATCTTTATGAATGCAAATGCAAATGAGGTACCCTTATGTTTTTGGAAGTGTCTTCTCAAGGGCTTTCCATAAAGACCAAGATAATGGAAAATGAAGCTTTAGAAAAGAAGTTATAGTCACTTGAAGTTTAGGATAAATGTGTCTTATGAGATTCTACTATTGGAGCTATGGGTAGATTGCAGGAGTTGCAAGCAATAGGATTGTGGGCATGGTGCGGGACCTGCACAAATGGCTCCTATAGGCATGGCTATGGGACCTATAGGAAGGCTCCAATTACAGGCATGGACCCCATTGACATGGTTGTGCAACCTACAAGAAGACTACGTGATTGCAAGAAGACTACTGAACTGGCCTCCACTTGTAGAACTAAATGAGGTGGTGTGTATTAATAAGTACCAAAAAATCTAGGGTTAAGATTCAAGATCAATTTGCACCACACATTCCAAAACTAGATATGGGTCTCCAAGTGCAAGTGTGTATATAGTGTAAGTAGTGGTAGTCAGTATGAATTTGACAGTCCTTGTTTTGATAGTTCTTGATCAACAATTCAACTATGGACATAGGCAAAATTTTGCCAAACCACATGAAATTTGGTCTAATTTCTATGCATTCTTTCCTTGACTAGATTGATGAATGATTTTTGTTCCATCACATAGCAAGATTTGGATTCTTGTTGCTCTCTCAAATTCCTAGTTGCACATTTTTCTCCCAACACCTCAACCACCTTGTCTTCTATGACTTGAGGCTCTTCTACCACCTATCATAACAATCCTAGCATTCCATAACTCCTAGTGGATGTCAAAGAATTGGTCATGAGTATGACCAAATCTATGGCAATGGTCACATTGTCTTTGGTTGTGGTGCTCCCAAGATATCATGGATGCACTCTCTCTTGTGGTGAGGTCCACCACAAGTCCAACATGCAACACCACCACTCATTGGTTGCTTTAACCAAAAAAATGAGAGTAAGGGTCTAGGTGCACTAGGCACTCCATAAGACAAGTAAAGTGGAAAAAGTGGAGTGGTAACGTGGACATGTAAAGTGGAAAAATCCATAATTGGAGTTGTCCACTTTACCTCCAAAAGCTTACACGGTGTGGGGCACTCTATTGCACTCTAGAAGAAATAGTGGTTGTGGATGAGGTCTCCCTATCAAATCTAAATATCACTCTTCTCTCCTCCACCATGTTGAGTTTAAAGTGCATTACCAAACCAAAGACATTGCCAAAGTTGGTGACGTAGCTTGCTTGCATCACATACTCTACATTGCAACTCCTTATCCAATTCCCATAGTAGAATTGGATTGTTTGGACTTCAATAACTCTCAAAGTGAAACTAATCAACTATCTCATGAAAATGTATGCCTTGGCTCTCTCTAGCCTTCCACTTGAACTCCTACAAGCTCTTCAACTTAGCACTCCTTGGGAGTTTTACCTCAAGCACTAGAAGTTCTTCCTCAAGCATTGGAAGAACTCCATCATGGGGTTACACCTTGATATTGCACCACCTCTTGCAATAGTATCTCTACTTTTAGTGGCACCATCTCCAACATGTGCACCTCTATTAGATATACCAATGCTATTAGAGTTAGAAATTTTGGGTATTACCAATCTACCTCTAGAAACCAAAATTGAAGTGAAGGAGATATAGTTTGGAGACCAATATTATTATGATAGGTCAATCTCCTCTAAGTATGTTTTCTTGAAATCATGGTAGTCATCCATTGGTGGATCCTTTAAGTGCTAGAATAACCTCTTTCTTGCCATGAAGGGTGCAAACAAAGTCAAGTTCAACATCTATTGCAAATCACACCAACTATCAAATTCTTGGATGAAATCATCCAACTCAATGGTACATACCATACCAAAGTAATGCTTGGGATCTTTGGAGATTCATTAAATCTTGTACATGTCTTACAAAAATGGTGTGGATACACAATGTCCACTCTCAACTAAGTCAACTCCTATGTCAAACTCCAAACCAATATCAATCTCCTCTCTCACTATGACCTTAGATAGAGTTAATACCAAGGACCACTCCATGTAAACTCATTATGTATTATGGAAAAATCACCTTTGGAAACCTCAGAGAATTCAATTGTGACAATATACTCCAAATCACAATTATCACCACCAAGAACCACCACAAAGTGCTATTAACAACCCAACACCAACCACTAATGTATCTCTAACCATGACAACTGCACTAGGAGAAAGGATGACCTTTAACATACTATTACAACACACACTCTCACAATCTATAAATCATCATTTCTTAGCTCATGGAGAGAAACATAGATATTATGATTGATCATCATTCTAGCCTCACTACCAAGAGCACCAACACTCTAATTATTAGGGCACTTCACACAAACATGGTGCACAATTAAGAAGTAGATAAT
Source organism: Lunularia cruciata (assembly GCA_948567375.1). NCBI lineage: Eukaryota > Viridiplantae > Streptophyta > Marchantiopsida > Lunulariales > Lunulariaceae > Lunularia > Lunularia cruciata. The sequence continues at coordinate 63,047,635 of OX419757.1, read as the reverse complement.
GGAAGGAGTCCAATCAAAGAAATCTAAATGATAACCCTCTATCTCACAAATCAAAACTAGGCTGAATTTGTCATCATTTGACATAATAAGAATGTCTATTTACTCTTACTCTACTAGGATCATTGTAACAATATGGAGTTTAGCAATGCAATTAGATAGGGTTAACAAAGTAGCAAATAGGCCAAATTATCCTAAAATATTCTAGAAGTATCTAGAAAGCTTCTTGAGAAGCTTCTTGGTTAACTTGGCTTGCACTCCAAGAAAGTGGCTCAAGGAAGCTTCTTGAGAAGATTCTCAAGAGCCTTGTATGCTCCTTATAAATACAAGAGCCAAAGCTCATGTTAGGCATTCAGAGTTTCTCACACTCAAGTATCCCAATGTGATCATCCATTCTCTTATTTCTCTCATCTATCTTGGTCCTTTACATTAGTATCAAAGCAAGAATGAGATGGATGGAATTTCTACCAAACCATTGGAATTTTCATGTTTGGGTACTACCCAAGCATTGTTTCACATAATTTATCACCTCATGCTTTGGGTAGGATTTTTGAAGAAAATCACCTTGTTCGAGGAACCCTTGGTACTTCTGATTGTAACTTTGGAGAATGATGGACATATTGCATCTATATGTCAATAAATTAGATAGATTATAGGTGGTGTGATAGAGTAGTAACCATGGAGGCCATGCAAGATATCATCGTTGCTATGCAACAACAAATTGAGCACCTTACTTGATTGTTGGATGAACAAGATCATTGACGACAAGAGCACAAAGAGAGAGTACCAATTCAAGAAGGAGAAGACCAAATCCAATTTCCAAAACCTAAGGTTTTTGCAAGCAAAAATCTTTCGGGTGAAGTGGAGAATTTTGTATTTGATTGCTTGTATTATTTTCAAGCTACCAATCTTCAAGAGGAACAAAAACAGATTCTCTTGGCTTTCAACCAATTGGATGGAGTAGCAAAGCTATGATAGCAATTTTGAGTGGAGAAATTTTGAGTAGAATTCAAGAGTGCAATAATAGCCAATTCAAAGCTATAAATGACACACAAGTTTCATGAGATAGGTTGGCAAAGTTGAAATAGATTGGCTCTATAAGAAGTTACATCACGCAATTCCAGAACACCATCATGCAAATTCTAGATATATTGGAAGATGAAGCTCTAAATCAATTTGTGAGGGGCTTGAAGTCACAAACCAAATTAGAGGTAACTATGCAAGACCCACAACACTTGGAAGAAGCCACGCGGTTGGCCAATCATTTTGATTCCTTGGTTGCAACAACTTGGTCTTGACCTTGACCTCCATAGAACCTACCAATATATTAGACATGGGTGGAGTAGTCTACACCAATGGAGATTGATTCCATTCAACGGATATCACGTGGTACTATAGATAGAGTATAACAATATGGAGTTTAATGATTAAGTTAGATAGGGCTAATGAAGTAGTGAATCAGCCAAATTAGCCTTGAATATTCTAGAAGTATCTAAGAAGCGTCTTGACTAGCTTAGCTTGCATGCCAAGTAGGAACTTCTAGAAGGAATTCTTGAGAAGCTTCCCAATTAACTTGGCTTGCACTCCAAGAAAGCAACTCAAGGAAACTTCTTGAGAAGCTTCTCAAGAGCCTTGTATGCTTCTTAATACCAAGGCCAAAGTCATGCTAGGCATTTGGAATTTCCCACACTCAAGTGTCTCAATGTGATTTTCCGTTCTCATGTTTCTCTCCTTGGTCTTTGTCTTTTACATTGGTATCAAAGTAGCAATGGGATGGATGGAATTTATGGACCACCAAATCAATTTCTGTCCAAAATCATTGGGATTTTTAAATTTGATTACTACCCAAGTATCATTTCACACAATTCACCACCTCATGCTTTTGGTAAGATTTTTTGAATACAATCACCTTGTCCAAGGAACCTTTGATACTTCCAATTGCAACTTATGGAGAATGATGGACATGTTGTTTCTATGTGTTTATAATTAGATAGATTGCAGATATTGTGATAAATTAGTAACCATGGTGGCAATGCTTGATGTTATCATTGCTATGCAGCAACAAATTGACAATTCTTGGATGAACAAGATCATCAACTACAAGACCATGTAGAGAGAGTATCAATTTGAGAAGGTGAAGACCAAATCCAATTTCCAAAACCCAAGGTTTTCAAGGCAAGAATCTCCCAAGTGTAATGCAAAATTTTTTGTTTGACTAGGAATGTTATTTTGGAGCTACCAATCTTAATGGTATTGGAGTAGAAACAAATTCAAGAACAAAAACAAATTCAAATTCACAATAAATGTAAATAAATTTTCTTGACTTCCAGCCAATTGGATGGAGTAGCAAAGCTATGATGATTTCAATTTCAATTTCAAGTGGAGCAAGCTGAACGGAAAATTGTTGCACCAATCTTGACATGTGTAGAATTCAAAAGTGCAATAATTGGTTGATTTGAAGCTATAAATGTCACACGAGCTGCACAAGTTAGGTTGGTAGAGTTGAAGCAGATTGGCTTTGTAAGAAGTTACACCATGCATTTCTAGATGTCCTGGAAGGTGAAGCTCTAGATCAGTTTTTGAGAGGCTTGAAGTCACAAACAAAGTTGGAGGTAACTATACAAGAGCCACAACATGTGGAGGGAGCCATGTGGTTGGCCAAATGCTTTGATTCCTTGGTTATAACATCTTGGTCTTGACCTTGACCTCCACAAAACCTACCAATGCACTACACATGTGTAGAGGAGCCGACACTAATAGAGATTGATACCATTCAACAGAGACCACTTGGCACTATAAATAGAGAAAAACTATGACAAAATGGTGGTTGTCTTTATTGTTGTAAAATTGACATCATATTGCTGAATATCCACTCAAGAATGAACGACCTAATTAATTCACCCGAGCAGAATGATCAAGAAAACAAGGAATCTTAATAGGAGATTTGGAGCCGCGTATTGGGAACTTGATTAGTTCCAATAGGATCAAAGGCTTGACTTCATTTGCAAGGTATGATATTTGATTGTGGTTGTAGGATTTTGGTTGATTCTAGAAGTTTAAATAATTGCATGTCCATGCAATTAGCAAAGGAATTTTATATTCCTATCAAGCCAAAAATAAGAATCAAATTGATTATAGTCAATGGTAAAAAAGGTTCTCCATTTAGTACCTCATATCCTTTTACATTTAGAATTGGGAAGGAATATTTGGAGTATATGAGCTTTGTAATGACACGTTTATACTATGATGGATCATTATGGATTAACCTTGGCTTGAATATCATAAGGTTCAATTTGATTGGACCCTATGATAAATTCATGTACAACACCAAGGTAGGAATTTCTAACTAGATTGTCTGGCAGCTTTGAGAAAGATGCCTAAGAATTATCAGTCCCAAGATGTGAAGTTTATCAAGAAAGCAACCATAGAGCAAGCTTTGAAGGAAGATAAGTCCCAAGATGGAAAATTTATCAAGAAGATAGCCATAGAGCAAGCTTTGAAGGAAGATAAGTCCCAAGAGGGAAGTTTGCTAATGAAGCAACTATAGAGCAAGCTTTGGAGGAAGATAAGTCTATTTTTGCGGCATGGATCAAACCAATTGCACAAGGAGGATCTGAGGAGGGTCAAGAGCCTCATCAAGCAATGTTTGATCAAAAAGTTCAAGAGTTTGTAGACATGTTTCTATATGATCTACCAAAGAGATTACACTCCAATCGTGGTATACCCTTCAAGATTGAGTTATGCCAAAGAGTACTCTAGTGAGTAGACCAATCTATCAGCTCTCACCAATGGACTTGGAGGAGTTCGGAAACAATACTTATGGAGTTGTTGGAGAAGGATTTCATACAATATCATCCATCTCCTTGGGATGCACCGATACTATTTGTTCCAAAGAAGGATGGAGGACTTCATTTCTATATTAATAACCTTAGGGTCAATAAACAAATAGTGAAGAATGCATATCACTTGCCTCAAATAGATAACTTTCTTGATCAATTGAGTGGACCGCAATACTTCTCCAAGTTGGATCTTCATAATGACTATTGGAAAATCTCCATTGATAAGGAGGATGTGCAAAAGACTAGCTTTTGCATAAGCTATGGGCATTTTGAATGGAGTGTTCTACCTTTCAGGCTCACCAATGCTCTACTAATCTTCTTGGATCAAATGCATTAGATGTTGGATGGACTATTGGATTAGTACTGTGAGCCGGCCTGTCTCTCACTCAGGATGAACCTCTAATGGCTATTATGGTAGCATAACATAGACTAAGAAGGCAAGGAACCCCAATTCCATCATACTCCTCCAAGGCTAACACTCCAAGACTCAAGTCATTATTCACTAGAGAACCCAATGAGAGAGAGATAGTTGAAAATGAAAGGATGATGGGTATCTCTTTATCCCTAGTTTATATACTTGTGAAATAGTTACGCACCAAAGTTATCAATTACTAGAGTAACTCAAGTTACTAGGCTAAAAGTCAAGTAAAGTCAAAAAGTATAAAGGAATATCAATCCACATGGGCATATTCCACTAAGCATGTGATCTTATCTTGACCCAACTACTTAGTCAAGGATTCCTTTACATGGGTTATCCTTGGACTATAGAAAAATCCAAAACAAAAAATTTTGCAAGCCCAAGTGTTCTCAACTCTTTCCTCAAAGCCAAACACCTAGGAATAATACCAAGTCAACACACTAGAATCCAAAATAGTGGTGCTCATCTTTTCCACTTCCTCTAAAGTAAGGTCCCTTCTATCTTAGCTTTGAATAAATTTAGCTAATCATGACTAATGTAGAACCGTCCTTTATCTTCATATAAATAATATTTCTCAAGTTCTAGTAATACCAAACTAAATATCAAAATACTACATATCTGCACAAATGGGTGTTATTGTACATGGTGATGTTCTTGGATGACATTTTAATCTATAGTAAGATAGAGGCAAAACACACAACTCATATGAGAAGTCCTAAGACAACTACAACAATGGAAGTTTTACTACAAGAAGTTGAAGTGTGCCTTTTGGCAAAAGGAAGTTATCTTCTTGGATCATAAGATCGCATTGGAGGGGATCAAGATGGAAGAGGAGAAAATCAAGGCTATCATTCGTTGGCCTACTCCAAAGGATGCTACAAAAGTATGTGCATTTCATAGATTTGACCTGTTTTTATTGACGGTTAATCTACTACTATGCTCATGTGGCCGCACCATTGACCAATCTCTTGGGAAAGAACTTGAACTTTTAGTGGACCAACAAGCATGAAGAAGCATTCCAAAAGTTGAAATGGATTATGTCTTCAAGACCCATCCTTCAACCATATGATCCTTAACTACCTTGGGTGGTTGATGTTGATGCTTCTCACTTTGCAATTGCAGCTGTGTTGCAACAAGAATTCCTAGATGGGTTACATCCCATTGCCTTTGTGTCTCACAAATTAAACATAGCAAAAAAGAATTACTCTACTTGAGATAGAAAACAACTAGCAATGGTATATGTAACCAAGGTATGGATGCATTATCTCTTGAGGGAACAAGTGATCATGCGAACTAATCACAAACCTTTGTTGCAAACATTACACTTGAAATACATGAAGAGTAGATATCACTGATAGAAGGAGCAACCTACAATTGTTTGAGATCAAGCTTGAGTACAAACCCAGTTGGTCTTACATCATTCCCAATGCCCTATCATAACAATCTGATTTGAAGTCTCTTCCTCTCATCATGGCGGCAATTACGATGGTATCAATTGACTCCAAAGTCCAACTCAAGCTTAAGATTGCTTTACAGCAAGATCCTTTCTTCAGATGGTACAAGGGCATCTTGTAGCATACAACAAGGAGTACAAAACCTTTGCCTTCAACAGAGGCCTTCTATTCTATGAAAATCAGATTTATGTTCCAACTAAGGATAATCTCCGACTTGTGCATCTCCAAGAAGCCCATGACTTACCAATTGCTGGTCACATGGGTGTGGATAAGATCTTGAATACCCTCCAAAGCCAATGGTGGTAGCCCAACATGACACAAGATGTTCAAGAGTTTGTTTGATCATGCGAGAGCTACCAATGCAACAAGGCTCACAACTAGAAACCAAATGGACTCCTTCAACCACTCATTCCATCTGCTCAATGGGAACCCATAAGCTTGGATCTCATCAAATCCTTGCCCAAGACAAAGCAAGGTCATATAGAAATCATGGTGCTTGTGGATAAGGTTAGTAAGCAATTCCATTTTGCACCAACGTTTGATATCGTGGATGCTGCAAAGGGTATCTCCTTCATGATGCCACATGGGCACTCTTTCTCATCTCCAAAATGCACAAACGACCATCCAAGAGTTGAAAGCTTCAATGGCAATAAGATGTTACCAAGTAGTGTTGGGGAATATGTAACAATATGGAGTTTAGAGACAAAGTTAGTTTGGGTTAACAAAGTATAAAATAAGCCAAATTAGCCTAGAATATTCTAGAAGTATTTATGAAGCTTCTTGGGAAGCTTCTTGACTAGCTCAGCTTTCATCCCAAGTAGGTAGCTTCTAGAAGATTCCAACTAGCTTAGCTTGCATGCCAATTTGTAATACTCTGAGTACAAGAGAAGAGAGAAAACATAGATTGCACACTCAAACATTCGATGCCCCCAAGGGAGCACCTTCTCTTTATTATATAGACAAAGAGGATCTCCGCCAAGGAAGCTCCACGATAGGATTAGGGACACAGATAGGTGACATGTCAGCAAGCTCCACCCTTGGATAACTTACTTGGATGGGTGACATGTCTGGTCTAGGTCCTATCTGGTTGGTCAAATAAGCTTTGACCGGAGGGAATCTTTTAGGGAATCTTCTTGTAGGAATCTTAGAATCACATGAGTAAGGTACAGTTGGAAAGCTCTCGACGAGACAAAGCAGGGGGGAGTTTAGGGTTGCCTTTCCTCCATTGGGGGGGGGGATCTGCACATTTTTGAGGCCTAATTCATCCGTTTAGGCCTCCAAAATTGCCTTCAAAGATTTCAGGAATATTTCGGTTCCTACTCTATTAGTAGAAGTCCCCTTTTGATGATACCTCTTTCTGATCTGTTTAGGCCATCATGTGTAACATCCTTCCAGCTGTTACCAAACCAATTCTCACCTTTAAATCATATGTCTAGCTATTGGTTCTAAGGTTCTCAAGTCTATTTCGATTTCTGCCCTATTAGTAGAAGTACTCTTTTGGTGATACTTCTACCTTATCTATTTTGACCATCATGTATAACATCATTCTAGATGTTACCAAACCAAATTTCACATCTAGATCATATGGCTAGCTCTTGGTATTACAGACCTCCCTCCTTTTAAGACGCAACGTCCTCGTTGTGCAATTGTTGCTCAAATGCTTGCACCAACACCGGTGCATGTGCCAAATTGGCAGCGGGCTCCCAGGTTGCTTCAAAAAGGGGGTAACCTTTCCATTGTACCAGATAGTCCACCCGTGGGTGGCAAGTACCACGCATGCGTTTTTGGAGAATCCGCTCCACTTCATATTCTTCTATGCCATCAATGAGTGTTGGACAAGGTCGAATGTCTAGTGTAGAATGACCCTGGCCTGATTGGGGGGCATATCTGCGTAGTAGTGAGACATGGAACACTGGATGGATCTTCATGTGTGGTGGTAGCTCAAGGTGATAGGTGTAATACCAAGGGTTAGCCATATGATCTAGATGTGAAATTCGGTTTGGTAACTTCTAGAATGATGTTATACATGATGGTCAAATTAGATCAGATAGAAGTATCACCAAAAGAGTACTTCTACTAATAGGTTAGAAACTAAAATAGACTTGAGAACCTTAGAACCAATAGCTAGACATATGATTTAAAGATGAGAATTGGTTTGGTAACATCTGGAAGGATGTTACGCATGATGGACTAAACAGATCAGAAAGAAGTATCACCAAAAGGGGACTTCTACTAATAGAGTAGGGACCAAAATATTCCTGAAATCTTTGAAGGCAATTTCGGAGGCCTAAACGGATGAATTAGGCCTAAAAAATGTGCAGATTCCCCTCCCCCAGTGGGGGAAAGGCAACCCTAAACTCCCCCTACTCTGTCTCATCAAGAGCTTTCCAATGGTACCTTACTCACATGATTCCGAGATTCCTATAGGAAGATTCCCTAAAATATTCCCTCTGGTCAAAGCTTGTTTGACCAACCAGACAGGTCACCCATCCAAGTAAGTAATCCAAGGGTGGAGCTTGCTGACATGTCACCTATCTGTGTCTCTAATCCTATGGTGGAGCTTCCTTGGAGGAGATCCTCTTTGTCTATATAATAAAGAGAAGGTGCTCCCTTGGGGCATCGAATGTTTGAGTGTACAATCTGTGTTTTCTCTCTTCTCTTGTCCTCGGAGTATTACAATGGTATCAGAGCGAGTGTTCTAGTCCAAGAGAGTGGATCACCCCTCTTGGAATAGCACGAACTACTGAAACTAAGTAATTTGAGGTGGAGAATATAGAGTAATCGCTAGACTTAGGAAGGGCGTTAGAGAGCGGATGAGATGGATGCGCCAGGGGGACAATTTCCTGCACCTAGCTTTCCATTTTCAAACCCATTCCACATCAAGGTTATGTACATTCAGCGTGAGCAAATGAGGGTATCGCTAGTTTATCACTTTGGTGCGGAATTCATGGACAGAGTGATGAACTCACCAAACCCGGTGATTCTACCTATGGTGATATATGATAGAGAGTGGGATTTGACGATCTACAGTCTATTATGATAATATGGATATGAATGTCCCAAATCCCCTCCCTTTCAACACTCAAGTAGAAATCCGTTATGTAGTGAGGCCGAAAGTGATGTTTAGAGATTTTGTGGTTAGGAATTTTGGTGAGGAGTATTATCAACGAGTGATAGCTTTTGAGGTCCCAATGGTAGTTCCGATAGTTCATGCGCCTTCCAGAGTGATTATATTGACTCTGTATTGAAGTAGACGTTAGCAATTGGGTGTTGCAGGAACCATGGATCTGTAGTTGCAAGAGCTAGTGCAAGGAATGCAAGGGATGTTGAATGAATTTCAAGAGATTAAGATGACCATGGAGACATTACAAAGTCAAGTGCAGATCCTCAGGAACGATCAAGCCATGCAAGAAGAAGAGCTGTCTCAAAACCCAGTTCCTGCGACCAAAGTACTTGGAGAGGCACCCGTGCCTACAAACCCTATCAACGATGAAGCCACATTGCTACTCCGGATGAAGAAGACCTGCAACATCGAGCCTTACAAGGGGCAGCGTACGATGGGAGTAGTGGAAAATTGGATCTCAAGAATGAATCGATATTTCTGATTGTTCTCAACATAGATCACAGAGCATGCTGCAGGCGTGTTTGCATGTGGGTACTTGACCAATAAAGCGCTCACATGGTATGATGCTTGGGAACGATCCATGCTGGCCGAGAGAAGGGAGGTCACATGGATAGCAATGCAAGAAGGACTGCTGAAGAATTTCCAATCGGTGGATTCTGTGCAGATGGCTCCAACCCGACTATGGGGATTGAGACAAAAGAATAGCGTCCAAGAGTATGTGGAGGCATTTTTGGATCTACAAGTTGCAATTACCGACATGAGCCCAGCAGAGGCTCTCAACAATTTCAAACGAGGGTTGAAAGAGCGGATTTGCCAAGAAGCCATGGTGCAAAACCCTCGCACGGTATTTGAAGCCATTGCTTGTGCGCAGAGAATAGCAGGAGCATTAGGTGGAGGTGAAGGAGTAGTTCCATCTCAACATTATCGGGCAGAAATGCCACACATGGGTGGACCTGTGAGCCGGCCTGTCTCTCACTCAGGATGAACCTCTGATGGCTATTATGGTAGCGCACCATGGACTAAGAAGGCAAGGAACCCCAACTCCATCATACTCCTCCAAGGCTAACACTCCAAGACTCAAGACATTGCTCACTAGAGAACTCAATGAAAGAGAGATAGTTGCAAATGAAAGGATGATGAGTACCTCCTCACTCCTTGTTTATATACTTGTGAAATAGTTACGTACCAAAGTTACTAATTACCGTAGTAACTCAAGTTACTAGACTAAAAGTCAAGTAAAGTCAAAAAGTAGAAAGGAATATCCATTCACATGGGCATATTCCCCTTATCTTGACCCAACCACTAAAGCAAGGATTCCTTCACATGGGCTATCCTTGGACTAAAGAAGAATCCAAAACAAAAAGGCTTGCGGGCCCAAGAGTTCTCAACTCTTTCCCCAAAGCCAAACACCTAGGAATAATACCAAGTCAACACACTAAAATCCAAAATAGTGGTGCTCATCTTTCCTACTTCCTCTAAAGTAAGGTCCCATCTATCTTAGCTATGACTAACTTTAGCTAACCATGACTAATATAGAACCATCCTTTATCTCTATATAAATAATATCTCTTAAGTACTTGTAATACCAAGCTAAATATCACAATACCACACACATGCACAAATGGGTGTTACATTTACCCCCGGACTAAGTTTTCACTTTGTCCTCAAAGTGAAGGTCTCTCTACCTTCTATGGTACATCTTTAACTTATCATGGTTAATCTATCAAAGTGTCTTCCTCCCAACTCCTTGAGATCATAAGTGTAATTTCCCCACACCTTCTCTACTATGAAAGGTCCAAAGTACTTAGGCAAAAACTTCTTTTGTACTCTCTTGAATCGAATGGAATCAAACAACATTACCCAATCACCTTCTTTGAAAGGCTCCACCTTCTTCTTGCCTTGCCTCTTGTCATAGCTCTCCTTTTGTTTCCTTTGGGCTTGCTCCACTCGAACCATAGCAACTGCTCTTGCCTCTTCCAACTCCATGAGTTGATCCTTCCTTGACTTCTCTGCATCACTTCCTTGTGCTTTCTTCAATCTCCTATGAATGCTTTGGAAGGTAGGAAGATCAAAGTGAATAGGTAAGGTAGACTCAATACCATACACCAATTGGAATGGAGAATATCCAGTGGAAGTCTTCATGGTTGTCATATACTCCCACAAAACTGCATGAATCCTCTTGTCCCAATGATGTTTAGCCCCCTCCATTTCTGCATCTTTGGCCAACATCATGCACAAGGTCTGATTGGTTCTCTCTGCCAAGCCATTGGAATTTGGCTTATAGGATGTAGTTACTCTATGTGTGATAGAGAAATGTCGTAGCATGGCTGTAGTAATGCTTCCTGTAAACTCTCCTCCTCTATCAGAAACCAACTCCAAAGGGCATCCAAACCTAGTGATAATGCGTTCATAAAGAAATCTACCCACTTCATCTTCATTCTTGTCCCTCAATGGTCTAGCCTCAACCCACTTGGTAAGGTAATCAGTAACTACCACAATGTACCGATTGTTCCTTGGGGTTCTATTGAGAGGTCCTACAAAATCAATTCCCCACTTCTCAAAGGGTCATAGCAATGGAATTGATCTAAGTGGTGGAGTGGATGTAGACTTTCTAGCAAAAGCTTGACAAACATGACAAGTTTTGCAATAATCAAGACAATCCTTGAAAATCCCTCTCCAATGGTAACCTGCATCTAGAATCTTGAAAGCAGTCACCTTTCCTGCAAAGTGTCCTCCACATACTAAACCTTCATGAAACTCCTTTATGAGTAGGATAGACTCTTCCTTACCCACTGCTCTTCGAAGTAGACCATCTGCTCCTTGGTGAAAAAGAATATCATCCACCATTGTGTAAGGTCTAGATCTTGCTGCAAGGGCCTTCCTCTCCCTAGCATGCATCCCTTCTGGATAGTTACCTCTTGTCACAAAATCCACAATCTCCTTGTACTCCATTGGAACCTCTTGAGTGACTGAGATTGTCATGAGCTCCTCATCCGGGAAGGAATCATCTACTGGCTCATCTCCATCATGATCATAGGCTCTAGATAACAAATCAACATTTGCATGTTTCTTTCCTGGCCTATCCTCAATTGTGTAGTCATACTCAGACAAGAGAATCATCCACCTTGCTAGTCTCCCTTCAACATTAGGCTTGTTGAAGATGTACTTCAAAGCCTTGTGATCCGTGACAATTGTGGCCTTCCCTCCAATCAAGTAGTGTCTAAACTTCTTGAGACCAAAGATCACTGCCAACCCTTCTCTCTCTGTGACAGAGTAGTTCTTCTCTGCTGAAACCATCTGCCTACTAGCATAAGCTATTGGATGATCATGCCTATCTTGGTCTAATTGACTAAGAGTGCATCCTATAGCTACATTAGAAGCATCAGTGTAGAGGATGAAAGGCTTACTCCAATCAGGTTTAGCAAGAATTGGAGCTACAACAAGGGATTGCTTGAGCTCCTCAAAAGCTTTGAGAGCCTCCTTGTCTTCCAAAATCACCATGTAATCTACACCCTTCTTCATGTAGATGGTCAATGCATAAGCCTTGTTGGAAAATGAGAAGATGAACCTCCTATAGTACCCAACCATTCCCAAGAATTGGCGTAACTTTGTCAAGCTTGAAGGGAATGGAAGGTCTGAGATTTTTCCTCACCTTCTCAGGATCAACTGCTATTCCATCCTTGGAGATGATGTGCCCCAAAAGTAGACCTTCTTCACATCCAAAAATGCACTTCTCTGGGTTGAGTGATGCATTTGCCTCATCCAAGCGTTGCAAGACTTTGATTAGGTGCTCAAAGTGCTCTTCCTTGCTCCCATAGACACAAAAGTCATCAATGAAATCTCTCACAAATTTCCCAATGAAAGGTTCAAATACCTTGTTCATGAACCGTTGGAATGTGGCTGGAGCATTGCAAAGCCCAAAAGGCATGACCTTGAAAGCGTAAGTTCCCCAAGGTGTGGTGAATGTGGTGAGTTGTTGATGCTCTGGTGCAATCTTGATTTGGTTATATCCACTATAACCATCTCCAAAACTGTACCTCTCATGACCTGCAACCTCCTCCAAGATCTCATCAATGAATGGCAATGGGTAGTAGTCCTTCTTGGTAACAGCATTGAGCTTCTTGTAATCCACACATACCCGAAGCTTGCCATTCTTTTTCTTCACAATGACAATTGGAGACACCCATTCTGAATTCTCCACCTCAAAGATAAATCCAGCCTCCTTGAGCTTATCAATCTCCTCCTTCACAACCAAAGATATTGGTGGGCTAATGCGACGTTGCTTTTGGCGGATTGGTCTTGCATGTGACTCCACCTCTATCTTGTGCTCCTCCAAGGTGACTTCCTTCAAATCCTTGTAACTAAAAGCAAACACATGGATGAACTTGCGGAAAATCTCCTCAAATCTCACCTTCTCCTCCTTGGTAACATTTGGGCCATACTTGAGGGTAGATAACCTTCTCTCTACCTCCTCAAGTGTCAATGGTGATTTATCTGGGTCCTTCAAAACCTCTGGCTTAGGTGCAAAATCCATAGCACACAAGGGATACACATCTGAATCAGATTCAGATTCATCCTCCTCCGTGGAAGTCTCCTCTTCCATGCTTGTGTCCACACCTGAAGCTCCTTCTTCAGAATCTGATTCCCAATAATCAAAAGATGGGGTATCTGAATGTGAAGTGTTGGTGGTGTTAGTCACAGGAACAGTGACTCTATGGTTTGATGGCCCAATCCTTAAGTACCCTTTGTGCCATCGATCAGTTGTGCGTGCTGCTCTCAACCATGGCCTCCCAAGAAGTAAGTCATAGCTTGAATCCTTCAAGACTTGGAAAGTCATGAGATTTTGAACTCCCATAACTGAAACTACCACCTTATCCATCACTCCTACTGGTCGAACTTGTTGCTTGTTTGCCATGCTCACCACAAATGTTGAAGCTCTTGAGGGTATCATACCCAACTTCTTCATCAACCTTTCTGACATGGCATTCACTGCTGATCCTCCATCAACCAATGCATCCTTGATGTTGTGACCATTCACTCTCACATCAATCTTGGAGGCATATTCACAAGCTTCCCATGGTGCTGGCTTGGCATCCACCACCCCCATTGATATTGGAACTTTTGCCTTCTTCTTCTTCTTGCTCCTTGTAGAACTCAAACCACCTCTAAGCTCCTTTCTCAAGGTAGGGTTCAAAGCAATTAATTGGCCCACTGTGATGTTAGCCTTGTGACTACCAACATCCTCCAACACATTGTAGTTCCATTGTTGCTTGGAGATCAAGAAGTCCTCCATCCCCAACTTCTTCCTTGGAGTCTTTGTTGTTGATGGTGTTGAGGTGCGAGTGCTCCTAGTAGACATAGGAGTATCCTTGCTTGAAGTAAATCCTTGAGAAGAGTGAACATCCTCTGCAAAACGAGCTCTCTTCTTCTCTTGTGCCAAAAGCTCCAAATTAGGACCCTTGGAGTTTGAGCACTCTCCCTTCTCATACTTGCTCTCAACCACATCTATGGATGCTATCCCCTTATCTTTGTTGGGATTAGGAGCCACTTGGGTTTCACTACCTCCCTCTTTCCCTCTATTGGCTCCCTCATAACCCCTTCCTCCATGGTAAGTGGAATTTGGGCAATTCCTTTGGATATGGCCTCTTCCCCCACAACCAAAACAATTTCTATCATTGAAATTGTTGGCTGGTTGGCCTCCTCTATATGGATGGTTTCCATAACTCCTAGGCCCTCTCCATACATTCTGATCCACCTCTCTCTTCTCCCATAATTGCACCACATTGATCTTGAGATCCGCAAGTTGTTCTGTGATGGTTTGGAGTGGATCTTTTGGTGGAGGTGCAAGAACTGGAGCAACTACTACTTGTGGTGCAACCCTTGTCACCAAAGTATCAGAAGTTCCACCATACTTGTAGCCTTGAGGAGGATGCACAACCTCCTTCACCACCAAATCACTCTCATCCCCTTCCAAACTCTCCTCCATACGAATTGCGATCTTGATAGCTTCAACCTTGGAAGAAGGTTTCTCATATCTCACCTTGCTTCTAATTTGTGGTCTCAATCCTCCCACAAAATTCTTGGTGAGCATGGCCCCTATGCCAATCATTGTAGTCTCCACATCATCCCCACCCTTCCTCAACACTATGCGAAATCTGGACTCCAATTTTTCCACTCTTTCCACATAGACTCTCACTTTCTCTCCATCTCCTTGCTTGAGAAATGTAACCTCACTCATCAATCTCTCATAACTCTCATCAGGAAGAAAGTTCTCAATGAGTGCTGAAGTCAAAGTCTCCCAAGACTCCTCTTCCCCCTCTCTCCTCTCTCTCTTTTGGTATTCTGACTCATACCATGTAAGTGCTGCATCCTCAAAGAAATCTGGTAATAATGAGGCCCACTCATTCTTCCTCCTCTCATTGTTTCCTATGCAAGCTCTCTTGAAGTCTCTCACAAAGGCCTCCACATCTTCTCCATCCTTGCCAAAGAAAACCGGAAGTTTCCCCATCTTAACCCCTCACTATCTTTCTTTTCTCTCAAATTTTTTTTTTTTTTTTTTCTCTTTTTTTTTCTCTCACTCTATTACTAATAGAGTATATACATGACTAACACCATATGAGAATAATCCACTCTAGGGAACACAAAAGGTTCAGGTTGCTCCAAGATTTCTATAGCAACATCAAATCCTAGAGTGCATATTAATCTAACTCTCATGGATAGTTTATCCATAAGTTGAAAGATTATCTCCATCACTAATCTTGAGAACTAGCTGATGAAGGTGGTAGTATTTCTGTAGCTGTACTAAGACTCTCTCCAAGATCCTTCACCAAAGTTTCCAAAAGTGCTTTTACTCCATTACACTCATGTCCTTTTGGAAGTCCTTCAACTCCACAAACCTCACACAACTCTTTGGTCTTAGATCTTCTCCCTCCCAATCTTGGTGAAGAAGGTCCAACATGCAAACCCAAGTCAAGTAAGCCTCTCCTTTCCCTCAATCTCTTGCTCTCAAAGGTCAATGGACATGAACTTGCCTTATGTCCCTTCTCTCCACATAGAAAGCACTTAGACTCACTCTTTCCTCCAAGTGGTGTAGGTTTTTGGATCCTCTCAACACTCTCTTCAAATTCTATTGTAAACTCTCTTTTCCTCAAATCCACCCCTACAATCACCTCAAACCCTTGGGGAACCTTGCATAATCTCAATTTCCACTCTTGATGACTCTCCATGTTCCCCAAGATGAATCTAAACACTCAAACATGCTTTTTGTTGATCTCAAGCTTCTCATGCATGAGATCTCCACTCTGCAGAATTGACCCTTCCTCACAATGTCATTCAAATCTCCCAACCAATATGTCACAGTCCTCTGAAATTTTGCACACTTGATCACAACTCCAGGGCGTCCCTCCCTGCAAAATTTCAGATCTTTTCATTGAGCCATTTGGCCTAGACACCTTTCTATTCAGCACCCATATTTCAGATTTGGTCTGAAAACCACCCCCCTCACTTCAAAAACTCATCACGCCCTGCGCAAAAACGATCTCTCTCTAATTTTTGTGGCAGCAGGTAGGATACAATGCACTGAATTTTCTTGGAAATTTTCAGGACAATTGACTAAAAATTGAAGAAATGGCAGACTCTGTACAATTTTCCAGAGAGCATGCAGTTGCGGGAGCACTTTACCCTATCAACTTTCAAAAATTCTAGCCCAGTGCGCATAGAAGCTCTCTCAATAATTTCAAGTGTGCTAACTGAAAGATAACCCAAGCTATCATGTGTAGAAATCTCAAGTCCAGATCTCAAACTTGAGATTTTGCCCAAAATCACCTTAATCCCCAAAATCTGCAATCCACCTCACACAATCTCTCCAATTCCTCTCATGTGTACAAGATGTACAAAATCACCTCAAAGACATCATAATGAACTACAGGGTATACAAATGGATCTTGGTTCTCTAACATAAGTTCAGCCCTCTCCTCTCCTAATGTTCTCTCCAAGTGAGCTCTCATAGCCTCCTTCTGCCTAATGTAGAATTGGACGCGGAACATTATCTTGCCTTCTAGAGAGGTCCCGGCAACGGAACCAAAAATGTGAGCCGGCCTGTCTCTCACTCAGGATGAACCTCTGATGGCTATTATGGTAGCGCACCATGGACTAAGAAGGCAAGGAACCCCAACTCCATCATACTCCTCCAAGGCTAACACTCCAAGACTCAAGACATTGCTCACTAGAGAACTCAATGAAAGAGAGATAGTTGCAAATGAAAGGATGATGAGTACCTCCTCACTCCTTGTTTATATACTTGTGAAATAGTTACGTACCAAAGTTACTAATTACCGTAGTAACTCAAGTTACTAGACTAAAAGTCAAGTAAAGTCAAAAAGTAGAAAGGAATATCCATTCACATGGGCATATTCCCCTTATCTTGACCCAACCACTAAAGCAAGGATTCCTTCACATGGGCTATCCTTGGACTAAAGAAGAATCCAAAACAAAAAGGCTTGCGGGCCCAAGAGTTCTCAACTCTTTCCCCAAAGCCAAACACCTAGGAATAATACCAAGTCAACACACTAAAATCCAAAATAGTGGTGCTCATCTTTCCTACTTCCTCTAAAGTAAGGTCCCATCTATCTTAGCTATGACTAACTTTAGCTAACCATGACTAATATAGAACCATCCTTTATCTCTATATAAATAATATCTCTTAAGTACTTGTAATACCAAGCTAAATATCACAATACCACACACATGCACAAGTGGGTGTTACAGACCAATACCGATGGAATTGGGCAACCTTCGATTCTGGGATCGAGGAGCACGGCCGCGTCAAGGGGAGCGGGGACGGGTAAAAGAACGAAGAGATGGAGTCCCAAGAGGAGAAGGGACTTGAGGAGAACAACACCGTTGTTCCAATTGTGGTCGTATTGGGCACATATCTACCAATTGTCGCACTCGTTTCCCTAGAGGCCCTCGGCCTTTGTACAAGCGATCTTTGAACAACATGGAGAGGCACATTGAAGAGGAGGAGGTGGAAACCACTTTGGAAAACAAAGATCGCCAATAAATGTACCTCGCAGCCTTACTGGCTCAATAAGGAAGCAGAGAAGCGAGGGAAGGAAGAAGAATAATGCGCAAAGATCCAGAAAGGCAACCTCACAATTGATTGTCGTGAATGGAATCCTAGAAGGTAATCAAGTGAGAGTATTAATAGATCCGGGAGAAACAGAGAATTTCTTGTCTTGCTTTGTTGCAATAAGATTGGGAATGGATCTAGAGAGAGATGGAAGTGAAGAAGTAGAGTTACCAAATGGGCAAACAGAGAGGATTGAATCATTACCTAGATGGGTAACCCTCTCTGTAGGAGAATATCAGGAAGCAATTGAGTGGCGAAAGATATAATTAGCCCGTTATGATGCAATTTTAGGCATGCCATGGATGGAGCAGTACAACCCAATGGTGGATTGGAGGAAGAAAGTAGTGAGAACCCACCAATGGTCAATCATTGGGGTCAAAGAAAAATCACATAGGCAAAAACTGCCTCTATATGTCGTAGGGACGACAACTGTCTGTAAGACCGATACGACAACTGTCTGTAAGACCGATAGATGTTTTATGGGTCTAATAAGAGAAGTCCAGAGTGCACAACTCGCTGGACAAATTCTTGAGAAATTGAAGGATGTGGTGGATGAGTTTCAAGATGTCTTTCCCAATGATCTACCCCCAGGATTACCACCTAAAAGGCGAGTAGATAACAAAATAGAGACACTCCCAGGGAAGACACCTCCTTGTAAGGCCCCATATCGCCTATCACCTCATGAGTTGGAGGAGTGTAAGACTCAAATTGAGGAGATGCTACAAAAAGGGTTCATCCAACCTAGCGTATCACCATATGGGGCCCTTGTCTTGTTTGTGAAGAAGAAGGATGGTACAATACGCATGTGCATTGACTATCGGGGTCTCAATCAACAAACAGTGAAGAACAAATACTCCTTACCTCGCATGGATGACCTGTTTGACCAACTCCATGGAGCAAGATACTTCACCAAACTGGACTTGCGGAGCGGTTATAATGAAATCCAAATTGCGGAGGAGGATGTGTACAAAACTACCTTTCAAACCAGGTATGGCCACTTTGAGTATCTTGTGATACCTTTTGGCCTCACCAATGCGCCTGCCACTTTCATGAGCCTAATGAATGACATATTTTGTCCATACTTGGATAAGTCTGTTATCGTCTTCTTGGATGATATCTTAGTATATAGTAGCACGATGACAAAACACAAACAACATCTACAAGAGGTCCTCCAGATTCTAAGACAGAATCAGTTATATGCCAAAATCTCAAAGTATGAGTTTGGCACGTCTGAAGTAGACTACTTAGGGCATAGAGTAAGTGCAGAGAGCATTCAAGTATTGATAGATAAAATAGAGGTCATTCAAAAATGGAGTGCCCCAAAAGATCAGACTCAACTTAAGAGCTTCTTGGGGTTGACGGGATTCTATCGTAGATTTGTCAAGGACTTCTCCAAGGTTGCACAACCTTTAACGGCACTACTTGGCAAGGGGAAGAAGTGGACATGGGGAACCACACAAGAGTTGGCCTTTCAAGAATTGAAGGCCGCCTTGCTACATGCACCAATCTTGAAGTGGTATGACCCAAAACGTCCAATCAAGTTGGCTACAGATGCATTAGGCGTAGCAATAGGAGCAGTCCTACAACAAGAGTGGCATGACGGATGGCATCCAATTGCATATTTCTCTCGAAAGTTGTTACCGGCAGAGCACAACTACCACACCACAGAACCAGAAGAGCTGGCCATCGTTCTAGCAACCAAGCATTGGAAGCACTACTTGGGCAAGAAGGCATTTGTAGTAGAGACAAACCACAAACCTCTAGTCTACCTCGAGACGCAGAAGGATCTATTTCGTCGCCAAATTCGGTGGGCAGAGTGGCGACAACGCTTCAACATGACAATCACCTACGTGGAAGGTAAGAAACAACTGGCAGATACATTCACCCGTATGCCAATGGCCAACAACTTGGTGGCAAAGGTTAAGATTAACCCTGAATTTTGGCAAGAGATTCTAGCTGCTACAAAAACTGATCCACAGATTGTAGAAGCGCAATTGTCCAAAGGTGTCACCAGCACCCAAGGACTCACCTTTTGGGATGGTAGATTATGGATCCCAAATGTCCCAGACTTACGCACCACCATTCTAGCGGAATGTCATGATTTGGCCATTGCAGCTCATGTCGGAGTAGACAAGACCTTGGATGCAGTCAAGCACCATTACTATTGGCCCAAGATGAGCAACGACGTGATGGACTATGTGCGTAGCTGCCTACTTTGTCAATAGAACAAAGCTTCTAATCAAGCTCCTGCAGGGCTCCTTCAACCTCTCTCCACTCTTACCCAATGTTGGGAACAAGTGAGTATGGATCTCGTCTGCGAATTACCCAAGACCACCTCAGGGTTTGACTCCATTGTGGTCTTTGTGGACCGGCTCAACAAAATGATTCATGTATGCCCTACCACCAAGGAGGTGACCGCTCCACAACTAGCTCAACTATACTTAGATGCAGTCTTTGCTCACCATGGCTTGTCTAGAGTACTCATCACCGATAGAGGGACCCAATTCACCAAATTTTTTTGGCGAACACTCTTTGGTTTCTTCAAAACCAAGTTGGCCATGTCTACAGCTTACCACCCACAAACAAATGGCCAAACAGAGCAGGCTAATCGCACGATTGAAGACATGTTATGCGGCTTCACCTTAGAAGAGCAAGAGAGGTGGGACACCCTACTACCGTTGGTGGAATTTGCTTACAACAATTCAGAGAATGCATCCACCCAGGTCACTCCGTTCTTCCTCATGTATGGTGAGAATCCCTTCACACCTTCTAGCTTGATGAAGATCAGTCCAATGGCTATCAAGGTCGATGCAGTCAACACATTTGTTTCTAGAATCCAACAAGATGTGGAGAGCGCCAAGCACAGGTTATAGATTGCACAAAATCAACAAAAGCAGTATGCTGATGCACACCGTTGGCACATGGAGTTCAATCTTGGGGATCAAGTGTGGCTATCGACAACCAACTTCACATTAGTTGGATCTCGTAAGCTCAGACCTCGTTTTATTAGGCCTTTCTCAATTCTTCGTTGCATCGGCGCTGTGACCTATCACCTTGAGCTACCACCACACATGAAGATCCATCCAGTGTTCCATGTCTCCCTACTATGCAGATATGCTCCCCAATCAGACCAAGGTCCTTCCACACAGGACATTCGACCTTGTCCAACACTCATTGATGGCACAGAGGAATATGAAGTGGAGCGGATTCTCCAAAAATGCATGCGTGGTACTCGCCATCCACGGGTGGAATATCTAGTACAATGGAAATGTTACCCCCTCTATGAAGCAACCTGGGAACTTGCTGCCAATTTGGCACATGCACCGGTGTTGGTACAAGCATTTGAGCAACAATTGCGCAACGAGGACGTTGCGTCTTAAAAGGAGGGAGGTCTGTAATACCAAAGGTTAGCCATATGATCTAGATGTGAAATTCGGTTTGGTAACTTCTAGAATGATGTGATACATGATGGTCAAATTAGATTAGATAGAAGTATCACCAAAAGAGTACTTCTACTAATAGGGCAGAAACCAAAATAGACTTGAGAACCTTAGAACCAATAGCTAGACATATGATTTAAAGGTGAGAATTGGTTTCGTAACATCTGGAAGGATGTTACACATGATGGACTAAACAGATCAGAAAGAAGTATCACCAAAAGGGGACTTCTACTAATAGAGTAGGGACCAAAATATGTCTGAAATCTTTGAAGGCAATTTCGGAGGCCTAAACGGATGAATTAGGCCTCAAAAATGTGCGGATCCCTCCCCCTCAAGGAATGAAAGGCAACCCTAAACTCCTCCCTGCTTTGCCTCGTCAAGAGCTTTCCAACGGTACCTTACTCATGTGATTCCAGGATTCCTACAGGAAGATTCCCTAAAAGATTCCCTTTGGTCAAAGCTTGTTTGACCAACCAGATAGGACCTAGACCAGACATGTCACCCATCCAAGTTAGTAATCCAAGGGTGGAGCTTGCTGACATGTCACCTATCTGTGTCTCTAATCCTATGGTGGAGCTTCCTTGGAGGAGATCCTCTTTGTCTATATAATAAAGAGAAGTTGCTCCCTTGGGGCATCGAATGTTTGAGTGTACAATCTGTGTTTTCTCTCTCCTCTTGTCCTTGGAGTATTACAATAGGCCATAGCGCCGATGTGACAAAGAATCGAGAAAGGCTCAATAAAATGAGGTCTGAGCTTACGAGGTCCAACTAATGTGAGGTTGGTTGTCGATAGCCACACTTGATCCCCAACATTGAACTTCATGTGCCGACAGTGTGCATCAGCATACTGCTTCTATCGATTTTGCGCAATCTGTAATTTGTGCTTGGCGCTCTCCACATCTTGTTGGATTCTAGAAACAAATGTGTTGACTGCATCGACCTTGATAGCCATTGGACGGATCTTCATCAAGCTAGAAGGTGTGAAAGGATGCTCACCATACATGAGGAAGAACGGAGTGACCTGGGTGGATGCATTCTCTGAATTGTTGTAAGCAAATTCCACCAACGGGAGTAGGGTGTCCCACCTCTCTTGCTCTTCTAAGGTGAAGTTGTGTAACATGTCTTCAATCGTGCGATTAGCCCGCTCTGTTTGGCCATCTATTTGTGGGTGGTAAGTTGTGGACATGGCCAACTTGGTTTTGAAGAAACCAAAGAGTGGTTGCCAAAACAAATTGGTGAATTGGGTGCCTCTATCGGTGATGAGTACTCTAGACAAGCCATGGTGAGCAAAGACTGCATCTAAGTATAATTGAGCTAGTTGTGGAGCGGTCACCTCCTTGGTGGTAGGGCATACATGAATCATTTTGTTGAGCCGGTCCACAAAGACCACAATGGAGTCAAACCCTGAGGTGGTCTTGGGTAATTCACAGATGAGATCCATACTCACTTGTTCCCAACGTTGGGTAGGAGTGGGGAGAGGTTGAAGGAGCCCTGCAAGAGCTTGATTAGAAGCTTTGTTCTGTTGACAAAGTAGGCAGCTATGCACATAGTCCATCACATCGTTGCTCATCTTGGGCCAATAGTAATGGTGCTTGACTGTGTCCAAGGTCTTGTCCACTCCGACATGAGCTGCAATGGCCGAATCAAGACATTCTGCTAGAATGGTGGTGCGTAATTTTGGGACATTTGGGATCCATAATCTGCCATCCCGAAAAGTGAGTCCTTGGGTGTTGGTGACACCTTTGGATGGTTGTGCTTCTACAATCTGTGGATCAGTTTTTGTAGCAGCCAAAATCTCTTACTAGAATTCAGGCTTAATCTTAACCTCTGCCACCAAGTTCTTGGCCATTGGCATGCGGGTGAATGCATCTGCAAGTTGCTTCTTACCTTCAACGTAGGTGATTGTCATGTTGAAGCATTGTCGCCACTCTGCCCACCAAATTTGGCAACAAGATAGATCCTTCTGCGTCTTGAGGTAGACTAGAGGTTTGTGGTCTGTCTCTATTATAAATGCCTTCTTGCCTAGGTAGTGCTTCCAATGCTTGGTTGCTAGAACAATGGCCAGCTCTTCTTGTTCTATGGTGTGGTAGTTGCGTTTTGCCGGTAACAACTTTCAAGAGAAATATGCAATTGGATGCCATCCATCATGCCACTCTTGTTGTAGGACTGCTCCTATTGCTATGCCTGATGCATCTGTAGCCAAATTGATTGGACGTTTTGGGTCATACCACTTCAAGATTGGTACATGTAGCAAGGTGGCCTTCAATTCTTGAAAGGCCAACTCTTGTGTAGTTCCCCATGTCCACTTCTTCCCCTTGCCAAGTAGTGCCGTTAAAGGCTATGCAACCTTAGAGAAGTCCTTGACAAATCTAGAATAGAATCCCGTCAACCCCAAGAAGCTCTTAAGTTGAGTCTGATCTTCTAGGGCACTCCGTTTTTGAATGACCTCTATTTTATCTTTCAATACTTGAATGCCCTCTGCACTTACTCTATGCCCCAAGTAGTCTACTTCAAACTTGCCAAACTCACACTTTGAGATTTTGGCGTACAATTAATTCTGTCTTAGAATCTGGAGAACCTCTTGTAGATGTTGTTTGTGTTCTGTCATTGTGCTACTGTATACTAAGATATCATCCAGGAAAACGATAACAGACTTATCCAAGTATGGAAAAATCATGTCATTCATTAGACTCATGAAAGTGGCAGGTGCATTGGTGAGGCCAGAAGGCATCACAAGATACTCAAAGTGGCCATACTTGGTTTGAAAGGCAGTTTTGTACACATCCTCCTCTGCAATTTGGATTTGATTGTAATTGCTCTGCAAGTCCAGTTTGGTGAATTATCTCGCTCCATGGAGTTGATCAAACAGGTCATCCATGCTAGGTAAGGGGTATTTGTTCTTCACAGTTTGCTGATTGAGACCCTGATAGTCAATGCACATGCGCATTGTACCATCCTTCTTCTTGACAAACAAGACAAGGGCCCCATATGGTGATATGCTAGGTCGGATGAACCCTTTCTGTAGCATCTCCACAATTTGAGTCTTACACTCCTCCAACTCATGAGGTGATAGGCGATATGGGGCCTTACAAGGAGGCATCTTCCCTGGAAGTGTCTCTATTTTGTGATCTACTCAATTTTTTGGTGGTAATCCTGAGGGTAGATCATCGGGAAAGACATCTTGAAACTCATCCACCACATCCTTCAATTTCTCCGGAATTTGTCCATCGAGTTGTGCACTCTAGACTTAGACCCATAAAAAATCTATCGGTCTTACGAACAGTTGCTGTCCCTATGACATATAGAGGCGGTTTCTACCTGTGTGATTTTTCTTTAACCCCAATGATTGACCATTGGTGGGTTCTCACTACTTTCTTCCTCCAATCCACCATAGGGTTGTATTGCTCCATCCATGGCATGCCTAAAATTGCATCATAACGAGCTAATTGTATCACTTGCCACTCAATTGCTTTCTGATATTCTCCTACAGAGAGGGGTTACCCGTCTAGGTAATGATTCAATTCTCTCTGTTTGCCCATTTGGTAACTCTACTTCTTCACTTCCATCTCTCTCTAGATCCATTCCCAATCTTATTGCAACAAAGCAAGACCAGAAATTCTCTGTTGCTCCCGGATCTATTAATACTCTCACTTGATTACATTCTAGGATTCCATTCACGACAATCAATTGTGAGGTTGCCTTTTGGGATCTTTGCCCATTATTCTTCTTCCTTCCCTCGCTTCTCTGCTTCCTTATTGAGCCAGTAAGGCCACGAGGTACATTTACTGGCAATTGTTGTTTTCCAAAGTGGTTTCCACCTCCTCCTCTTCAATATGCCTCTCCATGTTGTTCAAAGATTGCCTGAACGAAGGCCGAGGGCTTCTAGGGGAACGAGTGCGACAGTTGGTAGATATGTGCCCAATACGGCCACAATTATAACAACGGCGTTGTTCTCGTCGAGTCCCTTCTCCTCATGGGACTCCATCTCTTTGTTCTTCTACCCGTCCCTGCTCCCCTTGAAGCGGTCGTGCTCCTTGATCTCGGAATCAAAGGTTGCCCAATTCCATCGGTACTGGTCCACCCATGTGAGGCATTTCTGCTTGATAATGTTGAGGTAGAGCTACTCCTTCATCTCCACCTAATGCTCCTACTATTCTTTGCGCACAAGCAATGGCTTCAAATACCGTGTAAGGATTTTGCACCATGACTTCTTGGCGAATCCGCTCTTTCAACCCTCGTTTGAAATTGTCGAGACCCTCTGCTGGACTCATGTCGGTAATTGTAACTTGTAGATCCAAAAATGCATCCACATACTCTTGTACGCTATTCTTTTGTATCAATTCCCATAGTCAGGTTCCAACCATTTGCACAGAATCCACCGATTGGAAATTCTTCAGTAGTCCTTCTTGCATTGCTATCCATGTGACCTCCCTTCTCTCTGCCAGCATGGATCATTCCCAAGCATCATACCATGTGAGGGCTTTATCGGTCAAGTACCCACATGCAAACACGCCTGCAACATGCTCTGTGATCTCTATTGAGAACAATCGGAAATATCGATTCATTCTCGAGATCCAGTTTTCCACTACTTCCATCGAACGCTGCCCCTTGTAAGGCTCAATGTTGTAGGTCTTCTTCATCCGGAGTAGCAATGTGGCTTCATCGTTGATAGGGTTTGTAGGCACGAATGCCTCTCCAAGTACTTCAGTCGTAGGTACTGGGTTTTGAGATGGCTCTTCTTCTTGCATGGCTTGATCGTTCCTGAGGATCTACACTTGACTTTGTAATGTCTCCATGGTCATCTTAATCTCTCAAAATTCATTCAACATCCCTTGCATTCCTTGCACCAACTCTTGCAATTGCGGATCCATGGTTCTTGCAACACTCAATTGCTAATGTCTACTTCAATACAGAGTCAATATAATCACTCTGGAAGGTGCATGAACTATCGGAACTACCATTGGGACCTCAAAAGCTATCACTCGTTGATAATACTCCTCACCAAAATTCCTAACCACAAAATCTCTAAACATCACTTTTGGCCTCACTACATAACGGATTTCTACTTGAGTGTTGAAAGGAAGAGGATTTAGGACATTCATATCCATTTTATCATAATAGAATGTAGATTTTCAAATCCTACTCTCTGTCATATATCATCACAGGTAGAATCACTGGGTTTGGTGAGTTCATCACTCTATCCATGAATTCTGCGCCAAAGTGATAAACTAGCGATACCCTCATCTGCTCACATTGGATATACATAACTTTGATGTGGAATGGGTTTGAGAATGGAAAGCTAGGTGTGGGAAATTGGCCTCCCGGCGCATCCATCCCATCCGCTCTCTAAAGTCCTTCCTAAGTCTAGCAACTACTCTATGTTCTCCACCTCAAATTACTCAGTTTCAGTAGTTTGTGCTATTCCAAGAAGAGTGATCCACTCTCTTGGACTAAAACACTCGCTTTGATACCATCGTAATACTCCAAGGACAAGAGAAGAGAGAAAACACAGATTGCACACTCAAACAATCGATGCCCCCAAGGAAGCACCTTCTCTTTATTATATAGACAAAGAGGATCTCCGCCAAGGAAGCTCCACCATAGGATTAGGGACACAGATAGGTGACATGTCAGCAAGCTCCACCCTTGGATTACCTACTTGGATGGGTGACATGTCTGGTCTAGGTCCTATCTGGTTGGTCAAACAAGCTTTGACCGAAGGGGATTTTTTAGGGAATCTTCTTGTAGGAATCTCATAATCATATGAGTAAGGTACCGTTAGAAAGCTCTTGACAAGACAAAGCAGGGGGGCAGAGAAGTCCAGCCTTTCCTTCATTGGGAGGTAATTTTTGAGGCCTAATTCATCCGTTTAGACCTCCAAAATTGCCTTCAAAGATTTCAGGCATATTTTGATTCCTACTCTATTAGTAGAAGTCCCCTTTTGGTGATATCTCTTTCTGATCTATTTAGGCCATCATGTGTAACATCCTTCCAGATGTTACCAAACCAATTCTCACCTTTAAATCATATGTCTAGCTATTGGTTCTAAGGTTCTCAAGTCTATTTTGGTTTCTGCCCTATTAGTAGAAGTACTCTTTTGGTGATATTTCTATCTGATCTATTTTGACCATCATGTATAACATCATTCTAGATGTTACCAAACCAAATTTCACATCTAGATCATATAGCTAGCTCTTGGTATTACACAAGTAAGCGGCTTCTAAAAGGATCTTTGCTTCTTGTGAAACTTCTTGGTTAACTTGGCTTGCAGTCCAAGAAAATGGCTCAAGGAAGCTTCTCAAGAGCCTTGTATGCTCTCTATAAACATGAGAGCCAAAGCTCATGCTAGGCATTTGGAGTTTCCCACACTCAATTATCCCAATGTGATCATCATTCTACTATTTCTCTCCTTAATCTTGGTCTTTTACAATCACCAAGAATAAAATCAGATGCACTCTCTTAACTAAAGTTATGTAGGTACAAATATGAGTCTAGCAATCTTTGTGGTAACAAGTGAGGATGGTATACGACCCATTTGTTGGCAAGGAGTCTTGGGGGCATAGTGCACAAAATTAGAAGTTGAGCTTGGCTCATAATTAGAGCTTTGCAATTGTAAATCCCTAGACCTCCAAAGGCCTCTCTAAATCTATTCCATTTTACCAAATCCAACCCTAACTCAAGCAACCTCCAAATCAAGTCAATCCTCTACCAATCTAATAGATCTCCAATTCTTCCACCAAATTTGGACATCCAAATCAATGTAATCTCTACAATTCAAGGCATGAGGAACTCCAAATCCTTAATTCAAGGGGAAAGTTTCTAGATCCGACCCCAATTTTGCATCACCCAACCTTCAATTTCACCTTCTTACTCCGAAATTGACTCCTTAATTAACAAAATTGAACACCTACTCTTCAATTTGATCTTAATTTCACAAAAATTGTGCATCACTTTAGCACATTGTTTACCCAATAGTCAAAATTTATAGCAATTTTCATAACACTTTTGCACACAATCTACTCAAATAGAATCAAAATCAAAGGATAATGATCAAAGGTACCATTGATCTCATAGGCCTAAAAATATCACCAACATTTGTACTTCTTGCATCTTATTCTCCCTTGACTCACTTTTCGAATGTAATCAATTTAGTCACACACTCAACTTGGATAAGAAACTCAACTCCAAACTCAATATTCTACCACCAACGGGCTTTGATTGCAATATCAAGCCACACATACCCTAGCTAAGTGATTCTAAGTGATGCTTGTTAGCTATCCATCATAATCAAGATCTCAAAGGCTCAACATCAAAGAAGTGAGCTATTTGGAGTTGCACTTTAAAAGTATAACCCTTTAGAACAGCCAAGAATCTAGCCCTAATAGTACATTTGATCACTCAACTTACAATGAAAATGTTATAACTGATAATGCAAAAAAGTGTAACTAATGGTAGCTGTAACAATGTGATCCATAGCCCACACATAAAATTTAGTCTCCGTTAAATAATCTCTAAGCAACTATTGGTATAGCTATGATTGCCAATGCAAACATTCCAATATCCAAACAAACTAGCTTTGGTATTACTAATATCATGACATGAAGACTCAATTGGAATTTTTATCAAAACACTCATAAATTTGGAATAATCAGACTTGCTCAACCTAGATGAGTTACCATCTACCTTCCAAAGAATTCCATAATTAGAAACATTGATACTTGTAAAATAACAACACGTCACTCTGATCCACTCTCCTGCAACATGAAAATTGAGAAAGTTAGATGTATCTATAGCCTCTTCATGGATTGCCAATGTAAAAACCTATAGTGAGCTTTCATGACCAATAACCATTTAGATAACTATGTTTGAGAGTCTATGCACATTGCTAATTACTTTTGCAACCTCTAAGACTTCAATATCCAATATATCCAAAAGTCCATTTACTCAATAGTTTAGTGGATCCTTGCATATCAACCTATGCATGAGATCATATCACTATCTATACCTTTAGGCTCAAGGAAAATAATGAATCTTGAATTCTCTTTGATTGCAAAGGCATTCTATAGACAATTGCTCACAAGTTTGAGCTCCTTCAAGATCAAAGCTAGAAGAGCCATGGTCAGATTTTAGATGTGAATGAGTTACTTACAAGAGTTACACTTTACAAGTTGCACTCATTATGGATTCCTATCACTTAGGTGTTCTTACTCCATTAATTGCTTACAATTGTTCAATTCATATTGAAGGAGCTTTATGTAATTTTCTATGATCTGAATGGTCTACAAACTTTTGCTCTTATTCTTCATATATGTTACTTTCTCTAAACTTAACACTTCTATGGTTTCTTTCTTTTACAATGTGTATGTCGTACTCCATAACTTCACCGAGCCTCTTTGGAATTGGTCTCTAACGTTCTTTGCATGAGTATTTTTCTTCAATTTTTTCTTTATCCTATTCATTTAGTTTGTGTACATTTCAAATGTAGCAAATAGATTCATGGATCTTATTTCCTTACTTCTTACTCACTCACTAAGTACTAGAATTATAGTATGGGTTAAAAAGCTATCTCTCTGAATGGTGGGTTCAGATGGCTTGGCAAGATCACCTTAGAAACATGTATTGCTTAACTTCATATTTAGCTCAAGCATGGGTTAAAGTAATCTTACTTGTAATTCTTTTGGATATGTGGAGCATGTTGTGCAATGTAATGAACTTCACATTATCTTTGTTGATTGTGTCATATATCTATCTACATACTTACATCATTACATCCAATATTCATCTTATTGCATGACTAATGTCCCCAATGGGACACTTAAGATGCTCCTCTCCACCATTCCAAGATATCATCTAATAAACTTTATGTTGATGATAGTTTTTTCCATTTTGGTATGAGTAGGATCAATGGAAGTTGAAACCAAAAGTAATATGAATTTTTTGATATGTTAGCATTAAACAATTAGGAACACATTATAAGCTTCATCTTAGGTTTCCCCTCCATACTAAGCAAGTAATTTATAGAAGGACCATGTTTGTCATATACAATATCTCTAAATTTTTTATGCCACAAAAGAAGTGCATACATTTTTAACCATCTTGTTGTTTGATCTTCTCCTTTACTCTCATCCATTGCAATCCTTTGCAACACATTTCACTTCTCTCGATCATCTTGCTATTTTCATGGAGTTTATTCATAAGTTATAATAACAAGAATGCATGGGTGTTTATGCTCCAACATGCATTGTATGTCACTGGACTTGTCATTATTCTATGTTCTATGTTACCCCATGTAACTATGGTGCTTCTATTCCTTCAAAATTTTCTTTTGGTGATCAAATCATGCTTAAGTGCTAGAGAAAGACCATGGAGATCAATGAATACTGAGGGAATTTCCCCAAAAAGAGGTGGAACTCTTAGGATGTCATAAAAGTCAAGATATGTAACACTCAAAAGTCGCAAGTGCTTGCAAGAGGATAAGCACTTAGAGAGATATATGATAATCTAGAGTGCTTGTAGGAAGATAAGCACTCAAAGGGATGTTGATTATCCCAAGAGCTTGTTGGAGAATTATTAATCAGAGTGCTTATAGGTCAAGTTCTTACAAGCCCAAGTGCCAAGTACCCCATTTGCACTTGTACCCAAGTGCTACCACAATTTGAACGTACCGCCAGCTTAGTTTGGAATGGCCACCAAGGGCCATTATAGTTAAGATAACCAGTAGCACTCAATGGGTGAGCTTGGCACATGGGAAGAGACTAATGGATCATCTTCTGTATATAAGAAAGTGACACCTAAGAACAAAGGACATGCAAATGCCTTTGAATGTGTGGATGGCAAGTGCACACTTGCTCCTTAGCTGCAAAATGGTTGAAGAATGACCATGGATCATGGCTATAAATTGATGATTTTGGCCAACTATAATACCAAGGGCTAGCCATATGATCTAGATGGAAATTTGCTTTGGTAACATCTAGAATGATGTTACACATGATAGTCAAAATAGATCATATAGAAGTATCTCCAAAAGAGTACATCTACCAATAGGGCAAAAACCAAAATAGACTTGAAAACCTTAGAACCAATAGTTAGACATATGATTTAAAGATGAGAATTGGTTTGGTAACATCTGGAAGGATGTTACACATGCTGGACTAAATAAATCAGAAAGAGGTATTACCAAAAGGGGACTTCTACTAATAGAGTAGGAACCAAAATATGCCTGAAATCTTTGAAGGCAATTTTGGAGATCTAAACGGATGAATTAGGCATTGAAAATGTGCAGTTTCTCCCTCCTCCCAACAGAGGTGAGGTTGACCTTCCCTCCCCCCCCCTTGGTTTGTCTTGTCTAGAGCTTTTCAACGGTACCTCACCCATGTGATTCTGAGATTCCCTAAATAATTCACTCCGGTCAAAGCTTGTTTGACCAACCAGATAGGACCAGGACCAACATGTCACCCATCCAAGTAAGTAATCCAAGGGTGGAGCTTGCTGACATGTCACCTATCTATGGATTTAATCCTATGGTGGAGCTTCTTTGGAGGAGATCCTCTTTTGTCAGCAAGCTCCACCCTTACTTACTTGGATGGGTGACATGTCTGGTCTAGGTCCTATCTGGTTGGTCAAACAAGCTTTGACCAAAGGGAATCTTTTAGGGAATCTTCCTGTAGAATCTCAGAATCACGTGAGTAAGGTACCCTTGGAAAGCTCTTGACGAGACAAAGCAGGGGGGAGAGAATTCCAGCCTCTCCTTCATTTGGGGGGGGGGGATCTGCACATTTTCGAGGCCTAATTTATCCGTTTAGGCCTCCAAAATTGCCTTCAAAGATTTCAGGCATATTTCGGTTCCTACTCTATTAGTAGAAGTCCCCTTTTGGTGATACCTCTTTCTGATCTGTTTAGGCCATCATGTGTAACATCCTTCCAGATGTTACCAAACCAATTCTCACCTTTAAATCATATGTCTAGCTATTGGTTCTAAGGTTCTCAAGTCTATTTTGGTTTCTGCCCTATTAGTAGAAGTACTCTTTTGGTGATACTTCTATCTGATCTATTTTGACCATCATGTATAACATCATTCTAGATGTTACCAAACCAAATTTCACATCTAGATCATATGGCTAGCTCTTGGTATTACACAAATCCTCTCAAGTGAGCAAGATGTACAAAATCACCTCAAAAATATCATAACGAACTACATGATATACAAATAGGTCCAAATTCTCTTACATAAAGTCAGCACTCTCCTTCCCTAAAGTTCTCTCCAATTGAGCTTTCATAACCTCCTTTAGTCTGATATAAAATTGTACACGGAACATTATCTTGCCTTCTAGAAAGGTCTCGGTAACAAAACCAAAAATGTGAGCCGGCCTATCTCTCACTCAGGATGAACCTCTGATCGCTATTGTGGTAGCGCACCATGGACTAAGAAAGCAAGGAACCCCAATTCCATCATACTACTCCACAACTAACACTCCAAGACTCAAGACATTGCTCACTAGAGAACTCAATGAAAGAGAGATCATTGCAAATGAAAGGATGTTGAGTACTTCCTCACCCCTTGTTTATATACTTGTGAAATAGTTATGCACCAAAGTTACTAATTACTGGAGTAACTCAAGTTACTAGGCTAAAAGTCAAGTAACATCAAAAAGTATAAAGGAATATCCATCTACATGGCCATATTCCACTAAGCATATGATCTTATCTTGACCCAACCACTAAGTCAAGGATTCCTTCACATGGGCTATCCTTGGACTATCAAAGAATCCAAAACAAAAAGGCTTGCAGGCCCAAGAGTTCTCACCTCTTTCCTCAAAGCCAAACACCTATGAACACCTTGAGTTATTGCCAAGGAGTACTCCAATGATTGACCAATCTATCGGCTCTCACCAAAGGAGTTGGAGGAGTTGCAAACAACACTTACAGAGTTGTTCGAGAAGGACTTCATACGACATAATACCTCTCCTTGGGGAGCACCAATATTATTTTTTCCAAAGAAGGATGAAGGACTTCATTTCTGTATTGATTACCGCGGGTTCAATAAGCAAACAATGAAAAATGCATATTACTTGCCTCGGATCTATGACTTGCTTGATGAATTGAGTGGAGCATAATACTTCTCCAAGTTGGATCTTTGCAATGGCTATTGGTGAATCCCCGTTGATAGGGAAGATGTGCAAAAGACTGCCTTTCATACAATGTATGGACATTTCATGTAGAGAGTTCTACCTTTTGGGCTCACTAATGCTCCAGTAGTCTTCATAGATTAGATGCATCTAGTGGCAGATGGACTATTGGATTGATATGTGGTGATGTTCTTGGGTGATATCTTAATCTATATCAAGACAAAGGCAAAACATGTGAATCACATGCAAGAAGTCCTAAGATGACTACGACAATGGAAATTTAATTACAAGAAATCAAAGTGTACCTTTTGGTAGAAGGAAGTTACCTTCTTGGGTCACAAGATCTCATCGAAGGAGGTCAAGATGGAAGGGGAGATGTCGTGCATATATACATTGCTACACAACATACATCGCTGTCAACATCATACACTATAGAAGCACAACTCACACATAAGTCATACATAGACTCTAAAATGCCACAATAATCAGATTGCTTAACACTCTCAACTCAACTCAACTCAGATCAGTACTTGATCTATCACTCTATAAACTGCCAACAACTAGGCACTAATTACAGTCAAGCCACACCCACTCAAGCATAGAGAATCCAAGTGACGCTCGCCGGCCTTTGTCCACCATAGCCAGGAACTCGAAGGCTCAACATCAGAGAAGTGAGCACTCTGGAGCTCACTTTGAAACTATACCCCCTGGACTCGAGCTAGCACTAAAACCCTAACGGTCCCGCTGATGGCACACTCGACGGTGCAAATGGTGCAAAGTGATGGTGGGCCCCACCGTGAGGTCAGTACCCCGAACACGAAATCTAACCGTCGGAAAGTAGTCTTTGAGAAACTGCTAGAATAACTCTAACTACTATCACTGGAACTCCAGTGTCCAAGCATCTAGATGCGGAACTACAAATTGTGTGATAGTTGTCGTGCGTATATACATCGCTACACAACATACATCGTTGTCAACATCATACACTATAAAAGCACAACTCACACATAAGTCATACATAGACTCTAAAGTGCCACAATCGCCCCCCCTAGCTGGCAGTTAGGTCCCTCTAACTCCAAATAGCCATCTACTCTAAGTATATGGTATACCCTCTAATGGGCAAAGATCAGGAGGCCGGGTGCTATAGAGCCCCATCGTTAGTTGCCTGTCTACAATCTATACCATATAAAGAATGAACTAGCTATAGGTCAAGTACATCTAGGACATAACCACTGTCCCTGAGGATTCACCGTGAGGAGAGGAGTCATACATGCCATATGCTATCCTCTTGAACAGCTATCACACACTAACATAGTAGCAGCTCCACCAAAAGAGCCAAATAACATACACCTCAAGCCTGCACGTACAAGTGCCAAGCTTGGGTCCATAGTACCATCAATGTTTGGAAGGTGGCATGGCGCACAATTGCGCACATGATCCTTCCAAACAACACCATCACGTCCTTCTAACACAAGGATTCTAGATGGCAAAACCTCGCGCTCTCTCAAGATAGTGCGGCCGGTAGAAACATCAAGTGTCATCGGTGTTGTCTGCTGTAGATATACATAGTCGCTTGGATGAAATTGACGGATCAAGGGTCTATAACCTCCTCCTCGAATGGTAGCATAGCGTAAAGTATCTCTATGCTGAGCAATTGTCAAGTTCTCAAAGGTCATTGGCATCACTCTCCGAAAGATCTCTGCCCGTTGAGAACATGCGCTCATCCATACATCGGGGTCATCCAAGTCCAAAACTACAGTAGCATCTCGACGAATGGCTGCAAGTAAATCTAGATCTCGTCCATAGAGTAGAAAGTATGGAGAGAAGGATGCTAAGGAGGCTTGCCAACTGAACCGATAGCCCATGGCCAACCAAGGTAACTGGAGATCCCAATCTCCCAAGTGGCCTCTCTGCAAACCATACTTTTGCAATCCTCTCTTCACCGTCTGAACCACTCTCTCTGCTAAGCCATCTGCCTCAGGGTGATCTCGGGATGTAGTACGATGATCAATCAAAGCCTTGTCACACAAGACTTGAAACTCCCCCAAGAACTCTGTACCCTGATCAGTCAAAACCTCAGCTGGTGCACCAAAATGACTAAGAACTCGATCCAAGAACGAGTAAGCTGTCCCTTCACTAGACTTGTCAGGAAGTGCCACCAACTCAATCCACTTGGAGAAGTGCTCTACCATCACCAAAACATACCGATGATGTTTCATAGTCAGCGGTAAAGGTACGGCGAAGTCCAAACTCCAACGGTAACCAAATCCCATGATAGGTAATGGGTGTAACTGAGGCGTAGGAGCATTGAATGATGCTCTAACTTGGTCACAAACCACACATCTGGCAACAAACTGCTATACCTTGGTCTGCATACCACGCCACCAATAATGACTCTGGAGTAAGCTATATGTACGCTTTACTCCAAAATGTCCTAGCTCCTCATGAGCATGATGGACCAATTGTGGTCTCTGTGATGAAAGTGGTACTACTCACACTCTACCATCCTCCCATACATGCAAAAGGTGTCTACCCTCCAATCTGAACCGTCTGGCTTGCTGAAGAACACGGTCTCTCTCCTTGGCCCCAACTGTGCCACCCACAACACCAGTGCAAAGATAGTCCATCACTAAGACATCATCATGAATGTCTTGCTGAACTGTACGAATATCTTCACTCTCTGGATCTATGACCTCAATAACTCCTCCTGTATGCGCTGAGAGAGATACCACCAAAGCCTCTGCAAATATACACAAAAAGGCCGATGCATGCCAACCTGGCACCATCTCCTCATCTGTCTCACCATGCCAACGTGCTCTGGTCTGATCCTGCTGGCTGGGACATGGGTTTCTACTCAACCCATCTGCATCACGGTTCACCACTCCAGGTCTGTGCACAACCATGAAATCATACTCTTGTAAAAATCAGAGCCCATCGTGCAAGCTTCTCTGAAAGCTTGTCAGACTCCATCAACCACTTCAGTGGCTGATGATCAGTGATGAGAGTGAAGGGGTTACCAAATAGGTAACATCGGAAATGTGCTACTGCCCAAACTGCTGCCAAGCACTCTCCCTCATATGAACTATACTTCACCTCCGCTGAATTGTTGGAGCGACTAGCATAGACCACCACAAACTGCTTCTCCTCATCATCATGCTGGGTGAGCACCGCTCCAAGCCCCAACATACTCCAATCAGTGTGAACCTGAAATGGTCGTCCCCTGATTGGTCTCCTCAAAATAGGAGTAGATGTCAACCTCTCCTTGAGCTCTACAAAAGCTCTCTCTTGCTCATCTCCCCAACACCACTCCTGTGTAAGCTTGGTCAGCTTCGTCAAGGCCTTGGCAATGGCACTAAATCCTCTAACATAGCGGCGATAGAAGCTCGCCAACCCAAGGAATGCTTGCACTCTGCTCACATCCATAGGCCGAGGAATACGTGCAATAGCCTCCACCTTGGTCTGCTAAACACCAAGTCCTCCGGGGTAGATAGTGTGACCCAAATACTCAACCTGCTAGTGGAAGAACCTACACTTCCCAGGATGTAGTTTGAGTCCATGAGATCTCAACCTCTCAAACACCTCCAACAACTATCTCTCATGCTCCTCCACAGTAGTGCTATAAACCAAAATGTCATCAATATAGCACCAAGCAAAATCCAGTCCAGCTAGGATCCTATCTATGACCCTCTGGAACTCAGCAGGAGCGGTCTTTAACCCAAATGGTAAGAACCTCCACTGATATAACACATCCTTGCCGTGAGGATCAATAGCCCAAAATGTTGTCTTGGACTTATCCTCCTCCCTGATCGGCAACTGATGATATCCCACTCAAAGATCCAAAGTACTGAAGATCTTTGTATGCCCAATTGCATCAAAAATCTCCTTCGGTGTAGGCATGGCATATCGATCAGCCCTGGTCTGTCGGTTGATAGGACGGTAATCTCCACACATCCGCCTATCTGTATAATTGCCATGCATATCCTTCTTGGTTGGCATCACTATCGTTGATGCATACTCTCCATGTGAAATCTCCACCAAACCAGCCTCAAAAAGGTCACTACTCCGGCTCTGAATCAATGTCCTCTCCATATCACTATATCGATAAGGACGTCGGAAAATAGGTGTGTCGCTAGTCAGCTCAATCCGTATACCTGGTCCCTTCAAAGCACCCAAATCCTTCATACTGAAGGCAAAACAACTCGTGTGACTCCTCAAGAACCTCCAAACCCTCTGTCTTTCCTCTCCAGTAAGCTTGGGTCCAAGATCTGGCTCCCAAGTATCCTCTGTAACTGTAGTAGGAGTGGAAGACATACTGACTGGCTGCTACATTGGGCCCTTGGGAGCAATAGTGTCATGCTCCCGACCACTAGAGGTCCCAACCTCTGTGCAAAAAGCTCCCTCCACTCTGGCTGCAAGCTCCACACGTCCTCTAGCTGCATCCCATGTGGACCAAGGGTGTAATCCAAGTAGCCCACGCTCACCTGGATGGACTCCAAGTAGACCACTCTCCCTAGTAGCTATTGGATGTGTACCAAGAATACCATGTCCACTCGGTCCATTGCCCCCAGCATGTGCCTGAATCGTCTCGATAGGCATAGGGCTCACAAGTGTCCGAGTGGTGATGCCTATCAAGGACATCCTACGCTGCTTTGCCAAGCCAAGGCTCACAATCCACGTCAAACAGTTCAGGTCCATAGCCTGACCTAACACCTGACGCCTGGATGCCTCTAACACTGTTGGAACAACGGTAATACCGGTGCGAAAACCCATCGCCCGCTCTCTCTCATCAGCGTTGGGCTCCACCAACTGCTGTAATTGTGAGTCCCAAACAAGTCTAGGTCCTCCCTCTTGAAAAGCATGAGAGCCTGGGAAACTCATGAGTGTAGGAAATGCAGCTCTAGGCTGTCCAACTAGGTTCACCACTGCCATAGGTGACCTATCAGCCACTACCATTCTCTGAGACTGACGCCCAACATCCAAGATATCATCAACAAGAATGTGGTCCAGTCGCTGAATCCCATGATAAGCACGCTGTAGAACCTCTCTGGGTAAGAGGTTCGTCCACCAAAGACAAAGACGATGAGCCCGTGATCAAGTACCTCTGTACTTGGATACCCGCCTGTAACACCGCAGCTAGTCCGGTGCTGATCCCACCAAACAACTCCAATAGGCATATCCCCTCTATTGGATATTGCCAAGCAATGAGTGTGGTATCCAGAGGTGTCAAAGAAATCGCCTCTGGAGGCTCATCCTCACACTCATCTCCTGATGGTACAAAGGCTCCACTCCAAGCCTACTGCACCAACTGATCTGCATGCTGCTGCAATGCCTCCTCTGAACTCCACAATGGAACATCCAAGGTGGATGGAACAATCCCACTCGTACTCCATTGCCGAGTGATCTCCTCTAGTACTGGAGTATCCTCTGCATGGGCGTTCCCCTCCAACAAGTCACCAGGCCAAGTAACTGCACCGCTGAAAGCTAAAACTGATGTTGCCATGGTCCCGGACTGTAGTGAGCCAAGACTGCCACTACCAAAGCGTACTGGTAGGCGATATACCCGTCCCTCACCAGACTGCCAACCAGGTCTTTAAGAGGCTGTCTCCTCCCAATAGTCAATGCTGAAACCCATGGGGTATAACACTGCTCCCCCAACTAGCACATCATATGACTCAGCTATCGTCGCAATAGCCTGAGCTCTCACCACCAAGCTATCAATTGGATGACCAGGCTGAACCTAGACAACAAGCTCCCCACGTGTGATGTACTTTGTCGAACCACCACCAAGAGATGTCTGGATCTGAAATGGACACCTCTCCACATCGGTCTTCCGTAACTCCAGACCAACAACTGCAGCCTTCCCCAACATAAGGGGCTGCGCACCAGAGTCTAACAAGACTCTTTGTGGTGTATAGACCTTCCTTGAAGGTCCCACCAAACGAAAAATCCCCCTCTGGTTATCCAATAGGACAACACCAAGTGTAAACCGCGCTCTCTCAAAGGCCGGTCTAGCTGGCAACTCCTCCAGTCTAGCCGCTACTGCCTACCATAACCACTGGTCGCTGATCGGATCCCATGCTCCTCAACCAAGTCAGCTCCACTACCAACCACCTCTGCTCTAGTAGTAGGAACTGCACCATCCCTACTCTCACACAACGTGGCAGCCAACCGGAATACTGGAGCTAGGTCCACTCCCAATGTAAACATGTCACTGGCTGAAAACAAAGGATGCCGCATAATAGCTGAGCCGCCCCCAACATCATGCTAGACTCAGTCTCTATAGTAGCAGGTGACTGACTAGC
This sequence comes from Lunularia cruciata, assembly GCA_948567375.1. Lineage (NCBI taxonomy): Eukaryota > Viridiplantae > Streptophyta > Marchantiopsida > Lunulariales > Lunulariaceae > Lunularia > Lunularia cruciata. Next base: position 63,007,806 of record OX419757.1, on the reverse strand, counting down.
AAGTAGTCCATCAGGTACTACCACACCTGCACTGGGACGTTTAGGAACCATGGATTTCGTCTATAATGCCTCAGATAGCGTGAAAGACTACGGAAGTCTGACCTGTCTCCCAACCTCTCCTCTCTGTGGGTCCAACTCCACTAATGCTCCTCTAGGCTCTAGAGCACGTACTGCACTCCTAGTCACTACTGCAGATGCATCCACCTGTGCTACTCCGCACATGAAGTCCAAAGCATCTCTATCACCAGCATATGAGGTGGAAGCCTAAGCACCCAAATCTGATCTCCTCTGAGCAATAGCCATACTAGCCAATCTCTACTCTAATTGCTCAATCCGAGTAGCCATAGTTGTGTCAGAAGTAAGGGCAGGTACTACACCCCTACTAGGTGTAGATCCTCTACCACCACCTCTACCACCTTGTCCTCCATGAATTAGAGCTCCTCTACTACTTGCCATAGCAGCCCTACCACTCCGTAACTCCGGATGTAGGTCAAAACACCGGTCACTAGTGTGACCAAATCTGTGGCAATGCTCACACTGCCTCTGTGTTGGCTGTGATGCACCAGAGGTATTAGGTCCACTGCCCTCAATACACTCTCTCCGATGGTGAGGTCCACCACAAGTCCAACAAGCAACACCACCACTCATTGGTTGCTGCTGACCCAAAAATGAGGGTAAGGGTCTAACTCCACTAGGCCCTCCACTTGCTCTATAGGATCTAGGCTGTCCACCCTGTCCTCAAAAACCAATTGGGCGTGGTGCACTCTGCTGCACTCTAGAAGAAGTCACAGCCGTGGATGAGGTCTCCCTACCAAATCCAGATATCACCACTCTCTCCTCCACCATGTTGAGCTCAATACGCTCAGCCAAAACAAAGACCACTGCCAAAGTGGGCGAAGTAACCTGCAACAACGTAGCATCACGAACTCTACGTTGCAACTCCCTATCCAGTATCCCATACCAAAACTGGACTGCCTGGGCCTCAGTAACTCCCTGAGTGAAACTGATCAGCCACCTCATGCGAGTGTATGCCTCACGTAGGCTCTCTCCAGCCTTCCGCTGGAACTCCTGCAAGCTCCTCAGCTTGTCAATCCGCACTCCTTGGTAGTTCTGCCTCAAACATAGGAAGAACTCCACCATGGGGTTAAACCCCGGTACCACACCACCTCCTGCAGCGGTACCTCCACTCGTAGTAGCACTATCTCTAGCTAGTGCACCTCCACTAGCTCCACCAACACTACTTGAGCTAGAGCTCGTAGGTACAGCCGACCTACTCCTGGCCACCGAACCTGAAGTGATAGAGACATAGTTTGGAGACCAATATTGTCTCCATAACTCGATCTCCTCCAAATAAGCTCTTCTAAACTCATGGTAGTCATCCATTGGTGGACCCTCTAAGTGTTGAAACAACCCCTTCCATGCCATGAAGGGTGTAAACAAAGTTGCGTTCTGCATCTACTGCAAATCACACCAACTATCAAACTCCTGGATGAAGTCATCCAACTCAATGGTACCCACTGTACCAGAGTAATGCCTAGGGCATTTGGGGGCCCCATAAATCTCGTCCATGTCCCACAACAATAGTGCGGACACACCAAGTGCACTCTCAACTGAATCAGCTCCTGTGTCAAACTCCAACTCAGAGTCAATCTCCTCCCTCACTGGGACTTGAGATATAAGCTGATACCGAGCGCCACTCCGAGTAAACCCATTGCGTACTGCAGGGCTAACTCCTTTGGAATCTCCAAAGAACTCCGTCGTGACAAAGTAACCACACCAACAAACCTGAACCACCAACTACAACCGCAAGTCGCAACTACAAGTACCTCACCAAGTGCCAACACCACCACGTGCCAACACCACCAAGTGCAAATATTAACTAAGCACCACCCACTAATGTAACTCTAACCGAGATAGCTACACTAGTGGAAGGGCAACCTGTAACCTGCCATCATAACACGCACTCTCACGATCTGCAGGTCATCACTTCCTGCCTCACCAAAGAGAAACAAAGGTAGTCTAATTGGTCATCACTCTAGCCTCACCACCAAGAGCACACCAGAGCACCAACGCTCAAAAGTCAAGGCACCTCACACAAACGTGGTGCACAAACAGGAAGTAGAGAATGGAGGGGGTCCAATCACAAGAAATCTAAACGAAAACACTCCATCTCATAACACAACACGAGACTGACTCTGCCACCATTTGGCATTTGACATAAGAGCAGTTTGGATCTAAGTCCTAAGCTACCAAGATCACCAAGAATGGGATCAAACTGCCTCTCTTAGCCAAAGCTACATGTGTATAGATAACAGTAGCACAGTCACTGATCAGCCACCTCATGCGAGTGTATGCCTCACGTAGGCTCTCTCCAGCCTTCCGCTGGAACTCCTGCAAGCTCCTCAGCTTGTCAATCCGCACTCCTTGGTAGTTCTGCCTCAAACATAGGAAGAACTCCACCATGGGGTTAAACCCCGGTACCACACCACCTCCTGCAGCGGTACCTCCACTCGTAGTAGCACTATCTCTAGCTAGTGCACCTCCACTAGCTCCACCAACACTACTTGAGCTAGAGCTCGTAGGTACAGCCGACCTACTCCTGGCCACCGAACCTGAAGTGATAGAGACATAGTTTGGAGACCAATATTGTCTCCATAACTCGATCTCCTCCAAATAAGCTCTTCTAAACTCATGGTAGTCATCCATTGGTGGACCCTCTAAGTGTTGAAACAACCCCTTCCATGCCATGAAGGGTGTAAACAAAGTTGCGTTCTGCATCTACTGCAAATCACACCAACTATCAAACTCCTGGATGAAGTCATCCAACTCAATGGTACCCACTGTACCAGAGTAATGCCTAGGGCATTTGGGGGCCCCATAAATCTCGTCCATGTCCCACAACAATAGTGCGGACACACCAAGTGCACTCTCAACTGAATCAGCTCCTGTGTCAAACTCCAACTCAGAGTCAATCTCCTCCCTCACTGGGACTTGAGATACAAGCTGATACCGAGCGCCACTCCGAGTAAACCCATTGCGTACTGCAGGGCTAACTCCTTTGGAATCTCCAAAGAACTCCGTCGTGACAAAGTAACCACACCAACAAACCTGAACCACCAACTACAACCGCAAGTCGCAACTACAAGTACCTCACCAAGTGCCAACACCACCACGTGCCAACACCACCAAGTGCAAATATTAACTAAGCACCACCCACTAATGTAACTCTAACCGAGATAGCTACACTAGTGGAAGGGCAACCTGTAACCTGCCATCATAACACGCACTCTCACGATCTGCAGGTCATCACTTCCTGCCTCACCAAAGAGAAACAAAGGTAGTCTAATTGGTCATCACTCTAGCCTCACCACCAAGAGCACACCAGAGCACCAACGCTCAAAAGTCAAGGCACCTCACACAAACGTGGTGCACAAACAGGAAGTAGAGAATGGAGGGGGTCCAATCACAAGAAATCTAAACGAAAACACTCCATCTCATAACACAACACGAGACTGACTCTGCCACCATTTGGCATTTGACATAAGAGCAGTTTGGATCTAAGTCCTAAGCTACCAAGATCACCAAGAATGGGATCAAACTGCCTCTCTTAGCCAAAGCTACATGTGTATAGATAACAGTAGCACAGTCACTGATCAGCCACCTCATGCGAGTGTATGCCTCACGTAGGCTCTCTCCAGCCTTCCGCTGGAACTCCTGCAAGCTCCTCAGCTTGTCAATCCGCACTCCTTGGTAGTTCTGCCTCAAACATAGGAAGAACTCCACCATGGGGTTAAACCCCGGTACCACACCACCTCCTGCAGCGGTACCTCCACTCGTAGTAGCACTATCTCTAGCTAGTGCACCTCCACTAGCTCCACCAACACTACTTGAGCTAGAGCTCGTAGGTACAGCCGACCTACTCCTGGCCACCGAACCTGAAGTGATAGAGACATAGTTTGGAGACCAATATTGTCTCCATAACTCGATCTCCTCCAAATAAGCTCTTCTAAACTCATGGTAGTCATCCATTGGTGGACCCTCTAAGTGTTGAAACAACCCCTTCCATGCCATGAAGGGTGTAAACAAAGTTGCGTTCTGCATCTACTGCAAATCACACCAACTATCAAACTCCTGGATGAAGTCATCCAACTCAATGGTACCCACTGTACCAGAGTAATGCCTAGGGCATTTGGGGGCCCCATAAATCTCGTCCATGTCCCACAACAATAGTGCGGACACACCAAGTGCACTCTCAACTGAATCAGCTCCTGTGTCAAACTCCAACTCAGAGTCAATCTCCTCCCTCACTGGGACTTGAGATACAAGCTGATACCGAGCGCCACTCCGAGTAAACCCATTGCGTACTGCAGGGCTAACTCCTTTGGAATCTCCAAAGAACTCCGTCGTGACAAAGTAACCACACCAACAAACCTGAACCACCAACTACAACCGCAAGTCGCAACTACAAGTACCTCACCAAGTGCCAACACCACCACGTGCCAACACCACCAAGTGCAAATATTAACTAAGCACCACCCACTAATGTAACTCTAACCGAGATAGCTACACTAGTGGAAGGGCAACCTGTAACCTGCCATCATAACACGCACTCTCACGATCTGCAGGTCATCACTTCCTGCCTCACCAAAGAGAAACAAAGGTAGTCTAATTGGTCATCACTCTAGCCTCACCACCAAGAGCACACCAGAGCACCAACGCTCAAAAGTCAAGGCACCTCACACAAACGTGGTGCACAAACAGGAAGTAGAGAATGGAGGGGGTCCAATCACAAGAAATCTAAACGAAAACACTCCATCTCATAACACAACACGAGACTGACTCTGCCACCATTTGGCATTTGACATAAGAGCAGTTTGGATCTAAGTCCTAAGCTACCAAGATCACCAAGAATGGGATCAAACTGCCTCTCTTAGCCAAAGCTACATGTGTATAGATAACAGTAGCACAGTCACTATGACAACAAGTGAGGGTGGACCAGTTGGCTAGGGCACCAGTCTAGGAACAAGAGATCTAGGGGTCAAACCCTGTTGCACACAATCTAGCAGGAAAGGCAGATTTTGCCAACCAATGACCAAGATCTACTCTAAACTAGCTAGCCTCACGCCAGCAAGCTGCCTTGCTGGCCCTTCATAGCCTCTCATAGCCCACAGCCCTATGCCTCAAAGCCTCGAAACGCCGAAATTCAGCCAAATGAGGCCTTTCTTGTTGCCACTTTGAACCTCCTCCAAAATTGGCAAAACTTCTCCAAATCTGGCCAAACAGCAAAAACTCCTCCAATTCTGGCCAAAATCTGACGTAAACCCTAAAGATGGCTATCCGCCAAATCCCCCGCTAACTTTCCACTCGAGCCCCCGCTAACTTTCCACTCGAGCCAAATTGACAAAACGGGTTTTTCCAAATCACAAATTCATGAAAAGAGCTTCCCAACTACACCTTCAATTTGACTTTCTGAGCCCAACTTGTAGCAAATTGGTCTTGCCTTCACCTCCTGAGCTCAAAATCACAACACTGCTCGAAAATTGCTCCTTCTTTGCTCAAAATTTGGCCAGTGCTTCCGCACACTATCCGCCTAACTGCCAAATCTGCATCAACTGAACGAGCTTCTGCACACTCGGGAAACACAAAACTTGAATTGAGCTACCACGATCCACCGAGCTTGGAGATACCACCAACACTCAACGTTCCTGCACCCAATTTCCCCCTGACTTCACTTCTCTGATGTAATCAAATTGCTTAACACTCTCAACTCAACTCAACTCAGATCAGTACTTGATCTGTCACTCTATAAACTGCCAACAATTGGGCACTGATTACAGTCAAGCCACACCCACTGAAGCATAGAGAATCCAGGTGACGCTCACCGGCCTCTTTCCACCATAGCCACGAACTCAAAAGCTCAACATCAGAGAAGTGAGCTCTCTGGAGCTCACTTCAAAACTATACCCCCTGGACTTGAGCTAGCACTGAAACCCTAACGGTCCCACTGACGGCACACTCAACGGTGCAAATAGTGCAAAGTGATAGTGGGCCCCACCGTGAAGTCAATACCCCAAACACAAAATCTAACCGTCGGAAAGTAGTCTTTGAGAAACTACTAGAATAACTCTAACTACTATCACTGGAACTCCAATGTCTGAGCATCTAGATGCGGAACTACAAATGGCATGATAGAGAAAATCAAAGCCATTACTGATTGGCCTACTCCAAAGGATGCTATAGAAGTACGGGCATTTAATGGATTGGCCAATTTTTACCAATAGTTCATTCACTATTATGTTCATGTGGATGCACCATTGACTGACCTCTTGGGGAAGAACTTGAGCTTTTAGTGGACCACCAAGCACAAAGAAGCATTCCAAAACTTGAAACATATGGTGTCTTCAAGACCTATCCTTCAACCATATGATCCTCAGCTACCTTGGGTGGTTGATTTTGATGCTTCTAACTTTGCAATTGGAGCCGTGTTGCAACATGAATTCCCATATGGACTACATCCTATTACCTTTGTGTCTTGCCAACTAAATACAATTAAAAGAAATTACTTTGCTCAAGAACAAGAAAAACTTGCAATTGTATATGCCACCAAGGTATGGAGGCATTATCTCTTGGGAAACAAGTGATCATGCAAACTAATCACAAACCATCGTTGCAAACCTTACACTTGGGACACATAAAGAGTTGACATCATCGATAAGAGGAGCAACTCCAATTGTTTGACATCAAACTTGAGTCCAAACCAGGTTGGTTCTATGTCATCCTTGATGCCCTATCACGAGGACCTGGTTTGAAGTCTCTTCCTCGTCACGGTGACAATTACAACGGCATCAATTGACTCCAAGGTCCAAAATGAATTTTGGTCAACTCTACAACAAGATTTCTTCTTCCAGATGGTATGTGGTCATCTTATAGCATGTGACAAGGAGTACAACACCTTCTCTTTCAAGGAATTCCTTCTATTCCATGAGGACTGGATTTATGTTCTAGCCAAAGGTGATCTCCAACTTGTGCACCTTCAAGAAGCCCATCATTTAACAACTGGTCACATGGGTGTGGACAAGACCTTTGGTACACTCCAATGCCAATGGTGGTGGCCCAACATGGCATGAGATGTTTGGGAGTTTGTCCGATCATATGAGAGTTGCCAACGCAACAAGGCCAATAACCAAAAACCAAGTGAACTTCTTCAACCACTCCCCATTCCATCTACTTGTTGGGAACATGTGAGCTTAGATCTCATCACCTCCTTGCCCAAGACAAAGCAAGGTCACATAGCAATTGTGGTGTTTGTGGATAAGCTTTGTAAGCAAATCCATTTGGCACCAATGGTTAATACTATGGATGCTACAACCTTGGAATAAATCTACTTTGAAAATATATTCAAGCATCATTATTTGCCATGTGTACTCATCTTTGACCGTGATCCTCACTTCATTGGAAAGTTTTGGCAAGCACTCTTCTTGATACTCAACACCAAGTTTGCTTTGTCCATTGCCTATCATCTTCAAACTAATGGGCAAACTGAACATGCAAATTGCCCCTTGGAAGATATCCTTTGTGCCTTTGTCAACATTCACTATACCAATTAGGATGAATGTCTTGTAGCTATAGGGTTTGCATACAATAATTCTAAACAAGAAAGCATCGGATTCTCTCTTTTCTTTCTCAATTTTGGCCAAGACCCACTTGTTCTAGATTCCCTTTTTTCACCTCCTCCATCTCATGTCCCTTATACTTCTACCTTCCTTGACCACTATCTCCCAAGCTCTCTAACTAGCCAAATCTCATCTCCTTGTTGCTTAGAATTGCCAGAAACAATATGCGGATCACCATCATCATGATCTCAACTTTCAAGTTGGTGATAAGGTCATGCTCTCATCTAATAACCTCCCTCTCCTACTTGATTAAGTTTGTAAAATTGCCCCTAATTGGATAGGACCCTTTGATGCCACCCAAATTATCTCTCCTGTTGCTTATCAAGTTGCCCTGCTTTGTCATATGCGCATCTATCTTGTCTTTCATATTTCCAAGTTGGAACCTTTTGTTCCTAACCCATCTTCTTTTTCCTCAAGTCCAACCTTCTTTTCATCCTATCCCTATCAATGATTATGAGGAGTACAAAGTTGATTATCCTTGCGTGTCGCCACATTCAACAAGACCGTCAACAAGATATAGAGTACAAGGTCCTTTGGAAAGGGTATCCACTTTATGATGCCACATAGGAACCTCTATCTCATTGACAGAATGCACAATTGTCCATCCAAGAATTCAAAGCTTCACAAGCAATGAGGACATCACCAACTAGCGGTGGGGGAATATATAATAATATGGAATTTAACGACAAAGTTAGTACGGCTAACAAAGTAGAAAATAAGACAAACTAGCCTAAAATATTCCAGAAATATCTAAGAAGCTTCTTGGGAAGCTTCTTGGCTAGCTTAGCTTGCACCCCAAGTAGGTAGCTTCCAACTAGCTTAGCTTGCACACTAAGTAAGTGGCTTCTAGAAGGAAGCTTCTTGAGAAGCTTCCCAATTAACTTGGCTTGCACTCCAAAAAAGTGGCTCAAGGAAGCTTCTTGAGAAGCTTCTCAAGAGCCTTGTATGATCCCCATAAATACAAGAGCCAAAGCTCATGCTAGGCATTTGGAGTTTTCCCTCATTCAAGTGTCCCAATGTGAGCTTCCATTCTTTTATTTCTCTCCTTGATCTCGGTCTTTTACAATGCCAAAGAGTAAGATATCAACATTGAAGCCAACATTCCAGATCCTACACTAAGGGCACATATAAAGATTGGAGAGGGATCAACACCTTTAGTAGTAGTGCCAATTTGGGAGGAATCCAAATTTATGATACATTGAATCAAAGTTGCACTACAACTGATGGAGGTGCTACTGCACCAATACCAAGCCAAATGTGCTACATTGTGTATTATACCACACTTGTCAAAATTATGCACAAGCAAGCCTACACTCAAAAGGCCAAACAAGACTTGGTCAAGAAAGAAGCAATAAAAGCTAAAGACTTGTACAAGGAAGAGGTGACAAAGGTAAGCACCTTGCTATAGGAAAATCACAAGCTCAAGAGGAAGAGTGCCACATTGGAGAATGACCAAGATCACTAGGCCAAGGAGAATCAAGAGTTGTAAGGTGAGTTATAGGCACTCCACCATGAGCATGAGCAGTACAAGAAGGAAGTCAAGGGTTGATTCCATGGCAAGTGTAGTGAGTTGGAGAGCAATTAGAATGAGCTAAACAAGGGCCATGAGAGGATTTTCACCTTAGAGGTTCAAATGCAAGGATACAAGAAGGAGGTAGCACTACAACTAGAACATATAGCCAAGGAATTGGAGAAGGATTTGGCCAAGCAAGCAGTACACAAGTGGAGTGGGATACTCATACTCAATAGAAGAAGATTGACACAAAATGATTCATCAATTGGAGGAAGTTGTAATACCAATAGCTAGAGGTATTATCTAGAGGTGAAAATTGGCTTGGTAATATTTGGGAGGATGTTATAGATAATGGACTAAGTAGATTAGATAGAGATATCACCAAAAGAGTACTTCTACTAATAGGATAGCAGCCAAGAATAGTAAAAAAAATTTAGTCAATTTTGGAGGTCCAAACAGATGAATTAGGCCTCAAAAATATGCATATTTTGTCCCAATGGAGGAAATTTTGGCCTTCCCTTCCTCCACTCCCCAGGTTTGTCTCATCAAGAAGTTTCTAATGATACCTCACTCATGTGATTTTGAGATTCCTATAGGAAGATTCCCTAAATATTCCCCTGGTCAAACTTGTTTGACCAACCAGATATGACAAGGATAGACATATCATCCATCTAGGCAACTAATCTAAGGATGTAGCTCATTGACATGTCACCAATTTCTGTACTTGATCCAAGGGTGGAGCTTCTTTTAAGGTGATCCTCTTTGCTAAATAATAAAGGGAAGGTGCTCCTTTGGGGCATCAAAGTATTGAGTGTGAAGCTTGTCTTTTCTCTCTTGTATTTCTCTTAGAAATTTCTCATGTCCTAGGAGTATTAAAATGGTATAAGAGTATGTGTTTTAATCCAAGAGAGTGGATCATCCCTCTTGGAAGAACTTAGGCTATTGAAATTGAGTAATTTTGAGGAGAGAAAATCTAATGCAATTGTTAGACTTGGGGTGTCTTAGAGAAAGGATGGGATGGAAGTGCTTGGAGGACAATTTCTTGCACTCAAATTTCTATTTTTGAATCCATTTCACATCAAGATTATGTACATCTAGCTTGAGCAAATGAGAGTATCTCTTATTTTTCATTTTGGAGCAAAGTTCATGGACAAAGTGATGAATTCACCAAACCCAATGATTCTACCTATAGTAGTATACAATAGAGAGTGGGATATAACAATCTACATTTTATTATGATGTATGGGTCTAAATAAACCAAATTCTCCTCCTTTCAACATGCAAGTAGAAATCAGTTATGTGGTTAGATCAAAGATGATATTTAGGGATTTCATACTCCAGAATTTTGGTGAAGAATATTATCAACAATTGATAGCCTTTGAGGTCCCAATAGTAGTCTCAATAGTTCATGGCCCTTCTCAAGTGATCATATTAACACTCTATTGAAGTAAGAAGTATCAATTGAACATTTGTTGTGTGTAGGAATCATGGATTTGCAATTGTAGGAGTTGATGCAAGGAATGTAGAGGATGTTGAACAAGTTTTGGGAGATCAAAATGACCATGGAGGAATTGCAAAAGCAAGTATGTACCTTCAGGAATGATCAAGTAATGCAACAAGGGAAATGGTATCAACAACTAGCACCAATGATCAAAGTACTTAGAGAAACATTGATGTTGCTGACACCAACAACCAAGTCAACAACCAAGCCACATTGTTACTGTGAATAAAACATGTGCAAAATCAAGCCTTACAAGGAGCAATGTTCCATAAGAGTAGTGGAAAATTGGATTTCAAGAATGAATTGATACTTTTGATTGTTCACAATTGAGATCATTGATCATTCTACATGTGTGTTTGCATGTGGGTACTTGACCAATACTTGACCTAAATCCTCACATGATATGATGCTTGGGAACAATCATTGTTGGTAGAAGGAAGAGAGGTCACTTGGACAGCCATGCAAGAAGGGTAGCTCAAGAATTTCTTATCTATGGATTCTATGTAGATTGCCCAAACCAGATTATGGAAGTTGAAGCAAAAGAATAGCATACAAGAGTACGTGGAGTCAGTTCTTGATCTATAGGTTGCAATGAGCACTATAGGTCTAGCCAAAGCTCTTGAAATTTTCAAAAGGGGATTAAAAGAGTGGATTTACCAAGAGGTAATGGTACAAAACCCTTGCACTATTTTTGAAGCCATTGCATGTGCTCAAAGAAGTAACCCCAATGCAAAACTATAGGGTTGAGACACCCCATTTGGTGTACCAATTCCTATGGAATTGGGCAACATTCAATTCTAAGACTGAGGAGCAAGACCCCTCCAAGGAGAATGAGGGTGGATCAAAGAAAGGAGAGAAGGAGAACAATGACGCTCAAGCAAAATGATGATGGTGTTACAATTGTGGGCAAGTTGGGCACATAATAATCAATTTTCATGCTCATCATCCTAAAGGCCCTCAGCCTCCATATAGACAACCTTTGAACCACATGGAGAGATGACTTGAAGAGGAGGATGTTGAAATCACATCAAAAAACAAAAATCACTAGTAAAAGTGAGAGGAGGAAGAAGATGAGTGTGCAATGGTAGAGGAAGAAAAATGCAAAACTGATTGTTATAAGTGGAGTCCTAGAAGGCAATCTAGTGAGAGTATTGAGAGACCCTAGAGAAATATAGAATTTCTTGTCTCACTTTGTTACAATAAGGTTGGGGATGGAACTAGAGAAGGATGAGAATGACAAGTAGAGTTACCTAATGGCCAAATGGAGAGGATTGAATCATTACCTAGAAAGGTAGCACTCTCTATAGGAGAGTTTTAAGAAGCAATCAAGTGGCGAGTGATATAGTTAGCTCATTATGATACAATCTTAGGCATACTATGGATGGAGCACAACAACGCCACGGTGAATTAGAGAAAGAAACTAGTGAAAATTAGTCAATGGAAGATTTTTGGGGTTAAATAAAGATCACAAAGGCAAGAGTTGCCTCTTTATGTCATAAGTACCGCATCAATTGGTATGATAAATAGATGTTTCATGCATCAAATAAGAGAAATCTAAAGTATCCAACATAATAGACAAATTCTTGAGAAATTGAAAGATGTGGTCAAGGAGTTTCAAGATGTCTTTTTGGATGAATTACCCTCGGTTTTACCACCAAAAATGAGAGTAGATCATAAAATTGAGATACTTATTAGGAAGACACCTCCTTGTGAGGCACCATATTGACTACCACCTCATGAGTTGGAGAATTATAAGGCTTAAATTGAGGATATGTTGTAGAAGGGATCTATCTAACCCAGTGTATCACCATGTGGTGCTCTTGTATTGTTTGTGAAGAAGATAGATGGAACAATGCGCATGTGCATTGACTATGAAGTACTAAATCAACAAATGATGAAGAAAAAATACCCATTACCTTGCATGGATAACTTGTTTGATCAACTCAATGGGGCAAAGCACCTCACCAAACTTGATCCTTAGAGTGGTAACAACCAAATCAGGATTGCGGAGAAGACATGGACAAAATGGCCTTTTGAACAAGGTATGGTCACTTTGAGTACTTGGTGATGCCATTTGGCCTCACAAACGCTCCAACTACTTTCGTGAGTTTGATGAGTAATATATTTCATCCATACTTGGACAAAATTATAATCATTTTCCTTGATGACATCTTAGTCTGCAGCAAGAATATGATACAACAAAAGCAATACTTTTGAGAAATTCTCCAAATTCTATGACAAAAGCAATTATATGCCAAAATCTCAAATTGTGACTTTGGCACATCTAAAGTAGACTACTTAAGGCATAGAGAAAATTCAAATGGTATCCAAGTGCTAATAGATAATATAAAGATCATTCAAAAATAGAGTGCTCTAAAAGATTAAACTCAACTCAATAGTTTCTTGGGATTTATGGGGCTTTATTGTTGATTTTTCAAGGACTTCTTTAAGATTACACAATCTCTAACAACACTATTGGGCAAGAAGAAGAAGTGGATATGGGGAACCACACAAGATTAGCCTTTCAAGAATTGAAAGATACATTACTACATGCACCAATCTTGAAATGGTATGACCTAAAATATCCAATCAAGTTGGCTACTAATGCATTAGGTGTAGCAATAAGAGCAATCCTATAACAAAATTTGCATGATAGATGGCACCTAATTGCATATTTCTCTTATAAGCTACTACTTCTAGAATGCAACTATCACATCACCAAAGAAGATGAGTTGGCTATTGTCCTTGCAACCAAGCATTGGAAGCATTATCTTGGTGAGAAGGCATTTGTATTAGAGACAAATCACAAACCTCTAGTCTATTTTAAGACACAAAAAGATCTTTCTCATCAACAAATTCAATGGGTAGAGTGAAGACAATGATTCAACATGACAATCACATATATGGAAGGCAAGAAGCAACTTGCAAATGCATTCATTTGAATGCCAATGGAAAACAATCTAGTGGTGGAGGTCACCTTGAATTTTGGCTAAGGATTCTTGCTGCTTCAAAAACTGATCTACAGATTATAGGTGCTCAATCATCCAAAGGTGTCACCAACACCCAAGGACTCACCTTTTGTGATGGTAAGTTATGGATCCCAGATGCCACAGATATAAGAACTACCATCCTAGCAAAATGTAGTGATTCCACCATTGTAGGTTATGTTGGAATAGACAAGACCTTGGATGCAATCAAACACCATTGCTATTGGCCCAAGATGAGCAAGAATGTGATGGAATACGTTAATAGTTGCCTACTCTGTCAACAAAATAAAGCTTCTAATCAAGCTCCCACAAGACTGCTTCAACCTCTCCACAGTCCTACACAACATTGGGAATTGGTAACCATGGATCTGGTTTGTGAATTACCCATGACCATCTCTGGGTTTGAATCCATTGTAGTCTCTATTGATTGACTTGGCAAAATGATTCATGTTCATCCTACCACCAAGGACATGACTACCCCGTAACTAGCTCAATTGTACTTAGATGCAATTTTCTCCCACCGTAACTTGTCTCAAGTGCTCATCACATATAGAATTTGGTTTATTCTAAACCAAATTGGCCATGTCCATAGCTTACCATCCACACACCAATGAATAAATAGAGTTAGCAAATCACACTATTGAGGACATGCTCCGAGACCTCACCTTAGATGAGCAAGAGAGGTGGGATTGTAACACCCATTTGTGCATGTATGTAGTATTGTGATATTTAGTTTGGTATACAAGTATTTGAGAGATATTATTTATATAGAGATAAAATATGGTTCTACATTAGTCATGATTAGCTAAAGTTAGTCATAGCTAAGATAGAGGGGACCTTACTTTAGAGGAAGTGGAAAAGATGAGCATCACTATTTTAGTTTCTAGTGTGTTGACATGGTATTATTCCTAGTTGTTTGGCTTTGAAGAAACCATAAGCCTTTTTGTTTTGGATTCTTCTATAGTCTGACGATAGCCCATGTGAAGGAATCCTTGACTTAGTGGTTGGGTCAAGATAAGATCACATGCTTAGTGGAATATGCACATGTGGATGGATATTTATTTATACTTTTTGACTTTTCTTGACTTGTAGCCTAGTAACTTGAGTTACTCTAGTAATTAGTAATTTTGGTGTGTGATAATTTCACAATATATAAACTAGGGGTGAGGAGGTACTCATCATCCTTACATTTGCAACTATCTCTCTCTCTCATGAGTTCTCTAGTGAGCAATGTCTTGAGTCTTGGAGTGTTAGCATTGGAGGAGCATGATTGAATTAGGGTTCATTGCCTTCTTAGTCCATGGTGTGCTACCATAATAGCCATTATAGGTTTATCTTAAGTGAGAGACAAGCCGGCTCACATGACACCTTACTCCCATTGGTGGAATTTGCTTATAACAATTTGGTGAATGCCTCTACACAAGTCACACCATTCTTCTTCATGTATGTAGAGCATCCTTTCACACCTTTGAGCTTGATGAAGGTCCATCAGATGGCTACCAAGGTTGACATTGTAAACACTTTTGTTTCTAGAATCCAACAAGGTATGGAGAACTCCAAGCACAAGTTAGAGATTGCCCAAAATTGATAGAAGAAATATGTAGATGCACATTGCCAACACATGGAGTTCAATATTGGAGATCAATTTTGGTTTTCAACCACCAATCTCATGTTAGTTGGCCCTCATAAGTTCACACCTTGTTTTATTAGACCTTTCTCCATTCTTCATCAAATTGGCATAGTGACATATAGACTCAAGCTACCATCACACATGAAGATACATCCAGTATTCCATGTCTCCTTACTATGTAGATATGCCTTCTGATAACCTTATTCTCCTTCCATACATGATATTCAACCTTGTCCAACACTCATTGATGGCACGGAGGAATATGAAGTTGAACACATTCTTGAAAAATGCATCCGAGGTACTTGACATCCACATGTATAATATCTTGTATAGTGGAAAGAGTACCCTATGTATGAGGCAACATGGGAGCCAAATTTTTTTGAATTATTAATATGATTTTTATTTTTATTTTTTTTGTTGAAATAAGACTTCATCCTTGCAAGAATATTATTTGATTTGTAGGGAGGGACTTATGTCACCACAAATAGAGACAATAGCCAACTTGACCCATGCACTAGTGCTAGTGAAATCTTTTGAGCAACCGCTTTGCGGTGAGGACATTGTGCCTTAAAAAGAGAGAGGTCTGTAATACTAATAATTATACATATTATCTAGACATGAAAATTGGTTTGGTAATATTTGGGAGGATTTTATATATGATGGAGTCAGTAGATCAGATAGAGGTGTCCCCAAAAGAGTACTTTTACTAATAGGGCAGGGTTGAGAATAGGGTGAAAACTTCAAAGCCAATTTTGGAGGCCTAAATAGATGAATTAGGCCTCAAAAATAGGAACACCCTCCCTCCCTCCCTCCATAAATCAAAGGAAAGGCTTGATTTCCCTCCCTTTAGGTTTTTCTCATCAAGAGCTTTCCAATGGTACCTCATCCATGTGTTTTGAGATTCCTACAAGAAGATTGCCTAAAAATTCCCTAAAGATTCCCTCCAATCAAACCTATTTGACCAACCAGATAGAACAAGGACTTACATGTCACCCATCTAGGCAACTCATCTAGGGGTGGAGCTTGTTGACATGTCACCAATCTATGTATCTGGTCTAGTGGTGGAGCTTCCTTTGAGGTGATACTCTTTGCTATATAATAAAGAGAAGATGCTCCTTTGGAGCATCATAGTATTGAGTGTGAAGCTTGTGTTTTCTCTCTTGTATTTCTATTGGAGAGTTCTCCTATCCTTGGAGTACTATAGAAGCCAAGACTTTCTTCATCAAGAAATTAAAGGAAGGAGTGAAACTTTAGGCACTAAAGACATTAGCTAAAGTTTTAGATACAATAACTAGAAAACCATGTCTACAAAGAGGAGAAGATGAACCTTTGTCCTTGTGGTTGAGGGAGCATTTTTCTAAGAAATTCAATTAAACTTGCCATACCCACCTATTTAAAATATCTAAGTATCATGCATAGACTGATCCATTAGTTAGATAACTCATGGGCAAACATAGTTCATCATCTCCAACAATTATAGCAAAAGGTACTCTACCAAGAAGGAGTCCTTCAAAGACAAAGGCACTCTGAGACACTAGTCAAATATTTGGAGTTGTAAATTAGTCATATACTTGGAGTTATACATAAGTTAGATACTCAAAGTTGTATATTATATTTTCACTCAGAATTGCTTCTACTTTACCCAATGTACATGACTTTGAGTTGTAGTTCAAAATTACATTAGGAGGAGAAGATCTAATAGCTCCCTAATACATGTTAGCCACTTAATCATCTTATAGGTGATTAGGATAAGGTAGAATTAGATCCTTAAGCAAGTGTACTTTAGGATTTTCAATGATCCACTTGGGATCTTGATCCCTTTGGCTCAAAGCCAAAAAGCTACTTAAGGCCCAAGCTCAAAGGCAATTATGTTTGTTTCTTTCATACTTGATTACAAGTAAAGAGCACTTTATATTCTTTCCAAGTTTAGTCTCTCTCTATTTTATGTATTGTCACATGTCTAGGTGAAAGTATGAGGAATTTCTTAGTAAGGTCCTATGTGTTTAGTACAAAGATGGTACTTGCCATTGATCAAGGATGTGCACTAAAGGATCCAAAGGAGTGAACATGTGCAAGGAGTGGATTGTGAAGCTCATTGCACATGTAGTATGACCAAATCAAAAAACCAATACATCTGGATAACATGAAGTACACTTTATAAACTAAGCATTTTGGGAAAGGTGGAATGCACTTGCAAGAGTAATGACTTTGGAATGGAGTGAAGCAAGCCATCACCTTCAAGAGTAATCCCAAATAATCCTTACAGTGAAAGTGAAATTTTTTATGTTTTTTGTGCACCACAAAAGGTGATGTTACCCTCTTTTGTGAGTGGTTCCTACCCAAGAGGTTAAACAATAAATAAAAAGCAAACTATGGTATCGTGACACTTTCCTTCATTCTTAGCCATTTCCAACTTGAGTCCTCATGGGAACAACCTGTTCTTACTGATTATACTATAATTATGTAGACATTGGGCTGTCATAGTAGCCTCTACTAGGCCTCTACTTCAAGGTTATTGGTGACAATCATTTTATTGAACAAGTTATGTTGCAATAAACTTTAGCTTGGAAAGTATATAAATGATTCTATAGGTAGACTAAAGGAGCCCTTATGAACAACCCCATAATCTCAGTACTCCTTTAAATCAAGTACCACACAATAAATTTAGAATTTTAGCTAAACATTATGAATATCAAACAAAGGAATTCACAACTTGTGGAGAATGAAGCTTAGCAGTGGAATTACAATATATACATCTATTCTAATTTAAAATATAAAAAACTTGATTTTGTACATTTCAATAATCATGTCTTGAGAACCAAGTAATGAAGAATTGACAGATTGCAAGTAAAGGCTCCAACATGCCTTTTATATCTAAACATATTGCACATTGTGAGGTGAGTTGGATGGGGAAAAGAGAAGTGAGGTGCATACTAAGAGAAAGAAGTGAATGAGGTAGTTGTGCAATATTCATGTTTCATTGTCTCTCACACAAAGTGTGTAACAGTCTGATGACATAGGTAATAAGTTGGCCAGTAGTAAAACAAAAAAAAATTCTGATGACAAGATGATAAGGAGGCAAGCATTGTTTTATCAGCTACCATGAACTATAGCTATAGTCTGGAGACTATATTTACCAACTAGCAAAGTATGAGTTTAGTATTTATATTTCTTAATAGCAGTCTAAAAGTTGCTTTACTCTATCTAAAAGTAGAAAGAACATCAAAAGAAAATAGCTTACTTCAAACTTAAGCTTTACCTATGGTTAACTTGAATTTCATGTCATAAAGAGTTTTGAAATTTTTTGATATTTTAAGTTTTCTAGACTAATAGGTCATATACTTCACCAAGGACTTGATATGTTTGTCTTTATGAGTACCATAACCTCTTATTTGGAACTGAAATATACCTAAATTGAACATATCAAGGCAAATTGAGTAAATCATTTCTCTGATCTTAACCTCTTGCTAATACTTTGACATGTTTAATCTCTTTAATCTTGGTTATGTTACACATGTAGAAATCCAAATTTTATTTTGGTTTAGAGAAGACTCATATTCGATCTTGATGAGACAAATATCCAAACAACATAGAGTTTTGTCCTATGTATGGTGTAATGAAATTATAGATGCAACATTGGAGGAAATTTTCATAGCTTGTTGGACATGTTTTTTTGGATCTTTATAATAGTGATATTTCAATACTTTTGATGTTCTCATACATTGAAATATTCATCGATGTCAAAATAGGGTTTAAGATCAATGCACAAACAATGTGCATTCTCATTTTAAAAACTTTTGTTCATCTTGTTTGGATACAACAACCAATATGAAATGATACTTTGCATAACATTTTCCTTTATGCTAAGTTTTAAAATCTCTTTACCTAATGCATTTGAAGCTTAAATTTTGCATTTAATCAATACAGAAATTATTTTAATAACTTCCAACTAAAACAAAGTATCAAATAAAGAATATTATGCAAAAAAATATTTGGAGCTTTTGCAACCACTAATTATAGAAGATTCTATGGCCAATTTAAGAGAAGAATAGAATAATACAATACCATATATTTGAAAAGCTTTTACTGAATTTATTAAAATATTTTGACTATGGAACGTTTAGGGTTTAGATCAAAATATTTTGACGTATCAAAATATTTTGATCATTTTGCAAACATATGGTTTATAAATGTTCTTGAAAGGTATATGCATTGGAAAAAATTTATGATCACTCAAAATGTATAAACAGATGCATTGAAAACAAATTCTTATTACTTAAAATAAGATTATGTTCATTTTAAAGGATGCATTAAAAACAATTTCTTATCACTCAAAATAAGATATGTTCATTTTTAGAGATGCATTGAAAATAAATTTTGTTAACTTCTAAAAAAAATATAGACAAACTAAGAGAGTAAGAGTGTAACAGCCACTTCTCTTTCACCTAATTGATGTTGCTTGGATTGCAAGGAATGTATTTGGAGATGGGAAATTTAGGATCACTACTATTACTGTCAATAGGTGTACTATCTATAATGGAAGAAATCCTTATTATACTTTTGATTTCCTTTGGTATCTTCCTTACTTTTGTAAATTATAAAATTCTATTCCTTTCTTTAATTCTTTTCTTCTCTAACTTTGAAATCAATACATTTTTCAACCTGCAAAGCAAGAAAAGGAAACAAGTTTTCTTCTCGGCCAGTGAAACACTGGCAACAATTGCTTCGCTGAAAGAGCAGATAGCTGACTGCTCTGTGACTATATCCATTGGCTGCTGGCCACTATTTTGTATGGTTCGTAGAGCAGTAGCCCAGATTGATAAGCAAGAAAATTTTTCACATATGGTTTGAAGGGAGGCCACCCAAGCATAAAAAATATACATTTTTCTCCTACCTATCAATGGACAAGCACTTCCACTCAGAACATCAAAGGATACTTTGACAACATGGATCATCACCTACTCGTGGGATTCATAGCAAAGTTGGTAAAGTACCTGGCTTTTCCCATTATTTGAGCATGTCTCCGGCATAAAACAGGTTGTTCTTCTTGCTGGTGGCATATCGTCATGACTTCACCTTTTGGTTGTAGCTTTTCCATCTTGTGCTTCAACTTTTGGCTACTTGCATCTCTCTCTTGCTTCATTCAATCATTCCTCAATTTGGTAACATTTGAATGATCGTGCACATATGTTGTTACAAAAGAAAATGAAGGTGTCTTTGTTATAATAGAAGAAAAGGTTGTCTTAGCTTGGGAACCCTTTCTTCTTTTCCATGATTCACTCTCGCATCCTCCATCCTTATCACTCATGCTCTCCTTCCCTTTTTCTATCTCCTTCTTGTAGTCAAGGTAGACAGTCCTCTCACTGCAATCTCAACCGTTGAAACAGTGGGGCTTGACTCACCTCTCCTTTGCCATGCACAATATACTTCTCCTCACCATGGGATAATCAACATAAGGAAATAACTCTTGGGTGCTAGAAATTATAAAAACTTGTGAATGCATTGTGTTAGATGCTTGTTGGGTGTTGCCGATACCCAATCCAAGTATTCTTTTGCAACATTCTTTGATTGCAATTCAAATGAAACTTGTGATCTTGTTTCTTCATCTATAACCATCTGCAAAAATTCATGTTTGACTCCTAAACGTACTAGTGCAAGTGGAGAACTATTGGCTCTTGTGCCAAAAAGATGATCCATTCTTTCTTAATGAGGACATTGGTGATTCAAATTAGTTTTGATGGTCCTCCATCCATGTTTGAGCTCTTTCTCTTCAAGTCCTTGATCCTTGCACTTGTCTTTCTAATTTCAAGCCAGTTTGTAAGAAGCCATGTAATAAGCACACTTTCTGCATAATCCTTTTTCATTCATAGAGTTTGGAAAGCCCTTTTCAAACTTCATGAGATTGGTGGTCATCTAGGTAAATACCATACTCTTTTGGGCAGGTTTCTTGCAAGTAAATCCATGGATTTGCTTTAAATAATCCGGTTCTTCTAGATGATCCAAAATTTGACAATCATGGTGAGAGACCATTCTATATGTATCTTCATCCCCAAGTTTTGATTTGGACTTGGTGGAAGAAAGTCCCCAATGGCCCTAACAACACCATGTTTAGAAGATCTTGAAATTTCACAAGGAAAGGCAAAACAATAGTGGAAGACTCTAGAGTGGAATTGCATGGATTTGAACTCAACATTGAAGGACAAAAAAACCCCAAATTCAAGGGGCATGTGCACTCCATATATCCTACCACTCTCAACGTCTAATTCTCAAATTTCCCTACAAAGCTATTGCACTTACAATATCTCCTCACTCTCTAAAATGTCGGCACGCTATCAAGTCTTGGTGCAGAAAAACCTACTTTGAACATTTCTTAAATAAATTTCAATTTCACCAATAGACCATTGTGGATTAGAAAACTAGGAAAGCAATCATGGTGGACTTTAAAACTAATTGAGAAAGCTATTGCTACTTGCAAACCTTAGCAACACAAGGGAATCCTTATTTTTGAAATTCAATCCTTATATGAAACAATGTGAGTAAGTGTAATTCAAAGTCTTGAGAAAGAGTTTTCTCTGCCACATTTTACACAATCTAAAAACCCTAATGGCACTATAGCTTGATCATTAATGTTAGTAACAATATATTCCTGACTTGGTCCATAAAACTTTTTATGGGTTCCCAACTAGAGATGTTTTTTTTTCTTTTTTGAATGCATGTGTGAAAACATTTTATAGGTTTTCCTACATGGTCCATAAACATCCCATGAAAGTCATTTTATGCCCCATTATGTTAATCAAACCATGTGAACTATTGGGATGAAGCTCCAATAACCAAGCTAATTAAGTTACGTAAGGATCATAGAACCTTTGTGGTCTTGTTTCACTCCAGATTTTACCTCTCAAAAACCAAACATCACTTTCTCATTTTATGCTTCTATTATAAAACACATCAAGCTCAACTCTAAACAATTCATGGTCTTCTTTACACACAAACCACACTTGGGAAGATCTTCCACTAGCACTACACATAAAGTTAGTATCAAGTTATCTACCAATGGACAACTATAGCCCCTGACTTTTGTAAAGTAGCTCTTCTTGTCATTTATAAAAATGCATATGCTTTTACAATCAACCCCTATATACCAAAATCTATTTCCTATCTTAAATCCACATTCATTTTCAGCTAGATATTGAGGATTTTAACACTTAGAACATTAAATTGTCTGGCAATTATGCTCTTGATATGTGAGATTTTTAATCTTATATATATACCCTAATTTTGACCTAATCTTTGTTCCATTTAGTCTAATGGAGTAAAACTAAGAATAAGATTTATGAGCATGATCATTTATTGGCAACACTCATTGCATACATGACTCATGGTTCATCTCTAGGGCGTTAATTAAATTTTACTTATTGAAAAGTAGATTTTTTTCCAAACAAGAGTGTCTAAAGTGACTGAACGGTAGCTGAGAACAGAACATTTTGGTTTTGAAATCTTCTTTGGGCCCAACTTGTCCATTAGTGCATGTGAGTGAATTTTGCATGGGAATTTCTCAAGGAAGTTTGCATCCTTACTACAATCTCCTATTCATAAACAACATTTGTCCGGCTAGAAAGAAGGCAAGGATAGTTGTATGATTTTCTTGATAGTGTTTGCTTAGTTTATAAAACAAACACGTGTCCTGCTAAAAGAAGAAGGCCTGGAATTTTACTAGAGTGTGAGTCTCATCTTATAATGTTAACGGGTTTTAATATTAGTTTTATGGGTATTTGTAGGTATCCAAAAAAATTTAGAATAGGAAGTTTCACTTTTAAAAGTGAAAGTTATAGATATTTATGGGTAAGATAGTGATATTTATAAAATATTATTTTGGGTAGCTGTAAGAAAATTTATGGGTCGTTGTAAAAAAAAAATTTGGTGCAAGGGAAACTCCTCTATAAATTGAGATATGGGTGATGGACAACCATTTTATGGTGGTGGGAGTTTCAATTAGAACACATACAAGAGGGAATTCCATTAGTGAAATAAGGAACTTGATCAACTCAAAAGTTGATGTGCATCAATAAAAAAAATTAAAGAAGTGTGGAGGTTTTGGTGTGGAGGTGTGGAGATTTTGGTACAAGATTGAAATTTGAATTCATCCTTTCTTTCTCATGTGTGAGTATGAATTGAATGAGTGATTTGTGAGAGTATGCAAGAAGATTTGCAAGTGGAGAGAGGGAGAATTAGAGGGAGGGAGATTCATGTGTGTGAGAGTATGAATTAAATGTGAGTTGTGCAATATGCAAGAGGATTCATGAGTGGAGGGAAGGAGAATGAGAATTTGTCAAAATCTGCACACCAAAAGTAGCCAAGAGTAATTAGAAGAGAGCACTAGCACAACCTCAAGGAGCACCACATTTGAAACATTCTCAGATCAATGCAATCAATGGAGGCAACAAATACTCCTAGTATTTGAATGTGTGAGAATGAAGATAGAGCAATGAACTTAGTCATCAATCCACCATCCTCCATTCCAATTGATCTTTCTCTAGAAGCCCAATTTCATCCACCACCACCAAGATTTCAAGAGCTATTGGAGATGGTCATAGAAGGAAACTAAGCAAAGTGGATGAAATGTGACAAAGACCAGTTCCAAATGACTGGCCATCACTATGAACACTTCTAGATTACTTAGAAGATGAGGAGAATTTTAATCAAATACATAAAAGTAAGTTGTTGAAAGTACATGTTGAAAACCAGTTCAAAAGATGACTTCATTTAGTTGTGACATGGGAGACAAGACTTTGGTTCTACTCCCGGTTATGATCATAATCCACAACCATGCTTCAATAGTCCATCTATGAGTCTCCTATATAGGATGTGGCAAAGATAGAATAGACTATACGTCCACATCCATAACCCCTCATCTAGATGCAAGGCGGGCTCCCAAAAGCCATAAACTAATTTGTCATACTGATCATCACTATAGTCTATGAATCTCCTAGATGTCTACTCTTCTTCCATAAACATTATAATGGATAGAGTAGATATTAGAAGGTAACTCAATGGAGTGTATGAGCTAGTATCTATGTCCATATGACTAAATCTAGGACGATATATAGCACCATGGGGTTGATTCCTATAGTAAGGTAAAACATCTTTGTCAACTATCAATATATCTCTAATGCACAAACCTAAAGATGAGAATGTATTATAAGGTCTCACTATTAAGCCTCTATAATGGTTCATTTTTCTCACCAAGGCAAACCATGAGTTTAGTGCTTATGTGTATTTCCTTATGAAGGAATCCTAGATCCCATATGAACCAAAAGTGTTTCTCTACTTCCCTCTTTGGGCAACTAGTCCATATGATAAGCTCAAAGTGATTCAAAAAAAAGTCCATCAACTCTCTAACCCTTGGTTGGAGAGAAATCCATAGAGTACTACTTTTTGTATAGAACCTCCATCATCTTCTATTAATCTCCTTACATCACTTAGAAAACATAGGGCAAGTAGGGTTTCTCATGTATTCTATACATAACACGTCCAATAATAGAATCTTATGCCTCAAAGTATGTGTGGTAAAGAATATGAGGGATGAAAAATCTTAATAAGCTAATCTTCTCCCTTAAATTGTGGAGCCTTGATACCTCATCATTCAAAGAAGTTCACTCTCTTGAAGCCACAATATCTTTGCACTTGTGCTCTGGTATAAAGGTGGATCAGTAAGATCATCACAAGTGCATGGCCTCCAAGGACCAATCTTTGTATCACTCACCCTCAAGTACAGCTCTTCCCTAGGCTCTTTAGAGCCCATATCTTTTTTGTACACTGAGATGTGGAAGGAGTACTCCAAGTAGACGTGGAAGGTGTATGAGTTTCCAACATCTACATAAGATCATTTTGAGTTGCCCTAGTTTTACCTCCTATCCCTATGCTAGTGGTTTGAGTTCCCATATGCATTTCAAGTTCCATCAGAGTATACCTCATCCAAGTGCATTGCTCCTCTTTAGCATCCTCTAACTTAGTCCTTACTTCACAAAGAGAGAGAGAGAGAGAGAGAGAGAGAGAGAGAGAGAGAGAGAGAGAGCTCCATATTGGCTAACTCAACTTGCATCCTCTTTAAATCCTTTTTAGCACCAACCTCCTTCTTTAAGGTACCCTAGAGAGTAGCATGTCTCCATTTCACTAGCATATCCAATACATCAGCCCCATCCTCATGTATCTAACTATCTAACTCTCTCTCTCTCTCTCTTTCTTTTTCTCTGCCGTATACAAACTCCAATACCCTCTCCTCTCTTACATGGGTATCAACTCCAATACTCTAACAATATAGAGTTTACAAATGAGTTAGTCAAGACTAACCAAGTAGCAAATTAGCCAAGAATTATAAGAATATTCTAGAAGCATATAGGAAGCTTTTTGGTATTTTCCAAGTATCGGGTAATGTATACCAAGTGGTGATTTCTAAGAGGAAGATTTTTGTGAAGCTTCCTAGCTAGCTTAGCTTTCACACCAAGTAGGTGATTTTTAGAAAGAAGCTTCTTGACAAGCTTAGCTCGCATGCCAAATATATGATTTCTGGAAGGAAGCTTCTCAAGAAGCTTCCTAGTTAGCTTAGCTTGCACTCTAAGAAGATGAATTTTAGAAAGCTTCATGAGAAGCTTCTCAAGAGCCTTGTATGTTTCATATTAATACCAAAACCCAAACGCTTATGCTAGGCGTTTGGAGTTTCCTTCATTCAAGTGTCCCAATGTAATCTTTCATTCCAATTGTCATTTCTCTTATTTCTCTCCTTGGTCTTTTACATTGGTGTCAAAGCAAGAATGGGATGTATAGAATTTATAGAATACCAAATCCATTTCTCCCAAACCATTGTGATTTTGTGTCCATATACTACCCAAGTATCATTTCATGCAGTTCATCATCTCATGCTTTGGGCAGAATTTTCTCAATGCAATCACCTTGTCCAATGAACCCTCAATACATCTGATTGTAACTCACGGAGCACGGAGGACATGTTGCATCTACATATTAACTTAGACAATTATAGGTAGTTTGATAGAGTAGTATGGTAACAATGCTTGAAGTTATCATTATTATGCAACAACAAATCAAGCACCTTACTTGATTGTTGGGAGAAAGAGACCATAAAAAATGCACTTCCACAAGGTGTGTACTCTAGAATAGGAAATTTTGGATCATTGCTATAACTATTGTAAGGAGTGTAATTTGGAGTTGACAAATGTAGAAAAGTGAAGTTTGATTGTGCATCTTTCATGCCTTCAACAACTTGAGTCCTATATCATGCAAGTGTTTCATTTCCTTGAATCTCCATTTCTTTCCTTTAAATCTCCTCTTCTCTTCACTCAACCTCCTGTCAATCTTGACCTTCAACTTTTCTGTCTCAATTCTAGCTCCCTTTGCAACTTCTACTTTCACTTGCAATATTTCCATCTTTCTCATATTTAGAACCTCAAGTTTTGCTAATTTTCATCTCTCCATGGATTCAAAAGTCTTTGATGTGAGGGTAATAATCTTTGCTAAATCTTGAGAAAATGCTTTAATTGATGACAACTTGGAATTCCTTTTGGAAACTCTCCTCTGCTTACTCTCCTTACTCTCTTTGTCTCCTTCTTTCTCCCTTTGTTGAATTCCATACACTATCACTTGTCATTGAGTTCAGACCCCTACTATGTCTAACTAAATATGTTGCTATGTAACTAAAGGTGGTGCTTTTTTTAATTGGTTTCTTACCATTTCCACCATGAATTTGTGTGAAATGCTTTGGGTCCTAAGATAATCCAATATTTGAGAGTAATGATGTGAAATCATCCTAATCCGCTCCTCATCTATTGCTTTCCTTTTGCTCACAATAGAAGGTGCTTGGCAAGGGATCAACAAGACTATCCTCAATAGCTCCCCAAATGTACCATATATAGATTCATCCCCATAGTGTTCCTTGTCGGGAATGGGATAAGAACGTGAAACGTAATTCAAAAGAATGTAATATTCTATGTTTTCAACCCTACCAAGTTCATCGCGATCTACTAAATCCCCTATTTTCTCTCTGTTTGGCAGCGCAATGCTCAATGTTTTTATTCTCTTATCCACTTCTTCTCCCCAGTCTTCCACCCTAACATCTCCTAACAACTATTCTCCTCTTGTCTCGAGGTGGATTGCACTCCCTCTAATTGAAAAATTGGAAAATTAACCTCATATTAAAGGGATTTAATATTCCAATTTCTCCATTCAGCCCAATTTGAAGTAAATGGTTTCAATTCGAGGCGAGACACTTGGAGAATTCCATAGAGTTTCAAATGGATTATGAGAAATTTTACACTTGGCAAGTTCTACTTGTGTTCCTCCCCCCTCTGCCATGATTAGTACACCTAACTTCTCTGTAAATGTTTGATAATTAATGCACTTACTGATTTTCCACCCGTAAATGGATTCAAGGAGGATTCAATTTTACCAGTTCTCCAGTTTGCGGGTACCATAACAAAAGTTTATGGGTATCCTTGTGCTGCCAGCAAGTATTCGCAGTTTCTATTATTGAAACGCGACTATCACGGTAGCCCAGAGGCCTAAGGCGCTGAGAACAGAACATTTTGCTTTTGAAATCTTCTTCGGGCCCCACCTGTCAGTTACTGCACGTGAGGGAAGTTTGCATGGGAAGTTCTCTGGAAAGTTTGCATCCCTGCTGCACTCTCTTGTCGAACGTGTCGTGTTAGAAAGAAGGCAGGACGGTCGTATGCTTTTATCGACTGTGTTCGCTTAGTTTACAAAACAAACACGTGTCATGTGGAAGAAGGGGGCCCATAATCTGATTGGAGTATTGGCCTCGAATGGTGCGAAGGGGTAGATTTCTCATGTCCATATTATTGGAATCTAGTTCCATTTGACCTCTTTTAGCTCTCCCATGTAAGGAATGATGGATCTTCCCATCCTTCTTGTGTTCGATGAGGTCAACTTTCTTTCTTCTATATCTTGTAACACAAAAGGTTTAAAATACCCCGTGCTTCTGCTCAATTTGACGTCTCGATTCATCGATACTCAAAATCCTTTCAACTACATGTATCGAAGTCTCTGTAATGGAGCGTCTCCCTCATCCATACCGTCGAGCGGAGGTTGTCAGAGCATCTGCACAGCGCCACGGCACACCGCCCAGCAACGTTATTTTGCAGTGGATTTTGACGTTTTCTAGTTCCCATCATAGACCCGGCGTCGCTAAATATTTAGCCGGGCCGGCAAATCGACTTAAGAGACCGGTATGTTTAGAAATTATGCCGGGGTGATACTGGCACTTATAAAATATGTTTATGGTTACATTAGTGGTGCGCCAAAATCTTTGGAGGTGAATCCAGTCTATCGACGGTACGCTGTGTTGCTTTGCTTACCCTGGTTAATTTCCGGCGTGAGTCTATCAATCAGACCATTGCATCGGTACGTCGCAATGCCAATGCCAACTTTCATGTAATGTCAGGCACCAGTTTGATTTGCCATGCGGTGGGGGAACTATTGCGAGCGCAGACCTTTCAGTGCCAGTGCCGGGGACCATATTTAGGCGTTATTTTGAGAGATTTGCCTGTGCCGATTTGCCGTGGCGCAGTGCAGATGCTCTCAAGCCCCCTGTGAGAAATGTTCCACCTCTCCCACGATCAACTTGTCTCTTGGATCTTGCGCCAAGGATTATTTGTGACCGAAGGTGAAA
Organism: Lunularia cruciata; assembly: GCA_948567375.1. Lineage (NCBI taxonomy): Eukaryota > Viridiplantae > Streptophyta > Marchantiopsida > Lunulariales > Lunulariaceae > Lunularia > Lunularia cruciata. The sequence continues at coordinate 62,978,803 of OX419757.1, read as the reverse complement.
GATGCTAGCAATACAAGCAACTACCTGAGAGTAGAAGTTTGTTTCTTTTGCCACCTGTAACCTATTGCTCAACAATTGTAAATACGGGCTTATTATCGGCGGGCTTACTATCTTTTCCCAGAGAGCTTGCCTTCGTGGTTACTCAATCTTCGTGCTCATTACTCGCCTGGAGGAAGGGAGATGCCGGGCAAGATCGCAGTAGAACGATAACTTTTGGGATATTACGAGCTCGAACATTCCCGGAAGTCCCGAGGTGACACACTTTTCCTTGGTCGAGTTCCTTCGCTCGGCATAAGCCTCAAATGTCTCAAACCGCGCCGGAAACTGAGGGAGGGCACATGTGAGTTTGAGCCGATTTGGAGGACCAAAGGACCGAAGTCGGGTAGAGGTGAAAGCGCCCCTGTTCAATGGTGACCCTAATTCAACTATGATTTATCTGAGCACTACATGCACCAGGCGGAGCATGTTTCCAAGGAGGAACACGGTATGCCGAAACGCTCAAACACATCTCGTAAACCTTACAATTGGAAAGACATGGCTTCCCGTGTGGAAGGGCTCCCGCTGAACGGGTCAAACCCGGTGGATGAATGAAAGAATTTTACACGTCTCGAAGACGCGCGAGCAATCGGCATAAGGAGAGATGGACGCACAGCACCCCAAGTTGACAGAAAAACTGAAGAGCTTTTGCATGACGTGGCGCGAGTCGTACTTGGCATTTAAAACCTTGTGAAAGTTGTTTGGCGGGTCACGAGTGTTGGTCAGTGGTATTGTCGACATGGAAGAACCATAGTGGACACAAGTTGACTTATATCCAATTCTTGCTGAAATTATTTCTTCACACTAACATTAGTAAATCATTTGAGTCGGGCCGCCACGATCAAAGTATGTATTCTTCTTCGTAATTGAATTACCAAAGTATCTTCCACAGTTAGTTTAATGTGGCGAACATTACTTGAGTGGCATTCTTATCCAATGACTATGTTTTGTGATTACATACTGTATTTGAAAGATCAGATTTCAAGTGGAATTGGCTGGTCATCTTTGCTTATCACAGAAACTCAAAAACCGGCTAGAATTTTCTCTAAATGAGGATTTTTGAATTGATTGTCACTTAGATGTTTGGGAGAACGATAATTCATCTATAATTCACATGGAGATGTGGAATTTTAGGGGGAATGTTTTGCTTAGGAAGAAAATATCATCCCTGTCTATCTTGGGCCGAACGTGGGGTGGTGGAATTAAACATTTTGGATACTGTTAAATCGAACCCACCTCCCTGTTAAGCCGACCAATCTTATGACCAAACGTCACAGTAAAGTGAAATAAGTGATCGGTTTGCGAACATCATTAACATATAATATTTCCACTTCTTAATGGAATATAATCACGGGGTGGATTAACAAGACGTGGATCGATTTAAGACAATCTCCAAATAGAGTTAGAAACTAAAGTTCAAAATTCTGAACAACAAATCTTAAACTCGGAGCGGATTAGAGTTGGATCAGAAGATTTAGATTTCGGGCTTGGGTAGGGAGTTCGGTCCGGAAATTGGGCATGGGTTTGGCGATAGGTAATTAGACCTTCATGTTGGATGGGGATTCTGCCAAAAGAGATGACTGGAATCTAGGACAAGTTACAATAGTCGACTCCGTGGGAGAGCTAATTAGAATTTTACCAAAAGAAATGACTGGAGTTTCTTGGTGTCGAATACGCGTCGCTCCAAGCTTTAATCCAGAAAAAGGAGAAGCTTTGGAGTCAAAGCGGATTCTAGTCACCTCTACGCGGAAGCCGAAGGAAAATCTCCAGGTAAAAGCCACAGTCGCATGGTCGTTTTTACTCCAACTGCACAGTTGGACGGAGTTGAACGGTTTTAGGACTACTGTGTAGGATCTAATATGTTACTAATATGGAGCCGACGTTGTCAAGTCTCACACAAGGATGAGACATTCCTGGCCCGTACATGTATGTCGTGTAAGTCCATACTTGGAGTATCGCGTATCGTATCTGACTTCGTTGAAAGTCGAGAAACAGTTATAACGATCGGATCGAACGCTTTAAAACCCAAGTCTGGATAGATTGTTCGTTCTAAGTCTTCGACCTTCCATGCAAAATGGAAGGTCTTTAATGATATCTTCCATACAGGCGACCGCGTAGGATAACAAGAAGGATGGATGGATAGATCTTACCATCGAGACATTGTACGTTTATGATTAAAACTCAACTGTCTGTGGAAGTGCGTTGTATAATCGTTAATTTTATTAGAAACGAAAGTCGACCTCATAGAACGGAAAACCCATACAAGGGAGCGACAAAAGAGAGGTAGAATGGGGCTAGGCTCCAATAGTCTCGATATGAAAAATCTACCCTTCCGCACGTAATATATCCACATTTATATATTGAAGATTTTCAGTACTCCACAGTATTTGCAGATTGCCTGGGACAAAGGAAAATGGTTAAAGCTCATGGTGTTTTGGAAAGGTTTTTTCGGATTTATTGCATACATGTGAATATTTAAAATTTAAATATTTAAAAAAATATCTTTTTAAACAAAACTAGGTTACTTCCTTAATACCTTCGCAAATAGTGCCATCCTTTACATTGTGGATGCTATCTATTTACTTTTCTCATTGAACCACGGCCCGGACCATATAGAACTATACATGCATAATACCAAGATAATGGCTAAATGTTCTCAATGGTAGTGAAAATATTATCAGCTTAAGAGAAAGCTAATAATAATCTCTCCATGATAAATGAAAGAGAGGCTATCGATAAATATCTATTCTCAGCCATATGATGGTGATCATGATAGTAAGCGAGGTAGAGTGAACGTCCCAAAAAATGATCTTAACTTTCACTAACTGAGCTGAATAAACTAAACTTAGTGGTAATAGGATTATTTAGTTGAGATGATATCGGGAACATAATCCCTAATCTACTTACTACTTGCTTGAATCGAGGAAATTCATTGAACTATTTTTTCACAGTGTAATTATCCACTCATGATGATTTTGAGAAGGACTGAGGAAATTATCACATCAAAACCATTCTAATTTCAGTTTCAAAAGGAATTTCAGCCTCCAGGAGTAAGTTAACAATTAAAAATGTGTAGAATGAGAGCTTGAGTATTATGTGAAATAAATCCAATGAAGCTGTAAGAAATAGATCACATGTGAGGATAAATATTCTTTCTATTTTCTTCAACTGATAATTTCCTTAACTGTTTGACATACTCCCCGAGCACTTCAATAAGAGAGGGTCGACTGTGGTTTCTTAAGTTACTTGTATTGCTCTCAGTTACCATGGGAATGGACGGAAAACACATAGAAAAGGAATACTAATTGAGGACGACTGACAAAGCCCCGGACTTTGTTGTGTCGGACACCACAAACCAAGATACTGTCCGACCTCTCCCAGTCAGGGTAGGGAGACAAAGCTCTTTAGGTGCCGCGAGCTGAAGCCCAAGAACAATCTTTTTTTAATTCCTTCGGGGCTCTACTATCTAAGCGCATGCAAAGGTCAAACTTGCTTGTTTTTGTTAGCTCTTTTCCACGTGTCACCAAGAGCGAGTTCACCTCCGTCCACGGTCCACTTGTAATAACTATCCCACTTGCGGAGGTGATCTGTGGTCGCTGCTGGAGTTTTGGAGTTCCTGATTGGAGCGCTAGACTTTTACCTGGGTCAGGCCGGGCGTTGGGTCGCCGGGCGCTAGTGCTGGAGTCGGGAGTTTGCTGAGTTTTTCCTTAGGAGGAGAGGGAGTCGGTCGGGTCCCCCCGGGTCTGGTGCTTGTGCTGGAGTCTGCTGAGCTTTTACTCAAGAGGAGAGGGAATCCACGCAGACTAGAGAAATGCTTTTGGGAACTAGATCGTGAGATGGCCAAGCCAAGCCCAGGAGAGAATCTCGTGATGGCCTTCCTCAGCTGGCTCTGGGCCTTGAGCTCCTGCGTTGTTAACAAAACCACAACTCGGTGATCACACGCTCTGTCTTTTGCAAGTTCGGTTCGACGTGTGATGGTCTTGGGGTTCTGTTTTGCTTCGAGTTATGCGCGGACAAGCGCCTCATTACGTCTTATAGTTCGATTTTTCCCTCTTGCTCTTGCTCTTGTGTAGGACAGCAGGAAGAGGTAGTATGTGCGTAGAAGGTGAAAGATCGATCCCTGTCCGAGAGGCCTGTTGAGAAATTTGGCGAGGAGGAAGCCAGTGTTAGAGTCCGGGATATATCAGAGCTTCTGTGGGAACTAGAGTCACGCGGACTTGCAATCCATCTATTTATTAGGACAACGCAGAGGGAAGAGCAATAGCTCGGGAGTCATGCAAGAGCCGAGGGTGCACAGTTCGGGCCTATCTTTCAAGCCGGTATGTTCTTCAATTCGTGATGATTCACACAATTTCACTTTGATTTCAATATTTATTTTCCTTCACATACGGGGTCCTGTCGTCAAAGTTTAAACTCCTACATCTCATCAGCATTCCGCCCGTCGAGCCATGATCTTTTGTGGAGGAAGCAACTTCGCTGACGACCGTGTCGCTTTCAATTCTTCCAGTAGGTTACAATTCGATGCTTGTTGGAACTAATATCCCAACCAAATATATGGCCTTATATATTTCTAAGTAATGGCATTCTCTACTCCAGAGACTGTTATGTGCTACGATGCATCCCGAACCAAATTCCAGGGAGACCAATGCTCCCACTTACAACCTACTGACTTAGCCAGGCCATCAGGGAAATTCGTACCTCTATAGTCGGTCTTAGCTTTGGTCCTGGGTATCGAGCAAGGGAAAATGCGAACTTGGACGGTCCAAGTTCTCTGTCTTTTCTTTGTAGGAAGCTGTCCTGCAATAGATTTTTGCTAGCATTTTGTTTCCTGTGTGAATTACAGCAATATGTGAGGAAAAGGATACTGCTGATGCAATTCTCAATGCGATGACACAGGGTCAAGAGCGAATTCAGCTACGTCCATGGCTCGCAGTGTACTTTTTGTGTTTCGCTGCCCTTGCATGCACGACTGTGGGTAAGCTGGTTAGCTTCTCTATAAAGGACTTCCAATCGCGACAACTAGAACTTCTGTGTTTGGGAAGCAGTGCCAAATTGGACGACAGCACCGATCATTTGAGGATTCCATTCGACATTGCTGAGGATGACCTTACTTCTCGAGTTGTCTACAGAAATCGAATTGAGATTAAGGGAAAAGACAGATTTTCCTTCAGAACCAACTTCACCTTCCGTATTTCTGGAGATTCACGGATCCGTGGAGATGGGATGGCCTTTCTCATCGCTCCTACTTGCAAAGCCGTTAAAGGGAACAGTACGACAGCAGACGCTCTGGGAATGCTGGACCCAGAAATCAAAGGCTATAAGGGGGATTCGGATCTGAAATTCGTCGCAGTGGAGTTTGACACGAAGAGGAATGAACCTTGGGACAACAACGACAATCATGTTGGATTGAATGTGAACTCTGTAAAATCCACCAACGAAACTGATTTGGGCCTATTTGGAATCAATCTTAGGGGAGGGAATAAAATTACCGCCTGGATCGACTACTACGGACACATGAAAGTGCTAATCGTACGTATGGCAACACCAAACGGCAAAGGCCATGAGGTTCTCCGGGAAACAGATTTCGAACTATCTTCGTACGTCGATAAACACAGTTATGTTGGATTCTCTGCTGCCGCGGGAGGAGCGACTGAGTACAATGAGATCTACGAGTGGCATTTTACCAGCTACTCTGATTGCGACAAACCAGGCAAGTAATCGTAAGATTAGAGAAGCAAGTGACTCTACAGATGGCCCTCTACTTGGAAAAAGTGCCTTTATCGTCAGTTATTTGATTTATTTTGTCATTGTGTTGTGCTTTTTCCAGAATCGCCAGGAGAAAGCACTACCCCGAGCTCGTGTGGTGCAAAAGGTAGCTCATCTTTTCCAAACTATTAAGTTCTAACCCCGAGCCAGAGCCCACACAGTATATTGCTTCTGTCTTCAACGCCAAATGTGTTTCATTACCATCCTTATCATTGTCCATGAATTAACTGGAGAGGTCCTGCTAACAAAGGTTCAAGAGGAACCAAGATAAAGCCCCTTATGACATGTACGGTTCTAATTTGTCATATTAGAGTTACTATGAGCGTGTCGTCAAACCAGTTTTGAACAATCAGGTGAAAAGATCCGCTCGCTATGAATATCCCTATAATTACTACCTGAGTTCACCAAAAGAACTAAGTCTTGTAAATTAACTGATGTTTGGAAACCACGTAGTGATCACGGTTCACCGCCACACAACCAAAGTAGTAATTGAAGAATCGATAATCTCCTCAGTTTTTAAGAACGACGCAGTAGTATAAGCTCCAGTCTCAGTTCCAGTAGATTCCATCAAAAGGCAAAAGGCCTGCAATGCTGCAGGAACAGGTATACAATTACCTCTACAATGACAGATGTTGTCCTTTACTCTTCTATCTTGGCTGGTGATGAATCCTTCTACTAATCAGCTGCCGGGAATCCAGCCAAACTGATGATGGGCTTGATCTCACATGAACCCTTAAATGTTAACAACAAAGAAGATTAATTTCCACCTGATTTCCCAGTCATGAATTTTGTCTGCTAAGCTTGTTGTTTCTGACTCACAGCGTTGTATCAATGTCTGCAGGATCGAGCACCAAAGACCGTGAGTTTGCAGCACACCACTCTCTACGTTTCCCGCTACAAATGGAGAAGTTATTGATAGATAGGTCGTCTTTACATCGTTATAGTTCCAGATTTGCAGCTTTGAAGCATATTATCAACACGAGTGATACTTCAGTCATAGGTGGACACGAACTAGGTTTCGTCGACCATAGCTTCTTATGCCGTGTCTTATGATTTTGTATATTATAGGTTTCTCAGACCACGCTCAACTGTTGATACACCGTGAGTTACTCAAATTTCTTCATGTCTTCGTCCGCAGGTGTTGCACTTATTGTCAGTATTTGTGGAGGGATTTCAGGCGACTTAATGTTCATCTGGGCCTGCTTGACATGTCTCCGACGGTATCTCTAGAAGATAGCTTGACTGATGATACACCGTGAGTTACTCAGATTTCTTCATTGTCTTACATCCGCAGTTGATACGCCCACTGCTTGTAGAGTTACAACGTTCATAGCGAAGATCGTCGGGATCATGCCCAAGTACAAGCCATGTTGTCCGATGGATCAAAGCCGCAAAATAGGCAATTCTTACAGAAGGAAATTTAGTTGACTTCTCAAATATATGATGATACATTCCTCGTTCTGAAATTTATGGTGTTTCTAGCCAGTTTATAAAGGGTGGGTTCACCATCTTTTAGTCGGTTCATTAAGGAGAGATTCATCTATTCTTTTAGTCAGTTCACGATGGGTAGGATTCATGATTATTTTAACCGCAGTCAAACAGGGATCGTTAAACGGAAGGATCCTTTTTGGTCTACATGTGGTGTATTCATAAGACTCACGGGGAGTCAAATTACAACAACGTACACTCTGTATTTTCGAGAATCACGGAAGGCAAATTTGCTCATTTTTTGCTTTCACCTGTTATTTTTCTCTCGATCAATTGTTTTGAACAGGCATTTTGTCGAAACATAGGTGTTCCAATAAAATGGTAGCAACTCAAATATCAAGCAAATACATTAGGCTTCGATGATTTCAGTGATACATATCCACTAATTATCATAGAAATCGCAGAGCTTCATAGATCAGAACAAGTGTCCATATTCAACACCGACTAGTTTAGTGAGAAACATCCAATATTAGCATACAAACGTCACGTCGACTTGCATTGAGCCGATCTATTTAACACCGAACAAAAATAAGCAAAATAAATTCTTTTAGTCAAATAAGAAGAGTTGTGATTTTATTGACGATTTATTTATTATTGATCAAGATTTGATTGATTACTACGAAATTTGGGTGAGTCTTAGAACAGCTGATCATATTGTGTGTATAAACTCCCAAACTCCTTAATTTACAATACCCACGAGTGAAGGATCCGGTTGAAGAACAAACTAGGTTGTTATTTCCCACCCAACCAAAACATGGAAAATAACGGACACTAACTAATTTTAACGCCATGTTGGAAGCCGTATAGTCTTAAGTCTAAAGATCTTTTAATTTGACTTGTAATACATGAAGAGTTGAGAAACTCTTGGTTCACAAGCCTTTTTGGTCTTGATCTTTTTGTACTTTTGATTTATTTTTATTTTTATTATTAAATCAAATAAGACCATATGTATTGTATTATCCAATGAGTATGCATAACTTTTTTGCTTTTGATGAATTTTTACATAATAAATTGATTTATTTTAATTAATCATTTTGTGTGTAAGAATTTCATAATTATATAAATAGAGATGATATGTAATCATCTTTTCATTGATAATATAATTATTTATTCTCTCACTCAAATGTTTGGTGTCAATGGTTTTAGTTTTGGAGGTGCCTTGGCTGATTATTATAAAGTTTAACTTTCCATCTTCCTTCTCTATATTGTGATATACTAATAGTTATCAAAAATTGATCCTGATTAGAATTAGAGACAAATTGGCTCATATTTTTACATAGTATTAACAAAGGCAGCTAAGCAAGCTATTTGACTCGATACTTTTATGAGCAAAATTGGTTTAGTGTAGGATCAGATTCTACTACATTGTGGTAATCAGATAACAATGCGTTTTGCAAGTAAGTATTTCACTCTAAGACAAATTATATATAGTGAAATATCACTGCAACAAAGATGTCATCAATAGTGGAGAGGTATATTTAAAGAACATATATACACGTATGTTGTAGATATGTTGAGAACTTTATATTTTGAGAAGTTCAGATTTTTGCTTTGACATGCTAAGCATTACAAGGACTTGATATAGACGCATTTGAGGGATGAAACAGAGACACACAAATAAAATGTTTCACATAGATAGAAATGTTTCACGTACATAAATAAAAAATACAAGACAAGATGGATATTTTTGATATATGTCCTTCATTTATTTCTATGAGTCCTCTAAATAATACCATGTGTTGGGTTCTAAGAGTGTACAAGTTTGCACAAGCATTGTGCACTGCCACTTGCTTGCCGTCATGAGGCTTGTCAGGAATGGTATATGAGCATCTTAGAGATTGCTTTCAGGCAGATGATCATTCTAGTGGTTTTACCGAGTTGTTTCATGTGGCTGCAGCAATAGCAAGAGGAAATATTCCTATGTCTATTAGTCGGGTGTTTTGTGCTAGTCGTCTACTCATGATGGAGAAGGACACACGGTGCATTAGACTGATTGCTATTGGAGAGATCTCTTTGCATTTGGTCAACCATACCATTGTCCTTCAGCATAGTTGTCATGGCTGATAGTAGCTCAATCCACATCAGTTTGGAGTAGCTACATCTGGAGGATGTGAGGCCATATCTCTAGGAATCAGGTCACTCTTATATATCCATTTGGAGTGGGTCATCCTACAGATGGATGTTGAGAACACTTCTAATATCACCTCATGAGCATCCATCTTTAGAGAGCTTAAGGAGGCTGGTGGATCATTGACAAGTCTTATTCCTTTTGTGCAGTCTTTTTTGGCTCTCTAGCTTCCCTTTACTATCAACACAATTGTCACAAGAGGGAGTCATTGTCTTGGAGTCAACTAATAGTACACATCAAAGAGATCATTTATGGGGACCCTTATTTTCCATGGCTCACTTTAGAGCTCTCTTATCTACTAATTTTGCTAAGCCAAGTTGTGTATCACCCTCTTTGGCAGATGATACACACATTGTGAGCCTTTTAGATCAGATTAGGCAAGCCTTTGACCACTTGACTACCAAGCTAAATCTATTTGGCCTGAGAGTCATAGTGTCAAAGTGCAAGGCATGGTCCCCTTTAGGTATCCCTTCCCACCTTGAGCTTCCAGACGGGTGTATCATATCTACATATGGACTACGTGTTCTTGGAGTGCCAATAAGAGGATTTTGTCAGATGCTTCTTAGATGCTGCCCTTGGTAGTGCTTTCCATCAAGTATGGCACTCATGTTCAAGGCCAGTACTTTCTATACATGCCCCGCTTTACATAGACTAGCAGCACAAAAATGTAAAAAAAAGTGTATATGATGAGGGAAGCAAAAGTTGCAGGTCTTGTAACTTTTGCTTCTTGCAAGATTGAGCTATAGTTGTAATCTAGATTCACATGCTGACAAAACTGCATTGAGGTGACAGATTATCCACCAAGAAATGGTTTGCGCTCAGCACAAGATATTCCTTCTCTTTACATCCAATTGTATATAACCTGATGCCTACATGAGGATTGCATTTGTCTGGTGGTGACAAGTAAAATTTTAGTTTCCTCAGCAGGAAATAGTCTTGATTCTCACCGCCTTGTTGTCTTTTATGCAGACACATCAAATTAGATGATATTTTTGTGAGAACCACCAATTGGTCATAGGTCATTTTCCAATCAATTCAATATACACGCTTTGAATACACATGATATGGATGATTTGACCACATTTAGGATCTTATCAGCTGAAGGTCTTTCATTTTAACAATAAGAACTTCCTTCCTTAATGATGATTTTATTTTCAAATGCACATGTGTTTCCAATTGTTGGAAGTTGTACCGGCATCAACTTGAATAGTAAAATGAAAAGACAAATACTATGTATATGCCATATTTTCTCTCTCATTTTTTCTTCTTAATTTTCATTCTCATGTTATATGTTAAGGTAATAGGCGTTATATATAAGTATTCAAGCATTACAAGATCTATCTTTTCCATTTGCTAAACTTTAGATGTTCACAATGGAACAAGATGAAGAAAGACTTCCCAAAGAAGCTGGCATGTTCAGCCACATAATGACAACATGTCTCACTAAGACTCAAACTTGAAAAGATGAAGACTTCTTGGCACCACTCATTTTTTGGTTGTTGATAGGCCAATTTTGAAGACTTATGTGACAGAGGTGGAGGAAGGATACTTTTCTCTCCAAATGTTATTGCGTAGACATAGTCTATCCCTACAAGCACACAAGGAACTTCCATATTTTGCTTCACTATCATCAGATTGGCTTAGAGGTTTACAGACTTCCTTGATGGAGCAACAAGGTCAACATATGTTGCATTCTCTCTTAGTTGACTCGTCCATTTCTCATGCTACTAGAGCACGTCTTTGCTCTTGCTCCGGCAAGGGTGTAGGCTCTTGGATCCTAGCTCGATTGCGCATTAAGGCATTCTGACTCACACCAACTACTTTCTCTACAACAATGAGGTTTTGCTTAGGCTTGGTCTACCCATCTGCATCTTCATTACTCACTTGTGAGTGTGGTTCTACACTAGATGCAGCCGTGGTCCATATGACATGGTGTCCTTTTGGAGGACTGAGGATAGCTACCCATGATACTGCTATTAGGGACATAGTGTTTGCTATGGCACAAGAGTATGGATACTTGGCTTGGAGAGAGCATTTGTATGCTTTGTAGACAACAAGTGTGAAGATAGATTCATACTTGGTCCGAGGTGATCAGATGAAAATAACGGATGTCATGGTTATGGACCCTATGTGTGATGCAATTTTGGAGGGAGTGACTACCCATCCCCATGGATGAGCGCAAAGCACATCTCCAAGTATAGGGGTATGTAGTGAGATCACCTCTTTGTTCCTCTAGCCTTGGAGTTATATGGAGCGATGGACATGACGTTCAACACATTTGTCAAGGAGTGCATGAGAGCTTATCATGTTAGGCACCAAAGGGTACCACTCTCACACTTTGTAGTATATTTTAGATAGTGTGTGTCCATTGCTGTACGGATGGCAATGGCTGGTGCAATCCATAGGAGACTAATCAGACTAGGTGATGCTTCCTCATATGCTCCCGTTGTTTGTAGACTATACAACTTGCGTAGCACGGATATCTTAGATGAAGTAGGGTAGATTTCTCATGTCTACTCTATTGGAGCTCAAAACCATTTTACTTATTTTGTCTCACCCTTGTATGGCTTGATGGGGTCTTCCCATCCTTTGCGTTTACTCTGCTCTTGTCCTTTCTCTCTTGTGTTGCTTGCAACACAAAGAGGTTTCAAATATAGCATAGTAGGTAGGGCAAAGAAGGACCCTTCTTTGCCCTACCATGCAGCAACCTTTGTCGACTAAATTGAAGGCCCATTTTGATGGCTCAATTCATCAAATCTCAGAATATTTTTGACTAAATGGCTCTGTAATGCAGCCTTCCCCTCATCCATACCTTCATCAAGCGGATGTTGTCAAGCCGACCATAGGAAATGTTGCACCTCTAGCGTGATCAACTTGCCTCTTGGGTCTTGTGCCAAGGATTATTTGCAACCAAAGGTGAAAGATTCTTTGATAAGCAACTACCTAAGAATAAGACTATCCATACTTCTCTTTTTCTACTTCCCTTTACTACCAGCATGGTTGTTCATAGGTGAGAATCACCGTCTTGGAGTTAGTTGTTAGTACACATCGAGAAGATCCTTTAGGGAGACCCTTATTTTCAATGGCTCACTTTAGAGCTCTCCTATCTACTACTTTGGCCATGCCAGGTTGTGTATTTCCCTCCTTGGCATATGATACACAAACCATGGGCCTTGTAGAACAGATTAGGAAGGCCTTTGATCACTTGACTACCAAGCTATATCTAGTTGGCTTGAGAGTCAAGGTGTCAAAGTGCAGGGTATGGTCCCCTTTAGATATCCCTCCCCACCTTGAGCTTCCAAAGGGGTGTACCATATCTATAGATGGGCTACATGTTCTTGAAGTGCCGGTAGGATCCAAGGATTTTGTCACATGCTTCTTAGACTATGCCCTTGCAGAGATAGGTCATCCACATGGTTCTCCATGTGGATAACATTCCATTATTAGGACATCTACAGGTGGCATTTGGTATACTCTCCTCTAGTATCGCTTATCGACCGACGTACCCCATATGCATAGTTCCCTCTTCCTCGTCCTTCCTATCGTGTCTAAGAGCCTTTGATAGAAGGATTACGGGAGTCTTTGGTTATATTATTGGACCAGGGACCTTTGAGTGTGTGATAGGAGATTTGGCACATAAAAAATGGCTTTACCGATCTCGGGTGGAGGGGTTGGCTTGCTATCTTTGGAGGAGATGACAACTATAGTGTTTTTGGGTAGTTGGGCTCTTTGTAATACTCCAAGGATAAGAGAAGAGAGAAAACATAGATTACACACTCACATTTGGTGCCTCAAAGGAGCACCTTCTCTTTATTATATAGACAAAGAGGATCTCCTCCAAGGAAGCTCCACCATAGGATTAGGCATACAGATAGGTGACATGTCATCAAGCTCCACCCTTGGATTACTTACTGGGATGGGTGACATGTCGGTCTAGGTCCTATCTGGTTGGTCAAACAAGCTTTGACCAGAGGGAATCTTTTAGGGAATCTTCATGTAGGAGTCTCAAAATCATGTAAGGTATCGTTGGAAAATTCTCAATGAGACAAACCATGGGGGAGGGAAGGCCAACCTCTCCTCCTTTGGGGGAGGATTTTGTACTTTTTTGAGGCCTAATTCATCCGTTTAGGCCTCCAAAATTGCCTTCAAAGATTTCAGGCATTTTTTGGTTCCTACTCTATTTGTAGAACTCCCCTTTTGGTGATACCTCTTTCTGATATGTTTAGTCCATCATGTGTAACATCCTTCCAGATGTTACCAGACCAATTTTCACCTTTAAATCATATGTCTAGCTATTGGTTCTAAGATTCTCAAGTCTATTTTGGTTTTTGATCTATTTGTAGAAGTACTCTTTTGGTGATACTTCTATCTGATCTATTTTGACCATCATGTATAACATCATTCTAGATGTTACCAAACCAAATTTCACATCTAGATCATATGGTTAGCTTGTGGTATTACAGACCTCCCTCCTTTTAAGACGCAAAGTCCTCATTGTACAATTGTTGCTCAAATGCTTTCACCAACACCATTGTATGAGATAGTCCACCTGCGGATGGCAGGTACCACACATGCATTTTTGGAGAATACGCTCCATGTCATATTCTTTTGTGCCATCAATGAGTGTCGGACACGGTTGAATGTCTTGTGTGGAATGACCCTAGCCTGATCGGGGAGCATATTTGCGTAGTAGGGAAACATGGAACACTGGATGGATCTTCATGTGTAGTGGTAGCTCAAGGTGATAGGCCATAGCTCCGACACGACAAAGAATCAAGAAAGGCCCAATAAAACAAGGTCTGAGCTTACGAGGTCCAACTAATGTGAGGTTGGTTGTCGATAGCCACACTTGATCCCCAACATTGAACTACATGTGCCTATAGTGTGCATCAACATACTGCTTTTGTCAATTTTATGCAATCTATAATTTGTGCTTGGCGCTCTCCACATCATGTTGGATTCTAGAAACAAATGTGTTGATGGCATCGACCTTGGTAGTCATTGGACGGATCTTCATCAAGCTAGAAGGTGTCAAGGGATGCTCACCATACATGAGGAAGAACAAAGTGACTTGGGTGTCTCACCTCTCTTGCTCTTCTAAGGTGAAGCCGCATAACATGTCTTCAACCGTGCGATTAGCCCGCTCTGTTTGGCCATCTATTTGTGGGTGATAAGCTGTGGACATGGCCAACTTGGTTTTGAAGAAGCCAAAGACTATTTGCCAAAACAAACTGGTGAATTGAGTGCCTCTATCAATGATAAGTACTCTAGATAGGCCATGGTGAGAGAAGACTGCATCTAAGTATAATTGAGCTAGTTGTGGAGCAGTCACATCCTTGGTGGTAGGGCGTACATGAATTATTTTGTTGAGCCGGTCCACAAAGACCACGATGGAGTCAAACCCTAGGGTGGTCTTGGGTAATTCACAGACAAGATCCATACTCACTTGTTCCCAATGTTGGGTAGGCATGGAGAGAGGTTGAAGGAGCCTTGCAAGAGCTTGATTAGAGGTTTTTTTTTTGTTGAAAAAGTAGGCAGTTGTGCACATAGTCCATCACATCGTTGCTCATCTTGGGCCAATAGTAATGGCATTGGACTGCATCCAAGGTCTTGTCCACTCCGACATGACCTGCAATGGCCAAATCATGACATTCTGCTAGAATGGTGGTGCATAATTTTGGGACATTTGAGATCCATAATCTGCTATCACGAAAGGTGAGTCCTTGGGTGCTGGTGATGCCTTTTGGATAATTCTATTTCTATAATCTGTGGATCAGTTTTAGCAGCCAGAATCTCTAGCCAAAATTCAGAGTTAATCTTAACCTCTACCACCAAGTTGTTTGCCATTGGCATGCGGGTGAATGCATCTGCAAGTTGCTTCTTACCTTCCATGTAGGTGATTGACATGTTGAAGCGTTGTCGCCACTCTGCCCACCAAATCTGGTGACAAGATAGATCCTTCTGCATCTCGAGGTAGACTAGAGGTTTGTGGTCTGTCTCAATTACAAATGCCTTCTTGCCCAGATAGTGCTTCCAATGCTTGGTTGCCAGACCAATGGCCAGCTCTTCTCGTTCGATGGTATGGTAGTTGCGCTTTGCTAGTAACTTTCAAGAGAAATATGCAATTAGATGCCATCTGTCATGCCACTCTTGTTATAGGACTACTCCTATTGCAACGCCTTATGCATATGTAGCCAACTTGATTGGTCATTTTGGATCATACCACTTCAAGATTGGTGCATGTAGCAAGGCAGCTTTCAATTCTTGAAAGGCCAACTCTTGTGTGGTTCTCCATGTCCACTTCTTCCCCTTGCCAAGTAGTGTCATTAAAGGTTGTGCAACCTTGCAGAAGTCTTTGATAAATCTAAGATAGAATCCCGTCAACCCCAAGAAGCTCTTGAGTTGAGTTTGATCTTCTAGAGCACGCCATTTTTGAATGACCTCTATTTTATCTATCAATACTTGAATGCACTCTTCACTTACTCTATGCCCCAAGTAATCTACTTCAGACTTGCAAAACTCGCACTTTGAGATTTTGGCATACAATCAATTTTGTCTTAGAATCTAGAGGACTTCTCGTAGATGTTGTTTGTGTTCCGTCATTGTGCTATTGTATACTAAGATATCGTCCAAAAAGATGATAACAGACTTATCCAAGTATGGACAAAATATGTCATTCATTAGACTCATGAAAGTGGCAGGTGCATTGGTGAGGCCAAAATGCATCACAAGATACTCAAAGTGGCCATACCTGGTTGAAAAGGCACTTTTGTACACATCCTCCTCTTCAATTTGGATTTGATTGTAATCGCTCTGCAAGTCCAATTTGGTGAAGTATCTTGCTCCATAAAGTTGATTAAACAGGTCATCCATGCGAGGTAAGGGGTATTTGTTCTTCATCATTTGCTAATTGAGACCTCGATAATCAATGCACATGGGCATTGTACCATCCTTCTTCTTCACAAACAAGACAGGAGCCCCGTATGGTGATATGCTAGTTTTGATGAACCCCTTCTGCAACATCTACTCAATTTGAGTCTTACACTCCTCCAACTCATGAGGTGATAAGCAATATCGGGCCTTACAAGGAGGTGTCTTTTCCGGGAGTGTCTCAATTTTATGATCTACTCTCCTTTTTGGTGGTAATACTCAAGGTAGATCATCGAGAAAGACATCTTGAAATTCATCCATCCCAGCCTTCAATTTCTCAGGATCTTGTCCATCAAGTTGTGCACTCTGGACTTCTCTTATTAGACCCATGAAACATCTATCGGTCTTATAGACAATTGCCGTCCATATGACATATAGAGGCAGATCCTACTTGGGTGATTTTTCTTTAACTCCAATGATTGACCATTGGTGGGTTCTCACTACTTTCTTCCTCCAATCTACCATAGGGTTGTAATGCTCCATCCATGGCATGCCTAAGATTACATCATAACGAGCTAATTGTATCACTCGCCACTCAATTACTTCTTGATATTCTCCTATAGAGAGTGTTATCCATCTAGGTAATGATTCAATCCTCTTTGTTTGCTTGTTAGGCAAATCTACTTCTTCACTCCTATCCCTCTCTAGATCCATTCTCAATCTAATTGCAACAAAGCAAGATAAGAAATTCTTTGCTGCTCCCGGATCAATTAATACTCTCACTTGATTGCCTTCTAGAATTCCATTCATGATAATCAATTGTGAGGTTGCTTTTTGGGATCTTTGCGCATTAGTCTTCTTCTTTCCATTGCTTCTCTTCTTCCTTATTGAGCCAATAAGGCCATGAGGTACATTTATTGGCAATCTTTGTTTTCCAAAGTAATTTCTTCCTCCTCCTCTTCAATACGCCTCTCCATGTTGTTCAAAGATTGCATGTATGAAGGCCGAGGGCCTCTAGGGAAACGAGTGCAATAGTTGGTAGATATATGCCCAATACGGCCACAATTGTAACAATAGTGTTGTTCTCCTCGAGTTCCTTCTCCTCGTGGGACTCCATCTCTTCGTTCTTCTACCTATCCACGCTCCTCTTGAAGTGGTCGTGCTCCTCGATCTCAAAATCAAAGGTTACCCAATTCCATCAATACTGGTCCACCCATGTGTGGCATTTCTGCATGATAATGTTGAGGTGGAAATACTCCTTCACCTCCACCCAATGCTCCTACTATTGTCTATGCACAAGCCATGGCTTCAAATACTTTAATACGAGGATTTTGCACCATGACTTCTTGGTGAATCCACTCCTTTAACTCCCGTTTGAAATTGTTGAGAGCTTCTACTGGACTCATATTGGTTATTGCAACTTGTAGATCCAGAAATGCCTCCACATACTCTTGTATGCTATTCTTCTATCTCAATCCCCATAGTCGGGTTTGAGCCATCTGCACAGAATCCACCGATTGGAAATTCTTCAGCAATCCTTCTTGCATTGCTGTCCACGTGACCTCCCTTCTCTCTACCAACATGGATTGTTCCCAAGCATCATACCATGTGAGGGCTTTATCAATCAAGTACCCACATGCAAACACGCCTGCAGCATGCTCCGTGATCTTTGTTGAGAACAACTGGAAATATCTATTCATTCTCGAGATCCAATTTTCCACTACTCCCATCATACGCTGCCCCTTGTAAGGCTTGATGTTGCAGGTCTTCTTCATCCGGAGTAGCAATGTGGCTTCATCCTTGATAGGGTTCATAGGCACACGTGCCTCTCCAAGTACTTCCGTCACAGGTATTGGTTTTTGAGACGGCTCTTCTTCTTGCATGGCTTGATTGTTCTTGAGGATTTGCACTTGACTTTGTAATGTCTCCATGGTCATCTTAAACTCTTGAAATTCATTCAACATCCCTTGCATTCCTTGCACCAACTCTTGCAATTGCGGATCCATGGTTCTTGCAACATTCATTTGTTCATGTCTACTTCAATACATAGTCAATATGATCACTCTGGAAGGCACAAAAACTATCGGAACTACCATTGGGACCTCAAAAGCTATCACTTGTTGATAATACTCCTCGCCAAAATTCCTAACCACAAAATCTCTAAACATCACTTTTGGTTTCACTACATAACAGATTTCTACTTGAGTGTTGAAAGGGAAAGGATTTGGAACATTCACATCTATATTATCATAATAGAATGTAGATTGTCAAATCTCACTCTCTATCATATATCACCACGGGTAGAATCACTAGGTTTGGTGAGTTCATCACCCTATCCATGAATTATGTGCCAAAGTGATAAACTAGTGATACACTCATCTGCTCACGCTGGATGTACATAACCTTGATGTGGAATGGTCTCGGGAATGGAAAGCTAGGTGCAGGAAATTGTCCTCCCGATGCATCCATCCCGTCTGCTCTCTGAAGTCCTTCATAAGTCTAACAATTACTCTATGTTCTCCATCTCAAATTACTCAGTTTCAGTAGTTTGCATTCTTCCAAGAGGGGTGATCCACTCTCTTGGACTAAGACACTCGCTTTGATACCATTGTAATACTCCAAGGACAAGAGAAGAGAGAAAACATAGATTACACACTCACATTTGGTGCCCCAAAGGAGCACCTTCTCTTTATTATATAGACAAAGAAGATCTCCTCCAAGGAAGCTCCACCATAGGATTAGGCACATAGATAGGTGACATGTCATCAAGCTCCACCCTTGGATTACTTACTTGGATAGGTGACATGTCGGCCTAGGTCCTATCTGGTTGGTCAAACAAGCTTTGACCAAAGGGAATCTTTTAGGGAATCTTCATGTGGGAGTCTCAAAATCACATAAGGTACCGTTGGAAAGTTCTCGACGAGACAAACCATGGGGGAGGGAAGGCCAACCTTTCCTCCTTTGGGGGAGGATTTGGTACATATTTGAGACCTAATTCATCCGTTTAGGCCTCCAAAATTGCCTTCAAAGATTTCAGGTATATTTTGGTTCCTACTCTATTTGTAGAAGTCCCCTTTTGGTGATACCTCTTTCTGATCTGTTTAGTCCATCATGTGTAACATCCTTCCAGATGTTACCAAACCAATTCTCACCTTTAAATCATATGTCTAGCTATTGGTTTTAAGGTTCTCAAGTCTATTTTGGTTTTTGATCTATTAGTAGAAGTATTCTTTTGGTGATACTTCTATCTGATCTATTTTGACCATCATGTATAAAATCATTCTAGATGTTACCAAACCAAATTGCACATCTAGATCATATGGCTAGCTTGTGGTATGACACTCTCTCAGCACCCCTACTTTCCTCTCATTTTGTGGTTGTTGATAGGCCGGTATTGGAGACTTATTTGGTAGAGGTGGAGGAGGGATCCTATTCTCTCTAGATGTTACTACAGCATATGAGAGATAGTCTTTCCTCACGGGAACGAGAGGACTTTCCATCTTTTGCTTCACTATCATCAGATTGGACTAGAGGTTTACAATCTTTCCTTGATGGAGTGATAGTGTGAGTATACGCTTCATTCTCTCTTTGTTGACTCGTCCATTCCTTAGGCTACTAGAGCACATCTTTGCTCTTGCTCTGGCAAGGGTGCAGGCTCTTGGATCCTAGCTTGATCGTGCATTAGGGCATTCCAACTTGCACCAGCTACTTTCTCTACAGCAATGAGGTTTCGCCTAAGTTTGGTCCACCCATTTGCATCTTTATTACTCACTTGTGAGTGTGGTTCTACATTAGATGCAGCAACGGTCCATATGACACGGTGTCCTTTTGGATGATAGAGGATAACTACCCATGATGCTATTAGGGACATAGTGTTTGCTACAAGACAAGAAAGTGGATACTTGGAATTCATATGCTTTGTAGATGACAATGTGTCAGGGCATATTTATTCTTGGTTTGAGATGATTGGTCGTGGTCACGGTCACGGACCCTATGCGTGATATAGTTTTGGAGGGAGTGATTATCCATCCCCCTCGATGGGTGGCGAGTGCAGCAGCAGGTTATAAGGTCTCCAAGTAAAGGGGCATGCAACGAGGTCACCTCTTTGTCCCTCTAGCCTTCAAGTTATATGGAGCGATGGACACGACATTTGATATATTTTTTAGGAAGTGCACGAGAGCTTATCATGTTAGGCGCCCAGGGGTACCACTCTCACTCTCGCACCTCGTATCATATTTTAGACAAAGTGTGTCGATTGCTCTACAGAACGCAATGACTGGTGCAATACATAGAAGAGCAATCACCCTAGGTGATATTTTTTCATATGTTCCCACTGTCTGTAGATCAATTGACTTGCATAGCTAAGATATCTTAGGTGCATTAGGGCAAATTTATCTAAAAGGTAAAATGGGAGTCTATTGGGGCCTAGTCCCATTTTACTTTTTTTGTCGCTCTGTTGCAGGGCTTAATGGGGTCTTCCCATCTTCGTGTTGTCTACGCGGTCGCCTTTTTCTTACTTCTCTTTTTCCGACAGTAACTGATTATTCAGCAATTATATAAACGGGCCTACTGCTGGCGGCTCATTGGATGAACACGAAGTATCTTTCGCGGGAACTCGCCGTCGTGTTTACTGAATCTTCTGTTCACTCCTAGGTGAGGAGGAGATTCAAGGCAAGATCACAACAGAACAAAACTTTCCGAATATTACCAGAGATGGACGCAAGCACGCACGAACAATTGACAGACAGACTTAAGACCTACCTGCATTACGTGACGCGCGAGTCCTACTTGGTACCTATCTTGTGAACGTTGGTTCCCGGACACGAGTGTCAGTACGCTGTATTGGCGACAAGGCTTGTTAAGAAAGGAAGAACCATAGTGGACAAATGTTGAGTTATACCAAATTGTTGCTGAAAATTACCTTCACACGAACATTCGTAATTCATTTGGTGGGGCTGCCACGATCAAGGCGGGTATTCTTCTTCGTAATTGAATCGAGTAAGCACCTTCTAAAGTTAGTGCAAATTATCGTGGCAAACTTACTTCAATGGCATATTTATCCCAATGACTATGTTCTTGTGATCACCTACTGTATTTGAAAGATCTGGTTTCACATGGCATATGGCCGGTTATCTTTGTTTATGACGGGAAGTCAGAAGTCAGATAGGGACTAGGATTTTCTGTAATGAGCAAGGGCGACCGCGTAGAAACACGATGGATGGGAAGATACCATGAATGGAGGATTTTTGAATTAATTGCCCCTTAGATGTATGGGAAAACGAGAGAAAGGCGACCACGATGATTGGGAAAACTATAATTCATCTATAATTCACACAGAAATGTGTAACTTTAGGGGGGATGTTTTATTTCTGAAGAACATGTCATCCATGTCTATTTTGGGCAGAATATGGGTGGATGGGTGGAATAAGTTTTGGTCACAATCTTTAAACAGAGTTATAAATTAGAGTTTAGAATCTTGAACAATAAATCTTAAACTCGGACCGGATTAGAGTTGAATCAGAAGAATTTAGATCTTGGGGTTGGATAGGGAGTTCGGTCCGAAATTTGTGCCTGGGTTTGGCGACAGATGACTGAATTTCGGGTTTGATGGGAATGGGACCAAAAGAGAGATGACTAGAATTTAACATACATTTAGAAATTTGAACTCAACGGTGAGCTCGGGCCTAATCAGAATTCAACCAAAAGAAAATACTGGATATTCTTGGGCATGAGTCGGGTTCCAAATTTTATCCAGAAAGATTCATCTTTGGAGTCCAGCGCGGAATTGAGTCGAAGCAATGTCATGCAATTCAGCTCCACGCGGAAATTGAGCAAAATCTCCAGGTAAGCAACAGTTGAAGGCGGGTTTTTCAGGCCGACTGTACTGGTTGTAATTGCCTTTTCTGTGTAATTGTCTTTTCTTTTCTTTTCTTCTTTTGCCTTTTTGGAAGAAGGTAACCATCAGATCTCCATCTCCATTGCTAGACCTCAATGAGCTTTGTGACTATGTGAAAGATCTGTACTTTTTCACGGATGCTCCAAGCATGGCACTTTGCCTTGGATCTGCTCTCACTATCTTTGAAGCTGATGTCAAGTACCAACTGAAGAAGTTGGCCAATGGTAAGGCTGAAGATCTTGATGGACTATGTGTTGAACTTCTGAAGTCAGGGCGGTAGCAAACTGATTTCAGTACTCACTTCTCATTTGAATGAGGCAATCAAGTGTGGCTTTCCTGATAGATGATGCTTGAAGAAGGTAGATCCTATTCACAAGTCTGGCCATAGAGATGTTGTCGCCAATTACCGTACCATACTAGTTGACAGTATCTTTGCCAAGTTGTATGGTCAAATTTTGGAGTCTAGGTTGAGTACTTGGGCTGAAAAGTACAAAGTTTGAGCTAAGTGCCAAGCTGGTTTCAGATCAGGCTTTAGTACTTTGGATCACCTATTGGTACTCCATGTTTTGTAGTGGAAATCTAAAGGTGTTGGGAAGGTTCTCTATGTTGCCTTTATTGATTTCAGGAAGGCCTTTGATAAGGTGCTCAAGAAATCATTAAGTGAGAGACTCATTGAAGTTGGTGTTTCAGCTGATCTGATTGGTGCTATCTCTAGACTCCATGAGAAAGTGGTTGTGAGAATTTCATCTTTGAGCTCTCAAGATGTCCTTAGCACAATGGGTGTGATTCAAGGTTGTTCTTTATCTCCAACTTTGTTTGGAATCTTCATCGATGATCTAGAGAGACTACTCATGGAAGCAGGTGCTACTGGTGTATAGGTTGGCTCTTTGATGATACATGCACTCCTTTATGCAGATGATGTAGTGCTTCTCTACACCAATCCACAAAGTTTATAGAAGCTGTTGGATTCTCTTCTTTGCTTTTGCAATCAAACAAAGATGGAGGTGAACCTAGACAAGTCCAAGGTGATTGTGGTGGGCTCCAAAGGTGTCACACCTTTCTTTTTTGATGGACAGCAATTGGAGCAAGTTTCTTCCTATAAGTACTTGGGCCTTGAGTTTTCTCATGACTATAGTTGGTCTACTTGTGTGAAGATGAGAATCAATGTAGGGTTTATAGCTTTGTATTCACTCATGAATCGCTCTAGACTTGCTCATCTTACCACATGGGAGTTGAAGAAGGTGTTGTTCAGATCTCTTGTGCAGCCGGTGGTTCTTTATGGTGTTCACATTTGGAGTCCAGGTACTAAGAATACATGGTGGCAAAAAGTGGAAAAAGTTCAAAAATTGTTTTTGTTTGATGAACTTGGGGTGAGGACTCAAACTCCTTATGTATTGCTGCTTGTTGAAACTGGGTTCTTGCCTCTCAAGGCTGAAGCTTTGTTCTTAGCTCTCACATATGCCACTCAGGTGAGGTCCATGGAGCATGAGAGACTTCCCTACCAAGCTTTTTGTGTCACTCTATCTATTGGTTGGTATACAGATCTGATTGCATGGGCCACAAGGTGGAATGTTTGTGAGCGACATTGGAGATTGGAGCCCATTGCACTATTAGAAGTGATCAAGGAGCAATTCTTACTTTGCTTATGGCAACAACCCAGTACCAAGATGGTATTCTATCAGCAGTTTGTAAATCCTATGTTGGTGTATTGTGAGCAAGATTATCTCTTGGCTAGTATTTCTACTTCACTTCGACATGTTATTGCTCAATATAGAACTAGTTCTCATAGATTAGAAGTAGAACAAGGATGTTGGCAGTAGATAGAGCACTCCATGCGACTTTGCAAATTGTGTACTATGAGCAAAGTTGAGGATGAGCACCATGTGTTTATTGATTGCCCTTGTTATATGCAAATCAGAGTTAGACATCAGATTACTTGTAGTGATTTCTCAGTTCTCTTACAAGTTAAAACTTTAGCATTAGAGAAATATATGATGTGTATTAGTTTACATCGGACCAATTTGTTACAGATTGGTTAGATGCCCTAGACTTTGGCCTAGGCTCATATTTCATGTGTTTTTTATTATATTTCCAGCCTTTTGACTCTTTGTGTCTTCCTAGCTTTATATTTCATTGTTTGTTTCATTGTGTACTACTATGTAGGTGTAAAGTCTTCGCAGGAGTATATTTCCTGCCAACATGGTGCCAATGTGGTCAACTCTGACCAAAAGCCGGTGCATTAGGGATTTGTATCTAAAGTAGCAAAAACAAAAAGACATCTACATTAAACACATGAAAGATCGATAGAAGGCTACCGTGTAGAAAAATTGAAGGATCCGAAGACCCATCAAGCCATACAAGGGAGAGACAAACAAGGGAGAGACAAACGGAGTAGAATAGAGATTGATTTTCATGACCCTCCACGAGGCTTTACGCAAACCCGAGTTCGGAGCCGGGCTGCCTCTTCGGGAGTGCGTCTCGTCGACCACGGTGGGACCGATGGAATAGGTGTATGTACCATAGGTGTCCATATCTGGAATTGTCTGAGAAAGCTCCGTAGGATCGTCTCAATTGACTCGGATTCAACACTCTGAACCTGGAGTCCGGATAGATAGTTCGGTCTACGTCAACTACCTTCCATGCAAAAAGTGCATGTAAGATACCATTGAGAAGGCGGTAAAAAAACTATACTCATACAGATACTATTGGAGCTTAGCTCCATTTGACCATTGTACCATTAGGCGACCTAGCGTGAAAGCAAGAAGGATGGGTCCTTTTGTTAATTTACACGGTCGTCCTTTTCCCTTAAAAAATACATGAGAATACAGTTTTCGATTATAGTCGACTTTGTCTAGGAATTAGTTCTATTATTGTTATTTTAGTTACATAATTCAATACTGCATAAGAATATAGTTTTGGATTATAGTCGACTCTGTCTAAGAATTAATTCTATTATTGTATTTTAGTTACATAATTCAATACTGCATAAGAAATTTGAAGGTTATTGCTTACACATGTGAATAGTTAAAAAATTCAACATCCAAAATTATCAACAGTAATTTTTCACAAACACTAGAATACTTTCTTGAGACCTTCTTAAGTGGTGGTATTGTTTACTTTGAGGATGCTATATTTTTACTTTATAGAACCATGGCCTGGAACATATAGAACTATCCATGCATAACACCAAAACTTCGCTATATGTTCTCCATGGTAGTGACAATAATATCAGCCTAAGAGAAAGCAGTTCTCCTTGATAAACGGATCAGAGGATATCCATGAATATCTATTATCAACGTATGATAGTAATAATAGTGATTGAGAGGTAATAATAAACCTAATTTTCACTAATCGAGTTGAATAAATTATTTGACCATGAATTAGTGGTTAATATGTGTATTTAGTTGAGATGATATCGAGAAGTTAATCCCTCATCCTACTCATTACTAACTTAAATCGAAGTGTGATAGTCTTGTCCTTCTGTTTTCTGGCGGGCTATGCACTTAATGGCGCCTTACTACGTCTTATTGTTCGGTTTCTTCCCCTTCTCTTGCTCTTGCTTTCGTGCAGGAGAGCAGGAAGAGGTAGTCTGTAGGTAGAAGGTAGATGGTTGGAGATCGATCCCTGTTCGAGAGCGTCTTTGAGACTTTTGTCTTCGTTGATGATACAGAGGCCTGGTGAGAGACTTGGCGAGTAGGAAAGCCAGTGTTAGAGTCTGGGATAGCTCAAAGTTTGTATCGGAACTCAAGTCACGCGGGCTTGAAATTCATCTATCTGTTAGGAGAAAGCAGAAGGAAGAGACTCGGAAAAAAACTGGAGAGCCGAGGGCAGACTGTTCGGGCCTATCTTCCGAGCGCGTATGTTCTTCAATTCGTGATGATTCACGCAATTTCACTTTGATTCCAATATTTGTCTTCCTTCACAAACGTTGTCCTGGCTACAAATTTTACCGTCCTACGACTCATTAGCATTTCGGCCCTCGAGCCACGATTTCTTTCGAGGAAGCAACCTCGTTCTTAGCCGTGTCTTACAGTAGGTTCGATGCTTGTCGAAACTAATATCCCAACCAAATTGATGGCCTTATATATTTCTAAGTAATGGCATTCTCTACTCCAGAGACTGTTGGTACCTCAATGAGTCCATCTCGAAGCGATTTCCAGGGGGACCAATGCCCCCACTTACAACCTACTGACTTAGCCACGCCATCAGGGAAACTCGTACCTAATAGTCGGTCTTACCTTTGGTCCGGGGTATCGAGCAAGGGAAAATTGGAACTTGGAGCGTCCAAGTTGTCTGTCTATTGTTTGGAGGAAGCTGCACTGGCAATAGAATTTTTGTTAGCATTTTGTTTCTTGCGTGAATTACAGCGATATGTGAGGAAAATGATGATGCTGCTAAAGCGATCTCAATGCGATGACACTGGGTCAAAAGCGAGTTCAGCTCCTTCTACGGCTCTCAGTGTAGTCTTTATGTTTCGCTAGCCTCCCTTGCGGGACTGAGAGTAAGCTGGTTAGCTTCTCTACAGAGGACTTCCAGTCGCGACAACTAGAACTTCTGTGTCTGGAAAGCAGTGCCAAATTGGACGACAGCACCGTTCATTTGAGGATTCCATTCGAAATCGCTGAGGATGACCTCACGTCTCGAGTTGTCTACAGAAATCCAATTGAGATTAAGGAAAAAGACAGGTTTTCTTTCAGAACCAACTTCACCTTCCGTATTTCTCGAAATTCACGGATCCGTGGAGATGGGATGGCCTTTTTGATCGCTCCTACTTGCAAAGCCGTTAAAGGGAACAGTACTACATCTGGCGCTCTGGGGATGCTGGACCCAGGAATCAGAGGCTATAAGGGGGATCCGGATCTGAAATTCTTCGCAGTGGAGTTCGACACGAAGAGGAATGAACCTTGGGACAACAACGACAATCATGTTGGATTGAATGTGAACTCTGTAAAATCCATCAACGAGACTGATTTGGGCCTATTTGGAATCAATCTTAAGGGAGGGGATAAAATTACCACTTGGATCGACTACTATGGAGACCTGCAAGTACTAACAGTCCGTATGGCAAAACCAAACGGCAAAGTCCATGAGGTTCTTGGGGAAACTGACTTCGAACTATCTTCTTACGTTGATAAACACAGTTATGTTGGCTTCTCTGCTGCTGCTGCTGGAGGAGCGACAGAGTACAATGAAATTTCGGGTGGCATTTTACCAGCTACCCTGAATGCAAGAAACCAGGCAAGTTAATCGTAAGATTAAAGGAGCAAGTGACTCTGCAAATGGCCCTCTACTTGGAAAGTTGCCTTTGTTTTCAGTTATTTGATTTATTTTGTCATTGTGTTGTGCTCTTTCCAGAATCGCCAGGAGATAGCACTATCCCGAGCTCGTGTGGTGCAAAAGGTAGCTCATCGTTTCCAAAGTGTTGAACTTCTGACCTCGAGCAAGAGCCACACTGACCATTGCTTCTGTATTCAACACAAATGTGTTTTCACTACCATCCTTATCGTCCTCCATGAGTGAACTGGAGAGGTCCTGCTAACAAAGGTTCAAAAGGACGCAAGATAAAGCTCCTTATGACATGTATTTGTCATAATAGAGTTGCTCTCACATCACATGCACTCAAACAAATTTTGGACAATCAGGCGAATATATGCCTTTCTAGAATATCGTTCCCTATGTTTACTGGCGGAGTTAACCAAAAAGGCAGCGTCTCGTGTATTAACTGCAGTTTGAAAACCACGTAGTGATCACGGTTCACCTCCACACGACCAAAGTAATAATTAAAGAATTGATAATCTTCTCAGTTTCTATGAACGACGTATTAGTATAAGCTCCAGTCTCAGTTTGTGTAGGTTCTATCAAAAGACAAAAGGCTTCCAATGCTGCAGGGACAGGTATACAATCACCTCTACAAGGGCAGATGTTGTCCTGCACTCTTCTAGCTTGGCTTGTGGTGAATCCCTCTCGTAATCAGCTGCCTTGAATCCTAAATGCTAATATCATGATGTGGCTTGCTCTCTCATGAATCTATACGTTGTCGATATAGAAGATTTAATTTCCACTTGTGATGATTTTACCCTGCTCAGCTTGTTGCTTCCGACTCATAGCGTTGGATCATTGTCTGCAGGATCCCGTTTTAATTGGCTTGGTGAGGTTTTGAAATCTTCTTCGGGCCGCCCACCCTGTCGATTACTGCACGTGAGGGAAGTTTGCATGGGAAGTTGACAGTAGAGTTTGGATCCCAGCTACTCTCACTTGTTCAAATATAAAACTGTCCTGCTAGAAAGAGGGCAGGCTCGGTCGTATGATTTTCTCAAGTGTGTTCGCTTAATTTACAAACAAACACGTGTCCTTTAGAAGAAGAGGGCCCACAATCTGACTGGAGTGGGTCCTCGTCTTCTATATGTTGTAACACAAAAGGTTTGAAATACCACGTGCTTCTGCTCAGTTTGACCTCTCGATTCATCGGAACTCAAAAACCCTCGACTAAACGTCTGTCGTGGAGCGTTCCCTCATCCATACTGTCGAGCGGAGGTTGACAGAGCATCTGCACAGCGCCACAGCAAACCGCCCAGCGACCTTATTTTGCAGCGGATTTTGACGTTTATTTCCCATCGTACACCCTGCGTCGCTTAATATTTAGCCGGGCCGGCAAATCGAGTCAAGCGACCCGGATATTTATACAATATGCCGGGGTGATACTGGCATTTATATTTTTATGGGTATATTATCGGTGGCCAGAATCTTTGGAGGTGAATCCAGTCCATCGAGGGTACGCTGTGTTATTTTGCTTGTCCCCGTCCATTTCCATTCGTGATTCTATCAATGAGATCATTCCATCGCCACGTCGCAATGCCACTGCCAATTTTCAAGTAACGTCAAGCACCAGTTTGATTTGCCATGCGGTGGGAGAACTATCGCGAGCGCAGAACTATCACTGCAATTGCTGGGGACCATATTCAGGCGTTATTTTGAGATTCGCCTGTGCCGATTTGCCGTGGCGCAGTGCAGATGCTCTCAAGTCTCCTGTAAGAGATGTTCCACCTCTCCTACGATCAACTTGCCAATGGGTCTTGCGCCAAGGATTATTTGTGACCGAAGGTGAAAGATGCTTAGCAATATAAGCAACCACCTAAGAGTAAATAAAAGTTTGTTTCATTTTCCACCAGTAACCTGTTGCTCAACAAATGCGGGCTTATTGTCGGCGGGCTATCTTTTCGCAGAGAGCTTGCCTTCGTGTTTACTCAATCTTCGTGCTCATGCTCGCCTGGAGGAACGGAGATGCCGGGCTCGCAGCAGAACGATAACTTTTGGAATATTACGACCCGCGAACATTCACGGAAGTCCCGAGGCCACAAAGTTTCCTTTGGTCGACTGGCTTCGCCCGGCATAAGCCTCAAATGTCTCATGAACCGCAAGAAGGCAACATGTGAGTTTGAGCCGATTTGGACGTCCAAGGGACCGAAGTCGGGTAGAGCTGAAACGCGCCCCTGACCAATAGTGACCCTAGAGCTTGTTTCAACTATGATTTATCTGAGCACTACGTGCCCCAGGCGGAGCCTGTTTCCAAGGAGGAACACGTTATGCCAAAACGCTCAAACGACATCTGATAAACCTTACACCTGGAAAGACATGGCTTCCCGTGTGGAAGGGCTCCCGCTGAACGGATCAAACCCGGTGGATGAATAAAAGAATTTTACACGCCTCGAAGACGCGCGAGCAATGGGTAGAGGGAGAGATGGACCTCACAGCACCCCAAGTTGACAGAAAACTAATGAGCTTTTTGCAAGACGTGGCGCGAGTCTTACTTGGCAGCTAAAACCTTGTGAAAACCTTGTGTTTCCCGGGACACGAGTGTTGGTAGTGGTCGGTAGGTATTCTTCTTCGTATTGAATCAACTCAGCACCTTCCACAGTTAGTGGAAATTAATGTGGCGAACATTACTCCTGTGGATTTCTTTTTCAATGACTATGTTTTGTAATTACCTCTATATATATATATATATATATATATATATATATATATATATATATATATATATATATATATATATATATATATAATTACCTATAGTATATGGCTGCGCGAGAGTATGGAGACGGGAGAAGAGAGGAGAGACATGAGGCAGATATCTATTTTTTCTATGGGTTCTCTAGCGCATAGCACTCGAGTGAATAATCAATTCTCATAGTTTTTCAATTTCGGTTCTATGTGCACTTAGATAGAAAACTATGGAGAATGGAGTAAAAAGTAAGATGATTTTTAGTTTTTTTTTTTGGGTTTAGATCAATCATTATACATTGAGAGAGATGATTTGGAATTTTCATTTTCAATCTCTTGGTTTTTATAATTAAATTTCATGGAAATTTAATTTAAAAATTTTTTGAGATAGAAATTGAAGTTATTAGAATTATAGATTTTAGAGTTTGGAAGGATTTTTTTATGTAAGTTGGGAGGTGAGGGGTTGTAGTTTTGCAGAGAAAGGGAGATATGGAGAGGAGCAACATGTGTTATTATCATTATTCTTGTGCTAGCCATGGCTACACCTTTCCATGTGTGATCGCCTAGAGCGGGTTGAGATATACCATGCCCGGTGTGTCACCGATGCTTTACCTCGCAAGGAGTAAAGACACATGTGGGAAGGATGGACAAGGATTATGATTGGACCACTTGGGATGCCCACATGACACGAGCAACCACATCGACAGTAGTGACACTCGGGATTACACACGCTTCTTCTATCCTTTCTTTCATCATTCCAGGGATACCGATCGAGTCGTGTGAGTGGTGAGCTTCTTGGGCGGGTTGCATTTTGGGGTTAGTTGAGACTAGTTTTCCATGTCCACGTCTATTCCTTAGACTACCCCACACACTCCATGATTAGGCTAGGCAGGCTTTTTGCCTACCACTTGATCGTTTGGCACGTGATCCCTTGGACGAGTTAGCATGGTTCCTATTTCTCTTACTCTCTTGATGGTGTCTTCGTTATGCTAGAGGGGGACATGCGGGGCATAGAGAGGTGGTTGCTAGATTTTGTCAATTCCGAGCGGGGGATTGGGCAACCCTTCAAGAGGAGTCTATTTTGGCTACATGATTTAGGAGACAGGCATCTCCACAGGATACCACAGGGTCCACTCCATTCCGACGATATAGGACATTGGGTCAAGCGGGAGAGTTTAGTAGAGTAGCACAAGCGCTATACCTTTTGTCTGTAGCGAATCCTACTGATGAGACTATCTCTTCCCTACGCTCACTACATCATATAGCAGTAGAGGGACTACCACTAGAGGTCTTAGATTATCAGCTTGAGCAGCCTTTATGTCTTGATAGGTCACTATTTGCACAAGCATTTTGCATTGTCCCTCGCCTTTCCTCAAGAGGCTTATAAGGGATGGTTTATGAGCACCTTAGAGATTGCTTCCAGGCAGATGATCCTTCTAGTGGTTTTATTGAGTTGTTTTAGGTGGTTGCAGCAGTAGCGAGAGGAGACATTCCTATGCAGTTAGTCGGGTGTTAGGTGCTAGTCTACTTCTCGCAGTGGAGAAGGACATGGGAGGCATTAGACCAATTGCTATTGGAGAGATCTTTTTGCATTTGGTCAGTCCTACCATTGTCCTTCAGCATCATTTTCACTTTTGACAGCACTTTAGTCCACATCAGTTTGGAGTAGCTACACCAGGTGGATGTGAGGCTATATCTCTACGCATTAGAGCACTCTTAGATATCCACCCGGAGTGGGTCGTCCTATAGGTGGATGTTGAGAATGCTTTTAATAGCGTCTCATGAGCATCCATCTTTAGAGAGCTTAGGGAGGCTGGTGGATCCTTGGTGAGTCTCATTCCTTTTGTGTGGTCTTTTTATGGCTTTCCTGCTTCCCTTTACTACCAGCATGGTGGTTCATAGGAGGGAGTCACCGTCTTGGAGTCAATTGTTTGTACACGTGAGGGAGATCCTTTGGGGGCCCTTATTTGCCATGGCTCACTTTAGAGCTCTCCTATCTACTACTTTGGCCATGCCAGGTTGTGTATTTCACTCCTTGGTAGATGATACACACATCGTAGGCCTTGTAGATCAGATTAGGCAGGCCTTTGACTACTTGACTACTGAGCTACATCTAGTAGGCTCGAGAGTCAAGGTGTCAAAGTGTAGGGCATGGTCCCCTTTAGGTATCCCTCCCCACCTTGAGCTTCCAGAGGGGTGTATCACATCCACAGATGGACTTCATGTTCTTGGAGTGCCAGTAGGATCGGAGGATTTTGTCACACACTTCCTAGACGCTGCCCTTGCAGAGGATGTTTTCCATGTGGATGGCCTTCCATTATTAGGAGATCCGCAGGTGGCATTTGGTATACTCTCTTGAAGTATTGCTCATCGACCATCCTACCTCATCGGTACAGTTCCTCCCTCACCGTCCTTCCTATCACGTTTGGGAGCATTTGATAGGAGGATTATTGGGAGTCTTTGGTGATATTATTGGACCAGGGACTTTTGAGTGTGTGACAAGGGATTTGGCACATAGAAAAACGGCTCTGCCGATCTCATATGGTGGGGTTGGCTTGCTTTCTATGGAGGAGATGGCACCTATAGTGTTTTTGGGTAGTTGTGCTCTCTTGGCACTCTTACTTTCCTCTCGTTTTGTGGTTGTTGATAGGCCGGTTTTGGAGACTTATGTGATAGAGGTGGAGGGAGGATCCTATTCTCTCCAGGTGTTATTGCCGCAGACAAGAGATAGTCTATCCCCTTGAGCATGAGAGGATTTTCTACCTTTTGCTTCACTATCGTCAGATTGGACTAGAGGTTTACAGTCTTCCTTAATGGAGTGACAGTGTGAGCATACGTTGCATTCTCTCTTAGTCGACTTGTCCATTCCTCAGGCTAGTAGAGCACGGCTTTGCTCTTGCTCCAGCTCTTGGATCCTAGCTCGACCGTGCATTAGAGCATTCCGACTTGCACCAGCTACTTTCTCTACAGCGATGAGGTTTCGCTTAGGTTTGGTCCACCCATCTGCATCTTCATTACTCACTTGTGAGTGTGGTTCTACACTAGATGCCTCAATGGTCCACATGACACGGTGTCCTTTTGGAGGACAGAGGATAGCTACCCATGATGCCATTAGGGACATAGTGTTTGCTATGGCACGAGAGAGTGGATACTTGGCTTGGAGGGAGCGTTCATATGCTTTCAAACAACATGTGTCAGGGTAGACTTATACTTGGTCCAAGATGATCAGGTGACAGTAGCAGATGTCATGGTGACGGACCCTACACTGGATATAGTTTCGGAGGGAGTGATTACCCATCCCCCTGGATGGGCGGCGAGTGCAGCAGCAGGTCACAAGGTCTCCAAGTATAGGGGCATGCAGCGAGGTCACCTCTTTGTTCCTCTAGCCTTGGATTTATATGGAGCAATGGACACGGCATTTGACACATTTGTCAGGGAGTGCGCGAGAGCTTATCATGTTAGGCGTAAGGGGGTACCACTCTAACTTTCATACTTTGTAGCATATTTTAGACAATGTGTGTCCATTGCTCTACAAAGGGCAGTGGCTGGTGCAATCCATAAGAGAGCAATCACATTAGGTGATGTTTCTTCGGATGCTCCAGTTGTGTGTAGACTGTACGATTTGCACAGCTTGGATATCTTAGGTGCGGTAGGGCATATTTCTCATATAGACTCTATTGGGGCTTAGCCCCATGTTACCTTTTTTGTCTCTCCCTTGTAGGGCTTGATGGGGTCTTCCATCCTTCATTTTTCCTACGCGGTCGCCTCTTTCACTAGTATATGAATCACACTTAGTGTTGTATCGGATGTTCCACTTGTTTGTAGCCCTTACGATTTGCCTAGTTTAGATATCTTGAAAACAGTAGTGCAAATTTCTCATATATATTCTATTGGTATTTGGTCTCATTTTTTATTTTATTTTTATTTTGATCTTCCCATCCTTTGTATTTTCTATATTTTCAAATACAGATCGAAAAGAGAGACCGGCTGGTATTTGAAAGATCCCATTTCAAATGAAATTGGTCTGTGATCTTTGTTTATCACAAGGAACTCAAAAACCGGCTAAAATTTTCTGTAAATGAGGATTTTTGAATTGATTGTCACTTAGATGTTTGAGAGAACGATAATTCATCTATAATTCGCATGGAGATGTGGAATTTTAGGGGGAAGGTTTTGCTTAGGAAGAAAATATCATCCATGTCTATTTTGGGCCGAACGTTGGGTGGTGGAATTAAACATTTTGGGTACTGTTAAATCGAACCCACCTCCCTCTTTAGCCAACCAATCTTATAACCATACGTCACAATAAAGTGAACATCATTAAAATATATTATTTCGACTTCTTAATGGATATAATCACGGGGTGGATTAACAAGACGTGGATCGATTTAAGACAATCTTCAAATAGAGTTACAAACTACAGTTCACCGTTTTGAACAACAAATCTTCAACTCGGATCGGTTACAGTTGAATCAGAAGATTTTAGATTTGGGGTTGGATAGGGAGTTCGGTCCGCAATTTGGGCCCAGGTTCGGCGATAGGTAATTAGATCTTCATGTTGGATGGGGATTCGGCCAAAAGAGATGACTGGAATGTTAGACGGCCAAAAGACAAGTTAGAATATTCGACTCCGTGGGAGAGCTCGGCCTAATTAGAATTTTACCAAAAGAAATGACTGGAGTTTCTTAGCGTGGAGCACGAGTCGTTCCAAACTTTAATTGAGGAAAAGCAGAATCTTTGGAGCCAAACCGGATTCTAGTCACCTCTACGCGGAAGCCGACAGTAAATCCCCAGGTAGACGCCACAGTCGCATGGTCGTTTTTACCTCGACTGTACAGTTGAAAGTTGTCCACTGTGTAGGCAACTGTAGACAACTGTCAACAAGACGATCTTTCCCCCCGACATAAGGAGGGGGGGATCCTACTTGAATCGCGTCGGATGAGTCATTTGCTTGCCCGTACGCGTACGTCGTGTAAGTCCATATTGAATATCCCAGTTCGGATTTCGGTCAAAGTCAAGAAACAGTTATAACGATCGGATCGAACGCTTTAAAATTTTGTCTGGATAGATTATTCTTTCTATGTCAGCGACCTTCCATGCAAAAATGGAAGGTTCTCAATGATATCTTTCATGGATGTAAGAGGGAAGGCGATCGCGTAGGATATCAAGAAGGATGGGAAGCTGTATATGGATGGATGTATCTATAGTTCTAGAGAGAAATGATCATCGATCCCTTGGATAGATGGCGAGCGTAGCTGCAGGTTGCAAGGTTGCTCGATTACAGGAGCATGTAAGGAGATCATCTTTTTCATGTGAGGAGATCATCTTTTTGTTCCTTCAATTTTGGGCATGTAACGAGATATTTTTGTTTTCATCGGTTTTGGAATCATATAGAGCGATAGACAAGGCATTCAACACATTAGTCAAAGAGTACAGGATAGCTTATCATGTTTTGCACAGGCGTGTATCATTTTCATTCTCATATATTATAATATATTTTAGATAGTGTGTGTCTATTGTTCTACGTAGTGCAAGTGAAGAAAGCAATCCATACGAGAACAATCACACTATTTTATATTTCTTCAGATGTTCCTGCAGTTTGTAGACAACATAAATTTTATAGTTCAGATATCTTAGATGCAATGGGGCAGATTTCTCATATAAATCCATAGAAGAACAATCACACTACTTTATATTTCTTCAGATATTCATGACATAACTTTTATAGTTCGGATATATTAGGTGCAATGGGACAGATCTCTCATATAGACTCTATTGGGACTTAGCATAATTTTACTTTTTTCATCTCTCCCTTGTACGACTTGATGGGTCTTCCCATCCTTCATTTTTTTATGTGGTGGTCCTTTCTCCTCCGATGGATGTATCTTACCCTTGAGAACATTATATGTTTATGTTTAAAAGTCAACTCTCTCTCTCTTGAAGTTCGTTGTATAATCGTTAATTTTATCTACAATTGAAGATTTTCAGTACTCCGCAATATTTGCAGATTGTTCATGGACAAAGGAAAATGGTTAAAGCTCATGGTGTTTTGGAGAGTATGTCGTGCGTATATACATCGCTACACAACATACATCGCTACACAACATACATCGCTGTCAACATCATACACTATAGAAGCACAACTCACACATAAGTCATACATAGACTCTAAAGTGCCACAATAATCAGATTGCTTAACACTTTCAACTCAACTCAACTCAGATCAGTACTTGATCTGTCACTCTATAAACTGCCAACAACTGGGCACTGATTACAGTCAAGCCACACCCACTCAAGCATAGAGAATCTAGGTGACGCTCGCCGGCCTCTGTCCACCATAGCCAAGAACTCGAAGGTTCAACATCAGAGAAGTGAGCTCTCTGGAGCTCACTTCGAAACTATACCCCTGGACTTGAGCTAGCCCTAAAACCCTAACGGTCCCGCTGATGGCACACTCGACGGTGCAAACGGTGCAAAGTGACGGTGGGCCCCACCGTGAAGTCAATACCCTGAACACCAAATCTGACCGTCGAAAAGTAGTCTCTGAGATACTACTGAAATAACTCTAACTACTATCACTGAAACTCCAATGTCCGAGCATCTAGACGCGGACCTACAAATGGCGTGACAGCTGTCGTGCATATATACATTGCTACACAACATACATCGCTGTCAACATCATACACTGTAGAAGCACAACTCACACATAAGTCATACATAGACTCTAAAGTGCCACAATCTCCCCCCTAGCTGGCGGTTAGGTCCCTCTAACTCCAGATAGCCATCTACTCTAAGTATATGGTATACCCTCTAATGGGCAAAGATCAGGAGGCCGGGTGCTATGGAGCCCCATCGTTAGTCGCCTGTCTGCAATCTATACCATATAAAGAATGAACTAGCTTTAGGTCAAGTACATCTAGGACATAACCACTGTCCTTGAGGAACCACTGTGAGGGGAGGAGTCATACATGCCATATGCCATCCTCTCGAACAGCTATCACACACTAACATAGTAGCAGCTCCACCAGAAGAGCCACATAACATACACCTCAAGCTTGCATGTACAAGTGCCAAGCTGGGTCCATAGTACCATCAATGTTTGGGAGGTGGCATGGTGCACAATTGCGCACATGATCCTTCCAAACAACACCATCATGTCCTTCTAACACAAGGACTCCAGATGGCAAAACCTCACGCACTCTCAAGATAGTGCGGCCTGTAGAAACATCAAGTGTCGTTGGTGCTGTCTACTGTAGATATACATAGTTTCCTGGATGAAATCGACGGATCGAGGGTCTATAACCTTCTCCTCGAATGGTAGCATAGCGTAAAGTATCTCAATGCTGAGCAATCGCCAAGTTCTCAAAGGCCATCGGCATCACTCTCCGAAAGATCTTTGCCCGCTGAGAACATGCGCTCATCCATACATCGGGGTCATCCAAGTCCAAAACTACAGTAGCATCTCGACAAATGGCTGTAGGTAAATCTGGATCTCGTCCATAGAGTAGAAAGTATGGAGAGAAGGATGCTAAGGAGGCTTGCCGGCTGAACCAATAGCCCATGGCCAACCAAGGTAACTGGAGATCCCAATCTCCCAAGTGGCCTCTCTGCAAACCATACTTTTGCAATCCTCTCTTCACCATCTGAACCACTCTCTCTGCTAAGCCATCTGCCTCAGGGTGATCTCGGGATGTAGTACAATGATCAATCAAAGCCTTGTCACACAAGACCTGAAACTCTCCCAAGAACTCTGTACCCTGATCAGTCAAAACCTCAGGTGCACCAAAATGACTAAGAACTCGATCCAGGAACGAGTAAGTTGTCCCTTCACTAGACTTGTCAGGAAGTGCCACCAGCTCAATCCACTTGGAGAAGTGCTCAACCATCACCAAAACATACCGATGATGTCTCACAGTCAGCGGTAAAGGTCCGGCAAAGTCCAAACTCCAACGGTAACCCAATCCCATGATAGGTAATGGGTGTAACTGTGGCGTAGGAGCATTGAATGATGCTCTAACTCGGTCACAAACCATACATCTGGCAACAAACTGCTGTACCTCGGTCTGCATACCGCGCCACCAATAATGACTTTGGAGTAAGCTATATGTACGCTTTACTCCAAAATGTCCTAGCTCCTCATGAGCATGACGGACCAACTGTGGTCTCTGTGCTGGAAATGGTACTACTCGCACTCTACCATCCTCCCATACACACAAAAGGTGTCTACCCTCCAATCTGAACCGTTTGGCTTGCTGAAGAACACAATCTCTCTCCTTGGCCCCAACTGTGCCACCCACAACACCAGTGCGAAGATAGTCCATCACTAAGACATCATCATGAATGTCTCGCTGAATTGTACCAATATCTTCACTCTTTGGATCTGTGACCTCAATAACTCCTCCTGTGTGCGCTGAGAGAGATACCACCAAAGTCTCTGCAAATATACACAGAAAGGCCGATGCATGCCAACCTGGCACCATCTCCTCATCTGTCTCACCATGCCAACGTGCTCTGGTCTGATCCTACTGGCTAGGACAAGGGTTTCTACTCAACCCATCTGCATCACGGTTCACCACTCCAGGTCTATGAACAACCGTGAAATCATACTCTTGTAAAATCAGAGCCCATCGTGCAAGCTTCCCTGAAAGCTTGTCGGACTCCATCAATCACTTCAGCGGCTGATGATCAGTGATGAGAGTGAAGGGGTTACCAAATAGGTAACATCGGAAATGTGCTACTGCCCAAA
Organism: Lunularia cruciata; assembly: GCA_948567375.1. Classification (NCBI taxonomy): domain Eukaryota; kingdom Viridiplantae; phylum Streptophyta; class Marchantiopsida; order Lunulariales; family Lunulariaceae; genus Lunularia; species Lunularia cruciata. Next base: position 62,939,872 of record OX419757.1, on the reverse strand, counting down.
CTACTGCCAAGCACTCTCCCTCATGTGAACTATACTTCGCCTCCGCTGAATTGTTGGAGCAACTAGCGTAGGCCACCACAAACTCCTTCTCCTCATCATCATGTTGGGTGAGCACCGCTCCAAGCCCCAACATACTCCAATCAGTGTGAACCTGAAATGGTCGTCCCCTGATCGGTCTCCTCAAAATAGGAGCAGATGTCAACCTCTCCTTGAGCTCTACAAAAGCTCTCACCTGCTCATCTCCCTAACACCACTCCTGTGTAAGCTTGGTCAGCTTTGTCAAGGCCTTGGCAATGGCACTAAATCCTCTAACATAGCGGCGATAGAAGTTCGCCAACCCAAAGAATGCTCGCACTCTACTCACATCTGTAGGCCGAGGAATACGTGCAATAGCCTCCACCTTGGTCTGTTGGACACCAAGTCCTCCGGGGTAGATAGTGTGACCCAAATACTCAACCTGCTTGTGGAAGAACCTACACTTCCTAGGATATAATTTGAGTCCATGAGATCTCAACCTCTCAAACACCTCCAACAACTGTCTCTCATGCTCCTCCACAGTAGTGCTATAGACCAAAATGTCATCAATATAACACCAAGCAAAATCCAATCCAGCTAGGATCCTATCCATGACCCTCTGGAACTCATCAAGAGCGTTCTTATAACCCAAATGGTAAGAACCTCCACTGATATAACACATCCTTGCCGTGAGGATCAATAGCCCAAAATGTTGTCTTGGACTTATCCTCCTCCCTGATCGGCAACTGATGATATCCCACTCGAAGATCGAAAGTACTGAAGACCTTTGCATGCCCAATCGCATCAAAAATCTCCTCCGGTGTAGGCATGGCATACCGATCAGCCCTGGTCTGTCGGTTGATAGAACGGTAATCTCCACACATCCGCCTATCTGTATAGTTTCCATGCACATCCTTCTTGGCTGGCATCACTGTCACTGATGCATACTCTCCATGTGAAATCTCCACCAAACCAGCCTCAAAAAGGTCACTACTCCGGCTCTGAATCAATGTCCTCTCCATATCACTATATCGATAAGGACGTCGGAAAACAGGTGTGTCGCTAGTCAGCTCAATCCGTATACCAGGTCCCTTCAGAGCACCCAAATCCTTCATACTGAAGGCAAAACAACTTATGTGACTCCTCAAGAACCTCCAAACCCTCCGTCTTTCCTCTCTAGTAAGCTTGGGTCCAAGATCTGGCTCCCAAGTATCCTCTGTAATTGTAGTAGGAGTGGAAGACGTATTGATTGGCTGCTACACTGGGCCCTTGGGAGCAATAGTGTCATGCTCCCGACCACTAGAGGTCCCAACCTCTGTGTGAAAAACTCCCTCCACTCTGGCTGCAAGCTCCACACGTCCTCTGGCTGCATCCCATGTGGACCAAGGGTGTAATCCAAGTAGCCCACGCTCACCTGGATGGACTCCAAGTAGACCACTCTTCCTAGTAGCTACTGGATGTGTCCCAAGAATACCATGTCCACTCGGTCCATCGCACCTAGCATGTGCCTGAATCGTCTCGATAGGCACAGGGCTCACAAGTGTCCGAGTGGTGATGCTTATCAAGCGCATCCTACGCTGCTCTACCAAACCAAGGCTCACAATCCAGGTCAAACAGTTCAGGTCCATAGCCTGACCTAACACCTGACACCTGGATGCCTCTGACATTGCTGGAACAGCGGTAATACCGATGCGAAAACCCATCGCCCGCTCTCTCTCATCAACATTGGGCTCCACCAACTGCTGTAACTGTGAGTCCCAAACAAGTCCAAGTCCTCCCTCTCGAAAAGCATGAGAGCCTGGGAAACTCTTGAGTGTGGGAAATGCAGCTCTAGGTTGTCCAACTAGGTTCACCATTGCCATAGGTGACCTATCAGCCACTACCATTGTTTGAGATTGACGCCCAGCATCCAAGATATCATCAACAAGAATGTGGTCTAGTCGCTGAATCCCATCATAACTACGCTGTAGAACCTCTCTGGGTAAAAGGTTCGTCCACCAAAGACGAAGACGATGAGCCCGTGATCCCACTCTGGCTGCATCTAACAATACAGCAGGTCCATCCAAGAATGGACCTGATGTGTACTCGCCACCACTCTAGTGCGAGAATCACCCAACAAAGGAATGTTCTCCAAAAGGTAAGCTGGAGAAACAGACTGATGAACCTGGAGATGTCATAATATCCGTAACATCTCCCAAAACACACCAGAATGAGGATCCTGAAGAACCAAACCGCGGCCCGCACGTGTATGTCCCTGACATGGCCATCCAGAAATCACCAAGTGAACAGGCCCATGTCTCTCTAGGTCATGCACCCCCAGTAAGGAAATGTCTCCTGGTAAGGCCTTCTGGTAACCTCTGACTGCTGACAACAGTAGTAACTCCGAATACCAATAGGCCAAGTGTGCCACGTGATGTAGAGAGACTCGCCTAGCAGTCTCATCTCTCTCTACATACAATTACCTCTGTACTCGGATACCCGCCTGTAACACCGCAGCTAGTCCGGTGTTGATCCCACCAAACAACTCCAATAGGCATATCCCCTCTATGAGGTACTGCCAAGCAATGAGTGTGGTATCCAGAGGTGTCAAAGCAATCGCCTCTGGAGGCTCATCCTCACACTCATCCCTTGATGGTACGAAGGCTCCACTCCAAGCCTGCTGCACCAACTGATCTGCATGCTGCTGCAATGCCTCCTCTGAACTCCACAAAGGAACATCCAAGGTGGATGGAACAATCCCACTCGTACTCCAAAGTCGAGTGATCTCCTCTGGTATTGGAGTATCCTCTGCATGGGCGTTCCCCTCCAACAAGTCACCATGCCAAGTAACTGCACCGTTGAAAGCTAAAACTGATGCTGCCATGGTCCCGGACTGTAGTGAGCCAAGACTGCCACTACTGAAGCGTACTGGTAGGCGACATGCCCGTCCCTCACCAGACTGCCAACCAGGTCTATAAGAGGCTGTCTCCTCCCAATAGTCAATGTTGAAACCCATAGGGTATAACACTACTCCCCCAACTAGCACATCATATGACTCAGCTATCGTCGCAATAGCCTGAGCTCTCACCACCAAGCTATTAGTTGGATGACCAAGCTGAACCTGGACAACAAGCTCTCCACGTGTGATGTATTGTGTCGAACCACCACCAAGAGATGTTTGGATCTGAAATGGACACCTCTCCACATCTGTCTTCCGTAACTCCAGACCAACAACTGCAGCCTTCCCCAACATAAGAGGCTGCGCACCAGAGTCTAACAAGACTCTCTGTGGTGTATAGACCTTCCCTGAAGGTCCCACCAAACGAAAGATCCCCCTCTGGTTATCCAATAGGACAACACCAGGTGTAAACCGCGCTCTCTCAAAGGCTGGTCTAGCTGGCAACTCCTCCAGTCTAGCCGCTGCTGCCTGCCATAAACCACTGGTCATTGAACGGATCCCATGCTCCTCAACCAAGTCAGATCCACTACCAACCACCTCTGCTCTAGTAGTAGGAACTGCACCATCCCTACTCTCACACAACGTGGCAGCCAACCGGAACACTGGGGTTGGGTCAACTCCCAATGTAAACATGTCACTGGCTGAAAACAAAGGATGCCGCATAATCAGCTGAGCCGCCTCCAACATCATGCTAGACTCAGTCTGTGTAGTAGCAGGTGGCTGACTAGCAGGTACTCCATTAGTACTCCATCACCACCTACCACACCTGCACTGGGACGTTTAGGAACCATGGATGTCGTCTGTAATGCCTCAAATAGCATGAAAGATTGGGGAAGTATGACCTGTCTCCCAACCTCTCCTCTCTGTGGGTCCAACTCCACTGATGCTCCTCTAGGCTCTGGAGCACGTACTGCACTCCTAGTCATTGCTGCAAATGCATCCACCTGTTCTGCTCCGCACATGAAGTCCAAAGCATCTCTATCACCCGCATATGAGGTGGAAGCCTCAGCACCCGAATCTGATCTCCTCTGAGCAATAGCCATACTAGCCAATCTCTGCTCCAACTGCTCAATCCGAGTAGCCATAGCTGTGTCAAAAGTAAGGGCAGGTACTGCACTCCTATAGATCCTCTACTACCACCTCATCCTCCATGAACTGGAGCTCCTCTACTACCTGCCATAGCAGCCCTACCACTCCGTAACTCCGGGTGTAGGTCAAAACACCGGTCACTAGTGTGACCAAATCTATGGCACTGCTCACATTGCCTCTGTGCTGGCTGTGATGCACCAGAGGTATCAGGTCCGCTGCCTTGAGTACACTCTCTCCTATGGTGAGGTCCACCACAAGTCAAACAAGCAACACCACCACTCACTGGCTGCTGCTGACCCGAAAATGAGGGTAAGGGTCTAACTCCACCAGGCCCTCCACTCGCTCCATAGGATCTGGGCTATCCACCCTGTCCTCAAAAACCAACTGGGTGTGGTGCACTCTACTGCACTCTAGAAGAAGTCACAACCGTGGATGAGGTCTCTCTACCAAATCCAGCTGTCACCACTCTCTCCTCCACCATGTTGAGCTCAATACGCTCAGCCAAACCAAAGACTATTGCCAAAGTGGGCAAAGTAGCCTACAACAACGTAGCATCACAAACTCTACGTCGCAACTCCTTGTCCAGTATCCCATACCAAAACTGGACTGCCTGGGCCTCAGTAACTCCCTGAGTGAAATTGATCAGCCGCCTCATGCGAGTATATGCCTCGCGTAGGCTCTCTCCAGCCTTCCGCTGGAACTCCTGCAAGCTCCTCAGCTTGTCAGTCCGCACTCCTTGGTAGTTCTGCCTCAAACATAAGAAGAACTCAACCATGGGGTTAAACCCCGGTACCACACCACCTCCTGCAGCGGTACCTCCACTCGTAGTAGCACTATCTCTAGCTAGTGCACCTCCATTAGCTCCACCAACACTACTCGAGCTAGAACTCGTGGGTACAACCAATCTACTCCTGGCCACCGGGCCTGAAGTAATGGAGACGTAGTGTGGAGACCAATACTGTCTCCATAACTCAATCTCCTCCAAATGAGCTCTCCTGAACTCATGGTAGTCATCCATCGGCGGACCCTCCAGATGCTGGAACAAACCCTTCCATGCCATGAAGGGTGTGAACAAAGTCGGGTTCCGCATTTGCTGCAGATCACACCAACTATCAAACTCCTAGATGAAGTCATCCAACTCAATGGTACCCATTGTACCAAAGTAACACCTAGGGCCTTTGGAGGCCCTATAAATCTCATCCATGTCCCACAACAACGGTGCGGACACACCAAGTGCACTCTCAACTGAATCAGCTCCTGTGTCGAACTCCAACTCAGAGTCAATCTCCTCCCTCACTGGGACCTGAGATACAGACTGATACCCAGCACCACTCCGAGTAAACCCACTACGTACTACAGGGCTAACTCCTCTGGAATCTCCAAAGAACTCCGTCGTGACAAAGTAACCACACCAAAAAACTCAAACCACCAACTGCAACCGCAAGTCGCAATTGCAAGTGCCCCACCAAGTGCCAACACCACCACGTGCCAACACCACCAAGTGCCAGTACCAACTAAGCACTACCCACTTATGTAACTCTAACCGAGATAACTACACTAGGGGAAAGGGCAACCTGTGACCTGCCATCATAACACGCACTCTCACGGTCTGCAAGTCATCACTTCTTGCCTCACCGGAGAGAAACAAAGGTAGTCTGACCGGTCATCACTCCAGCCTCACCACCGAGAGCACACCAGAGCACCAACGCTCAAAAGTCAGGGCACCTCACACAAACGTGGTGCACAAACAGGAAGTAGAGAATGGAGGGGATCCAATCACAAGAAATCTAAACAAAAACCCTCCATCTCATAACACAACACGGGACTGACTCTGCCACCATTTGGCATTTGACATAAGAGTAGTTTGTTTCTAAGTCCTAAGCTACCAGGATCACCAAGAATGGGATCAAATTGCCTCTCCTAGCCAAAGCTACATGTGTATAGATAACAGTGGCGCAGTCATTATGACAACAAGTGAGGGTGGACCAGTTGGCTAGGGCACCAGTCTAGGAACAAGAGATCTAGGGGTCAAACCCTGTTGCGCACAATCTAGCAAGAAAGGCAGATTTTGCCAACCAATGACCAAGATCTACTCTAAACTAGCTAGCCACACGCCAGCAAGCTGGCTTGTTGGCCCTTCTAGGCCTTCGTAGCCTCTCATAGCCCACAGCCCTATGTCTCGAAGCCTTGAAACGCCGAAATTCAGCCAAATGAGGCCTTTCTTGTTGCCACTTCGAACCTCCTCCAAAATTGGCAAAACTTCTCCAAATTTGCGAAAGTCCTCCAAACTAGCAAAACTCCTCCAAATTTGGCCAAACAGCAAAACTTTCTTGTTGCCACTTCAAACCTCCTCCAAAATTGGCAAAACTTCTCCAAATTTGCGAAAGTCCTCCAAACTAGCAAAACTCCTCCAAATCTGGCCAAACAGCAAAACTCCTCCAATTTTGGCCCAAAATCTGACGTAAAATCTGATGTAAACCCTAAAGATGGATGTCCACCAAATCCCCCGCTAACTTTCCACTCGAGCCAAATTGACAAAACGGGTTTTTCCAAATCACAATTTCATGAGAAGAGCTTTCCAACTCCACCTTCAATTTCACTTTTTGCCTTCACTTCTTGAGCTCAAAATCACAACACTGCTCGAAAATTGCTCCTTCTTTGCTTGAAATTTGGCCAGCGCTTCCGCACACCGTCCGCCTAATTGCCAAATCTACATCACTAGAACGAGCTTCTGCACACTAGGGAAACACAGAACTTGAATCGAGCTACCACGATCCACCGAGCTTGGAGGTACCACCAACACTCAACGTTCTTGCACTCGATTTCCCCCTGACTTCACTTCTCTGATGTAATCAGATTGCTTAACACTTTCAACTCAACTCAACTCAACTCAGATCAGTACTTGATCTGTCACTCTATAAAATGCCAACAACTGGGCACTGATTACAGTCAAGCCACACCCACTCAAGCATAGAGAATCCAGGTGACGCTCGCCGGCCTCTGTCCACCATAGCCAGGAACTCGAAGGCTCAACATCAGAGAAGTGAGCTCTCTGGAGCTCACTTCAAAACTATACCCTTGGACTTGAGCTAGCCCTGAAACCCTAACGGTCCCGCTGATGGCACACTCGACGGTGCAAACGGTGCAAAGTGACGGTGGGCCCCATTGTGAAGTCAGTACCCCGAACACCAAATCTGACCGTCGGAAAGTAGTCTCTGAGATACTATTGAAATAACTCTAACTACTATCACTGGAATTCCAATGTCCGAGCATCTAGACGTGGAACTACAAATGGCGTGACAAGTATTTTTCAATTTTATTGCATACATGTGAATATCTAAATTTTAAATGTCTAAAATTATGAAAATTAACCTTTGACAAAACTAGGTTACTTCCTTAATATCTTCGTAAACTGTGGTATCCTTTACTTTGAGGGTGCTATCTTTTTCCTTTTCTCATTGAACCACGGCCCGGACCGTATAGAACGATGCATGCATAATACCAAGATAATGGCTAAATGTTCTCAATGGTAGTGAAAATATTATCAGCGTAAGAGAAAGCTGGTAATAATCTATCCTTGATAAATGAAAGAGAGGCTATCTATAAATATCTATTCTCAGCCATATGATGGTGATCATGAGAGTAAGTGAGAGGTAAATTGAACGTCCCGAAAAATAATCTTAACTTTCACTAATTGAGCTGAATAAACTAAACTTAGTGTTAATATGGTTATTTAGTTGAGATGATATCGAGAAGATAATCCCTAATCTACCTATTACTGCTTGAATCGAGGAAAGTCATTCAACCATGACTTCATAGTTTAATTATTCACTCGGGATGATTTTTAGAAGTATTGAGGAAATTATCACAACATAATGATTATCTCATCAAAACCATTCTAATTTCAGTTTCAAACGGAGTTTCAGCGTCCAGGAGTAAGTAAACAATTAATATTGTGTAGAATGAGTGCTTGAGTATTCTATTAAACAATCCAATGAACTTATAAGAAATAGATCATATTTGAGGATAAATATTCTTTCTATTTTCTTCAACTAATAATTTCTTTTAACTGTTTAACTCACCTCCCGAGCACTTTCAATAAGAGAGGGTCGACTGTGGTTTCTTAACTTACTTGTATTGCTCTCAGTTACCAATGGTAAGGTAAGGACAACACATGGAATAAAATACTAATTGAGGACATGTCACCGAGAGCGGACTAACTATCCCACTTGCGGAGGGGATCTGGTGGTCGGCGCTGGAGTTTTGGAGTTCCTGATCGAGCGCTAAACTTTTACCTGGGTCAGGCGCTGGCGTTGGGTCGCCGGGTCTGGTGCTAGTGCTGGAGTCTGGAGTTTGCTGAGTTTTTCCTTAGGAGGAGAGGGTTAGAGAGGGGAGGGTTAGGAGGAGAAGGTTAGAGAGGTTTCCTTAGGAGGAGTGGAGGAGAGGAGAGGGTCCCCGGGTCTGGCGCTTGTGCTGCAGTTTGCTGAGCTTTTACTCAAGAGGAGACAGAGTCCACGTAGAAATGCTTTTGGAAAGTACCTTTTTCCTGTCCGTGAGGACGGTTGAGAGATTTGGCGAGGAGGAAAGCCAGTGTTAGAGTTCCGTGCTATATCAGAGCGATATAACAAATGCATCTATCTATTAGGACAACGCAGAGGGAAGAGCACTAGCTCGGGAGTCATGGAAGTGCCCAGGGTGCACAGTTCGGGCCTATCTTCCAAGCCGGTATGTTCTTCAATTCGTGATGATTCACACAATGTCACTTTGATTTCGATATTTATCTTCCTTCACATACGGGGTCCTGACGTCAAATTTTAAACTCCTACAAGTCATCAGCATTCCGCCCGTCGAGCCATGATTTTGTGTGGAGGAAGCAACTTAGCTGACGACCGTTTCGCTTTCAATTCTTGTAGTAGGTCACAATTCGATGCTTATTGGAACTAATATCCCAACCAAATTAATGGCCTTAGGTATTTCCAAGTAATGGCACTCTCTACTCCAGAGACTGGTATGTGCTACAATGCATCCCGAACTGAATTCCAGGGACACCAATGCCCCACTTACAACCTACTGACTTAGCCAGGCCATCAGGGAAATTCGTACCTCTATAGTCGGTCTTAGCTTTGGTCCGGGGTATCGAGCAAGGGAAAATTCGAACTTGGATATCTTGGATATAATCCTGTAATAGATTTTTGCTAGCATTTTGTTTCCTGTGAATTATAGCAATATGTGAGGAAAAGGATGCTGCTCATGCATTTCACAATGCGAGGACACAGGGTCAAGAGCGAGTTCAGCTCCGTCCACGGCTCTCAATGTACTTTTTATGTTTCGCTGCCCTCGCATGCGGGACTATGGGTAAGTTGGTTAGCTTCTCTATAAAGGACTTCCAATCGCGACAACTAGAACTTCCGTGTTTGGGAAGCAGTGCCAAATTGGACGACAGCACCGATCATTTGAGGATTCCATTCGACATCGCTGAGGATGACCTCACGTCTCGAGTTGTCTACAGAAATCCAATTGAGATTAAGGGAAAAGACAGGTTTTCCTTCAGAACCAACTTCACCTTCCGTATTTCTGGAAATTCACGGATCCGTGGAGATGGGATGGCCATTCTTATCGCTCCTACTTGCAAAGCCGTTAAAGGGAACAGTACGACAGCAGACGCTCTGAGAATGCTTGACCCAGAAATCAAAGGCTATAAGGGGGATTCGGATCTGAAATTCGTCGCAGTGGAGTTCGACACGAAGAGGAATGAACCTTGGGACAACAACGACAATCATGTTGGATTGAATGTGAACTCTGTAAAATCCACCAACGAAACTGATTTGGGCCTATTTGGAATCAATCTTAGGGGACGGAAAAAAGTTACCGCCTGGATCGACTACTACGGAGACATGAAAGTACTAACCGTTCGTATCGCAACACCAAACGGCAAAGGCCATGAGGTTCTTCGGGAAACAGGTTTCGAACTATCTTCGTACGTCGATAAACACAGTTATGTTGGGTTCTCTGCTGCCGCGGGAGGAGCTACTGAGTACAATGAAATTTACGAGTGGCATTTCACCAGCTACTCTGATTGCGACAAACCAGGCAAGTAATCGGAAGATTAGAGAAGCAAGTGACTCTCCATATGGCCCTCTACTTTGGAAAAAGTGCCTTTGTCGTCAGTAATTTGATATATTGTGTCGTTGTGTTGTGCCCTTTCCAGAATCGCCGGGAGAAAGCACTACCCCGAGCTCGTGTGGTGCTAAAGGTAGCTCATCTTTTCCAAAGTACTAAGTTCTGACCTCGAGCCACAGCCCACACAGTATATTGCTTCTGTCGTGAAAGCCGAATGTGTTTCACTACCATCCTTATCGTTGTCCATGAGTCAACTGGAGAGGTCCTGCTAACAAAAGTTCAAAAGGACGCAAGATAAAGCGCCTTATGACATGTATACGGTTCTACTTTGTCATATTAGACTTACTATCACATAGCGTGCCGTCAAACTACTTTTGGACAATCAGGTGAAAAGATACCCTCGCTATGAATATCGTCCCTATAATTACTGCCGGAGTTCACCAAAAGAACTGGGTCCCGGATATTAACTGCAGTTTGGAAACCACGTAGTGATCACGGTTCACCTCCACACGACCAAAGTAGTAATTATACAATCGATGATCTCCTTAGTTTTTAAGAACGACGGATTAGTATAAGCTCAAAGGCAAGGCAAAAGGCCTGCAATGCTGCAGGAACAGCTCTACAATGACCTCTACAATGACAGATGTTGTCCTTTACTCTTCTATCTTGGCTGGTGATGAATCCTTCAACTAATCAGCTGCCGGGAATTCAGCCAAACTGATGATGGGCTTGATCTCACATGAAGCTTAAATGTTAACAACAAAGACGAACATTAATTTCCACTTGTTTCCCAGTCATGATTTTTGTCTGCTAAGCTTATTGTTTCTGACTCACGGCGTTGGATGACTGTCTGCAGGATCCAATACAAGAGACCGTGAGTTTCCGGCAACACACCACTTTCTTGCTACAAATGGAGAAGTTATTCATAAAAATGTCGTCTTTACATCGTTCTAGTTCCAGATTTGCTGCTTTGAAGCATATTATCAACACGAGTGATACTTCAGTCATAGGTGGACAGGAACTAGGTTTCGTCAACCACTTCTTATGCCGTTTCTTATGATTTTGTATATTATGGGTTTCTCAGACCACGCTGAATTGGATGGTTGGATAGCTTGACTGTTGATACACCGTTAGTTACTCAAATTTCTTCATTGTCTTCGTCCGCAGGTGTTGCACTTATTGCCGGTATTTGTGGAGGGACTTCAGGCACCTTAATGTTCATCTGGGCCTGCTTGAAATATCTCCGACGGTGTTTCAAGAAGATAGCTTGACTGATGATCCACCGTGAGTTACTCACATTTCTTCATTGTCTTACATCCGCCGTTGATACGCCCACTGTTACACGTTCATAGCGAAGATCGTCGGGATCATGCTCAAGTACAAGCCATCTTGTCCGACGGTGGATCAAAGCCGCGAAATACACAATTCTTACAGAAGGAAAATGGGGCCTAGCCCCATTCTACCTCTTTTGTCTCTTCCTTATACGGTTTGATGGGTTCTTCCCATCCTTCTTGTGTTCTATGAGGTCTGATGGGTCCTTCCCATCCTTCTTGTGTTCTGTGAGGCGACCTACGCGGTCGCCTTTTCTCTTTCTTGTGTTCTATGGGTTCTTCTGAGCTTTACTTCCCAAGGAAACTTAGTTGACTTCTCAAAATTATAATACATTCCTCGTTCTGAAATTATTGCGGTTAATTTATGGTGTTTCTAGCCAGTTTGTAAAGGTAGAATTCACCATCTTTTCGTCAGTTCATTAAGGAGAGATTCATCTATTCTTTTAGTCAGTTCACGATGGGTAGGATTCATGATTATTTTAGCCGCGGTCAAACAGGGATCCTTAAACGGAAGGATCCTTTTTGGGTCTACATGTGGTGTATTCATAACACTCACGAGAGAGTCAAATCACAACAACGTACACTCTGTATTTCCGAGAATCACGGAAGGCAAATTTGCTCATCTTTTGCGTTCACCTGTTAATTTTCTCTCGAGCAATTGTTTTGAACAGGCATCTGTCGAAACATATATGTTGTTATCCAATAAAATGGTCACAACTCAAATATCAAGCAAATACATCAGGCATCGACGATTTTAGTGATACATATCCACTAATTATCATAAAAAACGCAGAGCTTCATAAATCAAGTGTCCATATTTAACACCGACTATTTTAGTGAGAAACATCCTATATTAGCATACAAACGTCACGTCGACTTGCATTGAGCCGATCTACTTAACATCGAACAAAAATAATTTTTTTAGTCAAATAAAAAGAGTTATGATTTCATTGACGATAGATTTATTTACTATCGATCGAGATTTGATTGATTACTACGAAATTTGGTTGAGTCTTAGAACAGCTGATCATATTGTGTATTATGAGTTCTCCTTAAGTTAAATTAACACGAGTGAAGGATCCGGTTGAAGAACAAACTAGGTTATTATTTCCCACCCAACCAACACATGGAAAATAACGGAAACTAACTAATTTTAACGCCGTATTGGAAGCCGTAGCCTTAGTCTAAAGATCTTTTAATTTGAGTTGTAATACATGAAGAGTTGAGAAAATCTTGGTTCACAAGCCTTTTTGGTGTAGATCTTCCTGTACTTTTAAATTATTCTTAAATTAGTTATTCAAAAATAAAACCATATATTTATTATATTATTCCAATGAGTATGCATATTTTTTGCTTTAGATGACTTTTTACGTAATAAATGGAGTTACTTCAATTAATAAGTTTTGCGTGTAAGAATTTCATAATTATATAAATTAGAGATAATATATACTCATTGATAATTATCTCTCATTCAATTGTTTGGTGTCAATGGTTTTAGTTTTGGAGGTGCCTTGGCTGATTTTTTTAAGTTTAATTTTCCATCTTCCTTGTCTATAGTGTGATATATTAATTGCTATCAAAAATTCATCCTGAATTAGAGACAAATTGGCTCATAGTTGCTCATAGTTGTAACAAAGGCAGCTAAGGAAGCTATTTGACTCAATACTTTTATAAGCAAGATTAGTTTATTGTAGGATCAGATTCTACTACATTGTGATAATCAGATGACAATGCGTTTTGCAAGTAAGTATTTTATTGATGTGAGATATCACTACATCAAAGATGTCATCAATAGTGGAGAGGTATATTCAAAGAATATATATATATATGAGAATGTTGTAGATATGTTGAGAAATTTTATATTTTGAGAAGTTCAGAATTTGCTTTGACATGCTAAGCATCAAAAGGCCTTAATATAGATGCATTTGAGGGATGAAAGAGAGACACACAAATAAATGTTTTACATCAATCAAAAAATACAAGACAAGATGTATATTGTTGATATGTGTCCTTCGTTGATTTCTATGAGTCCTCTAAATGATTACCCCGTGTTTGGTTCTAAGAGTGTACAAGTTTGTACAAGTCCAATAGCGCTAGTTTAATGAAGATACCAAAGTTAACAAAGGATCTTTCCACACTACATATATGGACCTTTTGTACTTTTTTGCATTTTAGAGTGAAAGTCAATACCTATGTGATATCTAGTGGACCAAGGTTAAATCTTTTGAAATGAACCACTTACATTGGTATTTTCTCTATTGAATTGGATGCATATTCTCTAATAAGTTCCTACAATCTTAGCTTATCATTGTTAACTTGTATCACATGTTGGGAGCTTGATCTCATCAAATCTATCATTATCACCATATAAGGTTATAATATAATTTATTGTTTTGTTAGATAGATTAAGAAAATCCTCTTAGCTTCTATATTTGACCTTGATTTGCCAAGTCCTATTTTGACACTATGTCTTGTCAACATGGTCTCTTGAATCTACTCATATTAAATCAGAACCCAAGCCTCTTTGACAAGTTTTGGCAAGTATTTGTCAAGATTTGAGCAAGATTTGGAAAGCAATGTCAAGATCTTAGGTACTCAATAGCCATGTCTACTACCTAACATCCCCCTAAATATATGGTAGACTTTTCTACAAACCTTAACTTAGAAAATATAACTTATATATTTGTAAATATAAACCATAAGAATTTGATTACTCTCCATCCATAGAGTTTCCTATAAAAACTTGAAGCCATCAAGTAGTACATTCTCTCTTTCCTGGTCAAGAATCCTTAGTTTTTGATAGCTTTTTCACTCATCAATTTTCCATGTTCCTAGTACTTATACCTTATTTTCCATGTTATTTTCTTACTTATAGGAAGCTAAATTCATCAATTTATTACTTAGAATTATTAAAAAAGGATACTGAAACCGATGGTTGTGCTTGTTCTTTTGCTGTTGTTAGTAACAAAGTTAAACTCTTTAGTCATAACCTTCCCTTACCTCTTGATAATCAAGTCTATAGAATTTCTCATGATTAAATTGGTTCCTTCTTTATCCACAACATTATCTATCTTGTTGCAGATCAACTTAGTTTTGCCCACCATACTTGTATTTAATCTATTATCTGCAATTCCAATCATCTTCTTTTCTTACTTGAGTTTAACTTCTACTTGCAATCACCAATAGGATCATGAGGACTACTAAATTGATAAAACCCTTAACAAGGTTTTTCTAATGTATTTTCTTGACAAATAAAATTACTATATGGAATGAGAAATAGAACTATTCATTTTATGTGGTTGGGAGGAACGCTTTATAATCTTCATAATACTCAAGATGCAATCCAAGAGTTCCAAACCAAAGGGTATAATTGATTGGAAGAAAGAGGATATGTAATACTACAAGAATATCATATAAACATCTAGTAGAAATGCAATCAAAATTACTAGAACTTCAAGATACTCAAAAAGTACCTAATTTATTTCATAACAAATCTCTCAAAATAGTTTGGAATTTTCATAAGGATCAAATAACTTGGCTAAGAATTTACCCTAAAAATATCATTAATGGAAACTTTCACTATGCCGCAAACCCATACCCACCTCAAGTATAAATAAGAAGACCTTTTGCCATATTCAACATCCCTTGAGAAGAGAGTCAATTTCAAGCAGTGGTGTTCATTTTGAGCTCAAGAGGTGAAAGCAAACCAATTTGCTGCAAATTGAGCTTGAAGGGCAAATATGAAGGTGGAGTTGGGAACTCATTTCATTGAATTTTTGATTTGGAGAATCTCATCCTTTCAATATGGCTTTAGTGTTGATTTAGCAAAGGATTTGGCGATCAACCAACTCTAGGGATTTATGTCAAATTTTATGGAAAATTTATGTCAAATTTTGGCTTGATTTTATGTCAGAATTTGGCTCAAGTTGGAGGAGCTTGGTCAGATTTTGAGGAAGTTCAACAAATTTGGGGAGGGTTTGAAGTGGCAAGAAAAAAGCCTCATTTGGGCATTTAGAAGCTTCAAGGCATAGGGTTGTGGGCTATGAGAGGCTACGAAGGGCCAGCAAGTAAGCTTGCTAACATAAGGCTAGCTAGTTTAGAATAGCTTTTAGTTATTGTTTGGAAAAATTTGCCCACCCGGCTAGATTGTGCGTAACAAGGTTTGAATCCTAGATCTTTGGTTCTTAGACTAGTGCCCTAGCAAATTGGTCCACCCCCACTTGTTGTCCAAGTGATTGTTCCATTGATACTTATACACTAGTAGCTTTGGGTAGGAAAGTTTGTTTGATCCCATTCTTGGTTATCTTGGTAGCTTAGGAAGTAGATAACTCCTATTATGTCAAATGCCAAATGGTGACAGAGTCAATCCGGTGTTGATTTATGAGATGGAGGGTTTTTGTTTAGATTTCTTGTGATTGGATCCCCCTTGCCCCCCCCCCCCCCCCTCCCTCCCCCCGTGCCAACAAATCTTTATTTCTTGTTTATGCACCATGTTTGTGTGAGGTGCCCTGACTTTAGAACATTGATGCTCTGGTGTGTTCTTGGTAGTGAGATTGGAGTGATGACCAGTCATATAACTTGTGTTTCTCTTTGATGAGGCAAGAAGTGAAGACTTGCATACTGTGAGAATGTGTGTTGTGATGGCAAGTTAAAGGTTGCACTTCCTCCAAGTAGAATTGTTGTAATTAGAGCTACATTAGTGGGTGTTGTTGGCACTTGGTGGTGATTCTTGGTGAAGTACTTGCGGTGGTTATAATTTTGGTTTGCAATTTCTGGTTACTTTGTCACAACGGAGTTCTTTGGAGATTCTAGAGGAGATAACATTGCAGTATGCAAAGGGTTTACATGGAGTGGCGATTGTTTTACCATATATTTCAGGTCCTAATGAAGGAGGAGATTGACTCTGAGTTGAAGTTTGACACAAGAGTTGATCTAGTTGAGAATGCACTTGTGTAATACTCCGAGGACAAGAGAAGAGAGAAAACATAGATTTCACACTCAATCATCCGATTCCCCAAAGGAGCACCTTCTCTTTATTATATAGACAAAGAGGATCTCCTCCAAGGAAGCTCCACCATAGGATTAGGCACATAGATAGATGACATGTCAACAAGCTCCACCCTTGGATTACTTACTTGGATGGGTAGCATGTTGGTCCAGATCCTATTTGGTTGGTCAAACAAGCTTTGACTAGAAGGAATCTTTTAGGGAATCTTCCTATAGGAATCTCATAATCACGTGGGTGAGGAGGTACCATTGGAAAGCTCTCAACTAGACAAAGTAGGGGGAAGGAAGGCCAGCCTTTTCCTTGATGAGGGGAGGGGAAATGTGCACATTTCTAAGGCCTAATTCATCCGTTTAGGCCTCCAAAATTGTCTTCAAAGATTTCAAGCATATTTTGGTTCCTACTCTATTAGTAGAAGTCTTCTTTTGGTGATACCTCTTTTTGATGTGTTTAATCCATCATGTGTAACATCCTTTCAAATGTTACCAAACCAATTCTCACCTTTAATCATATGTCTAGCTATTGATTTTAAGGTTTTCAAGTCTATTTTGGTTTTTGCTTTGCTAGTAGAAGTACTCTTTTGGTGATACTTCTATCTGATCTATTTTGACCATCATATATAACATCATTCTAGATGTTACCAAACTGAATTTCACATCTAGATCATATGGCTAGCTCTTGGTGATACATACCTCACTCCTTTTAAGACACAACGTCCTTGTTGTGTAGTTGTTGTTCAAATGCTTGCACCAACACCGGTGCATGTGTCAAATTGGCAGAGGCTCTCAGGTTGCTTCATAGAGGGGGTAGCCTTTCCACTATACTAGATAGTCCACCTACGGATGGCGAGCACCATGCATGCATTTTTGGAGAATACGCTCCACTTCATATTCCTCTATGCCATCAATGAGTGTCAAACAAGGTCCAATGTCTTGTGTGAAATGACATTGGCCTGATCATGGAGCATATATGCATAGTAGGCAAACATGGAACACTAGATAGATCTTTATGTGTGGTGGTAGCTCAAGGTGATAGGCCACAGCGCCGACTCGACAAAGGATTGAGAAAGGCCCAATAAAACAAGGTTTGCGCTTATGAGGTCCAACTAATGTGAGGTTGGTTGTTGATAGCCACACCTGATCCCCAACATTGAACTCCATGTGCTTGTGGTGTGCATCAACATACTACTTTTGTTGATTTTGCACAATCTGTAATTTGTGCTTGGCGCTCTCCACACCTTGTTGGATTCTAGAAACAAATGTGTTGATTGCATTGACCTTGGTAGCCACCAAACGGATCTTCATCAAGCTAGAAAGTGTGAAGAGATGTTCACCATACATGAGAAAGAATAGAGTGACCTCGGTGGATGCATTCAATAAATTGTTGTAAGCAAATGGGAGTAGGGTGTCCCAACTCTCTTGCTCTTCTAAGGTGAAACCGCATAACATGTCTTCAATAGTATGATTAGCCCGCTTTGTTTTTGTCCATCTATTTGTGGGTGTAAGCTTTGGACATGGTCAACTTGGTTTTGAAGAAACCAAAGAGTGTTCGCCAAAACAAGCTAGTGAATTGAGTGCCTCTATTGGTGATGAGTACTTGAGACAAGCCATGGTGAGAGAAGACTGATCTAAGTATAATTGAGCTAGTTTTGGGGCGGTCACATCCTTGGTGGTAGGGCGTACATGAATCATTTTGTTGAGCCAGTCCACAAAGACCACGATGGAGTCAAACCCTGAGGTGGTCTTGGGTAATTCACAGACGAGATCCATACTCACCTATTCCCAATGTTGGGCAGGAGTGGGAAGAGGTTGAATGAGCCCTATAGGAGCTTGATTAGAAGCTTTGTTCTATTGACAAAGTAGGCAACTTTGCATGTAATCCATCACGTTGTTGTTCCTCTTAGGCCAATAGTAATGGCACTGGACTGCATCCAAGGTCTTGTCCACTCCGATATGAATTGCAATGGCCGAATCATGACATTTTGCTAGAATGGTGGTGCATAATTCGGGGACATTTGGGATCCATAATCTACCATCATGAAAGGTGAGTCCTTGGGTGTTGGTGATGCTTTTGGATGATTGTGCTTCTACAATTTGTAGATTAGTTTTTGTAGTAGCCAGAATCTCTCGTGAGAATTCAAGGTTAATCTTAACCTCTGCCATCTAGTTGTTTGCCATTAGCATGCGGGTGAATGCATCTGCAAGTTGCTTCTTACTTTCCATGTAGATGATTATCATGTTGAGGTATTGTCGCCATTCTACCCATCAAATTTGGCAATGAGATAGATCCTTCTATGTCTTGAGGTAGACTAGAGGTTTATAGTCTATCTCTACTACAAATGTCTTCTCGTCCAGATAGTGCTTCCAATGCTTGGTTGCAAGAACAATGGCCAGCTCTTCTCATTTTATGATATGGTAGTTGCGCTCTGCCAATAACAACTTTCGAGAGAAATATGCAATTTGGATGCCATCCGTCGTGCCACTCTTATTGTAGGATTGCTCCTATTGTTACGCTTGATGCATCTATAGCCAACTTGATTGGATGTTTGGGATCATACCACTTCAAGATTGGTGCATGTAGCAAGGTGGCTTTCAATTCTTGAAAGGCCAACTCTTGTGCGGTTCCCCATGTCTACTTCTTCCCCTTGCCAAGTAGTGTTGTTAAAGATTGTGCAACCTTGGAGAAGTCCTTGACAAATTTAGTATAGAATCCCATCAATCCCAAGAAGCCCTTGAGTTGAGTCTGATCTTCAGTGGCACTCCATTTTTGAATCACCTCATTTGGACACCTTGTTCTAAAAACTAAAAAATAGAGGTAAAATATAATACTACTCACTTCATGTGAAGAATTTTTGCTCACATTCTTCCATAAAATCACATCCTAATAAATTATGCATAATCGTTATCTTTTACAAGAACAAATGGTCATATGCATCTTCTTAGTTCTAAAGTAGTTCCATGTAAACAAAGGAACAACCAATATATCAATAAATGGACAAGCTCAAATAGCATCTTAGTAAGTACTTTAAAATTATCTATTTTAATTTTAAAATGGTGTTTAAAACAACATCTATGTTCAAAAATCAAAATTTATGGATTTATTTTGATTTTCATATAATTTTGGTTTCTTAATAAAAACTCTTCAAACTACTATTTTTGAAACCATCATCTATCCAACCACTTACTTTTCACATATACATTTTATTTATTGAAGACTGAATATAAAACTTAAAATATATAATACCTCAAGGATTGATAAATTATAAATTATAAATTTATTTTATACATAAATAAATAAATTTAATCATATAAAAATAAAAATTACTATTCTTTAAAATGCAATACTGCAAATTTCGCATGTCATTTTTGGTCTATTCTTGCCTTCAACCCTTAATGATATGAAATTCAAGTTGACCAAAGGTAAAGCTGAAATTTTAATTAAACCATTTCCTTGTGATATTCATTTTACATCTAGATAGAGTAAAGCAGCTTTTAGAGTGCCATGAAGAAAGGTTAGTTGGAAGCTCATATTTGGCTAGTTGGAAGCATACTCTTAATTCAAGTAAGAGGATTAGGATGATCCAATGGTAGAGTTTATGAATCAGTCAAGGATTTTAAAGAGAGTAGATACAGAGGGTACTTTGAAGTATTTTGAAGTTGACCATGATACTTACTCTTTACATCTCAAAAGATTTTTCAGAAATTTTCTCCACTGAAAATAGCTTTTACTATTTACCTTTTATTCACTATTGTTCTTCTATAGTAAGAAGAAAAGAAGGTGGTAAACGTTGAATACACTTTTGAGCAAAGAAGTGTTTATATTTTTTAGAAGTATGTTGATATTTTGGACAAAGACAAGAACTTTATTTTTGCACAAGAAGTCATCTTGGAGCAAGTGCATACCATCATCAGATAATTGCAAAGAATTTGCAAATAATATGTTTATTTGTATTGTTATAGGAAATGATCAAACATAGTGGTCATTTGGATTGCCAGGATAGTGGACATCAAGTCTACTGTTGATAATAAGATACTCCGATGGGGAGTTCTTGTTTAATGGTATATATAATAGAAGTTGAAGATGTATGAGTTTCAAAAACGTGTCAAGTGATTGAAGGAAGTTTATAAGGATATACAGGAAACAAGTCTTGGATATAGTAAAAAAAAATTACTTTAAAATTCGATTTATACTTTTCAGAAGATAGAAACCATAGAGATAACACTTACAAAGTCATCAAGGACAATTAATTTCTTTGTGATAAGGAATTTGACAACTTACCAACTTCTTGATAGCAAACTAAATTAGAAGACAGAGGTTGGAAATTCTTCAAATGATAATCTTGAACCTCGGTTCGCATTGAAGGAGCACAGAGTAAATGAACCATCATACTTAGCATTATATATTTTAAACCATATTTTATAGATTTAGAAGCCTTTTTTTTTTACCTTTCTGTGAATTATGTTTTTGATATATTCCAATTTAAAACTTTTTTTACACGTAAGAAATTTCTTTTGTGATTTGCAGTTTTTGATCATCTCGTTTGGGCTGATTAAGCTCTCTTCTCATTTTAAAATATGCACGCCGCTTGTAAAATCAACCAGTATATGTCAAAATCCCTTCCCCATCTTAAATCCACATTCAGTTCAGCTACATATTGAAGATCTTAACACTTGGAACAGTAAATTATCTTACATAGATATTGCAAGTATGCTTTTGATATGGTAACATATCTAATCTGATAATTTGATTACTAATCGCGACCTAATCTTTGTTCAATTTAGATTGATGGATTATAACTAAGAATAGAATTGAACGAACTGAACGAATATTCCTTACTCTTCGTTAATATTTACCCATTTCATATTTTGTTGCAAAAGTATTTCAGAAGAAACATGGAAGTCAAAATTTAGACGCAGGCACATTCATTGCCAACACCAGCATGCTCGTTGCGTACTATGACTCACGGTTTATCTCGAGGCCGTTAAGTGAATTTTACTTATCACCACTAGATTTTCGTACCAAACGGGAGTGGTCCAAAGTGACTGAACGATAGCCGAGAGGGCCGAAGGCGCCGAGAACAGAACTAGAAACCGTTCTGGTTATCAAAACTTCTTCGGCCCCGACTTGTCCATTACTGCACGAGAGCAAAGTTTGCATGCCTTCTACAATTTCATAGACGACACGTGTCGGACTGGAAGAAGGCAATGACTGTGTCAACTGTGTCCCATCAGTGTTAAAATGAGAACACCTGTGCTGCTGGGATTAGAGGGCGCCATCAATCTGACTCGAGTGTGGGCTTCGTCTTCTATATTTCAAACCTCTTGTGTTGCTTGCAACGCAAAGAGGTTTGAAATACCGCGTGCTTCTTGCTACAGGGCAAACAAGGACCCTTCTTTGCCCGACCCTGTAGCAACTTTCGTCGGCTGAATCGCCTGCTCGTTTTGGCGGCACGATTCATCGGAACTCAGAATCTCTTCGTCTAAACTTCTCTGTAATGCAGCCTTCCCCTCATCAATACCTTCGAGTGGAAGTTGTCAAGCCAGCCGTAGGAAATGTTGCACCTCTACCGCGATCAACTTGCCTTTGAGTCTTGCGCCAAGGATTATTTGCGACCGAAGGTGAAAGATGCTTCGGTAAGCAACTATCGCGAAAGGCGGTCCCATAGGACACAAGAAGGAGGGGAAGACCCCGTCAAGCCAGCCCGTACAAGGGAGAGACAAAAGAGGTAGAATGCGACTTGCCCGCTAGCCCCAATAGTATCGATATGATATCTTAGATAGAAACTACCTAACAACAACCTACCTCCTGATATGCGACCGGGAGCGGCGGGAGAGTGTGAAGACGGGTGAAGAGAGGGAGTGACGGGAGAATACATCTATAATTCATGAGGGCTCTCTAGCATAAAGCATTAGTGTGAATAGTTAATTCTTTTCATTTTTCAATTTCTTTTCCATTGGTATCTAGGTTGAAGATTATGGAAAATGGAGTAGAAAGCTATGAAAATTTTTAGTTATTTTGATGTTTAGAGTGATCATTACACATTGAGAGTGATGGGTCTAGAATATTTATTTTCAATCTCTTAGTTTTAATGATTAAGTTCTATAAGAATTTAGTTTGAAAATTTTGAAGAAAAAAATTGAAAGTTATGAAAGTTTATAGATTTTAGGGTTTGGATATATTGTTTTCTCATGTGAGTTGGGAGGTGAGGGTTGTGATTTCACAAATATGGAGAAATATGGAAAAGAGCATCATGTGTTACTATCAATATTCTTGTGCTAGCCATGGCTACACTTTCCCATGTGGAGTTGCTTACAACGATTCGAGATACGCTATGCTCGGTGTGTCATCAACGCTTTACCTCGCAAAGGGTAAAGACCCATGTGAGAAAGATGGATAAGGACTATGATTGGACCACTCGGGATGCCTACGTGAGACGAGTGATCACATCGATAGAAGTGACACTCGGGATTACGCACGCTTCTTCTATCCTATCATTGATCGTTCTAGGGATATCGATCGAGTCGTGGGAGTGGTTAGCTTCTCATACGGGTTACATTTTGGGGTTATTTGAGACTAGTTTTCCATATCCATTTTTATTCCATAGGCTACCCGGCACACTCTATGATGAAGTTAGTTTCGCCTACCACTCGATTGTTTGGCACGTGATCCCTTGGACGAGTTAGCATGGTTTCTATTCCTTCTTACTGCTTGAAGGGGACGTGTGGGGCATAGATAGGTGGTTGCTAGATTTTCTTGATTTCGAGCAGAGGATTGGGCGGCCCTTCAAGAAGAGTCTGTTAGGGCTACATGATTTAGGAGACAAACATCGCCACAAGATACCACAAAGTCCACTCGATTATGATGGTGTAGGACATTGGGTCAGGCAGGAGAGTTTAGTAGAGCGGCACAAGCGCTACACCCTTTGTCTATAACAAGTCCTACAGATGAGAGTATCTCTCCCCTACGCTCACTACATCCTATAGCAGTAGAGGGACTGCCAATAGAGGTCTTAGATTATTAGCCTGAGCTGCCTTTATGTCTTGATAGATCACTTTTTGCACAAGCATTGTGCACTACCCCTCGCCTTTCCTTAGGAGGCTTGTCAGGGATGGTTTATGAGCACCTTAGAAATTGCTTCCAAGCATATCCTTCTAGTGGTTTTACCAAGTTGTTTCAGGTGGTTGCAGCAATAGCAAGAGGAGATATTCATATGTTTGTTAATTGGGTGATAGATGCTAGTCGACTTCTCGCTATGGAGAAGGACACTAGGGACATTAGACCGATTGCTATTGGAGAGATCTTTTTGCGTTTGGTCAGTCATACCATTGTCTTTCAACATTGTTCTTACTTTTGACAACACCTCAATCCACATTAGTTTGGAGTAGCTATACTTGGAGGATGTGAGGCTATATCTCTATGCATTAGAGCACTCCTAGATATCCATCTAGAGTGGATCGTCCTACAGGTGGATGTTGAGAATGCTTTTAATAGCGTCTCATGGGCACCATCTTTAGAGAGCTTAGGTATAATACTCCAAAGA
The DNA here is from genome assembly GCA_948567375.1 of Lunularia cruciata. Taxonomy (NCBI): domain Eukaryota; kingdom Viridiplantae; phylum Streptophyta; class Marchantiopsida; order Lunulariales; family Lunulariaceae; genus Lunularia; species Lunularia cruciata. The sequence continues at coordinate 62,915,834 of OX419757.1, read as the reverse complement.
CAAGAGAAGAGAGAAAACACAAATTACACACTCAAACATCCGATGCCCCAAAGAAGCACCTTCTCTTTATTATATAGACAAAGAGGATCTCCTCCAAGGAAGCTCCACCATAGGATTAGGCACACAAATAAGTGGCATGTCAGCGAGCTCCACCCTTGGATTACTTACTTGGATGGGTGACATGTCTCTCTAGCTCCTATCTGGTTGGTCAAACAAGCTTTGACTAGAGGGAATCTTTTAGGGAATCTTCTTATACAAATATCAGAATCATGTGGGTAAGGTACCATTGAAAGCTCTCAATAAGACAAACTAGGGGGGATGAAAGGCTAACCTTTCCTTCAATAGGGAAGGGACATCTGCACATCTGTTTAGGCCTCCAAAATTGCCTTCAAAAATTTCAGGCATATTTTGGTTCCTACTCTATTCGTAAAAGTCCCCTTTTGGTGATACCTCTTTCTGATTTGTTTAGTCCATCGTGTATAACATCATTCCAGATGTTACCAAACCAATTCTCACCTTTAAATCATATATCTAGCTATTGGTTCTAAGGTTCTCAAGTCTATTTTGATTTTTGCCCTATTAGTAGAAGTATTCTTTTGGTGATACTTCTGTCTGATCTATTTTGACCATCATGTATAACATCATTCTAGATGTTACCAAACCAAATTTCACATCTAGATCATATGGCTAGCTCTTGGTATTACATTAGTGAAGCGGGTGGATCCTTGGCGAGTCTCATTCCTTTTGTGTAGTCTTTTTATGGCTCTCCTACTTCCCTTTACTACCAGCATGGTGGTTCACAAGAGGGAGTCACCGTCTTGGAGTTAGCGGTTGGTACACATCAAGGAGATTCTTTTGGGTGGGTGGGTGGGTGGGGGGGGGGGGGGGGGGGAAGGGGGGGGGTAATTTGCCATGGCTTACTTTAGAGCTCTCCTATCTACTACTTTGGCCATGCTAGGTTGTGTATTTCTCTCCTTGGCAAATGATACACACATCGTAGGCCTTGTAGATCAAATTAGGCAGGCCTTTGACTACCTGACTACCAAGCTACATCTAGTAGGCTTGAGAGTCAAGGTGTCGAAGTGCAGGGCATGGTCCCCTTTAGGTATCCCTCCCCACCTTGAGCTTCCAAAGGGTTGTATCACATCCATAGATGGACTTTGTGTTCTTGGAGTGCCAATAGGATTGGAGGATTTTGTCACATGCTTCTTAGACGTTGCCCTTGTAGAGGATGTTCTCCATGTGGATGACCTTCCATTACTAGGAGATCCGCATGTGGCATTTGGTATACTCTCCTCCAGTATTGCTTGTCAACCATCCTACCTCATCCGTATAGTTCCTTCCTCATCGCCCTTCCTATCACGTCTAAGAGCATGTGATAGGAGGATTATGGGAGTCTTTGGTGATATTATTGGACCATGGACTTTTGAGTGTGTGACAGGGGATACGTAGACAGACGGCTTTGCCGATCTCATGTGGTGGGGTTGGCTTGCTATCTATGGAGGAGACGGCACCAATAGCATTTTTGGGTAACTGGGCTCTCTTGGCACCCTTACTTTCCTCTCATTTTGTGTTTGTTGATAGGCCGGTTTGGAGACTAATGTGACAGAGGTGGAGGGAGGATCCCGTTCTCTCCAGGTGTTATTGCGGCAGACAAGAGATTGTCTATCTCCATGAGCACAAGAGGATTTTCCACCTTTTGCTTCACTATCATTAGATTGGACTAGAGGTTTAAAGTCTTCCTTGATGGAGCGATAGTATGACCATACATTGCATTCTCTCTTAGTCAACTTGTCTATTCCTTAGGCTACTAGAGTCGACTTGTCTATTTGCTCTTGCTTCGGCAAGGGTGCAGGCTCTTGGATCCTAGCTCGACCGTGCATTAGGGCATTTTGATTTGCACTAGCTACTTTCTCTACATCAATGAGGTTTTGCCTAGGTTTGGTCCACCCATTTGCATCTTCATTACTCACTTGGTGAGTGTGGTTCTACACTAGATGCAGCAACGGTCCACATGACATGCATGGTGTCTTTTTGGAGGATAGAGGATAGCTACCCATGATGCCAATAGGGACATAATGTTTGTTATGGCACGAGAGAGTGGAGGGAGGCTTGGAAGGAGCGTCGGTATGCTTTGCAGACAATGCGTGTCAGGGCAAACTTATACTTGGTCTGAGATGATCAAGTGACCATAGCGGATGTCGTGGTTATGGACCCTATGAGGGATACAGTTTCAGAGGGAGTGATTACCCATCCCCCTGGATGGGCGGCGAGTGCGGCAGTAGGTCGCAAGGTCTCCAAGTATATGGGCATGAAGTGAGGTCACCTCTTTGTTCCTCTAGCCTTGGAGTTATATGGAGCGATGGACACCACATTTGACACATTTGTCCAGGAGTGTGCGAAAGCTTATCATGTTAGCCGGTGTACATAACAATCTCACTCTCATACTTTATAATATATTTTAGACAACTTGTGTCCATTGTTCTATAGAGGATAGTGGTTGGTACCATCTAGAAAAAAGCAATCACATTAGGTGATGTTTCTTTGGTTGCTCCAGTAGTGTATAAACCGGATGACTTGCATAGCCCGGTTATCTTAGGTGCGGTAGGGGCAAATTTCTCGTTTAGACTCTATTGGGTCTTAGTCCCATGTTACCTTTTTTGTCTCTCTCTTGTATGGCTTGATGGGGTCTTCCGTTCCTTCGTTCTTCCTTCGTTTCTCCTACGCGGTCGCCGCCTTCCTCCTAACAATAAGAATTACTGTACTTCTCTTTTCCCGACAGTTACCTCTTTTTCCGACAGTAACTGATCATTCAGAAATTATAGAAACGGGCTTACTACTGGCGGCTGAGAGGATGAACACGACGTATCTTTGGCGGGAACTCGCCGTCATGTATACTGAATCTTCGTGTTCACTCCTAGGGGAGGAGGAAGATTCAACGAAAGATCGCAGCAGAGCAAAGCTTTCCCGAATATTACCAGAGATGGACGCACGCACGTCACAGACAGACTTAAGACCTTCCTGCATTACTTGGCACCTATCTATAGGTCAATAGAATCATGTAAGCACCTTCTAAAGTTAGTGCAAGTTATCGTGGCGAACTTTACGTCAGTGGCATATTTATCTCAATGACTATGTTCTTGTGATTACCTACTGCATTTGAAAGATCTGGTTTTACACGGAATATGGCCGGTCATCTTTGTGTATCACGGGAAGTCAGAAAAGGGCTAGGGTTTTCTGTAATGCAGGATTTTTGAATTAATTGTCCCTTAGATGTTTGGAGAAACGAGAGAAAGGCCACCACGATGTTTGGGAAAACTATAATTCATCTATATTCGAATAGAAATGTGTAACTGTAGGGGGAATGTTTTATTTCTGAAGAACATGTCATCATGTCTATTTTGGGCAGAATGTGGGTGGAATAAGTTTTGGTCACAATCTTTAAATAGAGTTACAAATTAGAGTTTAGAATCTTTAACAATAAATCTTAAACTCGGATCGGATTAGAGTTGAATCAGAAAATTTTAGATTTTGGGGTTGGATAGGGAGTTCGGTCCGAAATTTGGGCCTGGGTTTGGTGACAGGTAACTGGATTTTCGGGTTGGATGGGAAATGGGACCAAAAGAGAGATGACTAGAATTTAACAGAAGTTTAGAATTTTGGACCCCATGGGGAGCTCGGGCATAATCAACCGCTGGATATTCTTGGGCATGAATTCGCGTCGGTCTCCAGTTTTATCCAGAAAAAGATTCATCTTTGGAGTCCAGCGCGGATTCGATCGAAGCAATGTCATGCAATTCAGCTGCACGTGGAAACGGAGCAGAATCTCCAGGTAAGCAACTGTTGAAGGCTGTTTTTCCAGGCCGACTGTACTGGTCGTAATTGCCTTTTCTGTGGACTACTGTGTAGGTGTAAAAAAGTCTTCGCAAGACCACATTACCTGCCAACATGGTGCCGATAAGGTCAACTTTGACGAAAGGCCGGCCGGTATCTGAAATAGTAAAACAGAAAAAAAATTAAAAAATAAGTCTACGTAAAACACAAGAGAGATAGATGGAAGAACTATCAAACCGTACAAGGGAGACACGAGGTAGGTAGAATAGGGATTGATCTCACGACCTTCCACGAGGCTTTACGTAAACCTGACTTCACAGCCGGGTTGCCTCCTCAGGAGCGCGTCCGTTGAGCCCGGAGGGCCCGACGGAAGAGGTGTTTGTACCATAGGTGTCCGTATCTGGAATATTCTGAAAAAGTTCTGTAGAATCCTCTCAATTGACTCGGATTCAATGCTCTGAACCTGGATTCCGGATAGATAGTTCGTTCTACGTCAACTACCTTCCATGCTAAAAGTGCATGTAAGATACCATTGAGAGGACGTAAAAAATCTATACTCATACGACGGACACTATTGGAGCGTAGCCCCTTTTTACCTCTTGGGTTGGTTAGAGAAGACGACTTCGTGTGAAAACAAGAAGGATGGGAAGAGACATAGGGGGGGTGAAATTTTACGTGTTAGATCTCTATCCTTTATCAGGTTGATGGGGTCCTTTTGTCTCTTTACGCGGTCGCCCTTTTCCCTAAAAAATACATGGAGAATATAGTTTTGGATTATAGTCGACTCTGTCTACGAGTTAGTTTTATTATTGTTGTTTTAATTACATAATTCAATACTGCATAAGAAATTTGAAGGTTATTGCTTACACATGTGAATAGTTTGAAAAAATAAAAATCCAAAATTTTCAAAAGTAACCTTTCACAAACACTTGAGTACTTTCTTGAGACCTTCTCTAGTGGTGGTATCGTTTACTTTGAGGATGCTATACTTTTACTTTATAGAACCATATAAAACTATCCATGCATAATACCAAAACTTCGCTATATGTTCTCCATGGTAGGAAAAATAATATCAGCCCAAGAGAAAGCAGGTTCTCCTTGATAAATGGAACAGAGGCTATCCATGATATCTATTATCAACATATGATGGTAATAATAGTGATTGAGAGGTAAAGTGAACGTCCCAAATAATAAGCCTAATTTTCACTAATCAAGTTGAATAAATTATTTGACCATGAATTAGTGATGTTTATTTAGTTGAGATAATATCAAGAAGATAGTCCCTAATCCTACTTATTACTACTTAAATCGAGCAAAGTTATTTAACCATGATTTAATAGTATAATCATTCACACAGGACAATTTTGAGAAGATTGACGAAATAATCACATCAAAACCAATCTACTTTCAGTTTCAAAGTGAGTTTTACCGTCAAGTAGTAAGTTAACTTTTAAAAGTGTGTAGGATAAGTGCCTTAACTATTGAATTGATAGATCAATGAAGATCTTAGAAATAGATCATATTTAAGGATAAATATTCTTTCTATTTTCATCAATTTTAATTGGTTTATCTGGTTTGACTTCCGAGCTTATTGGGGCTTAGCCCCATTTTACCTTTTTAATCAATCCCTTGTAAGGTTTGATGGTTTTCCCGTCTTTCATTTTTTCTACGCGGTCGTCCTTTCTCGTTTGACTGACTTCATATTATAAAAGGCGACCGCGTAGGAAAAATGAAAGATGGGAAGACCCATCAAGCCGTACAAGGGAGAGGGAAAAAAAAAGTAACATGGAGCTAAACCCAATAGAGTCTCTACGAGAAATCTGCACTCCCGCATCTACGATATCCGAGCTATGCAAGGGACTGACTTCCGAGCAATATCAATTAGAGAGAGTCGACTGTTGATTCTTGGAATACTTGTTTTGCTCTCAATTACCGGTGGTAAGGCAATACATGGACAAGAAATACTATTTCAGGACCTGTCACCAACTCCTCTGGTCCCGTCCCTCGGTTAACACTCGGTGATGACAGGCTCGTTGCTCTGTTGTTATTTGCAGGTTCGGTTCGAAGTGTGATAGTCTTGTACTTTTGTTTTGTGGCGAGGTGTGATAGTTCGGTTTCTTCCTCTGCTCTTGCTTTTGTGCAGGAGAGCAGGAAGAGGTAGTCTGTGGGTAGAAGGTTGGAGATCAATCCCTGTTCGAGAGCGTGTTTGAGACTTTTGTCTTCGTTGATGATACAGACAGCTGGTGAGAAATTTGGCGCGTAGGAAAGCCAGCGTTAGAGTCTGGGATAGATCAAAGTTTGTACCGGAACTCAAGTCATGCGGGCTTGAAATTCATCTATCTGTTAGGAGAAAGCAGAAGGAAGAAACTAGCTCGGGAGTCATGCGAGAGCCGAGGATAGACTGTTCGGGCCGATCTTCCAAGCGGGTATGTTCTTCAATTCGTGATGATTCACCCAATTTCACTTTGATTTCAATGTTTCTCTTCCTTCACAAACGTGGTCCTGGCTACAAATTTTACCGTCCTACAAATCATTAGCATTCCGCCCCTCGAGCCATGATTTCTTGTAGAGGAAGCAACCGCGTTGTTAGCCGTGTCGTTCAATTCTTACAGTAGGTTCGATGCTTGTCGAAACTAATATCCCAACCAAATTGATGGCCCTATATATTTCTAAGTAATGGCATTCTCTACTCCAGAGACTGTTGGTACCTCAATGAGTCCATCTCGAACCGATTTCCAGGGGGACCCCACTTACAACCTACTGACTTAGCCACGCCATCAGGGAAATTCGTACCTCATAGTAGGTCTTAACTTTGGTCCGGGGTATCGAGCAAGGGAAACTCGAACTTCAAGGGTACAATTTGTCTGTCTTTTGTTTGGAGGAAGCTGTCCGGCAATAGACCTTTTGTTAGCATTTTCTTGCGTGAATTACAGCGATATGGGAGGAAAATGATGATGATGCTGCTAAAGCGATCTCAATGCGATGACACAGGGTCAAAAGCGAGTTCAGTCAAACGCGAGTTCAGTTCTACTGCTCGTAGTGTACTCTTTATGTTTCGCTAGCCTCCCTTGGGGGACTGAGAGTAAGCTGGTTAGCTTCTCTATAGAGGACTTCCAATTGCGACAACTAGAACTTCTGTGTTTGGGAAGCAGTGCCAAATTGGACGACAGCACCGATCATTTGAGGATTCCATTCGACATCGCTGAGGATGACCTCACGTCTCGAGTTGTCTACAGAAATCCAATTGAGATTAAGGAAAAAGACAGGTTTTCCTTCAGAACCAACTTCACCTTCCGTATTTCTGGAAATTCACGGATCCGTGGAGATGGGATGGCCTTTCTCATCGCTCCTACTTGCAAAGCCGTTAAAGGGAACAGTACTACAGCTGGCGCTCTGGGGATGCTGGACCTAGAAATCAAAGGCTATAAGGGGGATCCGGATCTGAAATTCGTCGCAGTGGAGTTCGACACGAAGAGGAATGAACCTTGGGACAACAACGACAATCATGTTGGATTGAATGTGAACTCTGTAAAATCCATCAACGAGACTGATTTGGGTCTATTTGGAATCAATCTTAGAGGAGGGGATAAAATTACCACTTGGATCGACTACTACGGAGACCTGAAAGTACTAACAGTACGTATGGCAAAACCAAACGACAAAGTTCATGAGGTTCTTCGGGTAACAGACTTCGAACTATCTTCGTACGTTGATAAACACAGTTATGTTGGCTTCTGTGCTGCCGCTGGAGGAGCCACAGAGTACAATGAAATTTACGGGTGGCATTTTACCAGCTACCCTGAATGCGAGAAACCAGGCAAGTTAATCGTAAGATTAGAGGAGCAAGTGACTCTGCAAATGGCCCTCTACTTGGAAAGTTGCCTTTGTCTTCAGTTATTTGATTTATTTTGTCATTGTGTTGTGCTCTTTCCAGAATCGCCAGGAGAAAGCACTACCCGGAGCTCGTGTGGTGCAAAAGGTATCTCATAGTTTCCAAAGTGTTAACTTCTGACCTCGAGCAAGAGCCCACACTGACCATTGCTTCTGTACTCAACACAAATGTGTTTCACTACCATCCTTATCGTCCTCCATGAGTGAACTGGAAAGGTCCTGCTAACAAAGGTTCAAGAGGACGCAAGATAAAGCTCCTTATGACATGTATTTGTCATAATAGAGTTACTCTCACATAACATGCACTCAAACTAATTTTGGACAATCAGGCGAAAGATGCCTTTCTAGAATATCGTTCCCTATATGAACTAGCGGAGTTAACCAAAAGAACAGCGTCTCGTGTTTTAACTGCAGTTTGGAAACCACGTAGTGATCACGGTTCACCTCCACACGACCAAAGTAGTAATTAAAGAATTGATAATCTTCTCAGTTTCTAAGAACGACGTATTAGTATAAGCTCCAGTCTCAGTTCGTATAGTTCTATCAAAAGGCAAAAGGCTTGCAATGCTGCAGGGACAGGTATGCAATCACCTCTACAATGGCAGATGTTGTCCTGCACTCTTCTAGCTTGGCTGGTGGTGAATCCCTCTAGTAATCAGCTGCCTGGAAGCCTAAATGCTAATATCATGATATGGCTTGCTCTCTCATGAATCTTATATGTTGTCGAGATAGAAGATTTAATTTCCACTTGTGATGATTTTTGCCTGCTCAGCTTGTTGCTTCCGACTCACAGCGTTGGATCATTGTCTGCAGGATCCAGTTTTAATTGGCACGGTGAGATTGCAGCAACACACCACTCACTACCTTTCTTGCTGCAAATTTTACACAAGGGAGAAGTTATTGATAGATATGTCTTCCTTAGATCGTAATAGTTCCACATCCTGAATTACAGCTTTGAAGCATATTTTCAACACGAGTGACACGTCAGTCATAGATGGATAGTAACTAGGTTTCATCAACTATAGCTTCTGACGCCGTTTCTTATGATTTGTGTACAATATGGGATTCTCAGACCTCAATTGGATGGTTGGATATCTTGATTGTTGATACCAGTGAGTTACTCTAATTTCTTCATTGTCTTCATCCGCAGTTTTAATCTATGTTATGGCCCCAACAGCAACGTTGCTTGCAACGTTGCTTGCTACCATCGCCACCATATGCAAATTCGGCAATGCTGTCGTACGGTCGCTCAATTTGGTGCCTAGTAGCTTCAATGCTGATACACTTTGAGTTACGCAGATTTCTTCGTGTCTTCATCCGCAGTTGATACGCCCACTTCTAGGGAGTCTTGTCGGGATCCCGGAAGTGCCCAATTGGATCAAACGGGTAGATTTCACCCTTGATAGTGCAATTTGCTCATCCGTTACCGGGTTACTTAAGGGTTTCTAGTTGTGGAGTCGACGGTATCGACTCTCAGAGGGATCAACAAACTTGAGGCTTCTTAATCGCACTAGCTCGATCGGAGTCGGTCACGGATCTTATTCCCCGGGAGGTCAAGAGATTCAAACGAACAATGTGCTTCAAGTACACGGAGTCTGGCACCTTCAAGCTTATTGTAAGAGAAAGCCGGATGTGTGCCATTGCTCGTGGTACTTCCTGGCGAAGTTATGAGAGGCATCCATGAATGTCTCGGGTGGGGCACGACCATCTGTTCTAGTATCATCAGCATAGATGTGGCACGAATTGGCTTCTGGATTCTGTGTATAATATCAATAGAGTTGTTAGTGATTGTATTTTTGACAGCCAAATATCATCAGGTAATGGCCTCATAAATTTGGAGGACAATTCAAGTGTCAAATATTGTGACAAAGATGGTGTCCAGGTTGGGAAACGATTAGTCAAAAGATTTGATCCCTGCCGGAGAACTGCTATACTGAATGGAACAACTTGGGGATGATAATGAAGTGTTGAATCAATTATCATGCGCAGATCAAAGTGGACTAAGTTCTTTCACCCATAAAAAGGTAGGAAGCGTTACATGACAGAAATACTGAAGAAAGAAATTATGTTTATTTTGAGATTTGTGTTGTATTATGTACAGAATAAGAAAATAGACGAGAAAGAAAAATGGACAAGAAGAAGTGGACTCTGTCAAGCCATCCAAGAAAATATAGTGGAACACCACATTGAGAAATTCGTGAACTTAAAATAGAGAATGTTATAGATTATTGAGCATACCACAAGAGTATCTAAAAAAATTTCAGCTTGTGTGATTGCTGTTACATGAATTATGTTATTAATCTTTTGGAAGAGCACATAATTTCATTTAAAGCAAGTTGTATCATAGAAAAGAGAAAATTTTTATTTTTTTATTTTTTTATATCAAGCTGTCACACAATATCTAAAAAATCATATCAAATTTTTGCCATATAATTTTATAAAACTCAAACACTAAAGTAACATAAAAAGCTCTCATACAATATCTATTGATCATGTCAAATGTTGTACACGTAATCCTCTCAAACTCAAACACTCTCAAACTCAAACACGAGAGTAACACAATGTTTACCTTTTAATATAGCAAAGATCTCTCTTTATATTTTATATTCATATTTATATATATTTGGAGAGATCTTGGCTGTTACTTATTCAAAATAATGTCTAATCACTCCCTCCAAAACTACATCTAATATTCCATGGAATACAGATATGTATCATTTTAACCTTATTGTCCCAAATCGTATTAACTACAAGGTATACTCATACTTGCTTGTCCATACCAAGCATTGACTTTCTTGTCCGATGGCAACAACTACACATTATACCATATACAAATATGCTCTAATCCATGTTGTATGTAGGGTATACTAATACTCTTTTCGTGTCAAGAATCCCCTCTCCCGTCCTTTCACAAATATCACAGCACTGATGACATTGAAATTGTGTAATATTTATCTTTATTGTTCGTTTTGCATCTAAAGTAGCTCCATAAACAAATCAATAACTAATATGTAAATAAATAGACAAACTCAAATAAAACCTTGCTATTAAGAGGTGTACCAAGTCTAGTGGACCCTCATTTTATAAAGAAAATAGGTGAAGCAAATAAGAATATATTGATGAAAAAATTTGCTAGTAATTATTAGTCTAGAGTAAATGCAAAGACTTTCCTAATTAACAAGAGGATTGAGGCTGAATAAGCTCTATAGCCTAAAGTTGCAAAAGAATCTGCTATATAGTCCAACTAATAGTGTATTTGTCAACTAGAAAGAGTTAAATGGATGGTCCATCAAGTTAGAAAAAAAAACTAGTTCAAGTAGAAGGTATAAAGATAGAAAGAGAATATTAGCTTTTGTCTTTGTGCATAAACCTTCTCTTATTTAACAAAACGTAATTGGAAAAGTAAAGATCAACATTTACATTATGACAACAAAAAGAAAGGAAGGGGTCTAAAGAACTCAATTGCCCGAAAGTACTCTTGATACAATCTCATCCATAGATAGATATTAAACCTATCCTGCCATATTTTCCGTAGATACTATACCTATCCTTCCAAACTAAACTTACTATCATTTTTTGTTTATGCCAAATTCTCTTTCATGTATCCCAGTAACTTGTAGTTTCCCAAAAGATGCACAGTATTCTCCCATTCAAGTATGTTTAGATTTCTTAACTTATTTTACTGTACTTATTTTACAAATTTTACAAGAATAAGTAAAATGAAATAAATAGGAAAATAAGTTCATTCGTCCCAAGAGAGCACCGTTGGTATAGTACGAAGGAGTCCGCTCTCTCCCCCTCGCCCTCCTCGTTGAAGTACCAAATTCGTTTAATGCGTATTCGAAGCACCTATTATTAACCATGTTTAAACATATCTAAACATATACTGTCATCTATGTATAAGAAGATTTGCTATAAAATAAAATAGGATCATGGGTTGTTGTCCAATAAGGTAAAGATATCCTATCTTGCTATTTAAATGTATAAGATAACTTGTATATATTAAAATTGAATTTTTGTATTTAGAATGATAAATGAGTAAAGGATGACATTGATTGAAACATGAGCTTTTATCTACAACTTTTCCTAATGAGGAAAAAAAATTTGTTGTTTTTTAAAGTTAAAAATTACTTACTTTAATTTTAAAATAGATAACACTAATTAGTTAAAAGAGGTATTTTTGTAGCAAAACTTTAAATCATTTAATAATAAGATGAGAATTTACATGATATATTAAATTTTATGATAAATATAATTTTAGAAACTTCATGCTGGTATGTATATTCCTTTAGAATTAGTTATAATATATGAAGCATTTTAAATTTATCCAAGAAATTAAATAAAAAAATATTAAGTGGAATATATATATATATATATATATATATATATATATATATATATATATATACATACTTATGTTTACATATTCATCCTATTTTGTATAATATTTAAAGATACTCTGATCTGGGATAAAAAATTTACTAAACATAAAAATTAGCAAATGATGAAGTGCTTGCATATATAAATACTTTAGGAAGAGGATGAGATTATCATTATTATCAAATAATACTTAGTTTGATATGGTTTGAATATGGTGGATCTCAAATTTACCATTATATTTTGAATAATCAATTATAATACGATTTCTATAATCTATGAGACATCTTTGACATTGTAATGATAGAATATGTAACTTTTTATCTTTAAATTTATGGGATACCTTGTGGTTTTTAGATAAATATGAAGAAAGAATTAAACATATAATATCTATTTTATATATATGTGTGTATGTGTGACTCTTCCTTGATATTATAATGAAAGAATAAATTATTGGATACACGGTAGTTTTAGATAAATATGAAGACACAATCAAACATATAGTTTCTATTTATATACGGTTATATATACTCTCCTCACATGTTCAAATAAAAGTTGCTCATAACAACCAAAAACAAAAATTGATCAACAAAAATCTATTTTTATTTTCATATATTTTTTGTTTCTTAATCAAAACCCCTCACAAACTACTATTTTCAAAAACAATCAAATATTACAACTGCTTCCTTTTACCTATTTATTATTTACTGATAATTGGATATAGTTCAGAAGATATACTACCTCAGGGATTAAGACACAATATAAATTTAAATCATAAATAATATTAATCATAAAATAATATACAGTATTGCTCCCTAAAAGCAATACTGCAAAATTGGCATGTCATTTTTGGTCTATTCTAGCCTTGTGTCCCAACACTGTACTTTAAATGACCTCAGCGACTACCCACTTCTGTACAAGAATCTGATGGAAGAATCCAGGAACTGAGTACTACCTGAACCGCGTAGGTTGTAGAGATGGAACAAAAGCGGCGGATGTCGACTATGGTATGGTCGGATTAGGGTTTCTGAGACATCTAGTCGCAAGACTCGCAGCCTCTCGTTCTTTTCGCATCGCTTCGGCACCAGATCGAAATTCTACGAGAGTGCGACATTTTCATCCACACTTGGTCGCAGTGCAGAAGACGAAGTAATTGTCAACGATGGTGCAACGACTGACATACCGTCGTCGTCATTGCTATGCCACCAAATCTAATCAACAACGTGTTTTGAGAACTCCTGGTAATTACCTCCTTGGAGTGTTCAATTTAATTTTTTGGGCTCGAATTGGTTGTCGATTTGTTCTTTGTTCAGGGATTGCGTCTTGCTTATTAAAGGATTTGGGTTGAATCTGGCAGGAGGGAAGCTTATCCTTCAGAAGGCTGCGAAGCGCGCCAACGGACCAAAATGCTCCGTTACTGGAAAGCGCATTCCCGGTGTAAGTAATATTTCGGCTCCTTGATGTCTAGGGTTTCATTTTAGTGTGTATGTCGACAAGTATGTGAGGTGGCTGATGATGAATCTGCCTGTGTATGGTTTTCTGATCTTCGTTGTCGGTTTTTCAGATTCCCCACCTCCGACCAACGGAGTACAGGACCTCCCGCCTCCACAGGCATCAGAAGACTGTGAGGAGAGCGTATGGTGGAAACATCTGTGGAGCCGCTGTCCGTGAAAGGTGTGTATAACCGAAACGTCCCATTGCAATCGTATCTTAAATGGCCCGTTTCATTTCTCAAAAAATGGACTGTTATTCCTGGTCTGACACTCCTCTCGCTTTCAGAATCATTCGAGCTTTCCTTGTGGAAGAGCAGACCATCGTAAAGAAGGTTCTGAAAATTCAGAAGTCCAAGGAAAAGCTAGCCGCCAAGGTCTCAACTTGATTTCTTGTTAGACAGCTCAGTCCTTGAGCGATTTTTGGCCCAATTGAGAGATGCATAGTTCCGACCACATTAGTTCGACAGGGCCCTTAGAACGTAGTTTTTAAGTATGTTCTGTTTTCAGCAGCAGTTCGCCTGAGCTACTACCGGGATATCGGATCTCGAATGTCAGACAATGTGTATTGAGAATGGTACAAGATAGTTTGCACGACACAAGCAACTAGGTTTACTTTTTGTTGGATGGAGCTCCAAGGTTGGATGGAGCTCCAAGATACACCTACTTAGTGCAACCCGTGTACCTCATACGATAACTATAATGAAGAAATGAGAGTATTCGAAGATCTTCGGTTCAGAAAGATTGAGCGGAGGCCCCCGATCCCCATATTTGGTGCCTCTTCTCCAATTTTCATGTTTCTAGATTTTCTTGCAATTTTAGGTCAGCAGATGCGCCACAGTAACTTGTAGGTATTTGCGAGCTCATGAGGGTCACTACCATCCCCAATAATGCGGAATAGCCGTCGCACAACGTAAGATTAGTGCAAAAGCTACTGGGGACCATCTGCTGGAGACGTTTATGTCTTCGGCAGCTGGTGAGTCGAGGTTGATATCAACACGGGTCCTCAAAGTTGTAATGGTCTACTTTTCCTGAAGATTTCCAGGCTTGACACGAACTGGAGGGACAGTATCCCGTGACACACGAAGAAAGTGGTTGAGTATTGGCAAATTGGGAAATAGACTGGCTGTACTGAAATTTGCTCAATAGACATTCGGAGAAAAGGGAAAAGTGTTTCTTACTTTTGGTGTTGCGATTTCTTCCCAGTAGAGAAGGGGAAGCAGACAATTTCGCTGACACTTCGGATGGTGACGGTGTTCATCCTGTTTGAAGGTAAAATTGAGGCGAAGCCGGGAATTAGTGTATGTGTCTTGGAAGTGGAAAGGGTTGAGACTAAGATTTGAGTTTGTGAGAGATACATCGTCTTTTCCTCCGCAAATTCATTCGTTACGGCGTGGCTGATAGAGGCAGTGATAAAATCTTTAACGTCTACAAGTTGTTAACTCACAGTATGCAGATCTCAAGATCTACCAGGCTTATCAAGACCAACACCGAGCATAGCAGGCGGACCAATGACTTCAGGTAAGGGTCTGGCACCAGTTAGGCATATTGGCAATACTGGCCTGCCAATCAACCCCTTGAACCTTCAAAATGTTACCGGCCTCCGTTTATACTATCAGCAGAAAGTTCCACGCTGTCGTAACTCACGTCAGCCATTCGCGGCAAGCACCATTGTTAGCTAGACACCACACTATTTACTGTTGTTCTTCACTAATATCCAGAATGCTGCACCCCGGAATTGCTGGCACGAATAGCCAGGTTTGCTTCCTCATGTTCAACTAAATCGCCTGCACAAAGATGCAAAGGCGAAATGTCGTGAACTGAGTGTCCTGATGCACTACTTCCATCACCGCTCCACCGACGAGTACTTTCTCCTACTAAATCTCACTCTCAGCCCGCGTCCACTGTGCCGACGATATATGTCCACCCATGCAAGTATTCAAGTCCCCTTTACCATACAATCACTTAGGCTAGGCATATGTCCTCTAGTCCATTCTCATTCGGGATGTTATGCAGACCAGGATCGTAAGCCCAACTCGGGTTTCACATTGCGCATATTATTTTTCTTCAGTTCTGTCTCATCTCGTTCCAACTCTTCAGATCTTCATCTTCTTGACCATATGAGTCCTTGGAGCCTATGCTACTGTCTTGGTGGAATTTCTTTTAGCTTTTTAATCTATAACCAAATCTCATTTCGTTTCCACAGTTCCGATGATGAAACTTCTCCATCATGCCAATGCCTTGGTTTCTGCCAAACCGTTCTTCCCTGCTTATTGAAGTTCATTATCGTGGGGACTTTACAAACTATGCTAGGGGAGGTGATATATCTGCTCATCCATGCAACCATGTAGGGCTCTGCTAGTGATGGGGGACTTACCGAGAACAATTGCCGTAGGTAATCGTGGAATAAGGCACTGGTGCAGCGGGCCCCTTGCGTAGGAACAAAATAGTTTCGTGGACGATCGCATCAGAAAATCAACGTCTACGGCTCGACGTAGATAAAAACCTCCGGTCTATGCCTTCAAACTACACTGCAAACCAAAGATACCAAGCGCAATGCACTTCGACACAGCTCTTGTCATTGACGCCTACGATTCAAAGTAACTAAAACTTCGTTACCATTTACGCTTCAAAGTGAACTAAAATTTCGGTGCAGTCTGCGGTTCAAAGCACATTGGAAACGAAAGTTACCAAATGCAAAGCGGGACACACAATGAAGTTTAGACAGACTATTCAGACATCAAAAAGCAGTTGGGAGCTACGCCGGGTAAATTTGCATAGCTGAGGGTATCATACTCATTTAAGTCTTGCATAATGTAGTCTTAACATTATTGACAGGTGATAGACTACATGACAAAGACTAGGATCCTATGGCATGTTAATCCGTAGCATATCGCTTAAATGAGGGCAACACATCTGATTCGGTTTACAGTTCCATGCAACAGTATGTTACTACTTCCGAAACAAACCTGCATAATCATCCTCATGTCGAATGTACATAAGCTGTCTTTTCAATCTACTGGTCTGATCCCTGTAGGTTCTATGAGGCAAAGTCCTGTGTCCGTCTAGCACAAGTGACAGTTCTATGCGATTGCCTAGAGTTCCTCTTTCGCACCCTTCGAAAGTTTGCTGTTCTCCTTCGCTTTCCTCATCTTCTCCATAACGACTTCCAATTCAGGGTCGCCTGGCCGACGAAAAGTGCTTTGCCCGAGCTTGAATTCATACGCTTCTGACTGACTGAGCACAAAGTCTTTAACCTGCCACAAAACGAGGTGATCGTCAACTCATGGAAGAGTTGAGAGTTATCAGGACTTACAACACGAGTGCCCATAGAGAATGGAACACTACAGTCGACATATTATGAATTAGATAAAAGACACTGAATCATATTTTTAAAATTAGATAACATAGCTAAATCCTAGTTTTGGTTGGTCTAGGTATGAGCTAGAAATGTGCACATTCTACAGTCAGACTCGAACGGTGCATGATTCCGTAACTCGAGTCTTGTAACCAGTTAGACAAGCACACCCTCAAATTATACGAAAAAGAAGAGTCTCAACTTCGAACATCAGAAATAGGACAAGCTTTTTACAAATAATCGTCTACATTGGATAGAATGGTAGCAATTACTCTAAGACAAAACAAGGGGTTTTCCATGCCCCTAGCATGCCTCAAGAAATGAATGCACGCGCCTAACAACATGGAGTGACAACCGAAATCCAAGTAGTATACAGACCCCTTGTATCAGGGCGTCACCGTACAATTGTCCATGCCATGCACAAAAAGAGAATGCAGGGGCTCATACCCAACAACCACTGTACATCAATCATAACCAAGATCGTTGGTATTTGTCCGTAACCACCAAGACAGATGAGTCATTCCTTTCATCGTGTGTAACTCACCTCGAGGGAATCTTGGCCATCAGGAATAGTGAACATAATTGTATTCTTGTCTACAGCCATGATTTTGGCATCGATTGAGCCAGTTTTCAGTAATTCAGTCCATTTCCTTGCTAGCTGTGGGGCTTCACTCTGCAAAACCCCACAAGAGGCGCCCAACAACTAATTAGTTTTCCGAAATACGGGTGCACGCTTGGAATCTAAAAACCGAGTAGCTTGTTCTAAGCTAGAAACTCGCAGAACGATAGATTAAAGATGCACGAGTTCCGACTTACTCGATGAAACCTCTGGTCTGAGGGGATAACCACATTGAAGAAACATAAGAAACCATTTCACCAGATATCAACGATCTCAGGACATCGAATACAAGAAAGCTATACTAGGCAGAAAGTCTACTTTAGTTAGGCAATTACAACCCATCCAGAAGCAGTTAACACTACCAAGTAGCTTTAGAACAACCAAATATTAGTGATCTGAAAGGCAAGTTGGAAATGAAACCGGTGCCGAAAAAGAGGAAATGCACCAACTTCTGATCGTTCCAGGTGTTTTGATTGGAAGACTACCTTCTGAAGTAGTGTCAAAAATACTTACAGTTCATGAATAGTTGTAAACTATGTGCCCCAGAGGTCCTGGAACTTCGACAATTTTGACACAAAAGAAAACGTACCGTACCAGGTCGCGCTGGACGTCAATGCGAAGTTTCGCAAATCCCATAGAAGGTCCAATTTGGCGCTTGATCATCTCACTCTGATACTTCCCCAGATCCATCCCTTCTACGAAATCCGGAGGCGGATCGAATTCCGGGCGTGGTTTGGTCTTAGGTTTGCCCCACTCTTTCCAGTCGTCATCCTCCTCGTCGTCCACAATATCAGACAAGTCATCCGAAATGTGCACTTTCCTCTTTCCTGCCTCTACTACCCCGGGAAGAAGCCCCGTGCAGAACACCAGCACCACCACTCCTGCGCAAACCAGGAACCGCATCTTCACCTCCTCAACTTACAACAACACTCCAGAAAGAGTCAGTCAGAACCCCCGTCACATGGATGAATATAACATTTGACAATGCAATGTTGCTCTGCTAGAGAACGAACAGTCAGACCCCACTGGTCTAAAGTAAGAACATCCTCTTCCTCCTCCTCAACTGGCGCTGCACAACGATGGTGCTGTAATGGAGTACCTCAAGGACAAGAGCCGTCGTCGTCGTCGTGCACACGGTTAGTACACAGTTGCGTGTCTTCTGGTGGTGATGTCTGCCCACCATTTCCAGCTCTTCCTTACCTCACCCACCACTCAACCTCTGTGTTGTGCTGGTTACTGTAAGCTGAAACTGAACGCAGGTTTACGGTCACCGTTTCCAGAACAGGAGCAGGAGGACATACCGAGAGCATGAATCTATAATGGGTACAATTCACTCAGATCCATCCCAATGTGTCGTATATCAGGGTACTTTCACTGCTTATCTCAATCCTTCTGTACTTCTTATCTGTATTGTGTACAACAAGGCACTATAAATTTGGTACTATTTCTTTGGTGTGATGTGGAGGCTACACCTCAAACGTCACAGACCTGTATCTTGACAAACACTATATAAACTGTAAAGGAACATCGAATGGTGACTGAGGTTCAAAACATTGCTGTTCTGGTTTTGGTTTCGGGACTTGAAAGAAGCTACTTGTCCTTAAGACAAGTTTGGTGAGAGGTCCCATGAATACATTGGTGTGTAACTTTAGATCGACCAAGTTGTCTCCACATTCTGGCAGTGCTCTACGTATGCTGAGTTCACTTGTAGCTGCTGGGGTTGTGATATGAGCTAACGCATATTATAGAGATATGACAGCTTTAGTTTCAAAGACACATAATCAATCATATGGGTGGTCATGTACAAAGTACTGTACAGATCTTTTATGAAAGATAATAGATTATGTTCAATGATTACTTCTAACTAGGTGTGAAAGTATGCTTGATGGTGCATGAGAGATTTGGAGTAATCGATGAGCGTGCGAAACGGTAATCCGGATCCTCGCTCTTATAGAAGTTATGATATGATTGACTTTGTGACTGAACATGAATGCTTGGACTTTCTTTCTTCTTGTTACAGTCAATATTGTAGTCTGCAGAATTATATGTAGTTTATGAGGATCACGTACGAAGACAATTCTAAGAATTAGATAATCAAATGTAACGATTAAAGTTTCGAAAGTCAATCATTTTATGAATGAAAGTTAAAACGTATCTTAGAGATCTTGAATGGACTCGAAACAAAACTTAAATATCAAATCCAAAGAATCTATTACAAGAAAGACCAAAGAAATACACTTAAAAGGATAAATGTAGTAATGTGAACCTATTGCCCTTGTAATTTAAAAAGGAGAAGAGACTAAAATCATATTTGTTCACTAAATACCGTTCAATTATGAAGTAGGATACTAATCCAGTTCTCTTCTTAAAGTTGAAACCAATATTTCACCTCTATTCAGAAAGAGTGAAAGAGTCTCAAATGCATCAATTTTCCTTTCCAAAAGAAGATTCACTTCGTGGAATCTTCCATTCCATGAGAGAAAGAGGAAGATCCATGCTAGCTTAGAGCAAGGTGGCACAAGAGAAAAGGAGAAGAATCTTGGAAGGCCCATCAATCTTAGCCTTTTCATCTTCAAAGGAGAAATAGGAGAAATAGAAATAGGAGAAATAGGGAGAATGGTTCTTGTCTCAATAACCATTTGAAAAGGATAAACTTGACATCTCAAAAGAAGATTAATAAGCTTGATCTTGGATTCTAGAGAGAGTTTTAAAGGGACTTTTTGCTCATTTTCCACTATAAAAGATGCAAGAGAGATAATTACATTATGGACATATTATGCAAATGAGTTAGAGGGTATTCATCTTCGATTCTGTTGTGGAGAAAGATAAGATAAAGAGTTCTCTTGGAAAAAAGATAATGGCTAAGATAGAGAATAGATTGTCTTGCAAAAGTTATTATCTATGTAGCATGAAAGTTAAAGCTCTATATAGGTCTTTTAAATAGAGAAAAAAGCGACCGCGCGTGAAAACCAGAAGGATGGGAAGATCCCATCAAGCAAGCATGTACAGGGAAAAGATAAATTCAGGTCTTTTAAATGGGACAATTATCTATCAATAGGAAATATTACTTGTTATAAGAGTAATCTGAAGAGAAATAATTTAAGGAAAATACGATAGAAAATACGATACTGAATTTATAGTATAAACCAAAGATATTTCTTGAAAGTATTATTGGAAATGTTATCTATACCCTCTTTCACAACATAGGAAGTAGAAGAGGAACTTTCTTAAATTCTGAATTTCAAAGAAATAATGTGAAGACAAATTTTTCTTATCTATACACACCTTAAATTGAAGGAGTGTTTGTAGAAAATAAGTCACAATCTATTATTACAAATTCATTAGAAATATTTTCTAATTTGATATATATTATATATTTATCCAATAACTTTAGCTTTTACTACATTCCTAGAAAACTATAATTTATATGATTATTATCTTTTAATTTAAGATTTTTCATTGCAAATTCTCTTAGTTTTGTTGCACTAAAATCAGCATTATTGTTAATATTACTGAAAACTTTAGTTACTCAAGCTCTTAAAATTTTTCTCCATATGAAGATTGGTCTTGAATCTAAGTAGAAATTGATTTTATAATTATGCATCTGACTTGTATGAAATTAACTAGAAAATAATTGATGTCATAAATAATATATTCTTATCATTAATTTTTTAACAAGACCAAAAATCAATACCTTTACTTTAGTGAATTTTTGCCTAATTAAGTAGATTTTTTTATATAGTTTATACTTTTCAAATTTGCATCAGCTGAAAAATATTATAATAAATTTGGTTCTTTTTATTCAAAATAATATGAAAATATATAATTAATTAAGTAATTAATTAACAATCAACATTAGCTCTCTACTTTATTTATTGCATATCTACTTATATCACCTAAGACCAAGAATATTGTACATAGATTGTAAATAGATGGTACTATAACAATGAAGTGTATTTCAAATTCATAATAATTTGCCAAGAACCTATCGGTCTCACAAGGACATAAGTTGGACATAATAAAAAATGAGATAAAATGTCATAATGATAACAGTCTATTGTTTCATACTTAACTTCTTAGGTAGAGTCATTCCAAACAGAAGGTAATGTAAGCACACTTGGTGCACTATGAAAAGATAAATCAAAAGTAATCATGTTCACTATAAATCTAATCCAAATGATTCTTAAATGTAATTATTCATTTGTAATGAAGGTCACTTTGCCTCCAAATTTCACTACTTTCCTCTTATGTAACGAGAGTCTAGATTAACATCATTGAGACAATCATATGTACTAAAATCCTTGTTCACCTCACACTTTATAGTATCGTGAGGCCAACAATACTATGAAGTCCTACAAGTAATATCTTAAAATGTACATACAAAGAGGGAGTAGGATCCAATCACCCTAAAGACCAATTGTGAAGTAGTATTTGATTCTTCCTAGAAGCCATGACTTCACAGCAGTCTTGAATGGATCATGGTACTCAATCTTAAAATTTTGTGTTACTTTATGATACTCCATGTGGTTGGCCATCTAGGAGTCTTGAATAGATCATGATACTCAATCTTACAATTTTGTGTTACTTTACAATATTCCATGGGGTTGGCAGTCTAGGAGTCTTGAATAGATCATGCTACTAAATCTCACAATTTTGAGTTACTCTACAATACTCCATGTGATTGGCCGTAGGAATCTTGAAAGGATCATGCTACTCAATCTTACAATTTTATGTTACTTTACAATACTCCATGTGGTTGGCCATCTATCGC
The DNA here is from genome assembly GCA_948567375.1 of Lunularia cruciata. Lineage (NCBI taxonomy): Eukaryota > Viridiplantae > Streptophyta > Marchantiopsida > Lunulariales > Lunulariaceae > Lunularia > Lunularia cruciata. The sequence goes on along the minus strand of OX419757.1, from coordinate 62,893,494 downwards.
TATATCATCCGTAACTTCTACAAAGCCCCTAAAGATGAATACTTTAGCTCCATACCAATGATTCCTCTCACTCAAGTACTTATGCTCCTACTAAAAAATCCTCTCTTTTACTCAATTAAGCATGTAGTCATTCATACATAGCACTGACAAATACACATACACCAGCTTAATTGTCTTGAGTGTATAACCTTCATTTACAACAAATAAAGGGATGCACTACATGAACTCGGTGAATATTAAGCCAAAGTTTTGTATACATGTCCTACCTAACCACCAAAGAGATCTAGTGATTAAGTCTTGGAGATCTTTTAATGACATCTATACCTAACTAATCTTATCTTATCTTATCATCATATAATATTAATTAAGTATAGCTCATGTGGAATGGCCACTCAACCTCTTGACTTTATCATTATTTCTTAACATCAATCCTTTGTATCATGGCCTTACATAAGGTTTTAAACCTTATGTACAAGTATGAAGTTCCTTGAGTCATGACTACAGAGTGGGTTGATCACAAGGTCTACTTTATCCTAATTATGGGATGGGTCGTAGTCATGTTGCTCCATTGACAATCATGTTGTATGAAGATACTTCTCGTTGTTTGCTACTCCTTGTGATGGCATATGTGATGAAGTTCTTTCTCCTTTAAAAGATTGAGGAGCTCCACAAGCTCCTTCCTATAACCACCAATTTATTTTATAAAACTAGTATGCATTTTGTGGAACTTGGAGGCAATATGAGCCTACAACTTCACAAAAAATGCCTTGAATTGGTCATTTGTATAGACCTTTCTCTCAAATGAATTGATGTGTGTCTTGACCTTCATATATGTATGTTGCGGGGATGCTTAGCTGATATTTTTTCTAGTTGGTCAAGTTGGATAGTTGTGTATCCAATGGTTACAAGTAGACTTGTTTGCTCATTTTTAGTTTTTTTTGTTCCCTTTGGAGCTCCATAGTCACCCATCACAAACCTACTATTTTATTTTTTCCTCCTTCTCCTTTTGACACTTGAGTCTTGTAACAATCTCCTAAATACAAAGGTCTATTAGACATTTGAGATTCTTATAATGGACTCCTACTATTGTCATTTTGGAATAGCATTTATCTAACTCTATTCATAAAGACACCACTTCCTTGTCTCAAACATGTACTTTCTTTTCATGTTTAGTTTTTTGTTATGTCTTTTATTATTAAGGGTATTTCTAACAATACAAAGTTTAGTGACAAATTTAGTTAGGGCCAACAAAGTAACGAATAGGCCAAATTAGCTTAAAATATTCCAAAAGTATCTAAGAAGCTTCTTGGGAAGCTATTGGACAAGTTTAGCTCACACCCCAAGTAGGTAGCTTCTAGAAGCTTCCAACTAGCTTTGCTTTCATGCCAAGTAGGCGGTTTATAGAAGGAAGTTTCTCAAGAAATTTCCCGGTTAACTTGGCTTGCACTCCAAGAAAGTGGCTCAAGGAAGTTTATTGATAAGCTTCTCAGGAGCCTTGTATGTTCCCTATAAATACCAAAGCCAAAGCTCATGCTAGGCATTTGGAGTTTCACATACTCAAGTGTCCCAATATGATCTTCCATTCTTCTATTTCACTCCTTGGTCTTGGTAGTTTACATTGGTATCAAAAAAACAATGGGATGGATGGAATTTATGGACCACCAAATCTATTTCCACCAAACTATTAGGATTTTTGTGTCCGTGTACTACCCAAACATCATTTCACATTTTCATCACCTCACGCTTTGGACATGATTTTTTGAATACAATCATCTTTTTTGAAGAACCCTTGGTACTTCCGGTTGTAACTTATAAAGAACAATGGATGTGTTGCATCTATGTATTAATAAATTAGATAGGTTAGGGTGGTGTGATAGAGTGGTAAGCACGGTGGCAATACCCAAGGTTATCATTGCTATGCAATAACAAATTGAGTATCTTACTATGTTGTTAGATGAACAAGATCATCAACAACAAGAGCACGTAGAGAGAGTACCAATTTGAGAAGGAAAAGACTGAATCCAGTTTCCAAAACCCAAGGTTTTTGAAGGCAAAAATCTTGTGGGTGAAATGAAGAATTTTATGTTTGATTGTGAATGTTATCTTGAAGCTACCAATCGTCAAAATGAATGGAAATAGATTCTTTTGGCTTCTCACCAATTAGATGGAGTAGCAAAGCTATGGTGGCAATTTTGAGTGGAGCAAGTTGAAAGGCAAATTATTGCACCAATCTTGACATGGGAAAAATTCAAGAGTGCAATAATTAGTTGATTCCAAGTTATAAATGTCACACAAGCTGCACAAGATACGTTGACAGAGTTGAAGTAGATTGGCTTTATAATAAGCTACATCACACAATTCTAGAACACCATCATGCAAATTCTAAATATACTAGAAGGTGAAGCTCTAGATTGATTTGTGAAGAGCTTGAAGTCACAAACCAAATTAGAGGTAATTATGCAAGAGCCACAACACTTGGAGGAAGCTATGCGGTTGGCCAAATGCTTTGATTCCTTGGTTGCAACAACTTTATCTCGACCTTGATCTTCATAGAACCTACCAATACACTACACATGGGTGGAGAAGCCGGCACCAATGGAAATTGGTGTTATTCAATAGAGACCACTTGGCACATATAGAGAAAAATTATGACAAAATGGTAGTTGTTCTATTATTGCCAAATTAGATATCGCATTGTTGAATGTCCACTCAAGAACAAGCAACCTTGATAAATTACCTATATGGAGTTTGTGGAGCAAAATGATCAAAGAAATGAGGAATCCTAATAAGAGATTTCAAACCACCTATTGAGAACTTGATTAGTTCTAACGGGATTGAAGGCTCAACCTATGCAAGTTTGCTTTACTTGCAAGGTATGATAATTGATTGTGGTTGTAGGATTTCGGTTCATTTTAGAAGTTCAAAAAATTGCTTGTCCATGTAATTAGCAAATGAATTTCATATTCCTATCAAACCAATAATTGGAAGAAGATTGATGATGGCGGATGGCAGAAAGGATTTTACATTCCGTATCTCGCATCTTGTTACCTTCAAGATTGGGAAAGAGTACTTAGAGCGTATGAGGTTTGTAGTGACACTTCTACATTATGATGTCATTCTAGGTCTACTTTGGTTTGAACTTGATAAGGTTTAATTTTATTGGACCCCACAACAAATTCAAGTACAACACCAAGGTAGGAATTTCCAATTAGGTTGTTTGGCACTTTTGAGTAAGACACCTAAGAATAATCAATTCCAAGATGAGAAGTTTGTCAAGAAAATAGCCAAAGAGCAAGCTTCAAAAACATATAAGTCCCAAGATGGGAATTTTGTCAAGAAAGAAACCATAGAGTAAGCTTTGAAGGAAGATAAGTCCCAAGATGGAAAGTTTATCAAGAAATTAGCCATAAAGTAAGCTTTGAAGGAAAATAAGTCCCTAGATGGGAAGTTTATCAATGAAGCAGCTATAGAGCGAGCTTTAGAGGAAGATTAGTCTATTTTTGCAATATGGATCAAGCCAATTGCACAAGGAGAATCAGAGGAGTGTCAAGAGCCTCATCAAGCAATGGTTGATCAAATATTAAGGAGTTTTCATATACAATTTTGAATGATTTGCCAAAGAGATTACCTTCTAATTGTGGTATGGCCTTCAAGATTGAGTTATTATTAGAGAGTACTCCAGTGCGTAGACAAATCTATTGGCTCTCACTAAAGGAGTTAGAGGAGTTGCAAACAATACTTATGGAGTTGTTGGAGCAGGATTTCATACAACATGGTACATCTCCTTTGGGAGTATCGGTACTATTTGTTCCAAAGAAAGATGGAGTACTTTGTTTTTGTATTGATTACTATGGGCTCAATAAACAAACAATGAAGAATGCATATCCCTTGCATTGAATTGATGATTTGCTTGATCAATTGAGTGGAGCACAATACTTCTCCAAGTCGGATCTTTGCAACGATTCTTGGCAATCTCCATTGATAAGGAGGATATCAAAAGATCACCTTTTGCACAAGTTATGTACATTTTGAATAGAGAGTTCTACCTTTTGGGCTCAATAATGCTCTAGAAATCTTCATGTATCAAATGCATTGGGTGTTGTTGGATGACATTTTAATCTATAACAAGATAGAAGTAGAACATACAAATCATGTGCAAGAAGTCCTAAGACAACTACAACAATGGAAGTTTTACTGCAAGAAGTCAAAGTGTGTCTTTTAGCTGAAGGAAGTTACCTTCTTGGGTCACAAGATCTCATTGGAGGGGATCAAGATGGAAGAGGAGAAAATCAAGGCCATCACTAATTGGCCTACTCCAAAGGATGTAATAGAAGTACAAGTATTTAATAGATTGGCCAATTTTTACCAATGGTTCATCCACTATTATGTTTATGGGGTTGCACCATTGACCAATCTCTTGGAGAAGAACTTGAGCTTTTAGTGGACCAACAAGCACAAAGAAATATTCCAAAAGTTGAAATATATGGTGTCTTCAAGACCCATTCTTCAACCATATGATCCTCATCACCCTTGTGTGGTTGATAGTTGCAATCTTGGTAGCCACCAAACGGATCTTCATCAAACTTGAAGGAGTGAGAAGATGCTCTTCATACATGAAGAATAATAGTGTGACCCATGTGGATGCATTCATTGAATTATTGTAAACAAATTTCACCAATGGAAGTAAGGTGTCTTACCTCTCTTGCTCATCTAATATAATATCTTGAGGATAATAGAGAGACACAAAAGAGAAAATACAAGTTTTACACTCAAAACTTTGATGCCCCAAAGGAGCACCTTCTCTTTATTATACAGCTAAAGAGGATCCACTCCAAGGAAGCTCCACCCTTGGATTAGCTACATGGATGGATGACATGTTGGCAAGTTTCACCCTTAGATTAGTTGCTTGGATGAGTGATGTGTTGGTCCTTGTCCTATCTGGCTGCTCAAATAGGGTTTGACCAAAGGGAATCTTTAGGGAATCTTCTTGTAGGAATCTAAAAATCACATGAGTGAGGTATAATTGGAAAGCTCTCACTAAGACAGCCTTAGTGGAGGGAAGGCCAATATCCAACATGGTGGAGGAGGGAATATGCACATTTTTGAGGCCTAATTCATCCATTTAGGCTTCCAAAATTGCCTCTGAAATTATTTAGGCATATTTTGATTTCTACCCTATTAGTAGAAGTAATCTTTTGGTGATAATTGTATTTGATCTACTTATTCCATCAAGTGTAACATCCTTCTAGATGTTACTAAACCAAATTTCACCTTTAAATCATATTCTAACTATTGGTTCTAAAGTTTCCAAGCATCTTTTGATTTCTACTCTATTAGTAGAAGTACTCTTTGGTGATACCTCTATTTGATATACTTAGTCAATCATATATAACATCATTCCAGATGTTACCAAACCAAATTTCATCTCTAGATCATATGTCTAGCTATTGGTATTACATCTAAGGTTAAGCCCAAGAGCATATCTTCAATAATGCGATTAGCTTGCTCTATTTGTCCAGTGGTCTATGGATGGTAAGCTATAGGCATGGCCAATTTGGTTTCAAAAAACCAAAAAGTGTTCTCCAAAACAAACTTGTGAATTGAGTACCTTTGTTGGTGATGAGTACTTGGGACAAGCCATGGTAAGAAAAGACTACATCTAAGTACAATTGAGCTAGTTGTGGAGTAGTCACGTCCTTAGTGATAGGACACAAATGAATCATTTTGTTGAGTTGGTTGACAAAGACTATTATGAAGTAAAACCTTAAGGTGGTCTTGGGCAATTCACAAACTAGATCCATGCTTACTTGTTCCCAATGTTGTGTAAGAGTGGAGAGGGTTTGAAGAAGTCCTATGGGAACTTGATTAGAAGCTTTATTTTGTTAATAGAGTATGCAACTTTGAATGCATTCCATCACATCATTGCTCATCTTGGGCCAATACTAATGGTTTTTAACTACATCCAAGGTCTTGTTCACTCCAATGTGACCTACAATGGCGGAATCATGACATTTTGCTAGGATGGTGGTTCTTATGTTCATGGTATTTGAGATCCATAGCTTGCCATCACAAAAGGTAAGTCCTTGAGTGTTGGTGATGCATTTGGATGAATGAGCTTCTATAATCTATGGATTGGTTTTTGTAGCCATTAGCATCCTTGGCCAAAATTCAAGGTTCATCTTGACTTCTACCACCAGATTGATTTCCATCAGCATTTGGGTGAATACATCTACAAGTTGCTTCTTGCCTTCCACATATATGATTATCATGTTGAACTGTTGTCTCCACTCTGCCCACTAAATCTATCGATGAGATAGATCTTTCTATGTCTTGAGGTAGACTAGAGGTTTATGGTCTATCTCCACTACAAATGCCTTCTCACCAAGATAGTACTTCCAATGCTTGGTTGCAAGGACAATGGCCAACCCTTCTCACTTGGTGGTGTGATAGTTGCATTCTATTGATAACAACTATCAAGAGAAATATACAATTGGATGTTATCCATCATGTCACTCTTGTTGCATGATTGCTCTTATTGCTATGCCTAATGCATTTATAGCCAACTTTATCAACAATTTTGGGTCATACCATTTCAATTTTAGTGCATATAATAATCCATCTTTCAATTCCTAAAAGGCCAATTCTTGTGTGGTTCCCCATATCCACTTCTTCCTCTTGCCAAATAGTGTTGTTTGAGGTCACCTATATCCACTTCTTCCTCTTGCCAAATAGTATTTTACATTATGCCATATGGAAGAGAGCACACTAGTCCACAATGCCATATGGGACTTAGTAGCTTAGATCCTACTTTTCACTTGTTCCCAAGTTTAGATTAAGCAATAGTTGGATTTACCAAGACCTCCTCGTTATAGGTGAGGGCCGACATTTTCTCGTTTAGAGATGGCCTACACTGCTTGTTTGATGTGGTAATCACAAACCAACTACAACCACAGTACTTGACCTAAGCAAGCACATAGGTGAGAGTTGTAGTGATCATTGCCGCCAAGGATAAAGAAGACAACTAACCTTTGATAAATTTTTCCTATTGGCGGTTGAGATTTTGGCCATCTTCATCATCACTTTGATGACCTCCTTTTTGAGACAACATTGTGGTTCTTTACATAACATAAGAGCACTATCTCTCCATTCAACCATGCTCACTTCTTACTTTTGTTAGCAGGTATCCCTCACACTAAAATGCTATTATGCATTGGGTCTTCACTAATGGGCAATGGTAATAGGGGCTCCCAATAAGTCTAAGCCACTCTCTCCTCACCTATCAAACATACCCTTTGGAAGATCTATATCACTCAGTTCTGTAGTATGTTACTTTGTAGGCTACATTGGCTCTTTTGTCCCATGTGGATTTGCATTTAGTTTTGCAATGACTTTTAGCACTTTTTCATTTTGCATTGGCTTTTGTAATACCAAGAGCTAGCCATATGATCTAGATGTGAAATTTGGTTTGGTAACATCTAGAATATTGTTATACATGATGGTGAAAATAGATCAGATAGAAGTGTCATCAAAAGAGTACTTCTACTTATAGAGTAGAAATTGAGATAGACTTGAGAACCTTAGAATCAATAGCTAGACATATGATTTAAAGATGAGAATTGGTTTGGTAACATCTGGAAGGATGTTACACATGATGGACTAAACATATCAGAAAGTGGTATCACCAAAAAGGGACTTCTACTAATAGAGTAGGAACCAAAATATGCCTGAAATCTTTAAAGGCAATTTTGGAGACATAAATGATGAATTAGGCCTCGAAAATGTGCAAATTCCCCCCCCCCCCAAAATAAAGGAAATGTTAGCCTTCCCTCCCCCCTGGTTTGTCTCTTTGAGAGCTTTCTAATGGTACCTTACGTGATTCTGAGACTCCTACAAGAAGATTTCCTACAAGATTCCCTTTGGTCAAAGCTTGTTTGACCAACTAGATAAGACCTAGATAGACATGTCACCCATCCAAGTAAGTAATCCAAGGGTGGAGCTTGCTGACATGTCATCTATCTGTGTACCTAATCCTATGGTGGAGCTTCCTTGGAGGAGATACTCTTTGTCTATATAATAAAGAGAAGGTGCTCCTTCGGGGCACCTAATGTTGAGTGTGTAATCTATTTTTTCTCTCTTCTCTTGTCCTTGGAATATTACTGCTTCAAGCTCTATTTCTACATCATTAATTTTTTGTTCTCTTGTATTCCATGTTTGTTTCCTTCAATACATATTATTTGGCCTTCTAGCCTATTTTGAACTTAAGTTTACATATGCATAAATCATCTTAATCCTTGTAGATAAATTCTTTTGTACATTGTGCACTAGTCTTTTAGACAAACTAATAAGACTTATGAATAAAAAATTATTTCTTCTTGATGTTTACAAAAAAGGCTTTATTTTTTATGCTTTAGCGGTAAGCTACACCCAATGATAGATCTATCTTATTTATTATGCTTGAGCTGTAGATCCACCATAGGGTGTAAGGTGCACCCGATGGTGGATTTACCGCTAGAGCCAATAATTCTATGGTATAGTTGGCAACTAATTATTGGGCCTAGTACAAGTTTGGGAACTCCTATTGCCATCTATTATTGTAATTCTAGGCATATCAAGGTTGTTAGGTTATAAAGTATATGATAATGAATATTTGTATGCTTAAAAAGATCAGTCGCTAGAGCAAAAACATGAAAATCTTGTTCAAAATGAGAAAAAACTGACCCAAAATGAGTTTAGATGTTACATACTTATGTAGTAGTTATGATCAATATAAAAGATATTACAAGTATTGTAGATTTATTAAATCTTCTAAGTTCATATTTTCTTAAAACTGATATATTCTTACAGGAATGAAGGTCATGGATTTTAAGCTTACAAATTATTATTTTATAATTTTATAATAACTATTTATTTTAAATTTTGTTTTATACTATATTAATATTTAATTTATTTAAATAAAATAGATATCCCACTGAAATGGGAAATAATCCAGTCTCTAAAATAATATGTATATAATATGGGACATAAATCTTTCATGCATAGAAGCTCTTTTAAAGACTCCTGTCCACTAGAATCCCTACTTTGAAACCAAGGCTTTCAAGGTATATATTAATGCTTTTTTATGATATTATATTTATATCTGTATGGAAAATTAGCTGATTTTCATATGGTAGATTATTTCATGTTTGAGAAGTAAGTCAAGGCTTATAGATTATACGTATTAAGGCTTCTGTATTTAGCTTATGATTTATATAACTAAAAAGTATCATCAATATTAAATTATTCTCTACTGGAGTCCTCCTTCCAAACACACTCTGCCATTATCTACGGGCTCATATATCATTGCAGCATCCAAATAAATCTGTATTTATCTTATTTGTCAGAAATAAATTTATGACGGATTTCAATCATATGAGACTAATATGGGAAGGTATCAAAAAATCAAAATACAGTCATGAATAGTTATATTAAATATTGACAATAGCTTGTTTCTTCTTATTGAAATAATTTGTGCGAATAAGCCGTATGTAATTCATGTAGCTACGCGTTCATGTAGTTCAATAATCCTAAACCTATCATTCATTTAGCTCAAAGTACAAACCGCAGATATAAACGGATACAAAAATTCAAAATACATAGAATTAATTTCTAATCCATCTTTAATTAAACAAAAATTACAGATCATATCTTTATTACAATGAATTTGAAAATTGAAATAAGATTAGACATTATACGTGTGTAAGACCCTTACATTATTATCTTTTACTCACATCCCATCAATCAAATCAAGCTGTAACGATACCTTCTTTTTGTCGGTAATCACTTGGTGATGAGATCTGGAAAAGGACTGAAGCTTCCAAGTTCTAATTTCATGTTTCAAGATATTGATACTATTATTATATCAAAAGTTCAAAACCAATTTTGCTAATCAATCCGTAAGGTCCAAAGGTTTGCAACTATAAACTTAATATAACTATTAAAAGTACCAATACAATGCCAAAATCATACATTAGAATTAATTGATTTTAATATACGAACTCATGATGTATAGCCGTTTCACACGTATGATACATTAGTCGCAGTGTATTCTCTTCTCCTAAACTAATATTTGATTCTCGAAATTTTATATTTGATTTGAGTAATGGTTGAAGGCTTTTTCGGAGGCTGTCTGTAGCACTCTTGTCTTCTTCAGACATTCTCTTGCATGCATGCACAGTATACAAATTGCATGTTACTTCTTGAATGTTTACTTGAATGTAAATATTAATCATAATAAGGAATCGGCTCTTGTAGAGAGAAGGAGAGTTTTGTTTCTCATCCAGTTTTATTAACAATTAATTGTAAACCGTCAAGTGTTTTGATATGTTTTTTTTTTCCCATCGAGAAATTAAGAAAACAGATTGATGTAAACGGTACGATGTTTCTAAATTAGCAAGAAATACAAATGTGAAATTTCAGAAGTAGGAAAGCAGTATATTCAATTTCGCTTTTCATAAAATAATAGGATTATGTGTTATAAATATGAAAATATTTATATCCTAAAATTGAGCTATGTAATAATAATTAATTAAAATTAAAATTATACATTGTCTAATTACAGATATGTCTTAATGTACATAAGATTTCAATTTCTTGAAGGCATGTTTGTAATTTAGAATAATTATCGAAAAGAGAAATTATTTTATACTTGGTGAACTTAAATCTTGTTGTCTGTTGAACTTAAATATAAGTGCCAGTGCGTATGTTAATTGCCTGTGAATGTGTTCAGTTCCAATTATGCATTTAGAATGTGCAGATATTTTTGATTTATATTATGGAAATAAAATGATCGGATACAAGAAATTAGGCTTTCCGAAGAAAAGAAAACAATCTTATTTCTATGATTTTTGGATTGAAATTAAAATATTGATGTTGGTTGATGATACATATTGTTCAATACGTGACTTTTTAAAATAATTAAAGTAAAAAAGGAGTAGCTTAATATATACTGCATGTCAAGACGAATCTAATACAATAAAGCACAGGTACTTTTGGCTTTTCTTTCCAAAAGGAGGAGGGAATGCACTTTCGACGTGGAGACCAAAACAAATAACACTATCATTCTCATCAATCAAACACTATGTCACCTGGTTCAATAATGATATCATGATTACTCATAACTTTTAATAGCTTAAGCTTTCTTAAAATTTACTTCTTGTTTTTAAGAGCTCATGATTATATTCCCCTCCCCTCAATAGTTCTGAAAGCAAAACTAGTGATAAGAGTGAATAATGAGCTCAAAATATTTGCAAACTGTTCAACGACTCAGCCTTGATCATCAAATGAAGACATGATCATTAATCCAACAGTATGCGGACCTACTGTGGGTTAGGAGAACAACAACCACTACTATATCCCATCAAATTGGAAGTATTCGAGACTCCTTTCCTCAGGCTTCACAAAAGGACGTTGGGACCTTCCACCACCGACGTTCCGTGTCTGTCAGGAAGAAAGTTTCAGTGCTGACCGAAACCAGGGAGAGAACAAAAGGAGAGTTTCAGTTCTGACCGAATACTAGAAAGAGAGAGAGTTTCACGTCTGACCGAAGACTAGAGAGAGAGTTTCAGTTCTGACCGAAACCAGAGAGAGCGAGAGAGAGAGAACGTTGTTGTACTCTGCACAGTTATTATTAAACAGTAGAGCGCATACATCAAACAGACAGAACAACAGATAAGACTCACAGCCGTTTTGACTTGCAATAAGATGCACATTCCCAACCAGTGAGTGTGGTGATGATTTGCCTTGCCTTGGCCTGGCCCTCAGATCATGGAAGGAACGAAGGATGCACTCCAAAGACACAGCTAGGGCAGTTCATCATTCAAATTTCAAGTCGGCTCCCAACGCTTCGGGAGGAACCCACTCGGGCTCTCATACCCCATGCAGATTGATTGGTTCGCTGTTCGAGGAATTCCGGTTGATAGTTTTCTCCGTTCTGATGGTTGGAGGAGATTCGGGTAAACAGGAGAGTGCTCTCAAGGGAAGAAGGACAAAGTGATGTTCTAGGATATGTTCGGAAGTAGCAACGTATCCAATAAGAAATAATCTAAAAAGGTGACCACACAGAACAATGGGAAGACCCCATCAAGCCGTACAAGGGAGAGAAAAACGAGGTAGAATGGAACTAAACCCAGTAATATCGATATGAAAAATAGGCCCTACTGCACCAATATTTCCAATAAGAAATTAGAATAAACGAGTCGGGAAGAGGTCTTTGATTGGTCCTTTGAGGAAAAGCGACATCCTTTCTTCCCTGGTTGAAGAGCAACGAGGTGCTGCGGTGTTCTAAAAGATTCCGAAAAGTGAATATTCCCGAAAAGGCGTTGGATACTCTGGTGGGGGCAGATTCTCCGCAAGGTTTTGCAGGTTTCCTACTCCGGATCCAGAAGTGGATTGGCTTGGCACAGCTAGCTTAGCTCAGGTTCGGGAAAAGGCTCGGTCCGTCAGGGAGGGCACATGCCGTTAAACTTTGCTGGCTTCCGCAAGCCCAGCTGGAAGCCATAGAGCATTCTCTGACAGCTTAATTATTTGGGTGGGAAAATCTCCTCCTTTGCTGACTCTCGCGTCTTGTTTTAGTCATCGTAATGACCGCCGCGTGTCGGTTACCACACCATCTTATCTCCGTCCTCGCCAGTCAGAAGGCAACATCTCCCGGCCTTGAAAACTCTCACTTCCGCTATAGCTTTGTCCCTTTATGTCCCTAATGCTGGATTCCGTGAGGAACCAGTGATCTGATTCTCGCATCACACAAGGTGGCCTGTATCAGTGGCATTCAACCGGAAAGAGTGGTGTAATGATAAGCCTCTTTATTAGCACCGATAAGGAGCCTAATCTCGTGTGGTGTTGATTATGTTATGCGCTAGTTTCTCGGCATTGATTCGAATCAATAAGCAAAACTACAAGAAGGAGCCAACAAAAAGCGTGGAGCTTTTCTCTCCCTTGTCCCAGTTCCTGCAGTAAGGGGGTTTACCCGTCTAAATACTGTATCGTGCTGCATGCTGAAGGAAAGGGGAGGGTTTTCTACCTGTCCCTATAGGACGCGAAACGATCCTATTGAAGGTGACGAGAAAGACGACTCGGCCTCATAACTGTGTGATTATTGGTTTGCCCGGCAAGGGGCTGGAAGCCGGGAACCGGGCGGGCAGGTATCGAGCGCAATTATGACGTTTGAAATACTGTATGTATTCCGTTGGAAGTTCTGTACTGCACCATAAAGCGCTCGAAGTGACGGCCCCTCCGGGTTCAGTTGAGATGGTAAATCCAAGTCAGAAAGGACGAGTAACATTTTCAAATATAAATTGTGTGTGCAACTGTATGCCTTGTCTGAGTACAAAGCCAGGCTATTTATAAATAGTAAGCGGGAGCCAGCCCGTGATTTCAGGACACCGTTGTGTACCACCCTCCGTCCGCCCGTCCGTCCGCCCGTCCGTCCAGAGGGTATCAACGTATCACGAGCCAAAAGAGCGTGAGAGGTGCAGTGGGGAAGTGGTAGTAGACGTTGCAATAAACAACTGAAGCCCCGAAGCAATGGTGGCTCGAGCATCCTGTGGAGGAAACGAAGATCGTCGGTTGTCACGGGATTGATCGAAGAGGGGGAGAGGGAAATGCTGCTTGCGGAATAGATGGGAAGGGAAGCATATCTGTCGTAAGGAACAGTGAGTGGTGGTGTAGAGCGGATCTGCCATTCGACGCTGCTAGGCACAGAGAGTTCAGGTTAGCAGATACGAAGCCCAGAGCGACGAGAGTCTGTCTGAATGGAGTGAAGGTTGTGGAATCCGTGATCACAGGAAAGTGAGAAAGGAAAGAAGAAACTTTCAGTAAAGTGAGAAACGGACGGACAGACAAAACTGCTGCTGCTAGACTGCAGGAGAGGGGTGAGATAGATACTGCTGCTGCATTGCTTGCCTTGCTTTGGTTACTTGCCACTCCAGAGCACACGTGCTCTGGTTCGCTGCTGCCGGGCTGGAGCCTGGAGTCTGTCTGTCTATAGGAGGTGAGAGAGATGGAGAGTTGAGGAACAACGTCAGAAAGGCTGTTGTACGGGTTTATCGACATACATTGTCTTCAGGTTGGATGAGAGAGATAATGCTGTGCTATCTGTGTAGTATGTTGGAGTGTGTGAGGGGGGGGAGGAGGAGGAGATCTTCGGATTGAGGGAAGTCAAGATCGGCACCAGGGGCAATACTTTACCGTTCATTGAGGAGGAAGTGGTCTAGCTTACATAAGGAGTTTGTCATCGGAAGGTGGTTCCTTTTGGCGTATTCTTCGTTGTGACAATGCCTCAGTGTAATGCGGTCGGCAGCCGAGAAGAAGTGTTTCCAGGTATGGATGATTCAAGCCTGATGTAGAGCTTGACAAAGTCTGGTGCGATGCACCAATGTGGACGTGAGAGTTTCGTTTAAGGAGTAGTGGAAGCAGAGGAGATTGGTCTGTTTACCGATTGGGAACATTGGGGAAAGCAGAGCTTTTTCACTCGGGATCCAGTGACGAGCTGCTACATGATGGATGAACTCATCTCGATGGAGGACTCGGGCTCGGATACATTAATACCTCTATCGCCACCGCAATCAGCTGATAGGCTGCTTGACGAATTCGGTATCAGCAATGTTGATATGAAGGACAGCAAGCAGTCATCCCTGAGTCGTTCGGAAGCAGATCTGGGGGAGAATGGAGCACTAGCAAGCAATGCTGACAGTCCACCGACTAAGAGGAGAAGCAGCATTGACGGGAGTAGAAACAGATCCGTCACATCTGGAAGAACCGGTGTTTCAGGCACTTCAGTAGCAAACAAAAATTCCAGCAGCAAGACGAGCCCGGCAATGAACAAGCTTTCATCATCAACCACTAAGAAAGCTGGACCAGTAATGTCAGCCGCGAAAAGTTCTACGAAGGCGACAGTATCTACGAGTCCTGCATCTTCCTCGCCAGGGCCTGCTTCTCCATCCCCGCGGCCGTTTCTAAAATCGTCCTCATCGGCAGCTGCAGCCAGAAGAAGCAGTCTCGGAGGACATGAGATAAGTCGTCTTCCAGGCAATACCAATGGGACTGCCACTCCTTCCAGGAGTACAGGCTCTATAAGCTCCACCACTTTGGGGACGAGGAAGCGTCCATCGGGGAGCACTGTGTCTCAGGAGTCGTCACCTGTCACACCTGCAAGTCGCACCCCTTCTACAGCTTCCTCACGTTCTACAACTCTAGGCCTCAATGCTGCAGCTAAACCTGTTAGTAAGGAACCTAGACGGGCATCTCTTGGCGGACTGTCTTCTTCTCTCTCTGGTAAAACTGCACCGACTAGAAATGAGTTGAAGAAATGGGCCTCAACTACGACTCTCGTCAAACCGACTACTTCAAAAAGCTCTAGCGCTACCAGCACGCCCAGAGCATCAACAGGAGCAGTTAGCAAAACCAGCACTGTGACCCCAACCCGGTCCAGTCCTTCACCTGCTCGGAGGTCCCCCTCCGTCGGTCCAAGGACGTCGACTGCCACCAAGTCCACAGCGTCATCAGTTGCCAAGTCTCCATCAAATTCTGCAGCTATCAGTCGATCGTCTCCCTCGTCTACGAATGGATTGAATTCTTCCCGTAGTAAGCTCAGCCCATCAACATCGTTCACCAGGCGTTCATCTGGTGTCCATGAATCTAGTCTGAGCAAGAATTTTCCCTCAAATGGCGACAGGTCTACTAGCTCTTCCACTAGCGCTGGAAAAGTTCACTCTCCTGTCCTTGCAGACAGGGGTCCTAGCATGCTTACTAGGAGGAAGTCCATATCCGGCGCCGAGTCAAGAGATCCTCGTCTTCTATCGCTTCCTTCAGTTGACATGAAAGCGGGTGACGACGTGGTATGCTCGTTTCCATACCCACTTTGTGAATGTACGTTTCTCCAGGAAATTGGTCATTATTTGTCCATGCCCGTGTTCTTCATCCCGTTTAAAGTCTCGAGTACTATGGGACATCGGAGCACCTGCAAATTTCCATTGCCATATATCTTACTAGCGACTGAATCAGACAGTGGATTTGTGCTGATCTTCGAGTCACCTTTCTAACACGCGCCGTTTCCGTTTCAGAGACTCGAAATGAGAGGGCAAAAACTTCGAACTATAGACTGCAAACTTGTCAACTTGACTCCCAAGTTAGAGGTGTGTACACAATCACATATTTTGATTTTCTAAAAGTCTGGAAACGTGTCGATGTGACTCCCAAATGAGAGGTTTGTATTTGTATAATTTGATCTCCTTCAGTGATGCTGAAATTTACTTCAATCCAACCATCAACCTAATAATCCATTTCTTGTAAAATATCTTCGTAATGCAGTCCTTGAGTCATACAAGGTGAATTGGATATACTTGCGTCTCGCAGTTGCTAGGTCTAAAGTTCCTTTCCCATGCCCGCTCAAAGCTTTATAATTGCTAGCATGTGGTAACTGATCGTTATTTCCTCACTAGCTATTACATTCGCCCAAGGTGTTGAGTTGCAGGAAAATGTATTGAACTATCTATGAAAATGTATTCATAGTTCAATTCATTGGTTAGTTCATTACATTGGTCAATACATAGTTCACATTGGTTTGGGCTGGTTTAAAGAAAAAAACTTTGATGCCCATGTCTGTAATTTTTTTGTCCAAGCATAACATGCCGTTCTCTGTTTGCAGTTCGTGTATTTAAGAGATAACAAACTCTCATCCTTGGAGGGCATTGAGATTCTCAAACGACTGAAGGTTTGTGTTCCAGTTTTGTGTCCAATTGAAGTTGAAATGTTCAGAATATAATTGCAAATGCCCAACGCTCTCTGTGACGTCGTAATTTGCAGCGGAAGTTGGGACTGGTCTTCAATAACCTTGTCAAGCTCTTGTAGCTTCGCTCGAAAGTATTTTGGAGACGGTGCGCTTGATGTACACCGTTCGCATTTGAAAGTACTCATGTACTGTACCCACCGTGCGCTCAGCTAACCAAATGAGCCTGATTTTCGTACGCAGGTCCTGGACCTGAGCTTCAATGAATTCAAGGGAACTGGCTTTGAAGCCTTGGCCAATTGCAAAGCACTGCAGGTATACAATTCTTTGAAGAAATTCACCTTACCTGGTTGTAACAAGTGGTGGAAAACACGAATTTCTGTCTTGGTCATTTCTATAATCTTCCTTTCACCAAATACTTATCGCCAGGGCCTTATCAGCAATTTTCAAAGACAATCGTCTTACACTGATGCAAGAGTATTCTTACCGAATTAACCATCGTTTGTATAGTTTAAGATTATATGCTAATAAGCCTCGGAACTCTCATGCAGCAATTGTACCTGGCTGGAAATCAAATCACCTCCTTAAGTGGGTTGCCTCAGTTGCCAAACTTGGAGGTCAGTTACACACCTTGTTTCCTAAACCTGCTAGCAACTAAAATGTCCTAGCTGTAAAGACTACAGGTTGTGAATCAGTTTGAAAGAAAGAACCCATGAATGTTTCACCAGTCATGCCCTTCGCATTTTTACCATTAGTCTTCGCACTGATTCCCACTCGCAAGAGAGGCAATGAATGTTGACAAATACCGTTGCTGCTCTTGAAATTGAGTGCAGTTCCTTTCAGTGGCTCAGAACAAGATAAAATCTTTGGCTATGGCAACTCAGCCCCGCCTCCAGGTAACTGTCAACCATGGCCACATGGAGTCAAGTTTCTATGGAGTTTTTTCCTTTGTTTTGTTCGTGTCTAATATGAAGTTGCTCGAGGATATGAACTCCATTCTAAGTGACTAATTTGTGGTCATTGGTTTTGAAGGTGTTAGCAGCCAGCAAGAACAAAGTATCTACCTTGAAGGGTTTCCCCTACTTGCCCGCTCTTGAGGTAAAAATTAAACTTTAGCGAGGCATCTTGCGGCTGTCCTATCACTTATGTTTGAACTTGTGCTTATTGCCAAAGCATTGTTGTCAGTGGTACCATCTGTGTAAAGGACTTGACTTTCTAGTGGAATCCGACTTAATCAAGAACGTATATTTGATTGTTATCTAATTTCAAAGGTCCCCGCAACAGTTAAAGAGCCGATCCTCCCCTGGAATTCGATTTCAATCAGAACATACACTTGTTGGGTTTTGCATTTTTAGAGAGCCTTGACAGCTACGTCTCCCCATCGCTACTATGCTATTTTCAGCTTAGTCCAGTATTAAACACGTTTGCCTATCTGCTGCCGCAGCATTTGCGCCTGGAAGAAAATCCCATTTTAGACATTCCTCACGTTGAAGCGGCCTTTATACTTCTGTGCGGGCCAACTTTAAAGAAGTTCAACGATCGAGGTAGGTTCAAATATATTTTCTTCTATTCTGATACAAGTTTATGACTTTCGATTCACATGTCGTAGAAAAGTCATTTGGTCCTGGAATGCCACGAGTAATTTTGATGACAGGAAGGAGATGAGTGCAGACTTGTCTATCGAGGAACAAGAGTTGGCCAAGCTGTACCCACCAAGCACATCTTTGTGCCTGCACAATGGCTGGGAGTTTTGCGGATCCGATGAAGCTGGAGGTAAGTTCGATCAGATTTTATTCGTAAAAGATGTCGATTTTCTCCTCACGTAATACAAACTGTATTATGATTGATCGTGCGAAAATGTACCATTTACGAGTTTATCAAGTTCCTGGGACAAGACCACTTCTTCATGTTTGACGTACATAATTCTAATTTGGCGAACGCAGAATCCACTCTGGAGTTTCTTTCTGCCGAGTGGAGCGATTACTTACCACCAGGCTATAGGGTGAAGACAGCTGAAGTAAACCCTCCTCGCGAAGAAGATCCTTGTCTTTGCATTTTCATCTTCGAGAAGATTGACGATTCTTTTGAGGATACGGAGATGTCCATGAAATATCAATGGTTCGTGGGTGGGAAAACGGCCATGGAATTTGTTCCTATCGAGGGAGCGGTCGAGACGGTACGTGACTCTCCACAGCTTGCTTATTCATTCCGTCCAGATTCCTCATAACTTGTCCCTGAATACTCTACTCTCAGGCTTAGGAAACATTTTTGGTGTTCCCACAAATACCTTGTAAGGATGGGTTGTTGATAGATTCTCTTGTCTTGGGAAAAGTATAGTATGCCTTTTGGTGTCAATAACATGTGGCTTGCCTCTTTATCCAGGAATACTGGCCTAGACATGAAGATGTTGGGAACTGTCTCAAAGTCGAGTGCACACTGGTTCTTGGAGAAACGGAATACCCTCCCGTTTTTGCCATCTCCAAACCAGTTGCTCATGGTGAGTTAGGACCTGAACTGAATCTACTTCAGTCCTCCCTCCAAATCTTTTACTTTTCAAGAGACACATTCGTGGAATCTTCTGTTTGTAGTTTGGAGTTTATTGTGATTTCTCAGCTGTGTTCGGCAGGTACTGGGATACCGAGAGTACTGAGCTTGGAGGTCGATGGAGATTATGTGGAAGGCGGTATTGTTACAGGTTCAGCCAACGTAGCTTGGTGTGGTGGTACACCAAGTAAAGGTATTGTAAGGTAAGAGATTCAGTGAGGTCGTCCTCAAAATGGACATGTCTAGAGCTCTATATAATTCTGTCTCCGACTCCTAAGTAGTGAACTAAAGACCGGATAAGAGAAGCCCACGATTCTGTTAACTTGCTGGAAGCGAAGCCCGGATCAAATTGGGTGTCGGGGTATTTGTTGGTTTGAGTACTCTGTACATTGTAAGATTGAGGACGACCTCATACTAACCTCAAAATAACAGTAGATCAATCACAATTTCTAATTCCATGCTCTCATGAGTGTAGGTGGCTGAGAAGCGGAGATGACAACAAGCAAGTAGAAATACATGGAGCTGTTGAGATGGAATATCAAACTACCCTCGATGATGTGGATTGCAGTCTCATCTTTGTCTATACTCCCGTAACTGAAGAAGGAGTCAAAGGCGAGTCTCAAAAGGTCGTCTCACAAACAATTCAACCAGGTACGACGCAATGATCAAGACCAATGATCGTTATTTGAGGAATTGGAGATCAGGGAAGGTTCTAGAATGATCGATTGGGGCATCAAAGCACTAACAGAACACTCCCGATTAATATGTTCCTGTTTATGCAGCTCCACCATCTGTCAACAACGTTCAAATTGTTGGCGATGCGACTGATGGCAACATTCTCACCGGTTACGGTAGATATTTTGGCGGTGTGGAAGGTCTCAGCAAATTCGAGTGGCTCCGGGAGGATCTTGAATCTGGGTTGGTGTTTTATCCTCACAGTATTCACACACTTCTCTAGTTATTCCTTTTCAACCGCCTCTTCAGAGGGTCTCAGACGAAGATTTGTTATCAATGAACTAGCTGCCTTCAGGAGAGCTCTGGTAACCATTCCTGAACTTACCGTTTGCAGACAATTTAAGGTGGTGCGTAGGGCAACGGTGGACTACACACTGGGTCCAGATGATGTGGGTCTCCGAATGATGTTTCTCTACACACCTGTGAACATTGATGGTTTGTCTACGCATGACCTGGCCACTTGTGCGAACTGTATGCGATTTTGCTATGGACACTTGCTGTAGTTTACCCATCTTCAAGTTTGTGTTGTATAAACATATAGATTGCATCACGCTAATTATGGAGGATTTCTGAAAGTTCCAAGAATATTTTGTTTCTTAAATGTAGGAACGTAATGTGCTCGTGTTTTAAGCACTTTGTGTATACTATTAACCCAGGAATCTTCTGGCCTAGCAAGTTGCTAGCTAGCTAATGAACGTCTTCTTAACAGGAAAGCATGGTGATCCAGTGTCTGCAATAAGTGGAAAAGTACAACTGGGTACGTATTGCAGACTCCTTATATTCCTCTAAAGTTCTTAGCATGGGCTCCTGAATTTCTATTTTCAATTCTCCTCCTGGAGCTCGGCCTCAAGAAACGATTTTTGTGGCCTTGCAGCTCCACCAATGGTTAGTCAAATGAGGATTGTCGGTGACCTCGTAGAGGGGAATAAGGTTGCCATTAGCTGCTCCTTCAGTGGCGGCCTAGAAGGACCAAGTCGTGTTCAATGGTTCAAGACTCTGTCTCCCCAGTTGCCATCCGATGAGAACAGCATGGAAGCAATCAGCACGTCCAAAATTGCCAAGGTAGACTTGCCAATCTGCGCAGCTGTTCGGACCAGCAAAGAAGCGAAAATTGTTGCTCAGTTTGACTTGATTCTGATCCTTGCTTTTTTAAAGTGTACGTGCTCTGTCGAATCCGAAATGAGATCGGAATTGGGTCTTGTTTACAGCGTTGGATTGCTCTCCCAGTCTACAGTTTTATTTGTCTATTAACCTGAGTCTGTAGGGTGGATGCCTCGTACAACCTCAATATTGAATGTGGTAGGTCAAGGGTAGAAATCTTTGAATTATGCATAATAGTAAATTATGGAATGGTTCTTAAGAGTAGAATGGCCTAGAATTGAAGCATGGTAATAGCTGAATAACAGCTGAGCCACCCTTCCTTTTTCTTCTATGTTGACTCCTCGTTGCCAATTGCCTGAACCTGTGTGGCCTTTATGACAACAGGCCTTTCGAATTCCATTGGGAGCAGTTGGTTACTATCTTGTAGCAAAGTACACGCCTGTACGATCTGATGGAGAAAGCGGTGTGCCGGTCTTCATGATTTCTGATACTACTGTAGATGGTGAGATCAATGTGTTTCGGCCTTATTCACCTTAATTCTGTGCCTTAATTCTAAGCTCCAGCACTTTGAACAAGTTTTGTGTTCTCTTCTCAAAGCATTTAAAAAGTAACTCACTACAGTTAGGAAAGCAGTAGAACTTTGGTTTGATAATTGAGTAGCAAGTATAAACTAGATTGCATACAATATTGTAGACGTTCCTGAAATCTTTTTCCAGCACAAATAGTGAAGAAAGAGGTGTAATTTCACTAGGACTTGATTGACACCGAGGTCCACAAACGAGGCCTTCGTATTTACATGTTCATACTGGTTCCAGAGAGGGCCCTGCCTTAGCATGAATGCTCATGAATGCTTGACGTAGGAGATCAGGTTGTATATTATCTGGGCTTGTCAGAGTTCTTTCTTTGGGATCCTTGTCTGTTGGTCTGACGATCAGGCAATGTTTGACGACAGTATTACCACCTAGCTTGAACTTCATAAGTATAACTGGCGACTACTGCGAAGGGAAAGTGCTGTCAGCACAGTATGGCTACATAGGAGGCTACGAAGGGAAGAGCGACGTTTGCTGGTACTTGCATGAGGTACACTAACATAACTGCGAAGTAAACTGAGTTGTAAGCCTGCATTTTAAGTTCATATGCATTACAAAGTCAGATTTATGTCTTGTTCAATCTTGTCACGTAGGTGAGAAATCGGGTTCTCACCATGGGTTTTGTATTCCAGTACTCAATAAGGTGCTCCGACGGGATCTCAACGCTACAAAGCAAATCGTCTAATTTTTACCTCAAGGCCAGACATAATTGTTTTGGAACCTTTCATAAGCGATCCCCTACTGCACGAGCATCAAGAGGGAAATTAAACTAGACCAGCATAATCCTGCAATGTTTGTTGGACCCTTGCAGCTCCCATGCACGAGTAAAATAAACTTTGGCAGCTATGATGGAAATAATAACCATAGCAGCTTACCACAAAAGTTGGCCTGTGATTCATGCAGCATGAAAACGACGTTAGTAATGGCACGCCTATTCTAGCCTCTGTCGGGCGTTTGGAGTATGAAATCACCAAATTCGCAGTGAACAAGTATATCTCTTTTCGGTGTACACCTCTGAGAGAAGACGGTGCAGTGGGTGAATCCCGAACTGCATTTGGCTCGGAGGTTATTCGGCCCGGTATTTCCAGCAAACTATCCCATTCATTTGTTATGCGTGTGCTTTCAACCTCCGTCCAGGATACGTAAAACTACTTTTTTGCACCCATTCTCATGGCAAATCTAAAGGTCCTACCAAGCTATTTTTTCGCACCAATGCTCCTGCCAAATCTAAAAGTTCTATCTCGCGTATACGCGGGAATTTGCAGGCCCTCCAAGAGTGACCTCTATTCGTATAATGGGCACTCCCATCGAAGGAGAGGAACTATATCTTGTAAAGGAGTATTGGGGTGGCGAGGAGGGTGCTTCAAGACTACAGTGGTATCTGGTAAAGCCTTTTTCTCCCCTCTACCCTTCCCCCAAACTTTTGCAAGAAATGGTACTTTGAAGTGACTTGGGTTGAAATATAAACTAACAGCTTACGAGGAATAAAATGTAAATGCTTAAGACCATTTCTGTAAATATGTAGACTCGACCAGATGGGACTCAACGAGAAATCAAGGGAGAAACTGGGACGTCGTATGTTGTCCGACCCGACGATATCGATGGACTATTATGTATTTCTTGTGAGCCAATGCGGATCGATGGAGTGAGAGGTCCACTTGCCATATCTCCCGTCGTCGGACCTGTTCTCCCTTGTAAGTAGTAAAGACAACTTATTTTATTTCATCTATTAACGTCATATTGTTCTTTTGTGGAACTCGAGCAACTGTGGATGCCATCTGGTAGCTGATTTTGTTCCATTGTCGCACTAATTTTACTCTTTCATGTGAACAGCCCTTCCTACGTGTGAGAGTCTGGAAATATGCGGCGAAGCTATTGAAGGAGGATCGCTTAGTTTCGAAGCAACGTACAAAGGCGGGTAAGTTATTGAGTAGACATGGTTGAATTTTTCTTAGAGGTTGCTGAAATTCGACGATGGTTCTGTCATCAATATGTCTATTTTATTAATAATTGTGATCATTGTCATTTCCAGCGAACAAGGACTATGTCGGTACCAGTGGTATCGCTTATGTCCTGATGGAAGAGATATCAAGCTACATAACAACGGTGAGAACCCGATATTAATCTATACCCCATGTTTTCTCCTATGCGTAAGCTCATAATTTGTCGCATGCATCTTATATTCAGGATGGCTATAACGAACGGTCTCTGCTCTCATGTCCTAAATATCCAGGATGGATAAAACGGTTTGCTCGGCTTCTCCCGTTCTCTGAACGGTTTCTACTCTCTTTTTTCTCATGCCCAGTCCCCTATCGTTTTGCTCCGACTCAGTCATAACACTTTGCACTCATCCTCTCCCACTTCGCTCCACTCCACCCATCCTCAACTAATGCTCCTTCGAATGTTTTCTGCTTCATGGTTCGGACCCTTCTTTCGACTTCTTGGTTCCCTGCCCGACTACCGTTCGCAGACTGCTTAAGACTTGCTGTCCTGCTCATCGGTCTCGTTTACAATTTGCTACTACTTCTTTACGTGCGTTGCTTTGCGATTAGCGTTTACACTTCGTTGTACATTTCTGTATTGGTCTTTGATTACACGTTGTTTTCGGTTTCCTTACATGCGTTGCTTCACGCTTTTCGATTGCACGTTGGTTCACAGTTTCTCTGCATGTGGTTACCTTCTGATGATTATATGATGCCTGTGCTTAGCCTTACATTCGATTTACGCGTTGCACTTCATTCCTTTCCGCATGCACTTTCGTTAGTTTTGCGTTCATTTTATTGCCATTCTATCTGCAACTCATTCGCACTTTATAAGTTCCGGATCTCCCGTTCCTCGAACGGCTTCTGTTCTCATCTACCTATATCCAGGATGGGTCCAGTCAGGTAATTCAAAAATAAGCTTTGCCGGTTTTATCTAGATTTAAAGGATCTGCGTTGTGCCACGAATTGATGGCTTTGTTCATGTTCGCTGTCTACAGAATATTTGGATTTGAGTACGGATGACGTTGGTTGCCAAATCCAGCTGGTGTTTACACCCGTGCGTAAGGATGGCATGGCAGGCGAGCCAGTTGGAGTCACCTCGGACTTCGTAGTTGAGGGTGAGTCTTCTGAATAGCGCCTGACCCGGAGTGTTATGTCTCGAATCATGAGCGCCTCTCATATCTTACATTCTCTTCTTAGATAGTGCTGGAGTTAGATTGCCAAGTCGAGGTTACTTCTTCAGTTTTGAATAACTCTGAAATTGCGAACATCGTCTTACTTCGGCACTATGGTCTTACAGCGGAACCCGAAGGAAAGGACCTCTTTGTTCCTGAGTGTCATGAGGATGTGGAGGCTGTGCCGGAGAGAGTTTATTTCGGTGGCAAAGAAGGCCCCGGAGAATTTACTTGGTACCGTACAGGGTCAAGACCTGAGGGATCCCATCTACCGAAAGACGTCCAGACTCTCTACAGTGGAATGTAAGTCGAACCTACACGCTTGGATTTGTACCTGCGGACTTGGTTACAGTTTTACAGTGAGAAGCCATTCCTTTCGTCTTTGAGGAAGTGACTGCAAATGTATCTACTCTGCAAATTTGTTTATCGCGATCGGAATACCTGGGTGGAGGCTAGATGCCATCACTAAACTGAACACATTGTTTGCGAAAGCCGCAAGCCCTGCGTGTGCAGACAGAGTCGTCTAAACGAAGTGGATATTAATATAAGCAGCTGTGTAATAGTGTGCATTGATCAACTTAAATTGATAAACCTTGAGTACCAGTCTTCTTGAGCAGTTCTATCTTTGTATGTTCAGGACCTACACTCCTGAACTTGCCGACGTAGGGAAGTATCTACTTCTTCGTTGGGTTCCTGTACGTTCTGATGGACTGCGAGGGCAACCCCTCATTTCCTGTAGTAGGGGCCCGGTTGTGCCAGGTATGCCAAACGTCCCCAACAATGACTTCCTTGATGCAAGTCTCTGTGCGAGTGATGCTTATCACGATGTTGATGGTTTAGCTTGGACGATCCTCATTCAAAGGGCTCTGAAGGGTCTAGATAAACTTTGGATGGGCTGTTTACAGTTTCGTACTAGGTCGAAACCTCCGGATTCAAACCAAACATACATCGGTTGTAGGATGGAGTCAAATGCTGTACTGCATATCATCCCTCTGAAAACAGGACGCACGTAAGTAACTTATGTGGTACTCTGGATTTCTTTCAGCCCGCCCAGCTGTATTCAATGTTGGTGTAAGGGAGGTCTCGTTGGGCATGTTCGTCGGTGAAGGTGAATATTATGGGGGATATGAGGGGCAGAGCAAGCTAAGCTGGTATCGCCAGACAGCTGAGGGGTATCAAACTTTAATCCAAGGTGCCACTTCGAAGACATATGTTGTTGGTGATGACGACTACACCACGCAGATCATATTCGGGTGAGTGTACATCCAACATTCAATTATCATGTCAACTGAACTGATTTAGCAAAAGTGAGTCCAAAGTCATAATGATACAGTTTTGGCAACTGACGTTCCTGAATCTCTGTGTGGTTTGTACATTTCAGATACACGCCCGTGAGGTCCGATGGAGCGGTGGGGGAGCTTGTTCTTTCTGAACCAAGTGCTACCATCTATCCTGGTAAACTTTAGCCACCTTTCAGGAACGGGGAAATTCGATAATCTTGTATGTTTTAATTGCATCAGAAACAAATGCTAATGAAACTGTGAATACTCGTAGTAATATTTTAAACACGTCATGGCCTTTTAAGTCATGCGGATCGACAAGTCTACAAGGAGGATAAGGTTGAGATTCAATCTGCAACGTAGAAAAAGGTAGAGCACTATGCTCATGCATCGAAGGACATCGAGGCATATCTGCATTGGAGTACATCAACGTCAAGGAGGGAAACTCTCCAGCTTTTTAGTTGGGATAGAGAGAAAAAGGCAGCAACTCTATTGTTTCTCGAGGGTCTGTAACGAGGCATTTGTAATGGTAGAACTTTTAATAGAAGATGGTTGGTGTCTTTGGAAACCACAAGAAACGACCATTCCTTTCAGGCACCTGTGCTGAAAATAACATTCGTGTGGGACTGTTTCAGAGCTTCCACGTATACAAAAACTGGTCATCTCTGGCAAGGCAATCGAGGGTGAAATATTGACAGCCTTGGAGGTCATCCCTAAGGGGGATTCCCAGCAACGATCGTGGGATAAGTTCAAAAAAGAAATCAAATATAGCTGGTGAGCTGACGATAGATATTTCCTTCTTTTTCCTTTAGTGTGACGATATTTTTGATATTGCACGATATGAGTTCCAGAAACAAGGGGATTCTCTTAATCATTCATCTGGTGCTTAGGTCGCGATCTCAATTTGAACAAGGAGATGCCGACGACTTTGAACCTATCGCATTGCAAAGGGCTTGCACGTACAAAGTACGACTTGAGGATGTTGGGTACTGTATGCGATGTGAATGTCTCGTCTCAGATATTTTTGGCAGAATGGCCGAGCCTGTAGCTTGCGTGACGCCACCGGTTACTCCAGGTGATTCCTTTGATACTCCAGACCGGCTGGGACAATGTAGATTAATCTCCACGGTATGAGAATGTGCATTGGCCGAGAATAAGCTCCTCGTTCAACGTAGTTTTTCTTGATGTTGTTAGGGTCATAGTAATGATATGATGTGTAGAATTGTTATTGTCGCTCTGGAGCAAGCATTCGTCTATATGAGGCACTGTGCGGCACTACTCAGGTCATCTTTGGCATACTTCATAGCCTGGGTTGTAGCTTCTGTGACGTAATAATCTTCTAACGAAGGTAATCTCGCGTTCATTTGCTGTAGGTCTGCCAAGAATTGACAAGCTAGAGGTTGAAGGCCGAGGTTTCCACACCAGTCTCTATGCCGTTAGAGGCATTTACTTTGGTGGTAGAGAAGGAAATAGTACCTTACAGTGGTTCCGAGCAATGGCTGGGAGTCCGGATCTTATTCCAATATCTGGTAAGTATGAAAGGTCCTTTTCAGTGATAAATTCGGAGGGCTTCTCAGCAACTGTCATGAAGTCGCTTTTATATTTGTCCTTTTTATAGTGAAGAAGCTTTCTCCTGTTTCAAGATAGTTGACCTGTCAAAGTCATTCCGACAGGTCAACTAATGGAGTGGGTCTGTTGAGAGAGTTTAAAGAGTATCATCAACTACACTGTCACACAATTTTTAATGTGGAATGGACGTTTGAGCACAATAGTTTGTGTGATCTCCGAAAGTTGAAAGAAGTTTTCATATTGTTTGGTTCTGATGGTTATAGGTGAGGTCGGGCGGATGTACGAAGCCAATGTCGATGATGTTGGGTACAGATTAGTTGCGGTCTACACCCCTTTCCGTGAGGACGGGCTGGAAGGTGTCCCTACTTCAGCCTCCACGGAGCCGATTCAAGTTGGTAAGTCAGACAAACTATTTTCTTTCTATCAAACTTGTGGGACTGATTAATCTACACCAAATAGTATATAGTGAAGAGAGATTTAAAAAACTCCAGGTTTTTGCTGAGAATAAAGTGGTGATGTATGCAATGCAGAGGCGGAAGTGGCCCGAGATGTTAGACTGAAGTTGGAGGTTGGCAAAGTGAAGTTTGAGGTACTTGCTTCCTACACTCTTGCTGAATTAGACATGCAATGTGCAATATCGGAGGTCTCTCCGTCTGAACTGTATTAGAGTATCCTCGTCTCATTTTGATGATTCTTGAAACTGAGTCGGCGTTGAGTCGTCCTTTCTTTGTGAATTTCCAGGCTTTGCGAGATCGGGACCGGTCGCCCATGAAGGTTTGCAATCTCTAACTTTACTCTTGGTTATCGATATGCTCTTTTATTCAAACACTCCCTCCTGATTTGCTCTTTGCGTGGACCATGATCTAGAAGTCGGAAGTGCCCACCGTACGATCAGCAGTCATCACTTGGCGGCTTTGGGAGAGCTGTTGAATTCTTTGCTCTAAGAAAGTGTTCTGACAACCTCACATCTATTTTTTAGGCACAGCAACAACAAGGATTAGGGAGTCTGGAAAGAAGAGTTTTGAATGTGAATATGAAGAGGCTGAAGGTGGTGAAGCCCTCAAGTAAAACGTCTTTTTCGTCAACTGAAATTCGTGGAACTTATGCTCCACCTTTCCATGTATATTTTCCGCACCTTAACCATCGGTGGATTCCTGATTAATGGTCATATTGTCAAGCGAAGCACGACACAATCCTCTTTGTATTAAGCTTATTTGAGGCTGGAAGATCATACAAGAAGATGCTTGGCTGTTCTGACCTGTGGCTTCGTACTTTTACTGTTTGCAGGTAGAAGTTTTCCGCAGTGACCAGCACAGACTTAAGATTGTCATTGACAGTGAGAACGAGGTTGATTTGATGGTTCAATCCCGGCACATCCGTGATGTGATCGTGCTGGTCGTGAGGGGTCTAGCCCAAAGGTTCAACAGCACACCTTTAAACTTGTTGCTGAAGATGTAAAGCACCGTGGGGAATCTATTGGTCTTGAAGTCCTTTTGGCGTAGGTAGGTTAGACTAGGTGATTTAGTTACTAAAATTATTCTCCTGTTTGGAGGTTTCGTCGAAAGAGAGCCTTGCTTTTGTCCAAAAGTTTGTTAAGAACCTCTTTAGACCATGTTGGGAGAGTCCTTTGGACACTTCCTCTCTGACACTACATATAGGTCAAGGAGACTTGGGATGGAAATACAATCAGCGATCATCACCCACATTCTCATCGGGGTTGTGGGTAGGATCGTCACTCAAACTAGGCAGGCGGGAGGTAGATAGCCTAAACTCGGTACTTTTCGCTCGAGTAGAAAGCTCTCCTTCTACGTCCATTTGGTTGATTCTTGACCTTTTTGGCAAAGATTTCCAATTTTTAGGCAGAAATCTTAGTGCACAATTACGAGTCAGGTAGGTCGTTCGGTTTGTAAATGGACTGATAAATATTTGTTGAGTAGTTGCCACGGCCCTCCTTGCCTGCAAACATCCACACCCTCAACGTACCAGACTAACTCCATCATTGAATGATGGCTGACTTAGAGGTAAAGCCTTTACTTATCATCATTTCATGGTGTCTGTTGCGGGACTCCCGTCTCATAGTGGAGGCTATATGATGTACATTTATTTATTCAACATGCTCTTGCGACAGCTTTGCATGGAGGTTTTTCCTTCTCTCACGGGTTGGCTGCACCTATCTGCGATCATGAAGCTGTGATTCCTGGATCCTGCATGTTGATAACGTTACTTGCATACAGCAGATATTCCTGTGTCACGCAGAGAGAAACTACCTACACCACTTCTTTAGGCTTGGTTCAGGTTTTGCCGGATTGATTTTAAAAGTTCAGTACTGCAGATACATCGGGTGATATTCTTCTCTGAACACCTATTGCGAACCGGGGTATAACGCATTACTGTGAAAATGACTCGTCCGTATTCGTACATAAGCCTAAATCGGTGAACCTTGTCTCTTTCAACATCTATTATATGGCGTGATTAATTACATTTCAAGGTAAAGTTTGCCGTGGCGAAACAAAATTCGGCTTCCCATTTGCATCTTGTGCAGATTGTTCACAACAGAAGCTTTCCACACTGGTAATGTCTCCAGAAACGACGCTTTAGCAACTTGGCTCTTAACTAAAGTGGCAAGAAGAATCAATCCTGGAATGGGTCGATCTTTGAGTGTACACACGTGACAATCTGAGGCATAGCCGAAACTGCCACTCCTCGAGGAAAAATAATACAGTATGTCAAACGTGACAACCCGCCTCATCATTCTACTCTTGCAGTTCAACAGTTTCGATCGTCTCACGTGAAACCTTCATCTACGGCCGCCCAACAGCTATTTCGAAACTGCCCGAACACTGAGCACAACTCCAAACAACGAGGGTTCTGGTCATCCTTGGGAAACTACGATCAGACATCGAAATCAACCTGTTGACTCATGCCACCACGGGATATGAGGATTAAAATCTAATCATCCTAACAATACTGGACTTCATCATGCGTACCTGATTTCCTGGACTGTTTTAGTTTCTACTTGGCCGAAATAGTGTAGTTGAGTAACTCACGGGCTCCTTTTCCGTATCCACGTGAGTTTCGACGAGTAAGACTTAGGATAGAATTCAGCTAGTGGGGTACTCGTGGTGATTTTGTTGCAGTATTGATTAAAAGCCAGATTGAAAAGAAAGAGAGAAGTCATGCAATCTTGTTTTCCAGGTTCGTTTCATACCAGGGTTATATAGTTACTCTCTTTCTGTCTTGTTTCCCTTCCAAGTTTATTTCTTTCAACTGCAAAATCTGGAATAGCTTCAGCAGCCAGGTACAGGTACAACACATACTGTCCGAGCTAGGACCGCACTCGCTGGATTCTCAATGACATGCTTCGTTCGTTCCGACTCCTGAGTTTTGCCTATATTGTTAGAAAGCATCAGATTTCCGACGTTGCCTCCCGAAACCTCCATGCTTCTCCATACCTTTTAGCATAGAATCTGAACTTCTTCCTGTGATTGCTTCAGTTGCTGATTCCTCTGCTCTCCACTCGGTACCAAACAGGTGCGTTCGAGGAATGGGGTGTAATCGCCAGTCTGTGCATTCTTTTCCCATGTTAGTTCCAGTTTTATTCTTGACATTGTTATCATCATCTCTCCATCGGCAACAGTTTTTGGCTGAAGCCTGGGGAAACGACGGGCACCACATTATCTGCAATATTGCGGAGGTTTGTAAACCACTACGAAATTTTGTTGATAGAAGGTCGTCCTTGCTTGCTGAAGCTATATTGCGTGACAGTTCCGGACGGGTAGTAAAGAAATGCAGTCAACCGTTGTAGAGCTGCAACAAACTCTGAGCACACGAGAGAGACTGAGACGGACATGCATATATCATTTCTCGGATCGTTGGTCACAACAAGGCTGTCGCAGAGGTTCGCTGCCATTGCCGATGAGGTCATCGATTGCATCCTTACCTTACGAACATCGATCTTGTTTGAAATCGAATGAAAATGTTTGAAAATATTTCGAGCTGACTTAGACACTCATTGATTCAGGAGCTTTTGAACGATATTGCCAAATCGGCAGTAGAAGAGTTGCTTCCCGATAGAGCTGATGGAAATCTGTCAAGTCTTTGCATGTGGGCGGATGATGTCAAGCACCAGAAAGGATACAAATGGAGTGCACCTTTACACTTCATTCCGACGCCAAACGGGGTTTGCAACTATAAATTCATAAGTAATGTCTACAGTGTCTCAGCATTTAGCCTTGACTCCGTCTTCCATTTGAACCATATAATTGATGAATATTCACGACTTCTGCTGTACTGCTGCTATTCAAATCGAGGAAAACGCAGAACTAATGAACACGCTGAGCTGATAATTCAATTTTCCATCGTGAACTGCAGGAGACTGTCGTGATGATGTGGCGAAGCCAGGATTCTGCGCTTCTGGAGCGATCACTAACTACACGGTGCAGATGATCACGGACTCTGACCAACGTAAAGTTTCAAGTCCAGCTTCCACGGTTTAAGAGATGATGTATTCCCAAATCTAAGAATGACCGGTTTCTTCATTTCTTTAACAACGGTCGACCTGATTCCAAACTAAACTGAAATTGACGAAACATTTACAATGTGAAGCAGCTTGTGATTTTCTATTGCAGATAACCTTACGGAGGCGTTGTTGTTCTTGTCTCATATTGTCGCGGACATTCACCAGGTGCGTACTCACCTCATACAGTTCACTATTCTAATTATAAAAGATGCAACAAGACTAAATGTTCAGATGGCTGGGTGGTCTATGAACAGCCTCTCCATGTAGGATTTGAAGGAGACAAGGGAGGAAGCTCGATACCTCTTTACTGGTACAAGTCCAAAAGCAACTTACATCATGTATGTATTTCTCCTACCAATGAGACCCACCAGCTTCCACGTTCACTTTATCTTTTCTGCGAGCAGAATCCGCTTGCCTTCAGGTCTTGTTTATTACGACTCGAAGTATACAACCGATAGATATTAACGCTCAAATTTTTATGCTGACTCAGGTTTGGGACTCGAGCATGATCAGCGAAGCAAAGGATGTGCTTTTTGGCGGAGATCTTTCAAGTTTAACCAAGGCTCTCATGAAGAATATCACTGTAATGAAGATCCTAACCTGTACATATAAACATCAGCGGAATGTAGCACTATTTTAGCGTGGCCGTTGTATGTTCACACCACTGCTCTTCCGTGATCCTATCAGTATCATGTACAATACTTTCAGGGTCATATATGTGCACAGACTTGAGCTTATGGTTCAAGTGGAAACAGTTTGATAGATTCCTGCTCATAAACTGCAGACCGTTTGGAAAGAAGAAGCAGAAATTTGGGGAACATGCGGAGGCGGGGAGATTTCTTGTCCAGACGAGTACGTCCTCACTCTTTTCTCTACCAGATGTGAACCAGTGACACTTTGAGTCAAGTAACTTTCCTAGACAGCCACCCCATCTAGTTTTGACATTTCAGAAGATCTAGAGAGAGAATTTCGTGAAAACAATTATCTCAAATGGGAAACAATCTTACATATTTGAATATTTTAGCTTCTCTTCTGGAAGTGGAATTATGGAAGTATGAAACACTTACACCTATATAATTTCCAGTATGAGCACAGCAAAGTCACACCTATCATCTCAAGATCCCACGTTAGAAAAATATCAGTAATGGTTTGCGGGAACAAGCACTCAAATCTCAGCAAGGATGAACCGTTGCAGGTATGCGAGTGAGAGCATAAAGCTGGCTTGCCGATGGGCTTATCCTGGTGCAAGTAAGGGAGCGGCGTTATCAGGTATGTCAATCAGGTCAGTGCTTCATCTACTGCTTCGTCCAGTGGATGAAGCACCTCCAGCGTTTGAAAGTTCTTAAGTGGATTAATTTCCATGGGAGGTTCTGTCATGTCTGCATATGCTGTGCTCTTTTAGCAACACCAAATGCAATTATTTTTGCAGATGACTACTTCCACTCACGAATCTTGGTGCTGCAAAAGCGTTTGGCACAAGCTGCAGTTCGCTTAGCTGGTATACTCAACCAGATGTACTCCGAGGACTTCATGTAGAATCGGGCTCCTACTCGTAGTTTCAACCTATACAATAAGTGTTACAGTACAAGTCGACAGCTATCTCATGATACTCGGTTAAGATCATCTTTAGTACAGACACATATTTCATAAATTTTGATGACAAAATCTGGAAATCAAGACGTGCGAAGCGACGCTCTGAATGAAAGGTCTTGTAGGTTGCTTCGAGAGAGAAATAAGAGTGGAGAGCGGAATTCCAGCCTTGACAAACAAGTTAGTCATCCCCAAATGAGGAATATTCTTCAGGTGATCAATGCTTGGTGGATCAACTTATTAAATAAATGATAAGTACATACAAAGTCAACACTGATCTAACTGCTGCTGTGTACGTGAGGTAAAAAGGAAGGCAGAGAAATCTAAGACGAAGCTAGTACTAATGTTAGATACGATCGATGAAGGAAAAGAAGAAAATATATGTGTGAAGAAATATTCCAGATGTGCAACCGACTTCAATGCACATTCCGATAACTAGTGTTGAGATACGGGGGAACAACAATCGTTACGACAAAAGATGGGATCGTGAGTTGTGTTTCTGCTTTCTATGGGGACAATTGCTGAGAATACCCTAACTTTGATGATCAGGACACTAATTTATCATATCTTTTACTGTATATTGTATCTGAGACATTTGTTGTCGCAATACAGTGGTTTCTTACGAAAACAAAATTCATTACGAGAGTCTTCAGTCTACAACCCTCCGTTTTGGAGAGTTGGATCTCTCTCGAATCTGATTATTCGAGATCTACAAGATCTCTAACTTTCCTCGTACTGACGCGGTTTGAGAGAAATTCCACCGTACACTGGGCACAGATGTTCAGGAAATGAGCACTTGCGAAACAAAGAGACGTGAAAAGGAAATAAGAAAATGCAAGTGGTGTCTAACGAAGGAGAGAAGACGCGATGCATAGCGAGTGGGATGAGAACAAAAATCATGAGTTAAATTTTATTATGCCTGTGGTCAACATGGGACATTATGAATATCAGCATTAGATCTAGAATCAGAACCAAGTCTACAGATCCAGAGTTGAAATGCACTTTGCCTGACGTGCTTTATTGGTTCTAGACTTGCATCACGTGTAGAGCTACTGGTGTTTCCGTCAGAGAACCCAGATGTAATTACATCTGTTGCTCCCGTTTATGTTTCCTTGCGGGGCTATTACTTGGAGTCATATGATCTCATCGAGTATCCTATCTTCCAGTTTCTCCAAGCGGTAAAGCTTATCATAGAATTTCTGCGGAGTCTTATCTTGGGGACTCTTCTTATTTGATGAAGTCTAGCGTTTGCTGAGATTAGTAGCACTGTTTCCTATCGTCTCTTCTATTCCACTACAGTACATATATTTGCCAGCCTCCAATGTAAAGCCCAGTCAAGAAGATTAAAACCTTCTAGTTGTGAAGCCGGGTCTTGCATTCTCCATTCCTTTCTCAAGCCTTGGTCCTAAGGCTCCTTGATTGTATGGCATCTCAGCAGCCATAGACCACGCTGAGGGAATTTCGGCTTTGAGATGTTGGGGACTCCTGGCAGCTGGAAAGCAACGAGCATGGGAAACTATAGATTGGTGAGGTTGGGGAAGCCTGGAATGTCGAATTTGGGCAACTGAGGGAATTCAGGTTTTGCAGGATTAGGAAGCCTGGGAGCTGGAAAGCAGGAACCTTGGGAACCATAGGTTGGTGAGGTTGGGGAAATCTGGAATTTTGAATTTAAGCAACTGAGGGAGTTGAGGGTTTGCAGGAGCAGTACAAGCCTAAGAGCTGGAAGGCAGAAAGCATGGAAACCATAAGTTGGTGCGGTTGGGGAAGCCTGGACTTTCGAATTTCAGCAACTGAGGGAGTTCAGGTTTTGCAGGAGCACGACAAGCCTGGAATCTCGAATTTGGGGAATTGAGGAGATTCAGGAGTTCCAGGAGTGGGGAATCCTGGGAGCTGGAAAGCAGGAAGCATGGGGAACCATAGATTGGTGAGGTTGGGGAAGCCTGGAATTTCGAATCTGGGGAACTGAGGGAATTCAGGTTTTCCAGGAGTGGGTAAGCCTGGGAGCTGGAAAGCAGGAAGCATGGGAAACCACAGGTTGGTGAGGTTGGGGAAGCCTGGATATTCGAATTTGGGGAACTGAGGTAATTCAGGTTTTCCAGGAGTGGGGAAACCTGGGAGCTGGAACGCAGGAAGCATGGGGAACCGTAGATTGGTGAGATTGGGGAAGGCTGGAATTTCGGATTTGGGGAACTGAGGGAATTCAGGTGTTGCAGTAGTGGGGAGACCTTGGAGCTGGAACGCAGGAAGCATGGGTAGCCATAGATTGGTGAGGTTGGGGAAGCCTGGAATTTCGAGTTTGTGGAACTGAGGGAGTTCAGGTTTTCCAGCAGTGGGGAAACCTGGGAGCTGGAACGCAGGAAGCATGGGGAACCATAGATTGGTGATATTGGGGAAGCCTGGAATTTCGAATTTGGGGAACTGACGGAATTCAGGTTTTCCAGGAGTGGGTAAGCCTGGGAGCTGGAAAGCAGGAAGCATGGGGAACCATAGATTGGTGAGGTTGGGGAAGCCTGGAATTTCGAATTTGGGGAACTGAGGGAATTCAGGTTTTCCAGGAGTGAGTAAGCCTGGGAGCTGGAAAGCAGGAAGCATGGGAAACCATAGGTTGGTGATATTGGGGAAGCCTGGAATTTCGAATTTGTGGAACTGAGGGAATTCAAGTTTTGCAGAAGTGGGGAAACCTGGGAGCTGGAAAGCAGGGAGCATGGGGAACCATAGGTTGGTTAGGTTGGGGAAGGCTGGAATTTCGAATTTGGGGAGCTGAGGGAATTCAGGTTTTCCAGGAGTGGGTAAGCCTCGGAGCTGGAAAGCAGGAAGCATGGGGAACCATAGGTCGGTGAGGTTGGGGAAGCCTGGAATTTCGAGTTTGTGGAACTGAGGGAATTCAGGTTTTCCAGGAGTGGGTAAGCCTGGGAGCTGGAAAGCAGGAAGCATGGGAAACCACAGGTTGGTGAGGTTGGGGAAGCCTGGAATTTCGAATTTGGGGAAATGAGGGAATTCAGGTTTTGCAGAAGTGGGGAAACCTGGGAGCTGGAAAGCAGGGAGCATGGGAAACCATAGGTTGGTTAGGTTGTGGAAGCCTGGGATTTTTAATTGAGGAAACTGAGGGAGTTCAGGTTTCGCAGAAGTGGGGAACCGTGGGAGCTGGAAAGAAGGAAGCATGGGGAACCATAGGTTGGTGAGGTTGTGGAAGCCTGGAATTTCGAATTTGGGGAACTGAGGGAATTCAGGATTTGCAGGAGTGGGGAAGGCTGGGAGCTGGAAAGCAGGAAGCATGGAAAACCATAGGTTGGTGAGGTTGGGGAAGCCTGGAATTTCGAGTTTGGGGAACTGAGGGAATTCAGGTTTTCCAGGAGTGGGGAAACCTGGGAGCTGGAACGCAGGAAGCATGGGGAACCATAGATTGGTGAGGTTAGGGAAACCTGGAATTTCGAGTTTCGGGAACTGAGGGAATGCAGGTGTTGCAGTGGTCGGGAAACCTGGGAGCTGGAAAGCAGGGAGCATAGTAAACCAGAAATTGGTGAGATTGGATAAAGTTGCTGGGAGTTGGAATTGAGGGAACTCCGGGTTCGTGAGATTGAGCAAGCCTGATGGAAGGTGGAAGTCAGGAAGCTGGGGAACCCCAAGGTTTGAGAAGTTGGCGAAGTTTGAGAAATTGAAAACTGGAAGGTCGGGAAACTTCAGATTGTTGGATAAGCCTGGAAGTGGGACAACAAAACAGTTTCCTGAGTTGGTACTGTTTCTGATACTGACGAAAATTGCTGGCACGGGCGAGCTGTTGCGCGGTGGATACTGCAACGAGAAAAGGAAGGAAAATCCGGGAAGGCTTAGAACATATGATGGAGTTATCTGAAATTCATTTGTGGAGCCTATAGTAAGTGCAGGGATGTAAACTGTAATGGGTGGGACTCCACCAGGCAAGTTACGATATGGCTTTAGCAAGTTGAAGAAAAAATCTGCATAGGAGAGAGTGTTCTTGTCTCTTGGTACCTTAGAATCAGGAATTGAAGGTTGAGATCTATAAGTGTCGATTCCTGGATAATTGGGTGCTTTGGATTCGCGTGGAGGTGGATCAGCAGATGTGGTGCGTTTGTCTGAGGGAGGTTGAGATGAGGTTGGACTGCCACGAGCTTCGCTAGGAGGAGCTCGAGGTGGATTCGAGTCTGTAGATTGAGCAGATGTAGATTCAGCAAGAGATGGGGCAACTTTGATAGAGAAGTTTGGAGAATGGAAATGAATTTGGCTCATGCTATCATAGTTCGAGGTAGCACCAGACTTGATAGACAGGCTTCGTGCATCCACTTCTGCCGGGACGCTGGAGCTGAGCAAAACATATTGCCAAATGGAAACCAGCAGTGTCAATCGCTTCAAAGTGTAAGGAATTTCCATGATTCCTGGCGTCAATAATTCCTCCCTGCAAAATCAAAGCCCGAGCAAAAAGGAAGCGCCGTGAGATGAAGAGACCAAACTTTTGTTGCGAGAATACTTTCATTATAATATCAATGTTAAATTCTGATATTCTGATATTCTGAAATTCTGATTCGCATGTGCACCCGTCCCGTCCTAATCGTATTTCTGCATGATATGTTGTACACTTGGAGACATATGATTGAGTCAGCTGAAAACGGAGGCACACATCTTTCGTATCAGATAATCTGATGACCACATTCTCTGGAATAACATACGAAGAAAATCTCTGCAACCAACATAGCGCCCGGAAGTGATTGAAAACTTTGAGCGTGCAATATCTGATGACTGAGAGATAACTCATTAACCAAATATACAGTACCGTTCTCTACGCGGTCGCCTTTTTCTCAATATACAGTACCGTGGTATGCTCTCCCCTTTCCCCACCTGGCCCAAGCTCCCAGTTTCAAGCAGTGCCAGTCCTCCAACTCAGGTTACTGACTTTTGAATGAGCCAATCGTCCTATCGTCTTGCTCTATGCCCGTCAAACTATTCGACTACGGGCACAAGAATACACGCCCGAATGCTGTCGTAACATCGAATGATCCATGAATATGAGAAAGGATGATCACTCTTTCTTATGAATCTAATTTGGTTTAGCAGGTGGTTGAAAGAGTAAGATTTAATTGCTCTTATACTCCATGGAGTACCGTCGGGGCGACAGGGACACTCTAATTTTATCTGATTGGTTAGGTGAGACTGCAACTGCAACGACACCACTATGACACCAGCAAACGCAGTCAAACTTCTCGGCCCGGTAGGTCCTGCGATCGCTATATATCAGCACTTTGATCATGGGAAAGGATTGAGAAATGTGACTTCATGTTGTCTGGCTCATTAATGAAGACTTTCTTATTCATGCCCACTAAATAAGGTACGCACTGATGCATTCAATGTTAGTCGTCCCAGAATTCTAGAGAAAATTTCCTCTATCTCGTTGACCTGGAAACGCCCCAGTTTATCTTATCCGAAGATACGGAGAGGAGAAACTGCAAGTCGGGGCACTGCAGTTGCCTTCTCCTAAAGGTGTAGAAGACATAACATCCATAATTATCTCAAACAGTCCGGAGATTTCTCACACCGGTGAACAGGCAGAGGAAGTAGGTCCGACCAGTCAATACTCTCCATAGCCACTCTGTCGTTCTATACAGTATTTATAATTCAGGTACACCAGAGTTCTAGTTTCCGCAATTGCTCATTATCGCAGCTAAGTATGTACAAGCTAACCATGGTCGTCCCTACCTTCGGCGCCAACCGTCTGCTCCCTCCCGAATGCATCGACTCCAAGAGTACCTGGTTGGTAAGTTCGTTTATTAATGATTCCTTCGTCTTTGACTTTGACCGGGACGTAACGATTGTTCAGGCTTTGACTCTGTTTTTCGTTCATTGAATGCACGAGTCCCAATACAAAATATAACTCAAACATTAGGGGTTTCATAAATAGGTTTGACTCATATTTATGGAAAAAATAATAATTTTTGTAACTATTTTTAGTGAAGGGGGTAAGGATATGAAATGCTAATAAATGAACGTCTTATAAATTATTATACTATATATCATATATAATTTACATTATTTATAACAATTCAAATGCTATATTATGGATGTTTAGGAATTCCATAATGAGATTATCTAAGAGAGTTCTCGTGTTTTTCCGGTGAGTGATTCATAGAGTGAAATTTATGAAAATTCTTTTTATTCCTTATTTTCTACAAACCACCTCATATGAAGTGCGCTAATAATAAGGAATTTGGCCGATCTCCATAAAGATACCTTTTCTACCTCCCCATCACACACCGTACCTATTTAGTCAACGCTGCGTAACTATCTATATGAAAAATTATGAAACTTTGTATAACTATTTCTTAAACCCCCATTGTGCACTTTTGCATTGCTTAGCCTCCTCGGGATGGTTTTTCAGTACTTCCTAATGAATCAAATTTTACAACCTTGCTAGTTATTGATGTATATGGTATAGTTCAGATCACCCATATGGTGTGACTACTCAGGTTTCTCTAATTCAATATTTAGTCCCGTGACCGTGACTAGAGACAAGACTCTTGACTGAAGAATTATTGTGCACAAAGAAATATTTTCAGTAATATTTTGTCTCAATTAAAAAAAATAACATAAATGAGAAAAATAAAATGAGATAATGCACGAAGCATATGATCTGCTTATTTTCACCTTGGTGGTCATTGATAGTCTCTACCAAATTAATTGCTCTACAAATCCTCTCACATGTTTTTAATTTTTCAGAAAATAAACCCATATCTTTATTGAAAATCACGCACCACCAATATAAAATAATTAGCACCTCCATATGAATTGGTTTTCATGGGTCCAAATAAATCAACATGGAGAATCCAAAATTTCCTTGGATCTTCTAGCACCACTTGTAGGATATTTTATCCTTGCTTGCTTTCCTTGAGGCCCCTTCATAAACCCTCTTGGTGATAATGGTTATTGGTAAAAGCAATGGCCATATTTTAGTTGGAAAGACTTATTTTCTAGACTTTCCAAAATAAAATGGCCAGATCTCTCCTACCGTAATTTTGTAGCACTTCTCACTCCAACAAGGCAATGAGTCCTCACTTCAGATGCACACAAACTTGTAAAGCTTTCCTACATTATCTCTATTAGCCACTATCTGGAGATTGTTACTTTCCCTTTTACCCAATGTGATTTCTAAAAAACATAACTCTCATTCCTATACTTGGCTCAATAATTTTCCTCTTTTAGAAAGTTGTGCATAATTCCAAGAACATACCATACACTTTATATCTCTTGATGTAAACATCAAGCAAAAGCACTTGTCCATTACCTTCTTCATTTATTTTTGAGATTACTCCATCATCCATAGCCACAAGAGGACCAACCGTATTTGCAAAGGTATGAAAATTCATGTGTTTGGAGTGTTCTTAATCTATCCACTATGCACAATGGGAGTCAGTGAGAATCAGCGATGAATTTAGGAGAGTCTATGTACTTTGCTTGTACTTGATTTTTCTTGGTTCCTCTATTTCTTGATTCATTCCTTTTATTTGCATTCCACTATAAAATGGCCATATTTGCCATAATAGTGATAGTTACTTTTCTTTGTGGATTTGAAGCAAGTACTCCACTCATTCCTTGGCCAAATTTGGATTTAGTGTTGGAACCCGGTGAACTCTCCACAAATTTTTGTTTGTTTGAAAAATCCATTCTTTGTGGTGAAGAAAGTCTTATTGGCTACTCCTTCTACATTGCTCATGGGATTTCTCATGAGTTCTTCTTGAACCTATAATTTGCACTGCATCTTAGATTTCACTTCTCATTGAGAGTGTAGTACAAAGTTTTAAAAATGAAGAAGACATCATAAATAGCAATAGATAATCATCCTCTACCTACACTTATGTATATGATAATTGCTGCTTCACATCTTTAATGGTGGTTAGGTGCTTATTCAGATACTCCTTTCCCTCCATCTTCAAAGCCATGTTTTACTACTTTAAAAG
Source organism: Lunularia cruciata (assembly GCA_948567375.1). Lineage (NCBI taxonomy): Eukaryota > Viridiplantae > Streptophyta > Marchantiopsida > Lunulariales > Lunulariaceae > Lunularia > Lunularia cruciata. The sequence goes on along the minus strand of OX419757.1, from coordinate 62,851,683 downwards.
CATTTGCTGCTTGTTGGTACATTGTCATACTTATCATGAGTTACATCTCAAGCTTCTTAGTTGTCTTAATATTTTTGATATGCTAAATCTCAGAGTCCTTGATCATATTTCCAGCAGTTAAAGGCCAAGACTTTTCCAACTCTCTTGTCAAAGTCCTCCAAATTGATAGCAAGTCTCTTCTCATCTCCCCTTTGGGAACAATATGCCAAAGATCATATCATCTCAATAAGGTTCCTTACTTTGAATTTCAACTTATCATGATTCTTGTTATCAAGAAAAGGCAATTACATAGAACACATGACACATGACAGATGGGAAGCCATAGCCATATAGAATGCCAAAGATCATATCATCTCAATATGGTTCCTTACTTTGAATTTCAACTTATCATGATTCTTGTTATCAAGAAAAGGCAACCACATAGAACACATGACACATGGGAAGCCTTAGCCATCAAGCCATACAAGAGAGAGACAAAAGAGGTAAAATGGGGCTAGGCCCTAATAGTATTGATATGAGAGATATCCCCTACCGCACCTAAGATATCCAAGCTAAGCAAGTCATAAGGTCTACAAACCACTGGATCATCCAAAGAAGAATCACCTAGTGTGATTGCTTTTCTATGGATTGCAATATGAATATTCTTGTTATCTAGCTTGTTTATTCACTAAGGTATTTGTCTGTCACTTTTTGCACTTACAAATGAAACCCCACAAAAGAGTTAATATCTTATTCTCACAGACCTAGGAGTACCTTATAATGGTCTAATACCATCTTGTAAATTAAAATAAACTTGTCCTCTCTCTACTGCATAAAACTCAAACATTGTGCATTCTAGCATTGGTTTGCCTCAACCAATAAGATAGTACCTAGTTCTGTAAGAAGGTTAATTTGTAGCCTAAGGCTTGCTTGTAAGATATTTTGGTTGGATTCACTTCCATACATATTTACCTTCGCTTTTGCACCTCCTTGTTATCCAAGTAATGTGTGTGTTTTCTCTTTTTTAGGGCTATGATGATAAAATTTCTTCTAGTTTTTCTCAAAAAGTTAAACAGTAATAAGAATTAATTACTTGGATAACTGTCCATTCTCAATAACTCCTTACAACAAAGATCACTTATACTTCCTTAATGTCATGGTGAGTAATATGCGGTTTGTAGTTTCTAAGGTTTTTTATGATAATTTTTTTTCTAGTTTTTCTCAAAAAGATCAGTAAGAACTAAATACAGTTGTACCACTCTAAGTCAAAGAGATCAGTGCACAAAGTTTATATTGAGTTATAGAGGTTATCAAGTTAGGGAGGTAAGGTATAATTTCATGTCATTATATGATGATTAGGTCCTACATGATGATGATTGGTGTACTACAATTACAGCTCGGGCAAATTTTTTTATTTCACCTATTATTACTATATGTTCTGAAGCACCCACCCACAAACTATTGCTGGCACACAGGCCACGGATCAATAATTTTTCAAAAGCGTAAACACATGCCATGTATTGGTAATCATTCAAATTAGTGATTAGGTAGGTCAATAGATAGATAGATAGATAGATTTCCTCATTCAGAAATGCTATAGTGGTTGAGAGTCTTGATCTTCTTTGTCTGTCTATCTATCAGAAAATAGTTTTCCCAGAAACTTAGTTAATGTCTTTACACCATGTCTTCATCTTGTCAGTCACTCATGACCATGACTACTGCACAAAAGCAAGAACTCTATCATTATGCTCAATCAAACCACTCAATCAGCCAAAAGTCATTGAGTGTTTAGTCCCTAAAAAAGTTCAAGCTTCCAAAAGCACCATTATATTGGACTATTAGCATCATCCTTAGTAAGAGACAAGCGCTTGAGACTGCTGACTTTGGCCAATCCAGTAGCAAAAGAAAGCACAAGGTTGCCAATCCACTACTTGAAAAAGCTCCAATACTTTGGATACTTCAGTGTGAGGCATGCCACAATGACATCTCAACTGAGTTGCTCAAGGAAAAAGCTAAAATTTTTGCAAAGTCTTTGGGATCAGGGAAAAATGCCTCCACTTTTTCAAATGGCTGGCAAGAAAAGTTTCAACAACGTCATAATCTGAAGAAGCATGGATCACATGGTGAAAGTGGCAATGCTAACAATGCTGCAATTGTTGAATAGCTCCCTATCCTAAAGCAAAGATGGCAACCTATGCGTTGAAGGACGTCTACAACATGGATGGACTGATCTTTTCTTCCGGATTGCACCAAATTGTACAATTTACGAATGCCAAATTGAAGGGTCCAAAAAAGACAAGTCATGATTTACACTTGCACTTACTGCAAATCCAGACAAGTTAGAACCATTTATCATTGGCCATGCCAAAAAACCACTCTGCTTTGAGAGAAAGATTGGTCAATAGTTGGGGTTCTACTACGGACACGATACAAAAGCCTGGATGACTGTTATATTATTTCAAGTATGGCTTGCAGATCTGGATAGCAACATGCAAACAGCTAGCTGCCACATCTTGCTACTTCTAGAAAACACACCAACCCATGCTATTGGTGAGCTTGTCCTCACCAATTTGGAAGTCTGCATGCTTCCACCAAATACAATGTAAAACATACAACCCATGGATGTTGGGATAATTGCAGCATTCAAAAAGTATATTGCCATTTCCAGCTTCAACATGCCATTGATAGCGATGAGATTGGTGAATCTGACATTTACAAAGTTCAACAGTTAATGGCAATGTAGTGGTTAAACGTTTTATGGAATGAAATTTCTTGAACACCATCAAAAATTACTTTTACCATACAAAGCTATTTGAAACTCAAGAGGAAGGCAGTTTATTGGGTTCATTGAAAATATCAATGACCGTATCCTTGATGAGCAGCGGACTGCTTCAATGAGTGATGTGGATGCAAGACACCCACAGTACCCATTGAGGCTCTCCTCAACTTGGTTGAAGCGGCCAATATGTTGCATGAAGAGCTTTCTGTTTAGCCGGCGTGGCAATGAAAGTGGAGGAGGTAGATGTCACAAATGAAGCTGTGTCTGATGAGGACAGTCCCAAGGTCAGTTGGTCTGTCAAAGAAAAAATTACCATTCTCAATAAAGAAATCACCTTGCTAGATCCAACCAATAATTGTCAGTATACTATTTATCACTTCTTAAGAAACATGCAACAAGATATTAGAGCATCAAAAACTGCTTACTTAATTAGTATTTGATTTTATAAATCATAACTTTCTTTCTTTGTAACTTCATATTTTCCTTCTAGTGCAATGAGTAACAAAACACTGAAAGTATTAACTTGATAGTTCTAGAACACAAAGGTGGATTGAAATTGTATCAATTTCCAGAGGATATCAAATTACGGAGGATCGACTCTACTTTGAAAATTGTGCACATTCGATCCATGTACTTTTCACCGTGGCGCTTGTACTTCCTTGCTAACTTCGCGAGTAGCATGTGGGTTTGTCTTTTCTAAGGGTTTTCAATGATAGATCTTCTTTCCTTTAGTTTTGCTCAAAGAGTTTTAGCGGAAATAAGAACTAACCTCTCGTACCGGTACTATCTGGCTTAGCTTCGTTTTACCTCATATGTTTTATCCTTGCATGGACTTGGAGGGTCTTCCTATCCTTCTTGTTATTCTCTGCGGTCTGTATATCCCCAATACGCATTTTGGTGGATATCTATAACAAGAATCAAGGTCATTTATGAAGGTCATTTATGAATGCCGTATCATTTTAAGGTTTAAGAAAAGATTGTTACAGGCAAAAATTTGGAGCAAATTTTCTACACATTTATTTTGGATTATTTTTTAACTCCATAAATTTACAACTCATATTTTCACTTCCCTTAAAAACTCTATCTGACTATGAACATTTCCTAATAAAACTCAGGTACCCTGAAACGCTACCTGTAAAAGGTTTTCCCGGCGATTTACGGGTACCCGGAGATCGATTATTGAAAACCCCTACTCGATTAGCTGTTGGCGTCATTACTTATCCAGTTACGGCGCAAATATGTTTTTCACAAGACCATATCCCATTCCAGCAAATGTTTACTCCAGCAGGGTGTCATGGAGGAACTGCGTTCTCTAAACAAAATAAGAAAATACCTTACTCAATAAACCATTGTAAATCATTACTCGTAAACGGATCATGTACCTAAGGTCTGTCTAGGTTAAATTGAACGACGATTGTTCCTCCTTATGTAAAGACAATATCATTTCACATAAATGACAATCATTTCACGCAGGGTTTTTCCTACATTACATCATGGTGCACTCAAAGATGCAATCCTTTAAACTCAAAATAGTAGTCACCTATAACCTTTAAGGATCACTCACATGTAGATAATTAATTACTCTACTTTCAATACTCAATCCTTTGACACAGAGAAATTCTTGACTGAAAAATTATTATGTAAGAAATAATATTTTTCATAACATCCCTACAGTTGCCTGATCAGTTGTGCTTTGACTTCATTTCGACCTTTTGTTTGAAGCCTGGTGAGTTTTCATTGCCTTTTCTAGTCGTCTCTTTTGATGTCCTCTGTCTCTTCTTGTCTCAGGTATGTCACCACTGGTGCTTTGACTACCTTTCATCTTCTTTCGGAAACCCCAGGGACCTTTTAAAATTTGTTGTAGTATATTTTGATGCCTCTTTCTCTTCTCACGTTACTTATTATAATCGTGAAAGCGACACGCGTAGAATAAGAAAATGGAAGGGAAGACTCATCAAGCCGTACAGGAATAAACCGAAGAGTTTAAAGGCATATAATTTGGGAGGGAGGGAGATATATAAATATAAATATAAATATAAATATAAATATAAATATATATATAAATATAAATATAAATAAATATAAATAAATATATATATATATACATACGCGCTTCTTTGTCTTATGTTCCCAAGATTGCTTGGCATATTCAAGTTAATAACATAAAAAATAGAACTTAGATATTAATGGAAAAGTTGACTTCGACCAAGTTTCCTTACTTCTGGTGTAGCTATGTGAAGACCTATCTATCTCTGCTTACAGTTTGATGAATACCCTACATCTTGTTTATGAAACTTATGGAAACTCGCAAATGTGAATATTCGGAAATACTGGTACTGGTAACACCGATTGTAATTATTGAAACACAAACACTCTTTATCAGCATAACTATGTAAGAGCAGATATAGAAACAATATTTCAAAGGAGTTCAGTTCTTCTCATGAGAAAATTCTTGAAACAAAGTAAGAGCATGAAAGACAAGACTTGAATGGACTCAAGTCTATTAGTGTCTTCACCTGCTCAACGTGGGCAAAGTCTTTTCTTCTCTGTGAGCATCAGAGCCTTGAGTTACAACTTTTAATGAAATTTATTTTATTAAAATAAGGGGTTTCAGAAATAGTTTTGACAGAGGTCTACGAGATAAATAACAAATTTTGTTTGACATTTAATTTACCATGAATTTTAGTTTTCTTGCAATTACGATTTTGTCAAATGAGGTTGAGCAATGTTAGAATATATAATGTTTTCAATTTTATTCTAACATTGCTCAACCTCATTTGACAGAATAACAATTTAATTCAATATATAAAATTAAATTAGATATTAGATGGCCTTACAATAGAGAGAAATTTCACAATATGATCTTATTAGAGCAGTATTCATTATATGACCCTATTTATGCTTATTTCACAATTTGATTCTATTTTATAAAAATTCTACCTGCAAGAGTCTACCCGTGAAAGTAACCGTGAATTAGAGTCACCCATGAAATTGCATTTGTGAAAAGACATCTATACCTAACATAGGGCACCAGTCCCATTTTGAAATATTTACCTTTCAAATGTGTGCCTTTACACGTCTAGCATTTTTCAAATGCAAAGTCTTGTTTCCTTCTCTAACCCACTTCATTGCAAAAGGGAGTGGATAAATAGTTTATAGCTAAAGTAAATATGCATAGCTAGGTGTAGTTGCTGCAAAGACAATAAGCAGTGAAACTATGCCCTATGGTTGTTTCATTTTGTTCACTATGTCTTTCTTTGGCTGTTGGATAATTGAATGGGTCTTGCTCTTATCAAAATTGTCCTTTTTGCTTTGCCCAAAGAGCACATGAACCCCCTAGAATGTACTTCTGGCAACACCCAAATCTAGCTCCCAACTTCTATTCCACCTATCCAATTGGGATTCAAAAATTGAAATGTGTGATGTCCTTTGAAATTTTCTTCCTACTTTGAGCTTTACTCATGCACACATAAATGCCAAATCCTCCATATTCACTATGAGAAGTTTTATTTACTTTCTCTCAAAGCTACTAAAACTACAAAACTGGGAAGATGAAATTTGATCTGGAGTTTGGCATATCTAGCTTTCCAAATGAAGCCGTATGACCAAAATTGAACAGAATAGGAGATGACATGGTGAGATGTAGGGCTCTATCCTTCTTGTCACTTGTGAGTAATTACTATTGCAGCAAGATAATTGTGCTAGAATCTGGCTATGTCACCTCAACTCAGACTTTGTTATTTGTTATTTGTTTTGAATTTTGTTGCTTTTGCCTTTCCATCTATGAGTATATAACCTACTAAAGAATCCAAAGAAGCCTCACCTAGTTTGATTGCTCTCCTATGGATTGCACCAGCCAATGCTCTATGTAGACCATGAACACATGCTGTCCAAAGTATGCTACAAAGTATGAGAGTGAGAGTGGTACCCCTTGATATCTAATATGATAAAATCTTGTGCACTCCTTAACAAATGTGTCAAACACCATGTCCATTGCTCCATATAACTCCAAGGCTAGAGGAACAAAGTGGTGACCTTGCTACATACCCATGTACTTGGAGACCTTGCATGCTATTGCTCCACTTGCCACCCATCCAAGAGGATGAGAAATCACTCCTTCCAAAACTACATCACGTACAAGGTCTATAACCACAATATCAGCTATTGTTACTAGATCATCTCAGACCAAGTATAAGTCTATTTTGACATGTGTTGTTTGTAAAGAATAACACTCTCTCCAAGCAAGGTATTCACTCTCTTGTGCCATATAAAACATTATATCCCTAATGGTATAACAGGTAGCTATCCTCTATCCTCCAAAATCATACCATGTCATATGGAATACTACTACATCTAGTGTAGAAGCACATTCACAAGTGAGTAACAAAGATGCAAATGGGTGGAAAAAACCTAAAGGGAACCTCATTGTTGTAGAGAAGGTGACTGGTGCAAGTTAAAATGCTCCAATGCATGGTCAAGCTAGGATCCAAGAGCCTTCACCTTTGCTAAAGCAAAAGCAAAGACATGCTCTAGTCGCACAAGGAATGGACGAGTCAACTAAGAAAGAATGTAGCATATGCTAACATTGTTGCTCCATCAAGGAAGACTACAACCTTTGGTCCAATCTGATGGTAGTGAAGCAAAGGATGGAAGGTCCTCCTATGCCCATGGAGATAGAACATCTCTTTTTTGCCATAATAACATATGGAGAGTAAAGGATCCCTCCTCCACCTTGGTTACATATGTCTCCAAAATTGACCTATCAACAACCACAAAATGAGAGGGAAGTAGGGATGCCAAGAGAGCCCAAGTACCCAAAAATGCTATAGGTGCTATCTCCTCTATAGATAATAGGCCTAACATGAGATCAATAGAGATGTCTATCTACAGGCCAAATCTCCCATTACACACTCAAATGTCCTTGGTCCAATGATATCACCAAAGACTCCCATAATCCTCCTATCCAAAGCTCTTAGATGTGACAAGAAATTCAAGGAAGGAGGAACCATGCAGAGAAGGCAAGTTGGTTGATGCACAATACTAGAGGAGAGTATACCAAATGCCACCTATAAATCTCCTAGTAGAGGAAGGCCATCCACATGAAGCATACACTCTACAAGGGCATCATCCAAGAAGTATATGACAAATCCTTTGATCCTATTAGCACTCCAAGAATATGTAGTCCATCTATAAATATGACACACCCCTTTGGAAGTTCAAGGTGAAGAGGGGTACATAAAGAGGACCATGATCTGCACTTTGACACCTTGACTCTCCAACCTACAAATGTAGCTTGGTAGTCAAGTGATCAAGGATTGCCTAATCTGATCTATGGAGCCCATAATGTATGTATCATCTACCAAGGAGGGAAATACACAACCTAGCATGGCCTATCTCTCACTCAAGATGAACCTCTGATGGCTATTATAATAGCACACCATGGACTAAGAAGGCAAGGAACCCCAACTCCATCATACTCTTCTAAGGCTAACACTCCAAGACTCAAGACATTGCTCACTAGAGAACTCAATGAGAGAGATAATTGCAAATGAAAGGATGATGAGTACCTCCTCACCCCTAGTTTATATACTTGTAAAATAATTATGTACCAAAGTTACTAATTACTAGGGTAACTTAAGTTAGTAGGCTAAAAGTCAAGTAAAGTCAAAAAGTATAAAGAAATATCTATTTATATGGGCATATTCCACTAAGCATGTGATCTTATCTTGACCCAACCACTAAGTCAAAGATTCTTTCACATGGGCTATCCTTGGACTATAGAAGAATCCAAAACAAAAAGGCTTACGGGCCCAAGAGTTTTCAACTCTTTCCTCAAAGCCAAACACCTAAGAATAATACCAAGTCAACACACTAGAATTCAAAATAGTGGTGTTCATCTTTTCCACTTCCTCTAAAGTAAGGTCTCCACTATCTTAGTTGTGACTAACTTTAGCTAATCATGACTAATGTAGAACCATCCTTTATCTCTATATAAATAATATCTCTCAAGTATTTGTAATACTAAGCTTAATATCATAATATCACACATATGCACATATGGGTGTTACAATACCCCAAATACAAAATCTGACCGTCAGAAAATAGTCTACGAGGAACAACTAAAATACCTCTAACCACTATCATTGTAACTCCAATGTACAAGCACTCTAGATGCGATGCTACAAATGGCATGACATGGTAAAGATGAGGAGAACACCCAATATCCCATTGTAGGTAAAGAAGACCCTTCCTCCAACTCTGAGATTGGAGATAATGCAGATCTAGATTGCATTGCCCTCAATATAATAATGGGTGGTGACTCCACCTCAAGAACTTGTGCTTGAGAATGTCCAAACTAATAAATCATGATCACATTAGGGGAGGTTCTCAAGTGAAGAAAAGGGTAAGGATCCAAGAAAACAACTATCCTTAGACTTGGACAAAGTAATTTTGGCTTTAGCCATTGCTGCTAAGATCATGAGAGCTACTAAATTCTCAATTAGTGGGAGATTGGAAAAGGAGAAGGAAGCACTAAGTTCTCTAATGAAACTAGAAGTAGAAGACACCCCGGTGGTCACAATGCATGTTTATGATCACCCACAAGAAAGGAAAGCGGCACCGACACCACAATAGGAGGACGTTAGAATCAGTCCAACTCCACCAACCTACAAGGATCCAAAGTTAAATTACCTTGTGAATTATTGTAATACCAAGGGTTAGCCATATGATCTAGATGTGAAATTCGGTTTGGTAACATCTAGAATTATGCTTTACATGATGGTCAAAATAGATCATATAGAAGTATCACCAAAAGAGTACTTCTACTAATAGGGCAGAAACCAAAATAGACTTGAGAACCTTAGAACCAATAGCTAGACATATGATTTAAAGGTGAGAATTGGTTTGGTAACATCTGGAAGAATGTTACACATGATGGACTAAACAGATCAGAAAGAGGTATCACCAAAAGAGGACTTCTACTAATAGAGTAGGAACCGAAATATGCCTGAAATCTTTGAAGGCAATTTCGGAGGCCTAAACGGATGAATTAGGCCTCAAAAATGTGTAGATTCCCCCCCAACATAGGAAGGGCTGGCCTTCCCTCCCCCTGATTTGTCTCATCGAGAGCTTTCCAACGGTACCTTACTCATGTGATTCTGAGATTCCTACAGGAAGATTCCCTAAAAGATTCCCTCCGGTCAAAGCTCGTTTGACCAACCAGATAGGACCTAGACCAGACAAGTCACCCATCCAAGTAAGTAATCCAAGGGTGGAGCTTGCTGACATGTCACCTATCTGTGTCCCTAATCCTATGGTGGAGCTTCCTTGGAGGAGATCCTCTTTGTCTATATGATAAAGAGAAAGTGCTCACTTGGGGCAGCGAATGTTTGAGTGTGCAATTTGTGTTTTCTCTCTTCTCTTGTCCTCGGAGTATTAAAATTACCTACCCTTGTTGACTTGGGTTATTCACATTTGGGGTTGGTGCTAAAGGCGATAGAGGACCTATTGCTTGCTTATTGAGAGATTGACTTGGCAATGACAAACTACAAACACATGATAGAGTTTCTACATTATCAAATCCAAAAGGCTGTTAGGGAGAAAATAGGAGCAAAGAAGGAGTTAATTGAGGCCCAAGCTAGCATTGCACGGTTGGAAGCTCAATTTACTACAGTTCAAGGGCATTGCCAATACCAAGAGTAATGGTTGAACTAGGTAGGATCTTAAGAGCTTGTGCCATCAGAAGTGGAGCCCATGGTTTTGAAAGGAGGAAGAAGCCACCATGACCAAACCTTGATGACCAAGATCAAAGAAAAGGAAATAGTCTTGAGTGCCAAACTGTCACAAGTTTGGGAATTGGAGGCTACTTTCACAAGTAAGGATGCGGAGCTACAAAGAACTCAAGGAGAATACAACACCTTGTCCACAAACTATAAGGTGTGGAAGAAGGATAATGATGTAGTGATGGATCATTATATGGTGGAGTTGTGCTAGGTCAAGGCCGAGCTCATTATGATGAAGGTGAGTTCTGCCCAAAGGGAAATGACATTTGTGGATAACAAGGCAGTGCAAGAGGCAAAGTTGAAAAAGAAGGATGACAAAATGGCCATGATGAAGAAGGAAATCAGGATCATGACAACGGATCTCCTAATTCAAATCTAATTTACTCTAATTTAAATTAAGGGATGTCCAAGAGTCATATGGAGGAGATAAAGAAAAAGCACAAGGAGCAATTGAGGGCTAGAGATGAGGAGGTAGCATCTCTCAAGCAAGAACTAAAGGTCCTTTGTCCCTAGGGTGCCAAGGACAAGCAAGCCCTCAACATAGATGTTGAAAAGGCCCAAATGTGCTTTGGGTACCTGACCATGATTTTTAGTAACCACAAGGATCTTAAGCAAATCCTCTATGTGCAAGTCAAGCAAGAGGTGGATATGGAGTTGCAATCCATTTGGGATGTGTTAGATGACGAGCAAACAATGTGTGATCTCAATAGTGGAGGATATTGCAAATCTGTTGAAGATTCAAGTAGAAGTGGCAGCTTTGACTCAAGTTCATTATGAAAAACTATGATGGTTGAAGTTGGAGATACATGCTTTGGAGACAAAGAAGTAATCAACCAAACAATTGGCTAAATTGGATGAGAAGCTATGGAAGCATATCAAAAAAAAATTTGAGAGCATCTTGACCAAGGGCAGCCAAGAAGTGGAGGAGTATGGCAAAAATGTTGATGAACTGATTCAAAGGTGCAAGGGAGAAGATGGATAAGGGAGGCCAAGTAGGTCAGAAAAATAGTTTCTGGCCATGTAATTACAAGTGTACAATAAGTTACACCCTTGGGATGCAATCATCATATCATGACCATCGGAGTCAGATCTCATCATGGTGGGAGACCATCAAAGTCAAGCATGGTTGCAGGTCATCGGGGATAGGATATTGGCAGGGTGGCACCACTCTAGTGCAATGATGTGTGCATAACCTAATAGATGATGGTGATCAGTACAGTAGGACAATTTTTCCAATGCCATGTCATCAAGACCATTCTCCCAATTTCTAGTTGGAGTCTTGCAATTGGTAGAGTGTACAATAAATGCCCTTTTTAGGTGGCACCATCATGATATTAATTTGGTATGATAGATAGATACATTAGGGGTTAGTCTTAATGAGAGTCAACTTGGGGGATTGTAACGTTACATAGTTGTGAATGTACCTCCATCTTTTGTAGTAGAAAGTATAAGGAGAATCTACCCCAACACAATACAAGTTCAGGCCTATACAAAATTCTAGCTTCATCAATTTTTTGTCCACATTTTTGTTTGATCAATTTGCAATTGTCTTCTTGTGCATGAATTGGATTCTATATTGGGGAAGATGTAATGAGCACATCCATGATCCTAATGCATCAATGTCAATATTTATGTATGTTTCATGATCATTAGATGGAGTAGTGGTGAGGAACTTGGAGTAAGAATGCAAGTGCTGAGGTGTAGGAAGGCAATCAGGTTGGACTGGGGTATTGGATCCTTGAAAGATTATGAAAGACTGGGGTGATGCATTGACCAGCCACAAGGGTTGTGAGCATTGTGAAGTACCACATGTAACAAAAGTACAAACATCACAAACCTTTAATATAGCAATGAGGAACACTTTCAAGGAAGGGTATAACATTCTCATTTGTGTTGTGCTATACAAGATATAGGCAACTACAAGGGTATAGACCTTTGAGACCAATGGCCTTCAATACAGACTAAACCATCACTTTCAAGAGCCAAGTTGACAAGATATGTTTTATGAATGTGATTCAATTTTTTGAGTTTCTTTTCTGCATTGTGCCATTGTGGGGTGCATTACCCTCTTTGGAGAATTGTCATTCCCAAGAGGATAAAGACATAACAATAAACAAATTGTGAAAAAGTGACACTTTTCCTTCAATCCTAGCCATTTCCAAAGTGTATCTTTGTGGAATGACATGTTCTTACCAATTATACTATTAGTATGTTGACATTGGGTTGTCACAAGCACCTCAGCTGTTCCTAGAGCAAAATAAGGAATTGTGCCTCAAGCCAATGTTGACAATGTCTGACTAACAAAAGAGAGATTGCATGTTGAAGTACCCCATTGGATGATAATGGCTTGTGAAACTCCTTTGTTCTTATTTGGTGAATAGGCTTAGCCCCATGTAGAAGTGGAGGGTAAAGAGGGCTAGGTAAGTTGATCTACCATCTTCTTTGAACTCTTTAATTATGCTCTTTGTATGCAAGTAGAACATATGTGCCCAATTCACTACCTCTCCTTGGTACATATACTCAAAGAAGAAGGCTTGGTTGTTGATGTACATTGTTGGCCAAAAAAATTCATAACTATGTCTAAAACTACACTTTGGGCCAAATCCATATAACTGCCTACCCTCTAGCCATTGTTTGTAGTTCTCTCCTCTTAGAACCAGTCTACAATTCTTGTGTCAACTTTCTTGCCTACATTCTTCAACTTTGTGGCAAGTGTAATGCCCCTTGTTTGACCTACATCCAAATCAAAGTTTCTCCAAATCTTTCATCCATGCAAATTCCCTTGAAGATCTCCTAAAGCTCTCTCTACCCTTCCTCTCATTTCCTAGATGACATTGTTAAGTTCCCATCTCCAAAGCAAGAAGGAGAGATTCTTGCTCTAGACCAGCTTACTCTTGCAATAGATTGTACATGTTTTCAGTATTGGTGCATAAAGAATCACTTCAGGGATCTTTCTTCTAGATTTGGGAGTAAATACCATGTTGCCTATTGAGCACAAAGGATGGGTTCAAACAACTACAAATTCTACAAAGGACTGTAAAGAACTACAAAGATTTAGGATTATTGGTCACTCTTTGGGTTTGAGAATGAGAATTCTTTGAAGAAAGTGAAATTTCTCAATATGTACTTGATTTTATAGCCAAGGTTTTTAGTCATTAGATTAGTAGTCAATCTCAACACAGGCAAACTGTTTAGTGGACATTAACAATCTTCGGCGGCAGTTCTTATAGATGATAATGCATTCAAGTTGGTGTACAATCTTTGGGTCCAATGGACTTTTGTACTTGAGTTCCTTTGCCTTTGACCATCCTTCAAACCTGAATCCTTTGGGAACATCCCTTTGGAGTGTGTTCATTTTCATATTTGTGCCCTTTGTACCCTTACATGTATACACAAAACTCCAAAGAAAACTCAACTAAGTTTCATTTCTTGAACAAACAATTATTCTACCATATCCTTATGAAAAAGAGAGAAAACACTACAAATTTTGCAAAAAGGTGGGTACCAAAAGTGTTTTTGATGCCTGGTTTACAAAAACTTGGGATCCCTTGGATTTTAATATAATGTCTACACCTTAATCTAATCTCTAGAGGATGGCAATAAGCTTTGGCTGTTGCTTATGCCATTTGGGACTATACTAAGTAGAGAGAAACCTTATGCAAAGAAAAGTGTACCAAACTTGTCTCTCCCCCAAGCAATAACTCTAGTGACAGTTTTTTCTACACCATGTACTAGAAGGAATTGAAATCTGATATTGTGCACCATTACATAAAATAACTATAAATGAAATCTCTCACTCATTTTTGATTCTCTTTGTAAGTCACTCATTAATTCTCTATGTCAAAGCTCCTCCAAAATAACCTCCAAAGAACACTTCACTAATGTCAATATAGATGCTCCTTCTCTTACACTCATAAAAGGGTTCTCTTGATTAGAGGTTCCTCCAAGATCAACCACATAATAGAAGTATTCTCAAGTAGAAAATACAGAAGTTGTCATTTTACTACCCGATATAATGAAGAGTGGAGTTCAGGGTAAAATTTTCTAAGCAGTAGGAAATAAAGGTGGGCACAACTACCCATGTTAGATATAGATACAACATCTCCATCTTGGTCATAAAATCTACATCTAGGTACCTAGTATGTTCTTGAAGACATCAAGGCAAAGTATGACACCATGTAAGACTAAACCTCAAGAACAAGTTTGTTTCAGTTTGTAGATATATGTAAGATTAAACAAGTCTAGATCAGTTTGTATATATTTAGTATTGTATTCAAAGTAGTGATTAGACAACATGTATTTTATTCAAAGTCCAATGCCGGTCTTTTGATAAGAAATTAGGATCTAGGATTATCTATATTTGGGGTTTGGGTTTTGCTCTAGACTTTGATACCCTTATGTATTAATCAACACAAAATAAAGAAATAATTATCTTACATTTATTGTGGGTTCCTAAGGTGTCCCTTTGTGTGATGCAATATCTTTGTTTCCTTGTAATTAAGTTGAAAATATTATGTCTTGAGAGATCAATTTTTGCCCATGGATTGTATATAGTTCTATGTGTTTCCTCAATTTACAATTTATGAGCATCTTAAGGGTTTCTGTCAAGCAAATAATTCCTCAAGTGGTTTTATAGAGTTACTCTAGATGATTGTAGTAGTATTATTAGTAATGTGTAAGATTTTTACTTTAGTTTGATAGCACTAGGTGCTAGTTGATTGTGTGAACACCAAGAAACTGGAATAAGAATTCCTAAAAGAGTAACCTAATTGCAAACCAAGGAGGTGTGTGGAAGGAGTAGCAAGTAGAATAGACTCCTAGTATGCATCATGGAGTAGAACTTACTAGAGTCAAGGTTAGGTGCATGCATCATGAAGTAGAACTTACTAGCGTCAAGGTTAGGTGCATGTAGCAAAATGGATTAAACTCATAAAGTAGGCAATCATGTAGACTAACAATACTAGGACTAGACAAAGTGGTAGATTATGTAAAGATAACCAAGAACAAACAAAGATATGGTTGTAAATATTTAGTTTAATATTAGTATAGTTTTTGGACAGCATAAGTAGTATGCAAAGCTTAATCTTGTTCCTTTGACAATGGCTTAAGATTTAGGATTAGATGTATTCAAGGTGTCTTGATGTTGTTTTGAGGCCCAAATTCCCCATGTATACTACATCACTAAATAAAACACACTTGCATTACTTTGGTTTCTTTGAGTATCTCCTTATGCCCTTGTAATTTGTCATTGAGTTTCCTCATGATTCTTCCTAAGTGTAATATCTTTGATCTGAAAGTAACTAAGTAGATGCTATGTGTCTATAGGACTTTGCTACTTTCACTTTGCAGTCTGGCAAGGCTTTGGATCCAGAGCTCACAAAGGATTCCAGTTCCCGAAGGAGTGAAAGCAGCCGACCTCGATGGCTAATTCCTTACCAGTGAGGCCTGGAGAAAGGTCACACCTAACTTGGCTTCAACTTTCGCTACGGTGTCTGCAGCACATGTCTTAACTACGGTGACTATAGAAAATGTCTTAGCTCTGGCAGCAGCTCTTTTCCTTGCAGTTGATGGATTGATCCCAGTACCCTCCTTGCACAGTAAATCCACCTCACTGCTATCCATGTTGAATACAGTTTTTAGACGATTGGAGGAACTTTGGACGTGCGTCTTGTTGACAACACCAACAAGCTATCCCTTGCACAAGGGGATATCTTCGCCCTTCCCAAGGTCTCGTCCACTTTCGGATCAACTGAAATTTATGGAGGAGATCTGAAAGTTCATGAGAAGAAGGAGAATGTCGATGCTACTTTATTCAAAAACAAAGTAGAGAGTTTAATATTCTGTACTGCTACAAGGTTTAATATTTTGACTCAATGGTGTGATCAGTCAGTTTATGCAAGACAACAAGAAGTCTCATTGGATGGGTACTAGTAGGATCTTATAGTCCATCAAAGACATAATGAACTTTGGGAAGGAATATAGGAGCATCCCAATACATGAATAAATTAACTTGGAAGGGTCCACCGACCCAAATTCGGTTGGAGTTAGAGACAAGAAAAGATTTACATCAGGCTATAATTTCTATTTAGGAAGTGGTTCTGTCTCATAGTCTGCAAAGAAGCAAGCTATGATCATCTACGTAGACTAAATTAAAAGGTCTCATTAATGTTACCTGGGAAGCAATCTGGTTATAGAGATTTTTTTTAGATTTGGAATTTGACCAAGATACTCTAGAAATATTCACTAACAATTCTAGTTTTATTGTTTTGGCTAGGAATTCTAGATTGAGGAGGCTAATGGATCCTTGGTAATTTTTATTCCCCTCAAGTTGTCCTTCTATGGTTCTCCTTCTTCTCCTTACAATAATCATAGCTTCTCACAATGAGCCAGTATTCTCAATCAATTACCAATACATGATAAGGAGATTATATATAAGGACTTCTACTTGCCATAACTCATATTTTAACTCTTTTTTCTACTAATTTGATCGTACCAGTTGAGTACTTTACTCCTTGGTAGGTAATACATACTTTTGTAAGCTCTACAGACAATTTGAAGTTGACCTTTGACCACTTGACAATCAAGCTTTATTTTGTAGGCTTGACAGTCAAGGTGTCAAATTGTAGGGAAAAATCTTCTTTAGGAATTCATCTTCACCTCCCACTTCTATAGTTGTATTACATCTATAGATTGCCTATGCATGTAGAGTACTAATAGAGTCCAAAGATTTTATTACATGCGATTTTGATACTACTCTTGTATAGGATATCTTTCATGGGGATGATCTTCTCCTACTTCTCCTACCTCTGGTGTTGCTTGTTAACTAACCTATTTACTTTGCAGTGGTTCTCTTCTTTGTACTTTATATCACGTATGAAAGCTTTTAGACAAAGATATAGGAGTCTTGGATAATATCTTTAGAGTATGGACCGCTGAGTTTGTGATACTAGACTTGGCATATAAACAAACATTTCTACTAATCTGATGTAGATAACTAAGCCTACTATTTAGAGAGTGGAAAATACCTGTAGTGTGTTTTGGCAATTCTCTATTGTTTGCACATTTTTCTTTCTTCTTGTTTTATATATTTTAAAAGGCTAATCTTGGAGATATATATGATTAAGGCGGAGGAAGGTCCTTATCTATCCTAGTATTGGGCAAAAAAAAGATGTTTTGTCCTCTTGAGCATGAGATGATCTTCCATCCTTTGCATGTTTTGCTTATAATTGGACTAGAGGTATAAGAGTACATCTTTGCTTTTTCTCTAGTAAGGGTGAAAATTCTTAGATCTTAGCTCAACCTTGCATTAGGATGATTTGATTTACACTAATTACTTTCTCTACCTTGATTTCATTTGACCTATTTATAGCGTCACTAGGCATGTGTAAATGTAGTACTACCTTAGATACAACAAGGGTTCATATGACTTCTTGTCCCTTTGAAAAGGCTGTGTAGTTATCCATAATGCTATAAAGAAGAAAAATTGTTTTAAGTGGCATAAGAAAATGGATATTTCACTTGGAGGAAGCATATGCATTATAGGAGACTCTTGTATATAATCCAAGATGGTCAAGTGATAGTAGCATATATTATGGTTGCAGATTCTATATTTGTATATAGTCCAAGATGATCAAGTGATAGAAGTTGTGGTTATAGATCCCATTTGCACAGTTTTAGAGGGAGTGACACCCATTCTTGGAGTAAGAATAACCAAGGAGTAATATCAAGATCTCTTCTTTATTCCTCTAACCTTGAAATTACATCGTACTATGAACATAAAGATTGACGGATTTGTCAAGGTTTTGGGATTCAACATGATACACTACTAAATATCAGCATAAGATCTAGATTCAGAACCAAGTCTACAAATCTAGAGTTGAAAAGCACTTTGCCTGCTTTATTGATTCTACAATTGCATGAGATGTAGAGCTCCGGGTGCTCTACCGGTGTTTCTTTCCAAGAACTCCATGTGGTTAGCTCTATACTCCCGTTTATGTTTCCTTGTGGGTCTATTATACGAATCATATGATCCCATCGAGTAATCCATCTTCTATTTTCTCCAAGCGGTAAAGCTTATCATGGAATCACCGAGTCTTATCTCGAGGACTCTTCTTATTTGAGTTAGTTTCCTATCACCTCTTTTATTCACTATAGTAACCATGATTGTGTAATTACCAGACTCCAATGTATAACCCAGTCAGAATGATTGAAACCTTCTAGTTGTGAAGCCGGGTCTTGTCTCTTGAGGTACAAAACGTTGGATTCTCCATTAGTTTCTCAAGCCTTGCTCCTAAGGCTTCTTGATTGTATAGCATCTCAGCAGCCATAGACCAGGTTCGTCAACCAGTCATTTTAAACTTCACCTGTTTCCACCATAAAAGTCTGAACAAGAACCAATATAGTAGAAACTGTTATTTACTGCAACACTGTCTACTGCACCTCAGAGTGCAAACTAGGTAGTTGTCGAATGCGGTGAGTAAATTCAGAAGCAAAAATTGGTTGTGTAAGAAGCTGACATTCGTTTAGGTCCAACAACAACGACACCTATCACGGAGACCCAGTTTAATAGACACCATCAACAGATACAAAGCCGATCGACTGCAGGTAATGCGTATAGTTACCAGGACAAATTATGGTCTTGTGCCAGCTGCGGTTCAATGCTCTATGGATTTTCAGTTGTTGATGACTGACTGTTCATAGCCATAGGCGCAGATTCGTCGTTGGCGCTCAATGATGGGGATCGTGGAAATTTGATCGGACTGTCCAAGTGAAGAAAAGGAAAGAGCCTTAGCTTTTCCTCGCGGTTCTGTGGAACATCTGGAGCCTGAGGTACATTCAGGTGATAGTAAGGAAAAGGTATCTGAGGAATTTCGAATTTTGGAAACTGAGGGATGTCCGGCTGTGAGATGTTGGGGAATCCTGGCAGCTGGAAAGCAGGAAGCATTGGGAACCATAGGTTGGTGAGGTTAGGTAAGCCTGGAATTTCAAATTTGGGGAACTGACGGGACTCAGGTTCTCCAGGAGTGGAGAAGCCTGGGAGCTGGAAAGCAGGGAGCATGGGAAACCATAGGTTGGTGAGGTTGGGGAAGCCTGGGAGCTGGAAAGCAGAAAGCATGGTAAACCATAGGCTGGTGGGGTTGGGGAAGCCTGGAATTTCGAATTTGGGAAAGTGAGGGAATTCAGGTTTTGCAGGAGTGGGAGAGCCTAGGAGCTGTAAAGCAGGAAGCATGGGGAACCATAGGTTGGTGAGGTTGGGGAAGCCTGGAATGTAGAATTTGGGAAACTGAGGCAATTCAGGTTTTGCAGGAGTGGGAGAGCCTAGGAGCTGTAAAGCAGGAAGCATGGGGAACCATAGGTCGGTAACGTTGGGGAAGCTTGGAATGTCGAATTTGGGGAACTGAGGGAATTCAGGTTTTACAGGAGTGGGGAAGCCGGGGAGCTGGAAAGCAGTAAGCATGGGAAACCATAGGTTGGTGAGGTTGGAGAAGCCTGGTATTTCGAATTTGGGAAACTGAGGAAATTCAGCTTTTGCAGGAGTGGGGAAGCCTGGGAGCTGGAAAGCAGGAAGCATGGGGGACCACAGGTTGGTGAGGTTGGGGAAGCCCGGAATTTCAAACTTGGGCAACTGAGGGAATTCGGGTTTTGCAGGAGTGGGGAAGCCTGGGAGCTGGAAAGCAGGAAGCATGGGAAACAATAGATTGGAGAGATTAAGGAGGCCTGGAGTTTCGAATTTGGGAATCTGAGGGAACTCCGGCGTGGGGATATTAGGAAAGCCTGGGAGCTGGAAAGCTGGAAGAATAGGAAACCATGGATTGGTGAGATTGGAGAAACCTGCTGGGACTTGGAATGGAGGAAACTCCGCCTTAGTGAGATCGGACAAGCCTGATGGAAGGTGGAAATCAGGAAGCTGAGGAAACTCAAGGTTAGAGAAATTGGCGAAGTTTGAGAGATCGAGAACTGGAAGATGCGGAAACTTCAGATTGTTTAGGTTGGATAAGCCTGGAAGTGGGATAACGAAAGAGTTTCCTGAGTTGGTATTGTTTCTGATGCTGACGAAAATTGCTGGCACTTGAGAGCTGTTGCGCGGCGGATACTGCAACGAGAAAAGGAAGGAAAATCCGGGAAGGCGTAGAACATATGGTGGAGTTATTCGAGATTCATCGGTGGAGCCTGAAGGAAGTGCAGGAATGTAACCTGTAATGGGTGAGACTCCACCAGACACGTTACCATATGGCTTTAGCAAGTTCAGGAGAAAATCTGTATAGGAGGGAGTGTTCTTTTCTCTTGGTACCTTAGTATCAGGAGTTGAAGGTCGAGACCTGGAGGTGTTGATTGCGGGAGAACTGGGTGCTTTGGTTTCACGTGGAGTTGGATCAGCAGGTGGGGTGCGTTTGTCTGATGGAGGTTGAGATGAGATTAAACTGTCACGAGCTTCGCTAGGAGGAGCTCGAGGTGGACTTGAGTCTGGAGATTGAGCAGATGTGGATTCAGCAAGAGATGGGGCAACTTTGATGGAGAAGTTTGGATAATGAAAATGAACTTGGCTCATGCCATCATAGTTCGAGGTAGCACCAGACTTGATAGATAGGGTCCGTGCATCCACCTCTGCCGGGACGCTGGAGCTGAGCAAAACATAAGACCAAATGGATACCAGCAGGGTCAATCGCGTCAAAGTGTGATTCTTCATGTTTCCTGGCGTCAATATTACCCCCCTGCAGAATCAAAGCCCGAGCAAAACGGGAGCGCCATGAGATGAAGAAATCGAACTTGTATCGAGAATACTTCCATTAGAAACATCAATTTTATCTTCTGATATGAAATGCATAAGAAACCGTCCCGTTTAATTTTTGTATTTTCTGCATGATATGTTGTACTCTTGGAGATATGTGGTTGAGCCAGTTGAAAATGGAGGCACGCATCTTTCACATCCGATAATCTGCGAAGCACATTTTCTGGAACAACTTAGAAAGAAAATCTTTGCAGCCAACATAGCGGGACTCAAAAAGGCAAGTGCTATGATGACCGAGAGATAACTCAATAACCAAATGTACAGTACCGTGCTATGCTCTCGCCTTTTCCCCTCCTGGTTCAAGCTCCCAGTTTCAAGCCACCGCCAGTCTTCCAAATCAGCTAACTGACTTGTGAATGAACCAATCTTCTTTAGTCTTGCTCTGTGCTCGTCAAACTATTCAAGTACGACGTGCACGCCTGCATGCTGTCCTGCCATCCGCTCTGATGATCCTTGAAAATTAGAGAAGTTGATCACTCTTTCTCAAGAAGCTATCTGAGTGAACTGCTTGAAGAATTAAGATTTAATTGCTCTTATACTCCACGGAGTACCATCTGGCGACAGAAACTTGTGTTATCTGGTTGGTTGTGGTGAGACTGCGACCGCGACTGCAACCACACCACTATGATACTAGCGAACGCAGTCAAAATTCTCGGCCGGGTAGGTCCTGCGATCTCTACGCATCAGCACCGAGATCATGGAAAAGGATTGAGAAATATGACTTTTCGTTATCTGAAATAAGAAAATTTAATGGAGATGATTTTATTCATTGTATCAAATAAAGATTTATTAATTTTACTACAGTTTTTGGTGTTTTTACCATACTGATGGAAGTTAATTGACTTTAAATTTCTCCCAAAATTAGAATATGAAGTTAAATGTAATGAAAATAATGAAAAATACAAGGAAAATAACACTTCCCGCCAAATAAAGTACGCATTGATAAAGTTTGGACGTCCCAAACTTCCAGAGAAAATGTCCTGTAATCTCGTTGACCTGGAAAAGCCAAAGTTTATCTTATACGAAGATGTGGAGAGGAGAAATTGCAAGTCGGGGCAGTGCGGTTGCTTTTGCTGCAGGTCTAAATAAAAACATCCATATTTATCGCAAAACAGTTCGGCGATTTCTCACACCCGTGTACAAGCAGAAGAAGTAGGTTCGTCAGTCAATTTCCTCCATAGCCACCGTTTGTCGTTTCTATATTTATAATTCAGGTCCACCAGTGTTCTGGTTCCATAATTGCTCATTATCGCAGCTAAGCATGTAGAAGCTAGATAATGGTCGCTAACGGTCGTCCCTAGCTTCGGCGCTAATCGTCTGCTCCTACTCGAATCCATTGACTCCAAGATTACCTGGTCCGTAGGTCCGCTTATCTCCACGATTCCTTCGTCTTCGATTCTGCCCGGGACGCGATGATCGTTCAGGGTTTGCCACTATCTCCGCAAAGAACTTAATGTCGTGCATTTTAGCATTGTATAGCTTCATCCGACGGTATGCTTCTTCAGCTTATTAGGAATCAAATATTCCAAGCTTGCTTCTGATTTATGTATATTGTTTATTTGAAGGATCCATAAGGTTTCTCTAATTCAATAGTGAGTCCTGTGACAGGGATTGATTAGAGACAAGACTCTTGGCTGAAGAATTATTGTGTAACAAGCATGTTTTTTTGAAATATTCCCAACCCTCCTCCACACTACACTGATTGATTGAATTGATTGAATGATTAGAGACAAAACTTTTGACCGAAGAGCTACTGTGCAGGAAACATTATTTACCGTAATATTCCAACACTGCTTACTGCTTCCTGTATCAAACTATTTTCCTTAACCACCAACATATTCCTAAATTTCACGAACTTGTTGCAAAGTTTTGGTAAAATTATCAGCAGATTGTTCCTCCTTAGATATCCACACAGGAATCACTTCTTCACTTCGTGTTCTCTCTCTAAACAAAATGATACTGAATTTCTATATGTTTGGTGCTTGCATGGAATCTAGAATTCCTAGCCAAAACAATAAAACTAGAATTTTAGTGAATATTTCTAGAGTATCTTGGTCAAATTCCAAATCTAACAAAATTCTCTACAACCAGACTGCTTCCCATGTAACATTAATGAGACCTTTAATTTAGTCTACGTAGATGATCATAGCTTGCTTCTTTGCAGACTATGAGACAGAACCACTTCCTAAATTGAAAGTATAGCTGATATAAATCTTTTCTTGTCTCTATCTCCAACCGAATTTTGGGTCGGTGGACCCTTCCAAGTTAATTTATTCATGTATTAGGATGCTCTTATATTCCATCCCAAAGTTCATTATGTCTTTGAGGTACTATAAGATCCTATTATTACCCATCCAATGAGACTTCTTATTGTCTTGCATAAACTGACTGATCACACCATTGAGTCAAAATATCAAACCTTGTAGCAGTACAGAATATTAAACTCTCTACTTTGTTTTTGAATAAAGTAGCATCGACCTTCTCCTTCTTCTCATCAACTTTCAGATCTCCACCATAAATTTCAGTTGATCCGAAAGTGGACGAGACCTTGGGGAAGGCGAAGATATCCCCTTGTGCAAGCGATAGCTTGTTGGTGGTGTCAACAAGACGCACGTCCAAAGTTCCTCCAATCGTATAAAAACTCTATTCAACATGGATAGTAGTGAGGTGGATTCACTGTGCCAAGAGGGTAGTGGGATCAATCCATCAACTGCAAGGAAAGGAGCTGCTGCCGGTGCTAAGACATTTTCTATAGTCACCGTAGTTAAGACATTTGCTGCAGACACCGTAGCGAAAGTTGAAGCCAAGTTAGGTGTGACATTTCTCCAGGCCTCACGGGTAAGGAATTACCCATCGAGGTCGGCTGCTTTCACTCCTTCAGGGACTGGAATCCTTTGTGAGCTCTGGATCCGAAGCCTTGACAGACTGCAAAGTGAAAGTAGCAATAGAGCGAGGAACAAAGCAAAATAGAAGACGAAAATGCGACCCATGAATATGGAGTTTGAAGGTGTAATCAAACGCAACGCCGCTTCTTCCATTTTGTTTGTAGTTGTCAATTATCTGTCTCAAAGTTCACACTCGTTGGTGATATCGAGCTGCAACGGACGCCACCATTGTCCGTTGTCTTATAATTCTTTTTTCTCTTGTTGCAGGTTTTCAGCAATGTATCCAAGAGACTCGACTCCCAAGCGGATTCGTCCGCTTTTCGGGATATTCACCAATCTAGCTTTCAAGAAGAGGACGAGATCTCCACAAGATGAAATATAGACCTTGCAAATGGTTTATTCCTGTAGACGACTAGCCTTGCTTTACACCTGGACTTTACGCGTATTTTAGGATCCAATGGTAAGCAATTTGTAGAAGCTCTATCGCAGCCAACTGCCTCAGCACATGCTATGAATCAGCAATGTATTTATATGTTGATGGTGTCTTGCACTGTTTCGAGTGTATGAACAGTTTGGGCAGAACAGAAGCAACTAGCCAGAAAGAAGTCAGATAATTTAGTTTGTTGCTTCATCCTGGAAACCCAAACCTATGACCCCGATATAATGTCTGTGGTGCACGGAAGCCACTCGCTGTGATGGCTACAATAGACATTCGCTTGACACGCAGATAGCGAAATGACAGTTCGTGCCATGGAATTTTAGTGATGCTTTATCTGTTTTAATTTTCTCCTTTTTCTTAGATGATTTAAAGGACAACGTTTCACTTGTGTGCGCAGGGCATGTGCTTTTGTTATACGTACATGCCCAGACATTAGATATCACAATGCTTTCCAGAACCATTGTAGATTTGTCAGCATATAACCTGTTGCAGTATGATTATGTTTAACAGTTCACGGTCTCCTTAAGGTAGTATGCACTGGCTCAGAGTAAATTCAGCTAGAAGCAGGAGGACCATTTGACAATAACTGGGTGATCAACGCCATTGAATATTGTCATTGGCTGTGAGATTAACTTACCTTCAAGTTAGATAGTAGGAAAGAGAAAACTGCACTGTCGAATAGACCTGTCGCAAAACGAAACAGCAGAAGATAGCAGAACACTGCATGAAGAGAGTGTTCGAGATTCCTTGTGTCATATGGCGATGCATACGACTATCTCATCAGACTTCAACGTTCACTCGCGTGTGTAATACACGCCATATCGAAACGTGAGCTTCAGAAGCCGAATTGGATACCCTTTGCAAGCAGTTCGAAGGATTCGGTTCTGGAACTAAAATTCTGTCTGTTCTTAAAGTCTCCCTCCGCTTCAGCGGAAAAATTGGTGAATAGGTAACTTTACCAATTTGTCCGCTGAAGAGGTATGAGTGTAGTGAGTATAATGAGTAATATGAAAATATAGCTATCTAATCAAATCTCACGTCAAAATTGTTAACTTGTGATTGCCATGTTTGATCCAAACTTAAAACTCATTGTGCATGCTGATATACCCACAGTTTCATCTGCGGTTAGCATTGGATCAGTTAAGGAGTTGAAATAAACGTAAGGCGTTAAGAAAGGCATATATTGCGCTGTATATACTTATTGATCAATTTCTGCTCCTATTTCTCCAAAAAGTGAAATAGGTATGTGAGACCTGAAGGGATAGTTGCAAACTTGCACTGCTGAGAAAACCACCCTTACTTCCAAATTTTCCAAAAAAGACTTAGTATTATAGAAAGTATACAGCATTTTACGGCCTGTGTCCAAGAAGCCCTTAGTCCCTTCATTTCCGGCTGTGATGGTTTTGTAATGGTTGATTATCCCTATTAATCAGTCCATTAGACAATCAGGGCCATCGGACAGGCGCGGGGCTTGATGGACAGTTTTTCTTTCTTTTGTGGTGATACAAGCGCTGATTATCCCTGTTAATAGACAGTCACGATGGTAGATCCATCCGAGTTGGATGATGGTAGATGTATCGCTTGATACATTTGCGGGTAGCGGCACCTCGATGGCGAACTTATCACATCCTGAGGTTGAAAGAGGTTCCAAGCGTCGCTTTGTTTTCCTTGTCATCTTTTTCTTCTTTTTAAACATTAGTATAGTAACTCTTTTGGTCTACATCTATGATCTGGAACCCAAAACCAACGCTCCCCGCTTTCTTTTTCCCCTCAACAACACGCTCCTGTATCGGGACATGCTTAATTGTCCTTACATGCTTACTCGATACCCGAATAGACGCCTGGTGCACTACGTATCGATGGATGCCTCTCGAAATAGGAGCGCAAAGCACTTCAGACAGGAGACAGCTTTACGAACAAAGTAGGGTTACAAACCTTATGGTGAGAATCTATATGTTTATGCGTTTATATTGGGTTATTTCACTCAGAAATAACGAAATATCGAGTACCCGGACGACCCTAATTCTTAGGGGCGATAAGGTTAAGGTTTTGAGATATGAGCCATGTGTGTACCTCACGGTCCGGAAGTCATTAACGATTACAAGATGACTTTCGCGGGAAGAGATTCGGTTTGGAGAGAGGGGAAGATAGGAGAGAGTGATTGTTGGATCATAGAGAAGTTATGTGACATGCAAGTGTCCATTAGCTTATAGCTTAAAGGTAAACAGGTTTCTTTTTGATTATTATTAGTATGGTGATGATGGAGAATTTGGTGAGAAGATATGGGTATGTTAGACTTTTTTTAAGGTTTATAAGCGATAGTTTAAGTATGAGATTGATAGGTTGTGACTTTTACATTAATTTTTTGGTTTTATTTGGATCTAGTTTGAAAATTATGTAGATAAAAAATAGAAGTTATCATTGTCTATAGTTTGTTTCTTGGGGCTTATGGAGTTATTATTTACTCATGTAAGAGGGTTTGTGCTTTTCAAGTATTGTGAGATATAAGATGGAACATATATGTTATAATCATTATTTGTATCTTAGCTATGGTATCTCTTCCCATGTGAAAGTTACCTAGAGCGGCATTAGATGTACTATGCTTGCTGTGTCATAGAGTCTTTAATTCACAAGGGCAAAAGTACATGTGTAAATGATGCATTAAGAGTATAATTGTACTGTTTAGAATACCCCATGAAGCAAGCAACTACATTGACATTGCTTACATTCAAGATTATAAATGGTAGGCCAATCAGTTTATTAATCATTTTGGGTATAGAAGTTCAATTGTGTTAGTGATTAGCATCCTAAATTAGCTATATGCCAAGGTTATTGAGAATTAATCCTCCATATTCATGCTTATTATTTATGCTTTTTTGTACACTTCATGTTAGTAGACCTTTTTTTTATCACTCAATTAATTGGCACACTATCTCTTAGATGAGTTAACATGATTTTTATTTCTCTTACTCCCACAATGACTTGTTTTTTTATATGATAGAAAGGCCTCAAAGGAAAAAAAGAGATTATTACTAGATTTTTATAATTTTAGGTTGAGGATTGGACTACAAAGGGAGTCCAATTGTATGTTCTAGAAAATCATTTCAACCATATAGATACTATAGATTCCACTTAGTTATTATAGTGTAGGATCTTGTGTGAAGTTAGAGAATATAACCACTACACCCTTTGTCTATGGCTAGTCTTATTGACAAGACTATTCTTTTTTCTGCCTACTACATACTTCATCAAGAGAACAAATACCATTATAGGTCTTGAAGTATCAACTTGAGGAGGTATTTGTAACAACCCAATATTGATGTACTAATAGTAAAATTGGTATAAACAAGTTAATCCCACAAGAATACTGGTAAGAAATTATTAGAAGTGAAGGGAAAGTGTCACAAGTTGCAGTTCATTTATTCATTTTTATTTAATCTCTTGGGCAAAAACAACTCCCAGTATGAGGGTAAAGGTACCCACTTCAGCATTCTATGGAAAACTAAAAAGATCCTTAATCACTCTCAAATCTATTTGTAACTGAAGTTACCCTGAATGTGATGGTGCACTTTGCCACAAAGCCTTGAACCTTGATATCATGTTCTACTCTTCCCCAAAGCACACCAGCGAAGGGGTTTAACTGGCAAACAAACAAATGTCCTTGAGTTTTGATTTTGTGTCACTGATAGCACTTTGGACTGATCAAATCCATCATCGGGCCACCCTACACATTCAGACTCCAATTGCCAACCTTTCCTCTTGGATTCAACAACTGCAATCCTTTAGCAAGATTCACATCTCTACACCAGCAAGGGCATTCAATTCCAAACACTACGTGAATATAAAGTGATCAAACTGGACTTTGATGTGATACAAAGTTCTATAGAAAAATGGACTTGTTCATTATTGGGCCACAGCCTTATGTAAAATTTCCTACAGCTACTCCACTTTGACTTGAAGGGTGTTGGACAACTAAGCAGCTTACCAAACCTAACTACTCAGTCGTCACCAATTACTGTCTTAATTTTTTCTCTTATCCTACTCTAATTACTTAATTAAGCTTTTGTGAGGGAAGGTGTCAGTCCTTCCTTGGCACATGCACAGCAAGAAATGAATGTCTACCTAAGCTACCATACCAAAGGATTCTTTGTCCAAAAACTCAGCCAAATGACATTTGCCCCAAAAATTGTACTGGGCAAAAGCCTTTGGTCTAGTTTCTCAATTACAAATTTACAAAGAACTTCCAATTTAAGAGGATGAGTAGGGAGTTCTTGCAAGTAACTAACAAGGCCTAAATATAATTTCCTAAAAGATCAAAGAACGTACAGTAATCTAACACTATGGTTCCTTCTGGTATTTTGGCTCCGCACTCTATTGGGAAGAACATCAACATTTATATATATATCACTAATTTTTCATGTATTTTAGATTTTCTTACCTTCTACTCTTGCTTTATTTAATATAAAAAAAATTTTATATTAATTTTTTATCCGCTGTCAGGATTAGATAGCTTTGCCCTTGAGTTGCCAAAGGACTTCTTTGGTCTGCTCCTTGTAATCAGCAATCTTTGATACATACAAGTTCTTCAATTCATTGAAATTCCTATAGGCATGGCCTTGAAGCCAAAGAGCAAGCTGGTCCATCTGCTCTTCCTCATTGGTTCTCCCTTTCAGCTTTTGCACCTGAAACCATAGTTCATGGATCAGAAAACTTGTAGCTCTCCCTTCAGCTTCTTCTCGTAGCATCTATATGAACTAAGCATGGACTTCCTCCACTTGTTGGAGTTCTACCTTCTTCTTCTCTTTAATCTACGAGCATTTTGCCTGAAAGTCTCCTTTGGCCGTCTTGTGCCTTCACTTGAGTTCCACTCCCTTCTCTATGGCCAAAGCCAACTCCTTTGCTTGGACTTCCAACTATGTTTCCACTCCTTCCTATACTTGAGCATTTGCAGATCCAAAGTTGCATTATTGACCTTGGTGTCATTCAGTTCTGCACCTACTTGTCTCAAGCTTGGAGCTGATCTTCATACTTGAGCTCCTTCACCTTCTTCTCCATCCTCAAGTGTCCCAAATTGAGTTGCACCTTGCACAGTTCCTTCTCTTAACTTTGGTGAGTGGAGGCAAGCAAGGCTTCTACTTCTTCTTCTTGAACAACTTTTGCACCAAGGTTTTCACCTTCTTTGGTTCCTCCTTGTAGCAATCTCAGCTCCGGTCACTTCCTCTTTGGAGCTTGCTCTCTTGAGCCTTCCTTCTGTAAATTTCCTTGTGCATTCTTTGCGCCAAGGTAATATAATCCATGATCTTTGGACAATCATGCTGATATTGCGGTAGAAAGAGTTCCATCAATTGCAAAGCCACCCCCACAAAATTAATAACACATTGGGATCCCTTCAAAACTTGACTGGTGGTGGTTTAGCTTGATCCTTCCTCCTCTTGCAAGACAAGGACTTTCACTTCCTCTTCTTCAACATCTATCTCTTCTTTATGTTTGGCCACATCCTTATCTTTAGGCCAAATGACATCTTGAACTTTGGGCCAAAGTTACTCTCCTTCTTCCGAGTGCTTATCCTTTTCTCCAAAGATGGGGATAGAAGAGTAGGGGTTGGGAATTTGGGCTCTATTTTGGTCACCTCCTCTTGCACTTCATCTACCTCATCACCGTCATCTCCTACTTCTTCATGTTCTTTTGTCTCAGAAGTTCAAGGGCAAACTGAGAATCCTTGAACTATTCTTCTTCTTTGTGGTCTTCTTCCTCTTCTTCAGTATCTTCCTCTAAACTCACTTCTTCTTCTTCCTTGATGTCAGAGGTCACTTTGATGGCTGGAATGTTTGTCTTTGCTGGCTTCTTGGTTGGTGTGACAGCCTGGGTTGGTTGTGCTTGTTCTTCTTGGCCTTGGTAATCACCACCTCTTTGTCCATAAGCACAAAATTTCTTGTCCAGGAAAATTCTTCATCCACCTCCTGATATTTCTTGATCATCAACTTCATCTCAAGGGGAAGCAAAGTAATCCACAGCATGGAAATGGCTTGAAAATCTCCTACTCTCCTTTCATTTATCAAGTTGAGACCCATATAAAAATGGATCACAAATAGGGCTAGTCAAATGGCTCTCCTCTCATCCAAGAAGTCTTGATGAAGGGTTTGGGCTTGTAAGTAAAACATGCAAGCCCAATACAACCTTTGTACATCTTGTGGAAGAAGATGGCTTGGGTATTTGTTGTGTAAGTTGTCCATTTGTGATGGAACACCTTCATATACACTTCTAAAATTGCCCATTTAGTTGGATCCTTGTAGCTAAGAGCTCGCTAACCATTGTCACAATTGTGAGATTCTCCAAAAGTATTCTTGATCTCTTGGGTAAGCTCCCAATCATAGAACTTAGTATAAATATTTATTGCTCCTATTGGGCATGCATCTGGGCTGAGTATATTCCTCCAATTCTCCTCTGTCCAGCCCATGGGGTTCTCTTTCAGGTCCTCATTACTCTTCTCCTTTTGGCTCATTGTCTCATGGATGATTTCAAAGTCTATCACATATCAATCCTAGAGCAAGAATCCCATATGCTTGCTTTGAATCCACTTCCTCCTACTGCTTACAGCCAAAGCATTCATTGTTGGGCTTTGGGTCCTTCCTCATGTGTTTTTGAGCATAAACCATTCTCTCAAAAGCTAAGGAACAAAAGCAAAGGTTGGTTAGGCTTCAAAGATTAGAAAAATTCAAAAACAAATGATCAAATCTGAGATTGGTTGTTCTTAATCTATCACTTGCAATGCAAAAAGGAAATTTCCATTCACCACTTTGTCTTATAGGTGAGGTCTTCAGTCATTCTTCAGCCGCAAAGTGGTTTAGTAGTCCTTCTTCCTTGTCACTCATTCAAAGCAAAGTACTTCTTGCACATGCAAACCATGACTTTTCTCCAATGGTCTGGGTTCCAATGCAAGCATTGGGCCAAATGACAACAGTCCTCCTCAGAATGCAAACCACCCTCTTTGAATTGGAACAGTTGTCCTTGAATTTTTTTGCAGTGCATTCAAATTGGTGTGCAGTGCTTGCCCATGTGTTGGATCCGGAAAGAAGTGCAACTGGAGCAAACTAATTTGACTGAGTTTTGATTGTTTGGAAAAGTGCTTCTAGGACAAATACAGAATTATTTGGGCCAAAATCCTTCTCCCCCAAACCATTTTCCTTTGAGCACCCTTCAGTCCTGAGTTGGTTTCCGATTTTGTTTCATTTAGATGTTCCTCTGACCCAGACTCTATCATTTGGGTTGTTGGTTCTGGAGGCACAACTCTGAAGAATGCACTATCTATAGGTTTTCCTATTAAAATGGTAGAAATAAGCTAGTACTTCCTCACAACAATTGAATTAATAAATAAAGAAATTAATACAAAAAGGTAGGTACCACAATATTATTAAGTGATAGATAGCTTTTTGCCTATGCATTGAAATCAAACTTATGTATCTCTTCTAAGGGCTTATTAAGGTTTAAGCGCATCTTAGAGGTTATTTCTAAGCAAATAATTCCTCTAATAGAGTTACCTATCAAGTTATATTTATAGTAAAGAGAACTATCCTTTTTTTCTTTTGACCATACCAAGTTGGATCTTTTTCTTCTTGATAGATGATACACACATTGAAGGTACTTTGATACCTTTGAAACCTTTGACTTCTTAACTATTGAGCTTGATCTTGTAAGCTTGGGAGTTAAAATGTCAAAAATAGTGCATGATCTCCTTTGGATAATAGTCTTCACCCTTGAGCTTCCAGAGGATGTATTCCATCTGTGCATAATTTAAGCACTTATAGTGCTACTGAGGTCTAAGGATTTTATCATGCACTTTTTAGATGAAATTTTTGTAGGGGCATCCTTTTTGTGAATGATCTTCTCTTACTAGAGAATCCATAGATTGCATTGGGTATCCTCTTCTTTAGCATTTTTTGTTGACTATTGTATCTACTCGTATGGTTCTTTCTTGTTTTAACTTCCTTTCATGTTTGGGAGGCTTTGATAAGAAGATCATAAAAGTCTATTATAACATCATTAAACTATGGACTTTTGAGTGAATGATACTGGACTTGACCCCCTGAAAAACATCTCTACCAATTTTATGTTGACGTGTAGGCCTATTATCCATGGAAGAGATGATAACTATAGCCTTTTTGGCTAATTGTGCATCCTTTGCACCTTTTCTTTTCTCATGTTTTGCTACAATTCTTAGGCTAATCTTGAAGATATGTGATTGAGGTGGATGGGCGATCAATGTCTCTGCAAGAACCATTAGGGAAAACAAGAGATAATTTATTCTCTTAAGCACAAGATGATCTTCCATCTTTTTCTCTTTGCCTTTTGATTCGAGTAGAGTGTGATGCCTCACCTTTTTCTAAAATGCACCTTTTTCTTTCAACTTGTGGGACTTAACCGGGAAGAGTGTAGAAATAGCCTATCAATAAGGAAGGTGGGAGCTTTATGATTAATTACCTTCCATCCCAATGAGAACTACACCTTCAAGGAGAAGATGACATGGAAGGAATGTATCATGGAAGACCCATTAGCAATAGATCCAGATAAAATGCATGGAGTGTGGCTCTTTGGTGAAGAAGGTTGTCAGACAAGAAAACCTTTGGCAAGAAACTCTTCTTCTTGTGAGATCTTTGACGTAAAGAGAGACCTTTGCCCTAGGTTGACCTTTGGCCAGAAAAGCCATTTGGCTTGGAAGTCCCTCAGCTAAAATTTCATGAGTAAATATGGCACCAACAGATCAAGAACTACAATTATTGATCCATTGATTGTACCAACCACTCACATGTGCAAGTAGGAACTGCTCACCAAAGGTCACACTCATCAAAAATTCATAATGGTTGGAATGTCATCTTAAATATCCACTCGAAGCTTGGATACTTTTTCACTTTTTGTAGAATCAACAAGAGAAAGACCCATATTTCTTCCCTTACCCTTGGTAGGAAGTTTTTTCACTTAGAAATTTGAAAATGCAAGAGTGTATGTCTATGTGAGGATGATTGGAAAGTGAGAAGCAAAGTAGGAATGATGAGATGGCAAAAGTGAAAGGAAGTAGCTGCTTCCAAGGGGATGAGAATTGCACCTGAATTCATATTCAAGGTACCAAGATTAGTTAAGTGGGGATTGTACTATTTGAGTGAATTAGTCCATAGCAAGAATTATATTCTTACTGTGGAATTGAGAATTGAGTGATCATGTGGTCCTGCATGAAATCATGAATAATTGCAATCTAGGACTGGAGAACCTGAGAGGGAACCTCTTTTCCTGGACCAAAGAGCATAGGCAGAGTGTGCTAAGGCTTAGAAATTCTCCCCCATATGGCATTACTCTAGATAGCCCTTGGATTCACCCAGACTTGACTATTGAAGCCAAAGTCAAGGTCACATTCAAAGACAGTAAGACCAGAAATGGCTGGTCTATTCCAAATATCAAAGATCCTACAAGGAGGATTCTAGTAGAATCAATAATTGGGCAACTATGTGTGAGGGCAAGAGAGCTCAAGGGAACAATGAACAAGGAAGGAAGAGTGACTTTGGAGTCTCCCTTTGTTGTCCATTTTTACTTGGAAATGGATTTGTTGACCGTAAAAAAGAAGAAGTAGTACTCAGAGACCTTCTTCCTCGGAGGGAATTTTCATGAGCCCAAGCAATGAGCACTAATGGTATGAAAGTATTTGGAGGCAAACATAATACATTGAATTTACCTACATAGAGAAATACATGGAACTGAAAGAAGCTCATAATACTTTGTGCTTTGAGAAGCAAAGGCAGCAAGAGATTTCCATAGAATTGATAATCAAGAAATAACTTGTGCCTCCCTCCAGGCCAAAGTCAAAGGATACAAAGAGGAAAAGGAGGATCCTCATGGAAGAGGAAGTCTATGATGAAGGTGACATTGGACCACAACCAAATCCCATTCCCCCAACCAGCAACCAATTATTTGCAAGGATCATGATTTCATCATATAAGGACGCGGTTGAGGACCAATGTAGAGCAGTACAATCAACCTTTGTCCAAATCCCTCCAAGAATAGAAAGTTTTCAAGAGGAAGAGAAAACACCACCCATTCTTGGAAGATATGATGGAGAAGCCAGACCTTCTAGTCCCAAGAAGAATGTATGAGAGGGTTCAAAGATGATGAAATCCACTCTATTCCCACCCATAGTAGAAGTGAAACTAAGAGAAGAAGGAGTCCTTCATGTAGAAGAAGTACTTGAGGCAAAAGATACAAGTTCCCACCAAGATGAGGAAGGACATCAGGCCAAAGGTGGACTTCAGGCCAAAGAAGACCAGTAGGACAAAGGGTCATCCAAGATAGAGGTACCAATAACAATGAAGAAGGCTTCTTCTAAGCAGAAAGGACCCACCATCTTTTTATAGATAGAGAAGGAGGAGAGTAGACCTTTGGCTTCATTCAAAATGGTAAGAGAGGGGAGTTCAAGTAAGAAGGAAGCCAGGCCAGTTCAGGTAGTGCCACTTTCTCAATTAGTAGTGTACAAGGTTGGCCCAAGGTTGGAATTGATGGAACAAATCCTCCCCATGTATGTGGAGCACTAGGAAAATACCCCAGATTATGTTGCACTTATTACCCATCTACATCAATTAGCATAAGGAGTAGAATTGGAGAGAATGAAGGCATGGGATTAACTGACAAGAGATGGGTAAATGAAGTAATGATTTGGTATTGGAGCCAGCCAAGCTCAGGGCAGCAAGCATGGCCCTAGAGAAGGAAATCAAGAAGAGAGGACGTTGAGGCAGAAGGTGTCTAAGTCCAAGGACAAAGAAGCATATCAATCAACTCAGCTTGAGGAAAAGGTGAAGGTTGAGGCAAAAGAAATCAATGCACTTAAGGGAGAAGTAGAGAATGTGAAGGTGACCCTCATAGCAACAAATTTTTTTCATTAGGAGGAGCTTTGAGTAGCCAATATACAAGGGAAGAATCTCACACAATGCATCAAGTAGAAGGAAGAAGAATGCAAAAAGAGAATCAGGCAGCCATTTGAGAAGAGATAGTGGTTGAGATGGAGGAGAGTTGGACATAACTGGAGAAGAATGCAATTTTGGCAAGGATGGAGATAGCACAGGACTATCTTGAAGAAATTTTGAAGGAGGTAATGGATGACTCCTTGGAGAAATTGAAGGTTCATGACTCCAAATCCCATGCACACGCTCTCACAATGAAGGTGTACATGGATAAGAAATTAGCCGAGAAATTACTTGAGTACATCTTAAAGAAGTTTAAGGAATCTATGAAGGTGTTGCTGAAGGAGATCATAGAGTATTGGGATAGTGTAGAGTTGTTAATTCATGTTTGTAAGGGTGAAGGTAGTTCCATATAGTAGACCTAGGACAAAGAAACTCTAACATGAAAGACATAGGTAGAAATCTATTAAGTATAGATCGCCCCTTTGGCTTAGTAATCACCTTTTGCCTAACATTTTTTATAGACTACATGAGAATTTTGTAGCAAATATTTTGGAATAAAATTATGCACAAAGTAAATACCAAGTAGTAGTTGTGATTGGTGGTGGTTGCCCAATCACTTCTCATTGCACCTAAGATAAGATCAGTAGGTAGGAGTAATGATAAATAGAGTAGGTGTAATTAGAAGATTTCAGCATGCTTGAAGATTTTGTTGATCAACCTCATCTTGAGAGTATATATAAATGTGCAACCCACATGAGTGATAAGTACTTCTTTCATAATCAAAGTATTCAACTTAAGGATTTTTTGAGTCTTTGTGTTGGATTGCTTTTGCTTACATCTTTGATTGTGTACTTGGTCAAGTAGAGGTGAGGAATCTTGCAATAGGGATGTGTATTTGAGTACTTGCTTAGGAAGTTCACATTGAATCAAGGAATTTACCCTTGATGATATGAACAAGCAAGTCAATGTGAGGAAGAGTTCTAGGAACTATGGAGCATGAGAGTACCACAGAATAGAAAATCCAAGTAAGCAATTGATTTTGGATTTTTTTGGGGCTTTTTTTCTTGGAAAAAGTGCATGTAGTCAGTAATGGCACTAGGGTGAAAGAACCTTTGGCCTAAAAACTAACCTTTGGGGTGAAATAAACCTAAGGGAAGGATTAGCCATCAAGGTAAGAGAGTCTCTTTAGGAGGAAGAGACCTTTGGTATGAAATGAAATACCACCATCAAGAGCTTATTGGATAAGATATCTTTTGATAGTGGTTGTTAATTTCTTTTTTTATAGTGCACCATAATGGGTGACTCTACCTTCTTCTGGGAGTGGTTGCTACCCAAGATGTTAAACACGTAAGAACAGACCACCTATGAAATTGTGACATTTTATTCTTATTTTTGGCCATTTCCAACCCATATCCTTGAGGGGAAAACCTGTTCTTACCAGTTACACTATTAGTACATCAAAATTGGGTTTTCTCGTAGAGCTTTGAAATCTTCCTTGATGCACCAATGGAATTTGACAAGCTCTACATTCTCTTCTATTTGACCAATCCTTCCTTAGTGCTATTAGAATATGTAATTTCTCTTTCCCTAGCAAGGATGCAAGCTCATAGATCTTAGCTTTACCTTGCATAAGAGATTCTGACTTGCATTAGCTACTTTCTCTACTTTGATGAGGTTTTGCTTGGATTAAGTCTACCTATTTATCTCTTTGTCAATCAGTTATGAGTATCATACTATCATAGATGCAATAGTGGTCCATATGATTTGTTTCTGTTTTGAAAAATAAAGGATAGTTACCTATGATGGCATAAGAGATATAGTGTTTTTATGGCACAAGAAAGTGGATATTTCACTTGAATTGAGTGTTTGTATGGATTATAAGCAATACAAGTTAGTAAAAACTTGTACATGATCCAAAATGGTCAAGTGATAGTAGTGTATGTTGTGGTTATGGATCTCACATAAAATCCAATTTTTGACAGGATTATTACCTATCCTCTTGGATGAGTGGTGAGCAAAGTGACAACAGTTGAAGTATATGGTATGCAATAAGGTCATCTCTTTGTTCCTTAGGATTTGGTCATACTGAGCAATGGATATGATGTCCAACATCTTTATCTGGGATTTCATAACAGTTTACCATTCTAGACAATAGAGAGTATAATTTTTAGCATACTATTCGATATTTTATTTTAGATCATGTTTGTACATTGTTCAATACAGAACATTTGCTGGTGAAATCCATATGAGAAAAATCACACTAGGTGATATTAGAAAATAGGGAGTATCATTTTCACTTTTTTATTTTATAATTTATTTAAGATAATGTATATCCATGGTTCTATGAAGAGCATTTGCTAGTGCCATCCATATGAAAAGAATTACATTAGGTGATGCTTCTATGGATGTTAATGGTGTGTAAAATAGTAAATCTAATGCCATTGAAAGATTGGAAGATCCATAAAAGGATAAAAACTATAAGGTAAAATGAGGGTTAATCTCATTTTACCTGGTAGGTTTTAGCCTTGTATGGATCTTCCAATCCATCTTATTATCTTCTGCACATTCCTTTCATTATTGTAATAAGAGGTGAAATGAGAGAAAATGAGAAAGAGAGTACAAGAAACCCTATAAAACATCCCTGGGGGGATTAGATTGAAAAGGAAAGGGAGTCAAAGCAAGACTGGCCATAGAAATGAGATGAGAAAAGAAAGAGATCATAAGAGACAATAGGAAAAGTTAGAAAACTTCCATAGTATAAGACAGAAGATAAAAAAAGGTTAAAGCACAACTACAATGCAATTATAAGGAATACTATGGAAAAAATGCCTTTTGCATAGTACTCTTTTAATCTAGATTTTTCTCTTTATCATAGGATTGAGTATTGAATTAGATTAATTACTTAAATTTCTCTTATTTACTACTCTATCTTGCCAGAAAAAATCCTCATCAATAAAAGAAGTTTGAATGATTAATTTTATACTCTAGTGATCCCCAGGGTTATAGGTGAGTTGAAGTTGAGTTATTGGCATCCTTATGTGTGTATACTTATGGGCGAGTGGATACATAAATAAAGAGTAAAGTTGTGTAATATTTAATTAATTATGGAGTACAATAAATTGAAGGACTACTCTGTTGGATGCGGCCAAACAATGCTAGAATATACAATGACTAAAAAAAGAAAAATGTACAATGTTTGAGTCTTGTCTAAATGATGCTAGAATACACAATGTTTGAATTTTATGTTGTAAAGAGAGCACAAGTCAGTTCATTCAATTTATGAAATGCTATTAGATCATTTATAAGAGTTTGGTAGGCTTATGAGAATATGCAATTAACTTATAGAGTAGGTGTAATTGACAGACTTGTAGGGGCCTACATTATTTATTATCCTACAACATTTTCTGCAAACCAAAGGTGAGTTTGTGTGAAACTTGCATAAAACTGATGTGATGTTAAGTATAATTCTGAGGTTGAACTGGGGCCAAACAACAAGTATGTTTAAAAGAATATGATGACCTTTAATGGTAGATTTCAAAGTGTGTCAGGTTATGATAAGCCTGATCTTGATGAGAAGTTTACTCTAGACTACATGCTCACCGGTATGTTTAAAAGAATATGATGACCTTTAATGGTAGATTTTAAAGTGTGGCCGGTTATGATAAGCCTGATCTGGATGAGAAGTTTATCTAGACTACATGCTCATACTCATTGCAAACTCACAAGGGCCTAGTTTTGAGGTGTTTTTAAGTTTTCCACAACTTGTGGTATAATTACCCTTTACCTCAAGTTTAATGGCAGCTTTTTGACTTTGCAGCCAATGTTTATGTATATCACTTTTCTACAAAAATTATGCTTGGAGGGGTGAGGGAGTTAGCTAACCTCTTGTTAAGAAAGATGTCTTCTCCTTGAAGTATTGTATCCTTGTCACACAGCCCGGGAGGCAAGTCTTTAGGAAAGGGTGTAGAAGGTCATTATGGGTGTTTTTATTATTCCTTCCATTCATTATGGGTATGAGGAGATGAAAGTAGAAGTTGTTCCTCTACCATGATCCAGACATGGACACATGCATATACAATAACAGA
Source organism: Lunularia cruciata (assembly GCA_948567375.1). Lineage (NCBI taxonomy): Eukaryota > Viridiplantae > Streptophyta > Marchantiopsida > Lunulariales > Lunulariaceae > Lunularia > Lunularia cruciata. The sequence goes on along the minus strand of OX419757.1, from coordinate 62,812,003 downwards.
GAATGTAAACATGATATGGGCAAATTTGTTATGGGTATGAGTATCTCTTCTATATAACAATTCAAAATATGTTTAAAAATTTAACTTAGGCCAATTATTTATGGAGGAGATAGCACCTATAGCATTTTTTGGGTAGTTGTGCTCTCTCAATACCCCTACTTTCCTCATTTTTTTATTGTTGATAGGTCAATCTTAGAGACATATATGACCAAGATGGAGGGGGATCATTTTCTCTCCAAGTGTTGTTGTACCAAACAAGAGATGGTTTATCCCCATGGGCATGGGAGGACCTTCCCTCCTTTGCTTCAGTACCATCAGATTGGACCAGAGGTTTGTAGTCTTGCTTGATGGAGTGATAATGTTAGCATACACTACATTCTCTCTTAGTTTACTTGTCCATTCTATGGGCCACTAGAGCACATCTTTGTTCTTGTTCTAGCAAGACTACAGAGCATTTGTATGCTTTGCAGATGACATGTGCCAAAGCACACTTTGAGATGATCAGGTGATAGTGGCGGATGTTGTGGTTACAAGCCCTATGATTGATGCAGTTGTGGAGGGAGTGATTCCTCATCCCTTAGGTGGGTGGCGAGCGGAATCGTAGTATGAAAAGTCTCCAAGTATAAGGGTTTGCAATGTGATCACCTCTTTGTTCCTCTAGCCTTTGGAGTTATATGGAGCTATGGATATCGAGTTTGATATACTTGTCAAGGAGTGCATAATAGCTTATCATATTTGATATTAAAGGTACCATTCTCACTCTCATACTTTGTATAGTACTTTAAACAACTTGTGTCCATTACTCTACAAAAAACATTGGCTAATGCAATCCATAGAAGAGCAATTGCACTAGTTAATGCTTCTTTGGATGCTCCCGCATTTTATAACCTTATTAATTACATAGCTTGGATATATTAGATGCGTTGGGACAAATGACTCATATTGATACTAGTAGGGTCTAACCCCATTTTACCTCGTTTTTCTCTCCCTTGTACAGTATGATGCGGTCTTCCCATCCTTCATGTGTTCTAAGCGGTTGCCTCTCCCACTTCTGTAAAGCAATGTGCTCATCATATTTAACATTCGATAACCACTTATGTACAATTAAGTTTTAGAAACGGACTTTAAACCGATAGCGTTATGATTTTCTACGATTGTCTATAAGCGTTTATGGACGCATTAAACTTTTGTTTTGTCATTCAAAGTGGAATTCATTTAGGTTAATAAGAAGGCGCTTGCGTTCAGCGGAGACGAAGTTAGTAGCAAAGCCGCGCTAGGCATACCCTCCACTTCGGCCGGGCTGAAGAAACGGGAATCAGGCAATCTGAAACCTGGCGCTGATAAGGACTTAGAAACTCTTGACAGTGTTCGGAGTAAGAAATTCCTCCATAAAGAAAGAAATTCCTCGATAAAGTTGCCAGTACGCAGGCAAAAACGAGAAGCGTTTCTTAAGCATCAACAGCCTTGTCAAAACAAAAATTTGATTTCCAGAGAGTTTGATGGACTATATCGTCGTCTAGGAAGGTTTTGATGACCATCTTGTATTGTTTTGTTTTGTTTTTTATTTATCATATGTTAGTCTTATCTATGCATTATATTTTCTTTCATTCTATTATGTATTTTTTATTCTAAAAGATGATAAAATAATTTTATTTTGATAAATTTATTCCAAAATGAAATGAAATTTTATTTAAAAATAAATTTACATAATTAAGAAAATATTAATTATATTTATAACAAATAAAAAAATTTAATTTTAATTTTAAATTACTTTTCAAAATTTTAAAATACAATAAATACAATATATATAATAAATATTTTAAACTATACTTTTACCTCTCTAAAGTTAATTAAATCTTTACTTTTGGCAATAGAATCTATAACCATCGTGAATTAATATAAACCCAATACCCACCAGAATACAAGTAAAATACAAATCGACAACGAAGAACTCAAGTGAGGATGTACAGAAGTAAGAGATTATAGCGCGTGACAGATGAAGTAGGACCCACTTGACTGTTTCACAGTTCGAATTAAAATGCCGTTTACACGTCTAGATTGAGCTGCAGACGAGATGAGAATGTCCACCGCTGTTCGATGAATAGGCATGCTTGCACCCGTAACATCTGAACGTCGATTAGGCATCCGAACGATTCTATAACTTGCCACTCACCTTCATAGGTGAGACTATCGTGTTGCCTCTGGGCTTGTTGGAATGTCGGTGTTCCGCAACGACGCCGGCACCGTCAACATTAGGGAGGTTTGGGCGCATAACCTTGAACTAGAAATCAAGTTGATTCGTGAAATTGTGGACGACTATCCTTTTGTGGCCATGGACACTGAGTTTCCTGGCATAGTCGTAAGACCTATTGGGACTTTCAAAAGCAATTCGGATTATCGTTATCAAACCGTACGTGTGAACATCGATCTTCTGAAGTTGATTCAGCTAGGGTTAACATTTACAGACAAGGACGGTAATCTTCCGCGGTGTGGGACTCTAGATTTCTGCGTCTGGCAGTTCAACTTCAAGGAATTCAATTTAGAAAGGGATATCCACGCAGAAGACTCGATAAAACTGCTTCAACAAAGTGGAATAGGTTTCCAGGCAAATGAAGAGAAAGGAATCAACTCGCATGATTTTGCGGAACTCTTAATGTCTTCAGGCGTTGTGTTGAATGAGGATGTAAGTTGGGTTACTTTCCACAGTGGGTACGATTTCGGATACTTGTTGAAGTTGCTTACTTGCCAATCGTTACCAACCGTAGAAGATGACTTCTTCAAGCTCATGAAAAACTTCTTCCCTACTGTTTACGATATTAAATATATAATGAGGTATTGCGAGAACCTGCACGGGGGACTCAATAGAGTTGCGCGGAGCCTTAACGTCGAACGTATTGGGAGCTCTCATCAAGCTGGCTCTGATAGCTTGCTCACTTCGTCGACCTTCCATAAGGTAAAGGATAAACTGGTAAAGGGGAGTCTAAACGAGTGCGCTGGTGTGCTCTTCGGATTAGGAGTAGACGACTCTGAACTTGTCAGCTAAGTGTTTTCCGCAGGTTACTAACGATCATCAGAAAGCACCTGCGACTTGAAATCATCGAAACCCTAAAACCCAAGCTGTGACGTCCTGCTCGATGCAATAAAAAACAACTTGAAAGAAACTGTGAACTTTCTTTGATGAATGTAAGGAGGTTTTGACATCTAGGTTAGGGAGCAAGAAGACATTCGGAGAAAGTACACTTCCGAATCCATACACAATGCTATTAAAATTTCAAGATGCGGGCTTGTATAGTATATGTTCGTCACACAAAATTTCCGATTTTCTTAACGCGTAATTGTCCCATGCCTTTGAAAAGAAGCAACCACAGCGAAAACATGTACTATGACATATATTTCGTCTAGAAGTTCGGTTAATGCTCAGAGGACATTTTGAGGATGCATGAAGAGATCATTTCTACAAAGTTAACTCCACATTCATCGTAATTGAGTTCGAAGCAGATTTGTTTAGCAGGGGCTGGTATGGCATCGCATGTCTTTACGTAAGAGCAATGTACAATACTTTGAAATAATCGCCAATGGGTTGGCATGTAAATATATATATACAAACGCAAACATAAAGGTATATCATTCTAAACAATTTGACGTTGTCCGATCTAACATGATAACAAGGTAATCATACATAGTTAACTGTACCTTCAAAATTGTATCATGAGCTAATGCTTTTTATTGCAGGAATTTGTTGAACATTGATAAAACTTTCTATCAATCTATAGAAACCAGTAAAGATAGATGAAGTGTTACATCACTAGGGGGTTTCAGAGATAGATTTGACAGATGTCTAAGGGATTCATTACAAAATTCTTAACAAATTTTGTAATATATTTTAGCAAACTCTGTAACCAGACTAGAATGTAATAACTGAACGCTATGTAAATTCAGTTATGGGATATTTTATCCAAATTGCATTCATTTATAAAACTCAAGCTTGATGTTTCGGATGTTTAGGAATGTTGTAACTAAATAAATGATTGTCAAAAAAGTGACGTGTTCTCCAAGAGGATGGACAAGTGGTTAGATGAGTCAAAATTATTTACAATTTGGTTTACGTATTCAAGATCCAAATGCACCACCTCAACAATTCAAAATTCTAAACTTGAATTCACAACCCTCCCGAGCAAATGTGCGAGTTGTCAGGCAACTAACGGTTTTGTAGTTTTGCATTGGCATGGGAAATGATCAGCGCTGCTGTGCGCAACCAAGAAATTGATTAGGGGTGGAGGAACTTGAGGCCGGGAGTGCAACAATTTTTTTGCAATGGGAGATCAAGTACCTTGTTTTAGTGCAAGAGACTCACTTTTTGACACTAATCTAGGACCTATAAAGTCATCTTTGGATTTGCAACCTCAACAACCATTAGGGAAATTTGGAGACCTGTTGAGGATGGCTTCATCTGCGCCGGTCAAAAAAAAGGAGTATGAATGATTTTGCATGGCAATGCACCATTACAGCCAAATACTAGATTATTTGGAGTACCTCAAGCACTTTGCACAAATTCATGGTGGGAATTGCAGAAAGCCCATTCAGAAATCTATCACATTTTGTTTCATGGAAACCTTTTTGATTAGGGAGGGACAAGGATTTCCTACTTCTATGACAGGTGACAAGCTTTACAAGAAATGGTTGTGGTACATGAAACAGTACAAAGAAACTCAAGAGCTTGAGAACAAGTCTACTGGAGAAGGTCTCATGGAGAAGGAATATGGCAAGGGGTGGAGAACTAAAGAAGATAAACTGAATGGAATGATCACGCATATTGCAAGAATGGAAGCCATGTTTGGGACCAGAGATAACATAAGTCCACCTACAATGGTAATAATAGGAGATTTTAATCCCACTTTGAGCAAGATTTGTGGCGAGGAGGAGATGCACATGAGTGCTCACAATTCCCATCTCCTCCAAAGGTGGAGCTCCCTGACTCGGGCCCCCAGTTGGTTGCAAACACCCAAGGGGTGGAAAGTATACCAAGTGGCATGGACAATGGAATCCTATCACCCAAGGATGAGTCTCCATTTGTTCCACCGATTGAAGACTCTCCTTTCATTACACCACCGTCTTTAACTTCTACAAGGGATGGATCCAAGGGTGCTTTCATTGACCAAGAAGGGGAATGTGACCCAAAGAGGAGGAAAGGTGGAATATCAGCAAGTAAGGTACAAAAGTTGTCACCTAGTATGCCATTGTCTCATGATTTAGCAAAAGTTACAATGTTGAAGGCAGATACTATAGAATCCAGGGAGAGGCTACGACTAGCTGAACTAGAAGCCACGAACATGAGGAAAAGAGAGAAAACAATGATGAGAATGGAAGCAGAGCGGGTTAGATTAAAGACAAAGAAGATGAAAATTGAAATTAAGAAAATATTGAGCATAGATAGAAGGAAAACTAGGGTAGAAAAACACAAATTTAAGGAGAAGAGTTTGGAATCAAAGCGCACTCATGAAATCAAAATGAATCTCATACATGCAAGGAAAACTCCGGATGAGATAAGTAACTATTTCAAAGTGCTCACTCAGGTTCAACGTCCATCCTACTCTACTGTTAGTGATAGAAAATAGTATACAAACATATAACCATTATTATGATTCTAATAAAGATGAGTTATGCAAACTTGATAAATGCTACTAGTCCCTAGTCGTTACCTCCCATGTTTTTTCTCCTATGGTTTTTCCTCCCATGTTTTTTCTTCCATGCACCTAGTCTGCCCAAGATGTCACAAGTTGCCACTGCCACCCATAATTCTTTTTTTCCTACCACCACTACTCGTCACCACTAGTTCCTGCTCAATGCCACACTTAGTTAAATTAAGGCCAAAGCCACTCCTCGGTGTTCCTCTGCACTGGACTGCGCTGGTAGGTGCTTGTAAATGGTGGTAGGCACATTCAAGTGCTCATAGGTGCCTGCATGCACTCGCTTTAAATGGGTGGGGCTCATCTTGGCTTGTTGGCGCTTGTCAATGTGCGTAGATGCTTGTTGGCACTAAGTGACGCCCGTATGGGGTTAAGTGTGGTGACTTGTGATGTGGGTGTTGCACATAGGTGCCAAGTGATGTCCAGTTTGATGCACAAGGCACAATTGAGTATATAGCTCATGAAAATATGAGAGTTAAAAAAAATTATGAGAATTTCACAAGTGTAAACTAAAATATATATGAGTATGAAAGTTAAATGTAAACATGGGGATAAATGAACAAAAGATGTATATAAATGGAGAGCCAATAAAACCTAAACATGTGACTATGGTAGAAGAGGAGGTCAAGGAGAAGAGGGAGATGTACCATGGTGTCTAAGTGCTACTACTGCATCCTCAAGTCTACAATGGTATACATGATGTTGAATCCTAAATGGACTCAATGACCACCATAGGGGCCACTCACTCTCATCCAAGTCTTGGTGCTTGATACCGCTAGCAAGAAGAGAATATGGGTCACTACTATAAGAACTCAGTCTACTTGATTCCACTCCTCTTTTGCCCAACTAACAATAGGCCTATTGTCATGGACAAATCTGTCCAAAGCACTCATCAAAGGGTCAAATGACCAAGTGTATGATGCTCTATGTACCCTATAAGGACGGAAATGGATAGGGTAGATAGCACCATGTGGATGGTTCCTATAATAAGAGAGTGCATAACTATTTATGATCAAAAGATCACAAGGAGGTAAACCTAATGAAGTAAGATGTTCATATGATCTAACTCTAAGTCCTTTAAACTCAGAATCTCGTTGGATATCTATAGAACACAAACAAGCTATGAGGTGAGACCTGGTGTGAACTCCCTTAGGGAGTTTGGACCATTGCCACGTAGATATCACTCCACTCCATCCGGAGTAAGATCTATCCACAAGATAACCTCAAAGCATAGCAAACAGAATTGGATGAAATGGCTAACACCAGGATGGGCTACCCACCCTACATGCCCGGCCTATGTGTGAGGGTACCAACCATGCATAGTCATCTTGCTCTCCCATGCACAGAAACCAATAGCACCATGAATCCATAATGATACCAAACAAGTAACATCCACAATAATAATCTTCTTTTGGAAGAAGCATGGGAAGAGGATACATGAAATATACTCTCTTGATAGACAAATCCTCTCTCTAAACTCAGTTTTAGTGCCCTGATTCTCCACACTATGAGGTAACACATGGGTGGCATCAGTCTGGGTCTGCATCTCATGACGAGTATGGGTCTGGCAAGCAATAGTACGTAGTCTCAGTCCAAGATAAGCCACACAAGCCCTCATCTGAGCTAGACTACTCTCACTCTCCTCTACCTGAACATGTGCACTCTTGCACCTCTCTATAGCATATGCTAACTCTCATTCCTGATTCTATAATTGGACCCTATAACCCCCTGCCATGGCAACGGCACCTAGTATATCCAAGTCCAAGTAAGCTAATCTCTGCTCTCTCTCCATCTTAGAAGTAAGTAAGGTCTGATGCATCTCCTCCTTTGCAGTAAGTAAATCCTCTTGCTCACAAAGGAATCTCTCTCGCTCTTGTAGTAATCTCTCTTTCTCCTCTCCACTCTCTTGTATACTCTTGCACTCAAGAAGTAATCTCTCTCTCTCCCCTCTACACTCTCTAATCTACTCCCGTGCTCAAGCAGTCATCTCCCTCTCTCTCCTTTACACTCTCTAATCTACTCTTGCACTCAAGCACTAATCTCTCTCTCTCCTCTACACTCTCCAATCTACTCTCACGCTCTAGGAGATATCTCTCTCTACACTCAGCCACTTGAACACAATCATCTAAAATACAACTGATGTCAATTGAACAAGAAAGAGGTGAAGGTACTCTAAAATGCATGGAGTCAACAACCCCCCCCCCCCCCACAAATAGAGAAAGTGGTGAAGAGGAAGAAGAGGGAAAAGGAGCTATCTCAACAAAGTATAAGGGTTGTGTCTCAACATGAATCTATTGAACACCTATTCACAAGCGGTACATTTAGTTATCTATCAAGTACAAACTCATATTAGAATTTCAGAAATACATCAAGTTCACAAGTTCATTAATTAAAGCTTCTTCAATCAACTCATTTAATAAATCCGGTAATGGTATAAACAAAAGAACTTTTTATGTTTTCTAACATACAAATATACATATATATATATGACAAAACTCAAACCTAATCAATCACTCACCATCCTCATCCTCTCCCTCATTAATAGTTTTGACCTCATCTAAGCTATTTGCATCCTCATGATCATCATCATGCTCTCCATTGTGTATAATCTACTCCTCTCCATCACTCAGATACATCACGCCCTCCTTTGGAATGAAACCTCTCTCCACAAAGAGATGAGTGAGTATTTGCCCAAGGAAGGTGACCCTGAACCTGTGCCCCTTAGGACTACTCAATTGGCTTTGCAAACTCCACACCTCGACAATGATAGCTCTAAATGCTAAATCCTTCCAATCATAATCCTCCACACCAAATCTCCTCAACTTGGTCTTGGTGTTGGGTACCAAATGCCCATGTACAATCTTGGGCCTAATAGTGGGTGCAGCAAGTGCACCCATCAACTAGAAAAAAGCTCTAAATGCAGGATACACACATTGCCTTGCAAGATATCTTTTTGCAACCCTGTCCCTTTTTGGTCACCAGTCTGAAACAGTTGTGTAAGAAATTGTCCTCCATCTTGGTGTTCTCCCCCTTGGCATGGCAAGTGCATCTCTAACTATATATGTAGTCAATTGAAATTGTCTCCCTCTTACCAAACCTGTGCAAGAGACCTTGTCCCACCAACTCACAAACTCCTTACATGGAAGGACCTACAAAACCCATCAAGAAAATTGACTTAAACCTCAAGACTCAAGACACTAGGTGCTACTTGCCGCCACCCGATGCCGCCCTTGGACAGGAAAAAAAGCAGCAAATGCCACTGGGGGCCGCTTGTCACCACTCGGGGATGCCCAAAGGCATGCATGGACAGTCCCCCCTTGTGGGCCACCGCTCTGTGAGCCAGCCTGTCTCTCACTCAGGATGAACCTCTGATGGCTATTATGGTAGCGCACCATGGACTAAGAAGGCAAGGAACCCCAACTCCATCATACTCCTCCAAGGCTAACACTCCAAGACTCAAGACATTGCTCACTAAAGAACTCAATGAGAGAGAGATAGTTGCAAATGAAAGGATGATGAGTACCTCCTCACTCCTTGTTTATATACTTGTGAAATAGTTACGTACCAAAGTTACTAATTACCATAGTAACTCAAGTTACTAGACTAAAAGTCAAGTAAAGTCAAAAAGTAGAAAGGAATATCCATTCACATGGGCATATTCCCCTTATCTTGACCCAACCACTAAAGCAAGGATTCCTTCACATGGGCTATCCTTGGACTAAAGAAGAATCCAAAACAAAAAGGCTTGCGGGCCCAAGAGTTCTCAACTCTTTCCCCAAAGCCAAACACCTAGGAATAATACCAAGTCAACACACTAAAATCCAAAATAGTGGTGCTCATCTTTTCTACTTCCTCTAAAGTAAGGTCCCATCTATCTTAGCTATGACTAACTTTAGCTAACCATGACTAATATAGAACCATCCTTTATCTCTATATAAATAATATCTCTTAAGTACTTGTAATACCAAGCTAAATATCACAATACCACACACATGCACAAATGGGTGTTACATTTACCCCCGGACTAAGTTTTCACTTTGTCCTCAAAGTGAAGGTCTCTCTACCTTCTATGGTACATCTTCAACTTATCATGGTTAATCCTATCAAAGTGTCTTCCTCCCAACTCCTTGAGATCATAAGTGTAATTTCCCCACACCTTCTCTACTATGAAAGGTCCAAAGTACTTAGGCAAAAACTTCTTTTGCACTCTCTTGAATCGAATGGAATCAAACAACATTACCCAATCACCTTCTTTGAAAGGCTCCACCTTCTTCTTGCCTTGCCTCTTGTCATAGCTCTCCTTTTGTTTCCTTTGGGCTTGCTCCACTCGAACCATAGCAACTGCTCTTGCCTCTTCCAACTCCATGAGTTGATCCTTCCTTGACTTCTCTGCATCACTTCCTTGTGCTTTCTTCAATCTCCTATGAATGCTTTGGAAGGTAGGAAGATCAAAGTGAATAGGTAAGGTAGACTCAATACCATACACCAATTGGAATGGAGAATATCCAGTGGAAGTCTTCATGGTTGTCCTATACTCCCACAAAACTGCATGAATCCTCTTGTCCCAATGATGTTTAGCCCCCTCCATTTCTGCATCTTTGGCCAACATCATGCACAAGGTCTGATTGGTTCTCTCTGCCAAGCCATTGGAATTTGGCTTATAGGATGTAGTTACTCTATGTGTGATAGAGAAATGTCGTAGCATGGCTGTAGTAATGCTTCCTGTAAACTCTCCTCCTCTATCAGAAACCAACTCCAAAGGGCATCCAAACCTAGTGATAATGCGTTCATAAAGAAATCTACCCACTTCATCTTCATTCTTGTCCCTCAATGGTCTAGCCTCAACCCACTTGGTAAGGTAATCAGTAACTACCACAATGTACCGATTGTTCCTTGGGGTTCTATTGAGAGGTCCTACAAAATCAATTCCCCACTTCTCAAAAGGTCCTAGCAATGGAATTGATCTAAGTGGTGGAGTGGATGTAGACTTTCTAGCAAAAGCTTGACAAACATGACAAGTTTTGCAATAATCAAGACAATCCTTGAAAATCCCTCTCCAATGGTAACCTGCATCTAGAATCTTGAAAGCAGTCACCTTTCCTGCAAAGTGTCCTCCACATACTAAACCTTCATGAAACTCCTTTATGAGTAGGATAGACTCTTCCTTACCCACTGCTCTTCAAAGTAGACCATCTGCTCCTTGGTGAAAAAGAATATCCTCCACCATTGTGTAAGGTCTAGATCTTGCTGCAAGGGCCTTCCTCTCCCTAGCATGCATCCCTTCTGGATAGTTACCTCTTGTCACAAAATCCACAATCTCCTTGTACTCCATTGGAATCTCTTGAGTGACTGAGATTGTCATGAGCTCCTCATCCGGGAAGGAATCATCTACTGGCTCATCTCCATCATGATCATAGGCTCTAGATAACAAATCAGCATTTGCATGTTTCTTTCCTGGCCTATCCTCAATTGTGTAGTCATACTCAGACAAGAGTATCATCCACCTTGCTAGTCTCCCTTCAACATTAGGCTTGTTGAAGATGTACTTCAAAGCCTTGTGATCCGTGACAATTGTGGCTTTCCCTCCAATCAAGTAGTGTCTAAACTTCTTGAGACCAAAGATCACTGCCAACCCTTCTCTCTCTGTGACAGAGTAGTTCTTCTCTGCTGAAACCATCTGCCTACTAGCATAAGCTATTGGATGATCATGCCCATCTTGGTCTAATTGACTAAGAGTGCATCCTATAGCTACATTAGAAGCATCAGTGTAGAGGATGAAAGGCTTACTCCAATCAGGTTTAGCAAGAATTGGAGCTACAACAAGGGATTGCTTGAGCTCCTCAAAAGCTTTGAGAGCCTCCTTGTCTTCCAAAATCACCATGTAATCTACACCCTTCTTCATGTAGATGGTCAATGCATAAGCCTTGTTGGAAAATGAGAAGATGAACCTCCTATAGTACCCAACCATTCCCAAGAATTGGCGTAACTTTGTCAAGCTTGAAGGGAATGGAAGGTCTGAGATTTTCCTCACCTTCTCAGGATCAACTGCTATTCCATCCTTGGAGATGATGTGCCCCAAAAGTAGACCTTCTTCACATCCAAAAATGCACTTCTCTGGGTTGAGTGATGCATTTGCCTCATCCAAGCGTTGCAAGACTTTGATTAGGTGCTCAAAGTGCTCCTCCTTGCTCCCATAGACACAAAAGTCATCAATGAAATCTCTCACAAATTTCCCAATGAAAGGTTCAAATACCTTGTTCATGAACCGTTGGAATGTGGCTGGAGCATTGCAAAGCCCAAAAGGCATGACCTTGAAAGCGTAAGTTCCCCAAGGTGTGGTGAATGTGGTGAGTTGTTGATGCTCTGGTGCAATCTTTATTTGGTTATATCCACTATAACCATCTCCAAAACTGTACCTCTCATGACCTGCAACCTCCTCCAAGATCTCATCAATGAATGGCAATGGGTAGTAGTCCTTCTTGGTAACAGCATTAAGCTTCTTGTAATCCACACATACCCGAAGCTTGCCATTCTTTTTCTTCACAATGACAATTGGAGACACCCATTCTGAATTCTCCACCTCAAAGATAAATCCAGCCTCCTTGAGCTTATCAATCTCCTCCTTCACAACCAAAGATATTGGTGGGCTAATGCGACGTTGCTTTTGGCGGATTGGTCTTGCATGTGACTCCACCTCTATCTTGTGCTCCTCCAAGGTGACTTCCTTCAAATCCTTGTAACTAAAAGCAAACACATGGATGAACTTGCGGAAAATCTCCTCAAATCTCACCTTCTCCTCCTTGGTAACATTTGGGCCATACTTGAGGGTAGATAACCTTCTCTCTACCTCCTCAAGTGTCAATGGTGATTTATCTGGGTCCTTCAAAACCTCTGGCTTAGGTGCAAAATCCATAGCACACAAAGGATACACATCTGAATCAGATTCAGATTCATCTTCCTCCGTGGAAGTCTCCTCTTCCATGCTTGTGTCCACACCTGAAGCTCCTTCTTCAGAATCTGATTCCCAATAATTAGAAGATGGGGTATCTGAATGTGAAGTGTTGGTGGTGTTAGTCATAGGAATAGTGACTCTATGGTTTGATGGCCCAATCCTCAAGTACCCTTTGTGCCATCGATCAGTTGTGCGTGCTGCTCTCAACCATGGCCTCCCAAGAAGTAAGTCATAGCTTGAATCCTTCAAGACTTGGAAAGTCATGAGATTTTGAACTCCCATAACTGAAACTACCACCTTATCCATCACCCCTACTGGTCGAACTTGTTGCTTGTTTGCCATGCTCACCACAAATGTTGAAGGTCTTGAGGGTATCATACCCAACTTCTTCATCAACCTTTCTGACATGGCATTTACTGCTGATCCTCCATCAACCAATGCATCCTTGATGTTGTGACCATTCACTCTCACATCAATCTTGGAGGCATATTCACAAGCCTCCCATGGTGCTGGCTTGGCATCCACCACCCCCATTGATACTGGAACTTTTGCCTTCTTCTTCTTTTTGCTCCTTGTAGAACTCAAACCACCTCTAAGCTCCTTTCTCAAGGTAGGGTTCAAAGCAATTAATTGGCCCACTGTGATGTTAGCCTTGTGACTACCAACATCCTCCAACACATTGTAGTTCCATTGTTGCTTTGAGATCAAGAAGTCCTCCATCCCCAACTTCTTCCTTGGAGTCTTTGTTGTTGATGGTGTTGAGGTGCGAGTGCTCCTAGTAGACATAGGAGTATCCTTGCTTGAAGTAAATCCTTGAGAAGAGTGAACATCCTCTGCAAAACGAGCTCTCTTCTTCTCTTGTGCCAAAAGCTCCAAATTAAGACCCTTGGAGTTTGAGTACTCTCCCTTCTCATACTTGCTCTCAACCACATCTATGGATGTTATCCCCTTACCTTTGTTGGGATTAGGAGCCACTTGGGTTTCACTACCTCCCTCTTTCCCTCTATTGGCTCCCTCATAACCCCTTCCTCCATGGTAAGTGGAATTTGGGCAATTCCTTTGGATATGGCCTCTTCCTCCACAACCAAAACAATTTTTATCATTGAAATTGTTGGCTGGTTGGCCTCCTCTATATGGATAGTTTCCATAACTCCTAGGTCCTCTCCCTACATTCTGATCCACCTCTCTCTTCTCCCATAGTTGCACCACATTGATCTTGAGATCCGCAAGTTGTTCTGTGATGGTTTGGAGTGGATCTTTTGGTGGAGGTGCAAGAATTGGAGCAACTACTACTTGTGGTGCAACCCTTGTCACCAAAGTATCAGAAGTTCCACCATACTTGTAGCCTTGAGGAGGATGCACAACCTCCTTCACCACCAAATCACTCTCATCCCCTTCCAAACTCTCCTCCATACGAATTGCGATCTTGATAGCTTCAACCTTGGAAGAAGGTTTCTCATATCTCACCTTGCTTCTAATTTGTGGTCTCAATCCTCCCACAAAATTCTTGGTGAGCATGGCCCCTATGCCAATCATTGTAGTCTCCACATCATCCCCACCCTTCCTCAACACTATGCGAAATCTGGACTCCAACTTTTCCACTCTTTCCACATAGACCCTCACTTTCTCTCCATCTCCTTGCTTGAGAAATGTAACCTCACTCATCAATCTCTCATAACTCTCATCAGGAAGAAAGTTCTCAATGAGTGCTGAAGTCAAAGTCTCCCAAGACTCCTCTTCCCCCTCTCTCCTCTCTCTCTTTTGGTATTCTGACTCATACCATGTAAGTGCTGCATCCTCAAAGAAATCTGGTAATAATGAGGCCCACTCATTCTTCCTCCTCTCATTGTTTCCTATGCAAGCTCTCTTGAAGTCTCTCACAAAGGCCTCCACATCTTCTCCATCCTTGCCAAAGAAAACCGGAAGTTTCCCCATCTTAACCCCTCACTATCTTTCTTTTCTCTTAATTTTTTTTTTCTCTTTTTTTTTCTCTCACTCTATTACTAATAGAGTATATACATGACTAACACCATCTGAGAATAATCCACTCTAGGGAACACAAAAGGTTCAGGTTGCTCCAAGATTTCTATAGCAACATCAAATCCTAGAGTGCATATTAATCTAACTCTCATGGATAGTTTATCCATAAGTTGAAAGATTATCTCCATCACTAATCTTGAGAACTAGCTGATGAAGGTGGTAGTATTTCTGTAGCTGTACTAAGACTCTCTCCAAGATCCTTCACCAAAGTTTCCAAAAGTGCTTTTACTCCACTACACTCATGTCCTTTTGGAAGTCTTTCAACTCCACAAACCTCACACAACTCCTTGGTCTTAGATCTTCTCCCTCCCAATCTTGGTGAAGAAGGTCCAACATGCAAACCCAAGTCAAGTAAGCCTCTCCTTTCCCTCAATCTCTTGCTCTCAAAGGTTAATGGACATGAACTTGCCTTATGTCCCTTCTCTCCACATAGAAAGCACTTAGACTCACTCTTTCCTCCAAGTGGTGTAGGTTTTTGGATCCTCTCAACACTCTCTTCAAATTCTATTGTAAACTCTCTTTTCCTCAAATCCACCCCTACAATCACCTCAAACCCTTGGGGAACCTTGCATAATCTCAATTTCCACTCTTGATGACCCTCCATGTTCCCAAAGATGAATCTAAACACTCAAATATGTTTTTTGTTGATCTCAAACTTCTCATGCATGAGATCTCCACTCTGCAGAATTGACCCTTCCTCACAATGTCACTCAAATCTCCCAACGAATATGTCACAGTCCTCTGAAATTTTCCACACTTGATCACAACTCTAGGGCGTCCCTCCCTGCAAAATTTTAGATCTTTTCATCGAGCCATTTGGCCTAGACACCTTTCTATTCAGCACCCATATTTCAGATTTGGTCTGAAAACCACCCCCCTCACTTCAAAAACTCATAACGCACTGCGCAAAAATGATCTCTCTCTAATTTTTGTGGCACCAGGTAGGATACAATGCACTGAATTTTCTTGGAAATTTTTAGGACAATTCACTAAAAATTGAAGAAATGGCAGACTCTGTACAATTTTCCAGAGAGCATGCAGTTGCAAGAGCACTTTACCCTATCAACTTTCAAAAATTCTAGCCCAGTGCGCATAGAAGCTCTCTCAATAATTTCAAGTGTGCTAACTGAAAGATAACCCAAGCTATCATGTGTAGAAATCTCAAGTCCAGATCTCAAACTTGATATTTTGCCCAAAATCACCTTAATCCCCAAAATCTGCAATCCATCTCACACAATCTCTCCAATTCCTCTCATGTGTACAAGATGTACAAAATCACCTCAAAAACATCATAATGAACTACAGGGTATACAAATGGATCTTGGTTCTCTAACATAAGTTCAGCCCTCTCCTCTCCTAATGTTCTCTCCAAGTGAGCTCTCATAGCCTCCTTCTGCCTAATGTAGAATTGGACGCGGAACATTATCTTGCCTTCTAGAGAGGTCCCGGCAACGGAACCAAAAATGTGAGCCGGCCTGTCTCTCACTCAGGATGAACCTCTGATGGCTATTATGGTAGCGCACCATGGACTAAGAAGGCAAGGAACCCCAACTCCATCATACTCCTCCAAGGCTAACACTCCAAGACTCAAGACATTGCTCACTAGAGAACTCAATGAGAGAGAGATAGTTGCAAATGAAAGGATGATGAGTACCTCCTCACTCCTTGTTTATATACTTGTGAAATAGTTACGTACCAAAGTTACTAATTACCATAGTAACTCAAGTTACTAGACTAAAAGTCAAGTAAAGTCAAAAAGTAGAAAGGAATATCCATTCACATGGGCATATTCCCCTTATCTTGACCCAACCACTAAAGCAAGGATTCCTTCACATGGGCTATCCTTGGACTAAAGAAGAATCCAAAACAAAAAGGCTTGCGGGCCCAAGAGTTCTCAACTCTTTCCCCAAAGCCAAACACCTAGGAATAATACCAAGTCAACACACTAAAATCCAAAATAGTGGTGCTCATCTTTTCTACTTCCTCTAAAGTAAGGTCCCATCTATCTTAGCTATGACTAACTTTAGCTAACCATGACTAATATAGAACCATCCTTTATCTCTATATAAATAATATCTCTTAAGTACTTGTAATACCAAGCTAAATATCACAATACCACACACATGCACAAATGGGTGTTACAGCTCGGGGATGCCCAAAGGCACACTGGGATAGTCCTATCACACAGGGCACTAGGAGGTCACCCAATGCCGTGGGTTGGCGCCTGGCAATGCGCCCAAAGGCACAGAAGTGCTGGAAGGCGCTCCGAGACAATGGTGTTCGGGAAGGACTGCCAAATGCTGTTGGGTGACACTCAGAGCCCCTAGAAGGCACTCACGTGAAGGGTTTAGGGTTGGTATCGGATGGTGCTGTGGACACTGGGGGTCAACTGTGGGACAGGGCTGGGAGGCACTGGGAGGTGCTGACAATTTTGAGGCCTGACATGCATAAATCACAATCTTGAGTTGCTAGAAGGTGTGAAAGTAGAGAGAAAGGAAGAGAAAACAATGAAGAAGGTTTGAATAATATTTATGGACGTGGGTAGTTAAGTCCAAGTGTGATTTTGAATCCAATTACGTTTAGATTGACCTCCCAAATTCCCAAGATAGCAGTTTGAATCTGATGTTTCCACTCTTCCTGGAAAATCTCTCTTCTCTATCTATCGAATGCTCTCCTCTCTCTTGCTCTTTCTCTAGAATCTCCTGCTCTTCTCTCCTGCTCTTTCTCTTGAATCTTGAATGCTCTCTTCCTCTTGAATTCTGATTTTTTCTCTTCCTCTAAAAGTTCAAACTCTCTCCTTCAATAGCAAGTTTTCCTACCTCCTTCAAGTTAGCTTGCCTCTTTCAATTTTGCCTCTTTTGAGTTTTCACCCTTCAAACACACCCCATGCAGCAAAATGATTCCTTCCCACACCAACAGCAAAATGACTCCCAAACACCCCACACCCCCACACTTGCAAAATGACATGCTCTCAAAATGACTTCTGTTCAAATCTGAAGTTTTATATAGCCCCACATAGGAGAGAAAGTTTGAATATCCAAACATCCAAATTGTGCACATTTGGTGGAAAAATCAATATTCAAGAGGAAAAAACTAAAATCTTGAGTGGCAACATGCGGCACTCCACGTCGCCAACAGGCGCATCCAAGCGTTACAATTATTGCATAGCGCCTACTAGTGCCATCACGCGGCGCCTACCAGCACCACTTTGCACTAATAGGTGCAATAATCTTTTCAGTCGGAGGGCGGTCCCCAATGCCAACAAGCGCCATTTTGTGGCACCTTACGGGCGGCGCCAATGGGCTTTGATTAGCGTAAAGAAAAAAATTTCTCAAGTTGGAAAGCAGCCCCCAACATGTACTGCAATTGCACTGCATCTACCGGCATCATGGTGCCACTTGATTGTTTTTACAACAACATATAGTTACTTTGAAGTGTAAACTTGCCCAACACCACACCACACTATATAATTGTTAGCTCGAGCACTACAAATGTACAGGTTAAGCTCCCAAGAATTCTTTTTGCATCATGTGAATTCTTATTCCAACATTACATAAAGATACATTCATGGTCTAAGTTAGAGACTCATGGTCTAAGTTACAAGAATATTGGATATGAGATGAGGAATTGAAAAATAAATAATTTATTATATGGAAACTCACTCAATCAAGTATATCATCATTGTGATAATCAAGGCAATGTTGCATCACCCTTGATCTACTTTCTTCTCTACCAAGTTATATACCATGAAAAGACATTTCTGAATCTATTTTTATTTCCTTTAGAAATCCTCCATCGTCATCTGACCAAAGGTCTGACCTAATGATTAAAAAATTATGTGGAATAATACACACAAACACCTACTTTAACAAATAAGCATTTCTACTATTGTCTTTGAGTTGCACTCTTAACTCCCAAAGAGAATGCCATCTAGATTTCAATATTCTTATACAATGCTCATTTATCACTCTTGCCTTTGCCAAACATCTATTAAACTCTTGCTTGTCCTCTGATTGGGCTTGCTTGAAAGCGGGGACTAGGTGATGCATGGGTACATAACCTGAATCACCTAAAAGGTACTCCTTTGCCTCAAAAGTGTGACAACGTCCTCTCTGGTTCAATTCATTCCATAGTGATGATTTTTTCAAACAAGTCATGTCATGACATGATCCTAGCATTCCTGCAAATAAACAAATCAACTTATACTTTTAGTAAACCATAAAAAGAGGATCACCAATGCATTGAAAAAATACCTAACAAAACAACACATACATCCCTCCGGAAAAATGTGTAATTCTCCTTTTATCATCATAAATCCCTTGGCCATTTATAGAATATGAACCCGTGCGACTGAAATATATTTCCCCGTCCATTGTTTGTCAAGCTACAAGAGGAAACAATGTTCCATCTACCAAACAACACAACCAGGAAAACCTTTGTGTGCAAAAAGATATCCTCCTCCTCTCCTCAAGCTCGGCCCAAGCAACTTGACTCCTCATCACATCTATATAGTTGTCATAACTCTATCAAGAAAAGAAATTTTTGAACCAGCACTAATGCCCAAAATATTTAAACCCCGTGCAACACAAGCTCTATTGCCGTGATTCCCAAATCTATCCAAGGCTAGGGCAACTTGGATCCACACGGGTATTTACTCTCTTTGGTAGCTTTTCTCAAAAATTGTGTGAGTCTTAATAAAATCCACTAATGTTGAAAAAGAATTTACATTCATTCTAGTAAGCTGGCGAAAGGCCTTCGTATCAAGATTTCTAAAATACTCCATCAAAAACTCTCTACTACAAGGGTAAGTAACATGGGGTTCCAAGTATAGATGAGTATGTGCATACTCACACCAACTAATAAAAAATTATAGCATATCTAAATCTCCTCCTAATTCTTTGTCTTCATCTTCTAATCCTTGTAGCGATATCTCCAGATCTAACAGAATCATCCATTGAATACATTTTCTAATATTTCTAGTTATTTCTACATGAGTGCTCCCTCTTGGCATGACTTTACTCTGGATTTTTATTCACTTCCCTCTTGGCATGACTTGACTTTGGATTTTTATTCACCACATATAACTCTTCATTGTGCAAAGTTGCATCTATATTCTCTATGTTTGTTCACCTCCCTCTGGGCATGACTTGACTCTGGATTTTTATTCACCACATATAACTCCTCATTGGGCAAAGTCGCATCACTATTCTTTGTGTGCAGGAAAAAAAACAACCTCATAAATTTTGGCAAAGGAGCATCTCTATTCTCTACGCACCGAACAAAAAAACAACCTCATAAATTTTGGCAAAGGGGCATCTCTATTCTCTATGCACAGAACAAAAAAACAACCTAGTAAATTTTGGCAAAGGGGCATTTCTATTCTCTACGCACAGAACAAAAAAACAACCTCCTAAATTTTGACAAAGGGGCATCTCTATTATCTGCGCATAGGAAACAAAAAATCTCATAATTTCATTCTATAACAAGAAAACAAGTTCATGAATTTCATTTCATCACTCAAGGGGAACAAGAGCATGCATTTCATAGTCATACCAAGAGACAACTATTATAAATTCAACTTTTTTAATAAAGAAATTGAGAATTTTGGAGAGTAACCCTTAAAAAAAATCACTCCTCCTTCTAACCTTCCCAAAACCTGCACTCAAATCTTCCCACTCCAAACCAATTCACTCTGGCTTCCAACTCTGGCTACGGGTCTCTCAAATCTTCTTCCGTTGTCAAAATTCACTCCCCCTTCCAACTCTGGCTATGGGTCTCTCAAATCTTCATCCGCTGTCAATTTTTGCATGTACTCAAATCTTTCAACTCATGGTCCCTCCAATCTTCCTCATTGGTCAAAAATCTCATTCCATCTAGTGCATGAATCTGTCAACTTTTGATTACCATGGGTGTTATCGAACATCATGGATGCTCCCTTTGGTGGTTGCAACTTTCACAATAACCTAAACGATATACTTTATTAACTCTAATATGTAATCAATGCACTACTGAGTGATAACGCAACGTTCCTTATCCTTTATTTTCTATGAACCCCCTCATATGGAGTGTGCTAATAATAAGGGACTTGGCCCGAACTCCTTAGCGAGACCTTTTTTACCTCCCATTCACACCTCGTACAGATTTAGTCAAGGTTTCGTAACTATCTATATGCAACTTAGTATAACTAATTCTGAAGCCCCCTACTGTAAGGATACGGAGAAGTATAATTGAGAGAATTTCTTCTCAAACGAATCAGATCGAACATACACGATACCGAAACCTAGGTCTCATACAGCAAGGGTCTATATGGTACTTCGGAGTACACCAACATTATCAGCGGACCAAAGGATCTATAAAGAAAATCCAGATTCCAATGGACTTAATAGAAATCTATGTTTGTAAAATTTATTCTACAGAGTTACCTCAGAAACAACATAGAAGTAGTACATCGTTACATGGTAACTAAGCTAAAGTTGTGCACTGGTGGGTCCAGTTCTGAACCCAGTCAATTTCCAAACCAATGCAATTGGTAGGTGCTTAAGTAAGTTCTTGTCAACTTGAAGGCTAACAGAACAAAGCATTTGGAAATTGCCCATCGTCCCAGCACGATAACAAGAAGACTGGGGCCGTTGGAGGTTTCCACATGCTGCTATTTGCCAGATCAATCACTGGCTTACGTCCAAAAGGCATCAGCACTACACATGAGCCGTTCTCGCGAGTCATGAACTCTCTCTCACATGTGCCAATCTATAACTTGACCAAATTCCATCTCTATAGAGATGACTTCCGAACGTAATCTAGCTGGACCTGTCCGAACAAGTACTGGCACGACAATGTCATCCGAGTTGATGTGACAGTGACAGTCGCTCAGTGTGCAAGAAACGCCGGAGTTTTTGTATCGGATTGAAATTGTTAATGGTTGTATATTGTCGTTTTAAATTTAAATTCCCGAAATTGATGTAAATTATAAAATATAATGTGATAAAAAATTAAATTCTAATTTTATATAATCATTAATTTATTTAAAAATTATTTATTAAAAAATTATTTTCGATAAAATCATTCACTTTTCTCACAAACAATCTATTCATGTAACAAACACATGAAACTCAAACAGCGAAAAGTTTAGATTTGGATCGGACTATCTTTAACCAACACGTGAGTTCTTCTAGTGTAACCCGGTCGAATATAAAATAAACATCGATCTGGTAGAGTGTAACTAATTTCTATTTATCTTTCTATACGTGACCCGGAAATGAAGAGTTGTGGATATCGACTCCATTGCCCTCTATTTAACATTTAGTTATTTTATAATAATTATTATTAGATGATAATCTATTTTATGGTTATTATAATATTATTTATAATAACTTTTTAATTATTAAAATTTTATTTTTATTTATTTTATCATTTTCGCCGCCCTAAATCGACTATAACAATGACTGCTCCCAGGAAACAACCATTTTATAGGCAAATGGACTGGTCATGGGTCTGCTATTGCCCGGTCAACTGAGACATGCAGCGCCGCCGCCGGCGAAGCTAGAAAACGTCTGATTATTCAAAGATTATGAAACCTAGAAAGACAAAACGTTTGCTCGATATGCGGGCAATTTCCCTTAGGTATTGCCGGACCCAAGGAACTGGTTGTCACGGTCAGGCCGGCATTTTGCAGTGCCTTCACAACTCGATCTTCCCCGGGCACCAGAGAAAGAGGCACAACCGGAACGCTCGTGGAAGTAACATTACATCCTTCTTATTATGGCGAGCAGTGGACCTATCAACTTTAATCCTTTCTCGAGTATATTTTATATTTTTCAAATATATTTTTTTTTCTATTAAAAAAAATAAAAAAATTTATTTTACAGTTATTAAATTTAATTTTGAAATAATTTCTTTTTTCTAAAAATTCATAGATTATAAATATTATTTATTTTTATATAATTACAAAATTTTCTATATTTAAAAATATTCCAGTGATACGCGCACAAATCACGCATTTTTCCATAATGGAATTTTTTCCACTATGGAAAAATTAGCTATATATAACCTTCGAGATGGTATCGACTCATTATACTTTTTAAATCTTGCTTTTGTTCAGTCGTCTATGTGTGTTGGTTTTGGATCTTTCAAATAAAGACGGGGACCCAAGTAACATCGCTCTGATATCGGCTTACAAACTAATAAAAGGGAAAGAGGCTCATGAGGACACAGGATTCAGTCCCTCGTTCGCGTCGCTTACAGTCCTTGTTTGGCTTCTGGATTCACTATAAATTCTAAAATAGTGTTTCATAAATTTTATACGACAAAATCTATGAAAACAACTTCGGTGAATTGGTTGAAGAAGTTGAAGTAGTATTGGCATGTACTGCCAACTAAATCGTGACAGTTGCTATGTCCAAAACGTAGAAAATAACGTAAATATTATCAGTCTTTGCGCACTTTGTTTTCTGGTTGCCGCGATATGATTATCGATTAGATGCCAAGTTTTGGCAAATTCACAACTAATCGGTATCTACTTATATAATCATCAGAGCCTTTCCTACGAATACACTCTACTGTACGCGGCGCACACTTTAACAGTATAAGCAGGAGATGGATTTGGCCCAGGGTCCGAAGGAGAGTTCTAGGTCTGGCAGAGAAGAGATTTTGTGATAACTGGGATCACTCGAAATGTATAGGACTCTGGTGGTATAACCCGCGGGTCGGTCGGCGACACAAGCAATAAAAGTTGGCGACTTAAGCCGCGGGGAGCAGAAAAGGGTCTGTGGTGAGCTGCCTCGGTGAGCTTCATCAACTCCGCGGTGAATGATCACGACCTGTTTACAGGTTAAGACGAATGAGTCATACCTGTGTGCGCATGCAGGCCATCTGCCTCTTAGTCAGAGCGCGCTTTCGTCCAGTGAAAGTCAGTGGAAGGAGGAGCCGGCAGGAGGGGGATGCGAGCTTTCTCAATCCTTTCTTAGTTGACGAAAGCAGAGCTCGCGAAACAGGAAGGTTTTATGCGGTTTGCTTATCCCAAAATGTTTTCAGGTAGATGAATCCGCCCCGCCGCGTGGCCGCCTTAGGCTTCTCACTCAACGTTTCATCGTCTAGCTCCTCACGGCGATGTATGTAATAAAAGTTTTGCATAATGTCGGCCTCCTGACTTGTCATCTGGGAGTCTCGCCAACCGGGACACGAATTTTGCAGGAGCTGTGATGCTCCAGTTTAGAGGCTTACGGCCGGTCCCTGAAAAATCCAATCCGGGCACCCTGGATGTCAATTTTGGAGCCTAGCTTACAGAAGTTGTGGAAATACAGATGTAGCTTGATTAGAAGCCTAAGGCGGCCTAAGGAAGCCTACGGGGCGTGGCGCAAAGAGTGGCATAATGCATAACATATAGGACTTGTTATTTCAACTGGGTGACGGCGCGCATCAGGAACCGTCTCGTACGGTTCGGACAGGGCTCGAGTGTCGATCGGTATTGGACGATTTCATCAACTCGATATATTTGCCTGTTAATTGACCTTAAGAAGCTAAGTCTTTACAACACGCAGGTGCTAACAATGCGGTGTCTAGTAAACGAAAAGGCCAAAACTTGCGCTAACCACCCGGCCATACTGGCATGCACCCTGGCTCCCGAGACTCCCCGGAGGAATTCTAAAACCTTGTGGCACCCTTCAGAAGCGCAAAGGACTCGAGTTAGTGTTCGTACATCCATAGCATCAGTAGTCAAACCACTTAAGCCCACATCGACGGAATCCATAGAGCGAATAAAGAGAATTCTTTCGCGATGTGAATTTTAACCAATGGTATGCTGGGCTTTAGCTTTATCCCCTGTAAGAACAGAGTGAAACGATTTTTGAGCGCAATGTCTACTCCTCTGTTAGAACGTTAAAATTAAGAGCCACTATAGCTATCATAAGTATTGTAGTTGTTCTAAAATCTACCAAAGAAGGAACTTGCTTTTGAGTGAGACAGCATACTTTGCAGGGGAAGGGGTATTCTGACTATTGTGCTCACTGACAGCGTCTGTGATGGGAAAGAGTGTGCATCCGCGCTTCGTGATGAAGGACTCATTGAAAGGACGTCACCTCATTGCTTGAACTATAAAGGCGATCTGGAGAATGTACTTCTTGATGCTCTGCGTAAATATGCGAGATTGACTTCCGGACATTCGGACATGGACAAAGGGTCCTACTCGTGGTCCCAAGTCCTTGTGTCAGGATCACGCAGAGGAGTAGAAAGATATTGCACTACCCACAAATAAGGTGGATAACACGACAAGGAGAAGGATTCATGCAGTGTGATTATTGAGTAGATGCAACAATGAGGTAACAGATGTTGAATCTTACCTTACAAAGTCTAAGTGCAGAATGGAGCATACTTTCCGGACGAAACGCTCGATCCATGTCTTGACCTAGTAGTCCCTCTAAAATATGCGTACACAGGTGAAGATGGATCTTTCTAGACAATTGGTTCAGATGCTATACCAGAACAAAAGTAGAACTTACGTCTAAATAACAAGTAGCTACGTTCCGTCCTGTACAGTTCGTAGAGCCCTAACCAATACGACATGCAGACGGGTCCGGATCTGAAACCCATCGAGCCATCCACGAACAGATCCCAATCCACAAGGAGACCAGAGTAATAGAACCAAGGAACTACTGTCGGCCGCTAAGCTCATACTCAGAGTAAGAGGGCCACTTATCCAGCTGCAGTAGGGAACAAATGTAAGTGAATATATCATAAGCGATTCAACCCGTGCCTGGCTTTCTATAGCTAAATGCTTCAACCTGTGTAAAACTTAACCAAAGATGAAAAGCTAGTCTAAGAGCTCTAGATTTCGCGAGGTTATGGTTTGTACAGGGTGACTATACGTATGTAACCATCAACAAAGGGGGCAGTGACTTTGACTTTGATGTCTGTCCTTTCACACTTTAGAAACTGAAATCTGAGATCCGAGTTTCACAGATCCTGAACAGTGCCCGCCCCACGTACCTTCAGCGCCTCATCCCAAGCGGAAAAACCTACGGGCATGCTTGAGGACAGAGAAGGGCCCCTTTGACAAAACTTCTCTCCATGCACGTCCCGGGTTGATGAAGCTAAGCAGATCTCTTTCCGAGGCAGATGCTGGACTTCTTTATAAATTAAGGGAGATCACTCATACCAGCACTCCGATTTCTCCACCTTTCTCTTTGTGTCTAACTTCCTTTTGATAGATATAGCGCGCGGGCAAATATGTAGGGACATTACCTTCACTCCAATTTCTCTCCCTCTCTCTGATTCTAGAAGCTCATTAGAAGACTGCAGCAATAGTTAAGAATTTCATTGGTATACCAAAGAGCTGGAGAGCGAACGCTTTGCTCATTGATTATCTCGTGCTACCTATATTGCATCGCATCAACTGTTCTTTCTGTCAAATCTAAGGGGCCGACTCTGAGGGACTTCAACGTCAAGTTCTTATCTTTCCAAGAGATTTCCTTAGGAACAATTCTCCTGTTTACAGTTTGTCATAAAAGCGGACGGAGCGTGGTGTGTCTGCAAAAGCGAAGGATGACGGACTACTACAGCGCGGTAAATCTCAAGATATATGACAATGATTTAAAGCTCTGTTCGGTTTCATCACCAATGTCTTCAATCCTCCTAATATTCAACGGACAAGTAACATTTATAGGTGGAGATGCTTCTTACATCCGCTGATTAAATTCGTGTCGTGCAGTTGTTTTATGGCGATTATTATCCAGTAACATGGTATAATGGATATGATGAGTTATGGGCAGTAGGAAGACCAAAGCCACACCCACCACTGGTTCCCAAACCGGACCCTCCTCCGCCGCCCCCTGTACCAAAGGAAAACTCTATTGAGCTGAAAATGCCTTTCTGCTGTGACGCCTGTGTTGATAAGGTACACAAAAAACTCAAGCAAATGGATGGTGTTAGTTCAATAGACTGTTATATCGATAAACAGAAAGTGATTGTAAGAGGCACAGCGAAACCTGACGCTGTCCTGAAAGTTGCCAAGAAGATACTGAACCGCACAGAGATCTGGAAGAAGTGAGAAGAAGTGAGGATTTCACGTGTTCACATCATGTTATCGTTCTTCTGCACCGACGGAAGATATGAGGCAAATTGAGCAGAGCAATGGTATGAAGCATACATCCTTGTGTTAACTTCTTCTGAATCCTACTCGTTCTGTTCAAAGATCGTGGGAAAATATTCTGCCTTCTAGGTTCTGTATCTCGGTTTGACTATTAGCTTGAGTTCTATTGATTGAGGAATCTGACCTGAATACAGGACACTAAATTAGCCGTATCAATCTTCGAGATCCACATCAACAGTGAAACTAACTGAGATATTGCCAAGTGTAATCATCCAATGCATATGCCACTGCTTCTGGGCAGGCCATTATCTAGTCACCCAACGGTCAGGTACTGCTCTTAGCAACATCCCATGCTCCGGGTACCTTCTTGGCTGCTTTTGCTGCGCTTGCATCCTAAATAACGATTTAAGGCTAATCAGACTATCAAGCTGGCTATCTTCATGCACAAGGTGGTGTATATATATCCAGATTCTGGCATTTTCATTTCTTTGCTGTAGTGAGGGATGTAATACCGTGTACATCGTACAATTTGTATCGTCCTAGATTAGATCCAGTCAGACTAGTAGTAAGCAGACACACCAAACATTTACATTATGGGGTTAATAACATTGAGCTTTTTCTGTTTTGAGATTCATCTCAGTTTTGATTGTCGAGGAAGTTTGCATCTTTCGCTATTGTGTTGCGTATCACCCGTGCCATAGCACGCGAGATAGCCTTCTGCCGAGAAGCTAAGAAAAACTAGTATTTCGGCCATCTATCGTCTAAAAATGATCTTTGAGAAAATCAATGTTTTCTGCCAAGTCTTGATTTTACCTACTTGTTAACTGTGCAACCTGGATTCTAAACTTAAAACACCAGGCGGGTATTATTTACTGAAATGAAGACTCACTCATTTTGATAGCAATCGGTCGTTCTTTTTGCAATGCTACTTTGTGTCGTAGAATGGACTCTAGAGTGGCCAGGAAATGCAATCTTTGCCAATGTGTGAACGTCTGTTTTACTCGTTGCTGAGAGAAGATTCCTGCTCAAGAACTTGCATACAGACTTCGAATATACTCATTCAGGGAGAACTCCAATATTTTACCGCCAAAACATGTACAAGGAAGCCCGATAAATTGTCATCCTGCGACACAAGCGAGTGATATTGGTCGTGACCACCGGCAAAACTCGTGGCGGGCACAAGATTCTTTTAACTCTTTCAAATAGAAAGCCTGAAAAAGGATATGTAATCAATCAATCTCAGAATGTACCTGCCAGTGGCAATTTGTTATAGATTATGAATCCTGGGACTGGAGCAATACAATTGTGTATGCATGAGCATCTTACCGAAGGAACGTAACAGCATTTATCTCCACAAGAATCCCACCATGGATGCATGTCAAAATGAAGGGGATCACGATGCACACATGCTACCTGATGGTCAAGCTTTGGGGCATTATAAACCTATCAAGTTCTAGGTGCCTAAGTGAGCACTAAAACTGTCAGTAGCTCCACATACATATAATAGCATAAGGGAAGAAGACTGAACCAAAAGTCCTCTTCTTACTTCACTCTGATTATCACTCCGAAATTTGAGCTTGAAGAAGCCAGATATGAAGCGGCTAATCGACAAAAGTATGTAAACAGTCGAGGATAACATGTGCATTGACATTAACATTATAGAAGACAAAAATCCACCGTAAACTTCACTCCCTTCGGAGAGTGAAGTGGATCTATGCAGGGGGCCCGGTGGCAATGATATGTTGTCAAGTGCAATATACAGTTTTAAACGACAAGAAGATCCTCCCTTTATTGGAAAGACGTGCTCTTTGCGTTATAGAAGTCGGACTGCGTTATCTACAGGTTTGTGTGCAGTATCTCAACGAGGTCTAGACGATTTTGAGATTGTGATATCCCAAGTAGCTTGAACTAAACCGTCTAAAACTATATTCATTGCTTCATTGATGTCTAAATATATCTTTCTGTAGTATATATTCTTTTAATATTAATGGTATTATCATATGTGTTTATTATTTATATGTATATGAATGATAAACACATATGATAATACCATTGATATTTAAAATTTAAAATTCGAGATTTATGTATATTAATATTATCAAAACACGTATGATAATGATGATAATTAGCGATACTTAGAAACATCGATTCCAAATTTTAACTCAAAAATAATTGATTCGAAATTTTAGTTGAGAAATGATCGCAAGTATTCGTCTCACCTCTGCGGAGCGGAGCTTAACAGTCATATGCTCCCCATAATGTAGCAACCTGGCATCGGCCTTTGTGTTTTCTCGTCATATTACTATCTTTGTCTTCAATTGTCCATCTATGTATATTAACCAACAAGACGGGTAATTTTAAGACTTGTAGCCATCGCAGTTAGTCCCCAAGGACCTGAAACACCAAAACCCCAGGCTCCATCTAGACAGTGTGGGCAAAGCCCTGCGTCCGGAGAGTCCGAAGGAGACTTCTTTGGCATTATTACACTTGCTCTAACTGCTTTGTGTCTCACTGCGGCTGGAGCCTTTGTTTTGTCGGACACCACCAAACCAAAATACTGCCCGATAAAGATGAATGGAAAGAACCTATGTGCCTAAACTGGCGTTGCACTGCATAGCCTGAAGTTCCTTTTCTTGACCCCCGGCTGAAAGCCGTCGTTGCTTTTGAAGAAATTCTGACTGTGCATCCTCCGAGTCGGGGCGTTAAGATATTCGTTAAGGCCTCCTTCTTTTAGGACTCAGCCTTCCTTTTTCCTTTTTTGCCCTACTCCTGTTGGTCGAATCTCTCCTTTTCTCTTGGCATTACGTGCCTGCAAGTTCTTTTTCTGCTCCCCATGGTTTCGCGCTTTAGCTAATTGTGTATATACGATTGTCTAACCGAAGGAACGTAACAGCATTGGTATCCACAAGAATCCCACCATGAATGCATGTCAGAATGAAGGGGATCACGATGCACACATGCTGCCTCATAGTCAAGCCTATCAAGTTTCAGGTGCCTATTGAGCAGTAAAACTGTCAGTAGCTCACTTACATATAATAGCATAAGGGAGGAAGACTGAACCAAAAGTCATCTTCTTACTTCACTCTGATTATCACTCCGAACTTTGAGCTTGAAGAAGCCAGATATAAAGCGACTAATTGATAAAAGTAGGTAAAACCAAAACCCCAGACCCAATCTGGAGAGAAGGTGCAAGCCCTGGATTCGGAGAGTCCGAAGGATATTTCTTTGGCTTTACAACACTTGCTCTAACTGCTTTTGTGTCTCACTGCTGCTGGAGCGAGGGCCAGCCTTTGTTTCTGGACACCACCAAACCAAAAGAATGTCCGATAAGATGAATGAAAACCCTGCAGAGCCTGACTGTATGGTCAAATAAAGCTATCCGACAAGAGACCGCTAACCAAAAACTGGCAACAGGCTTGAGTTGCATGGCCAAAATTGTTTTGCCAATTTCATAGGGGAACCCGCAGTGATTGCGAACTTTTAGTACTAGAGCTTCGTCGTGTCGTCGAGAGTACCGTTTGGAAACTTTGTATTCTTCTCAGAATAAGCCACACTGCATTTTCAAAAACTTAGCTCGACGGTATCCTCCATTTCACGGCGTAGTCTTCGTCAGTCTCCACAGCGTGTCTTAGAAACACCAAACGTGGGGTTGGCTCGTTCTAGGACTTAACCCAACGTCTCGAGACACGAGCTGATGCCCCAACTAAAACAAAAAAGAGTGTGTCCAATGTTGCACTGTAAGCTTGCACTTTTATTTGCTGCTGAAAGGCAACCGTGTAATTTTATGATTTGTAGCCATCGTGGACTAAGGCAGGAGGCGAGTGCCCCCGAGCGGTACAAGGCTCCTACCGTTGCATGCCAAAACAATTTTGGCCATGCAACTCAAGCCTGGTTGCCAGTTTTTGGTTAGCGGTCTCTTGTCGGGTAGCTTTATTTGACCATACAGTAGTCTTGTTCAGTTCAGAGAATCCCAGGGTCAGAGAGGTGCCCCCTCCTTCTG
Source organism: Lunularia cruciata (assembly GCA_948567375.1). NCBI lineage: Eukaryota > Viridiplantae > Streptophyta > Marchantiopsida > Lunulariales > Lunulariaceae > Lunularia > Lunularia cruciata. The sequence continues at coordinate 62,781,242 of OX419757.1, read as the reverse complement.
GTCTCGTGCCTTTGGCGGCCGTAGGGTTCGGAGAAATATATGATCCCGTACTTCCACATATCAACTTAAAGGAGAGTCTTTTGTTAACGGATGACCCTCACACACTAATCTGTTAATATCAGGATGATGACAAAAATACACACCAAACATAAGGCTTGTTCTCGTTTCCCAGCAGCCGGCGCTCTTTTCAGAACATGTGCTCTTTGCCGATTAACGAAAGTCGAGATGCATCATATACGTTATGTCGAAGACGTTATGATAGTAATCCTGTGAGGATAGCCATTTTCTTGGCTCTCTTTGCAAATAAAAAACCGTCTACAAACTCGCCCCCTGGGATCCCAAGGTGGATGTGTCCGACTATGCACGAATTGGGTCTGATGCCTTTCTGGACATTGGGGGTCTCGACTTTTCGAAGGCGGTACGTGCCTGCGTGGCCACCGGAGAAAGAATTGATCATGCCCTTGCATTCACGTATTCTGCTTTTTCTGGCGCCTGTGTCACATCAAACCCTCGAGTATGCTCAAAAATCTCAAAATGATCTTGTCGTGCTTTCTCTGATGACCTCGTCTGATTAACATTGCCATCTGTATCCAGGTTGTGGCTTCTAATTTGGCCTTTGACGCGTGCTCCATGACAGTCCATGAGCTAAAATCCATATTCTAAAGCGGCACCGTTTTCACTCTCTAGTGCAATCAATCACCAATAGGCGACTGTGTACAGTGTCAGGAACCTGGACTGTCGATCAGATTTCAGCTGCACCTTCTTGTCCGCCTTCCATCCTTAATGTTCTCCTTCTCGATCTGGGCTGTATGTTCGTCTTGTTACTGTACAGTTTTGGGCCTTTGTATCGAAATATGTAACAACTGTAGTATATACACTGCAGTATGATTACTTACTTGATCCCAGTACCAAATCCTTTCATACGGGGATCCAAACTCAAATGCTATTAATTTAGATTCCGTATTTTCACGACTGAAGGTGACGAGCCAACTGCCATTGTGGTTGTCTGAATTTAGATACAGCATGTCTAACCCTTCTTTCTAGTGTATTTACTTAAAGCTTGGATCCCATGACGGAAATTTTCGCGCTGGACGAAGCAACAATCTCCAATTTATTGGCTATGGTTGCTGGGACTATCGTTACCAAGTTCCAAATTGTACGGTAACAAAAGGAAGTACTTTTATCATTGAAACGATTTAAAAAGCTTTTAAAACCATTTGAGACACGGAGATCGCGTGGCCTAATGGATAAGGCGCTCGCCTCCGGAGCGGGAGATTGTGGGTTCGAGTCCCATCGTGATCGTAGTGGTTGCGCCAGCTGTTCAGAATTAGTGGCAGTTGGAGTTTTGATGTGCTATCGAACCCTAGAATCTTTCCGCAGCTGCGCAGTTTAGTGTAAATATGTTTGGGTTCGAGTCCCATCGTGATCGAGTGGGTGCGCCTGCTGTTTAGAATCAATGGCAATTGGAGTTTTGATGTGCCATCGTACCTAGACTCTTCCCGCAGCTGCGCGCAGTTAAGTGTAAATATGTTTGGGTTCGAGTCCCATCGTGATCGCGGTGGGTGCGCCGGCTGTTTAGAATCAGTGGCAATTGGAGTTTTGATGTGCCATCGTACCTAGACTGTTCCCGCACCTAGACTTTTGTTTGTAAAACAGCATAAATTTCAATGCTTTTCTGTTTATGAGGTGGAATTCATTTGACATTAGTGCTAGGATTACCTTCATGATTTGAAGTTGGAAACATTGCAAGTTGCTCAAAGCTTTGCCCAGTAGATCTTAATGTGGTTGGACCATTATATTTTGTTTGCGTGATCATTTAAATGAGTTCAAAATTTTGTACATTGATCACGAGCTTCACATTACACGGAATGAACCTCCAGTTATAAAGTATACAACTCGGGAGCATCTAAAGAAACATCACCTAGTGTGATTATTTTCTTATGGATTACATCAACGAATGCTCTCTGTAGAGTGGACTACCATATAGACTACAAACAGACTACCATATACTTCCTGCCTTGATATCACCGTGTAAATATTCTTGAACATATTTACTGTGGGGCTCCAGTTCGAGTTTCGAAAACGGTGTTTCTTTGGAGTGCTACGAAAAGATCTTGAGTTTCAGTTATGGTGTTCCTTTGGAGTTCTATGAAAAGATACGTGGATACTGTTGTTGAATAGACTTTCTCGTTGTACGGTGGATGATTTCTTACCACTTTTCACAACATTTAATTATGTAATCACACCGTAGAAATCGCAGTGACCCCTTTTCGCTTCCTTTCCCTGCCCCAGTTAGCACCATTTTACCTCTTATGTCTCATCCTTGTACAGCTTACCTCTTATGTCTCATCCTTGTACAGCTTGACGGGGTCTCCCCATCCTTTCTTGTTATCCTCCGCGGTCGCCTTTTTCTTTCCGCTGAGGTCTGAATAAGCTCTCAAAATTTTCGCACTGTCAGCGCACGATTAAACTAGACGGCAGTTGGTTTCGATTGGAGTTGCATGGGTTTCAACAGTACTATGGTAGTGGTTGCGCCAGCTGTTCAGAATTAGTGGCAGTTGGAGTTTTGATGTGCTATCGAACCCTAGAATCTTTCCGCAGCTGCGCAGTTTAGTGTAAATATGTTTGGGTTCGAGTCCCATCGTGATCGAGTGGGTGCGCCTGCTGTTTAGAATCAATGGCAATTGGAGTTTTGATGTGCCATCGTACCTAGACTCTTCCCGCAGCTGCGCGCAGTTAAGTGTAAATATGTTTGGGTTCGAGTCCCATCGTGATCGCGGTGGGTGCGCCGGCTGTTTAGAATCAGTGGCAATTGGAGTTTTGATGTGCCATCGTACCTAGACTGTTCCCGCACCTAGACTTTTGTTTGTAAAACAGCATAAATTTCAATGCTTTTCTGTTTATGAGGTGGAATTCATTTGACATTAGTGCTAGGATTACCTTCATGATTTGAAGTTGGAAACATTGCAAGTTGCTCAAAGCTTTGCCCAGTAGATCTTAATGTGGTTGGACCATTATATTTTGTTTGCGTGATCATTTAAATGAGTTCAAAATTTTGTACATTGATCACGAGCTTCACATTACACGGAATGAACCTCCAGTTATAAAGTATACAACTCGGGAGCATCTAAAGAAACATCACCTAGTGTGATTATTTTCTTATGGATTACATCAACGAATGCTCTCTGTAGAGTGGACTACCATATAGACTACAAACAGACTACCATATACTTCCTGCCTTGATATCACCGTGTAAATATTCTTGAACATATTTACTGTGGGGCTCCAGTTCGAGTTTCGAAAACGGTGTTTCTTTGGAGTGCTACGAAAAGATCTTGAGTTTCAGTTATGGTGTTCCTTTGGAGTTCTATGAAAAGATACGTGGATACTGTTGTTGAATAGACTTTCTCGTTGTACGGTGGATGATTTCTTACCACTTTTCACAACATTTAATTATGTAATCACACCGTAGAAATCGCAGTGACCCCTTTTCGCTTCCTTTCCCTGCCCCAGTTAGCACCATTTTACCTCTTATGTCTCATCCTTGTACAGCTTACCTCTTATGTCTCATCCTTGTACAGCTTGACGGGGTCTCCCCATCCTTTCTTGTTATCCTCCGCGGTCGCCTTTTTCTTTCCGCTGAGGTCTGAATAAGCTCTCAAAATTTTCGCACTGTCAGCGCACGATTAAACTAGACGGCAGTTGGTTTCGATTGGAGTTGCATGGGTTTCAACAGTACTATGGATGATCTCTTGACATTTGTATTTCAGAATAACTCATGAACCAGCTTGTTACTCAACTTTTCAAATCATCCAACTTTCTCTAGGGCATGACCAACTTTCTCTAGGACTTGACGGTTTTCCCTAGTGCCCTTTGCACTATAAGATTACTGATCACTGTGTCACTGGTCCTCCAAATGTTGATCTGGGGAGCATGTTTGACTGATAGAAGTATTGTGAATCACAAATAGAAGAGATCTTCCTACAGTGCAAAGGGTCCAGTTGAAAGTAGTGAAACTGTAGTGTCTTAGAGAAAGTTAGCTGACTTGAAAGGTTGGGCACTAAACTGGTTCATGAATTATTCCGAAGTACAAATCGCAAGGGAATGCAAACTTGCACAAGGGTGTCCAAAACTCCTGCCAATGCGGTAAGTAGTAGATTTGTTGGATGACGACTTGTCAATACAAACAATATTTTGAGTGATCCAACATCTCAGGATGTCAACCCCTTTCTGCGGTCACCATGATGAAATTGAACAGAAACCGACAACAGATACACGATGATTACACGCAGTATAGAAATCAACACGCTTTCAACACGGTCTGCCCTTTGGGCCAAAAACTCGGTAGGACACCTCAGATTGTAAATTCTTCCGGCATATCTTCAAGGCTCCCATCTGCCACCTCAAGAACGAAGTCTTTGACAAGTGCTAACTAATGAAACAACTATTATTGCAACCTGGATTGAACTAGGAAAGAAGGAGAATCAGACTGGTTCTACGGAATCAACCTGATCCTGTACCTTCTGATCTATGTACAAGAAGTACACATAGCTGTGACTTAGGTCCCATATGAAGGTACTTTAAGGACCAAACTTCGAACCTTATTTAGGTGATCATGATTGAGTTTGACAAAGCATTTGCCTAGCGTACCCACTGCTTACCAGCTGGTGTATCTCATCATCTGAATAGCTTCCTCAATCTACAACCTTGGCACCATGAGCTACTAGTACCTCCAACAGTCGAGGGAATGTTCGGCAAAAGTTGCTGGGAAGAAGTATGATTCATCCCCAAATCTGTATGAAGAAAATCATATAGATTTCCTCAGAAGCTCCGCTGAGTAACTTATCATATTCAAGGACCTGCAGAGAGATCTGATATCCCTCACAATACACTAGTAACTGATATATGTACACATAAACTACTGCCTATAGATAATATAAACGACTCTTCATATATTCACGTTCCAACATTTGGCGCTCTACTTGCTGAGGGGGCACCATATGAATATCTCCATTGATCACAAGCGGCGCAGTTCCTCAATAGCTCCTCATTCTGAAGCGTACAGAACTTGCAAATCCATGTTCTCATGCTCGTAGGAACCTGCCTTCTAGGTGTAGCACATACCCCACACGACAACGCTAGAGATGAATTGGCTAAAGTGCATATGTGACACTCCCAGGAGTTTTCCTTGACTTCTCTGCTAGCATCTTTTCTGTCATCCAGTTGAATAGGGTTACTCTGACTGCCATCACCTCTAGTAGCACCAGTAGATGTAAATCTTTCTGTTTCCGTAGCCTCGAGTATTCTCTTAGCTGCCACACTCTGCAGAAAATCTCGTGGAGTTTTCTTCATGGCGGACGACTCAGACCCCTGGGAATTCTCTTTAAATCCACTATTTTCTTTCCTACCTGCTGCAGTATTTGAATCCCTCGAGGCCGCATGCAGAGTTGCTGTCCGAACGACTATATCCACTCCTGCCGGTATCTTCTTCCCAATCTCTCTACTTCCTACAGCAGGGTGAACATTATTTTTCGTACCTGCTACATCCTGTAGAATGTTTGGGTCAGATTGCAATGCCCCAGAGTCTTCTCTCTCTCTAGCCTTGACCATTCCATCTTCTCCAGCAGTGACAGGAGCAGCACACCAAAAGTCGTCTTTCAACCGTCTTTCTGCTGCCATAGCTGCAGCTTGAAGAGGACTCAGAGAGTTCATGATGTCACTGTCTCCCCCTAAACGTTGAGGTCCTGCAGGCATCAACGAGTTCACTCGAGATCGTCTCTCGGCAGCAGCAAGAGCAACTTGACGAAGATCTCTGGGCGCTGGATTCTTTGTCACTCCTCCCAGTCTATGACCGCGTGCGTCAAATCCTTGTCCAGTTCCTGTTATCCCCTTCATCATCAGCTCCTCGCATTCCTTCGTGAGAACATCTAGAAGTTTATAGAATGCAGCGTCATGGGGCCCGCATTGGATGTGTGTCAATTCGTGGAGCATAGTTCCCAACGTTTCTTCATATCCGAAAAGTTGTGAGTCACCCCGACTGCGCCTGAGGCGAATTCGGATTTCCCTCCCACCATCTATGTTCAGTCCTAAGAGAGAGGGATTGTTCGGACAAAATTCAGATAACAGCGGTACTTTCCACTTCCGTTTGCGCATGATAGGTTGGACCTGCTTTGCAACATCCTCTAGAAGCTTTCGAGCCTCTCCATCTTTGACTAAACCTAATGTCTTGATCTCCCATACTTTGCTCAAGTCTCCCCCTTCAATCGACGCCAGCCGCATAGCTCAGCTCCCTGAATTTCCTCGTGTGAACCGAAAGATCTTCACAAACTCTGTCACCGCCCCTCGCAACTCGATCAAGATGAGTTCCTGCAGGAAAAACAAATTCACCACGGATCTTCAGTCACTAGACCCCGGAAACAAGTAGACGACGAAACAGAACGAAATTCTCATACACAATGCGCGGAAATTTGTGCAAAGAGATTTGAAAAGAGAAATATAAAACAGATTAAGTTACCACACAAAGCACTGCAGATCTTGGGATCTTCGTATCAGAGAAGATTTCAGTTTCAGAACTTCAAATTTGCAGGCCAATCAAGCGAAAGTCTTGAGCCAGAGTTAACTACCACCGCGCTCACTCTCCGCGTCGAAGCAGCTGGAAAAACTGCACATTAGAAGCTCAGGATTGAGCAAATCGAAGCCAGCTATCTATACAATACCATCGTTCATAATCTATTTCTCTTTTCTCATGATTTAGACGACAGTTCAAGTTATCGGTCGTGATAAAATATGCACAAACTCCCGCCCAGAACTATAGTAGGCTCATGGAAAGAGCAGGGGAAAGCCTCGAGCGGACCCGGTCCGCCCGAGAGGAAGGAATTTCCCGATTCAACTTCTTCACAACGAAGGCAGCAGTCTTCGTGCAGAAGAAAGAATATCCGGTATGAATATTCCCGACGGGTACATTTGATTTCCCGGCAGGCTTATTCTGAATTCATCCGGCAATTTCAGAAACATTCGCGGTATTAAGAATCTTTCAGTCCAGTACTCAATTTCACGGCAGGCCAATCGGTTGAGATGTGTGAAGCTGCGTTTCCATCCTGCGCTCTCAGATAGTCTTAGCACTAGCAGCCAACTGCGCAAATTTCTCGTTTCTCGGAATCCATTTCTTCGGCATCACCGTTACCCCCCTTGCCGACATTTACTCCCCGGCCGACGACAATGCAGATTTGGTCACGCACGGCAAACGAAAACCTAACGGGGGGTTACCGAGTCCTCTTAGTGACCAGACGACAAGAGCACAATGATAAGACAAACATTAAAGTAACACCTAGTATTAATATTAATGGATATCTTAGGTGCGGTAAAGCCGATTTTTCATATTGGTATTATTGGACCTAGCCCCATTCTACCTAGTTTGATGAGTTTTCCATCTCTACATGAAGGGCAGATTTATTGATACTCTTGAAACCTAGCCCCATTCTATCTCGTTTGCCTCTCCCTTGTATGGTTTGATGGATCTTTCCCTCTTTCATGTGTTCTATGGTGGATGGGCCTTTCCATCTTTCATGTGTTCTATGTGATATTTTTTGTAATGTTTATGTTTCACCACCGTAGGTACTAGGTGTAATCACACTAGGAGCACTCACACTAAGAACTAAGAGCACTCACACCTTCAGATCGTAGATTTTACGACTTGCATAGTTCAGATATGCAATAAGGTAGATTTCTCATATAGACTCTATTGAGACTCACCGTGCGGTCGATAATGGATAATAGTGAGTAACGTGCAGGAATCGGAATAACTCAAATATCAATAATCCAAATCGAGTTTTTTAATGCAATGGTTACACATCATTCAATATCGAATATCAAGGATGATATTCTGAAAATCCAAGACAAATTATGTTGCAAGTAAATCTCAGAGCAGAAATGTGGACCGTTGTGATTGCACTTGCATAACATCAAGACAGGTCTTTCCACGGAAATCATAAGCTCAAACGAATTCTTACCAGCGAGACATTATCTTTTTGTGTCTCCTCTTTCCATGAGTAATTTGATCATTATCATGAACTTTGAAATTATAAACATGACAAATAAATTGATACTCCTTTTACATGAGTCTCCTTTTATCCATGGGAAGTATATCATATTTTATTTAGGAAAAAATATGGTATTTTTATTACGTATTCTCTGGAAGTTTCATTGATAAATGTTCCCAATAAAAATAATTTCACACTTGGATGCCTCATAAATCAATTAAATATTTGAAGAAGAGTTGAGTATCTCTAGCCATGACTCTTAGACCATGTTTCCTTCGTTTTGAGTCTTAATTGTGAATCGATGGTTCCGAATTCTTTCAAGAGAGTGGAACGAATCTAGTTTTCTGACTTCTTTCCACTGGATTAAACTCTTTTAAACCCCTGGTTTGTATATTTAGGTTAACCTACTCTCAAAAATCTAAACCAAGCTAAACTCTAAACTAAACTAATGAACATATCTTTTTCAATAAGAAGTCAAGTATACATAGTCTATATAATATGTTAATTGCTTTGATTTCTTGTGTGATATGGTATGTGCTCCTAATAGATCGAGTAGCTGGCTTTGTAACCTACACTGACAAGTTTTCTCATTTCTGGAAACCTTTAACCTCCGGTTATTTTGTTTCTTCTAACCACTTCCCAGTTTGAGCTGTTTATTTATGGCGCATTTTGGGGATGGAATGTAGCCGCCGTAAAACGAAAATTATATCCAATGGGAACGCAGCTTCAATGACACATAACTGTCTTCCATCTGCGGCACCACTTTTAGCGACTGCATCGTCCCGTCGCGATTCTCATTGAAGGCTGAAAACTGACGCGACTTGGTGGTTTGGGGGAAATAGAAAGGAGTTGACTCTAGGTTCTGGCTTCTTCCTCTAGAACTCCATCGCGTTAGCTTCTGCTTCCGGTAGTGTTTGCGTGAATGAAGACTGCCCGCGTCATCCAGGATTTCGAGGACTTCACAGATCTAATGTACTTTATGTACGTGACAACTTGTCTACCAGTCGATCTGTTTGTATGAAGCATATGAGGGGTAGTGAGGAGGCATGAATCACCGGGAACATTTTATCAGGATGCCTAATGCTTTCTTTCTTCTTTGATTTGACTCTGGTAACCTGATCAATCTGGCAGAACTTCATCTCAGCGAAACCTGAGTGCGGGTAATTGAGCAGTTGTTTCGACGTCATTTTGACACGATCAACACCAAGAATTTCACGTTACGGGCATCCAGATTCTTTCCACCGAAATAACTGGCGGTATCGAAATTGAATCGATTTAAAAGTCAAAAGTGAATCTGGTCCCCGTAAGTCTTCAGTGTAATCTGTCCCAGAACAGTGACTCGACGTGCTCTAAGGTGATTGATGACCGGATGCTAGTATGAGTGAAGCAGATGAAGACACACAACCGAGAGGGCGTAGGAATTTTCAAGCCTCACAAACACCTTCGAAGTTTTTCTCACAACTCAAGTGCTCGCAATATAACACACCAATAGAGAAGATAATTGATATCGAGAGGCGCTTGCAGAGACCGACGGAGCTTGCGACTCAACGCCCTGTTGTCTTTGAGAAAGCAGAATGGTAAAATAATTACTTTGTAAATCCCCTTCGTTCTTATTGGATGCAATCGTATCAGGACCGCTAGTTTCATGTTTAAATTGAATTGAGTACTTTTCCATATGGTATAGGTATGCCATATAGGTATACATATTTCTGCTTCAGCAAGTTGATGAGCAAAGATGAAGTTGACGGCCCGTACTCAGATTGTTCTATTAGTTGGATAAGCTCCCGTTCTCCTTCAGCGCTTCGAGAAGTCAGTTTCTAAAAAGTTGTCTTCGGACTTACATCTTGGCTAGCCTTGACGATGGTTGCAAGCAAAACCTAACTACAGGTGGAGAAATGAGGAATTCTTGGTGTCTCGGCCCGTCAATTGTCAGGAGAGAGCTTTTCAAGGAAAACCGGAGACAAACTGACGCACCAACCATACTATTGAAAAGGTCATTAGATGATTACTTAGACTCAAATCTCATCAAGGAAGAGTCCCGTAAGCTTGAAATACTCAAGAGTAAGCAAGAACGCCATCTGAAAGAATTGTCACTCAAGAACGTACCAGCTGGATCCAAGAGAGGTTCATTCGATTGGCCGACAAGGGATCTGCAAGTTATGAGTTACAACTCTGGCAGGGTATCAACCTAATCTCATGTTGATTTCTCACATTACGCAAACGCTGTGGAACATGTTCATCAGTTCGTACCAATACTTAGGATGTGCACTATTATTTACTTTACCTTGTCCTGATGCATTGCAACCTCGAGGTAGGTCACATCCTTGACATGTTGGACATGTTGGAAGTACCTTTTCCTCAACCTTACGCCAGCTGTGTCATATTCGGCACTGAGTCTTATCTTTTCCTGCTCACTTGTCTACGGCCAGAAGTTCAGCAACTCCTTGGTTGTAACTTACTCACTCAAGGCCGAGAAAGCTATGGAAGGATGGGAAGTCCCTACAATTGAAATTTCGGGGCAAGATTACTGAGTGTTAACTCTGCTTGATGTATATGTTCTGTAGAATTTTCAAGTTTGGGATGAAACCGAGACACATGGGATAACAAGAACTTTGGGAGCAGAAAAGTCGACGATGATGACAGTGTGTACCACGAGTGAAGTTAATAGTGATAACTAATAAATAAGCGAACACGCCAAGAAAATGAAGTAGAACTATACTCTTGATCGGAGTTCTTAGGTCACTATTTGATATTGAAAATCTGAGCCCCTGCCCGCAGGTTTCATGTGGCTCCTTTTAATCTCCTCTCTCTAAAGGATCAACGCCATGTTTCCACAACCTTCTATGTGAAACCAGATGGAGCACAGCAGGAGAGGTTAAAATCATACAGTTTATCGGGAAAACTCGTAGAGTAAAAGAATGCTAGATTTGAATCTATGAAAGAATACGGAAGCTCCCTGATAAATGCTCCTATATCGCGGGACGGAGCGGAACTTGCTATTGTAACGGTATGCATATACTCAGGGAATGCTTTCATGGAAAGAGTTTGCTCTTGTATCAAGATCTTCTTAATAAAGGACGAGGGTAACACTGATCATAATCCTGTACCAGTGAGCGATGTGGATGTGAAACTGCATACAAGGTGGAATCATCGCGAACGTGCTTGATTCCGCCCCTAGTTTCATCACTGTACTTTCCCGTAACCAAAGGCATATAGTGGGGTTTCTACAAGCAAGTCGTATATTATCACAGGGGTCGAGGGAGCCGGTGGCGAAGGCAGGAGGATCACATGTGTCTCGACCAAGTGTGTGGGAAGGGCTACAGGTCTTCGACGGCAGAGTTATTAGTATGTTACAGAACTGCTGATTATTTGTCTTGATTTTCAGAGATGGAAGCAAGCGAGTGCCCCTTTAGACGAATTTCTCAAGTTGCTCGTCATTTGAGTGGAAGTTTTGGGATTCAAAGTCAAGCGTGTAAAGGTACACGGAAGGATGGCCGAGTGCTGTTTGCAAGGCAAACGACTGATAACCATGGTCAATTTATGCGACAGTTCCAGTCGAAGCAGACGAAACAGGTACCAAGCGTGGGGGAGAGTGAGAGCTGTGGTGCAATGCATCTAACAGCTTCGGGTGCTGGTACAATTGAGAACAAATGGGGGCCATCGAGCAGTAAGGGCCCGAAATCAATCACAGAAAGTGGTTCTGGGCCTATCTTCGCGAAGGCAGCGCCTGTTTCTGGCGCGCAATCGAAGGTCGAGACGGTGGGGAATCAGGTGTCTGGTTTGCCGGAACTGGCAAAGAAAGCTCCTACCACGGGGCCATTGCAGGATCATAAAAGTGATGATTCACAAGGACTTCCATGTAAGAGCGATCTTGAAAGCGAGATTGAGGGGGCAAGGAAGTTGCTATCAGCTACCGCCGTAGAGCACACGAATTCGGATCGTTTAGGGTTTGAATGGTTTCCCCGGATGGATGTAGTGGAGTCGGGAACTGCATATGTAATTACCATCGAATTGCCAGGCGTTAGTGCTGATGGTATTCAAGTTGAAGTTGTTCGTGGCAGCCTGATTGTGACCGGGAGTAGGTCGACTGATTGGTGGAAAGCGAATAGTAATGGTAGCAATGGGGGAGGGACAGTGTATCATCGTCGGGAGTTGGCTCAAGGACCATACAGAACTGTGTGGCGCCTTCCCAAGAATGGCGATATTAACGGGATCACTGCAGAGTTTATAGATGGATTTCTTCGAATCCTTGTACCGAAGATCAAAGTTATGGCTTATTTGTGAGCATCTCCATATTGTTCATTTTGTCAGCTTGGATGCAAAGGATAGAGGGTTCCCGAAGTGTACATTACGGTTCTAGAATACGATAGTGGATACGATGCGCAAACGATAATGTGCTTAAGTCTCTAATATTAGAATTTGCTAAGTTGGTCGGTACGTCCCTGGTACAAATGTTCTGTCACATGCTGTAAGCCGGTAGTAACTGTTCTGTTTCACTACCATAATCGTCGAAGGGAGCGAGCCAATGTTCGCGGGAGTACCTGCAACCTCGGATTGTGGAGCTTCAACAGGTTCTGAAACTGTCTGCTGCATCAGAAAATTGAACGTTTGTTTACAGGTATAATGGACGGACCGGTTGTTTCGAATGCGAGGGAGACACTTACCTTGATTTACACTATACCGTCCCTATGTGACTCTGGTCTGGAGAGACGGGCTCTTAGCACGGCTCTTAGCACTCTGAAAGTCTCGTGGGAGCTCGACCCTAATTCTAATGCGTGCGGCACGATGGTTAATGAGCTGCGACAAGTAGACTTCAGGGTGGCTCCGTGGTTTTCAGGAGCAGGAGCTTGTGAAGCCACGTATTTTGCGTGCAGATACGAGATTATTCATGTGCGTTTGGGACTCTTAGTTATGTAGAAAAGCCCTGAAAGCCAAATTTTGTTCAATCTGGAAGAAGCTCGCGCTGAACGGTGGAGTGTCACCCCTGATCGTATATAAGGGGACCAACACCGAGTGAGAGCGTTTTAACTTGTTTCCGATCGATGTCTTTCTTGGCTTCTTTGGCTTAGATACTTTGACAGTATTATAAGTCCACTACTTCGCGGTAGATTAAATTAAGGGCAATGAAGACAGTCAGTTACTGCTGTTATATCAAACCTGTCAAATGACTAGAAGCTGGTAAATATTGTAAAGTGTATTATTTAAGACCAAACCTGGTAAGATAGTGATCGTGATCTGTTGATGACCTGTGTCTTCTTTCTGCATTTACATATTGCTATAGCTTCGTATTACTTACTTTGAGGGGACAGCCTACAGTTGTTTTTTCGTTCCTTGGTGCAACCTTCTTTGCTTTTGTCCTGCTATCCCCTGAATCATGGGCAAGAGTCTTGGACTAATGTTTGTGCTAATAAGAAACCTAGAAGTATGATCACATTTGATAGCATACTCTGGTTGGAAAATGATGGAGCTGTATTTAATCACGCATCCTTTATTTCCTGATTATGTTCAAATGAATTTGTTCGATGTTTTGGGCCCGATGCCTGCATTTGCAGGCATCCGCAAGAATTTGCACTTGAACCTTTAAGAATCTTGATTCATTTATATCTGAGAAGTCTAGAAGAGCCTATGCAAGGTCTTCTTGTGCGTACAGCGTAGTACACCCACCTAGTTTAACTTACACCGGCATGAAGACCCCGATAGTTCCGACGATGTTTCTCCTGCAGCTGCACTTATATGTTGAGTTAGAATCAATATTGTGGAAAGCAATGGCCTTCATTTGCATTTGATGCAGAACAGCTTGTAACTGTTTCAAAGAGAAACAGACCTGAACACCGGTATGATGAAATCTCCCAACTCTTTTAACCATCGAACTCCACAATTTCTATTACAATATCAAAGCTTACAGAAATTTTTGGTCCACTAGATGGACGTGCAGCAGGCTCAACCTGAGAGAAGACGGAACCATTTTGGTTTGCTCACATCCAAGCCTGATGCGAAGCCGACCTTAACGCACATTAGGTTGATGAGTATCAGCATTTCACGTTGCATAGTGGCTTTCGTCTTACATCCGGGTCTGAATATCAACACCAAACAATATCAATTGAAGAAGATCCCTGGGGGCTGATGAGCGTCAGCATTGCATATTCATAGGTGCGTACATCTAGTGCATGTGGCAATAGAACCGTGTCGCAGATGTTGATCAGATGTTAGATCGTAATCCTCTTTAGGTCCTATTTAGTAGTAAATTTCCTGCTAAACCTGCTTTCTTTGCAAACTTCCGAACTGCATGATAGTATGTGAGAATAACAGTTTGTAGAGAGTAATGTTTCATTGTGTATCATACCAACAAATTATGTCGATAGGTTACTAAACGGCTTGAGTGGACTATCTCCTTGCATTCCAGCCGCAACAAATCCTAACATTGAGAATTAAAATGTGAGTCTAATTTTAAACGCAACTGCTTTTATATTGTTACCAAGGCGTTAATCTGTTGGTGCACTCGTTCATGTTAGTAGAAAACATTCGTTACTTTTTTTGAAAATCTGGTTATCACGCAGGAGACATGTCTTTTCTGTACATTTTCACATTACATTATCATCTGAAAATTAATCTTATATTACATCAATTTTTATCAGTTTGTTAAAATTTTCTTTCATCATAAAGATCTTATCAACCCATTGTGAAATGTTACCATCTGCTTTTAAGGGCAAAATTAATTTAATGATGAGGATTATCCATTCTTTTTAACAACCTATCATCTAGGAAGCTGAAACTTTTGTGGATTATTCTGGAGCTTAACTTGCGACCGATATGAGGAACCTAAAAGGTCGGGCTCTACTTCTTATCTCTTTTCAATTTTCTGAACTTTCAGTCTATCTAATTTGGAATTTTTTTTTGGAATTCGTCTTATAAGTATTTTTTAACATACCTTTTTGAACATAATTAGCTGAGTCTCTAGTTAAATTATAATAAAGTTTTGTCTTTAAAATTTGATGAGAAATTTCAGTCTGTCTAATTTAGAAAAAAAAATTTGGAATTCATCTTATAAGTATTTTTGAACATACATTTTTGAACATAATTAACTGAATATCTAATTAAATTAGAATAAAGTTTTGTCTCTTGAATTTGATGAGAAATTCTATTTTCTAAATAAATTCTTTATGCTTTAAACGGATAGTGCATCAATGCTGTAACATATTTTTATATTTTACTATGCTTTACGATTTTTGTCTAAGAATGCTCTAGGTAATCACGCATGGCAAAAGACATTCACTCTTTGATTTGCGCCTGATTTTGAAACGCTGAAATTTTTTTCCCAGTTTCAGTTAGCAAGTTCACAATATACCAACCTTACAATATTCATCATAAACTTAGTTTTAGAAGATACTTCAATATTCATCTGATTCTCTATTTGGAAGAGAAGTAAGGACGCACTTGCTTCCAATTTAGTAATAGACATGATATAATTCAATGAGACTAACATTTCGCAAGTCCGGTTTTCAAAACTTGTACACCTCTTGATTTTAAGTATGCTCTGATAGAATTTTGGATTCTTACGAGTAGTTCTCTAGTAGATTATCAATTTAAGTGAAACTACATATATATGTTATTACTGCTTTATTCGTTTTAACTATTTCAAGAGTAATAAGAAGACAGCGAGGAGAGGAGAAACAATTACAAAAGTTTTTATTTTTTTTATTTTTTTTATTTTTTATTTTTAAAAGTGTGACGGCTAGTCTAAATGAGAAAAGATGATTTAAAATAAGCCTTCAAAGTAGGTTTGCATGTTTTATTTTATAGATATGGCATGAATTTTCTATAAAACGGGATAGTTTGTTTTTGGAACCTATAGTGTGTATTCTATATAATCTTCAAATTTGTAAATGTCTTATAATGGTTTGTTTTACCACTTCCTTAATTTGAGTTGGTTATATAAGAATCCCTTGTTGTATGGAATATGTTGCCATAAAACAAAAACAATCCATCCCGTGGAAATCAAGATGACTTCAATGATTTCATACTTGCTTTAATTTAATTGAAATTTTATTTTGGAATTACAATTAAGTCAAGAAAATATGCTATCTAGACACGTTAGTTTGTCCGTAATAGAATGGTATTCAAGTGTGAGACTATGCTACCAGAGCAAATCACTAATGTAGGTATTTTTACTATCTACATAAATATTTCCAATATAGTTGGACACGTAACAAAACTAGTTTCTGCTCGTACTTTTAATCGTTAGTAATTAAAAATCTTGAACTTCAAAACGTGTTAAGGGATATCTAAGATTTCATGCAATGGTGATAAGTATCACCATTGCATATTTCCAAATTGTGTCTTATATTCTTAAGAGTCCGAGGCCTTCTGGTATATCGTTCGGAGTGCGAGTATTTCTGTAGAATTACTATACATAATTTAAAATATTTATATTCATATATATTATAGATTACATTAATTGAGCTACATCATAATCTGACAATAGGAATAAATATCAGATAAATTATTGACCTTGACCAAATGTTCAAATCTATTTACCTAATATTTTGATTGGATTGGATTCTAGTAATACATGTAGATTTTGAGGGAAGTTTTATATATGTGAAATAAATAATATTTTGATGATTTAACTAGAAGAAAGAAGTTTTCCAAGCTTTGTGGGAGAATATGTTCATGTTTTTGAGCTCATTTTTTGTTTACCAAAATCATAGAATCAAATTATTTTGAAATATAGTATGTAATAATAATTTATTATTTTGTTTTGTTTTTATTTTTTAGTAAAGATGAGTAAAATTTAAGCCTCTCTTGAAAGATATATTTCTCTAATAAATAGGCTATTTTTAAATAAAATAATAAATAAAGTAGTGAAGGATACTATTATCGACCTTCAAATACTATTTTAAATCTTCAAAAATAAATCTAGAAAATAAATTACAGAACTTCATATTTATTTATTTTGTAATCCCAAATCTGTATTATAACATATAATATCATTTTAGTATGATTCTTTCATGCTTTAGCAATATGTATTGTGGAAGCATATCGCATCTAATAATACAAGGAATCAAATTTTTGTACTAAAAATATTAAAGATATCATATAAATAATTATATAAATTAATTTTCCAAAGATTAACTCAAAACTTGTATATGATATGAGGTAACTTGCATAGATACATTCAAAAAACAACAACCAAGCACTCATAATATAATTGAAAATAAAAGAGGCAAGCGCTTCATAATAATTTGAATTATTTGCAAGACACTAGATTTGATGATTAAGAAGATAAAATCTTAAATCTTATGATATTTTTCTGTTGGTACTTACTTTAAATAAATCCAAAATCTTACTTCATCAACATGAAGTTAACATGAATTTATATATTGGACTAAGAACTTTATTGAATGTTATATAGAAAACAGTCTAGTTCCAGAACAAAAAAATTTAAGAATTAATATAAAATTAATTTATTAGTGAATATTATTTTTATTTTTGGATGTGGAAAAATCTTTCACTTCATACATCATAAAATTAGGACTATAAAAGATTTATGATAAATCTCTTTGCTCAAAAAAAATTTGTATATAATCTGAAAATGACTATAAAATATATTTTTAATTTAAAATATTATTATTATTTAAATATTATTTCATATAATATATTTTTTTAATTGCACTTTCAATATAAATTAATCTCTATAGTTTATCATTTCATAAATGATGAATAGTTAAGATAATGATCCTTTTCAAGCAAGAGGGATAAGTATATTAAGCTATATGTGATTTATATAAATATTTCACTTTAAAGTGCCATTTTTATTAAATCAAATTAAAGACTCCATAATTTATCAAACTAAAGTAAATAATCTTATTAATTGCTTAAAATCTTATCTTTCAACATCAATATGAATAGACTTTATGAAGTATTGATGAAAATTTCATAGGTGTTGAGTAGTGTTATCACTTGCATTACTATAAATTATAGTCTATAATATATATTTTTATATATACATTTATTATCTAATATTTGAATTTGGTTTGGATTCAAGTTGATAATATCTTATGAAAGGCTAAAAGTGGATTTGTTATTTTAAAGCAAAGTTTTGAGCACAATAAAACAAATTCATACCAAAGTTTCTAGTTATTCTAGACATCCTTTAGCTGATCTTAATGTATTCTAATCATTTTTAGATTCTTTGTGAAGATAAAGTTGTTGTCAATTGAACCATACATCTAGAAAGAAGGTCACACGAGAAAATTACTTATATTCTTTCCCCAATATCTTTATGCTATATGAGAATTTATGTTAATCTTTATCTTTACATTTAAAGTGATTCAAGACTTTCTCTATTACTTGAACTATGTATTATAATAAAAATATAAATTTTGTGACTTATTTGTAGCATAAAACATAACTTAAGAGATTTCTATATCTAAACAAACAAAAAAGTATCCATCAACAATAATATGAAGTGAGGAATGTCAAATGAATATAAAAATTTGACCAAATCTTGCCATGAAATTATTTTTTTATTGAAGCAATATCTATTTTATGTGGGGGATCAGTTTTCTTCAAGAATTACATCCAATAGTACAAAATTGCAAAGTGTAATATTGAATTGTTCTTTTTGCAATAGTCTATTATATACTTAAATTAAAAAATTCATCTGTTTAAGTGTTAATTACTTTTTATTTAATTAAACAATTCATCATTTTAAGTGTTAATTATTTTTTCTTTGATCCAAAAGGATGCTTTGATAAAGAAAACCATGAAGAGTGTCAAATAGTGCAAAAGATGTAGTGAAGGTGATCCCTTTGTTGAAAATTTTTAATGCATGTATTGTATAAGAAGAATAGCTTTTCTCTTTTGCCAACATAGATTTGAATGATCATAAAGGTATATATGATAAACCTTATGTTGACCAAAAAGTGCTATAATGGTAAGAACTAGGTAATTCCTTGAGGATATGAGTCAATTAGCTAGATTGGTTAGAAGTGTAACAATTGGTAGTTCATTTATTGCTATCTATTGAACCTGTTGTGCATGAACCGCTCCCAAAAGAGTGTAGTGTCACCAACCAAGGTGCACAATGGCTAATGGAAAACTAAAAATTACTTTCTCTAAGAATAAGTTCCAACTATTTCTTGAAGGTGATGATATAGTTAAGTCCAAAGGGGTTGCTTCATTATAGAGACATTCAATGCCAAAGGTTATGTACTACAATTTCCAAAAGGCACAACCCAAAGGCACTTTGTGTTGACATATGACTCCACTTTTTGAATTCATGGTACTTTCAACACTAAAATTCATTTCTAATCCATCAAAGCATTACTCCGCTCCTTTAGAACAATCATGGACCTTAGATCCTACTCACAAGTGCAAATGGCACTCCCATTCAAGCACTCAAATTTCTACCATGAAGTTCCTTACCACTACTCACTCAAGGCATACAACCCACAATATGAATTTAAGCAAAAGAGATGAAGGGATTTTAGCACTTTTGCTTTCTTTGTAATCCAAGAATTGAATGAATTATTTGCAATGGGTTGAAACCTTGAATAGTTTCTTCCTACTCTAAGCCAAATAAATCGAATGGTTGAGGAAAACTAAAGATCTTCTTGGCTCACCCTCTTGGCCTCCTCTTTGTACAAGTTTTAATTCTTCTCCATCTCCTCCTTCCATTTGTCCTCCTTTGTCTTCAAAGTATAAATTACCTTGTGTAGTCTCCAAATAAGCATGGTGTAATTGACTAAATCTAGTATATTGGAGGTAGAATGAGCTCCATCATCATCAATATAGAGCTAAACCAATCAAATTTATTATGAAGTTTGCACTCCTTGTTCTAAGGTAACTTGTCCTTTCAGTTTAGGATGCACTTTGCTTAGAAGGTCTTTGCCTTCGCATCCAATGTCTACCTTCTCTTCCACTTCTTGCTCTTGCACTTTAGCCTCTTGATGTACTTCACTTGGAAGGTCCTCTTTTTCTCTCTCTTTGAGAACGTCTTCTTATTAAGTGGTGTTGGTAGGTTCTTTGGGTCAAAGTTAGGTTTCTCCTTGATCCTTAATATGGTCCTCCACTTGGTCCACTTCTTCTTCTTGTGAGGTTGGAGTAGATTGTGCATATTTTTATTGCTTCCTTCCCTTTGGTTCTGATGCAAACTCCTATAGGGTGAACAAACCTTCTTCTTCTTGTTCTCCATCTTTAGCATCTTTTGCCTCCTCCTCCAAAGATACATCTATGGCTTGAGTATTCTTGCTCAATCTCTTTGTTGGGTTTTGAGACCTCAATGGTGTTGTACTCTTCTTCTTTATGGTGGTTCCTTCTTTGTCCATTGGTACAAATTTGCAAAATTTTGCATATTTAGCGTCGGCCACTTGGTACTTCTTGATGATTTTTTCCCTTTGGATTACAAGTGAAATGGTAATGACTTGGAAATTTGTTGTGCTCCTCCTTTGTAAGTAAATTTAGCCCCATGTAGAAATGTATGACAAAGAAAGCTAGGTATTTTGCTCTACCATCTTCCTTGAACTCTTTTTGCAAGCTCCTCGCCTACAAGTAGAACATGTTTGCACAATGTATGTGCTCTCCTTGAACATGTACTCAAAGAAGACTACATAATTACTGTTGAAGCCGGTTGTACTCTTCAACCAAGATAGTTTCATGATTGACTTCACAATTGCACTTTGTGGACCTCTTTTCTCTAAAAGATGCAATGATTTGGTCACTCAACTCCTTGTCAGTAGCCCCAAACTTCATGTCTAAAATCATGGTGCCATACGGACCTGCATCTGCATTGAGAACCATTGCCAATTTTCTTGGTCTAATTGTAGGGTTTCCTCTCAAGTCCCCTATCACTCTATGCCTTCTCCCTTTCATCTCATGGATGATGGCAAAATCACTCGACTGCCATCTCTAGAGCAAGAAAGCAAGATACTTGCTTTGTACTTGACTCCTTTGGTATTCTTCCGTCAGAGTGCATTCTACTTTGTACTTGTTCACCTTGTAACATTGCATTTACAAATGCAATTTCAAAGGAAACTCAACTTAAAGGTTTCTTTCCACTAACAAGCAATTATCCGACCATATCCTTATGAAGAAAAGACTAAAAAATAAATGTTGTGAAAACATGGATACTACAGGATAGTATGCTAATATATCCATCAAATAATATAATACCATATTTGATAGAAAGAAAATTTAGATATAAGAGCAATCATTAATGAATTTAATGACATAAATAAAGGAAAGAGACTGAATAAGAAACATTTTAGTTATAGAGATTGTAGACTCTGATTTAAAATAGTCCTTCCCATATAAATCCCTAACTCCCTAACTCTTGGTTGTATGTAAATTTATTGTTCCACTGATTTTGAAAATAGTTTGTAGTATTGTATGATATATTTTTAATGAGATGTCATTTCACTAAGCCGGTAATAGTACTTTATCAAATCTTCTATAGAGTATCAAAATTTAAAAGATACTAATTGTTTTATATATGTTATCCTGATGTATAAATATTTATAAAATGTCAGAGGTATAAATATTTACAATCTTTTAATTTTTTTACAGGGCTTGGTCCTAATGAAAGAGGTCGATTAATACTTACTATGATGTAATAAAATAAGCAAGGGGGTGATGATGGTGATTTTTAGATCTTCTAAAACATGAGTGAAGATCTCTTTCGTCATGATTACTAAATTCTTCTTCACTAGGAATAGAATGACTAAATTTAATTGGAAATATAATATAGAAGGTATAGAAATCACCATCATCCTGCACGGGCTGCACTCTCCCGAACCCATTTTGAACCAACATCAAGGCTCGGGTAAATACCAGGGTTACTTTTGTATATATTGAATTATTTAGGGTCAATTTATAATATCAGTATTTGTTGGGGTATTTTTAACATTTTGATTAAATTAGATTTTCAAGTTATTCTCATCCTATGGTTTTCAATATATATATACATCATATCATATCTTTTCCACAAACTTTAAGGATTTAAGGATTTATTTGATTGTCTGTTCGGATTTTGAATTCAATGTAAGAAATTTCTCTCCCTTGGGAATATATTTACAACATTCATTACTTTTACTAGTATGGAATACCTGATCGATACAAAGACACCGGGTTCTTGATAAAATATAGAAATTTTCTCTGGCTTAATCTCACCTGTTTGGAAAGATATATTCTTATGTCAAATGTCGAACACCTGTAACTAATAGTACATAAACTTTAGGCTCAAGCTGTGTCTGCTATAAAATTGAAATATTACCTTGGCTACAAGATTTAATCGTCTCATAACCATAATCAAAATCACGATGACTTACGATCATTTAGCGGCTATGAAAACTTGGTGCGCACGTCCTGATACTCGCTCGTTGTCAGTGACAGACAGAACCTTATTGTCCCAGGTGCAGTTTCTAGTATGTCAAATTTTTCAGGCAGATTCAATCAACCGAACAAAGGTGGAATATCTGTTCCTCACCGCTCATAAGGAGTTTTTAGAACGTACTGTATTTCTGTACACTCGTTCTCTCAACTTGTATTTCAGTGACTGCAAAAGACTAGACATAAACAAACGGACTTAGATAGAGAAGAAAGAGACAAAGCGCAATCTGCGACGCTCATAAGAGAGCAGAAAGGTTGGGAAGAAGAGTAATGCAGACATAGAGAGAGAGTGTGTGTTATATTTGTACTATCGTTCTCTGAACTTGACTGCAAAGGACTGGACAGAAACGGAGGGAAAGAGAGTGAGAGAGGGAGTCTATGAGTCTATGTAGTGATCATGGGATTGGGGGCTCCCTATGCATATGAAGAATCTGCCAGCCCAATCCTATCTCGCGAAGTTTCTGCTACTTTGCTTTAGTAGGGCCCACTTGAGATCTTCGAGGCTGAGCGTTTGCGGGAGTTCTTACTCGCTGCTCGCTGCTAGCCTGCTGCATCGATCGAGCTATGGTGCTGACCGACTGACCGTCTGAAGTCTTGGTGTTGGCGAAACGAAGGTTTTCGGCGAGGTCTGGTTGATTGTTGCAAGAAATTGACGTAGCCTGGCCTCGCCAGGGTATCGTCAAGTTCGGATTTCGGTATTTCACATGAGAAGAGGGAACTTCTGAAACTTTTGTTGGCCTGCTCCTTTTGGATATTGAACTGTTGAGGGAATCAGAATTGAAGGTCGAAACAAAATTGCCTGACCTTCAGTGCCGATTTTTGAGGAGTTTGTAAGTTTTTGTAAGTTGCAAGGACGACTCATTTCGGAAATCAGAATGTTACAGTAAGTAAGCATTATTGTATTGAGCTCAACAGATGAGCCAAATGGCGGCTTCTACAGTATTGTCGAGCAGCATCGTCTCTTGTTCCGCTTTTAATGAGTCTGTGAAGAAGCCCGAAGGAGTGAGGACTTGCTCTGTATGCGCATCCGTTACCTCGTCCCCGGTCTTCTCACTGCAGTTCTCTGTTTCACTCGACAGAGCTAGGGCAAAGTCCAAGTCTTGGGGTTTGAACAAACTCAATGCCGCTCTACTGTCTAATTCTTTGCCAAGCAGGATTGTCAGGAAGGGAAGCGGTGTCACTCTTTGCATTCAAACTGAGAATTCTACTGTTCAGGGGAGAACAGAGGATGAAGAGGAAAGTCACGTTTTGACAGAGGGTGATGACGCTGACGGAGGCGTTGGTGAGCAAGAGGATTTTGGCGAGGTGGATACAATTCTTTCCAGCCGAGTGGTTGAAAATAAGACTCAGTATTTAATCTTGTGGAAAGATGATCATCCGGACAGCTGGGAACCAGCCGACAACATCGCCAAAGATGTCACTACTGAGTATGAAACCCCATGGTGGCAAGCTGCTAGGAAAGTGGATGCTGACAAATTGAAGGCGCTGCTCGACGCGGAAGAAGTGCAACGAGATGTGAATGCTATTGATGAGAATCAGAGAACCGCTCTTCACTTCGCTGCCGGATTAGGTTCTGAGAAAGTCGTCAATCTGCTCATTGAATACGGAGCAGACGTCGGTTGGCAGGTATGCTGAACTCCCTTCAGATTAGCTTTGCCATTATTTTGAAGAAGTTTGAGTGCACTTGCAGATCAACTTTTATATCAGATTTTGAACTAAAGTGTTGAGATGTGTTGTGTTTCTTCTTGACATTTGTAACTTATGCATTTTCCTGTCTCTTGGCCAGGACAAAGATGGCTTCTCTGCGTTGCACATTGCAGCTGGGTATGTGCACACCAGTGTCGTCAAAGCATTGATTGCTGCGGGAGCTGATCCCGATCTCGAGGATGACAAAGGCAGATCCCCCCTGTCCCTCGCCCAAGAGCTACTCGAGAGGACACCAAAAAATAACCCCCTGCAATTTGCGAGGAGGATAGCTCTTGATCAAGTGGTGAAAGCCCTTGATGAAGCTATGTTCGAAACTGTGGAGGTTGAGCAAATTATAGACAAGAGGACAGGGGATGCTGGTGTTGCCGAGTATTTGGTGAAGTGGAGTGATGACTCTGAGGATACCTGGGTCACTGCATCAGACATAGGTGAGGACCTCCTGAAGGACTTTGAAGAAGGGCTGGAGTACGGATTGGTAGACAAAGTTTTGATGAAGAGATTGCTTGACGGTAAGGTGGAATATCTAGTAAAGTGGACTGATGATGCAGAAACGTGGGAACCAGAAGAAAACGTATCACCCGAAGTTATAGCCGAATTTAATGCTAGTCTTACTACTCAACAGAGTTAAAAAGTTGACTTCAAGGTGTTACTTAATGATGTTGTAGTGACGGTGAGTTCAGATGAGTAGAATATAAAGTTGATGCCGAGGATAGCGGACAAGGTGTGACGAAAGAATTTGTTGGTGAAGGACATTCTGCTCCTCATTTAGATCAAATTTAGTCTTTTTGCAAGCTTACTGAATATCTGTTATTGGTTAAAGAGAGTGATTACCTTGCCAGGTCTCACAGCTGCAAGGCAACCATGCCCCTAACAAGTGATCACGAAAGAACAAGCTGAGCAGCGAACGGTATAATGAATTTAATGTGAATGATATTACATATCCACTTTGCTGACTTTCAGTTCCCGTAGCACCTCTGCACGCTCTCCTTGTTCCCATTCCCACCTCTTGTACTGGCTTGCTTACACCTTCTAAATTCTCTCAAAGTTACGAAACGAGTATTTCACTGCCACACGCAAGTAGATTATATTTCACCGCGTCTTAACATACAGTCATTGTGTATGTGATCATATTTTGTTTCCGAGGTAAACATTCTATCTGAACTTAAAGAAGATTTCGGAGAAGTAGGTTACATTCGGGATACAGAGGAAGAAGTGCATGGTGCGACGCCGAGAGTTGGTGGACATCATCTGGACGTGTGGTTCATTGGCGCAAAAGGACCTGAGACGAATCTCTGCCGAAGCTTGAAGAGAATGACGATATTGGCACTCCTGGACGATACTTTCCCGAGAAAGCACACGAGAAACATAAACTGTACGTACTTCAGAACACTGATCAGATTCTCTTGCCTACACCCCAAATCCTGCAGTACGTACATGCTACATTGAAGTGAAATGATGTCATTTAATAGAAATACGAAATGTGTGCCAGCAGGTGACTTTGTAAGTGCACAATAAGCAGACTTTGCAAGGTTCTCTAGCGAGAACCTTACAAAGTCTGAAGACAGGAGTTTCTTAACTTGAGCATTATTAAGTTTAAGGGACTAGGATATGGAATTCCAGGAATCATGGATAGAGATGCACATTCACATTTCCCGCCCCACAGAATGCGGGTAAAGTTCATTGAAGGATGATCGCCGCTAATAAGTAACATGATGACTCGCTAGTCAATGAGCTGGTCGCAAACCGTACTCATTCATTCCAGGAGCCTCATGCCAGAGTTTCAGCAAGATTTGGCTCTCAAAACCGCAGTGCATCGTACCCAAGAACCACAGAGGGTGTCTCCCTATAAGATCTGAGATATGTGTCTAAATATGCGCATATGTATCTCGTACAAATTGCATGACTTGGTCACAACACAACAAGTCTATCAGGATAAACTTCAACAACCCGTACATCAACACTCAGAACATTATTTCCTGTTAGTCAGCATTTGTCACATCAACAATGACTAATGGTATTGATTTATAGTGTGCCTCCTAAATCATTGTGACTTGGAAGCACTGAATCCACGTTGTATAGTGGCGTAACTCTCTTGCCGGATGCGCGTTCAACACCAAGCCAAAGCTCAAATGTTTTGACCCTTTCCACCATATCACAACGACCTGGTGACACCAGAGAAGCTCTTCTCACTGCGAACTCAATGCTCGAACAAACTGTATGATTGATCTTATCGACTCCTGAAGTTGATGTTCAAGTCGATGAGGCTGTGACCTGTACTCCCTCACCAAGAGAGGAGCCAGAGCAACCAGCAACATGACCTGCACTAGGAGGATGACTTGGGGCTGTGAAGGTCATTGCAGTGGCCGGCAAGCAATCTCTTCACTGCAGAGGTACTCCATCGAGCAAATTCAAGTACCTTGTGGAATATAGTCAAGATCTCTGTAATTCCTAACTTCGTATACGAAAATACTTCACAAATTTAATACTCTATACAATGCTCTTCACGATCCTAGGGCCGTTCAACGATTCACATCAAACGAAGAATCGAATGAAGAGTCTATGCCTAACCTGACTAGACCATCCAAAATCTCTCCTCCAGCTCAACCATAAACGTGAGGTTTCAGAACACCTATGTATGACAGGTTGCGATACACCTCTGCAAAATCCATACCGTAGCCGACCACAAACTCATCCGGGCACTCAAATCCACGATAAAATTTGCAACCAGGCTCCAGGTGCACTGGAACTATCCTTCGTGCGGGCTTGTCTAAAAGCGTGCACACAGAGAAAGATGCGACATCCTTTGCCCCGAAATGAGCCACCAATGCTGACAGTGTGATCCCTGTATCGACTATATCCTCCACCAGAAGGACATGCTTGCCCTTGACATCAATACTTATATCTGCAGTACATGTTGCCGTTCCGCTGGACGTGGTGTTCTTCCCATAGGATTTCATCCGCACGAAGTCCACCGAAAGTGGAAGGTTGATTCTTCGAACCAGATCAGCCAAGAAAAGGAAGGCTCCTGTTGCGACACCAACAACAGCGAGAGGCTTTCCAGCAAAGTCATGAGAGATTACGGTCGCTAGTTCCGCCACTCGCTTCTCGACATCCTCGCTTGACCAGAGAATTTTTTCCATGGCCAATTCGTCCCATGTTTGCTCCTCGTCTTGTCGCTTCCCCTTGCTATCTCCATTTGTCATCTTCTCATCCTCCAGCCCCATGCTTCTATATCTTCTGAGGAGAATTCAGCCAGACACGGACAACCACAGCAGTACTCCGGCAGCGGTGCAAGACCCCAGGGTTTCACGTCGAGAGTACCCACTTAGCGTGTATGATTTCCTGTTGATAAAAAGTTCTGAAACTGTAAGTCACATGTTTGTTTTATGTGTACCTTTCTTCCGTCAAGGCCAAAGCAAGTCAGTTCTTGCGCGAGCTGGCTAATACCGTCAAAAGTTTAAATTTGGTACTCTCGCTGCTGGAACTCATCAATGTTCAAATCTGGAACTCATCAATGTTTAGGGTTTCATCGTACAAACGCGGGAGCTCATCACAGTTAGTTACTGGAAGAGGGATCTTTGATGATCTTTCCGTTGGAACCATGATGATATAACTAGTTCATCATGTGGTTTCCAGACCAAAGCGTATGTTACTTGGGTATAGAATCATTGAGGGATGAGCCCCCTGGAACCCTCTTGAGGGTTGAGGGTTGAGCTCAGTTGAATTGAAGAATGTCTAACTCGACACCGAAATCTGACAAAGCAGTCGAGATGGCCACCAGTGTAGGAACGGGAACATGATCGAAGTAAGGACTTAGCAGAGCTCCTACCACTCGTCTCCCATCTTCACCCTATCTTCGGTGATCATTACCTTTACCTCTGCAGCAAAGCATTTCAGTGTCAAAGGTCGAATAGATGCTGTGAGATTTTAGCTCCATTGCTGAGGTGCTTAAGCTGCTCGTCAACCAGGCTCTGGAACTTGAAAGATAGATAGAGAAAATTGATGGACTTTCGGATCTGCTTCTCCTACTTCAAGATGAAGTATCTCTTCGACACATGGATTAGGTGTTGAGAGTGTTTATATCTTTCTTGTCAGTAATCGGACCACATATCAGCCTTCACGGGTGTATCATGCATTGACAAGAATGAGCAGAGTTTATTTGAAGAACAACACTAGCCAAACGTTCCTAAGTCTCGGACGACTGCAGTAGACACCACAGGCTGTTTTCCAAGTCGTCACAGGTACCTCAGATTGTTCTCAAAGTGCCTCAAAGTGACATCTGTTTTCTATTCCCAGGACTTGATGGTTCCCAAAGACCATCCATGTGTCTAGAAAAACTCAACAGATCATCAAGAAGAAACAAGTGTAGGACATCATTACCTTGGAGTGGATGCAAAATGCGCTCCTTTGATTAACAGCGGACCGGTTTGCAGTCATTTTTACTCTCGAGCATAACCTCTGCAATGATCTTCTCGTGCACGCTATTATGAACGACTGTACTCCCGAACCTACTAAATGAAAGCACTGAACATGGACCTTCATTGCGAGGTCCTCGAAGTTACGACGGGTCTGATGAGAACAGTTAGAGGCGAGGTACAACTCATCAAACCCAGATCTGCACAGTACAGTGCCCACCATTGCCGTTGTATCGAGTTGAAGTTTACATAGTAAGTACAGGAAATCTGAAGAAAGCGGATCTCATAGAACACAAGAAGGATGAGAAGACCCCATCAAGCCATCAAGCCCCATCAAGCAGTACAAGAGAGAGACAAAAGACAGAATGGGGCTAGGTCCCAATAGTACAGGAAATTGTAATTGATCTTCTGCATGCCATCGTGTACTGAAGTTCGGTTCATTGTAATCTGTAAGAGTAACGAAAAGCTCCCCGTTGTGGACATTCTGAAGACCTCATTGTAGCGCACAAGTAGGTACGCTGGAAACCTCTGATCATTATTTCAGGAAACAGTCACTCATCACGCTCAGCATGTCTCAGTTATAGGTTGCAATAATTGCACGCCGACCTCTTCAGCAAGAAGTTTCCAGTCACTGGACCTCGAAGCAACATGTCTATTACAAAGTGGAAAAGCACAGATGAAGCAAAAGCCTGCGAATCTTCTCATTGGATTTGAGGTATGGATCTCTGCGTCAGGTAGTGAAAAGATCTTGAGATTTCCTTGCTTCTTTTTAGCCAACTTCTTTAAATGTACTCAAATTACCACTGGTTTGAAGAGGGCAACAGCCAGATTTAAGTATACGTATTGAAGATAAGATTCATGATTACCCTAAAGAATCACATCAAAATCTCTAATTCTCATGCCCAACCGATAGAATCGCACATTGGAAATTACTACAATTAAGTGATCATGAATGCTGCCCACCGAAACTGCAGAACCTAATCAACCTTGCACATGTCACACATTCATTCCGTCAAAGCATGCGGTTGATGCCTGTACTTTGGTGGCAGCATATTATTATCTGTCATTGTCTACGAGAATTCCGTCGCTTGGATGGTCATCTTCATCTCGGTGTCTACACTGAACTGTTAGCTTGGTAAAGAGTCACAATCTCGGGAGCAACTTTTCGTCCATACAAGAGTACCACTGCTGGCCAGATCAATCTTACTTGCTTTGAGAGAGACCCAACAGAGAAAATTCTCATGTGACACGGTTCAGGCCTGAGATCTATCAAACACTTGAGGAGAATCCCATTCCTCATCAACTCTGCCTGCCATGAAAGAGACCCTACAGAGAAATCTAGTACAGCTGCGCGATGACGTGATCTATCAAGCACTTCGGATTTCCCTCATCTCGTTCTTTATGTTCCCTTCTTCTTTCATACATGCGTCTCCATTCACGCTCCTACCTGCTCTAAGAGACCTGGCCCAACCCGGGATCACTCTATATCGGAGCCTTGGATATTGGAGATAAAACACTGATAAATTGGGTGTTTCGATCCTGCTTTCTGCAGACAAATAGAATATCATCTTTGGACGAGGAATGTACAGTTAATCGATGATAAGCAGACAATTTAGAATTTGAGGAAGAAGCTAAGGTGAACTAAATGTTATTTTCTATCGAGTTAGTACGTCACTCCGAACATGTTTTGATGTTTAGTAAATAGTGTGATATACATTTGGTCATTCATCATCATTATTTTGTACTGGTTTAACATCATTATTCCAATTCCTTTTTGTCAAACTAATGAATCTAATCTGTATGATTATTGAATACAGCTAAAATATAATTGAATAAAAGAAAAATACATATGTTGGGTATTTTATTTTAATTATTTATATGCTTAAAGTAGTGGAGGAGACAATATTACTTCAAACTGCCCAAATTTGTTACTAATAGCAAATTCACATGAGTCGTTATCATGTGGTGAGGAAATTTGTATTCTAATTTAGTATGAACGCGCTCTTATTATCAGGCCTACGCACATTACATACCATACCGTTTTGTGATTATGTAGGCTTTCTAAATCATAGCTGGGGTAGGGGAGCTTTACAACAACTTCTGTTGTTCCAAATCTTTCAGAGTTGTTGTTATCTCATTTCAGGATAAGTTTATTTAAGTTGAAATATCTTTCAAAAATAATTTTGAGATGAAATTAAACAAAAGATACTACTCTAAACGAAATTTTTTGTCAATATAAATTTTTTTTGTCAATAAACTTCTAAATGACCATGATAGTTGCATGAACAAAAATCAATTCTAAGGTTTAAATGGATTCCGTTGATTGCTCCTAACTGGAAAAAATATCAAATATGTGTAAATATCATGTGTTTTAGAATCATGTAAAAAGTAGTCCAAGCAAAAGGTTTTTAACAACTACTTTTATTACCTCTTTTTTTTTAGATGCAAATATCCTTATCCAAAAGTGGAGAAAAAAAAGTGTAAGACCATTCTTTCATTCTAGATGCTCAAACTGATCTCCAATCTCACAATGTCTTATAAGTTGCGACACCAAAAATGAGTCTATGATTTGTCCATCTAAACTATCAAATGCAAGTTTTGAAGATGAAGAGTGTATGAAAGTATAGCAATCTTGGCTTGTTAGAAATATGTTTATTAGAATGTGAAATTTTTTTACTTTTGTCTTGTTCAATTTGGCTTTAATCACTAAGCATATCAAATTTCAAGCCTTTTATCAATGAGCTTTTTCAAAATTTTTTTTTATCTAAAAGGTATTAAATATTCTAACCTTTAAGTTCAGGGTTTAAAGACTTTGATTTATATCATTATCACCATATTTGAGGAACCCTTGATGCTTCCAGTTGTAACTTATGGAGAACGTGCTACTTCTATGTGTTAATAAATTACATAGATTAGGGGTGGCATGATAGAGTAGTAACCATGGTAGCAATGCTTGAGGTTATCCTTACTACGCAGCAACAAATTGAGCACCTTACTCGATTGTTGGATGAACAAGAGCTTTGATGATAAGAGCACGTAGAGAGTACCAATTCGAGAAGGAGAAGATTGAATCCAATTCTCTAAACCCAAGGTATTTGAAGGCAAGAATCTCCCGAGTGCAATGGGGAATTTTGTGTTTGACTTTGAATGTTACTTTAGCTACCAATCTGCAAGATAAGCAAAAATAGATTCTCTTGGCTTCTAGCCAATTGGATGGAGTAGCAAAGCTTTGGTGGAGATTCCAAGTGGAGCAAGCTGAATGACAAATTTTTGCACCAACCTTGACGTGGGAAAAATTCAAGAGTGCAATAATTAGTCGGTTCCAAGCTATAAATGCCACACGAGCTGCATGAGATAGGTTGGCAAAGTTGAAACAGATTGGCTTTGTAAGAAGTTACATCACACAATTCCAGAACACCATCATGCAAATTCCAGATATACTGGAAGATGAAGCTCTGAATCAATTTGTGAGGGGCTTGAAGTCAAGAACCAAATTAGAGGTAACCATGCAAGAGCCACAACACTTGGAGGAAGCTATGCCGTTGGCCAAATGTTTTGATTCCTTGGTTGTAACAAATTTATCTCAACCTTGACCTCCATAAAACCTACCAATACACTACAAACAGGTGGAAGAGCCAACTCCAATGGAGATTGATGCCATTCAATGGAGACCACTTGGCACTATAGATAAAGAGAAACTGTGACAAAATGGAGGTTGTTTTTATTATTGCTAGTTGGGACGGTAACACCCATTTGTGCATGTGTGTGGTATTATGATATTTAGCTTAGTATTACAAGTACTTGAGAGATGTTATTTATATAAATAAAGGATGGTTCTACATTAGTCATGATTAGCTAAATTTAGTAATAGATAAGATAGTGGAGACATTACTTAAAAGGAAGTGGAAAAGATGAGCACTACTATTTTGGATTCTAGTGTGTTTACTTGGTATTATTCCTAGGTGTTTGGCTTTGAGGAAAGAGATGAGAACTCTTGAGCACACAAGTCTTCTTTTTTTAGATTCTTCTATAGTCCAAGGATAGTCCATGTGAAGGAATTCTTGATTTAGTGGTTGGGTCAAGATAAGATCACATGCTTAGTGGAATATGCCTATGTCGATGGATATTACTTTATACTTTTTGACTTTATCTGACTTTTAGCCTAGTAACTTGAGATACGGTGGTAAATAGTAACTTTAATGCGTAACTATTTCACAAGTATATAAACTAGGGGTGAGGAGGTACTCATGATCCTTTCATTTATAACTATCTCTTTTTCATTGAGTTCTCTAGTGAACAATGTCTTGAGTCTTGGAGGGTTAGCCTTGGAGGAGTATGATGGAGTTGGGGGTTCCTTGCCTTTTTAGTCCATGGTGCACTACCATAATAGCCATCAGAGGTTCATCCTAAGTGAGAGACAGGCCGGCTCATAGGAAATTGCATTCTTGAATGTTCACTCAAGAATGGGCGACCTTGACAAGTTGCCTAGATAGAGTTTGTGGAGCAAAATGTTCAAGGAAATGAGGAATCCCAAGAGGAGATTTTGAGCCGCCTATTGGGAGCTTGATAAGTTCCAATGGGATTGAAGGCTCGACCTATGAAAGTTTGCTTCACTTGCAAGGTATGAGATCTAATTGGGGTTGTAGGATTTTGGTTGATTTTGGAAGTTTAGAGAATTGCATGTTTATGTAAGGAGCAAAGGAATTGGGTATTCTTATCAAGCCAATAATTGGAAGTAGATTGATGATGGCGGATGGTAGAAAGGGTTTTGTATTTTATATCTCGCATCTTGTTACCTTCAAGATTTGGAAGGAGTATTTGGAGTGTATGAGGTTTGTAGTGGCACCTCTACACTATGATGTCATTCTAGGATTACCTTGGCTTGAACATTATAAGGTTCAATTTGATTGGAACTAACAATAAATTCAAGTATAACACCAAGGCAAGAATTTCTGATTTGGTTGTTTGGCATCTTTGAGTAAGGCACCTAAAAATAGTCAGCCCCAAGATGAGAAGTTTGTTGAGAAGGTAGCCATAGAGCAAGCCTGAAGGAGGATAAGTCCCAAGATGGGAAGTTTATTAGGAAAGCAGCCATGGAGCAAACTTTGAAGAAAGATGAGTCCCTAGATGCAAAGTTTTTTTGTGAAGCAAGCATAGAGCAAGCTTTGGAGGAAGATAAGTCTGTTTTTGCGGTGTGGATCAAGCTGATTGTACAAGAAGAATCCAAGGAGCACCAAGAACCTCATCAAGCAATGGTTGATCAGATAGTTCAAGGGTTTACGGATGTATTTCTGGATGATTTGCTGAAGGGATTACCCTCTGATCGTGGTATGCTCTTCAAGATTGAGTTATTGCCAAGGAGTACTCCAGTGAGTAGACCAATCTATTGGCTCTCACCAAAGGAGTTGGAGGAGTTGCAAACAACACTTATGAAGTTGTTGGAGACAGACTTCATACAACATAGCACCTCCCCTTGAGAGCACCGATACTATTTGTTCCGAAGAAGGATGGAGGACTTTGTTTTTATATTAATTACCGTGGGCTCAATAAGCAGACAATGAAGAATGCATATCCCTTGCCTTGGATCAATGACCTACTTGATCAATTGAGTGGAGCACAATAATTTTCCAAGTTGGATCTTTGCAACGGCTTTTGGCAAATCCACATTGATGGGGAGGATGTGCAAAAGACTACCTTTTGCATGAGGTTTGGGCATTTTGAGTAGAGAGTTCTACCTTTTGGGCTCAATAATGCTCCAATAGTCTTCATGGATCACATGCATAGGGTGTTGGATGGACTATTAGATTGATATGTTGTGGTGTTCTTGGATGATATCTTAATCTATAGCAAGATAAAGGCAAAACACGTGAATCATGTGCAAGAAGTCCTAAGACAACTATGACAATGGAAATTTTACTATAAGAAGTCAAAGTGTGTGTTTTGGCAAAAGGAAGTTACCTTCTTGGGTCACAAAATCTCATCGGAGGGAATCAAGATGGAAGAGGTGTCACACCATTTGTAGTGTCACATTTAGATTGCTCAAACACTGGAGTTCCAGTGATAGTAGTTAGAGGCATTTTGGCAATTACTCATGGACTACTTTCCGATGGTCAGATTTTGTGTTTAGGGTACAGACTTCATGGTGTGATCCACGGTCACTTGCACCATCTACACTGTTAGGTGTGCCATCAACGGGACCGTTGGGATGAGACCTAGGTCAAAATCAAGAGTATAACCTAGAAGTATAGCTCTAGAGAGCTCACTTCTCTAATGTTGAGCCTTCTAGTTCATGGCTAGAGTGGACAGAAAGTCGGTGAGTGTCACTTGGAGTCTCTTAGCTAGAGTGGATGTGGCTTGACTGTAATTAGTGCCTTGTTGTTAGCAAGTTGTTGAGGATCAGATCAAGTATTGATCTATGTTCAATTGATTTGAGTCGTAAACGATCAAATTACATAAGAGAAGTGAGTTAGGGGGAAATTGGATACAAGAACTACGAGTGTTGGTAGTATCTCCAAGCTCGGTGGATTGTGGTGTCTCAATCAAGTAGTTTAGATTTCCCTAAGAGAGAGTGTGTGCAAAAGTGTTGGAAAAATTTGGAGCCAAGGAGAAGCAATTTTCAAGCAGTAGTTGTGATTTTAAGCTCAGGACCAATTTGTTGCAAGTTGAGCTCAGAAATTGAAATTTAAGGTGGAGTTGGGAGCAGATCCTCGTGAATTAAAAATTGGACAAAACTCATTCTTCTAATTTGGCTCAAGTGAAGAGTTAGGAGAGGATTTAGCAATCAACCATTTTTAGGGATTTATGTCAAATTTATGTCAGATTTTGTGAAGGATTTTGGTCAGATTTTGGCAAGAAGAACTTTGATCCAATCCTCAATGATCCTCGTAGCTTAGGAAGTAGATAGATACTCCACTTATGTCAAATGCCAAATGGTGGAAAAGTCAATCCCGTGTTCATTTATGAGATGGAGGGTTTTCATTTAGCATTCTTGTGATTGGACCCCCTCCATTCTTTGCTTCTTGTTTGTGCATTGTGTATGTGTGAGATGCCCAAAATTTTGAGCATTGGTGCTCTAGTGTGCTCTTGGTAGTGAGGCTGGAGTGATGACCAGTTAGACTATCTTTGTTTCTCTTTGGTGAAGCAAGAAGTGATGATCTGTAGACCGCGAGAATGCGTGTTGTGATGGCAGTTTATAGGTTTCCCTTGCGCCTAGTGTAGTTGTCTCAGTTAGAGTTACATTAGTGGGTAGTGTTCTGTTAGTTTTGGCACTTGGTGGAGTACTTGTGGTTGCGGTTTGTGATTGCATTTGGTGATTCCAATTTGTGGTTGTAATTGTGGTTACTTTGTCACAACGGAGTTCTTTGGGGATTTCAGAGGAGTTAGCCATATAGTACGTAGTAGGTTTACTTAGAGTGGCACTCGGTATCAACCTATATCTTAGGTCCCAATGAGGGAGGAGATTGACAATGAGTTGGAGTTTGATATAAGAGCTGATTCAGTTGAGAGTGCACTTGGCGTGTCTGCACCGTTTTTGTAGGACATGGACAAGATTTATGGGGCCTCCAAAGGCCCCTAGGCATTATTCAGGTACAGTGGGTACCATTGAGTTGGATGACCTTACCCAAGAGTTTGATAGTTTGTGTGATCTGTAGCAAATGTGGAACCTGAATTTGTTTACACCCTTCATGGTATGGAAGGGGTTGTTTCAACACTTGGAGGGTCCGCCAATGGATGACTACCATGAGTTCAAGAGAGCTCATTTGGAGAGGATTGAGTTATGAGACAGTATTGGTCTCCAAACTATGTTTTTATCACTTCAAGCTTGGTTGCCAAGAGTAGATCGGCTGTACCCACAAGTTCTAGCTTGAGTAGTGTTGGTGGAGCTAGTGGAGGTGCACTAGTTGGAGATAGAGCTACCACAAGTGGAGGTACCATTGTAGGAGGTGGTGCGGTACCAAGGTTTAACCCCATGGTGGAGTTCTTCTAGTGTTTGAGGCAAAACTACCAGGGAGTGCGGATAGACAAGCTGAGGAGCTTGTAGGAGTTCCAACGGAAGGCTACATATAGCTTGTGCGAGGTATACACTCGCATGAGGCAGCTGATTAGTTTCACTCAAGGAGTTCTTGAGGCCCAAGCAGTCTAGTTTTGGTATGGGATACTAGATAAGGAGTTACAACATAGAGTTTGTGATGCTATGTTGTTATAGGCTACTTGCCTACTTTGGCAATGGTCTTTGGTTTGGTTAAGCGTATTGAGCTCAACATGGTGGAGGAGAGGGTGGTGACATCTAGATTTGGTAGGGAGATCTCATCCACAGTTGTGACTTCTTCTAGAGTGCAACACAATGCACCATGCCCAGTTGGCTTTTGAGGACAGGGTGGACAGCCTAGTTCCTATGGAGCGAGTGGAGGACCTATTGTAGTTAGACCCTTACCTTCATTTTTGGGTCAACAATAGCTAATGAGTGGTAGCGTTGCTTGTTGGACTTG
Organism: Lunularia cruciata; assembly: GCA_948567375.1. Taxonomy (NCBI): domain Eukaryota; kingdom Viridiplantae; phylum Streptophyta; class Marchantiopsida; order Lunulariales; family Lunulariaceae; genus Lunularia; species Lunularia cruciata. The sequence goes on along the minus strand of OX419757.1, from coordinate 62,744,204 downwards.
TGGTGGACCTCACCATAGGAGAGAGTGTACTCAGGGCAACAGACCTAATACCTATGATGCATCACAGCTAGCATAGAGGTAGTGTGAGCATTGCCACAAATTTGGTCACACTAGTGACCAATGCTTTGACCTACACCTGGAATTACAAAGTGGTAGAGCTGCTATGGCAAGTAGTAGAGGAGCTCCAGTTCATGGAGGACGAGGTGGTAGAGGATCTACACCTAGTAGAGGTGCAATACCTACCCTTACTTCTGATACAACTGTGGCTACTCGGATTGAGCAGTTGGAGTAGAGATTGGCTAGTATGGCCATTGCTCAGAGGAGATCAGATTTGGATGTTGAGGCTTCTACCTCATATGCTGGTGATATAGATGCTTTGGACTTCATGTGCGGAGCAACTCAGGTGTATGCGTTTGCAACAATGACTAGGATTGCAATACGTGCTCCAAAGCCTAGAGGAGCATCAATGGAGTTGGACCCACAGAGAGGAGAGGTTGGGAGACAAGTCAGACTTCCCCAGTCTTTCATGCTATCTGAGGCATTGTAGATATCCATGGCTCCTAGATGTCCCAATGCAAGTTTGGTAGGTGGTGATGGAGTGCATGATGGACTACTTACTAGTCAACCACATGCTACTACACCGACTGAGTATAGCATGATGTTGGGGGCGGCTCAACAGATTATGCGTTGCCCTTTGTTTTTAGCCAATGACATGTTTACATTAGGAGTTGATCCAACCCTAGTGTTCTGGTTGGCTGCCATGCTTTATGAGAGTAGGGATGATGCGGTTCCTACTACTAGAGTAGAGGTGGTTGGTAGTGGAGCTTACTTGGTTGAGGAGCATGGATCCGTTCAATGACTAGTGGTTTATGGCAGACAGCAGTGGCTAGATTGGAGGAGTTGTGAGATAGACCGGCCTTTGAGAGAGCATGGTTCACACCTGATGTTGTCCTATTGGACAACCAAAGGGGGGTTTTCTACTTGGTGGGACCTTCAAGGAAGGTTTATACACCATAGAGAGTCTTGTTAGACTCTGGTGCGCAACCTCTTATGTTGGAGAAGGCTGTAGTAGTCGGTCTGGAGTTACGAAAGATTGATGTGGAGAGGTGTCAATTTTAGATCCTGACATCTCTAGGTGGTGGTTTGACATAGTACATCACACGTGGGGAGCTTGTTGTCCAGGTTCAGCTTGGTCATCCAATTGATAGCTTGGAGGTAAGAGCTCAAGCTATTGCAATAATAGTTGAGTCATACGATGTGCTAGTTGGGGAAGCAGTGTTGTAGCCCATGGGTTTCAGTATTGACTATTGGGAGGAGACAACCTCCCATACACCAGGTTGGCAATTTGGTGAGGGATGAGTATGTTGCCTACTAGTACGCTTCAGTAGTGGCTGTCTTGACTCACTATAGTCAGGGACCATGGCAACATCAGTTTCAGCTTTCAGTGGTGCAATTACTTGGCATGGTGATTTATTGGAGGGGAACGCCCATGCAAAACATACTCCAGAGGAGATCACTCAGATTTGGAGTATAAGTGGGATTGTTCCATCCACCTTGGATGTTCCATTGTAGAGTTCAGAGGAGGCATTGCAACAACATGATCGGTTGGTGTTGTAGGCTTGGAGTGGAGCCTTTGTACCACCTGGAGATGAGTGTGAGTCTCCAAAGTCAATTACCTTGATACCTCTGGATACCACACTCGTTGCTTGGCAGTATCCAATAGAGAGAGTATGTCTATTGGAGTTGTTCGGTGGGATTAGCACCAAACTAGCTGCGGTCCTATAGGCGGGCATACAACTATAGAGGTACTTGTATGTGGAGAGAGATGAGACTGCTAGGTGAGTCTCTCTACATCATGTGACACACTTGGCCTATCGGTATCCGGAGTTATTACCAATGTCAATAGTCAGAGGTTACCAGAAAGCCCGACAAGCAGACATTTCCTTACTGGGGCGCATGATCTGGAGCAACATGGGCCTATTCACTTGGTGATTTTTGGATAGCTATGTCAGGGACATACACATGTTGGCCAAGGTTTGGATCTTTAGGATCCTTGTTCTAGTGTGTTTTGGGAGATGTTACGAATACTACAACATCTCCAAGTTCATCAATCTGTTTCTTGAGCTTACCTTTTGGAGAATGTTCCTTTGATGGGTGATTCTTGCACCAGAGTGGTGGCGAGTACACATCAGTTCTATTCTTGGATGGGACTTGTTGTATTGTTAAATGCAGCCAGAGTGGGATCATGGGCTCATTGTCTTCATCTTTGGTGGACAAACCTCTTACCCAAAGAGGTTCTACAACATGCATATGATAGGATTCAATGACTAGACTACATTCTTGTTGATGACATCTTGGATGTAGGGCGTTAGTCTCAGACGGTGGTAGTGGTTGATAGGTCACCTATGGTAGTGGTAAACGTAGTTGGACAACCTAGAGTTGCTTTTCCCACACTTATGAGTTTCCCAGGCTCACATGCTTTTCAAGAGGGAAGACCTGGACTTATTTGGGACTCACAATTACAATAGTTAGTGGAGCCCAAGGCCAATAAGAGAGAGCGAGAAATGGGTTTTTGCACTAGTATTACCGCTATTCCAGCAATATCAAAGGCATCCAGGCGTCAAGTGTTAGATCAGGCTATGGACCTAATTTGTTTGACCTGGATTGTGAGCCTTGGTTTGGTAGAGCAGCGTAGGATGCGCTTGATAGGCACCACCGATTGGACACTTGTGAGCCTTGTGCCTATTGAGATGATTTAAGCACATACTAGGGGCAATAGACATGTGGACATGGTCTTCTTGGAACACAACCAGTAGCTACTAGGGAGAGTGGTCTACTTGGAGTCCATCCAAGTGAGCGTGGGCTACTTGGTCCACTTGGGATGCAGCTAGAGGACATGTGGAGCTTGCAGCCATAGTGGAGGGAGTTTTTCACACAAAGGTTAGGACCTCTAGTGGTTGGAGGCATGACACTATTGCTCCCAAGGGTCTAGTGTAGTAGCCACTCAAAATGTCTTCCACTCCTACTACAGTTATAGAGAATACTTGGGAGCTAGATCTTGGACCCAAGCTTACTAGTGAGGAAAGATAGAGAGTTTGGAGGTTCTTGAGGAGCTACATGAGTTTTTTTTGCCTTCAGTATGAAGGATTTGGGTGCTCTAAAGGGACTTGGTATACAGATTGAGCTGACTAGCGATACACCAATTTTCCGATATCCTTATTGCTATAGTGACATAGAAAGGACATTGATTCAAAGCCAGAGTAGAAACCTTTTTGAGGTTGGTTTGGTGGGATCTTACATGGAGAGTATGCATCAGCAACAATGATGCCAACCAAGAAGGATATGCACAGATAGGCGGATGTGTGGAGATTACCATCCTATCAACCAATAGACCAAGGCTGATTGGTATGCCATGCATACATTGGAGGAGATTTTTGATACAATTGGGCATGCAAAGGTCTTCAATACTTTGGATCTTTGAGCGAGATATCATCACTTGCCAATCAAAGAGGAGGATAAGTCCAAGACAACATTTTGGGCTATTGATCCTCACGGCAAGGATGTGTCATATCAGTGGAGGTTCTTACCATTTGGGTTAAAGAATGCTCCTGCTGAGTTCCAAAGGGTTGTGGATAGGATCCTAGCTGGATTGGATTTTGCTCAATGCTATATTGATGACATTTTAGTCTATAGCATTATTGTGGGAGAGTGCTTGGTAGCAGTTTGGGCAGTAGCACATTTCCGATGTTACCTATTTAGTAACCCCTTCACTCTCATCACTGATCATCATCCGCTGAAGTGGTTGATGGAGTTTGACAAGCTTTTAGGGAAACTTGCATGATGGGCTCTGATTTTACAAGAGTATGATTTCATGATTGTTCACAGACTTGGAGTGGTGAAACATAATGCAGATGAGTTGAGTAGAAAACCCATGTCCCAGCTAGCAGATCAGACCAGAGCACTTTGGCATGTTGAGACAAATGAGGAGATGGTGCCACGGTGGCATGCATTGGCCTTTCTATGTATATTTTTTGAGGCTTTGGTGGTATCTCTCTTAGCACATATAGTTATTGAGGTCATAGATCTAGAGAGTGAAGATATTGGTACAGTTCAATGAGACATCCATGATGATGTCTTAGTGATAGACTATCTTTGCATTGGTGTTGTGGGTGGCACAGTTGGGGCCAAGGAGAGAGATCATGTTCTTCAGTAAGCCAAATGGTTCATATTGGAGTGTAGACACCTTTTGCATGTATGGGAGGATGGTAGAGTGAGAGTAGTACCATTTCCATCTCATAGATTATAGTTGGTCCGTCATGCTCATGAGGAGCTAGGACATTTTGGAGTAAAGCATACATATAGCTTACTCTAGAGTCACTATTGGTGGCATGGTATGTAGACCGAAGTACAATAGTTTATTGCCAAATGTGTGGTTTGCGACCAAGTTAGAGCATCATTCAATGCTCCTACACCACAGTTACACCCATTACCTATCATGGGATTAGGTTACCGCTAGAGTTTGGACTTTGCCGGAATTTTAATGTTGATTATGAGACATCATCGGTAGGTTTTGGTGATGGTGGAGCATTTCTCCAAGTGGATTGAGTTGGTGGCACTTCCTAACAAGTCCAGTGAAGGGACGGCTTACTTGTTCATGGATTGAGTTCTTAGTCATTTTGGTGCACCAACTGAGGTTTTGATTGATCAAGGTATAGAGTTCTTGGGAGATTTTCAAGTCTTGTGTGATAAGGCTTTGATTGATCATTGTACTACATCCCGAGATCACCTTGAGACAAATGGTTTAGCAAAGAGAGTGGTTCAATTAATGAAGAGAGGATTGCAAAAGTATGGTTTGCAGAGAGGCCACTTGGGAGATTGGGATCTCCAATTACCTTGGTTCAGCCGGCAAGCCTCCTTAGCATCCTTCTCTCCTTAATTTCTATTCTATGGACAAGATCCAGATTTACTTACAGCCATTCATCAAGATGCTATTGTAGTCTTGGACTTGGATGATCTAGATGTATGGGTGAATGCATGTTCTCTACGGGCAAAGATCTTTTGGAGAGTGATGCGGATGGCCTTTGAGAACTTGGCAATTGCTTAGCATAGGGATACCTTATGTTATGGTACTATTTGAGGAGGAGGTTATAGACCCTCAATCCATTGATTTCATCCATGTGACTATGTATATCTACAGCAAACAACACCGACAACACTTGATGTTTTGACATGCCACACTATCTTGAGAGTGCGCAAGGTTTTGCCATTTGGAGTCCTTGTGTTAGAAGGACGTGATGGTGTTGTTTGGAAGGATCATGTGCGCAATTATGTGCCATGCCACCTCCCAAACATTGATGGTACTATGGACCCAAGCTTGGCACTTGTACATGCATGCTTGAGGTGTATGTTATGTGGCTCTTTTGGTGGAGCTGCTGCTATGTTAGTGTGTGGTAGTTGTTTGAGAGGATGGCATATGGCATGTATGACTCCTCCTCTCATGGTGGTTCCTCAAGGACAATGGTTATGTCCTAGATGCACTTGACCTATAGCTAGTTCATTCATTATATGGTATAGATTGCAGACATGCGACTAACAATGGGGTTCCATAGCACCCGGCCTCCTAATCTTTGCCCATCATATGGTATACCACATACTTGGAGTAGATGGCTATCTGGAGTTAGAGGGACCTAACCGCCAACTAGGGGCGATTGTGGCACTTTAGAGTTTATGTATGACTTATGTGTGAGTTGTGTTTTTATAGTGTATGATGTATGTTGTGTAGCAATGTATATATGCATGACAACTATCACGCCATTTGTAGTGTTGCATCTAGATTGCTCAAACATTGGAGTTCCATTGATAGTAGTTAGAGGCATTTTGGTAGCTGCTCATAGACTACTTTTTGATGATCAGATTTTGTGTTTAGGGTACTGACTTCATGGTGGGGCCCAACATCACTTGCACCATCCGCACCATCAGGTGTGCCATCAGTGGGACCGTTGGGATGAGACCTAGGTCAAAATCAAGAGTATACCCTAGAGGTGCAATTCTAGAGAGCTCACTTCTCTAATGTTGAGACTTTGAGTTTCTAGCTAGAGTGGACAGAAAGCCGGAGAGTGTCACTTGGAGTCTCTTAGCTAGAGTGGATGTGGCTTAATTATAATCAATGTATTGTTGTTGGCAAGTTGTTGAGGATCAGATCAAGTATTGATCTGAGTTCAATTGATTTGAGTTGTAAATAATCTGATTATTGTGGCACTTATGACTTATGTGTGAGTTGTGTTTCTATAGTGTATGATGTTGATAGTGATGTATGTTGTGTAGCAATGTATATACGCACAATAGAGGAGAAAATCAAGGCCATTACTGATTGGACTACTCCAAAGGATGCTACAAAAGTATGGGCATTTAATGGATTGGCTAGTTTTTACCAACGGTTCATCCATTATTATGCTCATGTGGCTACACCATTGACTGACCTCTTGGGGAAGAAATTGAGCTTCCAATGGACCACCAAGCACAAAGGAGCATTCTAGAAGTTGAAACGTATGGTGTCTTCAAGGCCCATTCTTCATCCATATAATCTTCAACAACCCTGTGTGGTTGATTTTGATGCTTCTAACTTTGCAATTGGAGTTGTGTTGCAACAAGAATTCCCAAATGGACTACATCCCATTTCCTTTGTGTCTCATTGACTAAATACGGCTCAAAGAAATTACTTTGCTTGAGATCAAGAACAACTTGCAATGGTATATGCCACCAAGGTATGGAGGCATTATCTCTTGGGGAAACCAATGATTATGCAAACTGATCACAAACCATTGTTGTAGACCTTGCACTTGGAACACACAAAGAGTTGACATCATTGAACAAATCCAATTGTTTGATATCAAACTTGAGTACAAACTTGGTTGGTTTCATGTCATCCTTGATTCTCTATCATAATGACCTGATTTGAAGTCACTTCCTTTCATCTCGACAGTAATTATGATAATGTCAATTGATTCCAAGGTCCAAAACAAGTTTTGGTCAGCTGTACAACAAGATCCTTTTTTCCAAATGGTACATGGTCATCTTACAGCATGCAACAAGGAGTACAATAACTTCTCCTTCAAGAAAGGTCTTCTATCCCATGAGGACCGGATCTATTTTCCAACCAAAGGTGATCTACGACTTGTGCGCTTTCAAGAAGCCCATGATTTACCCATAGTTGGTCACATAGGTGTGGACAAGACCTTATGTACCCTCCAACACTACTGGTTGTGGATTAACATGACACAAGATGTTTGATAGTTTGTCCGATCATGTGAGAATTGCTAATGTAACAAGGCCAGAAACCAAAAGCCATGTGGACTCCTTCAACCACTCCCCATTCCATTCGCTTGATGGTAACATGTGAGCTTAGATCTCATCACATCCTTGCCCAAGACAAAGCAAGGATACACAACAATTGTGGTGTTTGTGGAGAACTTAGTAAGCAAATCCACTTTGCTCCAACCTTTGATAGCATGGATGCTCCAACCTTAGTGCAAATCTACTTTCAAAATGTCTTCAAGCATCATGGGATGCCATGTGTACTCATCTTTGACCATGATCTATGATTCATCGGGAATTATTGGCAAGCACTCTTCTAGATACTCGGCACCAAGCTTGCTTTGTCCACAACCTATCATCCTCAATCTAATGGACAAACCAAATGTGAAAATCATACCTTGGAGGATATATTGCATGCCTTCATCAACGTCCACCATACCAATTTGGATGAATGTCTTGCCGTTGTAGAATTTGCCTATAATAATTCCAAATAGGCAAGCACCAGGTTTTCTCCTTTCTTTCTCAATTTTGGCCAAGATCTGCTTGTTCTAGATTCTCTTCTTGCTCTTCCTCCATCTCAAGTCCCTTATACTTCAACCTTCTTGACCACCATATCCCAATCTCTCCAACAAGCCAAATCTCACCTCCTTGTTGCTTAAAATTGTCAAAAACAATATGCAGACCACCATCATCGTAATCTCACCTCTGAAGTTGATGATAAAGTCATGCTATCCTTTAGTAACCTACCCCGCCCACTTGATACCCAAGTTTTTAAACTCACCCCTAATTAGATAGGACCCTTTGATGTCACCCAAATCATCTCTCCTGTTGCTTATCGCCTTGCCTTACATTGTCATATGCGCATCCACCCTATCTTTCACATTTCCAAGTTGAAACCCTTTGTTCCTAACCCATCTTCTTTTTCCTCTCATGTCCAACCTCCTCCTCCTCCTCCTCCCATCTCTATTCATGATCATGAGGAGTACAAAGTTGATTGTATCTTTGCACGACACCACATTCAACGAGGATGCCGACAACATACTGAGTACAAGGTCCTTTGGAAAGGGTATCCCCTTCATGATGCCACATGAGAACCTCTTTCTCACCTCCAGAATGCACAAATGGCTATCCAGGAGTTTGAAGCTTCAATGGCAACGAGGACATCACTAACTAGCAGTGGGAGAATATGTAACAATATGGAGTTTAGCAACATAGTTAGTAAGGTTAACAAAGTAGAGAATAAGCCAAATTAGCCTAAAATATTCCAGAAGTATCTAGGAAACTTCTTGGGAAGCTTCTTGACTAGCTTAACTTGCACCCCAAGTTGGTAGCTTCTAGAATGGAACTTCTATAAGCTTCTAACTAGATTAGTTTGCACGCCAAATAGAGTTGAGAAGCTTCTGGGTTAACTTGGCTTGCACTCTAAGAAAGAGGCTCAAGGAAGCTTCTTGAGAAGTTTCTCAAGAGCCTTGTATGTTGCTTATAAATACCAAAGCCGAAGCTCATGCTAGGGATTTAGAGTTTTCACACATTCAAGTGTCTCAATGTGAGTTTCTATTCTCCTATTTCTCTCCTCAATCTCGGTCTTTTACATTCTACATGGGCATCTCTTTCCCATAAGTCACTAGGCCAAACAGCAAAACCATTAAAAGCTGAAATAGATGCAACTATGGTCCATAACTAGAGTAAGCCAAGACTGCCACTATTGAAACATACTAGTAGGTGACATACTTGTCTCTCACCTAATTGCCAACCTAATCTATAGGAGGTTGTTTTCTCCCAATAGTCAATATTGAAACCCATCAGGTATAATATTGCTCCACCAACTAACACATCATATGACTAAACTATGGTTGAAATAGCTTGAGCTCTCACCATAGAGCTATTAGTTGGATGACCAAGATGAATATGAACAACAAGCTCTCCACATGTGATGTACTATGTAGAAACACCCGCTAGAGATGTTTTGTAATACCAAGAGCTAGCCATATGATCTAGATGTGAAATTTGGTTTGGTAACATCTGGAATGATGTTATACATGATGGATAACATAGATTAGATAGAAGTATCACCAAAAGAATACTTCTACTAATAGAGCAAAAACTAAAATAGACTTGAGAACCTTAGACCCAATAGCTATCCATATGATTTTAAAGGTTGGAATTGGTTTAGTAACATCTAGAAGGATATTACACATGATGTACTAAATAGATCAAAAAGAGATATCACCAAAAGGGGACTTCTACTAGTAGAGTTGGAACCAAAATATGCTTGAAATCTTTAAAAGCAATTTTGGAGGCCTAAACGGATGAATTATGCTTTGAGATTGTGAAAATTTTGCCCCCAACAAAGGATAGGCCAGCCTACCCTCCTCCTTTGTTTGTCTCATTGAGAGCTTTTCAAAGGTACCTCACCCACATGATCCTGAGATTTCTACTAGAAGATTCTCTAAAAGATTCCTTCCAGCCAAAGCTTGTTTGACCAACTAGATAGGACTAGGACTGACATATCACCCATCCAAGTAAGTAATCTAAGGGTATAGCTTGCTGAAATATCATGTATCTATGTGCCTAATCCTATGGTGGAGCTTCCTTGGAGGAGATCATCTTTGTCTATATAATAAAGAGAAGGTGTTCCTTTGAGCATCAGAGTTTGAGTGTGAAACTTGTGTTTGTCCGTATGTGTTTCCTTGCTATCCTCGCAATATTACAATGGTATCAGAGTAGGTGTTTCAATCCAAGAAAGTGGATCATCACTCTTGGAAGAACATGGGTTACTGAGATTGAGTAATTTTGGTATGAAAACCTGTAGAGAAATTGATAAGATAGGAGTGTTTTAGAAAGAGGATGGGATGGAAGCTCATGGAGGACAATTTTGTGCACTTTGTTTTCCATTTCTAAATCCCTTTCACATCAAGGTTATGGACATTCAGCAAGAGCAAGTGAGAGTATACCTCATTTACCATTTTGGAGTAGAGTTCATGGACATATTGATGAATTCACCAAACCCGATGATTCCGCTTGTAGTGGTTTACGATAGAGAGTGGGATTTGAAATCTACATTTTGTTGTGATGGATTTGAATATCCCAAATCCTCTCACTTTCAACACTCAAGTAGAAATTTGTTATGTAGTGAGACCAAAAGTGATGTTTAGAGATTTCATGGTCAAGAATTTTGGTGAGTAATATTATCAACAAGTGATAGCTTATGAGGTCCCAATGGTAATCCCAATAGTTTGTGCACACTCCAAAGTGATCAAATTAACTCTCTATTGAAGTACAACAACAACTGAGTGTTGCAAGAACCATGGATCCGTAGTTGCAAGAGCTAGTGCAAGAAATGCAAGGGATGTTGAATGAATTTCAAGAGATTAAGATGACCATGGAGGAATTACAAAGTCAAGTGTAGACCCTTAGGAATGATCAAGCAATGCAAGAAGAAAATCCGTCTCAAAACCCAATACCTACGATTGAAGAACCTAGAGAGGCACCCATGCCTACAAACCCAATCAATGATGAAGACACATTGCTACTTGGGGTGAAGAAGACCTACAACATCGAGCCTTACAAGGAGTAGCGTACTATTTGAGTAGTGGAAAATTGGATCTTGAGAGTGAATCTATATTTCCATTTGTTCTCAATAGAGATCATTGAGCATTCTATAGACATATTTGCATATGGGTACTTGACCAATAAAGCCCTTGCATGGTATGATGCTTAGGCAAAGAGAAGAGAGGTCACATGCATAGCAATGCAAGAAGGATTGCTAAAGAATTTCTAGATATTGGATTCCATGCAGATGGCCCGGATCCGACTATGGGGATTGAAATAGAAGAACAACATACAAGAGTATGTGGAGGCATTTCTAGATCTACAAGCCACAATAATCGACACGAGTCCAACAAAGGCTCTTGAAAATTTCAAATGAGGGTTGACGGAGCGAATTTGCCAAGAAGTCATGGTACAAAATCTTCACACGATATTTGAAGCCATTGCTTGTGCATAGAGAATAGTAGGGGCATTGGGTAGAGGTGAAGAAAAAGTTCCACCTCAACATTATTGGGCAGAAATGCCACACATGGATGGACTTGTAACACCCATTTGTGCATGTGTGTGGTATTGTGATATTTAGCTTGGTATTACAAGTACTTGAGAGATATTATTTATATAGAGATAAAAGATGGTTCTACATTAGTCATGATTAGCTAAAGTTAGTCATAGCTACAATAGAAGGGACCTTACTTTACAAGAAGTGGAAAAGATGAACACCACTATTTTAGATTCTAGTGTGTTGACTTGGTATTATTCCTAGGTGTTTGGCTTTGAGGAAAGAATTGAGAACTCTTGGGCCCGCAAGCCTTTTTGTTTTGGATTCTTCTACAGTCCAAGGATAGCCCATGTGAAGGAATCCTTGACTCAGTGGTTGGGTCAAGATAAGATCACATGCTTAGTGGAATATGCCCATGTAGATGGATATTCTTTTATACTTTTTGACTTTACTTGACTTTTAATCTAGTAACTTGAGTTACTTCAATAATTAGTAACTTTGGTGCATAACTATTTCACAAGTATATAAACAAGAGGTGAGGAGGTACTAATCATCCTTTCATTTGCAACTATCTCTCTTTCTCATTGAGTTCTCTAGTGAGCAATGTCTTGAGTCTTGGAGTGGTAGCCTTAGAGGAGTATGATGGAGTTGGGGTTCCTTGCTTTCTTAGTCCATGGTGTGTTACCATAATAGCCATCAGAGGTTCATCTTGAGTGAGAAACAGGCTAGCTCACAAACCAATACCAATGGAATTAGGCAACCTTTGGTTTCGAGACCAAGGAGCAGAACTGCTTCAAGGAGAGCGGAGACAAGTAGAAGAACAAAGAGATGGAGTCCCACGAGGAGAAGGAACTCGAGGAGAACAATGTTGTTCTTACAATTGTGGCCGTATTGGGCATATATCTACCAATTTTTGTGCTCATCTCCCTAGATGCCCTTGACCTTCATACAGACAATCTTTGAACAACATGGAGAGATGCACTGAAGAGGAAGAGGTGGAAATTACTTTGGAAAACAAAGATCACCAAAAAATGTACCTCGTGGCCTTATTGGCTCAATAAGGAAGCAAAGCAATGGAAGGAAGAAAACAAGTGCACAAAGGTCCCAAAAGGCAACCTCACAATTGATTCTTGTGAATGGAGTCCTAGAAGGTAATCAACTCAGAGTATTGATAGGTACAAGAGCAATAGAGAATTTCTTTTCTTGCTTTGTTGCAATAAGATTGGGAATAGATCTAGAGAGAGATGAGAGCAAAGAAGTAGAGTTACCTAACAAGCAAACAAAGAGGATTGAATCATTACCTAAACGAGTAACACTCTCTATAGGAAAATATCAAGAACCAATTGAGTAGCAAGTCATACAATTAGCTTGTTATGATGCAATCTTAGGCATGCCATAGATGGAGCATTACAACCCTATGGTAGATTGGAAGAAGAAAGTAGTGAGAACCCACCAATGATCAATCATTAGAGTTAACGAAAAATCACATTGACAAGAATTGCCTCTTTATGTCATAGGGACAACAACTATTTGTAAGACCGATAAATGTTTCATGGGTCAAATAAGAGAAGTCTAGAGTGCACAACTCATGGAAAAATTCTTGAGAAATTGAAGGATGTGGTAAATGAGTTTCAAGATGTCTTTCTCAATGATCTACCTTCAAGATTACCACCAAAAAGGAGAGTAGATCATAAAATTGAGATGCTCTCAAAGAAGACACCTCCTTGTAAGGCCCCATATCGCCTATTGCCTCATGAGTTAGAGGAATGTAAGACTCAAAGTGAGGATATGCTACAAAAAAGGTTCATCCAACCTAACGTATCACCATATGGAGCTCCTATCTTGTTTGTGAAGAAGAAGGACGGTATAATGTACATGTGCATTGACTATTAGGGTCTCAATCAGAAAACAATTAAGAACAAATACCCCTTACCTTGCATGGATGACCTGTTTGATCAACTCAATGGACTAAGACACTTCACCAAACTGGACTTGCAGAGTGGTTACAGTCAGATCCAAATTGCAAAGGAGGATGTGTACAAAATTGCCTTTTGAACCAGGTAGGGCCACTTTGAGTATCTCATGATGCCTTTTGGCCTCACCAATGCAACTGCCACTTTCATGAGTCTAATGAATGATATATTTTGTCCATATTTGGATAAGTCTATTATCATCTTATTGGACAACATCTTAGTATATAATAGCACAATGACTAAACACAAACAACATCTACAAGAAGCCCTCTAGATTTTAAGACAAAATTGATTGCACTCCAAAATCTCAAAGTGCAAGTTTGGCAAGTCTAAAGTAGACTACTTGGGGCATAGAGTAAGTGCAGAAGGTATTCAAGTATTGAGAGATAAAATAAAGATCATTCAAAAATGGAATGCCTCCAAAGATCAGACTCAACTCAAGAGCTTCTTGGGGTTGATGGGATTCTATTATCAATTTTTTAAGGACTTCTCCAAGGTTGCATAGCCTTTAATGGCACTACTTGGCAAGAAGAAGAAGTGGACATGGAGAACCGCACAAGAGTTGACCCTTCCAAGAATTGAAAGCCGCCTTGCTACATGCACCAATCTTGAAGTGGTATGACCCAGAACGTACAATCAAGTTGGCTATAGATGCATCAAGCATAGCAATAAGAGCAGTCTTACAACAAGAGTGGCAACAAATTGCATCCAATTGCATATTTCTCTTGAAAGTTGATATCAATAGAGTGTAACTACTACACCATAGAACAAGAAGAGCTGGCCATTGTCCTTGCAACCAAGCATTAGAAGCACTATATGGGCAAGAAGGCATTTGTAGTAGAGACAGACCACAAACTCTGGTCTACTTTGAGATGCAAAAAGATCTATCTTGCCGCTAGATTTGGTGGGCAGAGTGGCAACAATGCTTCAACATGACAATCACTTACATGAAAGGTAAAAAGCAACTTGCAAATGCATTCACCTGCATGCCAATGTCAAACAATTTGGTGGTAGAGGTTAAGATTAACCCTAGATTCTGGCTACTACAAAAACTGATCCACATATTGGAGGAGCACAATCATCCAAAGGCCTCACCAACACCCAAAGACTCACCTTTTGTGATGGCAGATTATGGATCCCAAAATTATGCACCACCATTCTAGCGGAATGCCATTATTCGGCCATTGTAGGCCATGTTGGAGTGGACAAGACCTTGGATACACTCGAACACCATTACTATTGGCCCAAGATGAACAACTACATGATGGTCTATGTGTGCAGTTGCCTACTCTGTCAACAAAACAAAGCTTCTAATCAAGCTCCTATAAGGCTCCTTCAACCTCTTCCCACTCCTACACAACATTGAGAATAGGTAAGTATGGATCTCATGTGTGAATTACCCAAGACCACCTCATGGTTTGACTCCATCGTGGTCTTTGTGGACCGGCTCAGCAAAATGTTTCATGTACACCCTACCACCAAGGATGTGACCGCTCCACAACTAGCTCAATTATACTTAGATGCAGTCTTCTCTCACCATGGCTTATCTTGAGTACTCATCATTGATAGAAGCACTCAATTCACAAGTTTGTTTTGGCAATCACTCTTTGGTTTCTTCAAAACCAAGTTGGTCATGTCCATAGCTTACCACCCACAAATAGATGGACAAACAAAGTGGGTTATTCATATTATTGAAGACATGTTGTAAGGTTTCACCTTAGAGGAGCAAGAGAGGTGGGATTGTAACACACATTTGTGCATGTGTGTGGTATTGTGATATTTAGCTTGGTATTACAAGTACTTGAGAGATATTATTTATATAGAGATAAATGATGGTTCTATATTAGTCATAATTAGCTAAAGTTAGTCATAGCTAAGATAGAAGGGACCTTACTTTAGAGGAAGTGGAAAAGATGAGCACCACTATTTTGGAGTCTAGTGTGTTGACTTGGTATTATTCCTAGGTGTTTGGCTTTGAGTAAAGAGTTGAGAACTCTTGGACCTGCAAACCTTTTTGTTTTGGATTCTTCTATAGTCTAAGGATAACCCATGTAGAGGAATCCTTGACTTAATGTTTAGGTCAAGATAAGATTACATGCTTAGTGGAATATGCCCATGTGGATGGATATTCCTTTATACTTTTTGATTTTACTTAACTTTCAGTCTAGTAACTTGAGTTACTGCAGTAATTAGTAAATTTGGTACGTAAATATTTCAAAAATATATAAACAAGAGGTGAGCAGATACTCATCAACCTTCTATTCGCAACTATCTCTCTCTCATTGAGTTCTCTAGTGAGTAATGTCTTGAGTCTTGGAGTGTTAGCCTTGGAGGAGTATGATAGAGTTGAGGTTCCTTGCCTTCTTAGTCCATGGTGCGTTACCATAATAGCCATCAGAGATTCATCCTAAGTGAGAGACATGCCGGCTCACATTTTTGTTTCCACTACTGGGACCTCTCTAGAAGGCAAGATAATGTTCCGCGTTCAATTTTACATTAGGCAGAAGGAGGTTATGAGAGCTCACTTGGAGAGAACATTAGGAGAGGAGAGTGTTGAACTTATGTTAGAGAACCAAGATCTATTTGTATACCCTGTAGTTCATTATGATGTCTTTGAGGTGATTTTGTACATCTTATACTCATGAGAGGATTTGGAGAGATTGTGTGAGGTGGATTGCAGATTTTGGGGATTATGGTGATTTTGGGCAAGATCTCAAGTTTGAAATCTGGACTTGAAATTTCTACATATGATAGCTTGGGTTATCTTTCAGTTAGCAAACTTGAAATTATTATGAGAGCTACTATGTGTACTGGGCTAGAATTTTTGAAAGTTGATAGGGTAAACTGCTCCCACAACTGCATGCTCTTTGGAAAATTGTACAGAGTTTACCATTTCTTCAATTTTCATTGAATTAATTTGAAACTTTCTAAAAAAATTCAGTACATTGTACCCTAGAGGGAGATCATTCATGCGCAAGGAGTTATGAGTTTTTGAAAAGAGTGGGGTGGTTTTCAGACCAAATCTGAAATATATGTGCTGAATAGAAAGATGTCTAGGCCAAATGGCTTGATGAAAAGATCTGAAATTTTTCAAGGAGAGACACCATGGAGTTTTAATCAACTGTGAAAATTTTTAGAGGTTTGTTACAAACAAGTTGTTAGATTTGAGTGACATTGTGAGGAAGGGTCAATTTTGTAGAGTTGAGATCTAATGCATGAGGAGTTTGAGAGCAACAAAAAGCATGTTTGAGTGTTTAGATTCATCTTGGGAACATGGAGGGTCATCAAGAGTGGAGATTTAGACTTTGCAAGGTTCTATAATTGGGGTGGATTTGAGGAAAAGAGAGTTTACAATAGAATTTGACGAGAGTGTTGAGAGATTAAGATGTGGAAACTTCCGATTTTCTTTGGCAAGGATAGAGAAGATGTGGAGGCCTTTGTGAGAGACTTCAAGAGAACTTTCATAGGAAACAATGAGAGGAGGAAGAATGAGTGTGTCTCATTATTACCAGATTTCTTTGAAGATGCAACACTTACATGGTATGAGTTAGAGTACCAAAAAAAAGAGGAGAGATGGTGAAGAAGAGTCCTGGGAGAGTTTGACTTCAACACTCATTGAGAACTTTCTTCCAGATGAGAGTTATAGGAGATTGATGAGTGAGGTAACCTTTCTCAAGCAAGGAGATGGAGAGAAAGTAAGAGTCTATATGGGAAGAGTGGAAAATTGAGGAAGGGTGGGGATGATGTGGAGACTACTATGATTGGCATAAGGGCCATGCTCACCAAGAATTTTGTGGGAGGGTTAAGACCACAAATTAGAAGCAAGGTGAGATATGACAAATCTTCTTTCAAGGTTGAAGCTATCAAGATCGCAATTCGTATGGAGGAGAGTTTGGAAGAGGATGAGAGTGATTTGGTGGTGAAAGAGGTTGTGCATCTTCCTCAAGGTTACAAGTATGGTGAAACTTCTGATACTTTGGTGGCAAGGGTTGCACCACAAGTAGTAGTTGTTCTAGTTCTTGCACCTCCACTAGAGGATCCACTTCAAACCATCACAGAACAACTTGCAAATCTCAAGATCAATGTGGTGCAATTATGGGCAAAGAGAGAGGTGGATCAGAATGTGGGAAGAGGGCCTAGGAGTTATGGAATTCATCCATATAGAGGAGGCCAAACAACAAACAATTTCTATGAGAGAAATTGTTTTGGTTGTGGAGGAAGAGGTCACATCTAAAGGAATTGTCCAAATTCCACTTACCATGGAGGAAGGGGTTATGAAGGAGCCAATAGAGGGAAAGAGGGAGGTAGTGGAACCCAAGTGGCTCCTAATCTAAACAAAGGTAAGGGGATAGCATCCATAGATATGGTTGAGAGAAAGTATGAGAAGGGAGAGTGCTCAAACTCCAAGGGTCTTAATTTTGAGCTTTTGGCACAAGAGAAGAAGAGAGCTCGTTTTGCAGAGGATGTTCACTCTTCTCAAGGATTTACTCCAAGCAAGGATACTCCTATATCTACTAGTAGCACTTGCACCTCAACACCATCAACAACAAAGAATCTAAGGAAGAAGTTGACAATAGAGGATTTCTTGATTTCAAAGCATCAATGGAACTACAATGTGTTAGAGGATATTGGTAGTCACAAGGCTAAAATCACAGTGGGTCAATTGATTGCTTTGAACCCTACCTTGAGAAAGGAGCTTAAAGGTGGTTTGAGTTCTACAAGGAGCAAGAAGAAGAAGAAGGCAAAAGCTCAAGTATCAATGGGGGTGGTAGATGCCAAGCCAACACCATGGGAGACTTGTGAATATGGCTCCAAGATTGATGTGAGAGTGAATGGTCACAACATCAAGGATGCATTGATTGATGGAGGATTAGTAGTGAATGCCATGTCAGAAAGGTTGATGAAAAAGTTGGGTATGATACCCTCAAGACCTTCAACATTTGTGGTGAGCATGGCAAACAAGCAACAAGTTTGACTAGTAGGGGTGATGGATAAAGTGATAGTTTCAATTATAGGAGTTCAAAATCTCATGACTTTCAAGTCTTGAAGGATTCAAGCTATGACTTACTTCTTGGAAGACCATGGTTGAGAGCAACATGCACAACTAATAGATGGCACAAAGGGTACTTGAGAATTGGGCCATCAAACCACAGAGTCACAATTCCTATGACTAATACCACCAACACTTCACATTCAGATACACCATCTTTTGATTATTGGGAATCAAATTCTGAAGAAGGATTGTGTATGTGTGGACACAAGCATGGAAGAAGAGACTTCTACGGAGGAGGATGAATCTGAATCTGATTTAGATGCGTATCCTTTGTGTGCTATGGATTTTGCACCTAAGCTAGAGGTTTTGAAGGACTCAAATAAATCACCATTGACACTTGAGGAGGTAGAGAGAAGGTTATCTACCCTCAAGTATGGTCCAAATGTTACCAAGGATGAGAAGGTGAGATTTGAGGAGATTTTCTGCAAGTTCATCCACGTGTTTGCTTTTAGTTATAAGGATTTGAAGGAAGTCACCTTGGAGGAGCACAAGATAGAGGTGGAGTTACATGCAAGACCAATCCGCCAAAAGCAATGTCGCATTAGCCCATCAATATCTTTGGTTGTGAAGGAGGAGATTGATAAACTCAAGGAGGTTGGATTTATCTTTGAGGGGGAGAATTCAGAATGGGTGTCTCCAATTGTCATTGTGAAGAAAAAGAATTGCAAGCTTTGATTATATGTGGATTACAATAAGCTCAATGTTGTTACAAAGAAGTACTACTACCCATTGCCATTCATTGATGAGATCTTGGAGGAGGTTGCAAGTCATGAGAGGTACAGTTTTGGAGATGGTTATAGTGAATATAACCAAATCAAGATTGCACCAGAGCATCAACAACTCACCACGTTCACCACACCTTGGGGAACTTACACTTTCAAGGTCATGCCTTTTGGGCTTTGCAATGCTCCAGCCACATTCCAACGGTTCATGAACAAGATATTTGAACCTTTCATTGGGAAATTTGTGAGAGACTTCATTGATGACTTGTGTGTCTATGGGAGCAAGGAGGAGCACTTTGAGCACCTCATCAAAGTCTTGCAATACTTGGATGAGGCAAATGCATCACTCAACCTAGAGAAGTGCATTTTTGGATGTGAAGATCTACTTTTGGGGCACATCATCTCTAAGGATGGAATAGCAATTGATCTTGAGAAGTTGAGGAAAATCTCAGACCTTCCATTCCCTTCAAGCTTGACAAAGTTACATCAATTCTTGGGGATGGTTGGGTACTATAGGAGGTTCATCTTCTCATTTTCCAACAAGGCTTATGCATTGACTATCTACATGAAGAAGGGTGTAGATTACATGGTGATCTTGGAAGACAAGGAGGGTCTCAAAGCTTTTGAGGAGCTCAAGCAATCCCTTGTTGTAGCTCCAATTCTTGCTAAACCTAATTGGAATAAGCCTTTCATCCTCTACACTAATGCTTCTTATGTAGCTATAGGATGCACTCTTAGTCAATTAGACCAAGATGGGTATGATCATCCAATAGCTTATGCTAGTGGGCAGATGGTTTCAACAGAGAAGAACTACTCTGTCACGGAGAGAGAAGGGTTGGCAGTGATTGTTGGTCTCAAGAAGTTTAGACACTACTTGATTGGAGGGAAAGCCATGATTATCACAGATCACAAGGCTTTGAAGTACATCTTCAACAAGCCTAATGTTGAAGGAAGACTAGCAAGGTGGATGTTACTCTTGTCTGAGTATGACTACACCATTGAGGATAGGCAAAGAAAGAAACATGCAAATGCTGATTTTTTATCTAGTGCCTATGATCATGATGGAGATGAGCCAGTGAATGATTCCTTCCTGGATGAGGAGTTCATGATAATCTCAGTCACTGAAGAGGTTCCAATGGAGTACAAGGAGATTGTGGATTTTGTGATTAGAGGTAACTATCCAAAAGGGCTGCATGCTAGGGAGAGGAAGGCCCTTGCAGCAAGATCTAGACCTTACACAATGGAGGACGATATTCTTTTTCACTAAGAGGAAGATGGTCTACTTCAAAGAGCAGTGGGTAAGGAAGGGTCTATCTTACTCATAAAGGAGTTTCATGAAAGTATAATGTGTGGAGGACACTTTGCAAGAAAGGTGACTGCTTTCAAGATTCTAGATGCAGGTTACCATTGGATAGGGATTTTCAAGAATTGTCTTAATTATTGTAAAACTTGTCATGTTTGTCAAGCTTTTGCTAGAAAGTATACATATACTCCACCACTTAGATCAATTCTATTGCTAGGACCTTTTGAGAAGTGGGAGATTGATTTTGTAGGTCCTCTCAATAAAACTCCAAAGAACAATCGATACATTGGTGGTAGTTACTGATTACCTTACCAAGTGGGTTGAGGTTAGACGATTGAGGGACAGGAATGAAGATGAAGTGGGTAGATTTCTTTATGAATGCATTATCACTACGTTTGGATGCCCTTTGAAGTTGGTTTTTGATAGAGGAGTAGAGTTTATAGGAAGCATCTCTATCACACATAGAGTAACTACATCCTATAAGCCAAATTCCAATAGCTTGGCAGAGAGAACCAATCAGACCTTGTGCATGATGTTGGCCATAGATGCAGAAATGGAGGGGGCTAAACATCATTGGGACAAGAGGATCCATGCAGTTTTGAGGGAGTACAGGACGACCATGAAGACTTCCACCGGATATTCTCCATTTCAATTGGTATATGGTATTGAGTCTACCTTATCTATTCACTTTGATATGCCTACCTTCCAAAGCATTCATAGGAGATTTAAGAAAGCACAAGGAGATGATGCAGAGAGGTCAAGGAAGGATCAATTCATGGAGTTGGAAGAGGTAAAAGCAGTTGCTATGGTTCGAGTGGAGCAAGCTTAAAGGAAACAAAAGAAGAGCTATGACAAGAGGCAAGGCAAGAAGAAGGTGGAGCTTTTCAAAGAAGGTGATTGGGTAATGTTGTTTGATTCTATTTGATTCAAGGTAGTGCAAAAGAAGTTTTTGCCTAAGTACTTTGGACCTTTCATAGTGGAGAAGGTGAAGGGCAATTACACCTATGATCTCAAGGAGTTGGGAGGAAGACACTTGTGGTGCCCACATTTTTTTGTTTTTTTTCTATTTATTAGTATTTGGGAGAAGAAGTAAACAAAGAAAGCTGAATTGCAAAAGAAGGAATGTACGGGAGTGACTTTGGAGGAAATCCGAAGAAGTCAATAATGGATCCGATGATGGAGGTACTTAGGAGAAGAGTACAAAGAAAGAAGTCCAAAGAGCATTGTCTTCAGATTGGGAAGCAAAGGCTGATACGAAGACCGTCTAACAACCTTGGTACGTGGCAAGAAAGTATACTTCAAGAAATGGCGGAGGCAGAAGAAGCATGTCTTGATAGTGACAGGACAACAACACATAGAAGAAGGGGAAGTCAATTTTGAAATTGATTGAAGAATGACTGAAATTTGGAGTAATATAAAAGTGCAATTGCGCAGGGACAAGTTGAATATGTCAAGTAGATTTCCAATCCCTCTGAGTAGTCATCTTGTAGTAATGCATGTCAAGAAGCCAATTGAGAGTGAAATTTTCTGAAATCCAAAAGGGGTTAGAGTGTCTCGTCCAGGAGAATGAATAGTTTTCCAATGCCAAAGAACGAAAGAGCAGATCATGGCAAAGAAGGTCACGAATGCTCTAGCAGTGCAAACTTTTGCTATTCGTAGGTTAGACGTCGTAGCAAGGATTGAAGTCTTGAATAGACTTTGGATTACCTTTTTAGCATGGAACTAGAATTTTAGTTTCCTAGGAGTCATGGTAGAGATAGCTACTAGTAATTGTGAAGATGGCCTTGAAGTCAAGGGGAAGAGAGGAAATCTGGCTTGATGGACTGAGTCGGATTGGAGGTTAGTGTTGAGGAAGGAAGCAAGAGAACCAACGTGGATCACCTTCTATTGGAAGTGTGATGCTGCAAAGGAGACAATGGAGATCCAAAATTCGTTCTTTGCTCCGCGTACAACAAATGGTTACAAGGTGGAGTCCTATCGGGACCCGATTCAACAAAGTATTGTGGGGATGATAATAGCCATGTTCAAACCAAAACAAACAACTTACGTGAACATGCAGTAGGCAATCTTTTTCCACCAGATGTTTGCAGGAGTGAAGGTGAACTAGGCAAAGTGTTTTCACCAACAAACAAGGTAGATGGTGGTCAATTGGAGGATAGGTTTGCCTCCACATTAGTTTGCACAATTTGCAGCACACCTCTACTTTGGGTTGAACTTGCTGACAGCAGAGGAGAGGCATTGCATGGTGTCGTATTTCCATCCTAATTTGAGATAGGAGGTGGATGAAGAAGAGCAACAATATATGGCACACCTGCAAGCCAATGATGATCATTTCTTCAGAATGGGACAGTTGAAGATGGAAGAAGTCACAAGTCCGAAGAAGAAGAAGAAGCGTCGTAAACCCAAAGACGCAAGGTCACCTCCAGCACAACAAATGACCCAAAGACTAGTTTTGTAGAGTAAGAAGAGTGTGAGAGAAGCACCGTCAGAAATTGAGTCTGAAGGGGAGACAGAGTCTCAAGGAGAGGACTCAAAAGAAGACAAACTCACTTTACAAAATGAGGAATCCGGAAGTGAGAGTGAGGTGGAACACTAGGTTCAGCAATCAATTGGAGTGGGTGAAGCTCATCATGTGATGATTGACATTGTATCAGGAAAGAAGAATCATTGTGTAGCCTTGGTTGTGGAAGAGAAGGAGGTTGAAAGACAGAAGGAGTATCCTATGGGTCTGAGTTCAATAGGTAAGGAAGAAGGAAGCTCAAAAGCAGTGTCTTTGAAGATACGAAGATTGCAACTTTGGTAGAAGGAGCCAATGGAAGAAGCGAAGTACAAAGACGGGGCCGAAGACGAAGAGAAATTTGTCGGAATACAGTATCTATCAAAGGTTGTCAGTCCATTATTGGAAATGTTGAAGGAGCACCAGAAGGTAATTCCACAAGATCGTATGAAGATGACAAATGGGTTGCATGTGGTGAAGTATATGTTGGTTGAAGTGAAGGGTTTGCAAGAGCGAGTAGTCCGAAGAGACAAGGAAGTTGAAGAACTTCTTGTGGATGCAGTCTTGAAGAAGAAGACTTTTGAGAAGTTGCAAGAGAGTGTTGAGTCAAAAGGTAAGGAACTACAGAAGCAAGCCAAAGAACTGAAAGAGCAGGCAATGTTGCTGACCAAGATGAAAGAGGAGGTCAGTGATGTGCGCATTGAGAGTATTCATGTGAAAGCAATGGCCGCAATAATGGAGTAGGAGTTGGAAAGCTTGAGGAAGAGTGCAGTCGGGAAGGATCAAGCACGGTGTCGTGGGGTTTTGTCCTTGAGAGTGCACTGGGCACCTGGCTGCTAGTGCTTAGTTGCAATTGGTGTAAATGACTTAAGTCTTCCTGAGGTTTGTCATTCTCTTCCTTGTTCGGTATGGCTGGCAGCTCTTCCCAATAGGTCAGGTTGTTCTAATTGTGCCTAGGGCAGGTTTCTCCCAAGGTTTGTATGTTGGATATTGTAACCTAAAGTTGATCTATAGCATTCAATTGTGTTTGACTGTGTTTGGCCTTGTAGCTCTATTTGTATATAGTATCGCTTCCAGTTCTCTTTTATGTTCGGGTCTGTGGGTTTGGCTCTTGGCTCAGACAGATTCCTAAAATGGCTCTGGTGAGACTTTATGAAATAACCGCAAGCAACTAATGGTGGTCAAACCCGGCTGTATTGATCACTGAACTGGGCAATCATATAGACTGGACCAAGAGCTCCTAAATGCAGCCCTTCCCTTGACAACATCCATAATTCAGAGTACATTTATCCGTTCATGAATCATCCTCTTCAACCAGTCATACAGCTGCAAGTCAAACAAGACAAACAATTCTTCCCTATGGAGTGTCCATTCCTACTTTAACACCTGGGCAACCAAGTCATCCAGATGAGCATCCAAACTTGCCCAATCACATGCAGACAATCTTCTCAACTCCTTCTCTTTTATCAAACTGTCACTCACCGCTCAACATTTGAAGCCTCTCCTTCTCTTCTCTTTGCCTATCACTTCAGCATCAGACCTCCAAATCTCCTTTGAGAAAATGGCCTCTCTATCTTCTGCCTAGCATCAGCCATTCCCCAACCTTTGAGAACTGCTATGTTGTCTCCAGCTCTCTTGGCCCTCACTGTAAAGCTCAAAAATTCCTCTCTGTCTGTCTCTCGTAGTTCACTCTCAAATCTTCACAACTAAATTCTGAAACTCCTCTTTCTTGTCTCTCTTGGTTCACTCTCAAACCTTCACAACAACTCGAGAGTTTCTCCTGGGTGTCTCCTGATCAGTCACAGTTCTTCCTTCGAAGCACAGTCCTTGTCTTGTACAATCCTATTCTCTCAAAGTTCATCTCATTCTCTCCTGACTAAACTTCTGAAACCCAAACTCCTTTCCCTCTGTCCCAGTGCAACATCTCTCTAAATTTCCTTCACTTCTCACTTCTCTGTCCAGCTACTATACAACCAGGTCTCTTCCTTCGAAATTTCTCCTTTTCAGCCCTTCTCTCAACGTCCTTCCTTTCAATTTCCTCTGCCCATACTCTCCAGCTTCTGTACAGCCAGGTCTATTGTCCAACTCAAAATTTCACTCCTCCTGTCCAAGCTAGCACTCCTTCATTCCTCTCCTTTTCCTGTCCAAATCCCTCTAGAGTTTCTTCTCTCTCTCTTCAGGCCTTTACATTTCCTGCAAAAATTTGACTTCCTGGTGTCCTCACAAAACCCTTCACAGTCCTGCAAAATTTGTCTTCCTGCAGCTTCACCAAACCACTTCACATTTCTGCAAAAATTATCTTCTTGCAGCCTTCACAAACCCTTTCACAGTCCTGCAAAAATTGTCTTCCTGTAGCCTCACCAAACCACTTCACATTGCTATAAAATTTGCCTTCACGAAACACTTTCTGCCTTGCACTTTCACATTTCAAAATTCCTCTCTTGGTCCAAGCACAGCCCTGCACTCTCACATTTCAAAATCCCTCTCCTGGTCCAAGCATAGCCCTGCACTCTCACATTTCGAAATTCCTCTCCTGGTCCAAGCACACCCCTGCACTCTCACACTCCTGTCCAACTCAAAAATTCCTTCTCCCGATTGTTCCTCTGTCCAAACCCTTTAGTTCTCAAGAATTTCTCCCCCTGGACTCTCAAGCACTCCTGTCCAACTCAAAAATTCCTTCTCTTGATTGTTCCTCTCCAAACCCTTCAGTTCTTGAGAATTTCTCTCCCCTGCACTCTCAAGCACTCCTGTCCAACTCAAAAAAAATTTTGTCCAACCTTCCTCCTGTCCGAAAAAACCCTACTCCACTCTTCTCCCAAAAATCTCTGCTACTTCTCTCGAAATCCTCTACAAACTTCCCTCTTGAAATCTTTTGGCATTTTGTGAAAACCCTCAGCCCTTCTCTATCTCCTCACTTTCTCCCAAAACAAGGTAGCAAAACCACACCCGAGACATATTATCATAAATCCCTGTTCCTTACAACAAATAAAAGAGAAAAGAAAATTTATCACACCAAAAGCCTCAAGGGTACACGTGGGCTATTTTCTCTGCGACAACGGCAGAGAGAGTTGGCAATCAGGCATCAAGAAGAAGAAAGATTATGCAAGCTATTACGAAGTGCTGAGTTACAGAGTTCACAGTATGCGGAGGAGAAGAAGATGCACGTTGTTGAGTACAAAGATGAGTTGAAGATGTACCGTGAAGAGTTGAAGGCAGAGTGATCTCGAGGTTATGAGTGAGAATTAGTAGGAGAAGTTGCAGGAAAGTTGCAGGCAATCTTGAGCATAGAGGCTGAAGGGAGATTGGAAGAAGCACGTCTACATGAGTTAAAGTTGCTTGTGCATGAAACTCAAAAGAGAAAAGCCAAAGATGTGGATATGAACATTTTGTTGATCCAATTAAGGGAGCGAGTAGATCGGAAGATGTTAGAAGTAGGAGACAATGTCAGTCTCAGATTAGATTTAGTCAAGTCAGAGTTAGAGCAAATCAGGAGTAGTGTGACAAAGGAGAGGAAGTCCAAAGTTGCAGAAGTAGGAATTCAAGTGTCATCGGATTTGTTATTTGACACATTAGAGAAGAGTGGGTCAAAAGATAAGGAAGTAGATAGATTACCCATGATCTCACTTGTAGATTGTAGAGAAGAGATAGTAGAAATAGTGAAGGATTTGGTAGAATCAGATATACCCGAAGAAGGAGAAGTAATAGGAAGTTCATCGGGTTTGAAAGCCAATAAGGAGGTTGACATTGGATCGGGGTAGAAACAGATTTGAGATCTAAAGAGGCAGATATGAAGGGTTGCATTGTTAGTTTGGATCTGCAGGTTAGAAGAGTTGTTGTAGAATGGTATTTTTGTTAGAACTATCATTGCTTCACTATTTAAGAGTGGCATTTGCAATGTGATGTTGTTCAATATTCATATTTCTGAAGATAGATAAAGTGAAGTGCTATTTTTAGTGCTTGTTGCTTGAGCGTCATTTTGAGTATCAATTCTATGTCTATATTTGTGAGTGTTGGGAGAATTTCAAAGTGCAAGTCAGTGTGTCTATGGATGTTGGATTTTGTAGCCTTGATCTTCATTCCGTGTGTGTGATCTTGAGTGAAGTACAATTGGAGCAGTGCCTTGATAGATCTGAGAAGAATTGTAGTGTTGGTAGTATTCTGCATTTGTGAGTGCAGTACGAAGTTGATGTGAAGCAATTTTGATCAAGGAAGTTGTGCCTTTAGTGGATTGGTAGAACAAAATCCTGAGGTGAAGTTGTTTTCACAGTGAAGTGCCGTCTTTGGGAGAATCTAAATCATCACAATCAAGATTTTTTTGGACAAAATTTGTTATGTTGTGATTAAGGAGTGTGTATTCGTGACAAGTTGTCAAGATTGTGAACTTGTTACTCTCTTCTTGGTGTAGTTTCTACCTAAGAGATTAAAGAAGAACCCAACCAGAACTGAAATTGTTATTTTGCTTTGTATTTGACCAATTCTGAATTGTATCTCTGCGGGAACTAGCTTTACTTACTTGATAACCGCAAAAGTGATATTTGTCGGGTTGTCACAACACTTTGATAGGATTAACCATGATAAGTTGAAGATACATCATAGAAGGTAGAGAGAACTTCACTTTTAGGACAAAGTGCAAACTTAGTCCGGGGGTAAATGTAACACCCATTTGTGCATGTGTGTGGTATTGTGATATTTAGCTTGGTATTACAAGTACTTGAGAGATTTTATTTATATAGAGACAAAGGATTGTTCTACATTAGTCATGATTAGCTAAAGTTAGTCATAGCTAACATAGAGAGGACCTTACTTTAGAGGAAGTGGAAAAGATGAGCACTTCTATTTTAGATTCTAGTGTGTTGACTTGGTATTATTCCTAGGTGTTTGGCTTTGAGGAAAGAGTTGAGAACTCTTGGGCCCGCAAGCCTTTTTGTTTTGGATTCTTCTATAGTCCAAGGATAACCCATGTGAAAGAATCCTTGACTTAGTGGTTGGGTCAAGATAAGACCACATGCTTAGGGGAATATGCCCATGTGAATGGATATTCCTTTCTACTTTTTGACTTTACTTGACTTTTAGTCTACTAACTTGAGTTACTACAATAATAAGTAACTTTAGTGCATAACTATTTCACAAGTATATAAACAAGGGGTGAGGATGTACTCATCATCCTTTCATTTGCAACTATCTCTCTCTCATTGAGTTCTCTAGTGAGCAATGTCTTGAGTCTTGGAGTGTTAGCTTTGGAAGAGTATGATGGAGTTGGGGTTCCTTGCTATCTTAGTCCATGGTGCCCTACCATAATAGCCATCAGAGGTTCATCTTGAGTGAGAGACATGCCAGCTCACAATTCAACCTCATACTCCTCTGCCTCATCAACAAGTGTTGGACAAGGTTGACCTTCTTGGATGGAAGAGAAGTGGGATGGCCAAGGAGCATATTGGCATAATAAGAAAAAAAGAAACATCGGATGGATCTTCATATGTGGCAGTAGCTCGAGGTGATAAGCCATGGCACCAATGCGATGAATGGATGAAGGATGGAGAAAGGACTAATAAAATGAGGTCTGAGCTTATGATGACCAATTAACTTGAGGTTGGTGGTTGACAGCCAAACTTGGTCACCCACATTGAACTCCATTTGTTAGTAGTGTGCATCTGCATCTTGCTTCTATCAATTTTGAGTGATCTGCAACTTGTGCTTGGCATTCTTCACACCTTGTTGGATTTTTGAAACAAAAGTGTTGACAATGTCAACCTTGGTAGCCACCAAATGGACCTTTATCAAGCTTGAAAGTGTGAAAGGATCTCCATATATAAGGAAGAGTAGTGTGACTTGTGTAGAGGCATTCACGGAATTGTTGTTAGCAAATTCCACCAAAAGGAGTAAGGTATCCCAACTCTCTTGCTCTTCTTAAGTAAAACCCCAAAGCATATCCTCAATAGTGCAATTTTCCCTCTCTATTTTTCCATTGGTTTGACTGTGGTGAGCTATAGACATGGCCAATTTGGTCTTGAAGAGCTCAAAGAGTGTTTGCCAAAACAGTCTAGTGAATTTGTGATGAGCATGCAACACAAGCCATGATGGCAAAAGACTGCATCTAAGTACAATTGTGCTAGTTGCAGAGCAGTCATCCTTGGTGGTAGAATGCACATGAATCATCTTGTTGAATCGGTTGACAAAGACATGATGGAGTCAAAACCTGAGGTGGTCTTGGGCAATTCACAAACCAAATCCATGCTTACTTATTCCCAATGTTCTGTAAGAGTGTGGAGAGGTTGGAAGAGTCATGTGGCAGCTTGATTAGAAGCCTTATTTTGTTCACAAAGTAGGCAGCTCCGAACATATTCCATCATGTCATTGCTCATCTTGGGCCAATTGTAATGGCGTTTGACCGCATCCAAGGTCTTGTCCACTCCAACATGACGTGCAATGGTAGAATCATGACATTCCGCTAGGATGGTGGTTCTTAGATCCGTGTCATCCAGGATCCATAATTTACCATCATGGAAGGTCAGTCCTTGGGTGCTGGGGATGCCTTTGGATGATTGAGCACCTATAATTTGCGGATCAATTTTTGTAGTCGTAAGAATCTTGGGCCAAAATTCAAGATTCATCTTGACGTCCACCACCAAATTGTTGCCATTGGCATTTGTGTGAATGCATCTATAAGTTGCTTCTTGCCTTCCACATATCTGATTATCATGTTGAATTGTAATCTCCACTCTACCCACCAAATCTATCAAAGAGAAAGATCTTTTTGTGTCTCAAGGTAGACTAAAGGTTTGTGGTCCACAAATGCTTTCTCCCCTAAATAGTGCTTCCAATGCTTGGTTGCAAGAACAATGGCAAGCTTCTCATTTGGTGGTATGATAGTTGCATTTTGCCGGTAACAACTTACAAGAGAAATGTGCAGTTGGATGCCATCCATCCTACCATTCTTGTTGCAAGATTGCTCCTATTGCTACATTTGATGCATCTGTAGCCATCTGATTGGACATTTTGGGTCATACCATTTCAACATTGGTGCATGTAGCAATGCGTCTTTCAACTCCTAAAAGGCCAATTTTTGTGCGGTTCCCTATATCCACTTTTTCCTCTTGCCTAATAATGCTATTAGAGGCTGTGCAATCTTGGAGAAGTCCTTGAAAAATCAATGATAAAACCCCATCAATCCCAAGAAACTATTGAATTGAGTCTAATTTTCTAGAAGCACTCTATTTTTGAATGATGTAATAGACTAGCTAGACATAATCTAGATTTGAAATTAAGTTTGGTAACATTTGGAAGGATGTTACACATTATGAAAGAGATAACACCAAAAGGGGACTTCTACTAATAGAGTAGGAACCAAAATATACTTGAAATCTTTAAAGGTAATTTTGGAGACCTAAACGGATGAATTAGGCCTTGAAAATGTGTTGTTTATCCACCAACAAAAAAAAGGCTAGCCTTCTCTCCTTCTGTTTAGTCTCATTGAGAGCTTTCCAGTGGTACCTCACCCACATGATTCAGAGATTCCTACAAGAAGGTTCTCTAAAAGATTCCTTTTGGTCAAAGCTTGTTTGACCAACCAGATAGAACCAAGATTGACAAGTCACCCATTCAAGCAAGTAATTTGAAGGTGGAGCTTGCTGATAGGTGACCTATACATGTACTTTATCTTATGATGAAGCTTCCTTGAAAGAGATCCTCCTTGGCTATATAATAAAGAGAAGGTGATCCTTTGGGGCATCGGAGTTTGAATGTGAAACTTGTGTTTTCATTTTGTGTTTTTCTGCTATCCTCCAAACATTACAATGGTCGAAGAGAAGATTTTTCAATCCAAGAGAGTGGATCACCCCTCTTGGAAGAACATGTGTTATTGAGACTGAGTAAATTTGGAAAGAAAACCCGTAGAGAAATTGATAAGATAGGAGTGTTTTAGAGAGAGGATGGGATAGATGCTTTGGGAGGATAATTTCTCTCACCCCATTTTCCATTTCTAAATCTATTTAAGATCAAGGTCATGTATATTAAGCAAGAGCAAGTGAAATATACATCATTTACCATTTTGGGCAAAATTCATGGACATAATGATGCACTCACCAAACCCGGTGATTTTTCCTGTAGTGATTTAGGATAGAGAGTGGGATTTGACAATCTACATTTTGTTGTGATGGATTTGAACGTCTCAAATCCTCTCCCTTTCAACACTCAAGTAGAAATTTATTACGTAGTTGGACCAAAAGTGATGTTTAGAGATTTTGTGGTCAGGAATTTTAGTGAGGAATATTATCAACGAGTGATAGCTTTTGAGGTCCCGATAGTAGTCCCAATAGTTTTTTGCCCTCCCAGATGATCATATTGACTCTTTATTAAAGTGGATAGTAGCGATTGAGTGTTTGCAAGAACCATAGATTTGTAGTTGCAAGAATTGGTTCAAGGAATGCAAGGGATGTTGAACGAGTTTTGAGAGATTAAGATGACCATGGAGGCATTACAAAGTCAAGTGCAAACCTTCAAGAATGATCAAGCAATGTAAGAAGAAGAACCATCTCAAAATCCAGTATCTACAATTGAAGTAATTGGAGAGGCATCCATGCTTACAAATCCGGTCACTAATAAAACTACATTGCTACTACGGATGAAGAAGACTTGCAACAACGAGCCTTCCAAGGGGTTGCACACAATGGAAGTAGTGGAGAACTAGATCTTGAGAATGAATTGATATTTCCAGTTGTTCTCAATAGAGATCATCAAGCATGTTATAGGTATGTTTGCATGTGGGTACTTGACCAATAAAGCCCTCACATGATATGATGCTTGGGAACGATCAATGTTGACAAAGAGAAGAGAGGTCATATGGACAACAATGCAAGGAGGATTATTGAAGAATTTCCAATTGGTGGATTCCGTGCAGATGGCCCGAGGAGCAAGTTTATGGACTTGGGTATCAAGTGGAAGGGGTAGGTGACTAGACAAGAGCATGACCTTATCACCAACTTGAAAGGTGAGATCATGACAATGGTGGTCTGCATATTTTTTTGGAGATTTTGGGCAACAAGGAGGTGATATTTGGCTTGTTGGAGGGATTGGGATATAGTGGTCAAGAAGGTTGAAGTATGAGAGATATGAGATGGAAGAGGAGCAAGAAGAGAATCAAGAACAAGTGGATCTTGGCCAAAATTGAGGAAGAAAGGAGAGAATTTGATACTTACCTATTTGGAGTTATTATAGGCAAACTCCGTAACTCCAAGCCATTCATCCCAATTGGTATGGTGAACGTTGACAAAGGAACAAAGTATATCCTCCAAGGTACAATTTTCCCATTCAGTTTTTCCATCAGTTTGAGGATGATAGGCCGTGGATAAAGCAAGCTTGGTGCCAAGCATTTGGAAGAGTACTTGCCAAAAATTTCCATTGAATCGTGGATCACGGTTGGAGATGAGAACATGTGGCATCCCATGATATTTAAAGACATTATCAAAGTAGATTTGTGCCAATGCTAGAGCATCCATGATATCAATCATTGGTGCCAAGTGGATGTGCTTAACTAAGCTTATCCACAAACACCACAATTTTTGTATGACCTTGCTTTGTCTAGGGCAAAGGAGGTGATGAGATCTAAGCTCACATGTTCCCAATGAGTAGATAGAATGGGGAGTGGTTGAAGGAGTCCACTTGGTTTTTGGTTATTGGCCTTGTTGCATTGACAACTCTCACATAATAAAACAAACTCTCAAACATCTCGTGCCAATTGGACCACCACCATTGGCTTTGGAGGGTTCCCAAGGCCTTGTTCACACCCATGTGACCATCAATTGGTAAATCATAGGCTTCTTGAAGGCGCACAATGCAAAGATCACCTTTGGCTGGCACATCGATCCGGTCCTCATGGAATAGAAGGCCTTCCTTGAAGAAGAAGAAGAAGGTGTTGTACTCCTTTTTGCATATTGCAAGACAACCATGTACCATCTGGAAGAAGGGATCTTGTCATAGAGCTGACCAAAACTCATTTTGGACCTTGGAGTCTATTGACACTATCGTGATAGCCGTTGTGATGAGAGGAAGAGACTTCAAATTAGGTCATTGTGATAAGGCATCAGGGATGACATGAAACCATCTTGGTTTGTACTCAAGTTTGATGTCAAACAATTGGAGTTGCTCCTCCCATCGATGATGTCGGCTTTTCATGTGTTCCAACTATAAAGTCTGCAACAATGGTTTATGATCAGTTTGCATGATCACTTGCTTCCCCAAGAGGTAATGCCTCCATACCTTGGTGGCATATACCATGGCAAGTTGTTCTTGATCTCGAGTAGAGTAATTTCTTTCAGTTGTATTAAGTCGACGAGACACAAAGGCAATGGGATGTAGTCCATTTGGGAATTCTTGCTATAACACAACTCCAATTGCAAAGTTAAAAGTATAAAAATAAACCATACAAGGTAGTTGAAGATCATATGGTTGAAGAATGGGCCTTGAAGACACCATATGTTTCAACTTCTAGAATACTTCTTTGTGCTTGGTGGTCCATTGAAAACTCAAGTTCTTCCCCAAGAGGTCAATCAATGGTTCAACCACATGAGCATAATAGTGGATGAACCGTTGGTAAAAATTGGCCAATCCATTAAACACTCATACTTCTATAGCATCTTTTGGAGTAGGCCAATCAATAATAGCCTTGATTTTCTCCTCTTCCATCTTGATCCCCTCCAATGTGATCTTGTGACCCAAGAAGGTAACTTCCTTCTACCAAAAGGCACACTTTGACTTTTTGCAATAAAATTTTCACCACCACAGTCACCTAAGGACTTCTTGCATGTAATTCACGTGTTCTATCTCTGTCTTGCTATAGATTAAGATATCATCCAAGAACACCATTACGTATAGATTCCAATAGTCCATCTAACACCCAATGCATCTGATCCATGAAGATTGTTGGAGCATTAGTGAGCCCAAAAGGTAGGACTCTCCTCTCAAAATGCCCATACCTTGTGCAAAAAGCAATCTTTTGCACATCCTCCCTATCAATGAGAATTTGCCAAAAGCTGCTACAAAGATCCAACTTGGAGAACCGTGCTCCACTCAATTGAATGATGGTAACATCTACTGGTAAAATCTAGAATGATGTTATACATGATGGTCAAAATAGATCAGATAGAAGTATCACCAAAAGAATAATCCTACTAAAAGAGTAGAAACCAAAATATACTTGAGAACTTTAGAACCAATAGCTAGACATGTGATTTAAAGGTGAGAATTGGTTTGGTAACATCTGGAAGGATGTTACACATGATGGACTAAACAGATCAGAAATAGGTTTCACCAAAAGTGGACTTCTACTAATATTGAATTGTCCTAAAATTTTCCAAGAAAATTAAGTGCATTGTATCCTACTTGCTCCACAAAAATTAGAGAGAGATCATTCTTGCACAAGGAGGTATGATTTTTTGAAGTGAAGGAGGTGGTTTTTGGACCAAATCTGAAATATATGTGCTAAATAGGAAGGTGTCTAGGCCAAATGGCTGAAAGAAAAGATCTGAAATTTTGCATGGAGGGATGCCCTAGAGTTGAGATGAAGTATGCAAAATTTCAGAGGACTGTGACATACTGGTTGAGACATTTGAGTGACATTGTGAGAGAGGGTCAATTCTGCAGAGTGGAGATCTCATGCATGAGGAGTTTGAGAGCAACAAAAAGCATATTTGAGTGTTTAGACTCATCTTGGGAACATGGATGGTCATCAAGAGTGGAAATTAAGACTATGAAATGTTCCCCAAGGGTTTGAGGTGATTGTAGAGGTGGACTTGAGGAAAAGAGAGTTTACAATAGAATTTGAAGAGAGTGTTGAGAAGATCCAAAAACCTACACCACTTGGAGGAAAGAGTGAGTCTAAGTGCTTTCTATATGGAGAGAAGAGACATAAGGCAAGTTCATATCCACTGACCTTTGAAAGCAAGAGATTGAGAGAAAGGAGAGGCTTACTTGACTAGGGTCTACATGTTGGACCTTCTTCACTAAGATTGGGAGGGAGACGATCTAAGACCAAGGAGTTGTGTGAGGTTTGTGGAGTTGAAAGACTTCCAAAAGGACATGAGTGTAGTGGAGTAAAATCACTTTTGGAGACTTTGGTGAAGGATCTTGAAGAGAGTCTTAGTACAGCTACAAAAATATTACCATCTTCATCAGCTAGTTCTCAAAATTAGTGATGGAGATAATCTTTCAATTTATGGATAAACTATCCATGAGAGTTAGATTAATATGCACTCTAGGATTTGATGTTGCTATAGAAATCTTGGAGTAACCTGAACCTTTTGTCTTCCCTAGAGTGGATTATTCTCAGATGGTGTTAGTCATGTATATACTCTATTAGTTATAGAGTGAGAGAAAAGAAAAGAAAAAAAGAAGAAAAAAAAATTGAGAGAAAAGAAAGATAGTGAGAGGTTAAGATGTGGAAACTTCCAGTTTTTTTTGGCAAGGATGGAGGAGATGTGGAGGCCTTTGTGAGGGACTTCAAGAGAGCTTGCATATGAAACAATGAGAGGAGGAAGAATGAGTGGGTCTCATTATTATCAAATTTCTTTGAGGATGCAACACTTACATGGTACGAGTCAGAATACCAAAAGAGAGAGAGGAAAGATGGTGAAGAAGAGTCTTGGGAGAGTTTGACTTCAGCACCCATTGAGAACTTTCTATCAAATGAGAGTTATGAGAGATTGATGAGTGAGCTTACCTTTCTCAAACAAGGAGATGGAGAAAAAGTGAGAGTCTATGTTGAAAGAGTGGAGAAAGTTAGAGTCCAGATTTCACATAGTATTGAGGAAGGGTGGGGATGATATGGAGACGACTATGATTGGTATGGGGCCATGTTCACCAAGAATTTTGTGGGAGGGTTGAGACCACAAATTAGAAGCAAGGTGAGATATGATAAACCTTCTTCCAAGGTTGAAGCTATCAAGATTGCAATTTGTATGGAGGAGAGTTTGGAAGGGGATGAGAGTGATTTGGTGGTGAAGGAGGTTGTGCATCCTCCTCAAGGTTACAAGTATGGTAGAACTTCTAATACTTTGGTGGCAAGGGTTGCACCACAAGTAGTAGTTTCTCTAGTTCTTGCACCTCCACCAAAGGATCCACGTCAAACCATCACAGAACAACTTGCAGATCTCAAAATCAATGTGATGCAACTATGGGAGAAGAGAGAGGTAGATCAAAATGTAGGTAGATGGCCTAAGAGTTATAGAAACTGTCCATATAGAGGAGGCCAACTAGCCAACAATTTCAATGATAGAAATTAATTTGGTTGTGGAGGAAGAAACCATATCCAAAGGAATTACCCAAATTCCACTTACCATAGAGGAAGGGGTTATGAGAGAGCCAATAGAGGGAAAGAGGGAGGTAGTGAAACCCAAGTGGCTTCTAATCCAAACAAAGGTAAGGGGATAGCATCCATAGATGTGATTGAGAGTAAGTATGAGAAGGGAGAGTGCTCAAACTCCAAGGGTCTTAATTTGGAGCTTTTGGCACAAGAAAAGAAGAGAGCTCATTTTTCAGAGGATGTTCACTCTTCTCAAGAATTTACTCCAAGCAAGGATACTCCTATGTCTACTAGGAGCACTTGCACCTCAACACCATCAACAACAAAGATTCCAAGGAAGAAGTTGGGGATGGAGGATTTCTTGATTTCAAAGCAACAATGGAACTATAATGTGTTGGAGGATGTTGGTAGCCACAAGGCTAACATCACAGTGGGCTAATTGATTGCTTTGAACCCTACCTTGAGAAAAGAGCTTAAAGTTGGTTTGAGTTCTACAAGGAGCAAAGAGGAAGAAGAAGGCAAAAGCTCAAGTATCAATGGGTGTGGTGGATGTCAAGCCAGCACCATGGGAGGCTTGTGAATATGCCTCCAAGATTGATGTGAGAGTGAATGATTACAACGTCAAGGATGCATTGGTTGATGGAGGATCAGCAGTAAATGCCATGTTAGAAAGGTTGATGAAAAAGTTGGGTATGATACCCTCAAGACCTTCAACATTTGTGGTGAGCATGGCAAACAAGCAACAAGTTTGACCAGTAGGGGTGATGGATAAGGTGGTAGTTTCAGTTATGGGAGTTCAAAATCTCATGACTTTCCAAGTCTTGACAAAATTCAAGCTATGACTTATTTCTTGGGAGGCCATGGTTGAGAGCAGCATACAAAACTGATCAATGACACAAAGGGTACTTGAGGATTGGGCCATCAAACCATAAAGTCATAGTTCTTGTGACTAACACCACCAACACTTCACATTCAAATACACTATCTTCTGATTATTGAGAATTAGATTCTAAAGAAGGAGCTTCAGGTGTGGACACTTCCACGGAAGAGGAGACTTTCATGGAAGAAGATGAATCTGAATCTGATTTAGATGTATATGCTTTGTGTGCTATGGATTTTTCACCTAAGCCAAAGGTTTTGAAGGACCCAAATAAATCACTATTGACACTTGAGGAGGTAGAGACAAGGTTATCTACCCTCAAGTATGGTCCAAATGTTACCAAGGAGGAGAAGGTGAGATTTGAGGAGATTTTATGCAAGTTCATCCATGTGTTTGCTTTCAATTACAAGGATTTGAAGGAATTCACCTTGGAGAAGCACAAGATAGAGGTGGAGTCACATGCAAGACCAATCCACCAAAAGAAACATCACATTAGCCCACCAATATCTTTGGTTGTGAAGGAGGAGATTGATAAGCTCAAGGAGGTTGGATTTATCTTTGAGGTAGAGAATTCAAAATGGGTGTCTCCAATTGTCATTGTGAAGAAAAAGAATGGCAAGCTTCGGGTATGTGTGGATTACAAGAAGCTCAATGTTGTAACCAAGAAGGACTACTACCCATTGCCATTCATTGATGAGATCTTGGAGGAGGTTGCAGGTCATGAGAGGTACAATTTTGGAGATGGTTATGGTGGATATAATCAAATCAAGATTGCACTAGAGCATCAACAACTCACCACATTCACCACACATTAGGGAACTTACTCTTTCAAGGTCATGCCTTTTGGGCTTTGCAATGCTCCAGCCACATTCCAATGGTTCATGAACAAGGTATTTGAACCTTTCATTGGGAAATTTGTGAGAGATTTCATTGATGACTTTTGTGTCTATGGGAGCAAGGAGGAGCACTTTGAGCACCTTATCAAGATCTTGCAACTCTTGGATGAGGCAAATGCATCACTCAGCCTAGAGAAGTGCATTTTTGGATGTGAAGAAGGTCTACTTTTAGGGCACATCATCTCCAAGGATGGAATAGTAGGTGATCTTGAGAAGGTGAGGAAAATCTCAGACCTTCCATTCCCTTCAAGCTTGACAAAGTTATGCCAATTCTTGGGGATAGTTGGGTACTATAGGAGGTTCATCTTCTCATTTTCCAACAAGGCTTATGCATTGACCATCTACATGAAGAAGGGTGTAGATTATATGGTGATTTTGGAGGACAAGGAGGCTCTCAAAACTTTTGAGGAGCTCAAGCAATCCCTTGTTGTAGCTCCAATTCTTGCTAAACCTGATTGGAATAAGCCTTTCATCCTCTACACTAATGCTTCTTATGTAGCTATAGGATGCACTCTTAGTCAATTAGACCAAGATAGGTATGATCTTCCAATAGCTTATGCTAGTAGGCAGATGGTTTCAGTAGAAAAGAACTACTCTGTCACAGAAAGAGAAGGGTTGGCAGTGATCTTTGGTCTCAAGAAGTTTAGATATTACTTGATTGGAGGAAAAGCCACCATTGTCACGGATCACAAGGCTTTGAAATACATCTTCAACAAGCCTAATGTTGAAGGAAGACTAGCAAGGTGGATGATACTCTTGTCTGAGTATGATTACACCATTGAGAATAGGCCACGAAAGAAACATGTAAATGTTGATTTGTTATCTAGAGCCTAGGATCATGATGGAGATGAGCCAGTGGATGATTCCTCCCCAGATGAGGAGCTCATGACAATCTCAGTCACTCAAGAGGTTCCAATGGAGTTTAAGGAGATTGTGGATTTTGTGACAAGAGGTAACTATCTAGAAGGGATGCATGTTAGGGAGAGGAAGGCCCTTGCAGCAAGATCTAGACCTTACACAATGGTGGAGGATATTTTTTTTCACCAAGGAGTAGATGGTCTACTTCAAAGAGCAGTGGGTAAGGAAGAGTCTATCCTACTTATAAAGGAGTTTCATGAAGGTTTAGTGTGTGGAAGACACTTTGCAGGAAAGGTGACTGCTTTCAAGATTCTAGATGCAGGTTACCATTGGAGAGGGATTTTCAAGGATTGTCTTGATTATTGTAAAACTTGTCATTTTTTTCAAGCTTTTACTAGAAAGTCTACATCCACTCCACCACTTAGATCAATTCCATTGCTATTACCTTTTGAGAAGTGAGGAATTGATTTTGTAGGTCCTCTCAATAGAACCCCAAGGAACAATCGGTACATTGTGGTAGTTATTGATTACCTTACCAAGTGGGTTGAGGCTAGACCATTGAGGGAGAAGAATGAAGATAAGGTTGGTAGATTTCTTCATGAACGCATTATCACTGGATTTGGATGCCCTTTGGAGTTGGTTTTTGATAGAGGAGGAGAGTTTACAGGAAGCATTACTACAGCCATGCTACGACATTTCTCTATCACATAGAGTAACTACATCCTATAATCCAAATTCCAATGGCTTGGCAGAGAGAACCAATCAGACCTTGTGCATGATTTTGTCCAAAGATGCAGAAATGGAGGGGGCTAAACATCATTGGGACAAGAGGATTTATGCAGTTTTGTGGGAGTATAGGACAACCATGAGAGACTTCCACCGGATATTCTCCATTTCAATTGGTTTATGGTATTGAGTCTACTCTACCTATTCACTTTGATCTTCCTACCTTCCAAAGCATTCATAGGATTTTCAAGAAAGCACAAGGAGGTGATGCATAGAAGTCAAGGAAGGAACAACTCATGGAGTTGGAAGAGGCAAGAGCAGTTGCTATGGAGTGGAGCAAGCCCAAAGGAAACAAAATGAGAGCTATGACAAGAGGCAAGGCAAGAAGAAGGTGGAGCCTTTCAAAGAAGGTGATTGGGTAATGTTGTTTGATTCTATTCAATTCAAGAGAGTGCAAAAGAAGTTTTTGCTTAATTACTTTGGACCTTTCATAGTGGATAAGGTGTGGGGCAATTACATCTATGATCTCAAGAAGTTGGGAAGAAGACACTTTGATAGGATTAACCATGATAAGTTGAAGATATATCATAGAAGGTAGAGAGTTCTTCACTTTGAGGACAAAGTGAAAACTTAGTCCAGGAGTAAATGAAACACCCATTTGTGCATGTGTGTGTTATTGTGATATTTAGCTTGGTATTACAAGTACTTGAGAGATATTATTTATATAGAGATAAAGGATGGTTCTACATTAGTCATGATTAGCTAAAGTTAGTCATAGCTAAGATAGAGAAGACTTTACTTTAGAGGAAGTGGAAAAGATGAGCACCACTATTTTGGATTCTAGTGTGTTGACTTGGTATTATTCCTAGGTGTTTGGCTTTGAGGAAAGAGTTGAGAACTCTTGGGCACGCAAGCCTTTTTGTTTTGGATTATTTTATAGTCCAAGGATAGCCCATGTGAAGGAATCCTTGACTTAGTGGTTGGGTCAAGATAAGATCACATGTTAGTGGAATATACCTATGTGAATGGATATTCCTTTCTAATTTTTTACTTTACTTGACTTTTAGTCTAGTAACTTGAGTTACTACAATAATTAGTAACTTTGGTACATAACTATTTCACAAGTATATAAAAAAGGGGTGAGGAGGTACTCATCATCCTTTCATTTGCAACTATCTCTCTCTCTCTCTCTCATTGAGTTCTCTAGTGAGCAATGTCTTGATCTTGGAGTGGTAGCCTTGGAGAAGTATGATGGAGTTGGGGTTTCTTGCTTTCTTAGTCCATGGTGCACTACCATAATAGCCATCAAAGGTTCATCTTGAGTGAAAGACAGGCTGGCTCACAGGATGCCCTATCCCATTGGTGGATATTCACTTACAACAACTTGGTGAATACATCTACCCAAGTCACTCCATTCTTTCTCATGTATGGTGATCATCCCTACAAACCTTCTAGCTTGATGAAGATCCATCCAGTGGCTACCAAGGTCAACGTAATCAACACATTTGTTTTTAAAATCCAACAAGGTGTTGAGAGCACCAAGCACAAATTGCAGATTGTGCAAAATTGATAGAAGCAATATGTTGATGCACACCATAGGCACATGGAGTTCAATGTTGGAGATTAGGTGTGGCTATCTACAACCAACCTAACATTATTTGGCTCTTGTAAGCTCAAACCTTGTTTTATTGGGCCATTTTCTATTCTTCATCAAGTCGGCGCTGTGGCTTATCACCTCAAGCTACCACCACACATGAAGATCCATCTAGTGTTCCATGTTTCCCTTCTATGTAGATATGCTCACCGATTGGGCCATGGTCATTCTACACAAGACATTCTTTCTTATCCGACACGCATTGATGGCACGGAGGAATATGAAGTGGAACGTATCCTCCAAAAACACATCCGTGATACTCGCCATCCATGGGTGGACTATTTGGTATAGTGGAAAGGTTACCCCCTCTATGAGGCAACCTAGGAGCCCACTACCAATTTGACACATGCACCGGTGTTGGTGCAAAAGTTTGAGCAACAATTGCACAACGAGGACATTGCATCTTAAAAGGAGGGAGGTTTGTAATACCAAGAGCTGGCCATATGATCTAGATGTGAAATTCAGTTTAGTAACATCTATAATGATGTTATACATAATGGAAAAAATAGATCAGATAGAAGTATCATCAAAAAAGTATTTCTATTGATAGGGCAAAAATCAAAATAAATTTGAAAACCTTAGAACCAATAGCTAGACATATGATTTAAAGGTGAGAATTGGTTTGGAAACATCTGGAAAGATGTTACACATGATAGACTAAATAGATCAGAAAGAGATATCACCAAAAGGGGACTTCTACAAATAGAATAGGAATCAAAATATGCCTAAAATCTTTGAAGGCAATTTTGGAAGCCTAAACGGATGAATTAGGCCTCGAAAATATGCCAAATGCACCCTTATCAAAGGATAGTTTGGCCTTCCCTCCCCCTTGTTTTATCTCATTGAGATCTTTCTAATGGTACCTCACCCATGTGATTTTGAGATTCCTCTAAGATTATAGGAAGATTCCCTTAAAGATTCCCTCTAGTCAAAGTTTGTTTGACCAACCAGATAGGAACATGCCCAACATGTCACCCATCCAAGTAATTAATCAAAGGGTGGAACTTGCTGACATATCATCTATCTATGTGCCTAATCCTATGGTGGAGCTTCCGTGGAGGAGATCCTCTTTGTCTATATAATAAAGAGAAGGTGCTCCTTTGGGGCATCAGAGTTTGAGTGTGAAACTTGTATTTGTGCATCTATGTTTCCCTGCTATCCTTGCAACATGACATGTTTGGATCTAAAATGGACACCTCTCCATATCTAGCTTTTGTAACTCTAGACCAACAACTATAGCTTTCCCCAACATAAAGTGTGCACCAAAGTCTAATAAGATTCTATGTAGTGTACAGACCTCCCTTGAAGTTCCCACCAAGCAAAATAATTTCCCTTTGGTTATCCAACAAGACAACTAGAGGTATGAACTGAGCATGCTCAAAAGTAGGTCTAGCTGGTAACTCTTCCAATCTAGTTGTTGTTGCTTACCTTAACCCACTAGTCGTTGAGTGGATCCCTTGCTCCTCAGCCAAGTCAACTCCACTATCAACCACCTTTGTTCTAGAAGCAAGAACCACATCATCCTTACTTTCACAAAGTGTAGCAGCCAACTAAAACACTAGAGTTGGATCAACTCCTAATGTAAACATATCATTAGCTGAGAACAAAGGAAAGTGCATAATCAATTGAGCCGCCTCCAACATCAAGCTAGACTCAAGTAGTAGCAGGTGGCTGACTAGCAAGTTGTCAATCATGAATCCCATCACCACCTACTACACCTATGCTAGGATGTCTAGGAGCCATGGATGTCATCTGTAGTACCTCAAAGATTGTAAGAGATTGGGGAAGTTTGACCTATCTACAAGCCTCTCTTCTCTATGGGTCCAACATTGATGCTCCTCTAGGCTCTAAAGCACGTATTACACTCCTATTCACTATGGAATATGCATCTACCTATGTTGCTTTGCACATGAAGTCCAAGATGTCCATATCACCCTCATAAGGAGTAGAAACCTCAATACTTAAATTCGATCTCCTTGATCAATGGCCATGCTAGCCAATCTCTGCTCCAACTACTCAATCCAAGTAGCCATGGTTGTATCAAAAGTAAGGGTAGGTACTACATCCCTACTAGGTGTGGATCCTCTACCACCATCTCATCCTCCATGACCTAGAGCTCCTCTACCACTTGCCATAGCAATGCTACCACTCTGTAACCTTGGGTGAAGGTCATAACATCAATCACTATTATGACCAAATTTGTGCTAATGTCACACTATCTTGGTGTTGGTTGTGATGCATTAGAGGTATCATGTATGTTGTAACCTCTCTTGTGGTGAGGTCCACCACAATTCCAACAAGCAACACCACCACTCACTAGCTACTATTGACTTGAAAAGGAAGGTAAGGGTTTAGCTACACTATGCACTCCACTTGCTCCATAAGGTCTGGGCTATCCACCTTGTCCCTGGATGCCAACATGTTGTGGTGCACTCTAGAATAAATAACAATTGTGGATCTCTACCAAATCTAGATGTCACTACTCTCTCCTCCACCATGTTGACCTCAATATGCTAAGCCAAACTAAAGACTATTGCTAAAG
Organism: Lunularia cruciata; assembly: GCA_948567375.1. NCBI lineage: Eukaryota > Viridiplantae > Streptophyta > Marchantiopsida > Lunulariales > Lunulariaceae > Lunularia > Lunularia cruciata. The sequence goes on along the minus strand of OX419757.1, from coordinate 62,700,444 downwards.
TAGGTGAAGTAGCCTATAATAGAGTAACATCACGTACTCTATGTCATAACTCCTTGTCCATAATCCCATACCAAAATTGGACTGCTTGGGTTTCAATAACTCCTTGAGTAAAACTGATCAGCAGTTTCAAGCAAGTGTATGCCTTGCTTAGGCTTTCTTCAGCCTTAAGTTGGAACTCTTGCAAGCTCCTCAGCTTGTTAGTCCACACTCCTTAGTAGTTCAAACACTAGAAGAACTCCACCATGGGATTAAACCCAAATACTACATCACCTCTTGTAGTAGTACCTCCACTCATAATAGCACCATCTCCAAGAGATCCACCAATGCTACTAGAGCTCAAACTTGTGGGTATTTCCAATCTACCCCTAGAAACCAAGCCTAAAGTGATGGAGACATAGTTTGGAGACCAATATTATCTCCATAGCTCAATCTCTTCCAAGTGAGCTCTCTTAAACTTGTGATAGTTGTCCATTGGCAGACCCTCCAAGTGTTGAAACAACACTCCTTCCATGCCATGAAAAGTGTGAACAAAGTCCAATTTTGCATCAACTATAGATTACACCAACTATCAAACTCTTGAATGAAGTCATCTAACTCAATGGTACTCAGTGCAGAGTAAAGCTTGGGGCCTCTAAAGGCCCCAAGCATTACTCTAGCCCCATTAAATCTTGTCTATATCCTACAACAACAGTGCGGACATACCAAGTGCACTCTCAACTAAATCAGCTTTTGTGTCAAACTCCAACTTAGAGTCAATCTCCTCCCTCATTTAGGACCTAAGATACAGACTGATTCAAGCACCACTTTGAGTAAACCCATTTCATACTATAGTGCTATCTCTTCTTGAATCCCCAAAGAACTTTGTCGTGACAAAGTAGTTATAAACTAAAACCCGCAATTGTAACTACCAAAAGTATCCCACCAAGAATCACCACCAAATGCAAACACCAATTGCCACTACCAACCAAACACCACCCACTAATGTAGCTCTAATCATGACAACTACACTAGGGGAGAGGGTGACCTATAACATACCATCACAACACGCATTCTCACAATCTGCAGATTATCACTTCCTGCCTCATCAAAAAGAAACACAAGTAGTTTGACTAGTCATCACTCTAGCCTCACTATCAAGCATACTAAAGCATAAATGCTCTAAATTTAAGGCATGGTGCACAAATATGAAGTAGAAAATGGAGGTGGTCCAATCACAAGAAGGCTAAAGGAAAACACTCCATCTCATAAATGAACATCGGACTAACTCTGCCACCACTTGGCATTGGACATAATTGAAATCTTTATCCACACTTCCTAGGCTATAAGGATCATCGAGAATGGGATCAAACTTCCTCTAGCCAGGATCCGATGTAAATCTTCTCCAAAATCTAACATAATCTGACATAAAATCTAACATAAATCTCTAGAGTCGACTTATAGCCAAATTCTCCGCTAAATCTCCACTTGAGCCAAATTGAAAGGATGTGGATCTCCAAATCTCTAATTCGTGGGAATGGGTTACAAACTCCATCTTCAATTTTGCCTTTCAAGCTCAACTCGCACCAAATTGGCCCTACTTTCACCTCTTAAGCTCAAAATGAACACTACCGTTTAATATAACTTTATTCTCAAGGAAATTTGGCTAGCATTTTTGCACACAATCACTCTCAAGGAGTCCTGTTCACGATCCAAGTATCAACAATCTACCATGCTTGGAGATACCACAAGCACCCTCAATTCCTACACCCAATTTCCCCCTAACTCTCACTTCTCTAATATAATAAGTTCCTCATCAACTTGAATCAACTCAAATCAGATCAATACTTGATCTTTCACTTAACAATCTGCCAACAATTGTGCACTAATTACTATCAAACCACACTCACTCTAGCTAAGAGACGTTCATCAACTTTCTATCCACCCTAGCCAAGAACTCAAAGGCTAAATATTAGAGAAGTGAGCTCTCTAGAGTTGCATTTCTAACATATACTTCTAATTTTGACTTAGATCTCCAACCCTAATGGTCTCATTGACAGAATTTTAGGGTTTAGGGTTTAGGGTTTACTTGACAATGTAAATGATACAAGTGACGATGGGCACCACCATGTAATCAATACTTTGAACACAAAATCTGACCATCAACAAATAGTCTATGAGCAATTGCCAAAATACCTATGACTACCAACACTACTACTCTAGTGTCCATGCAAATCTAAGTGGTGCTACAAATGGCGTGATATCATCAACTTGTCAAGAGTAAGTTTTAAAATAATTTGGTGCACTCTATGTATCCATATTTTTTGGTTATATCCACACTATTAAATTATGTGCTTCGGGTTTACGGTCATGAGTGAAATTTCGTTTTGGTTGTCCTTGAATGTAAAATGGATAGGAAAGGTAAATTACCGCAGTAGTTGTGCATTTCAAGGTCATGCAATGTTCCTCATCCTTAATGAAGAACATTGCAGACCCTTTTCTGTTGCCTCCGCAGACACAGTTCTCTTTCAATGTTAATGCCAAGGGACCCACTTTAAAGATATTTCTTTATCAGAAAAGGAGAGAGTTCTTTTTATTGGGTTAGTTTTCAGCTATCAATTCGTGACATGGCGATCCTTTTCAGAATATCTTCCGTTTAATACAAATAAATGGTCTCGTTTAGGTGAGTCACTTTGAGTTGGATATTACTTGGTACAAATATCCCTAAATAATCACGAAACCCTCTTCCTCATAGACCTAAAATAAGTTTTAAAATATTTGATATTTGAACAATCTATATCATATACTCTTCGTTTCCAACCAATGACCAAATCGTTTATTATTATTGAACCTCACTGACACTAATAAGCAAAAGATACCATTATTTAACTCAACCCCTAAATATTATTATTGAAACATGGTAAGTTATTTGTTTCCAACAAAGTAAAACCGGGATTCCGAGCATATTGACCTCAAACTCCTCCCCCCAAATCGATGATCCTTATCAAAAGCGTTCCAGTTTGTCAAGCCCCATGACAAAAGTGGTCCCTTCGAGACAACGGAGTAGAATACCGCAATACAATCGTCATTTAGCGCCATTTTACCTTTCTTTTTTTAATCTTGGTACGGTTGTATGGGATCTTCCGATCCTTCTTGTTATCACATGCGGTCGGCTTCTGCCCTTCTTGTTATCCTAGGCGGTCGCCCTTCCTCGAATACTGCAACAGAACCGTCATTATAACTTTCACGAAATGAGGACATCAGAAGCTAATGTCAGCATGTGACATAAACTTGAGCGAAGCATACGTAGGAGATTATGTGTATAAGCAAAGGACTAAGAGACATCAGAAAGTACAGAGAACCAGGTTGAGCCATCGTGGAGTGAGGAGTTAAAGCGCGGAGAAGAAACCTGTCAAATCAATGTTCAGATTGTTGGACAAGAAACCGGTGCACTTCATATCACTGGTCACTCTCATTGGTTATCAAACATGCCTTCACTGTTGAAGTCGGTACTAAATGCCAAAAACTTGTCATGGCTGATATCGGATCCAAGTCATTCTTGTCATTCAAAAGCGTGGTGACATATTTGTTTCTTCTTGTATCTGCTAGTATCACAGAGCCAACCCACAGCCCCACACCGTAATACTTCAGTTTATTGGTTGGCAGTATTCTGTATTGGTTTGATCTTGTATATGACCCGACTGATCACTGAGTTGTGAACTGTTCTTTAATATATAGCGTGAGTGGTACGATGTTCTTTCTGTAGGACGAGAAGCCTGCACGTCAAGCATGACAAGATTTTGATGTTCACTTAGTTTCATTGTTCTATTGACCATCGGAGGGAATGGTTCGGTACTAAAGCGGACTGTGACCGACATAACATGTAGAAGTGAGACGCTTTCAACTTCTAGATACATCCAATCGCCACGCTTTTCACAAAAGCATTTTGATAAGGGTTCGCATGCCCCGATACACCAGCAAATGCTGTTGAACGAATACCAACAAAACAATCTCAAAGATTAGAAAGCTGGAGACTTTGATTCGTTCGAAAGCTGTAGAATTGATCCGTTCCATTCCGTCTCGTCCTTTCCACGTTTTTACCAATCTGTTCATGTGAATTTGTTGTTTGTTACTTCTACCTTGTGGCTTATTATTGTGAACAGAGAGTTAAAAAGTTCCGTCTCGCCAGAAGTAGATGGAAACGGATGAGAGCTTTCGACACAGTGAATAGAAGCATGGAAGGAGGTGCTTTTCTCCCGTTGCGGTGCGTTCCCGTTCCATCGACGGCTCCTATTTTATATATTTTTTTAGTATAGGTTATGAAATATAGTGTTTTACTTTTACTGTTTTACTTTTTTGTCAACTGGACATAGATTTTTGTTTCTCTATGTTTATTTGCCTATTTTCTTTTCTCTACTTCTTGGTGTGCTTGTATATTTTATTTCCTCTTCCTTCGAGGTATATTTTTGGGCGTGTCGGCCAATTATCTCTCAGATATCATCATGCATCACCGCCTAGCAAACACAAAGAATGGGAAGACCTCACGAAGCCATCCAATGCTGAGACGAAGAGATAAAATGGAATTAAGCCACATTAGTATCGGTATGAAAAATCTGCCCTATTGCGCCTAGGATATCCAAAATGCTAAATGGACCACCATAGACGTTAACTGCATTCATTGGACCTCACTGCTACAACGTAGGCTGAGGATAGCTTTGATAGCTCTTTTACCGATACTATCGGATATTGACTCCATTTTACCTGTTGTTTTTTATCCTTATACGGATTGATGACGTCTTGCTTTGATAGTTTAAGCTTTTCTTTACCAACACAGTAAGTTATGACCCTACTTCGCCCTCATCTCATCTGTCCCACTCGTAATCTATGAAATCTGAAGTTCCTTGGAGCGCCTGACTTAACAGTGCACGGGTGTTTTGTTTAACTTTTTGATTTCCCTCCAAAGTTGCGGTCCGTGTATGCAAGCGTTTAAAATCTTTAATTATGAGCGGATTCACTTGTAGTCTCCAATGATCCGGTAGTTTATTTCGACCATGGTCGATATTCCAGGTATCACATCGGATTTGGTACGCTTGCATAGTAGTTTCTATGCATTATCTAGGCTGTAAGGTTGGAAGATAAGGACACATGATTGTTTGATCATATTTGCTTCTCTTTCAACAATCAAAGGCACAAGCGTCAGAAGTACTCTCAGAACTTCAATCAACATCAATAATTTGCATGGAAGATCAATGAAGATAATCGATGTTAGCGTCAATGTGCAAATTCGTTTCTGTGTTATATCGTTCAGAGTGATTTCTTTTCACTAAAGGGAATAAATTGTTCACATAGTCATACGTACCATGTTTGGTTGCACAAACGGTTTAAAGCGTTTACACATCTTCACCAACATCTGCTCGACTTGAGTTTGCAGCAATCCAAACCCCAATGGCATTGAACAGAGCATTAGCGTGTGCGACAGAGTCTTTCCCCGCTAGCTTTCCGCATGCTAGTCTTTCTCCATGCTAGCTGTTCATGAAAAATAATAGGTGGCGGTTTCATTTCGCCAGTTGAAAAGACATTCCAGAATTACACACTAAAAGTGTAAGCGGATTGTTACATCAAATTTCTGGATCTATGGATAATTCTTGTAAATTCTCCTCTTTGAATATTGAGTACTCGGTTCGACTTTCTGGAAAAATCCTTTAGTAAATTCTGGTTGAAGAGGTATTAATGAGATGTCCCCTTGATAATTTATTTGGAGGTCGGTTTATTACCATAACGAAACGAAACTATAACCTTCGGACAAATACCCCTAGTATATCGGATTTGCAATTTCCGATAGGACAAAACTAGCTACTGGGATTGGAGGTGTGCAGGGTGTGAATGCCTGCACGGCAGTCTCTGTAAAGTGCTCCTGTTGTCCACATATCTTATAATAGGAAATCGATCAATGACATAATACGAGAACCAGATTTGTACACCTTTTGCACTTTAGACAATATGGGATTCATTAATAATGTGACAACAACGTCAACCTAACACATATGGGATGCTTGTGTCTAAAACCTACAAAAGTGTATTCGTAGTCTTGATGCACTAAAGACCCCATTTAGTGATGAGGGCACTATAGTGACACAATCGTTTCAGCCATAAGCAACGATGTATAGGACTATATATATCTCGAGGAGAACCTCAAACCAGGACTAACATGAAACATTTTTCAATCTGAAGAATGTGAATCAACCAGCTTTGTCAAGCTCAATCGAATTGAAACGATGGTATTTGCGCAGGTCCTTGGCTGGACTACTCTGTGTCCTAGTCCCTGTTGGGTGTAAATGATTCTAAGTGTAGGAACATCCATTGCAAGTAGATTTTCTCTCTTGTTCATATGTTAAGGGTTTATTTACAAAATGATCAGGGTGATCAACATCACCATTGTACACTGATAGGATATCATCCTTGTATAATGCATTTATGGAAGTTTCTATATTTTAACAAAGAAATAACGAGAATTAAGATAATAAGCAGAGACCTTCAAAATTTACTATCTATCTCTAGGCACACCCCTGTAAAACTTTTAGGATCCATCCATTTCAAGCTCAGACAGAAAACCAAGCAAACCCAACAAATCCATTATGTGAGAAGATTAAAGTTATAGAGAGTAACAAAGGAGCAACTTGAACGTCAAGTGTTGACCAAGGAACAATGATAGCCACAAAAAAGACTTATCCTTTAGCTCAAACATGATAATACAAGTGTATTCTCTTAAACTAAGGGAAGGAAATTTAAAAAAAATAAAAATAAAGAAGAATAGGAATTTCAATTTATAAAAATACTAATGTATATTTATAAATTGAAAGAGGAGAAACAAATAAATAATCCGAGCATATACTTTAGAGAAGTTGAGATTTTGTTTAGAGAGAGAACAGGACAGGTGTTGTATTACTATTTGTCACACTAAAATAGGAGGTGTTGGATTAAACTATGAAGAGGTTAGATATAAAAGTGAGTCAAACAAGCGCTTAAGTGTAAGGATAAAGATAATCACATCGAATCCATCTTTAATATTTTCTAAGTGCAACAAAGTACACTTGTTTGAGAACCAAGAAAGTTACACGACTGGTTCTTTCTAGATTATGTCCTTTAAGGGGTAATAAAATATCTCTGCGTTTAGGCAAATTGAAAGATTCTTCAAGAAGCCCTGGAGCCGCGGAAACTTAGGAACATAGCTATTTAGATCTTTACCTCAGAACTTCAGAACCTTTGAGATGGGAAAAAAGACTTATTACACTTGAGACAAGAAGAGGAATTCCTATATCTAAAGTAAACTAGAGATCAGGTGAAATGTTTTTGAAACTCAAAGATTTCACTATTTCAAGATTCATAGAGGCCACATAGGTATGAAAAAGATCCAGAGTCCATGCCTTGATCGTCTTCTTGCCAAATTCTTCTCGGCATGGTCGGAGACAATTGTAGATCTAGTCACATAGGCTGTTAATGAAGGTATATAAGTACAGAGTTTTCATTCTCATATCACCGAAGGAGTGTTATATTATCTCACAAACAAGTGAAAAACTTCATAGAAAAGAAGACGCTTCTTCTTATATTTACTTAAAATGTGAATAAACTATGCATTGAATCAATGCAAGTTAGAATTCACCCAGTTACATAAGAAAAGAATCTCTTCACATTAAAATATTTCTTTCCACATATATCCATCAATAATATGCATTGCTACGCATTATACACAAAGCCAAGACTACAAGTACTTCCCTTTTGTTCTTAGAGTTAAATCCACAGAGAGAACATAGAGTTGATTGTACATCAAGAACTAGTGATCGAATGTGGTTTCATCTGGAATATCTGGCTTGCTAATGGTGCTTATGCTCATCAACCATCACCATTAATAATTTCAGAGCTATCAAATTTCTTTGTCGCAACCTCATGTATCAAAGGTGTCCTCTATCCCTGTGTTTTTCTTTGTTATAGTTACCTAGGACTTAACAGATTACTCAAACTAGCATCAAGAAGAAGGATACCTCAAGGTATATCCATGCTTGAATCTGAAAGTATGTATAATTAGATTGCATAGCTTGAATATATCGACTTGTATAGCTCAGGTAGCTTAGGCACAGTAGGGCATATTTCTTATATAGAGTGGGTTGGAGCTTAGCCCCATTTTACCTTTCTCGTCTCTCCCTTGGACGGCTTGATGGGGTCTTCCCATCCTTCGTGTTCTCCACACGGGCGCCTTTTTCATCTATAATTTGGTTTATTTGCCACTATTATGCTCATCGATGTAGATTTCATTTCCACTACATGGAAACACATAAAATAGAAACGAGTTTTCATTTCCATTAAATGGAAACAAGTAACAAATGCCGAGACAGTTTATACCTGAGAATTACTTTAGAATATGTCCGAGGCATATTCCATGGTGATAACCACACAATCCATCTCATGGAAAACTTGATGTAAACGATGTTCTTTATTAAATGAAGAAATAGTGATAAATTTTAGTCACATTTTAATTAAGAAATTATGATTTGTAATACTATTGTAAATGGGATCAGACTAAGCTCTCCGCATACTAGGAGCTGAAACTGCTAAATTCGTTGGTCAGAGAGACCAAGATTCCCACAGACTCAGAAGCAAGTGCTTAGATTCATTTTGGCATACAAGAATCCATGGGCTCATCATAGCATCAAAGCATACTCCTAGAAAAATGGAGAAAATAAGGGAACGAATTAAGTCTATTGATAAGAAAAAAAGAGGTGGGGTACTCTTCTTTAAACAGGTAGGATGGATTACGATTCTCCTCGACTAAAACTTGACTGAAAATTACTACTCAATCGCATAACAGCCTCATCAATATGTATGTCCTTTCTTCCAAACTGGTAGGATGGGCTATGATTCCCCTAAGCTAAAACTCTTATAAGCCTTTTGTGAGTACAACAACTAGATTGCATGGGAGCCTAGCCCCATTCTACCTCTTTTGTCTCTCGCTTCTACGGCTTGATGGGGTCTTCCAATCTTGTGTTCTATGAGATCGATCCCAGAGATAATTATCTAGGATCGCATTGATAGTCCTGCGAGAATTCCTGTAACTTCTTGATCGTGTTCATGGTTTCATACGTCGTCAATCGTTAGGAGCACCGTTAATGAACAGTTCTGCACTTGTCTCGATCCACCGTACATGTACTTCACACAAGTTATCATCTTGCAAGTAGCTGAAAAGCTCCTTGATACATGTATTACTTCCAGCGAAATCTACTGTAATGTCCATCTTGAGCGTTCAATACCATACTGTATGTCAGAATCAATCAATCTCATTTCCTGTTTGAACAATATTGATCAATACATCATTGTTGCATGCAGCACACAGAGCTACAGAAAACAGAACATACTAAACAAATCTCCGGCAATTTTCTGCAACGACAAACCATCCAGTTTGTTGCACATCTAGCGGTTTAGAAGAACGTCACCATAACTCGTGGGACAGTCACCTATAATCCACGTAAAAAATTAAAGCATTCTTCCGAATTCGTATGTAGATAAATTTGCTCTAGTTAAGGGCCAAACGCGCAGTAGCCTCACCCGAGTGCATGGCAGCCACGTTTACTATGACAAAGGTAATTACCTTCAATATCCAAGTGTATTGTAGCTAAATGTAAAGAACTGTACTGCTCGTATCGATGTGGTACATATACAGTAAATCGATCCTGCATCTCCATATCGTTCAAAATTTTGAAAAGGACACGCGTTAAAGTTCGGAATAGTGATCGCTGTTGCCCCACAGTTCCACTATTAATGGCAAGGCAGTTGAACAAGCAGTCAACTTTTCTACTGCAAACTGCTAGCTACTGCACCACCTGAGGAACGAAACGGTCTCCTCGCCTCGACCCGACCGTTTTTCTCCAGTTTCTTCAGTCCGTCGATTAATCCACCGATTGCATCTGATCCTATATATTCCTCGTGGAAAAGGCTACGGAATTTGTTGAATAGAAATTGATAGAAGTACCACCGTAGCTTCTGATTCTCCTAAATCGATTCTTGCATGTCCGTCGGTAGACTACCGTTTTGATAAATGCACCAGCGCACCAAAATATCATGGTCTAGCACCAACGGACCGGGCCAATATTGACTGGTACCTGACATTCTACTGTTGAATAATGGGGGCTTTCATTTGAAAGCAAGAAATATTTGACAAATTCGTGTAGCAGTTCTGTTACCATTCTGATACCAGAATAAGAATGACAAATATTTCTATGATGGCGAAGATCTTATGATGGTGAATGACAGGCATGTCGTAAACATATACTTGCGTTCATGTGAGACAATACGATGCATGAGGGTCTTTGTACGATCCTGATCAGTACAAAGCAGAATCCCTCATCACGATGACCGACGCTCGATCAAAACGTGTTTCAACGTCAAAATGTTGATATTTTAATTATTTTTCCATCCAGGTTGACAGCAACGGATGCACCCGTATCTGTCTCTGTAAACAATACTCTTACCAATACTATTGGGGTTTAGTTTCATTTTACCCCTATGTCATTTCGGGACTTAGTTCATTTTACATCTATATCTTCTCCATGTACAGTTTGATGGTTTTCCCATCCTTCTTGTTATTACACGCCATCACTTTCTCTCTGTAGGGCAAAGAATAGAAGAAAACCCCTTTTCTCCGAAATGCTTATCTACCTACATCTGTCAACAAGTTAACATAATCCAGAATTATGTCTTTCAGTTCGGATGGATTTATTAACTCTTTCAATTCGCAGATTAAAGGATCGGTTATGGGACACTCCATAGACGATTCGTTGTCAATGTCAATTTATGAACAAATCTAAATGGTCTTCTCGTAGGCGAATGCCACCCATTACATCAGAAGAAATTATTGATTGAAAAATAATACATTATCTACTGTTTTGCATCGGACGACTATGTTCATCAATTTCTTCTGGAGAGTTCTATGAGAGTTAGACATAAATAATTAATAAAAGTGTACAAGGAATGAATGGAGATCCCATCAGACATTACAGGTCACTTTTCAAACCATTTTGCCTAAATCTTAGAGACAACCCAAAAACGATTCAACGAAATCACTAGAGCAGCCTAATTGAAACCTCCTATTGCCTCATATGTTCGTTGACATCAAGAGGAAGCAGGAAACTGGACATGACTTTTAAGTTGGGAAAACCGGTCCTCGAGAGTAAATCGTCAACTACTCTAAAAAGTGCCTTTACCTTTTGGGGCTTAGCTCCATTCACCTCGTGGGTTTTTATCTTCGTACGGCTTGATGGGTTTTCCCACCGTTCTCGTTTCTTACGCGAGTCGCCGTTCGCCTTACCACTATCATTCGATACACATTTCATACAACCATCAGCATCCGACAGGAACTATACTCTGATTGGGAATGACTATAAAGCCTAAAAACGGCACCTGTAGCTTCTAGATGATTTACCTCTTATCGATACTATTGGGGTGTAACTCCATTTTACTTCTTATATTTGATCCTTGGAAGGGCTTGATGGGTCTTACATCCTTTTTGTTACCATACGCGGTCTCCTCCCGTTTCTAGTTGAGAAGGCGCATGTTTGTTTTTTACGTCTTTGTTCGGCATTAGGGGCCATACTAGACTTTACGAACTTAACTTTCCATTTTCGGATCAGGTTTGTCGATACTCTTGACAGCGTGTTGACAGGTAACCTGATGCCTGTGTGCGGGGCATCATTCACATCTACTTATGTTTAGACTAGGGGTGGCTGATATCTCGAGAAGACGATGTAGCATAAGAACTCTCTATTTTTATTTCTTTTCTTGCATTTCTAACATCCAGAAATGATTGAACTCATGCGTATGTTCATCTGTGAAGAAAGCGACCGCGTGTGATAATAAGAAGGATGGAAAGACCCCATCAAGCTCTACAAGGATAGAAACCCCATCAGGTACAAGGAAAAGGGAGTAAAGAGCTAAGCCCCATGGTATCGGTATGTTCATCTTGCATATGGATTTACAACAAGACGTCTTTGAGTATTGAAGCATCTCAAAATCTTAGGTGCTCAATTTTGCATCTAGTTTGTTGAGTTTCCATGCCGTAGCTTTTTGACTTTAAACGGTCACGTGCCATAGCTGCCAGGATACTTTTAGGTACATTGCGTTAGAGATGAGATAATCCAACGGGACCTCACAACCTACGGGGCAATAGAGGCTGTCCAATTAGCCTGATTTAGAAATCTGGAGGATCATCATAAAAATTTAATGGATACTAGGGGGAATTCAAAGAGTGAGTTGGGAGATACCCGTTTACTTGGTTCAGTTCATTCCCGGTAAGTCTATAATCGTTTGTTAATACAGTAGATAGAAAGGGACCGCGTAGGATAACAAGAAGGATACAAAGACAAGGATATAACACAAGGAGTTTAGGGTAATCGTTTTATAGGGCAATGTTATGCTCGTATTGCAATAGACGTCTTGTCTCAAGCAGGGGGGTTCGGGTTCGGAAGGCCCAGCCGTTTGTTAATTACTGTCTTTTACTTAATTCTAGTCAAGTTCATTAACGTCAATTCTATGATAGTTTGTCAATTAGTCTGTCTTGGAAAAAAAATATTTAATAAACTTATTAATAGTAGTAAATACATTAATTAATTAACTCATAAACCCATTCAATCAGACAAAAGATTGTCTAAAGTTTGTTTGAGGGGACCCGTGATACATGACACATGAAGTACATTGCTACCGTCCATCAAAAGGTTTCCTTTTGTGCCTAGTTGTGAGTCATAGGAACCAGTGTTAAGTCTTTTGGCTAACTTGGAGTAATGTTAAGTCAAGTGGAACTGGCCGCCCAGTTAGGGGTAGGAACGGCAACTATCATTGCCATTAGGGGAGGAGGATCACTATGCCCCATGGCTTGTCTATGATACTTTTGTTCCTCTAGCAATGTAGATGTTTGACTACCTTCATCATCAGTTTGATGGTCTCTTTTGAGAAGCAAAATGGGGCTTGCTGTAGAAGAGAGGTGCTTGTCCATCTCATCAGCCATGCATACCTCTTATTGTAAATGGAGGGCATTCTTCACTTGACAGAGATCCTAAACTTTGAGTCTCCTTGATGAGCATATGTAATGGGGTACCCGTTCTCTCTACAACCCCCTTCATTTTTGCCAAAATATACCTTTGGAATATCTATATCACGGTGTGATATAGATACGTGTAGTTATAGACTCCCCTTTGGCTTGGTTTTCTTCTTCTACCCGTTAGTTTCTCCTCGTGGTGCTTTGTTCTTGTTACTTGTCAGGTTTTGCTTTGGTTTCTGTGTGCCTTTTTTGGCCTCCTAGTGGGGTATTGGTTTTTCTTTTCTTAATCTTTTAGTACCTTCCGTTGCACTTGTATTCCTTTCCTCCGGGTATTCATTTGGGCCTCTTGGTCTTTCATGTAAGAAAGAACTTCTAAATACTTCCTCGTGCAATTACATCAATTCCTGGAGGAACTCAACGCTTCTCGCAATCCACACCTTTTTTTTGAAATCCACGCATGAGCGTCTTCGGAATCTTAAGGAGCGTTGCTAGCAAATTTAGGACTAAGATTTGGGTTTCCTTCAGGTTCTACAGTTACACTCACATGACAAAGTCGACAATGCACCTTGAAGGCCGGATCAGTTACGAATTGGACAAAAATCGTCCACTATGTCTGCCGAATCGTCATCTTATCTTTATGGTGCATGGCCTACATTCAAAGGGCGGTGCTACACATGCCCAGGCTGATTACTGAAAAGCGAGGAATCTTAATGCTCTTAGTTATGGAAGGAGATACAAATAAGCTGAGTCTTAGGATCAAGAAAAGTAAAGCGCTTTGTAGCACTTTCCCGCATGTGGTTGAAGTTCTTTATTACGCATTCGAGGAGATTCTTTGCCATCTTTCACTGAAATGTACGTTCCCACGGCGTCTACCCAACCTATTCTTCGAGTATGAAACTGCATCCCATGGACGAAATTCTACGTTCGCCAGGCTTCTGCATGCATGCGCTGTCGGTGGCCGAACAAAACTTCTCGGCAGCAGAACTCGCAGAAAATGTTCCCGTCGGGGAGCATAAAATTTGGTCACCAGGTATGTCAGATTTATCAGGAACAGATTACCAGATGGAGAGAGTTTCTCCCCTGACTTTATGACATTATATTTCCTTAGTATAGTAATAGGAAAAAGGCGACCGCGTAGGAAAAGCGAAAGATGGGAAGACCCCATCAAAGACATTATATTTCCTTAGTATAGTAATATGGGAGATGACTTCTGTGTCTCCAGATCGGTAGAAAGTTATATTCTATAAAACTTGAAACTATTATATGTTTTCTGAAACGAAAATTTTCAATATAAATAGTCTACATAGAAAAACAACGAAGGTATGAAAGAGGTAAGAATTTATATTCTTGTAGATATGGATTCTTCAATCATATATTAAAATATTCATGTGAAAAGATGACGTTTATATCATAAAGAATGTACTGTAATCGATCTGCTTATAAAAATTTGAAATAATTTTTTTATTCATTTCATTCACCGAGATGGTTCAGAGTGAAGATATTGCAATCGGCATTACATATGTAAATTAAAAATCTGAAATCTATTCAATATAAAATGTTATTTAGACTTCCAGACCTTTTCTCAAAATCATTGACCTCTTTTATATCTCTAGAGTGTTTTGATGAACTAAATATGTCAATATAATTAATTGCAAACAAATGTTGAGGTGGGGTGGATCCAACGAATCACGATTTATTAAAAGAAAATTACCACATTCATGCTAGTAAAGATAACCTTACTTTTCAAGCGTGCGAAAATGATCCTTCAAATTCGGCATGCTTTGACGGAAAACGTAAACCTTTTGCAAACGAATGGAGCTTGAAGCTGCGTTCCTATATGACAAATTTCTCGTTTTACGGCAGTTATATTGTATCCAAAACGTGCATCCTAAATTACCGCTTTAAAGAGAAAATAAGGCGATCGGGTAGAGAACACGAAGGATGGGAATTACCGCTTTAAATGGGATAGTGAACAGAACAACCATAATAACTGAATATTGAAGGTTTTCTGAAAGAGTAAATCTCATAGTAAAGGTAACTCTCTTAGTAATTTCTTGGTGGAGTTTGGGAGGTCGCCAGAGTGTGGAGACGGGAAAGGAGGGAGAGATATGAGAGGAAAGATATACATTTTCTGAGTGCTCTTTAGCAATAGAGTGAATAGTAAGTTCTATTTTCTTTTCAATTTATGTTGTTTTTTATCTATGTCTAAGATTATGGAGAATTAAGTCTAAATTTATGGGGATTTTTTGGAGAATTAAGTATAAATTTATGGGGATTTTTAGGTTTTGTAGTGTTTAGAGTGATCATTATACATTGAGAGTGATGGGTCAAGAATTTTAACCTTTAAGTTTTTGGTTTTCATGATTTAGTTTCATGGAAATTAAGTTTGAAAATTTTTGAGATGGAAATTGAAATTTATAACAGTTTATAATTTTTATGATTTGGAGAGATTGAATTTGTAAATTGAAATATGAGAAGTTGTGGTTTTGCAAGTAAGGGGAGATATGGAAAAGAACATCATGTGTTACTATTGTTCTTCTTGTGGTAGCCATGGCTACATCTCCCCATGTGGGACTACCTAGACCAGCTCGAGATACACCATGCCCGGTGTGTCATCAATGTTTTATCTCACAATGGATAAAGACCCATGTGGGAAGGATGCACAAGGACTAAGTTTGAACCACTTGGGATTTCCACATGAAGCAAGCGACCATATTGACAGTAGTGATACTTGGGATTATGCACGCTTCTTCTATTCCTTTGTTTTCCGTTCCAAAGATACATACCAAGTCATCGGAGTAGGTAGCTTCTCAAGCAGGTTGCATTTTGGGGTTATTTGAGACTAGATTTCCACGTCCATGTCTATTAGGCCATAGGCTATCCCATACACTCCATGATGAGACTAGACAAGCTTTTTGCATACCCCTTGATCGTTTGGCACATGATCCCTTGGACAAGTTAGCATAGTTCCTATTCCTCTTACTCCCTTGATAGTGTCTTTGTTATGCTAGAGCAGGACACGCGGGGTATAAAGAGGTGGCTATTAGATTTCATTGATTTTGAGCGGGAGATTGGGCGGCCCTTCAAGAGGAGTCTATTACAATTGCACATTTTAGGAGGCAAGTTTTGCCACATGATACCACATAGTCCACTTGATTATGCCAGTGTAGGACACTAGATCAAGTGGGAGAGTTTAGTAGAGCAGCACAAGCACTACACTCTTTGTCTATGGCTAGTTCTTTTCCCTATGCAACTACATCATATGGCAAGAGAGGGATTACTACTAGAGGTCTGAGATTATCAACATGAGCAGCCTTTATGTCTTGATAGGTCACTTTTTGCATAAGCATCATGCACTACCCCTCACCTTTCCTCAAGAGGCTTGTGAAGGATGGTATATGAGCATCTTAGAGATTGTTTTCAAGCAAATTATCCTTCTAGTGGTTTTACCAAGTTGTTTCAAGTGGCTATAGTAGTAGCAAGAGGAGAATTCCTATGTCTATTAGTCAGGTGTTAGGTGCTAGTTGACTTCTCATGATGGAGAAGGACATACAGGGCATTAGACCAATTGCTATTGGAGAGATCTTTTTGTGTTTGGTCAGTTGCACCATTGTCCTTCAGCATCGTTCTCACCTTTGACAACACCTTAGTCCACATAAGTTTATAATAGCTACACTTGGAGGATGTGAGGGTATATCTCTAGGCATTAGGGCACTCCTAAATATCCATATGGAGTGGGTTGCCTTACAGATGGATGTTGAGAATGCTTTTAATAGCTTCTAACAAGCTTCCATCTTTAGAGAGCTTAGGGAGGCTAGTGGAAACTTGGCAAGTCTTGTTCCTTTTGTGTAATATTGTTATGGCTCTCTTGCTTTCCTTTACTACAAGCATGGTCGTTCATAGGAAGGAGTCTCCATTTTGGAGTTAATTGCTAGTACATGATAGGGAGATCCTTTAGGGGGACCTTTGTTTGCCATGGCTCACTTCAGAGCTATCTACTACTTTGGCCATGCAATGTTGTGTTTTCCCTCCTTGACAGATGATACACTCATCATGGGCCCTATAGATCAGACTAGGTAGGCCTTGACAACTTGACTACCAAGCTACATCCAGTAGGCTTGAGAGTCAAGGTGTCAAAGTGCAAGGCATGGTCCCCTTTAGGTAACCCTCCCTACCTTGAGCTTCTAGAGAGGTGTATCACATCTACAGATGGGGTTGGCTTGCTATCTATGGAGGAGATGGCACCTATAACATTTTTGGGTAGTTGTGCTCTCTTGACACCCCTACTTTCCTCTCATTTTGTGGTTGTTGATAAGCCGATTTGCAGACTTATGTGACAAAGGTGGAGGAGGGATCCTTTTCTCTCTAGATGTTATTGTGGGAGACAAGAGATGGTCTATCCCCATGGGCATGCAAGGACCTTCTATCTTTTGCTTCATTATTGTCAGATTGGACTAGAGGTTTACAATCTCCCTTGATGGAGCGGTAGTGTCAACATACACTACATTCTCTCTTAGTTGACTCGTCCATTCCTTAGGCTACTAGAGCACATCTTTGTTCTTGCTCTGGCAAGGATGCATGCTCTTGGATCCTAGCTCAACCGTGCATTAGGGCATTCCAAATTGCACCAACTATTTTCTCTACAACGATGAAGTTTTGCCTAGGTTTGGTCCATCCATTTGCATCTTCATTCCTCACTTGTGAGTGTGATTCTACACTAGATGTAGCAGCGGTCCATATGACATAGTCTCTTTTGGAAGACAAAGGATAGCTATCCATGATGCTATTAAGGACATAGTGTTTGCTATGGCACGAGAGAGTGGATACTTGGCTTAGTGGGAGCGTTTGTATGACATGTGTCATGGCAGACTTTGCAAATGACACATGTTATGGCAGACTTATACTTGGTCTGAGATGATCAGGTGATAGTAGCAGATGTCTTAATTATGGACCTTACATGTGATATAGTTTTGAAAGGAGTGATTTCCCATCCCTTTGGATGGGCAGCCAGTGTAGTAGCAGTTTGCAAGGTCTCCAAGTATAGGAGTATGCAGCAAGGTCACCTCTTTGTTCCTCTAGCCCAGGAGTTATATGGAGCGATGGACACGGTGTTTGACACATTTGTCAAGGAGTGCTCAAGAGCTTGTCATGTTAGGTGCCAAGCGGTACCACTCTCACTCTCATACTTTGTAGCATAATTTAGACAATGTGTATCTATTGCTCTATAAAGTGTCATGGATGGTCCAATCCATAGGAGAGCAATCACACTAGGTGATGCTTCTTTGGATGCTCCAGTTTTCTTTGGATGTTTTTTGTAGACTGACAACTTGCATAGCTCAAATATCTTAGGTGCAGTAGGGCATTTCTGATATCAACTCTATTGGGGCTTAGCTCCATTTTACATATTTTTTCTCACCCATGTACGGCTTGATGGGGTCTTCTCATCATTCATGTTTTCTACACGGTTGTCATTCTCTTAGTAAAGGTTACAAAGCCAACACTTTTTATGGTGATCCTAAAAGCACTATGTAGTATACCAAAGAAAAAGGACAACAAGGTACCTCGAAATGCAAAAGTGTACATAAGGTTCCAAGAAAAAGAGCTAAAACCTAAAGTAAAACAAGGAGAAAGAAATAGCATAATCTTTAGTTGAACTGTTTGATCAAAGTATTCCAATGGTATATGTCATAGATGGATACTGAGAGAGAGGAGAGAGTATACTAAACGATAGGAGCTCTTACTATCATAGTATGACCCAATGTTGAGATCATTGTAAAATGATTAAGACTCTTTGTCATGATGTGATTGTGGTTAGAAAGGCAACCAAAGCTCTTCTGCTTTGCCAGGAGCCTTATGTTGTGTCTCGAAGAAGACCATCCAATTTGAAGATGTGTAAAAACCTTTACTACCAAAGGTATTAAAGGAATAAAGGATAATCATGGTGTGTAATTGAGTGACGATGGTTGTTACTGCCACGTGCATGTAGACTCGGCTCGTGCTGGTGACTTTGCTCAGCGGGAATTGTAACCATCAAACAGTATACATCGGCTGTATAGTAACATAACTATATCCAATGTGACACCCAATTTATAAGGTACTCCATTTATACAAAGTACATTTCATATCACACAAGAAATCAAAGTAATGAACATCCATGTTAGAGAGAATGGACTAGTTCACCCTCCGGAAAGATTTCAGAAAAATTTATAGAATATTCTTTCTTAATGTTATTCAAGAGCTTATATTTTCGTTAGTTTAATTCAGAGTTCGGCTTAGTCTAGATCTTTGAGGGCAGATTAACCTAAATATGCAAACCAAGGACTTAAAAAGAATTTTAGACAGTCGAGAGAATCTAGAAAATATGGACTAGTACACCCTCTAGAAAGTTTTCAGAAATATTTATTCATACTTAAATACTCAAAACTAAGAAGCAAAGATGTGAAGATATGAATACAGATATTTCACGCTGATCTAAGAGTTTACATTGTTGTTGAGGGAAATCTTCGTTTGGAACATATATAAATGAAGCTTCCCAAGAAATAAAATATACAAGAGTAAGCTTTGCAGCAAGATAAAGAAGATACACTACTAATGGATGGAAAAGAACTTCATGTCAATACCGGTATCTATTTTCCATGATTATATATTTCAAAGTTCTAAATAAATTAAGTTATTCATGAAAAAACAGGAAGAACAAGATAATCATGTGAAATTGGTTCAAACTGATGATATTCGAGTAAAGGTTTTTCCGGATGATATACAACTGCAATAACAACAATGTCAATCTGCTTCAAAATTTACTTACCAAAGAATTTGATTTGCGTCCTTTAAATTCTATGTGTATGATTTCACGAAATACCATTGCTTTAAATTACCGATATTTTAGCTAGTCTAACTTGAAATGTTACTTTGTTTTAGTTAATTTAAATTTTAAGTAGTGATGAGACATGAACATTGATACGAGATATTATAGGGCTTGTCTCATTATATTGTTTGTCATCTTGTCATTAAGAGGATCAATAATCAGCAGTTAGTTTGTTGTTTTCCTGTGCTACCGACTTTGCATTTTTGTTGATGGATCCTTGGTGAGTCTCATTCCTTTTGTGAGGTTGTTCTATGGCTCTTTTGATTCTCATTACTACAAGTACCGTTGATCATAAGAGTGAGTCACCATCTTAGAGTCAATTGCTAGTACACAATAGGGAGATCCTTTAGGGGGATCTTTGTTTACCATGGCTCACTTTAGAGCTCTCTTATCTACTACTTTGCAATGCCAAGTTGTGTACTTCACTCCTTGACAGATGATATACTCATTTTGAACCCCGTAGATCATATTAGGCAGGCCTTTGATCACTTGACTACCAAGCTACATCTTGTAGGCTTGAGAGTCAAGGTGTCAAAGTGCAGAGCGTGGTCTCCTTAAGGTATCCCTCCCCATCTTGAGCTTCTAGAGGAGTGTGTTACCTCTACAAATGGATTGTGTATTCTGGAGTGCCAATGGCATCCAAGAATTTTGTCACATGCTTCTTGGATGCTACCCTTGCAAAGGATATTTTCCATGTGGATAAATTTCTTTTACTAGAAGATTGACAAGTGGCATTTGGTATTGCATGTCAACCAACTTACCTTCTCCGAACAATTTCCTCTTCCTTGGCTTCCTCTCACATTTGAGAGCTTTTGATAGGAGGATTATGGAAGTCTTTGATGATATCATTGGACCAAGGACATTTGAGTGTGTGACAAGAGATTGACATATAGACAAAAATCTCTATTGATCTATTGCAAAAGGATAGGCCTATTATATATGGAGGAGATGGAACCTATAACATTTTTGGGTAGTTTGGCTCTCTCAAAACCCCTACATTTCTCCTATTTGTGGTTGTTGATAAGCCTATGTTTGAGACATATGTGACCAAGGTGTAGGAGGGATCCTCTTCTGTCCAAGTGCTATTGCATTAGACAAGAGACGGTCTATCCCCACAAACATGAGAGGACCTTCCATCCTTTTCTTCACTACCGCCGGATTGGACTAGAGGTTTGCAATCTTCCTTGATAGAGCAATATTGTTAGCGCATACTACATTCTCCCTTAGTTGACTCGTCCATTCTTTAGGCCATTAGAGAATGTCTTTGCTCTTGCTCCGGCAAGGTGCCAACTCTTGGATCCTAACTTGACCATACGTTATGGCATTTTGACTCACATCAACTACCTTCTCTATAATGATGAAGTTCCGCCTAGGTTTGGTCGAGCCGTCTATATCTTCATTACTTATTTGTGAGTGTGGTTCTACACTAGAACCACTAGTGGTCCATATGACATGGTATCCTTTTGGGGGGTAGAGGATAGCTACCCATGATGGCATTAGGGATATAGTGTTTGCTATGGCACGAGAGAGTGGATACCTTGCTTGGAGGGAGTATTTTTATGCTTTGTAGACAATACATGTTTGAGCAAACTTATACTTGGTATGGGATGATCAGGTGATCGTGGCAGATGTTGTGGTTATAGACTCTACTCGTGATGCAGTTTTGGAGAGAGTGATTACTCATCCCCTAGATGGACAACGAGCGGAGCAACATCATGCAAGGTCTCCAAGTATGGGAGTATGCAACAAGGTCACCTCTTTGTTCCTCTAGCCTTGAAGTTATATAGAATGATGGATATGACATTAGACACATTTATCAAGGAGTGCATGAGAGCTTTTCACATTAGGCATCAAGGGGTACCATTCTCAATCTCATACTTTGTAGCATACTTTAGATAGTGTGTGTCCATTGCTCTACAGAGAGCATTGGCTGATGCAATCCATAGGAAAGCAATCACATTAGATAAGGTTTCTTCGGATGCTCCAATAGGTGGTAGACCTTACGACTTACATAACTCTATATCTTCCGTGCAATAAGGCAAATTTCTCATAGTGATACTATTGGGGCCTATTTTACCATTTTACCTCTTTTGTCTCTTCCATGGGATCTTCCCATCCTATCCTTCATGTGTTCTACACGGATGCCCTTCCCCGCATTCTCATTATTATCTTCTATTGGGGCTTAGCCCCATGTTACCTTTTTTTCTCTCCCTTGTACGGCTTGATGGGTTCTTCCCATCCTTCGTTTTTCCTACGCGGTCGCCCATTTTATTCTTCTATAACGTCATCTATTTGGGGCTTAGCCTCATCCTTTTTTTTTTTTTTTGTATGCTTGATGCGTCTTCCCATCCTTTTTACTGTGCTGCGCGCGCGCTTCCAATCTTCTATAACGCCCATAACAGAATGAAACACGAAAGTGAGGAGTACGTATGCAAAAGACAACTTCTTGCTAAGTCTGTCCCATGTGCACGACACATGCTGTTGATAGGCTTCCAGATGTTCCAACTTTTCCACACAAAGAGATTCAGATGTAGGCTCGTCACCTTCGTCATAGAGTGCCACCAGTATCGGATTTCTGTCCATCTTCAACGCTAGAACCCCGAAGGACTTAGAAAAGGTAATCAAGTTAGAAAAAAGTATTAATTTTGCATACTTCATCAGACTGTCTAGTACCTGTAAGCATTTGAAGCTTCGTTTCTCGAAAAACATTGAGTACGGTATGCCATAGAGCTAAAGAATAAAGTTTTCACTAAATATATTACATAAAAATAATACCTCAAAACAAGGCCCGATACTTTACATTGTTACATTGGGATGGGATCTCAGATAATCTAATCAAGGAGCTGTAATTGACCAAGGAACATTGAGGGAAGTCATTTTTTAAACCAAAAGTGCGGAGAACAATTGACGAACTTCCGAGCAAGTCTCTTGAAACAAGAATGGAACAGATTTCCAGATGTATGAAGAAAAGAATGGATCTTGGAAGTATCTTCGCTGATTTTTGTCGGTGACCTTAAAGAAAGATTCCTTACAACAGAAATCTATTCTTGAAACCCCTGTTAGGTGTTCCAAGAGTGGATTGATGAGTATCCATAAAATATAATGATTTCGATTTAAGAAAAAATGAAGAGGATGAAAAACTGCATTTTACGGGTGAGGGTTACGCGTACCTTTTAGGGTTCAGTAGCATACAGTTACGGGACCTTTACCTGTCCTCAAATAAAATCAAACCTCGGGGCGCGTGCATTACCAGGAAATATATTCTTCAAACCCCCCAACGTCTATATCTACACCTATCTATCGCACAAGATCTATTTTGAGGATGAAGAAGAGTGCCGTAAGGGAGCTTTCTGCTTGGCATTAATGTGTTGTCGTTGTGCAGAAGAGTTGGGGGAGAGCGTGGAGACGGGAGAGATGTGAGAGGAAATATTTATATTTTATAAGGTTCTCTTGCATATAATATTCAAGTGAATAGTCTATTTTTTTGATTTTTCAATTTTGGTTTCATTGGTATTAGATTGAAGACTATGGAAAATTATTAAGAATTTTAGTGTTTAAAATTATCATTATATATTGAAAATGATTGGTCTAAAATTTTAATTTTTATAATAAAATTTTAAGAGAATTTAATTTAAATTTTTTGGAGATGAAAAATGAAAATTACAAGAATTTATAATTTTTAGGGTTCACCGAGATTTTATTTTATGTGAGTTGGGATGTGAGAAGTTATGATTTGCAAGTATAGGGAGATATGGAGAGGAGCATCATGTGTTACTATCATTATTCTTGTGCTAGCCATGGCTACATCTCCCCATGTGGGGTTGCTTAGAGCAGTTTAGGATACACCATGCCCGGCGTGTCACCGATGCATTATCTCGCAAAGGGTAAAGACTCATGTGGGAAGGATGCACAAGGATTATGATTGGACCACTTGGGATGCACATGTGAGATGAGTGACCACATTGACAACCATGAAACTCGAGATTATGCACTCTTCTTCTATCCCTTTATTGACCATCCAGAGATATCGATCAAGTCATGAGAGTGGTAAGCTTTTCAAGTGGGTTGCATTTTGGAATTACTTGAGACTAGTTTTCCATGTCCATGTCTATTACATAGGCTATCCAGCACACTCCATGTGAAGCTAGACAGTCTTTTTGCTTACCACTTGATTGTTTGGCACGTGATCCATTGGACAAGTTAGCTTTGTTCTTATTCCTCTTACATTGTTGATGACATCTTCATTATGCTAGCGGGGGATAGAGAGGTGGTTGCTAGATTTTGTTGATTGCGAGCAAGGGATTGGGCGGCCCTTCAGGAATCTATTAGGGCTACACATTTAGGAGACAACTTTCACCACAGGATACCATAGAGTCCACTCAATTGCAACAATGAAGGACATTGGATCAGGCGGGAGATTTTAGTAAAGAAGCACGAGCGCTACACCCTTTGTCCATGGCAAGTCCTACCAATGAGACTATATCTTCCCTACGCCCACTACATCCTATAATAGTAGAAGAACTACCACTAGAGATCTTAGATTATTAGCCTAAGCAACCTCTTGATAGGTCACTTTTTGCACAAGCATTGTGTATTGCCCCTTGTCTTTCCTCAAGAGGCTTGTAAGGGATGGTTTATGAGCACCATAGAGATTTCTTTCAAGCAGATGATTGTTCTAGTGGTTTTACCAATATTTTTCATTGGTTGCAGCAATAGCAAGAGGAGACATTCCTATGTTTGTTAGTCTAGTGTTAGGTGCTAGTCTACTTCTTGCAATGGAGAAGGACATGAGGGGCATTAGACCATTGGGGAGATCTTTTTGCGTTTGGTCAATTGGACCATAGTCCTTCAACATCATTCTCCACTTTTGATAGCACTTTAGTCCAACATCAATTTGGAGTAGCTACACTTGAAGGATGTGAGGCTATATCTCTAGGCATTAAGGCACTCCTAGATATCCATCTTGAGTGGGTTGTCCTAAAGGTGGATGTTAAGAACACTTTAAATAGCATCTAACAAGCATCCATCTTTAGAGAGCTTAGGGAGGTTGGTGAATCCTTGGCAAGTCTTAACCTTTTGTGTAGTCTTTTTATGGCTCTCTTGCTTGCCTTTACTACTAGCATGGTGGTTCATAAGAGGGAGTCACTGTCTTGGAGTCAATTGTAGGTACACATCAAGGAGATCCTTTAGGGGGACCTTTATTTGCCATGGCTCACTTTAAAGCTCTCTTATCTACTACTTTGGCCATGTAAGGTTATGTATTTCCCTCATTGGCAGATGATACATACATTGTGGGCCCTATAGATCAGATTAGGTAGGCCTTTGACCACTTGACTACCAATATAACAATATGAGAATTAGCAACAAAGTTAGTAGGGCTAACAAAGTAGAAAATAAGACAAATTAGCCTACTCCAAAAGTAGCTAGGAAGCTTCTTGGAAAGCTTCCCGGCTAGCTTAGCTTGCACCTGAAATAAGTAGCTTATAGAAGGAAGCTTCTCGAGAAGCTTCTTGGTTAACTTGGCTTGCACTCTAAGAAAATGGCTTGAGGAAGCTTCTTGAGAAGCTGTTCAAGGGTCTTGTATGTTACCTATAAATACCAAAGCCAAAGCTCATGCTAGGGATTCAGAGTTTTCCCTTATTCTAGCATCCAAATGTGAGCTTCCATTCTCCTATTTCTCTCCTCGGTCTTGGTCTTTTACATTGGTATCAGAGCAAGAATGGGATGGATGGAATTTATAGACCACTGAATCTACTTCACCAAACCATTGGGATTTTCATGTCCAAATATTACCTAAGCATCGTTTCACATAATTCATCACCTCGTGCTTTGGGCAGAATTTTCTCCATATGATCACCTTGTCTAAGGAACCCTTGATACTTTAGATTGTAAATTATGGAGAATGGTGGACGTGCTGCATCTATGTGTTAATTAATTAGATAAATTGGGAGTAGTGGGGTAGAGTAGTAGCTTTGGCGGAAACACCCGACATTATCCTTGCGATGTAGCAACAAATTGAGCACCTTACTTGATTGTTGGATGAATGAGACCAGCAACGACGAGAATATATAGAGAGAAAGCCAGTTCAAGATGGAGAAGATCACATTCCATTTCCAAAATCTAAGGTGTTTGAAGGCAAGAATCTTCCAAGCACAATGGAGAATTTTGTGTTTGACTGCAAATGTTACTTTGAAGCCACCAATCTTCAAGATGAACAAAAATAGATTCTCTTAGCTTCTAGCCAATTGGATGGTGTGGCAAAACTTTGGTGGTGATTCCAAGTGGAGCAAACCGAAAGATAGATTGTTGAACCAATTTTGACATGGGCAAAATTCAAGGATGCAATACTTGGTCGATTTCAAACTATAGATGCTACCCAAGCCGCACAAGATAAATTGACAAAATTGAAGCAAATTGGCTCAATAAGGATCTACATCACACAATTTTAGAACATCATCATACAAATCCAGACATACAAGAAGGTGAAGTTTGGGATTCATTTGTGTGAGGATTGAAGTCACGAACCAAATTGGAGGTGACCATGCAGGAACCACAAAACGTAGAAGAAGCCATGCAATTGACTGAGTGCTTTGATTCCTTGGTTGCTACAACTTGGTCTCGACCTTGACCAACACAAAGCTTACCAATACACTGCACACGGGTGGAAGAACCAACACCAATGGAGATTGATGCTACCCAATAGAGACCATTTGGTATAGCGGATAGAGAAAGATTGCAACAAAATATATGTTGCTTTTATTGTTGCCATGTTAGATATTGCATTGTTGAATGTCCACTTAAGAATGGGTGACCTTGACAAGTTGCCCAGATGGAGTTTGTGGAATAGAATGATCAAGGAAACAAGGAATCCTAATAGGAGATTTTGAGCCGTCTATTGGGAGCTTGATTAGTTCCAATGGGATTGAAAGCTCAATCTATGCAAGTTTGCTTCACTTGCAAGGTATGATATCTAATCGGGGTTGTAGGATTTTGGTTGATTTTGGAAGTTCATAGAATTGCATGTCAATGCAAGTTGTAAAGAAATTGGGTATTCCTATCAAGCTAGTGATTGGAAGAAGATTGATGATGGCAAATGGGAGAAAGAGTTCTGCATTTCGTACCTCACATCATGTTACTTTTAAGATTGGGAACTATTTGGAGTGTATGAGGTTTGTAGTGGCACCTCTACACTATGATATCATTCTAGGATTACCTTTGGCTTGAACATCATAAGGTTCAATTTGATTGGACTCGATGATAAATTCAAGTACAACACCAAGGTAGGAATTTCCGATTAGGTTGTCTGGCACCTACGAGTAAGACACCTAAGAATAGGCAATCCCAAGATGGGAAGTTTGTCGAGAAGGTAGCCATAGAGCATGCCTTGAAGAGAGAGGATTCTTAAGATAGGAAGTTTGCCAAGAAAGCAAGCATGGAGCAAGCTTTGAAGAGAGATGAGTCCCTAGATGAGAAGTTTGTTAATAAAGTAGCCCTATCAAGCAAGCTTTGGAAGAAGATAAGTCTATTTTTGCGGTGTGGATCAAGCCAATTGCACAAGGATGATCTGAGGAGAGCCAAGATCCTTATCAAGCAATGGTTAATCAGATAGTTCAAGAGTTTACAAACGTGTTTCCGGATGATCTGCCGAATGGATTACCCTTGGATTGTGATATGCCCTTCAAGATTGAGTTATTGCAAGGGAGTACTCTAGTGAGTAGACCAATCTATCGGCTCTCACCAAAGGAGTTGGAAGTGTTGCAACAAATACTTATGGAGTTGTTGGAGAAAGACTTCATATGACATAGTACCTCTCCTTGGGGAGCACCAGTACTATTCATTCCAAAGAAGGATGGAGGACTTTGTTTTTATATTGATTATCGTGGGCTCAATAAGCAAAAAATGAAGAATGCATATCCCTTGCCTTGGATTGATGCCTTTCTTGATCAATTGAGTGGAGCATGATACTTTTCCAAGTTGGATCTTTGCAATGGCTATTGGCAAATCCCCATTGATAGGGAGGATGTGCAAAAGACAGCCTTTTGCACAAGGTATGGGCATTTTGAGTGGAGAGTTCTACATTTTGGGCTCACAAATGCTCCAATAGTATTCATGAATCAGATGCATTGGGTGTTGGATGGACTATTGGATCAGTACATGGTGGTGTTCTTGGATTATATCTTAATTTATAGCAAGATAGAGGTAAAACGTGAATCACTTGTGAGAAGTCCTAAGACAACTCCGACAATGGAAATTTTATTGCAAGAAGTCAAAGTGTGCCTTTTTGGCAAAAGGAAGTTACCTTCTTGGGGCACAAGATCTCATTGGAGGGGATCAAGATGGAAAATGAGAAAATCAAGGCCATTACTAATTGGCCTACTCCAAAGGATGCTATAGAAGTACGGGCATTTAATGGACTGACCAATTTTTATCGATGGTTCATCCATTATTATGCTCATGTGGCTGCACCATTGGCTGACCTCTTGGGGAAGGACTTGAGCTTCCAATGGACCACCAAGCATGAAGAAGCATTCCAAAAGTTGAAACATATGGTATCTTCAAAGCCCATTCTTCAACTATATGATCATGAACTACCTTGTATGGTTGATTTTGATGCTTCTAACTTTGCAATTAGAGTCGTGTTGCAACAAGAATTCCCAGATGGACTACATCCCATTGCCTTTGTGTCTTGCCTACTCAATATGGCTGAAAGAAACTACTCTATTTGAGATTGATACCAACTTGCAATGGTATATGCCACCAAGGTATGGAGGCATTACCTCTTGGAGCAACAAGTGATCATGCAAACTGATCACAAACCATTGTTGTAGAGCTTACACTTGGAACACATGAAGAGTCGCCATCATCGATGTGAGGAACAACTCCAATTGTTTGACATCAAACTTGAGTACAAACTAGGTTGGTTACACATCATCCTTGATGTTTTATCACGACGACCTGATTTGAAGTCCCTTCCTCTCATCACAATAGCAGTTACAATGGTGTCAATTGACTCCAAGGTCCAAAATGAGTTTTAGTAAGCTCTACAATAATATCCTTTCTTCCACATGGTACATGGTTGCCTTACAACATGCGATAAGGAGTACAACACCTTCTCCATCAAGGAGGGCCTTCAATTCCATGAGGGTCGGATCTATGTTTTAGCCAAAGGTGATTTTTGACTTGTGCGCATTCAAGAAGCCCATGATTTACCCATAGCTGGTCACATGGGTGTGGACAAGACCTTGGGTACCCTCTAATGCCAATGGTGGTGGCCAAACATGATGCAAGATGTTTGAGAATTTGTCTGATTGTGTGAGAGCTGCCAACACAACAAGGCTAGCAACCAAAGCCGAGTGGACTCCTTCAACTACTCACCATTCCATCCGCTTGATGGGAGCATTTGAGTTTGGATCTCATCATATCCTTACCCAAGACAAAGCAAGGACACATAACAATTGTGGTGTTTGTGGATAAGCTTAGTAAGCAAATCCACTTGGCACCAACTTGTGATATCGTGGATGCTCCAACCTTAGCACAAATCTATTTTGACAATGTCTTCAAGCATCATAGGATGCCACATGTACTCATCTCCGACCACAATCCTCAATTTACCGAGAAGTTTTGGCAAGCACTCTTCTAGATACTTGACACCAAGCTTGCTTTGTCCATGGCCTATCATCCTCAAACTGATGGACAAACCAAATGTGCAAATCATACATTGGAAGATATGTTGCGTGCCTTTATCAATGTCCACCATACCAAATGGGATGAATATCTTGTAGTTGTAGAATTTGCCTACAACAATTCCAAACAGGCAAGCCCCGGATTTTCTCCTTTCTTTCTCAATTTTGGCCAAGATCTGCTTGTTCTAGATTCTCTTCTTGGTCCCCCTCCATCTCAGGTTCTTCATACTTCAACATTCTTGACCACTATATCCCAATCTCTCCAACAAGCCAAATCTCACTTCCTTGTTGCTCAAAATCATCAAAAACAATATGCGGACCACCATTGTCATGATCTCACCTTTGAAGTTGATGATAAAGTCATGCTATCCTCTAGTAACCTCCGTCTCCCCCTTTATATCCAAGTTTGTAAACTTACCCCTAATTGTCTCTCCTATTGCTTATCAACTTGCCTTGCATTGTCATATGCGTATCCATCCTATCTTTCATGTTTCCAAGTTGAAACCC
Organism: Lunularia cruciata; assembly: GCA_948567375.1. NCBI lineage: Eukaryota > Viridiplantae > Streptophyta > Marchantiopsida > Lunulariales > Lunulariaceae > Lunularia > Lunularia cruciata. The sequence continues at coordinate 62,670,332 of OX419757.1, read as the reverse complement.
TTTGTCCTAAACCTAAACCCTCTTCCTTTTCCTCTTGATTCCAACCTCCTCCTCCTATCCCTATCAATGATCATGAGGAGTACAAAGTTGATAGTATCTTTGTGCGTCGCCATATTCAATAAGGCCATTGATAACATATGGAGTACAAGGTCCTTTGGAAAGGGTATCCCCTTCATGATGCCACATGGGAACCTCTTTCTCACCTCCAGAATGCATAGACTACCATCCATGAGTTTGAAGCTTCATTGGCGACGAGGACGTCACTAACTAGCAATGGGGGAATATGTAACAATATGGAATTTAGCAACAAAGTTAGTAGGGCTAACGAAGTAGCAAATAAGACAAATTAGCCTATTTTGGAAGTATCTAAGAAGCTTCTTGGAAATCTTCCCAACTAGCTTAGCTTACACCTCAAGTAAATAGCTTCTAGAAGCTTCTACCTAGCTTAGCTTGCACACCAAGTAGACAGTTTCTAGAAGGAAGCTTCTCGAGAAGCTTCCTAGTTAACTTGGCTTGCACTCTAAGAAAGAGGCTTAAGGAAGCTTCTTGAGAAGCCTCTCGAGGGCCTTATATGTTACCTATAAATACAAAAGCCAAAGCTCATGCTAGGCATTTGGAGTTTTCCTTCATTCTAACGTCCCAATGTGAGCTTCCATTCTCCTATTTCTCTCCTCGGTCTTGGTCTTTTACAACCAAGCTACATCTAGAAGGCTTGACAGTCAAGATGTCAAAGTGTAGTGCATAGTTCTTTTTAGGTATTCCTCCCCACCTTGAGCTTGCATTTGTAGATGTGATACATGTATCACATCTAAAGATGGACTTTGTGTTCTTGGAGTCCTAATAGGATCTAAGGATTTTGTCACATGCTTTTTAGACATTATCCTTGTAGAGGATGTTCTCCATATGGATGACCTTCTATTACTAGGAGATCTATAGGTGGCATTTGGTATACTTTCCTCTAGTATTGCTTGTTGACCATCCTACCTCATCCGTATAGTTCTCCTCTCCTCGTCCTTTCTATCACATCCAAGGGCCCTTGATAAGAGGATTATGGAAGTCTTTGGTGATATCATTGGACTAGGGACATTTGAGTGTGTGAACCAAGATTTAGCACTTAGATAGATAGCTCTGCCAATCTTGTGTGGAGGGGTTGGCTTGCTATCTATAGAGGAGATTGCACCTATAGTGTTTTTGGGTAGTTGGGGTCTCTTAATACTCCTCATTTCCTCTTGTTTGTGGTTGTTGATAGGCCAATTTTGGAGACCTATGTGACAAAGGTGGAAGGGAGATCCTTTTCTCTCTTGATATTATTGTGGCAGACAAGAGATAGTCTATCTCCACGAGCATAAGAGGACTTTCCATCTTTTGCTTCACTATTGTCAGATTGGACTAGAGGGTTACAATCTTCCTTGATGGAGCGACAATGTGAGCATACACTATATTCTCTCTTTGTTGACTTGTCCATTCATCAGGCTACTAGAGCACATCTTTGCTCTTGCTCTGGCAAGGGTGCAAGTTCTTGGATTCTAGCTCAATCGTGCATTAGGGCATTTTGACTCGCACCAGTTATTTCTCTACAATGATTAGGTTTTGCCTAGGTTTGGTCCACCCATTTGCATCTTCACTACTCACTTGTGAGTGTGGTTCTACACTAGATGTAGCAACGGTCCATATGACACGATCTCCTTTTGGAGGATAGAGGATAGCTACTCATGATGCTATTAGGGACATAGTGTTTTCTATGGCATGAGAGAGTGGATACTTGGCTTGGAGGGATCGTTCATATGCTTTGTAGACAACAAGTGACAGAGCATACTTATACTTGGTCTGAGATGATCATGTGACAATAGTGGATGTCATGGTTATGGACCCTATGCAAGATAGAATTTTAGAGAGAATGATTACCCATCCCCTTGGATTTGCGGCGAGTGCAGCAGCAGATCGTAAGGTCTCCAAGTATAGGGGCATGCAACGAGGTCACTTTTTTGTTCCTCTAGCCTTGGAGTTATATGGAGTGATGGACACGACATTCGACACATTGGCAGGAAGTGTGCAAGAGCTTATCATGTTAGGCGCCAAGGGGTGCCAGTCTCACTCTCATACTTTGTAGTATATTTTAGACAATGTGTGTTCGTTGCTCTATAGAGTGCAGTGGCTGGTGCAATCCATAGGAGAGCAATCACACTAGAAGATGCTTCTTTGGATGCTCTAGTTGTTTGTAGACCATACGACTTGCATAGCTCGGATATTTTAGGTTCAGTAGGGCAGATTTCTCATATAGACTCTATTGGGGCGTAGCTCCATTTTACCTTTTTCATCTCCCCCTTGTACAGCTTGATGGGGTCTTCCATTTTTTCTATGCGTCAGCCCTTGTCACTATTGAATATTGAATAAGAGTGAGTTTTCATGGTGATTCATTTTGTGGATGTACACATCCAAGATGAGCAAAGAACAGATTCCAAGTCACACAATATCCATGGCATATATAAGTATGCAAATTGAGCGGTGGTGAAGAACTTCGTCATTGCTTGAAGATGAGAATCTTTTCTTACAAAAGTCAATTTAACCCTTAGAAAGGCTCGATCTCCATGATGTGCTCGATCAACTAACGTGCTCCACCAAAACAAAAATCGCCAAATTGACGACTCAAGGACGACAGCGTGTTTAAACGAGGCAGATTCCAGTGACATAGCTATCAATGTTATTTTATTCGAGTTACTACTCATTGCCAATGGAAGGATATGTTTATCCTTAGTTCAAAGAATGAAAAGACCCGAGGAAAGCATACTTTTCCTTGGACATTGGCTGACTTAGTAGTACGGCACAGGAAATGTTTTGACTATTCGGATGGCTTTGACGAGCTAGGAAATCAACTTAACTGTGTTTATTTGTCTTAATCTAGACAAACATTTTATGGATAGACGCTCCAATGAAAGTAGCCATCAACATAATCATGACAGAATATCAAACCAGATGATTGACAACATAACGATTGTGGACCGTTAGCATGGGCACCAATTAAAGCCTCAACCTGTTTTTGCAAGGGTGTTGTTACCAAATGTAGGAACAACCTTCGCATTCTCCATCAACACACGATTCAAGCACACCAAGAGTATTTACAAATCCCACACAAATTGTGCAAAGCGGCAGGTTGGCACCCATCAGGAAACCTGACATATTGAGAGGTAACGTTGTAGTGGTCACGTTGTAAGATTGTCCTCTCACTTGCTTCAAACTGCATCTCGGTATCTATCGAACCATTGCATGTGAGCTCGTTTTAAAATAGTCACAAACAGAAAGACTTTGGGGAGGTATCACTACTTTCCGTGTCACACTCTATGTGATTGCAAAGAGAGGCCATGTTCTATCTTGTAAGAATGGCAATATCTGGTTAGGTCATATAAATTTATCAGAAGATCAAGTTGTAGGGCTTCTATCCACAAATGTGTTACATCAAAAATTTCTCCCGTCCAAGTTTAAAGGAAACATTTGTTACCAAGCAATATCAAATGGCATCATATCATTCCAACGAGAAAAGTTACTTGTATTATACGAGCAACACTAATGAAAGAATAGTTAAATAGAACATCTATTAAATGCGAAAGAATCTATTGTCCAAAGAATGATTGCTTCTTGAATGTTTCCCTTAAGTTGGACCTCTTTCCAAATATTCCTTCAAGTTTAAAGGAAATAGTTTCGAATGTCTGGGAAGTCTGAATATCTCTGCAAATATCCCTTATATATGAAGCATATTTGTTAGATATTCGTTTAGTAGATTGGTTCTCAATTCTTAGCAATGGATAGAGTGTTCTTATTCCCGGACCTGATTGACAGCATACGATAGGCGAAATAGAGAAGCACTGGGCAGACGAGACACTATATTCAACAGGGTACGAATTCTACTGACATTTTAGATCCATGGAAAGCAGTTTAGTATGCGGTTTCTGCCAGGAAAGGTGCGGCTGTGAAGAGACGTGAGAAAATAGATGAACTACGTGGGGGAGTCGTAGTTTGATTCCGGATCGAAGCATCTTTTCAAGCTTCTGCTGGAATGGTACCGTGAGCTCTACTAATTCCCCGGGTTCACGCGTTTCACTGATAAACCAGAAAGAATCCCTTTAATCTAATCCCTTTTCATTATCTGTGAAACCTGTCCACAGTATGATACGATATGTTGTTTTGAAGCGGCTAAATTGGGACTGGACCAAAGCGTGCGAATCCCTACGACGAGTCGAAGGGAAAGCTTAGGGTATCTACTGGAGATAGAGGTACTACACGACCTACACTTTGACTTCCCCCGTCTAATGCTTGCCAGGGCAACAAGCACGTCTATGCAATCACAATAAACGTCGTGCCTCCAACGACAGCAAAGGGGGACCATTATTTTCTACTAGTGAGTAGAGTATACTTTGTGTGCAAGATGGGAACCCTCACAACCATCTCGTAATATTCTCCATCCAGATATCGCGAATGAGTACTGTACCCCAGTAAGTTTTTAAACGAGAGAGGTATAAGGTGAGCATTATATAGATTTCCCTTTCCGTGCTTGGGCGAGCACTGGAGAGGGAAATCGAAGTCAGTTTGAAGGAACCGTCAGCATGTTACCCAGATTCAGGAATCTACAGTAGTCACATATGCTGGATTTCGGGACCACATCGAGCGCCATCTTTTCCTTTTTCCAGTTGTTTGTTTGTGCCTTGTACTCCTTTCCCCTTTCTTTCGGGGTACCTCTTTTTGTATATACATCTAGCGCTGGTTTGCGTCCAACATACACCGCGTCCAACATACACTGGGTGACTGCGCGGCCAAATTCAGGGAGCACTCATGAAGGATGAAAGTGGAATGCTCCGGCTTGAATGAGAGGAAAAGTACGAAGGGTGCTGTTTATTCTGAAACAAAACTATTATAGCGATATATGTATCATTTGACACCACACCACTACAGCAGATTTGTTCGATGGTGTGTCCCATATGACATGCACTGCAAAAATGAAACTACAGTTGTGAAGCGCAGCGATTTCCCGAGATCTGGCCACCAGTGAGCTCTGCTACAAGGATCACCAGAAGAAGAGATGGAGATGTATGTATGGAGATGTAGGTTCAGTAGATTGTCTGCGCGGACACTACAGATACCGCCACAGTCAGTCGAAACGCCAAATTCACCCGACCATCTTTAGAAGCTGTTGATTTAATCCGTGTGTCCCGTTAATGCCAAACTTCCACCAGTTCCAATTCAGATGGATTAAAAGTTAAAGTTTATTATTTCAGCATATCACATTTTCTCGGCTTATTTCTTTAATTGAGTTTGGCCATGTATTAATAATTTCGTATACACAGATTTATCGTCAACTACGATGAAGTTTAATCTGTTTAAGGCGATTTTACGTATTATTATTATTATTATTTTACGAATCACAATTCAAGTAATCTACACACTTATGCGAATGCACACATGCGTTAAATAAATTGAAGAGACGAGGTTGGAGGATGAAACAATGAACGAGAGTTTCGAAGTGGGCGAACTACTTAGTGAATGTTTACCTCTGATCTCAAGTCTTCTTTGCAATAACACTCAAGCTCAGTGATGTGGGAGCGGTTATAGTTATAAAAGAAAGTTGTGGTATGACAATCGTCCAAATTGATGTAAGAAGGAGAAGTCTATCCATCAAGAGTGATGGAGATAAATTGTAATGTTTGTGCATCATAGGACGATTACCTTATGATCTGCATATGAGTTACAGGTTGAAATGCAACAGGAATATCGTGATGGTGAGTTTCTCCTTATTGCAATATTTTTACTATCCAGCTACTTTTGTCCTTTATAAATCTGCCACTACTCTCGAGAGCTAAAAACTAGAGAAAACATTGTAATAGCAAAGTGAACGGGCCTACGCAAATTCAAACTATTGTCTGATTGGCTAAGCGTGGTGCGAAGATTGTGGGATGTGCACTGAGAGGAGTTTAGTTTGCAAAACTGAGATGACAGGGTTTCCCGTGGAAGAAAGCCACTTTGCAGAGATGTGGTTACGAGGAGCGGAGTAAACGTAGGGAGAAGGATATGAGCTTGGTTTACTCTCTGCTACTGTAAGCACTATCGTCATTGGAGAAGGACCAAGAGGCACAGCCAATTGATGTTGAAGTGCACAGGCCGCCTAATAAGCGGATCTAAGCTTTAATCGTCACTACACGGAATGGCCAAGCTTCCAGTCCCCAGACAGGCGCATGGCATGAGATGGATTTGTCATTCCCGAAATTGGGTGGTAACAACAAAAGGGCGACCGCGTAGAAGGGGAAGACCCGGAAAAGAAAAAGGAACGCAACGGCCGGTTAATTACAACTTTACAAATCCGAGTACAGTAAGATTTGTATATGAACAACAAACAAATTCGGCTGGAGCGTAACGATACAGGGAGATAAAATGCGGAGGCAGAAGCCAGTCAGACTGACTTGGAGTCAACACAGGTGTCAAAGCCTTTTTTCATGAACTGTAGTGTGGTGAAAAGAGGTCAGAGGTGCCCAGGACAGCCGGAGCACATGTACCTTTCTCCAGAATTAACGGGAAAGTCCAATCAGCAGCACCAGTGTTAGCGACTGGCAAATTATGTGAAGATTTAGACAGACAAGAGGTGCGTGGTAGACGTAGTACCTGGTGAAAAAGTAAAGGCGAAGTGGAGTAGTGAAGGGCAGTGCTGTACCGCAGTGATCCCCAGCTAAGGGAGAACTAGAAGAGATAGTGATCCACCTGATGAGGATGTGGAGTGGATGAGGAACACAAACAGAAGCGACAGCATGTACCAAGGCGAGGAAAGCAAGGGACAGCTGTGGGCCCATGGGGGGTGCACAAACGACGAGGACTGTAATGGACCTAGCTCCAATATCTACACTCCTGTCTACTGTGCAGTAAGGGACCGGGTGGGCTATGGGGGAATAGACTACTGTAGAAACCCACACCGACTTTCACCGGCTATCCCGGTGGGGCAGGGAAAAGAGTAAAGTTCCGTGGCTTCTGTGGATAGCTGGCTATCCAAACAAAATGGAAGTCGACAGTGAAAAAGGAGACTAGGGTACTGCTTGTGGTGGAGCAGTAGACGGATTTGGATCGTTACGACTGGGGCTTGGTGGTACTATATTATCGGTCCAGAACTAGCTTTCATTGCATTCCTGTCGCTTGGAACTCCCCTCTTCTGAGTTTCAAGTTCACATCTGCCTGAGAGAGTAAGGAAGTGAATGAGCGAGAACGAGAAAAATTTGACCTGAGCTCTATAGCCGCGAAGCATAGACAAGCTCAACTAGAAAGGTGATTCTGTTATCCTGCTATGCTTGTCTGACATACATCTGACTCGCTGCCTTGGCTGTGTTTTTAATGCCTTTTCACCTTTAGAACCACGCTTGGTTTGGAAGGAGAGCTCTGCATGCTTACGGGCTCAAGCTGACCCCAATCTGTCCGTTTCAATGTGATCCAAACCAAAATTCCTGCAACGTCTCTCTTGCCTTCTCACTCTCAATCACTTTAGCCGTTTCAACGTGCTGACCTCCGGCTAGTACCGTCTGTTGTCTATGGGTCAGAACCGTCCTCACCTTAAATTCCACCAGACGAGTCTGGGAAGCGCATCTTTGTGATTTCGGATTTAGGCTCCTCTCCTCCATCCTCATTCCCCCCTGTTTCTCAATCTTCTCTGCTCTTGGAGCGCACTTCAGGTATTACAGTACTGGAGATGCTTGTTTCTTTCCAGCTAGATGGATTAAACCCACAACCCATTTCCTCGTTGTACTGCTCTGGTCTCCTCCTGCTTTTCTGTTTCTAAGGAATTCAATTTTTAAGAGAAGGAAGATTGAACTCGAACAAGAAAATTGAAGGTTTTGGCGTTCTGAAGTTTGTTGTATGGTCTTTTATTGCAGGCAACAGGAAAGATGACGGACAAGATGGATGATGTCCAGATCGGAGCTGGAAAGTTCTCCGAAAGGTCTCCTTTGGGAACGAGTGCACAGGTTGAAAGGGACTACCAGGAGCCTCCAGCAACTCCTCTGGTAGATATGGCGGAGATGAAGTCGTGGTCCTTCTGGAGGGCAGGTATTGCTGAGTTTATTGCAACATTCCTGTTTCTATACATCACCATCGGCACAGTTATGGGAACTTCGCGCCTCGGAGGTTGTAATGGTGTGGGTATTCAGGGTATCGCGTGGGCATTTGGTATGATGATTTTCGTGCTCGTGTACTGCACCGCCGGAATTTCAGGTACAATACCGAGTCTCCCTCATTTCATCGCCACTTGTCCGAGTCTCTTCTCTGGGAGAGCTCCTTGTCCAGGAAGAGCTCTGTAGTAGGAAGAGGTATCCATTTACAGTCAAGATAGATGTGTAGCGGAGTTAGTGGTTGGGAGTCACATCAGGTTCGCATATGAAGTGAAAAACAGTGAAATGAAACGATTGTGCGGAGTGATGAAGTCTATATGCTCGACCTACCGTAGTCTAGTATGTCTTGTTTCACCCCAGTATTTCATTTTCGCCGTAACTCACCACCAATGGCTTACAACATAGTTTGAAGGTCTAGACTCTCATCTGAAAGATCTGAGGAAAAAAAATATGGAACGTCGATCCCCTTGTCTTCGTAACATGACATCGAGGGAAACCGGTAGCTCTTCTCAGTGGTACAGCCCTGGAATCACATGGCTTCTACTCTCTAGCTTTGGCTTCCTGCGCGCTTGAAGTGAACTCCCCACCAGCTACTGCGTGTAGCCACTCTGGTTTCCTTTGTGGATGTCAAAACCTTGAGCATTGGAGCTCAGGTGTAAGGCCTTGAGCTATAACGGTCCTCAATGACATTAACGCTCGACGAAGAGAGGGACCGTAATTTAGGATCAGAAGAAACCAGAAGTTCCCAATCGGAAATTGTCTATTGGAACTTTGGGTTTTGGGAAGAGTTTCGAGAAAGGTGCCCTGATGATTCTTGGTTGTGTATGGCATGTAAACAGGAGGACATATCAACCCTGCTGTTACTTTCGGTTTGTTCCTCGCGCGCAAGGTGTCATTGCCGCGTGCTTTATTGTACATGATCTGTCAGTGCTTAGGAGCTATTGCTGGAGCTGGAGTCGTCAAGGGATTCCAAAGAACTCCTTACCAACAACTCGGTGGTGGTGCTAACGCTGTCGCCCACGGATACACCAAGGGATCAGGTCTAGGAGCTGAGATCATAGGCACCTTTGTTTTGGTGTACACCGTGTTCTCTGCCACCGATGCCAAGCGAAGTGCTCGTGATTCCCACGTTCCCGTGAGTTACCGTTCCCTTCGTTCCTTTAAAAACATGGTTGTACTACGTTTCAGAGGACACCAGACTCTAGAGCACTACTCCTTACCAGTGCTAGAGTATATTGGTTTAAGTTTGCATTCCATGCACCCGAACATCCAAAAGAAGTGTTCTTGAATAACGTTAACAAGGACTATCGGTTGCATGACAGGTGCTGGCACCTCTTCCCATCGGATTTGCCGTCTTCCTGGTTCACCTCGCCACCATCCCCATCACCGGTACCGGTATCAACCCTGCCCGTTCTTTGGGAGCAGCCGTCGTCTACGACAACAACCACGCGTGGTCTGACCACGTAAGTTTCCGCAGAATGTCCTCACCTGTTCGTAGCTTGTCGTAAGGTCGTGGGCTACGATGGCTTGGGAAATTGCTGAGAACTAAAGATCCCAACCTGCGTGCCGCTCAGTACCGACACGGAAGCCAAGCCCATTCACTCTTTGGGTTGCTGCAGGGTGTAGAATAGAAACTGCCGTCGAAAAGATTGATCCTTAGAACGAAACATACACCATTTGCAGTTATATTGGACATGAATAGAGAGTGAATGGGACGTAGCGATCTCTGTTACACGAATCTCAAGGAAGCTGAGTTGTGGTGTATCTATTTGTCAGTCTTGTGGGTGTCCCTCTAACAACGGTATTATTGCTATCTTGCAGTGGATCTTCTGGGTTGGACCCTTCCTCGGAGCTGCTTTGGCTGCAGCATACCATCTGCTGGTCATTCGTGCTGTGCCATTCAAGAAGAGAACTTAAGTGGTGATTGAGACAGACGTAGCTAGATTGTGTTCAATAACAGTCTCTGGGAGGAAGAGGACTCGCATTCTTCAATTATAGGGTGTTTATGACATGGGGTTTGGGTTGAATTGTGCAAGTGCTCCTTGGTGACAGTCAGAATGCCAAGTTGTCGTGTATGGCGCTACGTTGTTAGTTTCTTGCAGATTAGATAGTTGTATTGGAAGAAAGAGGCGGAGAAGATACATTGTGGCTTCTATTTGTCGGCCGGGTCTCTGTAGATCGAGCATTGTAAGTAGTATGCATCTTGTACACTGGGATGGAGATGTGTCCAAGCGCTTTCGTATATGTATTTAAGTCCATAGCGGATAGATTGGCATTCTCATCATTATATGCCGCAGCTCTCACGAAATGACCGGTCACTGTAAATTTCTGTAAAACATTATCTCCGCATGTTGGATGGATGGACTGATATCAGGTCAGCTTCATCGTCGAAAAATGGGGGCTTTGTTTCTTCTTTTATCTTTCAAAGTTCACTGCCAACTACCACCTGAGTAGATACTACGCTGGGCGTAAATTTGTTCTCGGGATTTTCAGGGAATAAAAATAGCAACCGAGTTCCGAAGTGCGTTGAGCCTCGTCCTTCTGAATAATGTTCTCGCCTCTTGATTATCAGATGAAATTTTAGTCTTCGTCTTCGAGAAGAACCTGTGGACATACATTTTTTAACCGCTTTCCACGCATTCATCCCCTCGTGACCCTGGCTTCGAAAAGGTAAAAATTGACCTACTACTTAGTTCACGAGACAGTAAATCCATGATCCATGAAAGTTTGATGTGTGTACCGTGTTTCTGAAAGGTGAGGTATCTGGACTCACTCCTCCAGACACCTCCGCCCGTATGTCCGTACTAGCAGGTGGTAAATTTGGTAACTGGTGGTTTGCATACTCGGCAGTACTGCCTTACGTTTCAAAAACAACATACGTCTTGTTTTGCAACCGTACCCACCACTGTCTACAGAACCAGCAGACCACTGTAATATTGACTGCAGTCTGTTTGGTTCTAGTCCCTGGGTCTGGCCAACTGGAGCAGCTTTCGCTACAGCTTTCGCATGCTGTCCATGCAGTGTAAGTACCAACTGAGCTGACTGACTTGACGCGATAGAATATCTCGTGCTCTAATGATGCAAGATCGGCGTGCTTTGGCTGCTGCTTTACAGCCGTTGAATTCGGAAATCGCTCAGCAATTCATGAGACACTGAAGGGGAATGATGACCACTGTATATATATATATCAATAACTAAATTTGTACATCCGATCTGACTGACAAATATGCCCATGATCGAAAGCAGATCGATAGAGGTTCCCAAGGTTCAATATTTTCTTCACTGCCACAATCTCCGGGGGGCGAATCACTTCTCTACATTCAGGGCCCACTAACAAGGTATTCACGTCTGCTTTCACCGTACGTTCTAACCCACCACGTTCTTGGCAAACAAGCCAGGAGCAATCTTCACAATTGAATATGAAGTGTAAAATTTGCTAATATTTTGTTAATACATTGTAAACAAACCTAAGGTAGAGTCGTTTAGATTTTAGTGTAGCCTTTTGAGAGTAGACTACGTGTGTTATTTCGTACCATCTTCATCTTTATCTTCATCTCTCAGCATTTTTGTGTTTTCTGTGTATGCTGGGAGCATTCTTTAATATTGATATTAAAGCGTAAATGTCGGTTCTAAAGTTTCCTTTAACCTCTAAACAAGGTTAAAAGAGATAAATCTAAAATTGAGTGTCGTTTCAGTTTTTCTCGAGATGTTCATATCCGTATTGCTTTTTCATGTTCACATTTGTCCTCGGTGTTATTTAACTTTATCTTTTATCTTTGAAAATCTCGGTGTTATTTTAATTTGGGCATGCGATTTGACAAGAGCTTTCTGGACAGATTTTCTTTCTACAACCATCCATTAGGGATTATAGTTCCTTTTCTCTCTAAGTGTGATGATTCTCTACGAATGAGAGTCTCAAATGTTAATTTTTTAATATTTATCTCAAAATATTCCTTGCCACTTGCATGTATTTTCTTTATTTGAAGAAAATAATTGGAAATTATCAGGAAATTTTATGTGTGTTTATTTCTATCTAAGAGATGAAGGGGTTCAATCTATGTAGTTGAGGGACCTCATACGTTATACATCACCAATAATTCTACATGGAAGGCAAGAGTTCAACCTATTATTGTACGTTATGATTTGAAACCTATTGATAGCAAGGGGAAAAGAAAACAAAAAGCCAGAAAACAATCATGACATTGTATATTTACTGTCCGTCCGCCTCTAGCAGGAACAAGATAGTAAATGCATGGCAGGAAGGAACTGTTGCTAAACAAAACTGTGACTGTTAGAATGGCGATATAGTCTTGCTTAGAGAGAGGATCTTGCATGTTATGAGATTGTTCTTGTTCACCATTCTCATATTACTCACTAGACCAAAATGCTTTGCTCGCGCCATCCAATCAATGTTAGATTCTTAAACAAGTATTGGAATGCATGTTTATCGAAATCCACATTCCCATCACCTTGAACTCTAAGAGTCCCGGAGAGATGTTCAACCTTCTTTAGAATCTCTAAAAATTACAGGCATGCTGAAAACTGGCTTCAATAGCAGGCCTGCTGAAATGTAGATCGATGTCCAAGCCAGAATGATGATGAAGGCGACCGCGTGCGATAAGAAAAGGATGGAAACCCATCAAACGACGAAAAGGGCGACCGCGTAGAAAACACCGAAAGAAGACCCCATCAAGCCCTTGTACGGCTTGATGGGCTCTTTTGTCTCGCCCTTATACGGCGAGACAAAATAGATAAACTACCGTACAACGATAAGACATGGGAGGTAAAATTGGGCTAAGCCCCAATAGAATCTGCCATACAACACTTAACTAATATATACAAGTAGTATGCAAGCCAGATTATACATATTACTTATATTCAAAATCGTTTATTGAAGCAAACAGAGTTCAAAACCATCTCGAAAAGTTTGAGTGCTTCTGACTCCCAGGATCATAAGAAAGAGAAAAAGCGACCGCGTAGCCAACACGAAACGGAGGATGGGAAGACCCCATCAAGCCCTACAAGGTTCATAAGAAATAGAAAACCAAGGGCGACCTTGCAGAAAAAACAAAGCAGGGGAAGATCAATCAAGCCGGGCAGAAAAAACAAAGCAGGGGAAGATCAATCAAGCCGGACAGAAAAGAAACTAAAAAAAGAGAGGGTAAAATAGAGTTAAGCCCCAATAGAGTTTATATAAGAAATCTACTTTCTTATACCTAAAATATCTAAATTATGCAAATCATACCATCCACAAACAATTAGAACATGCTATAAAATATCCCTTAATGTGATGATTCTCCTATAGATTACACTGACCACTCTAAGAAACAGAGCGAGCTTTGCGGATAGCACCTCAAGGTACAAGGCAGGTATATACTGTCTGAACTAAGTATCATGTAACTGTAATCATATTAGGCGCATATGCAGATTTCTCTCACCGATATTATTGTGACTTAGGCCATTTTACCTCTTATATTATATCCTTGTTCAGATGTATTCCCATCCTTCTTGTTACCGTACGCTGTCGCCTTTTCTCAAACTGTAATCATATCCAGTAGACACGATCTCTAGTGAAACTGGTATCGGTGTCGATATGAATCATCTCCTCTAAATATATTAAGCAATCACCAACAGGAGTTTGCACGAGAAATAGGAACCAAAATTGGACGAATCGAAGCAAAAGAACAGTTTCAAGACGATCTTAGTTATCATTTTACGAACATCATTTTCAGATAAATTTGATAAATTCGCTGTTTACACATGTTATACACTCATATATAAATTGCCTTTAAGTATTGAATTATTTAGGTGAGAATTTATTCTTAAGAATGCTCACACAGGTTTAATTAATCCACACGAGAAGAGAAAATCCCGATTTTTCGTTTAGCGGTAATTGTAACCTTGAAGAGTATATCTTTGTTCCGCAATTCTTTTCGTTCGATCGAGAAAGATAGCTGGTTCCATGCACAAAACGGAAACTCAAAGTCAGAATCACTAACCAAGAGATTCACTCCATGCAAGCAAAGAAATTTTTATGTCAATTGCCTTCCAACAAAGGAATAGATCAAGCAAGTTCCTGCTTCAGAACGCTGCAATTCTCAGCTCATGCTCTAAATATGCTCTAACGCAAACAAACCAAAACTTGATCACATTTAAAAGTTCTGATATTGATAAGATTCTAATATGGAGCGTGGTAAATTTCAGCGTATATCATGAAGGTGGGGGTGTTTTATATTGGTGACATTTTCAGGGGAATATCCATGATTCAACATGCTGCAGTTTCGATTCAACAAAAAAAAAGGGGAGGAGATGACAGCGCAACTTGAGTACAATAACCATATGAACATGTAATCTCCTAGACCTCCTCCTCGTGTTTCAACCATAACCTCAAGCCTTCCATCTACAACACCCTTGGACGAAGCTTCCTCTACTGCTTACCAGCCCCCCAGCTAAATCACCCCAACAGCTCCTCATCTTGCTGTTGTGTTCTTTGAGCTTCAGGAAACTGCATATAGCCTTTTACCTGCGTCGGATACAACATAGAGTTTGTTCTTATACATTTACTCACTACATTTGCCTACAGTGTCTTGGTAGGGTTGGCATTATAGCCGAGTCACATGACTGGGAGGAGATTGATTGATTTTAAGTATCCAGAAAAACAGACATCTCTGGTTGATTAGCATTAACCAGAGCAAAAAATAAACTTGAGATAGTTTCGCAAAATTACGGGGAACAAGTCATATTCTAGTGTTCGTTTCTCACAGACACATTATACTCCACTGACCCTAAAACTTCAACATATTCAAAATTTGCTGACTACATCAACCCACATGGCTCTACCATAGAGGAAGTGATAGATTCCTATCCTAGAGCCCTTAGGAATCCGAATGTAAAATGAAAACCGAATTGAAGCCGCTGAAGCACATAAGGAAGTTGTCATTATGTTTCTGCTCGTGTTGAAGATTAAAAGTATCAGTAACCCTAGAAGTATGTTACAAAAGACTTAAATATACCACTTGTAATAACATGGAGGACTGAGTGAATTCATATAGATCAACAAGCACTCTCTTTTATTAAGATGAAAATCTTTGATTGGGAATTAGTAGCATCTTTGACAAAAATATCTCTGAGGAAGTTGAGAGTAAAGCACCAAAAATTTATGATCTTCATATCTTACTTGTGCCAACAAAGGCCCTTGGAATCTAGACCACTGAAGGGGTGGAACTTGAAGGCTTGAATATCACTATTCAACTTAATTTAAATGTCTCAAGTGAAAAATCAAATGCAAAAAGCCCTATATAGTTGAGGATATATATACTGGAATATAAGTGCTGCGACTTTTACCTTATTCAAAAGCCGTGATTAAGAAGATTCCAACAAGACCTTGGATATATATATACAACAAGTGTGTCCTTGGCACCTAAGTAAGTAAAGAGTTAGGGTAGTTTGTGCAATGGGTCAAGGAGAAACTCCTCAAGTATTCTTATACTTGAGGTAGACCTTAAATTTAGAGATATCTTTTGGAATAAGTGTGAATTTGGTTTAAGTTTTTTATAATTGAAAATAATTCATGAGAATCTTTCAACAAGACAAAGATCACTACATGAGCACACTTATGGAAGGAGCTATGTTGTTTGGAATCCAAATTAGGTCTTTTTTGTTTTAGTATTGGAATTTAAGTGCTCAACACTAAGAAAACTGAAACCTGTATATCTTTGGAACCATAACTAGAGAAGCAGATATCCAAATTTATTGCTCTTGGTACCATTGGAAAGCCCTTGAAAAGAGCTTTAAAAAATCAAATTTAGGTCAAAATCATACATAAAAGACCTTTAATTGAAGTTTTACTATGTTAGTTTTGGTATTATTTTGCAAGACTAAAAATGGACAAAGTCCAAGGTAGTTCAAACTGCATATAAGGGAGAGTGTCTCTTAGGTTGGCTTAAGATCCAAAGTTGACCGTGGTAACCCTAGAAGTTTATTTAAGGATACGAGGTGTATGTTGGGGTTAGTATTATTTGCTATCTACTAACCTAAGGTATAATAAGGGTTTTATGTGTGATACTGGGATCGTATCCTTAACCAAGGGCTAAGTTATGGCACCACTTTGATTGATCCATGATCCATGGACCAGGAACCATGATGTATAGTACAAAATGTGCTAGATTTAGTTGCATTCATGGAAAATTAAGTGCTATATAGGAACTACTGTATGAAGACTTGAAACAAAAAGTATTTGATATCTCAACTCTTCATTGACTTGCTCATATTTTTGTATTTGGTCCAAAGGTAAACATAGAAAAGTATTGACTTTGAAGGAAAATATAGATAAAAAGAAGTGTTGAGTTTGAAGGAAAATATAGACATAAACAAGTATGAGTTAGTATTAAACTTACTAATGTTGGGCTTGTTTGGTACAACATAGTGCTCATAAAATAACCTATTGAATGCAAGCTTTTGCTATCATTATGCATGTAAACTGTTCTTTTAAGGAAGTAAGGGCATAATACAAAGAAGTAAAGATACAAAAAGATTGCCCAACATCTTATAAATAGATCTTGCAAATAAGTAATAAAAGATAAATCATCTATAATCTATCCAGGTCCATTAAATTTTAATTTTGGTACTTGTTAAGAAATAATCAAAAATTTATGTCTTTTAAATATCAAGAAAAATAATTTGACATTCAAAATTTCCTCCCTAAGATTATATTATAAACTCAAAAGAGAGTTGGTAGGGTGAGAAGTGATGAAAGTTAAGAGTTTATATAAAGTACGCAAACCTTTTTCTACAAGAGTAAATGGATCTCCAAAAACATCTTTTTTATAAATTCTATATTTTTGCAAGAAATTTTTTAATATAATAGAAATAATAAGTTATTTGGTCAAGGATTTAGATCTATATTGAACACTATGTGCCAAAGTTATGAAAATTATAACTTATTTTCTAATTTACATCTCTTATTAGGCCTATTAAGCAACTAAATTATTACTAAATTTTCTTTTACTATATTAGAAATTACAAATTACTTGGTTTTGTAATAATTAATGAGCTTATATATGAATTTTTACTTTGTTCTTATCAAGATTCTAATCTTTTGCATTGCCCAAAAGTGGAGGACTGTAAGTGTATATCTTATACTTCAAAACCTACTATTACTTCATATTGTTTTTTATTGCTTTACTTTATATTTTGTAGATATGTACTCCTTATTCATCAAGATCATACAAGTAAGGAAGATAGAAGAGAAGATATAGCCAAGAATTGAAAGTAGTGAACTCCAAATGCCAAAAATACAACAAAACCACATGTTATTTATGCTTGAAGTGAGTATATACTTACTTCTTAGCAAAGTTAGCCTTTAACTTTTAACCTAGGTAATTTTTTCTAGCAAGCTACTTCTTAGCAAGTTTACTCATTCTTTAGGATGGTTCCTAAGTATCTTTTAAATATTTCTTTATAATACTTCCTAGGAATTTTTTTGGTGTTTTCTTTTGAGTTTTCTTCTCATATTTTATAATAATTTCCATGTCAAAATTTTACTAAACCATTATAGGAAATTATTATAATCTTATATATTCATCTTTTTTGCAAACGAAATTCTCATTTTATGCTCCAATTTGATCTCTTAGAATGCATTGTGAGCATAATAAAGATGATAAAGTCATTGTCAACATTATGCTCCTACTTTATAGAATGTTGACCCTTTACCATAGTGGAAGCTTTTATTCAATATTTTAAACTTTAGTATAACATTATGTTGAATTTTATTTTTTTAAAATAAAATCAATGTTAAAATTATAGCATTAATAAACACTAACTTTATTTGATTTGGGCTTAAGTTAAACTTTAACCTCAACCATTCCTATTTGATAACGGATTGGGCCTAATAGCTTACACACAATATAATATGAGCAAGTCCATTGAAACTTGGGATATATTTTATTTGTAGTTCAAACTCTTTATATGATGGTTTAACTATCCATGAAATTTAATTAAGTCTGGCTCATGTTTTGCTAGTCTTAAGATTGTTGACCCATAGATCACAAGTAGTCAAAATAGCACCACAACTTAGCACTTAGACTAAGAAAAAGATCAAGGTCAAGGTATTGCACCTTGGACCCTCATGAGTTCTAAGATAAGTAAAAACATCAATGTTAATCTAGAAGTCCACATCATATCTTTGGATTCACTCTCAAAGCTACCAAGGTAGAGTTTGGGTGCCATTCTAACCCTAGAATCCAAACTTGATCCAAATTGAAACTAAAACTAACCTCTCTCTTATATATCACTTTAGACTATATTACACTTCATTGTTCTATTGTTCTATTTTTGTACAATTTTAAGTCAAGGTTCTAGCCAAAACAATAAATTCCAAGACTTCATCAATTTAGTTTAAAATTCATTTTTTAAAATTATCTCTTATTAAAGGCTTTTTAATTGTACTAAAAATGCTTACTATGGATACCAAGTACTCTAGTTATGATCCTACATATGATTTTGTCTCATTTTGGAGTAACATGAATTCAAGACTTGAATCTAAGATATAAAACTTAGTTTTGGCATCTACTTATCTAACTCATTCAATACTTTTACTTAGATATAGACTACAAAGTTCTTGAGGAGTAATTAGCTTTAGCTAAATTTTCAAGCTTAGTCCTTGTAAACATACAAATAATTATGGAGAAAAACCACTCTTAACTATAAATTTTGGCAAGGACCCAATCAATTTTATTATCCTTGTGAAAAAATGATGATTGCAAACGGTAGAATTTGAACTCTATCAAGAAAAGATGTTGGTTTGGAAATGAAAGGTTTCAATTTAGAAATGTAGATCTAGTTGATAAGAAAGGAGATACAACATTTTAAGATAGACAAGAGACTTACCAAATTAATCCTAATCAAGGGATAAGGAAAAGTGCTCATAAGTGAGCATACATTTATAATATAATCAATAATAATGGGTATCATTACATAATTTTTGATAATTTTTATAATAAATCGATCAGCTTTGGCTTTTCTTAAGGAAAAAGTAAGGTGGAAAACAAGTATGAATTACTAGAAATATTGGAAGATGGAGGAATGAATAAGATATCAACAACTAAGAGGTCTTGATCATAATGGGGAATAAAAGGAGATAATTTTGTACTTACTTGCTTTGAGTTATTGAAAAAATCTAGAAGTGATTATAATAATTTTTGTGGTTCACATTCATATATGAGTGAAGCATATCTTTAAAGTTACAATTTTCTCATTCAATTCATTCAACTATAAGCTTAAAGATAGCAAGACAATGGGCATGGGCAATTATCCCATGGGAATGGACATGGGCAATTATCCAAAATCATGGGCCTATCAGTGAGATGTGGATTATGATTTAGTACAAGAACCTTAAAGAAACCATGATGTCAAAATACAATAACAAAGTAGACTTTAGCCAATTGACATGCATACACTATTTAAAATATATAGGTTCAATGTATTTACTTACTTAATTCATCCACCTGCAGATCATTGTGGTCTTGAATAACTACAAGGTAAAATGATGATAATCCAAAATTGAGAAGATAATCAACAATTTTTAGAGAAGACCCAAGAGTTTTAGATTTTAAGTCTTTTGCCTTTGATAACTTTCACACAAACAAAAAAAAATGCATGAAACCTCAAGCCATGTCTACTTAACACCAAGAACATTGAAGAAGAAGATGACTTGAGATAGTTCCTACTTAGTGATACTGTTTTTTGCAATTTGGGTTATTCCAAATGGTAAACTCTAGTATCTTCTCCTTCATAGCTTGCTAAATAGCAACTACATTAATGTATTTATCTTTTATATTTAGTGTTGTAATAAGTGATGTATTTTCCAAAGATACCAAGCATCCTAAATATAAGACTCTACTCTTTTTTTTTATCTTACTCAATAAAATCTAATAATGTTCAAGCAAGTTCATTCTAGGATGACATCAATAGTACATGGGTATAAATATGCATATTACTGACTTTATATACTCTTATCCAATCTTTAGAAGTAATGGATGAGAGTTTGAAAGGGATGTCATGTTTTGATCAACCATCATAAGGAAAAAGAAATTTCACTTGTGCAAGAAAAGCCTATAATCTTGAGAAAATTGCATTGACATCAATTTTATGAACTATCCTACTCCAACAAAATCTTAGAAGAATGATGATCCATTACAATCTCATCAAAATGATCATGTATCATCCAGCAAAGATGAATTTATGTTGGCTGAGCTTTTGCCTCATTCTAACTACTGCTGCCTAAAAGGAATCTTTTGTTTCAAAAGATTCCTTTTTAATATAGTTTTGAGGTGCTTTTGAGAGTATCTTCTGAACTGTTTTATTAATTTATATACATCAAGATTTTTACTAAATTATTATAGCTAGTTCCTGTAATATCACATATCAAAAGTGTAGTACCTAGTATGTTCTATTTGACCTCTTTTAAACAACTATTCCAAGTTCTTTATAAATTTTATTTTCTACATTTTTATGATCTCATTATACATGAATTAAATTCACCATATTGGAAAGTTGTTCCTAAGAAGTCAACTTTCACTATGTTGACAAAAATTCTACTCAATAACTAAACTTTGTAATTAAAGATAGGTTATGTAATTTAGCATTCTCTATTAAAAGATGCAAGATTGTCTAAATATTAGCAAGCAAGATTGGACCCTTATGTTTACCTTATTCTTGGCTAACTCAAAGAAACTATGTTCTACATGGAAAAACAGCTGACTTGCTATAACCTCTCACCTGATTGAAGTGATGGCTCAATACATTCAATGCATAATATGTCGCAAGAATGGCTTATTCTTTATATTCCTAAGACTTTACTCACTATAAATTGCATTTAGATTTTTTAATTTTTTTAACTGTAAAACATCCATGTTATCTAGTATATGATTATATGTTAACCTTTCTTTACCTCTTAAAATGATAATTTGCCATGTCATTCACTTATCATCTTTAGGATATCATATGTATTATTGTAACTCAATTTTAAGGTAAAATATCAAAGAACTAACTCAATGAAGTACTCAATTATTATTCTAGAAGTAAAAAAGGATTGATAATTCTTGAAAAAACTATAATAATTCATATGCAAGAAAATAAAAAAATAAAATTATATCATCAATAATGAAATGGCCTTTCCTTAAATCAAGTATAAAATCACTACTCTTATACATCAATTGATCATACAAGGATTTTAAGTCTCAAGTAATTTTCTTTGAGCTAGACCAATTTTCATTCTTAGATCCTCTTTATTAACTTGTATTTTATTATTTTAAGAATATAAGTTATTTCTTTAAAATAACTGTTACTTTAATAATCATATAGAACCAAAAACCTTCCAACTTCAAGTTTTGAAAGATCTTTTACTATCATGAAGTAGGAGTTTAATACATAAATCAAGACCTTCATATGTTTTCCCAATATGAACTTAGTTAGAGTGCTATTTATAATATCTCCAATTTAAAATTTATATTTATAATAAAATAAAATAAAAGGTAATCTATTCAATAGTAAATTGTAAGAAAAGATATATTATTCAACTAGAATGTTTGAAATTATAGTAAAAGTATAGTATATGTTCAAGTTTCATTACTCAATTTATCAATTCAAGTGTTTTTTACACAAATTAACATCTTAGGAAAGAAATTACAAGGTTATCTAAGGTGATTTGAATTATATATTTTAGTGATTAAGATCAAAAGAGTAAAAATATTATTCTGCATAATGATATATTTTTCCATAACTATGAAACATCCATGATTTGTAAAAAATGATTTGTAACTATATGTATATGATATAGTTGTCGTAATATATATTCAGAAGTAAAATACATGTCCTATGATGGATATAGAGAAATGAGGACAGAACCAGTTTGAGGATCGGGGACCCATATCTCATCAAATGCACATGGGATGCATGATATGGTATTTATTTTATAATTATAAATTTTTTATAAATGTATAATCCATATTTTTCTTCCCATCCTTCCTTTTATTACGCGTTCGCCCTTTACCTATTTTTCAGAAAAAGATTGAATCTCGAATACCGTATATATTTCTGATGTACAAGATAAAGTCATACTTAAAGAGTAAATATATATTAATGAAAATGTTAACTTTTGAAAAGTTTGACTTTCAACATCCAGAAGCATTTTCTGTTGCTCCCGATTGGGAGAGCTGAAACCTATAATTTAAGAACGTACAAATATTTACGCAGTATACACTCATACAGAACAGGCCGTACACATACACCGTACTTTACCTGCCAGGTCCACCGGTCCCTCCGATTCGGATTCTCAAATTCGAAATCGGACGATAAATTGAGGACAGGAGCTGTACTCCTGTCCTCAATTCAGAAACACCATATCGGATTACCATGCATGCAAGCCAGCAACGGTCACGATGCACGATCTCTCAATCGTGCATCGTTAAACTTAAAGCGGATCCCTTCCTCACTTTAAGAATCTTTGGTACTATGACAATAATACTCGGAGCGCGTACAACTAGTACATGTGTGGCCTATGGATATTGTCATGGCGTTGTTAGTCACCTACTTGCCCACGTTCGCGAGTGTGGCCTTATCACGTTCCCAGTTTCTGAAGAAAGCATTTCTTTCGACCAGCTCACGAGATATTTTGGGGTTAAAAGAAGAGTCAACCTCATTTCAGATTCTATTTTGAACGTCATGGATCGCTCTTTGAACAAAGGAACTCTATCTGCTATTATCCAGTTAGGGCTAAAACCCATTGCTGCCTTATTGGGAATTTTCTTTTAATATGTTTTGATCGTAGAGGGATCCACCAAAGAGGGATGTTCATTCTTTTGACTTTATAAAATGTCTTCCCGCTTTGATGGTGTTTTCTACAATATTTTAGAAAAAAAATTTCTCTCGTTCACTTCTTACAAGTAATATGGAAGAGACTTTTCATTATTAACTAATCAATGTCCTGTATATAATATAAAATTACAGAATTTTTTTTTAATTTGAATTCATGTAGAGAAGATATGTATATTAAATTCCAAAAAATCAAAAGCCCTATCCTCCAAATTTTTCTCAATTTTTTTTTAGGAATATAGCTTATGTTAGAACCTTAAACCTTTTCTTATAGATTCTCTAAAATCAACCTTTTAAAATTTTTCTAAAAGGAACTATCTCATAACCGATCCCATCTGACATAATACCACAATACACGCGTAGTGGACAGACGGGCCAGTGGTCAGAATTCTACCCAAAACTTGAGAGATTTAAAAAAATGTGATATTAAGGTTTTTCATCCTAAATGTCTCGAACCTCCCGGATTGAGCGTCAGCTCATTTTCTCCAACAATCTGATAACTGAAAAAGTAAGTAGATGATTGACACTCCCATCTGCAGTTAATGGATGTATGGACGTCGTGGTCTCTC
This sequence comes from Lunularia cruciata, assembly GCA_948567375.1. Taxonomy (NCBI): domain Eukaryota; kingdom Viridiplantae; phylum Streptophyta; class Marchantiopsida; order Lunulariales; family Lunulariaceae; genus Lunularia; species Lunularia cruciata. The sequence goes on along the minus strand of OX419757.1, from coordinate 62,646,760 downwards.
CCTTCATCAATCTGGCCCTTTACGCATCCACTTACAAAATCCATGCACTCAGTAGGATACTAAGGTTTAAATCCTTTTGATGTTTTTCTTTCCAGTTCCTCTGCAGACCTCTGCTCAAATGTCACTTTTTCTACTGAACTTGTCACAACTTTTCTCTAGCTACTGTAGTAGTGAACTTTGCCATATGTAGAACAACTCATAATGAATAGATAGGGCGGAAGATAAAAGCTACGTCGAAGCGCTTTAGATGGTGCTTTTGCTTGTTTGGAACGTGATTGGGTGTACGAGGCTTATGGAAAACAAGGGAATTTCGTATTATTTTTCATCCTCTCCATTGGTTATAATTCTATGTTTGTATCGTTCCTTATTAAGAAGAAATTTTTTCTCTCTTTTGACAAATAATCATGCATTAATAAAAATTTCAAATAAAAATGGAATAATCATGTATTAATTTTTTATTATGAGAAAATATGATATGGGAATCCCATGTAAACATGATCTAGTTTGACGAGGATATGATATGGAAGTGAGTACGCTCTACTCACTTCAATGGACAATCCCTTGAGTGGTTTATAAAATTGTTCTATACGGTTATAATAGTAGTGCGAGGAAGTTTTTATGTTAAGTAATCAAATGCTAGGTGCTAGTTGACTTTTTTCTATGGAGAAGGACACAAGGTATTCCACTAATTGTTATTAAGAGATCTTATTGCACTTTATTAGTCAAACTAGTACCTTTTGGCATAGTTATCATTTCTAGCATCAACTTAATTTGCATCAGTCTGAAGCTTCAAAGATTGTCAGGCTATACTTCTTAGCATTAGAACACTCTTACATATCCACACAAAATTGGATGGACCTATAAGTGGATGTTAAAAAAACTTCTCATACTGTTCCAATCATATCAATATATAAGAGAGCTTACATAACAAAGTGAATCTTTTGCAAGTCTTACCCATTTGTACAATTCTTCTATTGTTCTCTTTCTTCCCTTCATTAATAGTACAACTTCTTATAAGTACTAGTAAAACTTCTCATGAGTGGAAGCTTTTCAATCAAACTACTAATGTACTATAGTAAATATGTTAAAGGGATCTTTCTTTGGCATGATTCATTTTTTAGCTCTTTTTCTACTACTTTGATCATGCAAAGTTGTATCTTTCCTTCAGTAATGAAAAGTTATATAGTATGTGCCTTATAGACCATATTATGTAGGATTTTGATCATTTGACTACCAAGCTCCATTTTGTAAGCTTGAGAATCAAGTTGTGAAAGTACTAGGACATAGTATTCTTTAGATATTCCTCCTCACTTGCAACTTCCAAAGGGGTATATTATATCTACATACAGCTTATGCATTTCTTAGAATGAGAGGAGGGTCCAAGGATTTTGACCCCCATTTTAGAAGCTACACTTATAGAGGATATCTTAGTATGTGGATACCTTTCCTCTACTAGAGATTTGCTAATAGCTTTTGGTATACTCCTCCAATATTGCTTGTTGACCAACCTATCTATCTTTCATGGTTCTCCTTTCTCCAACCTTCCTATCTTATTTGGGAGCCTTTGTAGGAAACTCATGGGAGTCTTTAAAGATATTATTAGATTAGTGACACTTATGTGTGTGATGGATACTTAGCACATACATAAACATCTCTACTAATTCATGTGGAGAAATATACTCATAATCTGTGGAGGAGATAACATATGTAGTCTTTTTAGGTAGTTGTGCACTATTTGCATCTTTGCTTTTCTCCCATTTTGTAGTTACTAAAAGGCTATTTCTTGGAGTCAGATGTGATTGAGGTGGAGGAGTGATCCTTTTCTTTCTTCATATGATTGCAAGAAATGGTTTTTCCTGTTGGGTATGATATTATTGTCCATCTTTTGCCTCTTTGCATTTTGATTGAACAAAGTTTTACAGTCTTACTTTATGGATTGACAATTTCAATAGCTTATGAACTTTCATCTAGTTGACCTATATACTCCTTGTATTATTAGTGTGTGTCTTTGCTCTTGCTCTAGCAAGGGTGTAAGCTCTTGGATTCAAACTTTCAGACATTGCATTAAGGCATTTTGAATCATACTAGTTATGTGTTTGCAATGGCATGAGATAATTGATACTTCACTCGGAAGTATCAATTAATGCATTAGTATGCATTACAAACAATATGAGTTAGAGTAAATTTGTACATGGTTCAAGTGATTAAGATTATGATCACATAACCATAATCATCTTGAATTGATTATGGTTATGTATTTAACATGTAATACAATTTTGGAAGTGGTGATTACACATCCTCTTGGATAGGTAGCGAGTAGAGCAAAGACCAAAGTCTCCAAATATTGGAGTATGCAACAAGTGAGAAATGCTAAGTGATATGATGCTTCTTTTGATGTTTAAATGGTATATAGATTGTTTGATTTACATCCTTGGATATTTTAAATGTAGTAGGCCAAATTATCACTTATAGTGAATATCATTTATAGATTACACTAGCCAGTGCTCTTTGCAAAGCAATGAGGACAGGTTAGTGCAATCTATAGGAGAGTAATAATACTAGGTGATGTTTCTTTAGATGTTTTAGTGTAAACAATTTGATTCACATAATTTGGATATTTTAAATATATTCAGATAAATTTCACATCATTGCTCTACAAACTATTTGCTAGTGTAATCTATAGGGGAACAATCATACTAGATGATACTTCTTTGAATGTTTCATAGATAATTAGACTTATATAATTTGGATGTTTAGATATAGTGGGATAAATTTCTCATTTAGTTACTCTATATAGATTGAGAGGGTACTAGCTAAATTAATCCATAGGAGATAAATATTATTAGCTAATGCTTTTTGAATTTTTCAATGTTTGAATGCAGACCATTTGACTTAACAGATATGGTAAGATAGATTTCTCACTCAAGTATTGAAACTTAGTCTCATATTATCCAGGAGATTTTATCCTTGTAGAGCTTGGGTCTTCCAATACTATTTCTTGCTTTCCTACTTGTGTTGATTCTTGCTTGAAGGTGGAAAAGCTAAATTGTTGATATCATTCATAATCTAATTCATGAGGATGATGGGTTCTGATCTAAAATAATCAACAAAAAGTGGAAAAAGGCAACCACGTAGAGAACATGAAGGATGGAAAGACCCAATCAAGCCATACAAGGGAGAGATGAAAAAGGTAAAATAGGGCTAGGTTCCAATAGAGTCTATATGAGCAATCTGCCCTACTGCACCTAAGATATCCGAGCTATGCAAGTTGGATGGTCTATAAACAATTGGAGCATCTGAAGAAGCATCACCTAGTGTGATTGCTCTCCTATGGATTGCACTAGCCACTGCACTTTACAAAGCAATGGACACACGCCACCTAAAATATGCTAAAAAGTATGAGAGTGAGAGTGGTACCCCTTGGCGCATAACATGATAAGCTCTTGTGCACCCCCTGACAAATGTAGAGTAATGGACACATGCTGCCTACAATATGCTACAAAATATGAGAGTGAGAGTGGTACCCCTTGGCTCCTAACATGATGAGCTCTTGCTCACTCCCTAACAAATGTGTCAAATGTTGTGTCCATCACTCCATATAACTCCAAGGCTAGAGGAACAAAGAAGTGACCCTGTTGCATGCCTCTATACTTAAAGACCTTACGACCTGCTGCTGTTGCACTTGCCGCCTACCAAGGGGATGGGTAAGCACTCCTTCCAAAATTGTATCCTGCGTAGGGTCCGTAACCACAACATCCCCTATTGTTACCTGATCATCTCGGACCAAGTATAAATTTGCCATGATACATATCATGTACAAAGCATACAGATGCTCCCTCCAAGCCAAGTATCCACTCTCTCATGCCATAGCAAACAATGTCTCTAATAGGATCATGGGTAGCTATCCTCTGTCCTCCAAAAGGATACCATGTCAAATGGACCGTTGTTGCATCTAGTGTGGAACCTGTAATACCAATAGCTAGACAAATGATGTAGAGATGAAATTTGGTTTGGTAACATCTGGAAGGATTCTATACATGATAGACTAAGTAGATCAGACAGAGGTATCACCAAAAGAGTACTTTTACTAATAGGCCAGAAACCCAAACATGCTTAGAAACTTTAGAATCAATAGTTAGGCATATGATCTAGAGGTGAAACTTGGGGTAACATCTGAAAGGATGTTACACATGATGGAGAAAGTAGATTAGATAGAGGTATCACCAAAAGATCACTTCTATTAATAGAGTAGAAGCCAAAATAGGCCTGAAAACTCTAGAGGCAATTTTGGATGCCTAAACAGATGATTTAGATCTTGAAAATGTGCATATTTTGCCCCCCCCCCCTCAAATGGAGGAAAGGCTGGCCTTACCATCCCTCCTGGTTTGTCTCACCAAGAGCTTTTCAATGGTACCTCACTCATGTGATTTTGAGATTCTTACAAGAAGATTCTCTAAAATTCCCTAAGATTCTCTAAGATTCCCTCCAGTCAAAGCCTATTTGACCAACCAAATAAGACTAGGACCGACATGTCACCTATCCATGTACCTAATCTTATGGTGGAGCTTCCTTGGAAGAGATCCTCTTTGGATATATAATAAAGAGAAGGTGCTCCTTTGGGGCATCACAATTTGAGTGTGGAATTTGTGTTTTCTCTCTATTGTATTTCTCTATCATCGGAATATTATAGAACCACACTCACAAGTGAATAATGAAGATGCAGATGGGTGGACCAAACCTAGGCAAAAACTCATTGTTGTAAAGAAAGTAGCTTGTGCAAGTTGTAACGCCTTAATGCACGGTTGAGCTAGGATCCACGAGCATGCACCCTTGCCGGAGCAAGAGCAAAGAGGTGCTTTAGTAGCCTAAGGAATGGACGAGTCAACTAAGAGAGAACGCTAGTAGCATATGCTCTTGTAGTGTATGCTCACACTGTTGCTCCATCAAGGAAGATAGTAAACCTCTAGTCAAATTTGAGGAGAGTGAAGCAAAAGATGGAAAGTCCTCTCGTGCACGTTGTCGTGTTGTGGTTTGCATAGCCCGTAAAAAGTGACTTATCATAGTTTATCTCCACGTTAGTGGGGTAGGTTGCATGCTAGTTCCAACAGATGAGATGTTGCCATATGAGCCATCTATGTACATGTATGTGATTGGCCACGTGGGTTACAATCTTATCATGTTTGAGGGCTTTGATGAATAAAGATGAGGGCAAGTAGAGAGACGGGTGTGTTTTAGTTTGGAGAGTCTCGAGGAGAGAAGGAAGTTGGGAGAGAGTTGTAGCAGAGAGCGAGTATTAGATCATCGGAGGGAGCATTCGAGCATGAGATGTCCCATGCTCCCGATCTGCCACTCCCGAATCCTTTCTCATCAGGCTTCAGATTTTACACCGTGACGACTTACGGGATTGGTTGGCAGCACGTTTCGGAGTGGTGTTTGTGGAGTCGGTGATGGGAAACCCAGATCCTATTGTCCTTCCGGTGCTTACTTATGAGAATGTCTGGAACTTGACAATTTATGTTCTTCTATAGTTGGGGAATGCCTAAAATTTTGCTCATCAGCTTCAAGGTGGAGTTGTGGGGTCCATTTGTCAAAAAGTGAAAAGAGTAAAAGACAAATGTGCAAGAACTTGGGTCTCAAGGGGAAAGTCAGGAGTTTTTCGACCATCGGGGGAGTTCAGGGAGGGCATTTGAGGAATGGAGGACATGGTTGGAAAGAGGAGACAACAGGCTACAATTTTCAGATAGAAATCACTCGATTTGAGCTGATTATGAGAGGGATATGATCAATTGAGTGAAGGGTGGTTGAATTGATACCCAAGAGTACAAAATAGTCAATTGAGGGAGTTTCTTGAGACCTTTTCACTATCTGTCAGTGGGATTGGAGAGTAGACAATGTTCTTACAGAACTGAGCGCAATAAATTTCAGTTTTGGGTCAATCTCAAATCAGATCCCATTGATTGAAGTTGAAGCTTATGGGATGTAAGGTGTTGGAGAAGAGCTAATGATCAGGTTTGGAGTTTTGGTCACTCCCCAAGTTGCAGTCCGAATTTCCTCATGAAAATTTCCAGAGTTGGTTGGTGAATAGGTTTCGCTCCTTTGTGTGAAAGTTTCATATGAATTCTTCAAATAGAGAAATCAGGATCTTGGATCAAGTATACATGGGTTCTGTAGAGCTCACAAGTTAGCCCAGCTCAGGAATTGATCCACATCTAAAGACTGGAGTTGGATTAGGCTACGAAAATTTGCAGGAGGTTAGAGAAAAACACAAACAGCTATTGTGGAAAATTTGGGTGGTTCTAGATCTGTGCAGAGTGAGATCTGATGCAAAACATCCTGCTGAAAATACTGTCATAAGCTCGGTAGAGCAAATTTTCCTTCCATCTTGATTGGATTTCAAGTCTCATGTCCTGTGACTATGACTGAGAGTTTCAGGTTGCCAGAGTGTTTTTGAGGATCAAGTGTATTCCTGAATCAGAAAATTGGGGGAAATTTGCCAAGAACCAGGAGCAAACCCTAAAAAGAAGACTTCGAAATTAGGGTGAAGTCCAAGAAAACCCCTGGCCAACTTTGAGAGATTTTCAGGAGAGTTGTAGTGATCTGATAGAAGTTTACTTATATCATTGGAAAGCTTATCTTACAGGCTTTCCATTGAATCCTAGATCACTTGAATATAAGCTAGATAGAAATAGTTACTTGCATATGAGCTGCGCAGGCTTTTCCCCATCAAAAAGACATAGAAAATCCCCACATGAAGTAGGAATTTGTTGAGATTTGAAGTACAGATGGGAGGAGGCTTGGAGTACAGGTTGGAATGAGCTTGATGACAGAGCACAAAGGCTCTGAAGCTCTTTCCCGACAGAAAGTATAGAGAGTTGTTGCCTTTTTCTTGTGATTGGATCCTCTTTGTACTTGTATGCTTGTTTGTACGCCCAGTTGGCTTGGATTGGTGTGCAGACGTTGTGCTCAGATTATTTCCTTCTAGGAGTGTTGTGTATTTCTCCTTGGTTATGTTGGAAGTGATGACCAGCAGACCAGGAGTGCGTGTTGTGATGACAGGTCAGGTTGCCCGGTACTATCCTTCCTGATAGCAAGAATATTAGTCTTGAGAAAGGAGGGTTCTGGCAATAAGGGTCACATGTGTGTTTTGTCGAGTCATTATGGTTTACCTCTAGCCTCTGATCTGTAGTCTCCATAGCTAGGCACCTTGTGTGTTCCCAGAGAGAGGAAAGGAAAGTACGACAATGTGGGGATAGACTATCTCTTGTCTTCTATAATAACATTTTGAGAGAATAGGATCCTTCCTCCACCTTTGCCACATAAGTCTCCAAAATTGGCCTATCAACAACCACAAAATGAGAGGAAAGTAGAGGTGCCAATAGAGCACAACTACCCAAAAAGGCGATAGGTGCCATCTCCTCCATAAATATCAAGCCAACCCCTCCACACAAGATTGGCAAAGCTGTCTATCTACGTGCCAAATCTCCTATCACACACTCAAAAGTCCTTGGTCCAATAATATCACCAAAGACTCCCATAATCCTCCTATCAAAGGCACTTAGACATGATAGGAAGGACGAGGAGGGAGGAACTGTGCATATGAGGTAAGTTGGTCAATGAGCAATACTAGAGGAGAGTATACCAAATGCCACCTGCAAATCTCCTAGTAATAGGAGGTCATCCACATGGAGAACATCTTCTCCAAGGGCAACGTCTAAGAAGCATGTGATAAAATCCTATTGGCACTCCAAGAACACATAGTCCATCTATAGATGTGATACACCCCTTTGGAAACTCAAGGTGGAGAGGGATACCTAAAGGGAACAATGCCCTACACTTTGACACCTTGACTCTCAGGCTTATTAGATGTAGCTCGATAGTCAAGTGGTCAAAGGTCTGCCTAATCTGATCTACAAGGCCCACAATGTATGTATCATCTGCCAAGGAGAGAAATACACAACCTGGCATGGCCAAAGTTGTAAATAGGAGACCTCTAAAGTGAGCCATGGCAAAAAGGATCCCCTTAAAGTATCTCTCTGACATGTACCAACAATTGACTCCAAGACGATGACTCCCTCTTGTGAACAACCGTGTTGGTAGTAAAGGGAAACAAGAGAGCAATAAAAGACCACAAAAAGAAATAAGACTCACCAAGGATCCATCAGCCTCCATAAGCTCTCTAAAGATGGATGCCCATGAGATGCTATTAAAAGTGTTCTCAATATCCACTTGTATAACAACCCACTCCGGATGGATATCTAAGAGTGCCTTAATGCCTAGAGATATAGCCTCACATCCTCTAGGTGTAGCTACTCCAAATTGATGTGGACTGAGGTGCTATCAGAAGTGAGAATGGTGTTGAAGGAAAATGGTATGACAAACCAAACACAAAAAGATCTCTCCAATACCAATCAATCTAATGCCCCTCGTGTCCTTCTCCATCGCAAGAAGTAGACTAGCATCTAATACCCAACTAACAAACAAAAGAATGTCTCCTCTTGCTACTATTGCAACCACCTAAAATAACTTGGTAAAAACCACTAGAAGGATCATCTGCCTAAAAGCAATCTCTAAGGTGCTCATAAACCATCCCTAACAAGACTCTTGAGGAAAAGCGAGAAGCAATGGACAATGGTTTTGCAAAAAGTGACCTATCAAGATATAAAGGCTGGTCAAGTTGATAATCTAAGAATTGTAGTGGTAGTCCCTCTATTGCCACAAGATGTAGTGAGCATAGGGAAGGGATAGTCTCATTAGTAGGACTAGCCAAAGATAAAGGGTGTAGTGCTCGTGTTGCTCTACTAAGCTCTACTAAACTCTACTGCTTGACCCAATGTCCTACACTATCATAATTGATTGGACTCTGTGATATCGTGTGGCGAAACTTATCTCCTAAAATGTGTAGCCCTCATAGACTTTTTAAGGGCCACCCAATCCCTTACTCGGAATTGATGAAATCTAGGATCCACCTCTCTATGCCTTGCACGTCCCCCCTCTAGCATAACAAAAACACCATCGAGGGAGTAAGAGGAATAGGAACCATACTAACTCATCCAAGGGATCAAGTGCCAAATGATCAAGTGGTAGGCAAAAAGCCTATCTAGCCTCATCATGGATTGTGTGGGGAGCCTATGGAATAGACGTGGACATGGAAAACTAGTCTCAAATAACCCCAAATGCAACATGCTTAAGAAGCTAACCACTCCCACTTGATCGGTATCCTTGGTCAACAAAGGGATAGAAGAAGCGTGCATAATCTCAAGTGTCATTGCTATCGATGTGGTCGTTCGCCTCAAGTGAGCATCCCAAGTGGTCCAATCATAGTCCTTGTGCATCCTTCCCACATGGGTCTTTATCCCTTGTGAGGTAAAGCGTCGAGAATACACCGAGCATGGTGTATCTAGAGCCGCTCTAGATAGCTCCACATGGGGAGATGTAGCCATGGATAGCACAAGAATAACAATAGTAACATACTATTTTCCTCTCCATATCTCTCCATATTTGCAAAGCCACAACCCCTCACATCTCAACTCACATAAGAAAATACAATCTCTCCAAACTTTAAAATCTAAAAACTCTCATAATTTTCAAATTCCATCTCTAAAATTTTTAAACTAAATTCCCATGGAACTTAATCATGAAAACCAAGAGAATAGAAATGAAAATTCACGACCTATCACTTTCAATGTGTACTGATCACTCTAAACCCTAAAAAACCTCAAATTCCTCATAACTTTCTTCTCAATTCTCTATAGTCTTCAATCTAGATACCAATGGAACCAAAATTGAAAAACAAAGAGAATAACTATTCACTTGTGCACCATATGCTAGAGAGCACTCAGAAAATATAGATCTTCACTCTTACATCTCTCGATCTCCTCTCACGTCTTCACACTCTCCTGAAGTCCCGAGAAGAGTCTCCCGTCTCCCGTTTGCCTTAAGTAATCCGAACTCCTGTCCTATCATTTTCAAAAAAGGCAGGAAAAAAAATACAAGAAAGGCAACCGCGTAAAATAACAAGAAAGAGGGAAAACTTGTCAAGTTGTACAAGAATGAGACATAAGAAGTAAAATAGAGCTAAACCCCAATCGAAAATAATCAACGGCAAGGATGAAAAACCATCAAACCCGTACAAGACATAGTATGTAAAATAGAGCTAATCCCTAATATCCCCAATACCCCCTAATCCCCAACTGCACCTAAAATATCCAGATATCCTAAATAATTTCTGTCGGGATTACAGCCATTGTCGAACATATGAAATATGAACGGTGTCAACAAGAGATGTAACTCCGTAGTTACAATAAGATAAGTAAAGATGGTCTCTTATGTTTTATCCTCTTAACTCTTATGTTTGATCCTTGGACGGCTTGGTGGGGTGGTGGCTTCCCATCCTTCTTGTTATCCTACGTGGTCGCCTTACTTCTATCAGGATAAGTGCAAAGGATAAGGCGAGAGGAATTGACACTTCACTTCTTGTTATCATTACTCCTGATAAGGAAAAAGGCGACCGCATAAATGTGGGAAGACCCCATCAAGCCATACAAAGGGAGAGACAAAAAAAAGTAACATGGGGCTAAGCAATAGAGACACGTCGTCTAAAATATATTGCAAATTATTAAACCCTAAACTCTAGAACTCTTTATAGGATAGGTGAAGAGAATAAGGTGGGGGAATCGACACTTCATACATATGTTGCACACAAGCTGACAGGTATCTCTTTGGCAAAAAGGGAGCATAAGTTACTTTCCATTCGGGAGTTGCTAACCCTAACTTTTGCCACGGGTGTAAGGGTTTTCAAGTTTCTTCTACGGACTCTTTAAACTAACTGCAAGCCCCTCACGCTTAACACGGAAACGCAAACTCACAAGTGTTCCTCATCTACGACTTCAGTCCTTCCGCTACTAACCCCAACCTGTTTCTCTAAGGAGGCCATCCGGCGCCTTCTTTTGGGACGCTGCATCACAATTCAACGTGCCAAACTATGCAAGCTAGAAAACGCGACAAATTGAATCTGTAGCGGAGGACTTAGGTGTTAGATTACGTGGCGACTTTGTTGACAGAGGTTGCGCATAATCTGTAAGATAGTTCTGGACATATTGTTTGTAGGTTGCTCCAATCACTGGCACATCGTTTGAAACAGCCCTAAGACTACCCCGTTAGCCTGAAAAGTTAAGGTTTCATCAGTTTAAGAAACTTCCTGCGATGCTAGATTTCATTTCACAAGTTACTGAGGGCCACTGAGCTCCTTCATTCATTTATAACATTTCCACTTACAATGGAGATCAAAGGTTACTCACCATGGCTGGCTTTTTAAGATTTCACTTGGAACCAACCGCGTTCGTCTCACTGTTCCATGATTCGAAAACTCAATGTATGGCTTTGGTTAGCGTAAGATTATATATACACAAACATCTGGATCTGCAAGGACCTGGATACGAGTGACCTTTATTTGGTACTAAGAGATCGAGGATAGATGTCGACTTCCTGTCTACAAGCTTCAATCACAGACGCTACTCGGCATAATATCCTCATGGACTCGATTGATGAGAAATCAAAGGTTGGACAAAAGTGTCTGAAGTGTGCGCGTTGTTGCTACTAACAACTGTCCAGTAGGTGAGTAAAAAAATATACATTCTCCATGATGCAGCGAAAAGAAAACTCCGAATTGATTGATTTTACATCACACTTATTTGACATATCTCTGCTGTGCCAAATCAGGGCGCAGAAAAGGATGTACTAAAAGCTGGGCTATATCAGGCCGGCTATTACGACTCCATGTCAGGCATTTCTTCATGACATCCAGCAACCAAGGGTCCTGGACAGGTGGATAATCTATTGTATAACTTCTGGATGTGATAGCCTGAATTTTGGCGTAAAAGGAATCGACCTGGGAGAAGGGAGTGTGGCCGTAAACCATCTGGTAAAGAATGCATCCGAGAGACCATATGTCAGAAGACCGCCCGCATTTTACCACTTGGCCTTCTTCGTCCTTAGAATTGGTCATGAATGCCTCCGGGGACATGTAATTTAAAGTTCCTACCTGTAAATCAACAAAAATGCTCGCGTTATTCTAGTGCATAGTATTAAGCCTTAATTACGAAGTGGCGGCAGATTCCACATCGTAAGTATGAAACAAGGATGCAGAATTTCGAAGATAGGAAATTCCAGTTATGTATCGCTGAGCAATATAAAGAACTGACCTGGGCATCCCGGACTATATGTGTAGTGTCATTTTGGATCGCCTTCGCGATGCCAAAGTCTATAAGCTTCAGTTCACCCTTTACCAGCAAGAAATTGGCAGGCTTTAGGTCTGCATGTACTATGCGTTCGTCGTGGATAGTCTTCACAGCTAACAACATGTGCTGCAACAAACACCATTGCCTGTGATCAGATGGCATATAGACCTCGCTCATTAGTGCCAGGCTCGTTTATCGGCAGGGCCGCATGTTTTCTACTCAACATACAATGTCGAATGGAATAGACATGTGGTCAATCTGCTCTTCTTACTTCTTCAAGTAGAATAGGAAACTCAAGAATCTTCAACAAACCCAAGAAGTTTAATTGCTGTCAGTTCAGACTAGTAGCGAGCGTACTTGAAAAGTATACCTCAGCCTTCCTATCATATACATAAGACACAAAACATCTAGTTAAAACTTTGAATGACACCTATACTTCAAGTCAATTTTCAAGCAAAGGGACAGCCGAAACCTCCCTGACAAGCTACCCAGCATCACCAGTTACCCAGCGTATATGAACTTTAAAAAGTGGTCTACCTTCCAATAAAAGCGAAGCCAATTGTCATCTAGGGGCTCATTGGTGTCCAACATTTCCTTCCGTTTCTTGCTCAAGATACCAGCAAGATCTATTTCACCAAATTCAAGTACCATATATATACAGGCATCTTCTGAAATTTTTTCCTCCTCGTAATCGTCATCAATCACAAACCTGTTAGTAACCTACAAAACACCAAAGAAGGCAGGACTAAAAGGGTTATGGAGGAGGAAAAATGGCATCCAAAGAACCAAAGAAGGTTCAATAATACGACATAAGCCAAGTAAATTAAACTCAAGAGTACATTATTCAATATGCCACATAACTCATTGTAGAAATCTTCCTGACCGTCTTGACCTCGAAAGAAAATAAATCATCATCATTGGCGAAGTAACACAAGGCGCACAATACCTCGTAATCAATAAGTTGGACAATATGTCGCTTTCCACGAAGACGCTCCAGGTACTCAATCTCCTGGTAGAAGCCAAGGGCCGAAGCGTGATCACGTCCCTTAAGGCTGATTTTCTTCAGAGCATAGATGGAGCACTCGCTATCTATCACTTTGTAGACCTCACTGCTGCCACCCTTGCCAATCTTTCCCAGTTTTTGATACCTTTTATCATTAACCCAAAAGAAATGCGCATTTTCCGAGACCCTTCGCTGGGTTACAGCGGCAGTGGCTCCATTTCCATTTTCTCTTGGAACTTCATCACCAGATTGATGTGCACCAGATGCGGCAACTTCGGGTCTCCCTGAGGACGCTGGTCTCAAGCTTGCCTCAGATTTCTGCTCATTCGCATGTCGGTCTTTTGATGCACCATATTCTCCTCTTCTAGAACTGTCAAAAGGCAAACTCCTTGGACCTTGACTGATTGGTTCGTTCTCAGAAGTCACTGCTGATTTTCCAGAATGTGATGTGTTTGGAAGAACTCCAATAGCCTCCAAGTTCTTCGTATTTGATTGGTTGACTGGAGCAACTGTAGGGTTTGAGCACGACGCATTCAGAACATTCTGAAGGGGGCCCCTACTTTGAGATTTGCTCAGCACATTCTTCTCTCCAATTGATAATGAACCAAGAGAGCCGGAGAGATCCTGGATAGATCCAGGTCTCGTTTCACTTCTGTCCTTGGAAAACAAAGCATCATGAGACATGCTTACAGCTTCGCTTCCTTCCTTTGCATCAGATGTTCCTCTCTTAGACAATATCCTGCTCCCCTCGATTTCCATGGATCTCCGAAGGACTTCGGACGAAGGCGACTGTTTTCCTGTCATATGTGACTTGCTGATGCTCGAGTTGCCAGGAGAACGATCTGCAGTGTCCACGGATGCCTTCACTTGAGCAACCTCTCGTTCCACAACCTGCCTATTGTCAAAATTTGCCAAATCCTTGGGTGATCCCAACCCGCTGTGAGGTTTTCCTGGTGTGCCCCTAGACTGTTTGGAGGCGGGTAGGCTTGCTTTATTGATGTTAACCTTCTCTAACACAGTCTTTGAATCCGGCTGGAGGTCGGAAGAGCTATCAGGTCGTGTAGTTCGTCGGCTCGAAATCTGCGAGAGGTGAGGCTCGACACCACTCGTTGTTTGTTCCACTCGTCGAAGAGTAGGAAGAACATTGTCACCAAGACCCTCCAAATTTTTCAGAGAACTGTGACGACATGTGGGCAACATGTTATTAAAACCTCGAAGATGATTGTTGTGAACATCTCTCAGCAAATCGCTAGCTGACTGTAGTATAGCTTGAGCGTCTGTCCCAAGAGGACTTTTACTTCCGGTGCTGCTTTGGTTATCACCCTGAGATATGTCACCGATCGATGGGTCGTTCTCCGCTTTTCTCTTTTTGAGATCAAGCAGCAGATCATACTCCACCTGCCCGGCATTGTCTGATTTCTGGGCTTCCTCTGGAGTGATTGGAGAATGTCCGTTCAAGCCACTTGGAGATCCCTTCAGCGAAGCAGAAGACTGTATATCTGGACTAACCATTATGTTGCTCGGCGATCTACCATCTTTGGGTCCACCACTGTCATCGTCTTCTACCGTAACACGCAGAGCTCCAGATAACAATACCCGCGATGCTGGACCTACACCCACCAAGACGATCACATATATTGGTCATATATCTCACGTACTTGGCAAGCAAGCAAGTACTAACTAACAAACTGCAGCAGGTTTGAGACCATAAGTTAGACAAACAGCTTAATTGCCGGCCTGCGAGGAACAGGCATCAAATACAAGTCTGGCCAGAAGGAGCCGAAGCTTACTATGTCTATGAAACCTCCATCTAAGCAGGCTTGCTGAGGTTAAGAGAAGGATCTGGGAACACTTTCCAGGGCGATAACCCTCCAAAGTTCAGCTCTAGATTTGATAACGTGAAATAAACAACAGATAAAGTTGACGAGCAAGAAGTCTCACCTAAAGCTTTCAGCCGTTTGCTAATCCTCGTCCTGCTAACCAATCGTTCACGAGAGGACGGAATGGCATGCTCCTTGGAGGAAGGGGTTGGCTTCGAGCTTTCGGGGCATCCAACTGTGTCGTCATCCCTTGAAGAACTACCACTTAACCCTGGAGTGGCACTACTCCCACTACTGCTGGCTCCGGTCATTCTAGACAGAAGAACCGATGGAGCTGCTGCAGTGGTATCCACGTTATAATAACTTGATGTAGACCTGGAAACCTCTTTCTCATATACAACTTCCTGTCGAGACCATCCAGTCCCTGAATCCCAGACCCCACTACTTCTGGTAAGCTTAGAACTATCCGAACATGTTACTTTCTTCTCGCTCAGGACTCTTACACTTCTTTCTACAATGGACGCACTTCGAATGCCTCCAGGGGATGATAGACCTCTGCCAGACATTTCTAAAGTTCGCCTGTCACTGATCCTATCTACAGACTGGGAACCCAGATGTTTGACAGCTCTCTCATCCAGAGTCTTGACTCCATCTTCACTCTTATCGGCGTGTACTTCTGGGTACTCAACTTGTCGGTACTGAGATGAATGTTTAGGAACCTCAGCAAGTGGAGATGCATCATCAGCACCATGACGCTGATTGTTGTTCCTTTCAGCTTCATCTTCCGTTGAGGTTTTACCTACTTTCTCCTCCTCCAGAAGTGGCAGCCTCCGCTTATATGGAGTCCCCTGTCTCCTTGAACCACTCCAACCTCCACTATCTCTGCTGTTGCTTGAGCTTTGAGGAACTTGCTTCTCGCCCTCCGTCTGCTGCAGCGTTATTCCAAAGCTTCGGCTCGCTTTCACGTGTTGTTCGCTAACAGGTCGCAATGGTGAGGTGGACACTACATCTTCAGCACTTTGCCCAACCCCAGAAACCCAAGCCTCTACCCTGCTACGACTCGCTTCTCTCCGATCTCGAGATTCGTGGTACATGTCGAGTCCTTTCCCTTTCCCTGGCCACAGCGACTTCGAACCAATATTACCACCACTGGAATGAAGATTATTACTTCTGAGAATCCTTTCGGATCTCTCGGAAGAAACCGCACGATGCTGCGACGGCCTGGAGAAGCTAGGGACCTCCTGCGATAAACATGACGAGCGCTCATCCGCTGTTGAATAAACCGTGCCTTCTTTCGAGAAGTTCCCACCCATTGTAGACTTGACCGTTCCTTCTGTGAATTTGATGTCCACCAACGGCGATCTATGCTTGAGAAGCCTGCTCATGCCAGTAACAGTGAGGGGAATTGAGTCTATGAAAGCATTGTCACCGAATTGCAGTTTCACAAGAAAACGCAGAGTCACATAAGAACATGCAGAAATGCCTTAAAGACAAGATCACTTGATAAGACACATATACGAGATTCGCTGGAAGAACTGCATCAGCCGAAGGTGAGACAAACATTATGTGCTTGAAAAATTATGGACTGATGCATTTATGACCAGAAGAAGAGAGCCGATTAATCGTATCGTTGAGACCTTACTCGACGGCAAGATGAGAGGTGTGTTCAAATTGTAGGAGAGCTTTCAACATAAAGTTGAGGCAACTGAGGACTTTATTGAGATTCGACAGAGAAGCAATAAACATCACCCATTTTAGTGAGGAGAATACCTTCGGGAACTATTTGCTGAAGAACTGGAAGGGTCACATGCAGGCACCATTGCCTCCACTAAGGGATATGGATGGTCATACAGAAAGCCTCATTTCTTGTTCAGAATTTCTGCTAATAACATAAGATATGATTGCTTCGCTAGCAGAACGTTTTCATCACTTTAAGGGAATCTCCAAAATTCATATTTAAGTCCAGTACATGCACTCCAGTTGGAGAGGAAACGACATAAGATCGGCAGGGAAAGTAGAATCGCCTTAGACTTTCGAAGTCAAAGACCGGAGCTCTTAAGATGGATTCGGAACTTCTACGGACCGAAACAAGCATCAAAATGTTGAATACAGGTGTGAAGAAATGGTAGTTTGTTACGTGGACCTTGTCGAAGGTGGATGGTCAAGAAATAGTCAACAGTTGGCACCCTGTATGTGAACCTAGTTTTATTCGAGTAGATGAAGAGATATGCAAGTTAGAAACAAGAATCTGCAATGGTGTCAGAAACACAGGAAACTCACCTAGCCCCGGAATCCTGCGAAGCCCCATTTGCGCTGCTGAGCTTGAGCAGTTTAACTCTCTCCTTCAACAGCTCCAATGAACCAAGACCCGCCGCTCCACCTCCATTGTTTGTAGTCGAGTTAGAAGTAAGCACTCCCGCCTTCTCCTTGCGAACAGCATCATGCCCTGCTCCTCCCAAGCCCCTATTCTTGGAGTGCAACATCGCCTGCTGGCTCCATGCTGCACTCCCTCTCGGCCCGACATTCTCCTTATCTACTAGAACATCGCCCTGCATTGCAACCCCTTCCCCTTGCTTACCTTTCCTCCTCCGCTGTCTCCTCTTCTGCTGCTTCCTCAACGCATGTCAATCCGCAGCTGCTGCAACTCATCATTCGCCTCTACTAATCTAAGCAGTACTTCCACGCAGCAAGATGAATCACCGTACTCCCATCTGCTCCCCACTGCCTGCGATTCTGGCACTGTGACTCCTCTTTCCTCATTCTCACCAGCATTTCTCAATATCCACTGCATTTCTAATCTCACTGCAACAATACAGTATTGCAACTTCTCTACATCTCCATTCTCTCCCTGCAACAATCCAATGTCTTGAAGTGTTCGACAACCGACGGAATCAGCTGGAGAGCTGCAGGAGTTCAAGAGCTCATGCTTCTCCCGCTTACGAAAATCGAATGAAGGCCAGACGCGCAATGGCGCCTTCCGATTTCAGCCGCAGTGATGGCGCTGACCGGCTTTTGCCAGTAATGGGTCCGTTGGCGTGGGGTTGACTGGTAATATCCCGCTACACACGCAATGCTCGATTGTCCAGTACCGGCGGATGGCTCCAGGGGAGGGTCGACAGTTCAACTTCGACGTCGCCTGCAGCAGGTACTCGTTAAGATCCACTTCATATGAATGTTGTCGGAATTCATTGTCTCTTTTGTCATATTCATAGCTTTTTCTGCCTTTACAGTAAGGATATGGAACGGCTAATGAAACAGAGACGCCGGACACGCGTCAGATCGTAGGAATATCTTTTTGAGGCTAAAATAGATTCCGATAATTGCAAATTTTCCGTACTAAATGGAGAAGGGTAGTGAAGTCTAGAGATAGAGTTCCATTCTTTCGTCTTCGTCTTACTTTAAAATTATCCATTATCATTTATTTTTATTTCTCCTCACAAATATGATTATTTTAGATTGTTTTTCTTAAGAAATTGCTTGAAAGAAACTCATTTTATAAGACGCTCTACACCAAGTGCACCATTGCAAACGTACACTCCATGTGAAGGTGATGTTCACTCATCATTGCAATAAGGTATATAGTTTATAGAGATTACGATTGATTTGCAGAATAGATGGTAAAATGATCAAACTTTACAATAATCTATCCGATACTTAGAAACATAGAAACGTCTCGATCAATTAAAATGGTTTTCTTTGAATATGTAAGTTAGATCTAAGTGAGAACTGATGTATTATACCTTTTCTGCAAGTTGGATAATGTAACAAAATTTGTAACAAAAAAATGTAGAAATTGTTTGCAGACTTACAAGTTTTCCTTTTTGATACTTGTGATATACTTCCATGTATTATATCTTAAAGTAAGAACCTCAGTAAGCATTGTACATGTGTTGATGAACTTGGTGAATACTTTTATGTTTTCTAAGAATCTTGTATCCCATACAAACTTTACCCAATGTAGCTCTATTTGTATTTATATAGAGTTCCAAATTCTAATAGGTACAATTTATTACCATATAGAAGATAGAAATTTTTAGGAAAATACAAAATATATGATCATCCAAAAAAAAAGATGAAATTTTTAGTTTTACAACTTAGGGAAGATATTTACTTTAGAATTTAGAATTCCTATATGGAAGGGTACGTCTTTTAAGAAACCATAATCGTTATGATTGTTATATAATATCGCACTTACTGAAGGTAAAGAATTATAATTTTTAGTATAATAAAAACTATGATGAGTAATCAAAAACTAACTCATCTTTGATAAAGTAAATATTTATTTATATTCATATTATGATATATAGTTATGAATTTTTGGATTTCTCATAAACTATATTATAACGGGTCTAGACATCTAACTGCTAACCACATATAGTCAATTATCTGATTACTACATGCAAAACAGACTATATGCAAGCATCCAAAAACTCTCATAATCAGCGAGACCAATTGAATCTTGATACCCTCAAGTAGCTCATTTGAATCCTTTTACTCTAAAAGAAACTAGTTAAAGAAAATTTTAGATTAAACATTTCATACTTGAATGAAGATCTTATATTATAATAAAAGTTCATATATTTCACATAAATTCTCATAAATTTCACATAGATTTAGACAATAAAAATAAAACATATTACATACATATAATTTGCCTAAATTATATTTACACGAGGTAATGTCAACTTGTTGGGTATAGATCATGCTTTAAACTTGGTGATGTTATGTCATCTTGTTTTGTTAGATCTAGAATTTTTTTTTGTTCATCCTTAAGACTTTGAAAGATGGTTTAAACTTGTTGACATGCTTCATCATGATAAATAGTAATAATAGTTTATGCACACTAAAGAATAGAAAATTATGGTAAAATTAATAAGATCTGAACAAACAAAAAGCACAAAAATATACATTCAATGGAATGGAATGGAAATCATGATCTCATATATATGGTAAATTTTTTTACATCTTGTTGTCTATAGGTCATCATCATCATCATCATCATCAACAATGAAACCAAGAACAAGGAATTTTGGATCAATAGTATAACTACTACTACGACCACCACCCCCATGGTTGGAAATCTATCTAAAAGAGTGTCATGATTATAGTCTTTATTCCATCTAGATTCCTCCTTCCTCATGTTAATTCAAGAGTCATGGAGTAAACATGAAGTAAAAATGTTCAAATTTTGCTTTCCTATCCTCAATCTTGAGTCTCTCTACTTTGGACCTTATTGTCTTGGTCCTTAATATCTACTCAGCCTCAACCTTCATCTTCTTGGCTTCTCCAAAGAACCAATGGTTCTCTATCTTTGCAACTTTTTGTGCTATCTCAGCTATCTTTCATCTCTCTTGAGCTTCTATCATCTTGCATTTCCATGTACTATGGTTTGCTAAATCTTGTGACAAAGAAGCAAGAGGCAAGGTGTTCTTTGAATTCACTTTGGGTATCTTTCTCCTTTTATGGGATTCACTATTTCTTATTGGGATAGAATCTCCTCCTTTGGTCTAGCATCTCGAGATTGGATCTCCTTTGTTCATGTTCATGGAGCCATCATAGATGGAGCAACATCTTCACTCATTCTTGGAGCATCATCTTTTGGTGTCATTCCCAACAACACATACTCCACTTGACTCTCCTCCTCAAACACACTATGAGACATCTAGTCCTTGGATACTTGGGATAGTAAATAGAATTGAGTTAAGAAAATTTTCCACACTTTCTTCTTCCTTGGTCTATTGAAATTTTGCTCCATTCTTCCCATGAGGCTCTAATCATGCACTATTTGTCCTTTCTCCTTGGATATATGTACCTAAAACTCATCCCCGTCATAAATATTTTCAACACCAATAGTCACTAGTGCAAGAGGAAATATATTTCCCCAACTTCCATGCATCATACCTATGTGATCAAAGTGAGGACATATATAGTTTAACTTACTTTTTATTGTTCTTCTCCACTCTTGTACTGTTTGTTAGTGAGATCTTCCACAATACTCTTGTTCTTCTAGTCCCTTACTTCCTTGTAAAATTTCAGATACCACCTCCACTTCTTGTACAATTTTTGCCCATCAATAAAGATTGAAATCCTCTCTCATGCAAAACAAAAAATATGGCCATATAACTAAAAGCTATGCTCTTTTGAACCAGATTTTTTCATTTTTTCATTTTTAGTTTGGTAGAGAGAGGATTTCCATCTTTATTGACAAGCAAAAACTTGTACAAGAAGTGGAGGTGGTATATGAAATCTTACAAGGAAGTAAGGAACTACAAGAAAAAAATGCCACAATGAATTTGAACAAAATGCTCTTCATCCTCCAAATAATCCAATATTTGTCCATAATATTGAGGAACCATTTGAACCTACCTTCATCACCCTTCCCAAATTTTTCCTTATTTCCCATTGATGATATAATTTTCTAAGGACAAGAAAAAAAACAAAGAAGAAACAAAAGAGAAACACAAGGTTTCATTTCTCAATACACCGATGCTCCAAAGGAGCACAATGTCTTTACTATATAGCAAATAGAATCCACTCAAAGATACCTACACCCTTGGATCAAATACATGGATTGGTGATATATCAACAAGCTCCACACTTAGATTAGCTACATGATTAGTGACATGTTGATCCTTGTTCTATTTGGTTGGTCCAACAAGTTTGACTCCAAGGAATCTTCATGTAGGAAGCTCAAAACAACATGGATGAGGTACCATTGGAAAGCTCTCAACAAGACAAAAAGAAGAAGAAGGGGGAAGTGGGAGTGGGAAGTAGGACCTTTCTTCTTAGAGGAAGAAATTGTATTTTTGGCCTAATTCATTCATTTAGGCCTCCAAAATTAGCTCCAAAATTTTTCATGGTGTTTTTGGTCTCTACCCTATTAGTGAAGTATTATTTTGGTGACACTTCCTTCTGATCTAGTTAGACCATTATATATCACATCCCTAAAGATATTACCAAGTCAATTTCAACCTCTAGATACTCTATCTAGCTAATCATATTATAGATGATGAAACCAATTTAAGAAGTTTTTGGAATCTCAAAGGTGTGTGTTGTGATGGAGAAGACTTTGACTTAGAAGCTAAAATGGATTGAGGGGAAATAGAATCTGAAGTTGAAATGGAATAAGGAGAAATAAAATTGGGAGCTAAATGGAATTTGGAGTTCAAATGGAATGAGGAGAACTAAAATGAAGAGCTAGAATGGATTCAATCAAAATGGAATCAAAGTCAAGAGAATTTAGATCACCCATTAATTTGATTGCAATCAATTTAAAATGAAAATCCCAATGGATTCAGTTGCAATTTCCTTGATGGTGGTGCTTTGCTTGGGCTAATCATGAAATATTGTCACAAATGCAAAAGCTATAGTGCAAATGTTGCATATGGCAATTTCAATGAATGGTTTAGTTACACATAGTTTGGAACTTAAAAAATTGATCTAATCATCCATCCAAGGAGGAAGAATTCAAATGTGTCTTAAATCTCTATTCATTTCTCTTGGCTCCACATAGCACATGGTACGTCTAGATTGCTTTTAGGATCATAGTTTGAACTTCCTAGATAGTTTGCTATATCATCTTTAATTCTCACCTTTGCTTCTTAATGCTCTTATACTTTTGTCACTCTTTGATATGTCTATAGACCTCTACTATGTCCTCTTTCTACCTTATTTCTCTTTAGTCATGATTGTTTTTTGGTCATAGATGTAGCCTATAAACATTCCAAATTGAAACCCTTAGTAGCCTATAAGCCAATGTCATTACTCATAAATTGATTTATGAGATTTTTTCTAATTTCACCAAAAAATCTCAATATTTTGAAGAACTTGTTTAAATATAAATTCTTAGTAAAAGTATTTGATTTTCAAGTACCATTTGCAACCATACTACCCTCTTATTTTCATGGCTACCTACTAAATGTTGATAAGCGTGAAGAACAACTTGAGGAATAGCTACCTAATTCCCCATTTTATATGTTGGCTTGTTCCTATAAGGCATAGGGGCAGCAATATTGTACCATATTATTCATGTGAAAATATCTTCATCACAAACATTTCAATATAATTACATGGTAAAATAGAATGAGTAATTGGAATTCTCATATGCAGATTTTTGACCTTTTTGTTGAAAATTGTTACAGACTAATGAAAATCTGCACATCAATTACAAAACATTAGGAATACTAAAATATATACAAAGCACTTCTGTTGACTTCTTCTTATTATAAATCTACACACATGAAATAAAGAATGGAATAACTACAGGCTAGTATGCAAGTTCTAAACTAATGGAACACTTGATCTTGCTATTTGACCTTGCTTCTTGTGACTATTGCTCTAATGACCTTTCTACTAAAGCTTCCTTGACTACGCTGCTAGCATCTTGATGGAATAAAGGAATGCTTCTCACTGAAAGGTAAGACCAGTATACTCTAATACTAACTAACTCTACCATTGAGTGTTATGTACAAACCTTATAGTATATGGTACACGCCATATCAACCTCAACTACCACTTGCCTCATATACTACCATCTAAAATGTAATTTCAACACTCCCACTCATAGAAGAAGTGGTAATACTCTAATTAAACTTCTAAACTTATGAAACTTATCTTGGGGTAAAGCTTTCATAGAATGTATGCAATCTGATTATTGGTGTTGATGTAGTTGAAACAAATCTCTTGTTTCTCTTGCTTTGGTCCAATATCATAGTGATATTGGATCTCTATGTGCTTGGTTATCTTGTGAATTCTAGATTATACACTAGCTTGATAGTACTATGATTGTTGTTGTACATCAGAGTTGGACTATCTTGTCCAAACTACATTTCCTTGAGCGACTTGTGGAGCTATATAGCTTCTTTGGTTGCTAAACATGCTAGCATGTACTCTACCTTTGTGGTAGAAATGACATTACACTATTGTCATTGGCTGCTCCAGGTTAGTAGTCTCTCGTTCATCATATATATGAAACCACATGTGACTTTCTATTGTCTAAGTCACCCACAAAATCAATATCACAATATCCAACTAGTGTATCAGTAGCATTAGAACCTCCACTAAATTCTAATTCATAATCCAAAAGTACTTTGAGGTACTTGAAATTCTTTTACTACTTCCCAATGTTGAGATGAAGGATTAGAACTAAAATTTGTTATTATGCTACAACATAAGCTATGTTAGATCTTGTACCTATCATAGCATACATTAGGCATCATATTGCTTCTTGGTATAGTGCACAAATTGGTTCTCTTTCTTGCACTTGTAATCTAACATTTGGATCTACAAGAATAGCAATTGGATATGTATCACTAAGATTGAAACATTTAATGATTGACTCAACATATCTTTCTTGAGTCAATCTAATTTTGAGATTCTCTCTATCACAAAAGCTTTGAAGTCATACATAGTATTTTGCTTCTCCATTTGTAACTTCAAACTCTCTATCAAGGTAATCTAACATGGTAGCAATGTGGGATTTATCTTTCCTACAAATTAGTCCATTGTCTCCAAAGATAGTGAGGATTACCTCAAATCTATAATACACACAAGGATTAGAAAGTAATGATTGCAACCCATACCTCACTAAGAAGTCATCAAAGTTGCATTTCCTTGAGAATTGTTTCAAGCCATAAAGACTCTTTGACAATCTGAAAACACTCTTCTCCTTTCCAACATCTATGTATCCTTGTGTCTTCTCCATGCAAATTTCCTCATGAAAATCTCCATTAAGAAAAGCTAACTTGATGATAAATTAGGGTATCTCCATGTCTTCCACTATAACTAGTGAAAACATGAAGCTAATAGAATCAAACTTAACTATTGGAGAAAATGTCTTCTCATAGTCAAATCCTACAAGCTATGAATATCTCTTGGCTATAAGTCTAGCCTTGTGCTTTGAGATGTTGTGCTTAGAATCAAGCTTGGCTCCATAATCACATTGAAATTTTACCATTTTCTCCTTTCTAGCAATGATGTTAGCTTCTAAGTTTTGTTTTGCTTCTATGACTGGAATTCTTCATACATGATCCTCACTATAATAATATGGAGTTTAGCAATGAATTTAGTCAGGGATAATGGGTAGCAAATAGACCAAATTAGTGTAGAATATTCTTAAAGTATCTAGGAAGCTTCTTGGAAAGCTTCCCATCTAGCTTAACTTGCACTCCAAGAAGGAAGTTTCTAACTAGCTTAGCTTGCATGCCAAGTAAACAACTTCTAGCTTCTTCTAACTTGGCTTGCACTCCAAGAAAGAGGTTCAAGAAAACTTCTTGAGAAACTTCTCAAGAGTCTTGTATGCTCTTTATAAATACCAAAGCCAAAGCTCATGCTAGGTATTTGGAGTTTCCCATACTCAAGTGTCCCAATGTGGTATTCCATTCTCTTATTTCTCACCATGGTCTTGGTCTTGTATATTGGTATTAGAGCAGGAATGGGATGGATGGAATTTATAGACCACCAAATCCATTTCCGCCAAACCACTAGAATTTTTATGTCTTGGTATTTTTTTTATGTCTTGGTATTGTCTTGTCTTTTAAGTATCATTTCACACAATTCATCACCTCACAGTTTGGGCAAGAATTTTTGAATATAATCACCTTGTTCAAGGAACCCTTGGTACTTTTGGTTGTAACTTATGGAGAATGATGGACGTGTTACATCTATGTGTTAATAAATTAGATAGATTGAGGGTGATGTGATAAAGTAGTAACCATGGCGGTAATGCCCAAGGTTATCATTGCTAGTAGTAACAAATCAAGCACCTTACTTGATTGTTGGATGAACAAGATCATTGATGACAAGAGCACGTAGAGAGAGTACCAATTCAAGAAGGAGCGGATAGAATCCAATTTCCAAAACCCAAGGTTTTTGAAGGTAGGAATCTTTTGGGTGAAGTGGAAAACTTTTGTGTTTGAATACATATGTTATTTTGAAGCTACCAATCTTCAAGACAAATAAAAATAGATTTTCTTGGCTTCCAACCAATTGAATAGAGTAGCAAAGCTATGGTGGAGATTCCAAGTAGAGCAAGCAAAATAACAAATTGTTGCACCAATCTTGACATGGGCAAAATTCAAGAGTGCAATAATTGGTCAATTCTAAGCTATAAATGCCACACAAGCTGCGTGAGATAGGTTGGTAGAGTTGAAGCAGATTGGCTCTATAAGAAAGTACATCACGTAATTCCAAAACACTATCATACAAATTCCAAATATATTGGAAGGTAAAGTTGTGGATCAATTTATGAAGGGCTTGAAGTCACAAACCAAATTAGAGGTAACTATGTGAGAGCCACAACACTTGGAGGAAGCCATGCGGTTGACCAAATGCTTTGATTCCTTGGTTGCAACAACTTGGTCTTGACCTCGACCTCCACAAAACCTACCAATACACTACACATGGGTGGAAGAGCCGGCACCAATGGAGATTGATGCCATTCAACAAAGACCACTTGGCACTAAAACAAAGAAAAAATATGATAGAATGGTGGGTGTTTTTATTGTTGCTAAATTGGACATCACATTGCTCAATGTCCACTCAAGAATGGATGACCTTAACGAGTCATCCAAATGGAGTTTGTGGAGCAGAATGATCAAGGAAACAAGGAATCTCAATAGGAGATTTCAAGCCATCTATTGAGAACTTGATTAGTTCCAATGGGATCAAAGGCTCAACCTATACAAGTTTGCTTCACTTGCAAGGTACGATATCTGATTGTGATTGTAGGATTTTGCTTGATTTGAGAAGTTCAAAAATTGCTTGTCCATGTAATTATCAAAGGAATTACTTATTCCTATCAAGCCAACAATTGGAAGTAGATTGATGATGGTAGATGGTAGAAAGGGTTTTGTATTCTATACTTTGCATCTTGTTAACTTCAAGATTGAGAAGGAGTATTTAGAGTGTATAAGGTTTGTAGGTGTTATCTCTACACTATGATGTCATTCTAGGTCTACCTTGGCTTGAACATCATAAGGTTCAATTTGATTGGAATAGATAAAAAATTCAAGTACAACACCAAGGTAAGAATTTTTGATTAGGTTGAATGGCACCTCTAAGTAAGACACCTAAGAACAGTCAGCCCCAAGATGGGAAGTTTATCAAGAAGGTAGCCACAGAGTAAGCTTTGAAAGGAGATGAGTCCCAAGATGAGAATTTTGTCAAGAAAGCAACCATGGAGCACGCTTTGAGGGGAGATGAATCCTTAGATGGGAAGTTTGTCAATGAAACAGACATAGAGCAAGCTTTGGAGGAAGATAAGTCTGTTTTTTGGTGTGTATCAAGCTGATTGCACAAGGAGAACTTGAGAGGAGTTTGGAGCCTCATCAAAAAATAGTAGATCAAATAGTTTAGAGGTTTGTGAATGTGTTTTCAGATCATCTACCAAAAGGATTATCCTCTGATTGTGGTATGCCCTTCAAGATTGAGTTATTGCTAGGGAGTACTCAAATGCGTAGATCAATCTATTGGCTCTCACCAAAGGAGTTGAAGGAGTTGCAAACAATACTTATGGAGTTGTTGGAGAAGGATTTCATATGATATAGTACATCTCCTTGGGAAGCACTGGTACTATTTGTTGCAAAGAAGAATGGAGGACTTCATTTTTGTATTCATTATTGTGGGCTCAATAAACAAACAATAAAGAATGCACATCTCTTGCCTTGAATTGATGACTTGCTTGATAAATTGATTGAAGCACAATACTTCTCCAAGTTAGATCTTCATAGTGGCTATTGGCAAATCCCCATTGATAAGGAAGATATGCAAAAGATTACCTTTTGCACAAGGTATGGGCATTTTGAGTGGAAAGTTCTACCTTTTGGGCTCACTAATGCTCCAAAAGTCTTCATGTGTCAAATGCATTGAGTGTTGGATGGACTATTGGATTGATACGTGATGGTGTTCTTGGATGATATATTAATCTATAGTAAGATAGAGATAGAACACTTGAATCACATGCAACAAGTCCTAAGATGACTACGACAGTGAAAATTTTACTACAAGAAGTCAAAGTGTGCCTTTTGGAGAAGGAAGTTACCTTCTTGGGTCACAAGATCTCATCAGAGTGGATCAAGATGGAAGAGGAGAAAATTAAGGCCATTATTGGTTGACCTACTCCAAAAGATGCTACAAAAGTAGAGGCATTTAATGGATTAGCCAGTTTTTACCAATGGTTCATCCACTATTATTTCCATGTAGCTGCACCATTGATTGATCTCTTGGGGAAGAACTTGAGCTTTCAATGGACCACCAAGCACGAAGAGGCATTCTTGAAGCTTAAACATATGGTGTCTTCAAGACCCATTCTGGAACCATATGATCTTCAAATACCTTGTGTGGTTGTGTAATACTCTAAGGACAAGAAAACTCTTCAAGAGAGAAAACACAAATCTCACACTCAATCCTCTGATGTCCCAAAGTAGCACCTTCTCTTTATTATATAGCAAATAGGATCCCCTCAAAGGAAGCTCCACCCTTGGATCCGATACATGGATTGGTGACCTGTTAGTGAGCTCCATCCTTGTATTAGTTGTTTGGATAGGTGACATGTCAATCCTTGTCCTATCTAGCTGGTCAAATGGGTTTGACCAAGGGGAATCTTTAGAGAATCTTCTTGTAGGAAGCTTAGAATCGCATGGGTAAGGTACCATTGGAAAGCTCTTAATGAGACAAATCATGGGGGAAGAAGGCAAGACTGTTGTTCTAAGGGGAATTTTTTTTTCATTTTTGAGGCTTAATTCATCTGTTTAGGCCTCAAAAAATGGCTTTAAAGTTTTCAGGCTATTTTTGGCTTCTGCCCTATTGGTAGATGTGCTATTTTGGTGATACCTCTATCAAATGTATGTTCTCCATTATGTGTAACATCCTTCCAAATGTCAACACCCCAAGTTTCACCTCTAGATCATATGTCTAGCTATTGATTCTAAAGTCTTCAAACATGTTTTGGTTTTTGCCCTACTAGTAGAAGTACTCTTTTGATGATACCTCTATCTGATCTACTTAGTCCATCATGTATAACATACTCCCTGATGTCACCAAAATAAATTAATCTCTAGATCGTGTGTCTAGCTATTGGTATTACAGGTTGATTTCAATGCTTCTAACTTTCTGATTGGAGCCATGTTGTAGCAAGAATTCCAAGGTGAATAACATCCCATTGCCTTTGTGCCTCATCGTCTAAATAAATGAAAGGAATTACTATGATTGAGATCAAGAACAACTAGAAATTGTATATGCCACCAAGGTATGGAAGCATTATCTCTTGGGGAAATAAGTGATCATGCAAACTGATCACAAACCATTGTTGTAGACATTATACTTGGAACACATAAAGAGTTGACATTATCAATAGGAGGAACAACTACAATTGATATCAAACTTGAGTACAAACCCAATCGGTTGCATGTCATCTCCTAATGCCCTATTGCGGCAATCTGATTTGAAGTCTCTTCCTCTCATCACAACGGCAATTACAATGGTATTAGTTGACTCCAAAGTCCAAATCAAGTTTAAGATAGCTCTACAACAAGATCTTTTCTTTCAGATGGTACAAGGTCATCTTGCATCATGCAACAAGGAGTACAATACCTTCTCCTACAAGGAAGGTCTTCTAGTTTCTGAGAGCCGGATTTATGTTCCAACGAAGGGCGATCTCTGACTTGTGCGTATCCAAGAAGCCCATGACTTACCAATCATTGGTCACATGGGTATAGACAAGACCTTGGGTACCCTCCAATGCCAATTGTGGTGGCCCAACATGATACAAGATGTTTGAGAGTTTGTTCGATTGTGTGAGAGCTACCAATGCAACAAGGCCAACAACCAGAAACCGAGTGGACTCCTTCAACCACTTCCCATTCCATCTACTTGATGGGAACATGTGAGCTTGGATCTCATCACATCCTTGCCCAAGACAAAGCAAGGTCACATGGCAATTGTTGTGTTTATGGATAAGCTTAGTAAGCAAATCCATTTGGCACCAACCTTTGATATTGTGGATGCTCCAACATTAGCATAGGTCTACTTTGACAATATCTTTAAGCATCATGGGATGCCATGTATACTCATCTCCGACCATGATCCTTGATTCACTAAAAAGTTTTGGCAAGCACTCTTCTAGATACTCAACACCAAGTTTACTTGTCAATGGCCTATCATCCTCAAATTGATGGACAAACTGAATGTGCAAATTGCACCTTGGAGGATAGGTTTTGTGCCTTTGTCAACATTCACCATATGAATTGGGATGAATGTCTTGTAGCTACGGAGTTTGCACACAATAATTCCAAATAAGTAAGCATCATATTCTCTCCTTTCTTCCTCAATTTTGGCCAAGTCCACTTGTTCTAGATTCTCTTATTGCTCCTCCTCCATCTCATGTCCCTCATATTTCAACCTTCTTGACCACCATATTCCAATCCTTCCAACAAGCCAAATCTCACCTCCTTGTTGCCCAAAATTGTCAAAAACAATATGCGGACCACCATTTTCGTGATCTCACTTTTCAAATTGATGATAAGGTCATGCTTTTGTCTAGTAATCTACCCCTCCCACTTGATACATAAGTCAATAAACTTGCTCCTAATTAGATAAAACACTTTGATTTCACACAAACCATTTCTCGTGTTGCTTATCGACTTGCCTTGCCTTGTCATATGTGCATCCACTTTATCTTTCATATTTCCAGTTAAAACCCTTTGCCCCTAATCCATCTTCTTTTTCCTCTTGTGTCCAACCTCATCTTCCTCCCATCCCTATCAACAATCTTGAGAAATAAAAAGTTGATCATATCTTTGTGCATCACCACATTCAACAAGGCCGTCAACAACATATAGAGTACAAGGTCCTTTCGAAAGGATATCCTCTTCATGATACTTCTTGGGAGCCACTTTCTCATCTCCAAAATGCACAAACAACCCTCCAAGAGTTTGAAGCTTCAATGGTGACAAGGACGTCACCAATTAGCGGTGGGGAATAGATAACAATAAGGAGTTTAACAATGAAGTTAGTCAAGGCTAACAAAGTAGAAAATAGGCCAAATTAGTCTAAAATGTTCTAGAAGTATCTAGGAGCTTTTTGGAAAGCTTCCCATCTAGCTTAAATTGCACTCCAAGTAGGAAGTTTCTAGAAGCTTCCAAATAGCTTAGCATGCATGCCAAGTAGGCAACTTCTAGAAGGAAGCTCCTTGAGAAGCTTCTTGGTTAACTTGGCTTGCACTCCAGGAAAGCGGCTCAAGGAAGCTTCTTGAGAAGCTTCTCAAGAGCCTTGTATGCTTTCTATAAATACCAAAGCTAAAGCTCATGCTATGCATTCGGAGTTTCCCACACTCAAGTGTCCCAATGTGATATTCTATTCTCCTATTTCTCTCCTCAATCTTGATCTTTTACATTCACCCACTTAGTTGATTGGAATACGTATTGGAAATAGATAGGATTTGAATCTACATCTCCTCCGTAAATCTTAGTTGCAGCAATGCAAGCATAAGATATCATAATCTTACTTGCTTAGTCTTTGTTGTGGTCTTCTCATTCTCATACTTCTACAATTTTCCATCTTGAGTGGTTGAAGTTGAGCTCATTTGCAAATCAATTTCTTGATTGCACTCACTTTCTTCTCGAAATGCATAAATGCTAGTCTGACTTGCAATTCTTCTATATCTTGCTATGCAAATTACCTAAAAGCTTGTTGAAACTCTCCATCAACTTCTATCTCATCAATGCTCATTCTAGCATTGGCTTACTCTCCATCTCTCTTTTGAAGATAATTTGTGTCTAAGTTCAACATCTATAATTGTCAATGACCATGTTGCTTCTCTTTGAACAAGACATCCTTACTTTCACATATCTTATTCTCCTTTTGATCCCTGAATCTGAAGGCTTTGAATCCTAAACTATATCCAAAAAAGAAATACATTTTTTGTCCCTTTGGATTAAACTTCTTTCTTTCATCCTTTGGTGTGTGCACAAAGATTGTGCAACCAAAAGTTCTCAAATGTGCAATGGTTGGTTTTGTTCCATGCCAAAGCTCATAAGGAGTTTTCTCTAAAACTCTACTAAAACTTCTATTTAAAACATATGTAGTAGCTCCCAATGCTTCTGCCCACAACTCTTTAGGCAGCTTGCTAGAAAGCAACATGCTTCTTACCACTTCAAACAATGTTCTATGATCTCTCTTTGAGATACCATTTTGCTCAAGAGTGTAAGATGATGTAAGTTCATTGATTAATCTAACAATCTATGCAAAAATAGTGAATTCCTTTCTGGTATATTCATATCCTCTATCAAATCATAGTTTCTTGATCTTCACTCCCTATTGAGTTTCTATATATGTAGAGTTGTTTAAAGCAAGCGAGATTTTGGACTTCTCTTTCAAGAAAATGCAAATTTGAACCACTAATATCATCCCTAAAAAGGAGATAATACCTTGATCCCCTAGTTGAGTTCACAATCATAAGACCACAAATATCATTATGAAAGAACCCTCCAACCTTGTATATGCATCTACTTTTGCTGGACTTTGCAAAAGGTAATCTACATTGCTTTCCTAGAGCACATCCATCGCAATAGAAAGACTTTTGACTACCATGATATTATGGTTTCAAATACCCTCTTGTAGTCCTTCTTTCTCCTCCTTTGTAATGTAAGCAAGATTGAGATGACTAAGTGGTGCTAAAGTGCAATGTCTAAATTCTAACACACTTTCTTCTTTCTAGCTTCTCCATTGCCTGCAACAATAGAGTTAGCTTGGGGAATGTTGCCTATCTTGGTAACTTTGATCTGGAGTTTGTTGAGCTTTGGATTGAAAACACCATTCATCACCATTATTGCATTTTCTCTATGTCGCATCCCTCTTTGATGTAGGTGGTTTGGATGCTTTTTCTATTGCTTGAAAAACATTGAACATGTTCCAATTCAAGTCCATAAAATAGAGAACTCCTTTGATAACTCCTACTTGTCTTCTTGCACCAATCTTGCAAGAAATAAGGATGTCTCCCACTCCAACAATCCAAAACTTATAATCATCAACAACATACGTTGGCTAGTTCCCTTCTTCAATCTTCTTTGAATCTTAGAACCATTGTCATCTATTGATTATGTGCTTTGAAGCTCCTCTATCATACCAAACATCATTGTTAGATGTTCATCAATACTTGTAGCAATGCTAGAGCTAGCAACAAATGCAATACTATGTGTCCTTAGAGCATTGGTCTGACTTCTAGGATTATTTGCAATTGTTGTGGTTTCATCTTGGGAGGTTCTGCTCACCTTTGCGCCTTTTCCCAATGCCCCTTCTTTTCCACACTTATTACATCTAGTTCTCTTCTTCAACTACAAAATCTTAGTCTTTTTCTCAATCCTTCCATTGTTACTACTTTTATTGCTTCTTTTATCATTAGCTAGAAAGGCACTCTCCATTGAACTCTCTTCTTTGTCTTCTTCACATATGTTCAAAGTTTCTTCCTTTAGTAGACTTACATGGGGAGTCTTGTAATCTTCCAAGCATAGGAGACCTTAAGAGAAACACAAAGCTCTGCACTCAATCTCCAATGCGCCAAAGGAGCACCTTGATTGTATTATATAGCAAAGGGGACTCTCCCGAAGGAAGCTCTATCCTTGGATCAGATACATGGATTGGTGATATGTCAGCAAGCTCTACTCTTAAATTAGCTGCATGCATGGGTGACATGTCGGTTCTTATCCTATCTGGTTGGTCAAACCATCTTTGACCAAATGGAATCTTTAGGGAATCTTCCTATAGGAATCTCTAATTTGCATGAGTGAGATACCGTTGGAAAGCTCTCAATGAGACAAACCTAGGGGAGGCAAGGCTAGCCTTTCCTTTGAATTGGGTTGGAGAGGGAGAGGGGGGGGGAGGTGGGAATCTACGCATTTTGGATGAATTAGGCCTCCAAAATTAGCTCTAAAGTTTTTGGGCTATTTTTGGCTCCTGCCCTATCAGTTAAAGTTCTCTTTTGGTGATACCTCTATCTGATCTACCTAGCCCATCATACATAACATCCTTCCATATGTTACCAAGCCAATTTTCACCTCTAGATGATATATCTAGCTTTTGGTATTACAAATTCAGGCTATTTTTGTTCATGTTGTATTAATAGAAGTACTATTTTCATGACACCTCTATCTGATCTACCCAGCCCATCATACATAACATCTTTTCACATGTTCCAAACCAATTTTCACCTCTAGATGACATATCCAGTTATTGGTATTACAAGGCTCTTGATGGTTTGTTGCTCCTTAATATGTTATCCCATGTTGCTATTATATGGCAATAAGCCTATGGCAAAATACAAATCATCTTGGTGATGATTGAAGAATCATCTATTTTTACACCAAGGTTACTTAACGGACTAGTGAAAGTTTCTACTTTGCTAATAAAATCTGCTATCTCTTCTCTCTATTTCATATGCAAATGAAAGAATCTTTTGTTGAGAATATGCTTGTTCTCTAAAGCTTATTGCTCATGCAACATAATCAATCTACTCCACAATTGATCAATCTCTATAAATACTTCACTTCTATGGTTACACAAATGTACATTTCTATAGATCATTCTTGCTTTACCATTTGGTCTCTCATCCATATGCTACGGCTTGTTCTATAGTTCTATCCTATTAATGATCCTTATAAGTCTCTTTGACTTGAAGAAGATCATCATCTAGAATTTCCAAATCAACAAATTTTACACATCAAATTTTAATGTGTATTATATCTCTCCCATTGTGTACCAATCTATTCTCAAATATTAAAAATCTCTTCTAGTATATCAGTCTGTCTAAAATTCTACACCAAGAATAATCTTTTATCACTCTTGACGTGCTAGGAAACATGGGTCATAATTTGTTGAAAATTTTCATAAATTGATGTAAATTTGCAAAAATTATAAAACACAAGGAACACAATAAAATATACAAAGCACTTCTATGGATTTCTTTTTATGAGGAATGGAATACCTATCGGTTAGTATGCAGATTCTAAACTAACGGAATATTTGATTTTTTTCTATCTGGCCTTGTCTCTCCCTATGGCTACTCTTGCGGCCTTGATGCTCAAGCTTTCTTGATCACACCTTTAACATACACATAGAATGAAGGAAGTTTCTCAATGAAAGGTAAGACCACTAACTAATGCCGGCCGCTAGGTGCTATGTACAAACCCTAACATCTTAACCCCAACTAAGACCTACCACATGTGTTATCATCTAAAATGTAGATGCTATCTACAAATATTAACAAGTATAGTATACGGTCCAGGCTATATCAATCTCAACTGCCACCTACCACATGCAATACCGTCTAAAAGATGGTTTCAACACTTTCTATATTAGAAGCTTATTCGAGAGATCTCACGACATGTGTGTATTGCAGCTCGAGCATAGATTGCATCAAGTAAGTTTCTCACACGAAGCACATGGAAAAAGTTGGCTCCGAACTCGAGAGGATGGTGGTGATAGCTTCAATTTTAACTGCTTGTCATACCTGTTAATTCGAGGGAACCTTCAGCCTCCTGATTTCTGAATCCATGACACTTAAGTTAGAGTGTGTCTTTGCAATTACACTTTTAAGTTTGTCACTCTTAAAGTTCTGCTGCGAGCTTCATCTGATTCCACATACGCAATACGCAAAGTTCTAGCTCGGTAAGAAGCTTGCAGTGGAGAGAAGGGTATGGCCTGGCCTCAGTTTTTAGCAACATTCAATTCAAATTGAAACCTACTTAGGTTATCAATATCTATCTCATGGTGCTCTTTAAAGTTTTTAAAATTCAAGATATTGTAGGCGGTGCATACGATGCTATGATGATCCTTCGGTTTGTTGTCAGATTCAGATGCATCAACAATCCTCGAAACGATAGCAGCTTTGTCCAGAAACTTGTCATATGAGCGGAAATTTTCATGTCAAATCATACATACCATATTTGGTTTCGGGGATATGATCATGTGCGGGGCAGGAAAAGGATTCTTCTACAGAGTTCTCTTGCTTTCATGGATAAAGCTGCAATGAAGCTTACGGGTGCACAAATATCTAAATGAAAGTTGAAACAGGATGTAGCTATAATTAGCAGGCTGCGAAACCTGGAAGGCAGTGAAAATTCTTCTTGATCGATGTACCATCGGGAGAAAATGTTTCAATTAAAAGAGCCCAACATTTCGAAGTGAAAGTACCAAGCAGACAACCTTTACGTACTAGCAGACAAACCTCTTCAGAATTGGATCCACAATTCTGTGGTTATGCATCAATGCATAATCACATTCGCATCTTGATAAGCCAGATGAACTCCTGTACGCAGACAGAAATGTTTACATCTGTTTGTATGTGCTGTTTTGCTGACGCGATCGACACTTGATACTGAAGTTTCTTCCTGGCCTTCGAACAGCTCAAAAAAAACTGGGGGCAACGACTTGCCTCTGTTCTTTATAGCAACGACAATCACTTGGAGCAATATGGTAAGAGGACTTCCTGCGGGCTTTTGGTGTCTGAGTAACAAAACCAAGCAAAAGCTCGAGGGTTAACATATTATCAAACAGATTTCTCATAGCTCTCGTTATGAATTCCTCAAGAAATATCTAGACAAAGAGCAGAAGAAGCATAGTACCATGCAACGTCTGTTACGACCAGAATCTGTATACAGTA
Source organism: Lunularia cruciata (assembly GCA_948567375.1). Taxonomy (NCBI): domain Eukaryota; kingdom Viridiplantae; phylum Streptophyta; class Marchantiopsida; order Lunulariales; family Lunulariaceae; genus Lunularia; species Lunularia cruciata. Next base: position 62,610,049 of record OX419757.1, on the reverse strand, counting down.
GCAAATGTAGAGGTCAGAGAGAGCATCTAGCGCCTCGTAAGTTCCTATGACGTGATGCTAGTTACGAGATTCTATAGCACTTGGAACGGATTGCTATACCCAGAACATGAAAAGGAGATCAGATAAATAGAGGACACCCTTAAACTGTGTCAATCTACTCAGATTAGATATATTTCATTCACACCTTATGATTGGAGTGCCAATAAGAAACACGAGAGCACATGCAATAGCAAAAGCCCCCATTGCTCAAAATTCTTCCGTGAAACCCACCTCCGTCTGCACCCAAAAGAAAAGAGAACTGGCCAACAACGATCCGAAGTTGAACGCAGCGTAGAAAATGCTGAAATATCGTTGTCCTTGCTTCTTCTCTTTAGGGTCCGTTTCATCGACTTGCTGTTGCCCTAATGACAGTCGTTGGCTTAATTCCTCCTGTGGCCAGGCCTGTGACATAGAGTCCGCCCTGAAATATGCTTTGAATGGACCGACTCGCCCTTCACAAACAAGCTGATCGCAAGCGGGAGACACAAGCTGAAGAAACCAGAATAGCCAAATCCTGCAAAAAGAGGATACTGAATCAGCCAGATGTAGGTGTACCCAAATTATACACCTTGGTTGTCTTCATATCATATTTTTACCTTATTTTGCAATAACTCTGGTAGTATGACGGTGTGCTGGCTATCATTCACGGAACACGAAGATACAACTTGATCAATTCCTGCTTCGATGCTCTGCAGATAATCTGTAATTTGCACCAACAGCTACGAGTAGACAGCAGATTTCAACAGGTAGTTCTAGTCTCCATTTGTGCAGACTACAGCCATCTGGACAGCTTGTCTACGTTCTGAATAGGCAGTCTAAAACAAATCCATGGTATGGATGACTCCTGACTCTACCAACTCAGTAAGAGTTACCAGCCTGCAGCGAGGTCTATATATACATTCTGATTCGGTTGCAGAGACAAATTTTTCGACTCTTTTTCTTTTGCCTTCTTATGTACGTGGATCTTGTACACTTGTGGCAGATTGGATCTAGAAATTTACCGCTAAGTAGAGGCCAAATGACGCGACAATGATCCAATACGCACCAAAATAGGCGTCGGCTAGAAATCCAAAGAAGATGGGAGCCATCGAAATTGTGCCACTTAAGTTGTTGATGATGTTGGCAGAAGTAACAATATCCAAGTGCAAGACTTTGACGATGTATACGATTAAGTTCCCTTGCATGCCCCACCAAAAGACTCATATTCCCAACGACCAAGACTGCGATATTCAAACATCCAAACACAGTCCGTACAATTTATGCGATTCTATTGATGGAATACGCCACAGGACGAACTAAAACGAACCAAGAAATCGGACCCGCTGCCTTCACCAACATTGACACCGCACCTTTTGAATAAGAGATTGCCGTCCTAGGATCCTTCACTGTATTCTAGCTGTTTTACTGATTTCTATAGAGAAAAGCCCTCTGCCGCTTGCTCGACCCGGAAGTAGAATAAATGTCGTTCAAAGCTTCCATGCTTGTAATTGTAGTACATAGTGTAAAGGTAGACTCCAAGCATTCCCGATTGCTTTAGATTTTACTTTCCCATCCACGGGAACTGACTCTGATTTGATTGCACCGCAACATATGCCATGTATCGTCAGTAAGGATAGAGGTGTGATTCGACTGAACACCCAAGAGCTGGAATGCAGTAGATATATGCCTTGTGTCCACAGTAAGGATAGTAAGGATATCATTTAAGCGAACACTCGAGAGCTGAAATGCACTAGATAGGAAATATATCAGGCCTAAAATTTCTTTATCATTGAGAAGAGGCATAAATGGATTGTGCTAACATAAATCGATTTTAGAAACTGAATTGACTCCGAAGCTAGAAAGGGAGTCAGTCCTAAAACACTTGGTATCAAATCGATTTGTTCCGCCTAAGCAGAGCAGTGCGCAATATGCTGAATTGAAAATACAACAAACTGTTAGAAGCAGAGAACCTGTCCCAGTGGCAGTAGGTGAAACCGAAGCTACCAATCTCGGTAAATGGTAGAGGACCAAAAAAACTAGAGTCTAGGATATCGTGTTATCCTAACATGTTCAATGACATCGTGAGTCCCTGCAAGTAATCAGCGAAAGGATATAGCAAGAATTTCATCAGAAGTTCCGCACGAAGACACTACCACTGTATCACCCCATTCGTCGTGCATCGGTGGGTGGATAAAAGTGCCAGCAACAGGCGTACCGAGTTCCTGTCACACGTCGCTAGTGCAGAGAGGTGTTACAACTATGTAATTCAAATCATTATGGCTCGATTATTCTGTAGATTTCTTTCAGTTAGATACAGAAGGATTCATCTTCACCCTCCTTCAGTTTGTTTATATCTTAGACTATTGCCTTCTGATTGCAATTCTTTCTCTCGCGGATGTTAAGCAGTATAACAGCTTGGCCAAAAAGTAAACCGGTCAAAAGGGAACAAGTAGTCTGACCACCTAGTTGACATACAAGAGTCCACTAAAAACATAGACATCCACTAAAGTACGTCTGTAACATAAGAAGTTTAACTCATGTACACCTACAGTCTCTGACGTCATGTACAGCAGTTTAAGACTTGTGCCGTTAATGAACTTCGAACATGAATAAACTCAGCTGTAGCACTTCTACTCGGTTCTAAGGAACAATCAATTTGCATCTTGATTTCAGAGATGAAAAAGAATGCTGATTGATGCAGCTTTGAAGAACGCAAAACCCACGTGAAGGCTTACCGTAGAAGACGAAAGCTTATTTTCGTCCTCCTGACCGGGCCTTGTTTGCAGGTCTCCCCCTCAAATCAACCGACCCATCTCCAACAGTCTGATTTGGTGTTATAACCGTTGGTCTTCGTTCGGTTCCACTTTCGGAACATCCCAAGACCCATGTTGAATTCGAATCACGAATTCGCAAAAATATGTCAGTGAATCTTACTCTTCGGGAATCTCAGAATCTCGCAGCTGACGGATCTAGTTTCAAAGTCTGCACATCATGAGTTCCTTCAGCAACCCACATGGCAGATTTACGACATGAGGAGCGAGCTCGAGTTGTGCTGCTGTCGAAGCTATTGGAACCATGTCTGCAAGCAGAAAAACCGATATCTGTTCCAACTTACGGTCATTCGGTGGTACTTATGCTGTGAAGAATACTAATACTACTGTTGGGGGTACCCGGATCGATTTCATAGACTTTTCGTTGGGGGTACTGCTAACCTCCTGCTCCAATCTACCATGTTTCTATATAGCATGGCGTGCTACCGAAATATGTTTCGAAAAGCACATGGGATGAGATCACTGCGGTAACAAAAGTTGATGTCTACGGAAGAGCACAGTAGTGGTATTGGTCATGCGATCTCCAGTCAACTATCCTTTACCGACAATAGTTGTCCTACACTACACTAATGTACAGAGGGGGTTTAAATGTTCAACGGGTTTCTTGGTTTGCGGGACCCATAAATATTACGTCTAAGTTTTATGGGGTCTGACGGGAATTGTTACGGGAGGTGACAGGAATGGCTACGAGGGTGTGACGGGAATGACTATGAATTTGAATATGGGGATATGATGGGGAAGTGTACTTTTTACTTGCGGACTTTGAACGTAGCCGTAAAATCCTACTAGGTGACCCGGAGCTCATCCCGTACTATGAATGGCTATGGGATCTCCCATCAACTTTAGTGAATTTGCTCACCCATAACGAGACCAAGATGACACGGCCCTTCCCCCACCCTGCGCGGCCCTGGTATTGTACTTCCTTTTGCCATTTGTTCATTGGGGCTTAGCCCCATGTTACCTTTTTTGTCTCTCCCTTGTCCGGGTTGATGGGGTCTTCCCGTCCTTCATTTTTCCAAACGCAGGTCGCCTTTTTTTGTTCATGTCACGGGAGGCAATAGCCATTCTCCTAACTTTAATTAACAATATTAATTATATTTGCGCTTGAAGTTGAACTTGTCCATACTCGGTGTGTTCAACTCGCCATTCGATTCTTCTGTGGTGTGGTGAGCGATAGAATTTGCCAATCAAATTTTCAATTTTCTTCTCAATTCTTTTATTTCGTTTCTCAATTTGTGCAAGAATCATTTGTGTCGAGAGAGGTACTCTAGCTGCAAGTATCCTCCAAGGAAACTGTGAATATCCAGCTGCAGAAACTCTAGAGACGATTGATTAGCTTTTCTAATGTGACGATCTTGCCTCGTCTCGTCATTGACTGTCATTAGGTGCAAGGTGAGCAAAGTAAACACCTATAATTGAACTATAATTGAACTGTGTGATAGAGTTCCTCTAAGGGTAAGTCTGGCAATTGTGAGGGGAAGACAGTCAATGGAACAGGAGCACCCACTACTCATGCTCACCAATGATGAAGACTCAGAGCCTGTGACCTCTGTAGGGTGATGGAGACCATATGCCAAAAATAAGAGGTAAGCATGGTGGGTGAGAAAGCCAAGGTGCCTCTCCTTTGTAATGAGCCTCGTGTTGCTTCCCAAAGGAGGCCATCAAACTGATGATGAAGGTGGCCAAAAATCTTCACTGTTAGGGGGATGAAGGTGTTGGAGGCAAGATGTGGGGCATAGAGGTACTCCTTCCCCCTAGTAGTGGTAATAATCATTGCAGCTCAGGCTTGGATGCTAGCTCGTGCCAAAGACTCTAGTCCAAGTGGGTTTGCAACAACCACATCATACAACGTATGACGAACATCCTTGAAAGTGACAATATCTGTCTGCACCCTCTAATGAGGCGGGCTTGGTAGGACCATCCATCGCTCAATCTAAACATGTGAGTGAGTAGAGCATATGATTTGGGCCACCGTATCTCTAATGGCATCATGGACTCTGGTAGGCTCTCTTCCTATGGCACATTGTAGGATGTGGATGGCCTCCACATACAGTGTAGACCTGCACTATCACTGGTCCAATATGGCCAAAAGAGCTAGATGTGGTAGATCTAGCCAAATCCAAAGTGCCGTGGTGAACTCCTCCAATGTGTACCAAAATTCCTCAATCAAAGGAGAAGCATGAAGCCAAGCTCTTGCGCACTTCTTGCCACAAAAGAGGATCCTAACTCTATTTGGTAATGGTGCATTAGTGAGGATGCTAGAAAGGGTGTGAGTATACATATGCTCATTGAGCTCCACTTGAAACTTCCTAGAGTCTAGGGAAACAAAGCTCACAAAGGGAGATAGTGATATACGTGCTGGTCATGGCAATAAATCCTGAGTCAATCAAAGAGATGTTCGGAAAGTCAAGGCGCTTGAGTCAATTGTCATGATGGGTGGCAATAAAAATGGGAACCTCATCTAAAAACCTATATGCCAATAGGGGAGCCACTAGGGCACATGCTCCTATGTATGGTATTGGTACAATAATCTCTTGTGATGTGATACCGCATCCACTTGTGACTATGGGAAGAGCTATTTGCAAATGCCACCAATCATCTGATAACTATGGAAGTATACAAGGTAGGTCCTAAGAGTGTGGAGAAGGTATGGCGCATACAACTATCAAAGGACCATAGATATGGTAGGAGGACCAAAGTGGGAGGAAACCCGCATGCCAAATAGGATGCTCTCATGACATAACATCTTAATGGGAGGGAGCATGCAACCTATGCATTCCCCAATTTGGGGAGTAGGTGAGCATGAGTAGTAGCTTGAATCAAAGTATATGAGATATAAGAGCTACAAAAATCCTCATCTCCTAGAGGATACCAATACCCTCAATCTCCTACTTGGGACTGGAATCATGATAAGAAGTCTAAGGGAATGTAACTAAGGATTGTATGTGATCCCCAAATCTTGCATTTACCAGTCTAAACTCATAAACCCAAGGTCTCAAGATTAAGTGTGAAAGCTTGCACTGCACTAAAAAGATCCTCCAAGGGGCCCAAGATGCGTGTATCATCTAATAGGGATGGAAAAAGATGTGTGGGAAAGGCGGCTGCAACCTCATGCAAAGTTGTGTAGTGTGCAATGGCAAATAAGAGCACTCCTAAAGGATCTCCCAGTTGTGTAACCTTTGTAGATGCTAATTGAGTGAACTCTCTTGTGGTAGCATGGTGGCTGTACAACAATGTCTCTCAATGCCATAGAAAGTACACATAAAGGGAATCAAAGATGGAATCTGATCCTTTGCCACACAAAGAGCTCTAAACAAAGTTGGACAAGAAATGGTATTGAAGGCATTTGAGACATCCACTTGGACTACCACCAAATCTGGGTGGAGGTCCAAGAACGCTCTTGTGCACACAATAACAATCTCAGAACCCCTTGGTGTGACAATTGCATAATGATAAGGAGACAAGAAAGACAAAAAGGAGTGGCAAAACTAAAGGCAAATGGTGCGTGATACTAAATGCAAGAAACATCTCCAGTGGCTATGGGGTGAATTCCAGATGTCTCCTTTGACAGAGATAGGAGATGAGATGCACCAAAAAACCATGAGCAGCACCAAGGCAAGATGTTGGCAAAAAGCAAAGAGAAAGGACTAAGTTATGCAAATTTGGGGAAAGATAATCTTGTAAAGGCTCAAAAACTAGTCCTTATGGACCACCTACCAAGAAATGTGGAGAGTCCATAGTTCTTCTACTCTCAATTACACATTACACTATATCCACTCCCTTTACATGCTTGTTTCTTCAACTTCTGGCCAAGATCAAGGAGGCAAGGACCGACGGGGTGATGGTGATGGCGATGGCGATGGGGTGTGAGAACCTAAAAGGCTCCATGAATTTTAGAGGGATCCTTGTGTTAGAAAATACAGTCCCAAGGGGCCTCTTGCAATAGCACATCATAAGGCCCATTAAACATAAATCAGAGGACTAACAGGAAATAACGTGGTTCACTCCCTGTCCCGAAAGCTACCTCCACGGGCTGAAACAGGCTCACACCAACCTTCAAACCTTTATTTCCATTGCACATATGTATATATATACAAACACAGGAATAGTCCCTCTGTCATCTGTCTAAACTCCTAAACTCCTGAATATAGACCTGGTTGACTTCATGAGTATTGACCACTCAAGATATCTAGTCACTTTAATACTCAACCTTAGAAGTGACTGAATATATATCCGCATGATACAATAAGGAGTTTCCATCAGTCAAGTTTTGCTCTTGCTCTTGATCAGGCAAGTCACTTATAGCAAGCCAATCATAAAAAACTCCACCTTTTGCTTGTATCCACCTTATCATCCCAAAGAGCAACATTGAACGTTGAGCAAGTTCATGCATAACTTGAATTTCTCAACAGGAACAGGTTTAGTTAACATATCAGCTGCATTTACCTCTGTGCCAATCTTTTGCAAATTGATTTCACCATTTGTCACAGCTTCCCTGATAAAATGATGTCTCACATCAATATGCTTTGTCCTTGAATGATATACTTGATTCTTTGCCAAGTGAATAGTGCTTTTGCTATCACAAAAGAGTGTGGACTTCATATTAGGGAGACCTATATCCTTGGCTAATCTTTGTTGCCATATTTCCTCTTTGGCAGCCTCAGTTGTTGCCATATATTCTGCCTCTGTATTAGAAAGAGCAACAGTAGATTGGAGAGTAGACTTCCAACTTACTACACCACCAACAAGTATAAAAGCAAATCATGTTGTAGACCTTCTCTTATCCAAGTCTCCGGCAAAATCAAAATCTATGTACCCTGTAATTCCTCCTTCTTGTTCCTTCTCCACATCAAATGTAATGCCAATATTTATAGTCCCTTTCAAGTAACAAAGTATCCACTTCACAACTTCCCAATGTTGTTTCCCCAGATTTGCGATGTATCTACTCACCATGCTCACAGCATATGAGATGGCTGGTCTAGTGAAGACCATATCATACATTAAACTCCCAACAGCACTAGCATAAGGAATGTTGGACATTACTTTTCTCTCCTCCTCATTTGATGGACATTGCTCCAATGATATCCTGAAATGACTTGCCATTGGAGTGTTCACTGGTTTTGCTTTCTCCAAAAAAACCGAGCAAGTAATTTTTCCAAATATCTCCTTTGAGATATCCATAACTTTCCCTTGCTTCTGTCCCGGTGGATTTCAATCCCAAGTACCCTCTTTGAAGAACCCAAGTCCCCTCTTTGAAGAACCCAAGTCCTTCATATCAAACTCCTTACCAAGTTGTGCTTTCAATTTCTCCACCTCAACCATATCCTTTGCAACAATAAGCATATCATCCACATAGAATACCAAGATGATTAAATCAAATACTCTAGGTCCATGTAGCTTCTTGAGGTACACACAAAAATCTGATTCACTTCTGTTATATCCTTGCTTCAACATGAAAGCATCGAATTTCATGTACCAAAGTCTTGGACTTTGCTTTAGTCCATATAACAACTTTTGTAACCTACAAACCAGGTTCTGGTTCCTTGGTACCACAAAACCTTCAGGTTGATGCATGTAAATCTCCTCCTCCAATTCTCCATGTAAAAAAGCAGTTGTAACATCTACTTGCTCCAACTCCAAGTTATGCAATGCACCTATTGCCAATAGTGCACAAATTGAAGAGATTTTTACCATTGGTGAAAAAATCTCATTGAATTCAATACCTTCTTTTTGGCTATAACTCTTTGCTATAAGCCTTGCTTTGTATCTATCTCCACTTGATTTTAGAAGTCCTTCCTTCCTCCGGAATATCCATCTGCAACCAATTGCCTTCTTTCCTATAGGCAATTTTTCAAGTCTCCAAGTTTGGTTCTTGGCCAAAGACTTCATCTCCTCTTCCATTGCACAATGCCACTTTTGACATTCTTGATCTTGCATTTCCTCTTCATATGAAGAAGGCTCACCATTCTCCGTAAGAAGAGCATAAGCTACAAATGAATCATCAAATCTCTTTGGAGGCCTTCTATCCCTATATGGATACCTACGTTCATGAATCACTTTTGGGCTTTGCTCTTCTAATGGTTCACTTGGTAGATCTACATGAGGTGACATGTCTTGATTTCCAAGATCAATATTAACAAAATCTGACTGAATTTGTTTTATCTTTTCTTTTGCTATAGAAATAGCCTTCATTGTACTAGTCTCATCAAAAACTACATCCCTACTCACAACAAGACAACACCTTTTTGGATCCCATAATCTATATCCCTTTGTATCCTTCTAATATCCCAAGAATATACATTTTCTAGATTTGGGATCTAACTTTGTCCTTTGTTCTTGTTGAATATGAACATAAGCTATGCATCCAAATACTCTAAGTGAAGAGTAATCAACATGCCTACCTGTCCATTTTTCCATAGGTGTCTTACACTCAATAGCAGTAGAGGGAGAAATGTTTACCAAATGACAAGCCGTATTTATAGTTTCTGCCCAAAAACTCTTCTCCAATCCGGCGTTGCTTAACATACTTCTTGCTTTCTTCAAGAGTGTACGATTTATCCGCTCTGCCACACCATTTTGTTGAGGAGTACCCGATATGGTAAAGTGATGGATTATCCCTTCACTCGTACAATATCTACCAAACTCTGCAGATTTGTATTCTACACCATTATCAGATCTAAAACACTTCACTTTCCTTCCAGTTTGTTTCTCCATCATCACCTTCCATTGTTTAAAGAGAGAGAAGACCTCAGATTTTTGCTTCATGGTGTAGACCCATACTCTTATAGAGTAATCATCCACCAAAGATACAAAATATAATGCTCCAGATTTTGAAGCTATAGGTGCAGGGCCCCAAACATCAGAATGCACATAGTGTAAAATTCCCTTTGTGCAATGAACTCCTGTGGAAAAGCTTACCCTCCGTTGCTTTCCTATTACACAATGCTCACAGAATTTTAACTTACAACTTTTAAGGCCCTTCAGAAGTTGTTGCTTGGACAATTCACTTAGACCCCTTTCACTCATATGACCTAAACTGAGGTGCCATAACTAAGTAAGATCTTTGGGATCTTCATTTTCAGAAATAGTACTTGCCACTCCTCCAGTGATGGTCTCTCCAACAAGCTCATAAAGGTTTCCTATCTTCTTGCCCTTCATTACAACCAATGCTCCTTTTGATACCTTGAGTGTTCCATTTTCTGCTCCCCACCTCCAACCATTTGAGTCCAAAGTGCCTAGTGATATCAAATTCTTCCTCAACTCAGGAACATGCCTCACATCAGCAAGAGTCCTCACAATACCATCAAACATCTTAATGTGTATTGTACCAATGCCAATAGCTTTACAAGCCATGTTGTTCCCCATTATTACAAATCCTCCATTGAATGATTTGTACTCATGAAACCACTCCTTATTTGGACACATATGGTAAGAGCAACCTGAGTCCAATATCCATGATTCCTCAAATTGATCTTTGTCTTGGGTAAGACATAGAAAATCATCTACAACTCCAGATGACTCAGCAATGCTTGCTTGATCTGAAAGTTGACCTTTATCCTTGTTGGACTCAAGCCTCTTGTTGTTACAATCCTTCTTGAAATGTCCAACCTTCCCACAAATCCAAAACTTGCCTTTGAAACCTCCAGTTTTGGACTTGGATCTTGATTTACTCCTGATCTGATCTCTCTCTCTTGTCCTTCCTCTGATAAATAGAGCCTCTAAATTTGTCTTTTTCTTGGTTGGGTCTTTTTCGCATCTCATTGGACAATAATGTTGAAGTGACCTCCTCACAGTTTATATCATCCTTCCCATATAGAAACATTGTGACCAGATGCTCATATGATGGAGAGAGTGAAGTCAATTACAACAATGCCTTATCCTCCTCTTCTAACTTAACCTCTATGCTCATCAACTCACAAATGATTTTGTTGAAAGCATTGAGGTGCTCCATAATACTTTGGCCTTCCTTAATCCTCAACATATACAACTTCTGTTTAAGAAACAGTCTGTTTGTCAAAGACTTGGTCATATAAAGATTTTCCAGTTTGGCCCATAGTTTTGGTGCAGATTCCTCATTCATAACATTGTATAGCACTTCATTGGCAAGGTTCAACCTAATAGTGCTAATAGCTCTCAGATCTGCATCTTCATCTTCCCCATCCTCATCACTTCTGTCCTCCTTTTTCTTCTTCAGTGCTCTATGCAGTCCTTGCTGGACAAGAAGGTCCTTCATCTTCAATTGCAAAAGTCCAAAATTGTTTTTCCCATCAAACTTCTCCACTGCAAATTTAGTATTTGATATGGATATCATCCCTGCCATTACTTTACTGTGGACTTGCTTTTGGATCCACTTCCCTGCACCCTCAGATCTCAAGACCCTCTTCAGGACCAACTAAACTCTAAGCTCTGATACCAATTGTTAGAAAATACAGTCCCAAGGGACCTCTCACAATAGCACATCACAAGGCCCATTAAACATAAATCAGAGGACTAACAGGAAATAACGTGGTTCACTCCCTGTCCCGAATGCTACCTCCGCGGGCTGAAACAGGCTCACACCAGCCTTCAAACCTTTATTTCCATTGCACATATGTATATATATACAAACACAGGGATAGTCCCTCTATCATCTGTCTAAACTCCTAAACTCCTGAATATAGACCTGCTTGACTTCATGAGTATTGACCACTCAAGATATCTAGTCACTTTAATACTCAACCTTAGAAGTGACTGAATATATATCCGCATGATACAATAAGGAGTTTCCATCAGTCAAGTTTTGCTCTTGCTCTTGATCAGGCAAGTCACTTATAGCAAGCCAAACATAACACCTTGTATATCAACTGGTGTTTTAGGGATTGGAGCATATTGGGTTCTTGTACTGGCAGTTAATTTTCCATGGTGTTCTTGTGTAACAATGTTCTTACCAGGGTTCTTGTACCAAATAGTTCTTGTACTGGCTATTTCATGTATGCAACAGGGCTTGTACAATGAGGACTCTCCCTTGGTAGTAGATAGGTTCTCTTCATATTTGTTCTTCACTTTTACACCATCAGCTTTGTTTATATGTGTGTTTTCTTAGATGTGTTAAACTTTTTGCATTGATTTGTTGCTCCGAGGTTTGGCTTATTATTTTTCTAGTTATATCTTGGGTTGTATTTCTTTGGATGTGGGAGATAATTTAGTAGATTCTTTCATGATGCTTCCACTTTGTTCTTTGACATAGGTAGCTAGAGAGATTACCATAGGTGAGACTCCTCACCTAGCCTCCCATACCTCGGATGAGGTATGGGAGCATCCAATGGGTTGATCTAGATGCCACATATTCCATCCCACTCCTCTATGTGCTCAGGTTCCCCCTGATGGAGCCACAGTTACATACTTTACCACATCCTTTGCAGTTCCCCGATGAAGAACCTACTTTGGTTGATTCTCATGCCGGAGCCACCACTCCCTATTATCCTTGGGTCCTCCCCAGCCATCCATGACCTCCTCCCCCCCCCCCCCCCCCCCCCCCTCCAAAAAAAAACAATAAACAGCCCTTTGCACCCCCTTACATCCCACTTCACCAGCGTCCTATGCAGCCTTGTCCTGATTGCCCATGGGTGGGAGTTGGATTGGCATAACATTGAGGACGAGCTAGATGCTTACGGATGAGAGCAGATACCACTTCCTAGCCTACCCCTCTAGACCCTCTTCATACTCCGACCCTCTCATTATAGGCTCCACAGACTCCTAATCTTTGCTCCACTCTCTGGATCTCCTTTAGGGCCTCCTACTAGGCTTACCCTATCCTCGTATGTACACTTGGATCCCTATACCCTTCCGTCATTTAGTGGGATCCATGCTTTCCATACCTTTTCGTGCCATCTTGGCAGATGATAAGGAGAGAGATGTCTCTACTTCGACCCTATTAACTCTCTTCCCTGATGGACTTTGCTTCTTCAGGCTCATGGAGGTGCATCTGGACATTCTGAGATTGCATCTTGGATTCATCTATTTTTGCTTGGAGATTGGCCTGCTTCTAGAGGGGGAGTATACCATACCATCTGAGCATAGGCAGCAGCTACATGGATCCCTAAGTCCCCCATACTCACGCTCCAGTATAGCTCGCCAAGGCTTTTATGGAGTCTTTGCTTGTGCGAGTTAATGTTATGGACCTCGGGAAGAGATGGATCCTGAAGAGAGGCAAAAATGCTTGCATGCATACGAAGAGAATGGGATTATGGCAAAGAGTATTATGTGCCATATGGAGAGCCGGATTGTCGAGGTCATGCCCGGGTTCAGCGAACATGCAATTTTGTCACCAAGATTCCACCTGTAGATCGTATCTTTGCAATCTCATGATACTTTGCTCGTCTTTCAACCATTAAAGTCTGCAGACTCGGTTTCTTATTTAAAAATTTGCAGGCCAACGTGACACACCCCTCCGTGTGAACATCCATTCTAGGACCTTCAGTGCAAAAAGATCTATGAAGAGAGATTACGTTGATTTGAAACTTAATCTTTCAAGACTCGCAGATATTCACACTTAAGTTTTGGTTGCTGTTATACATTTGATGATGGCCTGGCATCAATTCTATCAACTTCTCCTTCCAACACTTCTCCGCCCCATCTGTCTCATCATCCTTGCCTATGCCATTGGCCCCATGCGACTATCTCACCCCTGGCTCGACCCCGGTGCCGCACGCGCAACCTAGCGTTTAGGATTATGAACTCCACTCGAAATCAAATATAATCCCAATCCCAAATAATATTAAAGACAACGTAAAATCTAAAATCAAACTGAATCCTCGGAAGTGCACACCAATTTTCAGACGGAAGCAGACTTCGCTTGACCTGCTAAAGTAGCGAAGTTTAAGACACTGATGTGAAATATGTAACATGAACGCCGATTCAAGAACAGACCGCCTTTTGGTCGCCGTTTCGGGAAGGTTATAACCACCTATTACAGGAAATCATTAGATTGCAGAGAAGAGGCCCAAGACAAAGTTTAACCATAGAAATTTCTCATCAAGTATATTTAGCCACTGCCTTGCACATGAACAAGAAAAAGCCTCTGATTACCCTGTTCCATTAGCTTACGTAATGAATATTTTTCTTCTTCTACACAACCTTGAGTCACCACTTTGGCTTCGAATGGTGCCCTAAGGTTGGTAGCCCCATCAGGTGGTGGGCCAACTTCACTACTCTTGATATCAGCTGGTCTCACAGAGTCAGAAACGAGCTCGCATTTTGACATCCCACCAATCAGCGGATTAGAATTTTAAGTATTAGAAGTTTCTCCTAATTTTGATGGAACCATATTTCTAGTTGTATTCTATGGACCAATATTTCCTGATGCACATACATGCTCAGCCTGCTTGTGACCAATCGATCCTGCTAGTTCTTTATTCCTTTGAACTTGAGGTGCTAGTAACGCCCTACTTATTCAATCTGCCCCACCGTTCAGTAGTCCCAAGTTCCTCTTCGCAGAATTGATCAACCATGCTTTCAAGTACAAGATCTAAATCAGCTGAAACCAATTCTGAAGCAGAGACTTCCTGTCCAACATTCTTTGCCATTTGTCTCAGAAAGATTCACTTTCTTCCCGAGAATCCTAAAAGGGTTTTGATGTCTCCAACGAACTGCTTCGAGAATGGTGATTTCTTCATCCGGACGGTTAGTGTTTCTTTAATTTTGAAATGATATTTCAAAATTTTGAAGTCTTAAATTTTGAAATGGATATTTCTTTAAAGTGCTACATTCTGCAATCTGCAAATCCCAAGTGCCAAGCGCCGCGATTTCAAATAACCTTCAGTAATATGAGTTTTTCCGTAATTCACATCTCATCGAATGGGTATGTTAAATTTGAATCGTCTCAAATTTTATCCAGTGAAATTTTTTTCTGGATTTTTTCGATTTGATTTTTCTTTTCTCTACGGGTCCGTTCAAAAAATTTACTGGATCTCACTCAAATATTTACAAGTCATGTAAAAATTTTACGAGATGCCATCAAAAGGTTTACGGAAGAAATCAGTTTCGTAAAGATTCCTTACTTTTTAAAATTGAAACCCCCGAATATTGTAGTCTCTTGTTCTCTTCGACAAATCACTTAATTCTTTGGAAACTTCATTCTTTAGAAACTTGTGATGAAAATTATCTAGCAAGACAGAAATGTATGGACGAACTCAATATTTGGTGCTCATGCACACCTCGTCTCAATGATGATCAAATGACAATTCTCAATAAAAATTATTCTCAATCGCCTTAGTGACTGAGAAATGATAATTCTCAATTTCATTGAGATTTGTCGAATTGAACGTCATTAAGACGATTTTTAGCTTCTACTTGGCAGCGTCATTTGGAACAGCGAGTGAGTTTGAGAGGGAACAAAGAGAATTTACAATCCCAATTCATTTGCCCGACTTTTGCCAACTTTGTCAATTCTGTCCTTAATAATAGAGGAAACCGTTGAGATTTCAAATTTCAAATGGATGACAAGAAGTATTGGAAGACCCCATCAAACAAACCGTACAAGGATAAAACACAAGAGATAAAATTGGGGCTAAGCCCTCAAATCACTTTACACAAGACTGTCTTTTCTAAACGAGCCTTACACAGTTCAATGAATGAATGAAGTTGATACTGCAACACCTACCTCTTTAAAATCCATTGAAAGCAAAATTTGTCGGTTGTTTCCGCAACAGACAAAACTTTGGCACATCACCTGAGGTGCGTCATGCAATGAATCACTGCTTATCTCAAGTTTTAGCGGTGGGACTTAGATTTTACACCCGGCCATTTCAAACTTGATTCGAGTGAAGAAAGAATCTCAAAACTTATAATTTGGAACCATTCTTTAGATCTCAATTTCTCCTTCGGAACCAATGGACCTCATTAGGAGGCTTTACACCATCCATATGGCCACGATCATGATGAAAACACAGTGATTAAAACGCGTGGGACGGGTAATTTTTTGTCTGTTTCTTTACTCACTCTTCAATCAACCTGTTCATTCAATATCAATACCAAAGGTCTCAATAGACAATAGGTCAATAAAAAAGTATTTTCATCATTTCCTCTTGAATTTTACGTAGTCATTGAAGTATTGTAGAGTAACTCATGAACCAAGAGGGAAGACACAAACAGAACTTACAAATAATAAACTATAAACAGCTACCGGTTTAAATCGGGTATATAAATGGAGAATTTTCATTTGGTCGATGTGCCAAGAATTTCAAAATGACAATGTCAATCATCAAAATAATAATTTAGAACAAAAATATATTTTCTTAGATTTATTTAGATTTTATCACTATGTTAGAAGCTATTCAAGAAGATATATCAAATACGAAACACTTTTGTTTCAAAAAATAAATTCTCAATACATGATATGTGCAATCCAACAAATAACCATAGAAACGATGGAGGATGTGATGTATTCAGAGAGGAGAGTACATAAAGGGTTTTGTTTGAATAACACTCTTCTCATGGCATGATGTTATCTTTCATTATATCCTAAATTCTTTTATCTCTGCTAAGCTTTAAAGAATTATAACAGACCATTTCCTTCTCAGTCCTGTCTATTCACTGTTTATGAGTGGCTAATAAAATTATTAAAGGATGGTCTCACCCACCTTGGCTGCAACATATACATAACAGATTAAGGAATTATGAGCAGTAAACCTACATATATATATGCGAGTAATGTGTATTGCATTATACATACAATATACTCTATGCATACTTCATATGGAGTATCATAAGCACATAAGGAAACATACCAATGTGTACTATAGTATATGGACAGAATTTATAGCATTATGCATATATATGGAAGCATACTAATATATACTATCTAACTTATGTATGCAAGCTGCTCAATGTATATTAATACACTTGGAGCATCATGCATGCATAAAGTAAGGACATTAATATGCATTACGTTATGCATGTAAAATATTCAATGAATACTAGTGCATTCAGAGTATTGTATGTACATAAGACAGCATATTAAAAAATGTTGCATATCCATTGCTCATGAGTGGAAAATTCTCTATATACATTAGTGCACTTTGAGCTTTATTGTAGCTTGGATGCACACAAATATCTTGCAAAATAACCTCTAAAAGTGTGATGCTCCTAAGGATCATGCTCTCTCTTCTTTATATAGTCAAATATTAACAATAATATTAAGTGTTTACATTATTGATCAATTGTAACTGGCTCATTTTTTACTTCACTTAAAAGTATATGCTCAACTTCAACCACAAGTTTTCACAAACCACTTTACTAGCCTTGAATGGATAGAGACCTTTAAACTTGGTTGTGACTAACCAAAGTCATGATAAATTCCCTCCCTTTTAAGTTAGAAATTCCTTGTTGTGTAACTATTCCAACTTTGCAACTATCACTTACACATTAGCTAGATGTTAAATTTTCCTATATCACTATACAATAGATATCCTTTATGTTGGACCAAGTACTCAATCTTTTGAAGGTTACAACTAGATATCCATATAATTGGAATTTATTTAATCTCAAACTCCTCATGGTCTTCCTTCAATTAACGCAAGTGTGATTATTGATGCAGCTTTGTAGATTGTGATAGATGGAGCTCATACTTCCTTGAGAGGAATACATGAAACAAGAAATGGTGTTTCATGTGAGATGGCACTCCAAGCAATAAGCTACTATGCTAATTTGTGCTATGATGGTGAATGAACCAATGTATTATGTGCTAGTGTTCCTTATACACTCTAAAGATAAATTGGTAATGAATAACTATACTTCATATATAATATATACAGGTGCATGTATCCTCTATAAGGGTATCTAGAGTAGTATTACAAGTTGTTGAAAGATATTTTTTCTATACAGTTTAACAAAGCTTTTAATTTAGCCATGATAAGTTAGAATTTGTCATAGCAAAGATAGAGTTGATCTTCTTTTTGAGGAAGTTTGAAATAGAGAGTACCACTAATTTGGGTTTTAGTGCGTTGGATTTGTATTATTCATAGATTTGGCTTTGAGGAAAGAGTTAAGAATTCCTCTATAATAAGTTTTGGTCCATGTTTTCCTCTAATCTTATGATAGCAAATGTGAAGGAATCTTGGACTTAGTTTTTGTTTCAGAATGAGACCACACGCTCATGTGTATATTCCTAGGAATTAGGATATTCTATTAGACTTTTGATTTTAGATGACTTTTTGCTGGTTATTTTAGTTACTATAATAATAAGCAAATTTTGGGTTTCTCTTATTAAATTTTTAATAAGCAATATATTAAGTCTTGGAGTTGCCTTGGAGTTTTAAACTTGGAAGAATGTCATGGAGTTTGGTTCCTCATCTTCTTAGTCCATGGTGTGTTATCTTATTATCCATGAGATGTTCATACTAACCGAGACATGTTGGTTCATATTTTTGGTAATTTGGTGACCTTCTTAGAAAGCAAGAGAATGTTCTAGAAACAATCCTAAATAAAAGGAGGCTATGAGAGCATTCTTGGGGATAACATTACGGAATTAGAGAGTCATTGAACTCATGCTAGGAAACCTATATATATATATTATATAGTTTATTGTAACATTTATAGATGATATTGTAGAGCTTGTATACATGATATGACTTGGAAAGGTGGTGAAAAGATGGTCTATAAGCTTAAGAGATAACCTTGATTTTGTGGAGAATGCCAAGTTTGAGATATTGTATTGAGATTTGTATAATGATAGATTTTTTTATTCTCTAGTTGGTCACTTACCAAGAGAGTTATTACACTCATTGAGCTATAATTTTGAGACAATGAAAGGTAAACTACTACACAAAACTGCATGCTCTTTAGAATTCCATGTACAGTTTACAATTCCTTCAAATTGGATTGGATTTTCTCAGAAAATCTGAATAAATAAAAAATTATAATCATTAAAATATATAAAATAAATCAGCAATCTTTAAGCTCCAAAATAACAAAGAGATCATTGTTGTAGAGAAAGGTATGGTTTTTTGAAGACAAAGAGGTGGTTTTAATCAATCATGTGAAGAGGTGTGCTAAATATCGAGTGCTTAGTCCAAAGGACTTCAAATTTTATGGGAAGATGCATTAGAATGGTTTTATACATGAAAAAATTGTCACAACATTTGCAACGTCAAAGCTAGTTTGCTCAGACATTGGAGTGATATCTTGGTAGTCAAATTTATATTAAAAGATGGTTAGAGACTACTTAAGGCGGCCAAATTTTGTGTTTATGCTATTGATCACACCATGGGACCCACTATCACTTGCACCACTTGCACCATCAGTGGTGACATTAGAGCTAGAGATCCAAGTCGAGTAGAGAGGTATACCTTTGAAGTGCAACTCCAAAGAGCTCACTTCTTTCATGTTGAGCCTTTGAGTTCTTGGCTATGGTGGACAGAGGGCGGTGGGTATCACTTAGAGTATCTTAGTTAGAGTAGGTGTGGCTTTACTATAATCAATACCCATTTTTGGTAGACCATTAAGTTGAGGATTGATTTCTAATCCAAGTCAAGTGTGATTCAAGTTGAGTGTGAACCAATTTACAACAAAGAAATGAGAATCAAGGGGAAATTGGGTATAGGAACTCAAGCATTGGTGGTATTTCCAAGCTTGGAAAATCAATGGTATCTTTAATCATCATCACCTGATCATTTTCTGATTCAATTGTGTGAATCATGTGTGGAAGCCTTGTTTGAGTTGCTATAGATTTGATAGTGGAGCAGATAGTGTGCAGAAGTGGTGTCCAATTTTCTTAAAATTAAGGTCAATTCAGTCAATAAATATTCAATTTGAGGGCAAAAGAGTGAAATTGGAGTCCTTGGTGTTGCAAATTGGACCTGAAAAGAAAATTTGTAGGTGGATTGTGAGACCCATCCTCTTGAATTAGGGTTTTGGGGAACCTCACTCCTCAAATTGGAGAAATTGTGCTATTTTAGTGGTAGAGGTTGGCCAAATTTGGAGGTTAGCCTGGTGAAGGTTTGAATTGGCAAGAAGAAAGGCCTCATTTGGGCATAAGGTTTTGGGCTAGAGAGGTTACCAAGGCAAACATGAGGCTAGCAAGTTTAGTTGAGCTTTTGGTAGATTTTTGGAAAAATCTACTCACCCTTGAAGATTGTGTGTACTAGGGTTTGAACCTCAAATCTTTGGTCCTAGACTAGTACCCTAGCCAACTAGTCCACCCTCACTTATTGTCTTAGTGACTAGTGGCATAATACATATATTTATGTAGCTTTGGCTAGGAGAGGCAATTTGATCCCATCTTTGGTGATCTTGGTAATGTAGGAGTAGAAAGACACTTTTATTATATCAAATGCCAAATGGTGGTACAATCAATCTAGTTTTGATTTGTGAAATGGAAGGTTATCATTTGAATTTCTTATGGACTCTATATTTCTCTCTAGTGAGGTAAGAAATGATGGTCTATAGATGATAAAAAGGCATGTTATGGTGGCAGGTTACAAGTTTCCCTTTCCCTTTCCCTTAATGTAGTTATCATAGTTAGAGTTATATTAGTGGGAGGCACTTGGTGGTTACAGTTGTAGTTTGGTGTACATCATCACAATGTAGTTCTTTGGGGATTCTAAAGTAAACTTTACTATAGTATATAGTGGGTTTACTTAGAGTGGCACTTGATATTAGCCTATATCTAAAGTTCCAATAATGGAGGAGATTAAGTCCAATTTGGAGCTTGACACGAGAGTTGATCTGGTTGAGAGTGCACATGGTATGCCCAAATTATTTTTATGGGATATGGATAAATTTATGGGGCCTCCAAAGGCCTCAAGCACTACTCTAGTGCAATGAATACTATTGAGTTGGATGACTTCATCAAAGAGTTTGATAATTGTATGATCCATAATAAATATAGAACCTAATTTTTCTCACACTCTTTGTGGTATGGAAGGGGTTGTTCTAGCAATTGGAGGGCCTACCAATGGATAATTACCATGAGTTTATGTAATACTCCGAGGACAAGAGAACTCTCCAAGAGAGATACAAGAGATAAAACATAAGTTTAACACTCAATCCTCCAATGCCCCAAAGGAGCACATTCCTTTTATTAGATAGCAAAGCGGATCCCCTCAAACGAAGCTCCACCCTTGGATCAGATATATGAATTGGTGACTTGTCAATGAGCTCCATCCTTGGATTAGTTGTTTGGATGGGTGACATGTCAGTCCTTGTCCTATCTAGTTGGTCAAATGGGTTTGAGTGAAGAGAATCTTAGAGAATATTTCTATAGAGAGCTCAGAATTGCATGGGTGAGGTACCATTGGAAAGCTCTCAATGAGACAAATCATAGGGGCAATAAGGCAAGCCTTTTCTTCCTAAGAGGGAAAGTTATTTTTATTTTGGAGGTCTAATTCATCCATTTAGGCCTTCAAAACTCTAAAGTTTTCAACTATTTTACTTCTACCCTATTAGTAGAAGTACTCTTTTGGTGACACCTTTGTTTGATCTACCTAGGCCATTGTTTAAAAATCCTTCTAGATGTTACCAAGCCAAATTTCAACTCTAGATAATATGTCTAGCTACTTGTATTATAGTTTAGGAGAGTTTTCACTTGGAGGAGATTGAACTATGAAAATAATATTGGTCTCCAAACTACATTTCCATTACTTAATGTTTGGTTTCTAGGATAGGTCGCAATACACATGAGTTCTAGCTCTAGTGGCATTGGTGTATCTAATGCATGTGGACTGGTTGGAGATGGTACTACTATGAGTGGAGGACTGTTATAAGAGGTGGTGTAGTACCGAGGTTTAACCCCATGGTGGAGTTCTTCTAATGTTTGAGGCAAACCTACCAAGGAAGCCGGATTGTAACACTTATTGATGCATGTATGCTCTATAAGGATATTAAGTTTGGTATTGCAAGTAGTGGAGAAATATTATCTATATGGAGTTTAGCTAGCTTCTACATTAGTCATGATTAGCTAGAGTTAATCATAGTTAATATAAAGATGACCTTATTCTAGAGGAACTAAAAAGAGTGAATATCACTATTTTATCTTCTAGTATATTGACTTGGTAGTATTCTTAGTTATTTGAGTTTGAGGAAAAAATTGAGAACTCTTGGGCCCACAAGCCTTGTTGGTGTGGATTTTTCTATAGTCCAAGAATAGCCCATGTAAAGAAATCCTTGATTTAGTGTTGGTGAGGATAAGACCACCTACCCATGGGATTATTCCCATGTGCTTGGATATTCCTTTAGACTTTTAGACTTTATTTGACTTTTAACCTAGTAACTTGAGTTACATTGGTAATTGGTAACTTTAGTAGTATAGAACGGGGGGAGCGGGGGGAGGGGGGGGGGGGAGAAATAATTGTTTGGAATTATCTCTCTTTCACTGATTTCTCTAGTGAGTAATGTCTTGAGTTGTAGAGGTGCCTTGGAGTTCTAGCTTGGAGAAGTGTGATGGACGTTGGGGGGGGGGGGAGAGAGAGGGAGAAATACTTGTTTGGAATTATCTCTCTTTCATTGATTTCTCTAGTGAGTAATGTCTTGAGTCTTAGAGGTGCCTTGGAGTTCTAGCTTGGAGAAGTGTGATGGATTTGGTTCCTTGCTTTCTTACTCCATGGTATGCTACCTTAACAACCATTAAAGGTTCATCTTGAGTGGGAGAGAGAATAGTTGATATTTTTCGTTCCATTGCTAGGATCTCTATAGAAGGCAAGATAATGTTCCACATATAATCCTATATTAGGAAGAAGGAAACTATGATAGTTCGATTGGAGAGAAATTAGAGAAAGAGAAACCTGAACTAATGTTGTAGAACTTAGACCTATTTGTATACATGGTAGTTCATTATGATGTTTTTGAGGTGATATTTTATATATTATACACATGAGAGGATTTAGAGAGATTGTGTGAGGTGGATTGTAGATTTTGGGGATCATAGTGATTTTGGGCAAAACCTCAAGTTTAAGATTTGGATTTGAAATTTTCATATTGAATAGCTTGAATTACTTTCAGTTCGGACACTTTAAACTTTTTGGAAGGTGGTAGGTTAAATTGTTCCCGCAAACTACATGCTCTTTGGAATTTTGTACATAGTTTTCCATTTCTTCAATTTTTTTGATCATTTTGAAACTTTCCAAGAAAATTTAATGCAAGATATCTTACCTTTTGGCACAAGAATTGTGGAGAGATCATTCTTGCACAAGAAGTTATAAATTTCTAAAGTGAGGGGGGTGATTTTTTAGATCAAATCTGAAAGATTATGTTAAATAGAAAGATTCCTAAGCCAAATACCTCAATGGAAAGGGCTGGAATTTTATAGGGGAGGTAAACCTCGAGTGCTGATCAAGTGTGAAAAATTTCAAAGGAGTGAGAGTCATAATTTGGGAGAATTGGTTGACATTGTGAGGAGGGGTCATTTCAAGAGCGGTAAGTTCTCATGAATGAGGAGTGTGGGTTCAAACAAAAGAATGTTTGATTGTTTAGACTCATCTTGGGAGCATGGAAGGCTATCAAGGCTGAAAATTCAGTTTTTTTAAGGTTCCTCAAGGGGTTGAAGTGATAGTAGTGGCTTATTTGAAGAAATGAGAGTTTAGAGTATAATTTGAAGAGAGTGTAGAGAGAATACAAAGACCTTCACCATTTGGAGGAAATACTAATTCTAAGTGCTTCTTATGTGGAGAGAAGGGATACAAGGTAAGTTCATGTGCATTGATTCTCCAAGTATAGGAGCATGCAGCAAGGTCACCTCTTTTGTTCCTCTAGCCTTGGAGTTATATGGAATGATGGACACAACCTTTGATACATTTGTCAAAGAGTGCATGAGAGCTTATCATGTTAAGCGCCAAGGAGTACCACTCTCACTCTCATACTTTGTAGCATATTCTAGACAATGTGTGTCCATTGCTTTGTAGAGGATAGTGGCTGGTGCAATTCATTGCTGAGGTAGTGGCTGGTGCAAATCACATTAGGTGATGTTTCTTTGGATGCTCCAGTTGTGAGTAGACCATATGACTTGCATAGCTTGGGTATCTTAGGTGCGGTAGGGCAGATTTCTCATATAGACTCTATTGGGGCTTAGTCCCATTGTACTTTTTTTGTCTCTCCCTTGTACGGCTTGATGAGGTCTTCCCATCCTTCACTGTATATTGATTCTTTAGAGCAAGAGATTGAGATGAAAGAGAGGCTTACTTGATTTGGGATTGCATGTTGGGTCTTCTTCACCAAGATTGGGAGGGAAGAGATCTAGGACCAAGGAGTTGTGTGAGGTTTGTGGAGTAGAAGGACTTCCAAAGAGCCATGAGTGTAAATGAGCAATGATATTGTTAGAGACCTTGGTGAAGGATCTTAGAGAGAGTCATAGTATTGCTATAGAGAAACTACCACTTTAATCAAAAAGTTTTCAAGACTAGTGATGGAGATAATCCATGAGAGCTTGCTTAATTTGCACCTTTGGATTTGATTGGCCATAGAAATCATGGAGCAATCTGAACCCTTTGTACTACCTAAAGTCGACTACTCTCAAATGTTGTTAGTCATGTATGCACTATATTAGTTATAAGGTGAGAGAGAAAATAAACAAAAAAATTGAGAAAGGAGAAAGGTAGTGAGAGGCTAAGATAGGGAAATTTCCAATTTTATTTGGCAAGAATAGAGAGGATGGAGAAGCTTTTTTGAGAGACTTCAAAAAGGCTTGCATAGGAAAAAATGAGAGGATGAGAATGAGTAGGCTTCATTACTTTGGATTTCTTTGAAGTTGTAGTTGTTACATGGTATGAGTCAAAAAATCAAGAGAGAGAAAAGAGATAGGGAAGAGGAATCATGGGAGAGTTTGACTATAGCATTCATTGAGAACTTTCTTCTAGATGAGAGCTACAAGAGATTGATGAATGAGGTTACCTTCCCCAAGCAAGGAGACAAAGAGAAAGTAAAAGTTTATGCAGAAAGAGTGGAGAAGTTAGAGTCTAGGTTCCACATAATATTGAAGAAGAGTGGGGATGATAGGGAGACTACCATGGTTGGGATAGCAACCATACTCACCAAGAATTTTGTGGAAGGGTTGAAACCACAAATTCAAAGCAAGGTGAGATATGAGAAACCTTCTTCCAAGGTAAAAGCTATCAAATTGTAGTTTGTATATGGTGTAGTTTGGAAGGGGATGAGAGTGATTTGGTAGTGAAGGAGGTTTTGCATCCTCTCCAAGTCCACAATTATGGTATGGCTTTTGATTCTTTGGTGATAAGGGTGGCACCACAAGTAGTAATTACTCATATCCTTGCACCTCCATCAAGAGATCTCCTTCAAACTAGCATGGAGTAACTTGCAAATCTCAAGATCAATGTAGTGCAACTATGGGAGAAGAAAGAGGTGGACCAAAATGTTGGGAGAGTGCCTAAGAGTGTAATACCGCAAGGATAGGAGGCCTGAAAGACAAACACACCATGAGAAACACACAATTTCATACTCAAACCTCCGATGCTCCAAAGGAGCACCTTCTCTTTATTATATATACAAAGAGGATCTCTTCAAGGAAGCTCCACCATAGGATTAGGCACATAGATAGGTGACATATCAAAAAGCTCCACCCTTGGATTACCCACTTGGATGGGTGACGGTCCTGGTCCTATCTGCTTGGCCAAACAAGCTTTGACCAAAGAGAATCTTTTAGGGAATCTTCTTGTAGGAATCTCAAAATCAAGTGGGTGAGGTACCATTGGAAAGCTCCCAACAAGACAAAGTAGGGATGAGGGAAGGCTAGCCTCTCTTAGGTTAGGGGAGGGGTTATGGAAGTTAGTTGCACATTTTTGAAGCCTAATTCATCCATTTAGGCCTCCAAAATTGCCTTCAAAGATTTTAAGGTATATTTTGATTCCTACTCTATTAGTAGAAGTCTCCTTTTGGTGATACCTCCTTCTGATCTATTTAGTCCATCATGTGTAACATCCTTCCAGATGTTACTATATCCATTTTCACCTTTAAATCATATGTTTAGCTATTGGTTCTAAGGTTTTCAAATCTATTTTGGTTTCTGCTCTATTTATAGAAGTATTCTTTTGGTGATATTTTTATCTAATCTATTTTGTCCATCATATATAACATCATTCTAGATGTTACCAAACCAAATTTCACATCTAGATCATATGACTAGCTCTTGCTATTACAAAGAGTTATAGAAACTATCCATATAAAGGAGGCTAACCAATAACAATTCCAATAATAGAAATTGTTTTGGTTGTGGAGGTAGAGATCACATCCAAAGGAATTGCCCGAATTCCATGTACCATAGGGGAAAGAGTTATGAGTGGGAAAATAGAGAGAAGGAGGGAGGTGGTGAAGCCCAAGCACCTCTTATGAAAACTAGAGTTAAGGAGATAGCATCCATGGTGGAGAGAAAATATGAGAAAGGAGAATACTCAAACTCCAAAGGTCTTAACTTGGAGCTTTTAGCACAAGAGAAGAAGAGAGTCCATTTTGCAGATGATATACACTCTTCTCAAGAATTCACTCTTAGTAAGGATAGTCCAATGCACATGAGGAGTACTTGCACTACTAGTTCAACACCATTAACAAAGACTCCAAGGAAGAAGTTGGGGATGGATGATTTCTTGATCTCAAAGCAAAAATGGGGCTACAATGTGTTTGGAGATGTTGGTAGTCACAAGGCCAACATCATGGTGGGTCAATTGATTGCTTTAAATCCTATCTTGAAGAAGTAACTTAGTGGTGGTTTGAGTTCTACAAGGAGCAAGAAAAAGAAGAAAGCAAAGGCTCCAATACTAATGAAGGTGGTGGATGTAAAACTAACACCATGGGAGGCTTGTGAGTATACCTCCAAGATTGATGTGAGGATGAATGGTCACAACATCAAGGATGCACTTGTTGATGGAAGATCTCAATGAATGCCATGTTAAAGAAGTTGATGAAGAAGTTTTCTATGATACCCTCTAGACCTTGAGCATTTGTAGTAAGCATGGCAAACAAGCAACAAGTTTGACCGGTGTGTATGATGGACAAGATGGTAGCATCGATTATGAGAGTTCAAAATCTCATGACTTTCCAAGTCTTGAAGGTTGCAAGTTATGATTTTCTACTTGGGAGGCCATGGTTGAGAATGGTTCTAATAATTGATCAATGGCACAAAGGATATTTGAGAATTAGGCCATGAAACCATTGGGTTATAATTCTAATAACCAATACCAACCATACCTCACATTTAGATACACCATCTTTTGTTTATTAAGAATTAGGTTTAGAAGAAGGAGCTTCAAATGTGGACACCAATATAGAAGGAGAGACCTCTTTAGATGAGGATGAATTTTAATTCAATTCAAATGTGTATCCCTGTGTGTGATGGACTTTGTGCCTAATCCAAAGGTTTTGAAGGACGTTGATAAATCATTGTTGACACTAGAAGAGATAGAGAGGAGGCTATATACCTTCAAGTATGGTTCAAATGTTACCAAGGAAGAGAAGGTTAGATATGAGGAGATTTTCTAGGAGTTTATCCCTGTGTTTAATTTTAGTAATAAGGATCTAAAAGAATTCACCTTAGAGCACTTGATCCACATGTCTATAGGAGCAAGGAGGAGCACTTTGCACAATTGATCAAATTTTGGCAATGCTTGGATGAAGGAAATGTATCACTCAACTCAAAGAATTGCATTTTTTATTATGAAGAAGGTCTAGTTTTGAGGCATATCATTTCCAAGGATGGAATAGTAGTGGATTTTGAAAAGATGAGGAAAATCTCAAAGCTTCCATTCCCTTCAAGCTTGACAAAGTTACACCAATTCTTGGGGATGGTTAGGTACTATAGGGGGTTCATCTTCTCATTCTCCAAGAAGACTTATGCATTGATTATTTATATGAAGAAGTGTGTAAAATACATAGTGATTTTGGAGGACAAGCAGGCTCTCAAAGCTTTTGAGGAGCTCAAGCAATCCCTTGTTATGGCTCTAATTCTTACTAAACTTGATTGGGGTAAGCCTTTTATTCTTTACACTTATGTTTTAAATATAGCTATAAGATGCACTCTTAGGCAATTAGACCAAGATGGCCATGATTATCCAATAGCTTATGCTAGTAGACAGATAGTCTCAACAAAGAAGAACTATTTAGTCACGTAAAAGGAAGGGTTGGTAGTAATTTTTGCTCTCAAGAAGTTTTGACACTACTTTTTTGGAGGGAAGGCCACCACTGCCACGGATCACAAGGCTTTGAAGTACGTCTTCAACAGGCCTAATGTGGAGGGAAGGCTAGCAAGGTGGATGATACTCTTGTTTTAGTATAATGAGACCATTGAGGATAGGCTATGATAGAAACACACAAATGCTGATTTATTATCTAGGGCCTATGATCATGATGGAAGTGAGCCAATGGATGATTATTTCTTGGATGAAGAGCTCATGATGATCTCAATCACTCAAGAGGTTCCAATGGAGTACAAGGTGATTGTGTACTTTGTTACAAGAGGTAACTATCTTGATGGAATGCATGTTAGGGAGAAGAAGCCCTTGTAGCAAGATCTAGACCTTGCACAATGGTGGAGAACATTCTTTTCATCAAGGAGAAAATGATCTACTTCAAAGAGCAATGGGTAACAAGGAGTCTATCCTACTCATGAAGGATTTTCATGATGGTTTGATATTTGGGTCACTTTGTAAGACAAGTGACCACTTTCAGATTGTAGATGGAAATTAATATTGGATGGGAATTTTCAAGCATTATCTTGATAATTATAAAACTTGTAATTTTTGTTAAGCTTTTGCT
The DNA here is from genome assembly GCA_948567375.1 of Lunularia cruciata. Lineage (NCBI taxonomy): Eukaryota > Viridiplantae > Streptophyta > Marchantiopsida > Lunulariales > Lunulariaceae > Lunularia > Lunularia cruciata. The sequence continues at coordinate 62,581,472 of OX419757.1, read as the reverse complement.
AAGAAGTCTACTTGTACTTCACCTCTCAGATCAATTCCATTGCTAGGATTTTTTGAGAAGTGAGGAATTGATGTTTCAGACCCTCTCAATAGAAACTCAAAAGGAACAATCAGTACATTGTGATGGTTATGAGCATTCCTTGGGTTGGTGAACTTCTATCACCACTATGTTAGATGATTTAATACCATTGACAAGGCCTTGATGAAGTTGACTAAGCTTACAAAAGAGTGTTTTTGGGGAGATGAGCAAGAGAGTTTTTATAGAGCTCAAAGAGAAGTTGACATCTGCCCTTATTCTTAGGAGACCAATCAAAGGATGACCATTCTTGGTTCACACTAATTGGAGTACATTGGAGCTTGGCGCAATGCTCACCCAACATGATGATTAGGAGAAGGAGTTTGTGGTGGCCTATGCTAGTTGCTCTAACAATTCAATGGGAGCAAAGTATAGTTCATATGAGAGAGAGTGTTTGGAAATAGTACAGGTAGAAGCACATTTTTGATGTTACCTATTTGGTAACCCCTTCACTATCATCATTGATAATCAACCACTAAAGGGTTGATAGAGTTTGACAAGCTTTCAAGGAAGCTTGCATGATATGCTCTGATTTTATAGGAGTATGATTTCATGATTATTCACAGGCCTGGAGAGGTGAACCATGATGCAGATGGATAGAAACTCCATGTCCCAACCATATTGTTATGGTGAGACGAATGAGGAGACGATGCCGGGTTGGCATGCATCTACCTTTGTATGTATGTTCTTTGAGACTTTGGTGGTATCTCTTTTAGCACATACAAGAGGAGTTATTGAGGTCATAGATCCAAAGAGTGGAGATAGTGGTATAATTCAACAAGACATTCATGGTGATGTCTTAGTGATGGATTATCTTTGCACTAGTGTTGTGGGTGGCATAGTTGAGGCCAAGGAGAGAGACTATGTTCTTCAATAAGCAATGTGATTCAGATTGGAGGGCATTACCTTCTTTGTATATGGGAGGATGGTAGAGTGCAAGTAGTAGCACTTCAATCCTATATATCACAATTGATCCATCATAATCATGAGGAGCTAGGACATTTTGTAGTAAATTGTACATATAGGTTACTCTTGAGTCATTACTAGTGGCATGTATACATACCAATATATAGTAATTTGTTCTTAGATGTGTGGTTTTTGACTGGGTTAGAGCATCATTTAATGTTCCTAAGCAATAATTACACCCATTACCTATCATGGGATTGGATTACCATTGGAGTTTGGACTTTGTTGGACCTTAATTGTTGATGGTGAGACACCATCAATATATATTGGTTATGGTGGAGCACTTCTCTAAGTGGGTTGAGTTGGTGGCACTTCTTGACAAGTCTAGTAAAAGGACAACTTACTTGTTCTTGGATTGGGTTCTTAGTCATTTTGGTGCACCAGTTGAGGTTTTGAATGATCAAGGTATAAAGTTCTTGGAGGATTTTCAGTTCTTGTGTGACAAGGCTCTAGTTGATCATTGTACTACTTCCCGAGATCACCCCAAGGCAGATGGCTTAGCAGAGAGAGTGGTTTAGATTGTGAAGAGAGGTTTATGTAAGTATGGTTTGTAGAAAGACCACTTAAGAGATTGGGATCTCTAGTTACCTTGGTTGGTTATAAGTTATCAATTTAGCTAGCAAGCCTTCTTACCTTAATTCTCTCTTTAATTTCTACTCTATGGACAAGATCCAGATCTACTTATAGCCATTTGTCAAGATGTTGTTGTAGTTTTGGACTTGGATGATCCAGACATATGGGTGAGTGCATGTTCTCAATAGGTAAAGATCTTTTGGAGAGTGATATCAATGGCCTTTGAGATCTTGGCAATTGCTCATGATAAGGATACCTTATGCTATGCTACCATTTGAAGAGGAGATTATAGACCCTCAATCCATCAATTTCATCCAAGTGACTATGTATATCTACAACAAATTGCACCAACAACACTTGATGTTCCTACAGGCCACACTATCTTGAGAGTACATGAGGTTTTGCCTTAAGGAGTCCTTGTGCTGGAAGGACATGATGGTGTTGTTTGGAAGTATCATGTGCACAATTGTGTGTCATGTTATCTCCCAAACATTGATGGAACTATGGATCCAAGCTTGGCGCTTGTACGGGCAGGCTTGTGATGTATGTTATGCAGCTCTTTTGGTGGAGCTGCAGCTTTGCTAGTGTATGATAGTTGTTCAAGGGGATGACATATGGCATGTTTGACTCTTCTTCTCATGGTGTTTCCTTGAGGACAATGGTCTTGTCCTAGATGTACTTGACATATAGCTAGTTCACCTTTTATATTGTTTAAATTGCAGACAGGTGATTAACGATGGGACTTGATAGCACCTAGCCTCTTGATCTTTGCCCACCATAGGGTATACTATATACTATATACCATAGATGGCTATTTGGAGTTAGAGGGACCTAACCGCCAACTAGGGATGCAATTGTGGCACTTTAGAGTTCATGTATGATTTATGTGTGAGTTGTGTTTCTATAGTGTTTGATATTGACCATGATTATGTTATGTAGTGATATATATATATGCAAAACAATTATCATGACATTTATGATGTCAAAGCTAGATTGCTCAGACATTGGAGTAGTAGTGTTGGAAGTCATAGGTATTTTGGTAGTTGCTCATGGACTACTTGTTGCCAATCCAATTTCATGTTCAGTGTATTGATCACATAGTGGGACCCAATATCACTTGCACCATTCACATTGTCAAATGTACCATAAGCAAGACCATTAGGGTTGGAGACCTAGGTTGAAATCAGAGGTATACCTTCAAAGTGTAGCTCCAGAGAGCTCACTTCTCTAATGTTGAGCCTTTGAGTTTTTGGCTATGGTGGATAGAGGCCAATGAGCATCACTTAGAGTCTCTTAGCTAGAGTGGGTGGCTTGATTGTAATTTATGTCTATGTGGAATGCATATTTTTCATTTTTCATTTTTTTTTAGTAAAGAAGTGTATTGTTAAATCCAAATTGAAGTCAAATGGAGAAAAGAAGAGAAGAATTGTGTTTGGATCCAACCCAAGGAAATCAACTTTGTGTTAGAGGAAGAAGAACTTGAATCGGATTGAAAGGATGGTAGACCCAAAAAAAGGTTACTTCATATCGGAATGATCAACCTGATCCAAAGAAACCTTAACAACTTTTACTCAGGCTAAACCAATCCAAAAGGTACATTCAACAAAGATGGCTACTTTGAGAGGTGCATAAAATTAAGAGTGACAAGAGTAAGTCATGCAAAAGGTGTGAGTTTCAATTTAAAATCAATTGAAGAATGATCACACATCAAAATAAGATAAGGTTAAGATTTTGTGAAGGAAGCTCTAAAATATTGAAGAGATAACTTATGCCTCTAAAGAGTTATCTCAAAGGAGTTAGACTTAGGAGCAAAGTTGCAAGATTGATTTGTGAGAGACAACAAAGTAGAGAGTGCATGATGTTGATGAAGGGTAGCAGACAGGTTCTATCACTTGCAGTGTGAATCCTACAATTCAAAGATTAGATGTGGTAGCTAGGATCAAAGCCTTAAACCAACTTTGGATCACATTTCTGGCATTGAACTAGAATTTCAGCTTGTTATAGTTCATGGCAAAAATTGCTACCATCAATTGTATAGTTGGTCCCCAAGCAAAGGGTAAGAGAGGAAATCTGGCTTGATGGATGGAGTCCAATTGAAGACTCATGTTGGGAAGAGAAGCAAGAGATACAACAAGAGTCACCTTGTATCGGAAATATGATCCTATAGAGGAGACTAAAGAGGTGAAGAATACATTCATTGCACCTCATACCAAGAATGGGTACAAGGTAGACACTTAAAAAGACTCAATGAGGTGAGAGATTGTCAAGGCTCCAATGGCAATATTTAAGCCAGAGTGAACCACCTATGTGACAAACCTGTAGGCAGTTTTCTTTCACCAAATGTTCACAAGAGTGAAGTGTTTCCACCAGAGGGTGGGGCAAATGATTGGGAATTGGAGAATGAACATGACACCCCCACTATTTTGTACCATTTGTGGTGCATCTCTATTTGGGGTTGAATCTACTCATCTTGGAGGAGAAGAGGATGATGGTGTCGCACTTCCACCTAAATCTTCATCAAGATGCAAATACAAACAAGAGATATTACATGATGGTGATTTCAAGAGGCAATGAATGCTTTTCCAAGACAAGAGAAGGGAAGATGGTGGTAATTTCCATCTTGATGCCAAAGAAGCAAAGTCAACATGTGGATATGGTATTGTTAATTTAACAAAGGAAAACTCGACAGTTGAACCCAAGGCACAAGATGGTTGACCTATCATCAAGAGCAAAATTAGAAGGTGAGGCAGAGTCCAATGGTGGGGACTAAGAAGAAGAAGAAGAAGAAGAAGAAGAAGAAGAAGAAGAAAAGCAGTGAGAGTGAAGGAGAAACCAAAGTTCAACAATCAACAAAAGAATTGGTTGAAGAGGAGGATCAGGAGTTCTATGCAAAGATTGAATGCATGGAAGGAGGGCTTTCTACAAGACCAAGATGAAGAGTCAAGCCTAGTATTCCAGAGGGGAGTAAGATCAACAAGAAGTTTGTTGTAGGACCAAGTCAAGACAAGTAAGATGAAGAAAGCTTGGAGGAATTCAACCTAAAAGTGAGGAGATCAAGGCTTCAGGGGAAAGCACTTATAGAGGAATTGACTTTTGAAGACAAAGAAAATTAGGAAGAAGAATGTAGAGGAGTGAACTATCTATCAAAGATTGTTTGTCCTTTATTATTGTAGTTAAAGAAGAAGAACAAGGAGCTACAAAGAGATCATCCAAAGGTGAAGGATGAATTGCAAGTGGTGAAGCATTTGAGTGATGAAGTCCTGCAATTGGAAGAACAAGTGACCTGAGGTGAAGAAGATGCCAAAGTACTTTGGGTTAACACGATGATTTGGAAGAAGAGTTAAAAAAATCTGCAGGAGAGTTTTGAGAAGTGTGGCAATGTTCTTGAACAACAAGAAGATGAACTAAAGGAGTAGAAGGTGGCATTCAAGAGATTGAAAGAAGAGTTCAATGATGCACAACTTGAGGTGATACAATCCAAAGCCATCACATTGGTAAGTAAGTAGGAGTTGGAGAAATGGAGATTGGTTGCAACAAAGAAGGATCAAGTGTAGCAACAAGAACTAGCAAGTAAAGATCGTGAAGCAGAGAGGTTGTAGGATCTAAACAAAAGCACAAAGTTTAGATCGTCTACCGGGTAGAAGAGAAAAGAATGTTAGAGATGAATCATGTAGAAGAGTTGAAGATGCTTTGGGAGAAATTGGAAGGAGAGAAGACTTGGGAGGATTCAATCTCAAAGAAGACATTGGGATCAATGGGAGAGATCATGAGAAGGATGAAGGTGATGTTAAACACTAAAGCCAAGGTAAGGATGAAGGAGTCAAGACTACAAAAGTTGAAGTTGTTGGTGCAAGAAACTTGGAAGAGGAATGCAAAGGATGTAGATATGAATAATTTGTTGATTCATCTCAAAGATAAGGTAGATAGAAAGATAAAAAAAGTAGGAGACAATGTCTATCTCAAATTAGATTTAGTTGATCAGAATTAGATGAACTTTGTAGTTGTTTGAAGGAGAAGGTAGGAACCCAATGTGAGATAATGGAAGTAGGAGTGTAGGTGACGTTGGATGAGTTACCCAAGTTTATTAAAGCAGTCAAGTAGAGAAGGAGAATGTAGTTAGTATGATTATGACTTCAGTTTCAGTTCAGATTGAGAATATGATAGAAGTAGATGAAGATGTAGACATAATAGATGAACCCAAAGTGAAGGATGGGATTGTAGGGTACATTAGGTGTAGAAGCCAAAGTAGAAGTAGAAGTCAGATCGGATTAGACAAATAGTTTTGAGATCTAAAATGCTAGATACAACTCTCTACAAAGTAGTAGAGAGTTGATTTGTACCTAGAGATTTGTAAGTAGCAATTGAAGCAATTTAGACAATTTTGATAATTATAGAGTGCTTTGCTTATTTAAGCATATATTTGCATTGTATTGTATTTAGTATTCATTTTTTAAGTTGAGTAAAGCAAACTGTTGACACTCAATGCTCATCATTTTAGCTTAATTTTGAGTGTCAATCTTGTGTGTGTGTGTGTGTGTGTGTGGAGAAGATTTAATTGTAGTTATAGAGTGTTAGATGTTGGATTTTGTAGCTCTTATTCCATTCTGAATGTTTGATCCTAAGTGGAGTGCAATTGAAGCAATACCTTGACAAATCTATGAGGAATCATAGTGTTAGTAGTATTCTACATTTATGATCACATGGCCGGATTGATGCAATGCAATTTTGGTTGAGGAAGTTGTACCTTTAGTAGAGGAGTGTAATACAATTCCAAGATAAAGTAACTTCATGGCAAAGTAACCTTCTTCAAATTGACTAAATCATCACAATCAAGATTGTTTTGGAGAGAACTTGATGAGTTGTACTATGGGTGTTGTAATTTTTGACAAGACTGCAATTTGAATGCTTATTACTCTCTTTTGGGTATGGTTCTTATCCAAGTGGTTGAAGATGCAAAAAAGAACTATTTTATTATTATTTACTTTGTATTTGATCATTCTTGACTAGTATCTCTATGGGAACGATTACCTATCAATTACTGCAAAAGTGATACTTGTTGGGTTGTCATAGCTCAATTGTTTGCAAAGTGATTGAGTGAATGATCAAGTACTAATCTCCTTGAGTGTGATTCTAGTTGATGAAGAACTGATTATTGTGGCACTTTAGAGTTCATGTATGACTTCCGTTGAGTTGTGCTTCTATTGTGTTTGATGTTGAAAGTGATGTATGTTGTGTAGTGATGTATATATGCACAACAATGAAGACGTATACAACATTGCCTTTCAAATAAATTATGGTGATTTTGAGTACCTAGTGATATCATTTGGTCTCACCAATGCACAAGCCACTTTCATGAGTTTGATGAATGACATATTTTTTTCATACTTGGATAAATTTGTTATCATTTTCCTTGATGAAATCTTAGTCTACAAGAGGATGATGATGGAGCACAAGCAAAAGCAATATCTATGAGAAGTCTTCCAAATTCTATGACAAATTCAATTGTATGCTAAAATCTCAAAGTGTGAGTTTTGCAAGTCTAAAGTAGAGTACTTGGTGCATAGAGTAAATGCATGAGGTATACAAGTATTAATAGATAAAATAAAGGTCATTAAAAAATGGGATACTCTTGAAGATCAAACCCAACTCAAGAGTTACTTGGGATTGATGGGTTTCTATTGTTGAAGTGTCAAGGATTTCTCCAAGGTCACATAACCCCTAACAAACCTACTTGGCAACAAAAAGAAGTGGATGTGGCACAAGAATTAGCCTTTCAAGAATTGAAAGATGCATTACTACATGCACCAATCTTGAAATGGTATGGCTCACAACATCCAATCAAGTCAGCAACAAATGCATCAAGCGTTGCAATAAGAGCAATCCCACAACAAGAATGGAATGACGGATGGCATTAATTGCATATTTTTCTCAAAAGCTATTGTCAAAAAGACACAACTATCACACCATCAAATGAGAAGAGATTTTCATTGTCCTTGCAACCAAGCATTAGAAGCAATATCTTGGCAAGATGACATTTGTAGTAGAGACAGAACATAAACCTCTAGTCTACCTCTAGACATAGAAAGATCTATCTCATCCACAGATTTGGTGGGCAAAGTGGAGACAATGGTTCAACATGATAATTACATATGTGAAAGGCAAGAAGCAACTTGCAGATGCATTCATGTGGATACCTATGTAAAAAACCTGGTGGTAGAGGTCAAGATGAACCCAAAATTTTGGCCAAGAATTCTTGTTGTTACAAAAACTGACCCACAAATTGTAGGAGATCAATCATCCAAAGGCATAACTAATACCCCTCACCTATTATGATGTCAACTTATGGATTCCATATGCCATAGACATAAGACCACCATCCTAGCGGAATGTCATGATTCTGCCATTGCATGTCACGTTGGAGTGGACAAGACCTTAGATACAATCAAACACCATTATTATTGGTCCAAGATAAGCAATGATGTGATGGAGTTTGTTTGAAACTGCCTACTCTATCAATAAAATAAAGCTTCTAATCAAGCTCCCACAAGACTCCTTCAACGCCTCCTTATTCCTACACAACATTATGAACAAGTGATAATGAATCTAGTTTGTGAATTGCCTAAGACCACCTCAAGGTTTGACAACATCATAGTCTTTGTCAAACAACTTAGCAAAATGATTCATTTGCATCCTACTACCAAGGATGTGATTGTTCCACAATTAGCTCAATTGTATTTAGTTGTAGTGTTTTCTCACCATGGCCTATCTCAAGTATTCATCATCTATAAAAGTACTCAATTCACTAGTTTGTTTTGAAGAACACTCTTTGGCATCTTCAAAACCAAATTGACCATGTCCATGCCTTACCATATACAAACTAATGGAAAAATAGAGTAGACTATTGCACTATTGAGGACATGCTCCAAGGCTGCACCTTAGATGAGCAAGAGAGGTCGGACATGTTACTTCCGTTGGTGGCATTTTCCTATAACAATTTATTGAATGCATCCACATAAGTCACACCATTCTCCCTCATATATAGAGAGAATCCTTTCACACCTTTGAGCTTGATGAAGATCCGCCCAATGGCTTCCAAGGTTGGCATTGTCAACACTTTTGTTTCTAGAATCCAACAAGGTGTGGAGAACGCCAACCATAATTTGTAGATTGCCCAAAATCAATAAAAGCAATATGTAGATGCACATCAATGACATATGGAGTTCAATGTTGGAGATCAAGTTTGAGTTTCAACAACCAACCTCTTGTTAGTTTGCCCTTGTAAGCTCAGACCTCATTTTATTAGGCCTTTTCCCATCCTTCGGCAAATTAGCACAATGGCCCATCACCTCAAGCTACCGCCACACATGAAGATCCATCCACTATTCCATGTTTCCTTATTATGTAGATATGCATCCCAACAGCCCCACGTTCCTTCCATACAAGAAGTTTTACCTTGTCCAACACTCATTGATGACACGGAGGACTCTGAAGTCAAACACATTCTCCATAAACACATCTGTGGTATCTACCATATGTGTGTGGAATATCTTGTTCATTGGAAAGTGTACCTATTGTATGAGGCAAAATGGGAGCCAATAGTCAACTAGACCAATGCATTGGTGTTAGTGCAATCTTTTGAGCAACAACTTTGCAGCTAGGATGTTGTGTCTTAAAATGGAGGAGGTTTGTAATACCAATAGCTAGACATATCACCTAGAGGTGGAAATTGGCTTGGTAGAATCTGGAAGGATGTCATATATAATGAACTAAGTAGATCACATAGAGATATCACCAAAAGAGTACTTCCACTAATAGAGTAGGAGCCAAAAACACCCTAAAAACTTCATAATCAATTTTGGAGGCCTAAACGAATGAATTAGGCCTTGAAAATGAAAAGATTCCCCTCAACTATTGAAAAAAAGGCTTGCCTTCTGCACCCCACTATTTGTCTTATTGAGAGCTTTCCAACGGTACCTCACCCATGCAATTTTGAGCTTCCTATAAGAAAATTCCCTCCAATCAAACTTGTTTGACCAACCAGAAAATACAAGGACAAACATGTCACCCATCCATGCAAGTAATCTAAGGGTGGCGCTTGTTGACATATCACCAATCCATGTATCTGATCCAAGGGTGGAAATTCCTTTGAGTGGATCCTCCTTGCTATATAATAAAGAGAAGGTGCTCCTTTGGAGCATCAGAGTATTGAGTGTTGAAAATTTATGTTTCTCTTAGGGATTCTCTTGCCCTCAGAATATTACACTTTATAGTGCTTGTACCTTTATTTGAAATATCATATGTTTGTGAGGAAAGTTGAATTGTCTTGTATGTTAGTCTTTCTCTTTTTTTTGTATTCTATCTTGATCTAGTCTTGAAGTACCAAATTTTCTAATTCTTTGAATGTAACCTTTCTTCTAGATCTAACTTTTGTAGCTTTGACAAAACCTTCATTTGCAAGTATAGACTCTCCAAGGATACATGCATTGACTTGACATCTTTCACAATTGCATCAAGAGTCTTGACATTTTACACTAAGCTATTCAAGTAATTAAAATGCTTTTCCATAATACTTTCTTGTATTTACAAGGTAGAAAGTTTCCACTTAAGTACTATAGGGTTTCTAACTTTAGCCAGTTCATACTTCTTTATGAAAATAATTAAGGTTTCCTTGTAGATGGGAATATTAATTATATTTATCAAAATAATATAATCTTTGAGTTTCATCTTGATGATTGATTGCTTGTTTGATCGTTTCATACCGAGAGAGGTTTATACCTTCTAGCAAGTAAATCTTTTAGTCTCCAATGAAATACTTCCACAAATCATAACCTAAGAGGATACCTTGAACTCTTGCTTTCAACATTAATAGTGGTGGTATTCAACTTATGGAGATTGGAAAGAATGTTGTCATCTACCAATATGGAACCCATCAAGCTCTTGGAAAGTATTCATCACACTCCATCAAATTTTAACTTTCCAAATGTGTATTTAGGGGAAAAGGTTGTGGGAAAAATTGATCACACTCCAAAAAAATTTAAACTTACTAAATATCTATTTAGGTGAAAAAGAACTTAGTGGAATGAAATATGCATCATCTTCTATAATGTAGCTTTGTTCGTGAAAATACGATTTTGATGTAAAAAGCTCTCTTCAATTCGCTTATACAGTATTATTGGAAAAATAGAGCTCAGATCCAGTCTTAAATGTACTATCCAACATTATGAAAGCTAAAGTCAAAAACCTAAAATAAAATGCATTTGTCTTTTTCTTTTTGTTAGATCTTTCTAGAGCTCACCTATAAGACCTCCTTTGCACAAGGAGGTCCCTAAGACCCTAACACTCTTGGTTTCTCCTTTGTAAGGAATCCAATACCAACGTTTAGAGGGTAGTCCTTTTCGTTTTTACTTCATTTATTCTTGGATTCTTAAGTTTTCCAAATGCTCTCTACTACCACTAACGACGATTGTTATGCGATTTATGCCTACTAGAAATGCCGCTTTGAGACAATATGATGAAAACATTGTAATCCCTTCAGATTGAAACATAAGCCAAGGACTGTTCTTTTCTATTTTCTCATTCACTTTTCAATCAACTTGCTTCAGATTGAAACATAAGCCAAGGACTGTTCATTTCTATTTTCTCATTCACTTTTCAATCAACTTGCTTGCTCAATAGGAGAGGTCTAAATGCCAAAAAAGTCAAAAAACTATCTCATCATCTCTTCAAGAAACTTTATATAATCATTGAGATGTTATTACTTAACTCATGCACAAGAAATATCGATGCAAGAGAGCTCATTCAGAACAATAAGAAAATATAGATTATAGGTGTAGATAAAGAAAGTACTGCTGAACAAATCTTAGAGAATGCAGCGATAAGATTTAGTAGACAAAAATAAAACAAAAAGTTCCAACGAAATTCTCACTGTAGTTGATAGGAGTATTGTAATCATTGGAAATGTTATTAGTTAACTCATGCACAAGAAATATCGATGCAAGAAGTGAGCTCATTGAAAACAATAAGAAAATATAGATTGTAGGTGTAGATAAAGAAAGTACTGCTGAACACACCATAGAGAATGCAACGAGAGGATATAGTAGACAAAAATAAAACGAAAAGTTCCAACGAAATTCTCACTGTAGTTGATAGAAGGTTTGTAATGGATCCCGAGGAACACATATTTTAGAGAATCTTTTAAAGAATCCCATGACACCCTTCGGATATGAAGGGACGCGGAAGTCACAGAACCTGCAATGAATTTAGCTTTCAAGTAACAAGAATAATCCATTGCAGTTCCATAATTCCGTAGAATACTGCTGTAAATCTTGTGGATCCGTCGAACTTGTGGGTGTATGTCATGCTGGAAGTATAGCTGTGGGGACTTGAAGCTGAAGTTCGGCAGTAACGGAAAAACGTGATTTCGTATTCTGCCGTGTAGAAGTGCTGAAGTTCTCTTTGCCTAATCTGAACGACTTCGAAGGTTCTCTCTGGTTGACAAAGCATATCCTATGTGCACGTCCTACCGTATCCGATTTCATTTGTGTAAAAACCTTTCCATGCTCCAGCTTAACCAGCTCCACTTACAGCAGAACTTCGTGCTGAACATCACTCAATCTATCTACATTCTGGACCAGTTACGAAGGTAGCAAAACTATAATGTCAAATCTCGAGGTAGGAGTCAGATTCCGTTATCTGCACGCATGAGTCTGTCGTATTGCACGCTTTTAGACAATCATTGGATGTGACTAGCTGGATAAAAGATCAAGTGGTTGGAATCAAGTCCATAGCGCATAGATCCTACTTTCAATCGAAGAATTCTGTGTCCTAACTTTCCATCTGGAAAGGCTTGTTACATTTGCTCCGTGGCCTAATTAACTACGTGGGAAACTAGGGGGGAAACGTGCTTAGAAATATCTGTTTATTTACCTTCTGTTTGCATTCTGTGGGGCTTTGATAAGTTCAGACACCATGTTGATATCAGCTGGTACTCTGTAATGGTGCAGCAAGGTAGATTCCCACGTCTGAAATTAATACTTAGTAATTTCTCAGGCAGCAGACTCTTGGTGAACTTACCTCCACTTCTTAAGAATTCAGAATTATGTGACCTCTGAGCATAAAAAACTTAAACTAAACAGAGTCCATGACTCATGCAAGAATTACAGAACTTGAACCAGAGTCATTCTATGCAAAGTATAAATATGGATACAGATCTCTGTTAAAATAATACCTAGTTATCGAGGTAAGGGAGTAGGAATACGTTCCATGATTTGCCGTCTCACGAGCTGGGGAGCTCTTTCATTACCCCTACTGTGTGCTCTGCACTATACAAATGGTAAATTGCAAGTAAAGAATTACAGCGGCATGATCGTGTGAGCGGAATTCGGAAGACACTGCTGACCTAGTGACCTGATAAACTCTACTCACATCGATTGGACCTCAAAATTTTGTAAAACTCGTCCTATGCCCAGTATAAAACGTGTGAGTGAACAGTTCAGAAGCCTCCCGGTTTTCTTCAAGTACTGACAGAAAGATTTTTGGAAGTTGCGTCTGACGAATTCTAAAGGAAGGACCTCTCCCTCAGAACATCTTCTATTGTCACATAGAAATACATCTGTACACACTGATCTCAAAGGAGTATTGAAATATGTTCATGTGCCTCACCTTATCGGGACCTTTATACCTCTTCTCATATGTATGACCCATCCATGAGTGACAGGGATTCAGAGTTTGCAGCTTAGCTTGCGAAATGATCAGTAAAATCATCACTGGCAATGAATATATCGTGGTACTCGCCACCACGAAGTGAAGGTATTTGCTGCTTAGGGAGCCTGCAAGAGATCCGAAGACCGAATCAGAATACACTGGTCTATCTCAAAGATCCTTCACGTATATTCAACATCACCCTTCAGTTAGGAACTAAATCACCAAGAATGACAAAACGCCTTGATTGTTGCTGAACTTCCAGGATGCTAAATGAGAGGACTTATACTGTCCGAGTGTCAAAACTGCAATAGGCAAATATAGGAAATTTTGTTCCGCCATGATGGTTCCTAGATTAGCACCCTCGAACCACCAGAACGTGCCTCGCCTATGTCTTGGATTGAAGAGCAGGAAAAATTACTCGACAGAAGAAATAACTACAACGCAGCAGCTCAAAAGACAGGTTCCTTCATCCTCAATGAGGCCAACTCCTAAACCTTAACGTAGGTACACATAAACTGGGTCAAAGCAGTAAGTGCATCTCTACAATAGTTCGTTTCGTTGCGCTTTCCTCCCTGACATCGGCAGTTAGAAAGTCCTTCCTCCCCACAAAGTGGTTATAATAAATGCTTCTAGGGTTCGACGTAAACAGACGGACATATACTTTCCAGGGGATCATATCTAGAGCTGAACTTGGTGCTTGTATCGACATGGAAATATACTCATCCAATTATATCTCATGTATTTCCAACTGGTGGAGATGAAAAGCAACAATTACCTGCTAGACTCCAAGACTGGAAGCGGGAACGTGACGTTCATGCATAGCAGATTAGGCCAAAGCGAGTGGATTCTGGCCTGGGTTAAACCACGAGTAATTCCTTCCCTTCCGATGAGCAGATATTGGACTTCCTGGAAGCGCAGGGTGAAGTTTCCAGCTCCGATCAATCGCGTTATAGCTTGAAATCTTGTCGGGATCAATAAAATATATTCTATCCCCACCGGCCACCAACTTTGTGTCTACTCCTTGTAGCATGTGTCTACTCTCGTCCGGGCTTCTCGATACCTCTGTTAGTTTCGTTTCGCCTGGCTGAAGTTCGAACACTCGAGCTCTGCCGTGAAGTGTCTCTTCCATGTCAAGTGTAAATTCTGTGGTCACAGACTCCATATCCTCATCCGTCTCAAACAAAGTCACCACAAGGATTTTGGCTCCACACAGAAACACACCACTTTTGAAAAATTCCTCCTTCTCATGGTCCAGGACCTGTATAATCTCTGTCAAAGTTCCATCCTTCAGATTGTATTTCATGACTCTCACCTCATAAAGTATCCCCATGAACTCATTTTCGTTCGGCCAAACACAATACAAATTCTCATCCAAATAAACACTGTGAGAAGACAAACCGAAGAACCCAACAGTCAAATTGGTGTGTGACCAGGTCCTTGAACAGGAATCATAGAGCTGAGTTACGATGCAAGGTTGCAGGTGCTCCCCAACAATATCCACATCATAACTGAGAAGCTTATAGTTGCCCCTTCCCACTGGAATTACGTGCAGTTCAACCTCTTCTGACAAATCCAATGGAGGGTCTAGAAGTCTCCAATTTCCTGTCAACCAATTTGCCACCATAATCTTGATCTTCTCATCGGACTCATAAGCTACTGCTATCAAACAACCCCCGAGAGCTAAATTCCCTGTCAAAACAATATGATCAGGAGGTGGCAACGGAATCGATGGATGATGAGTGAAACGATGCCAGGATTCCGACGCTCTGTCAAACCCTACCAATGCTACGGTTTTCGAAGCCCCGAGATGCAAAGGCAAGGAATTATCCTTCTCGCCTACCCCTGCGTCCACAAACGCAGGGCAGAAAGTCGGCCATCTGCTGGAAGCAGCGTAAACCTCCTCCGTGAAGAGGGAGTATACAGGCCGTACACACTGGGAAGCAAATGGAAACTTGAAGTACCAGCATCTCGAGAGCACCCGGACTTTGTGGAAATACGGAAAGGGAATCCTGAGCAGAATTTTCTCCAAAACCTCCTCAGGCAGCTGAATGGAGAAATCCGCACTAATTATCCCCTGCTGAGCATCTCGAATTATCCCCCTGATCATCTCGTAACTAGAACCCCCGAGTGTACAGAGAAACAAAGCGAGAAGACAGCCCTTCGTTGTCTGGAATCCCTTTCCAGTCACCTGAAGGTCAAACTTCTCAAATATCAGAAACAATCTCTACCTCCACACGCAGAGTCCCATCAGTTTCGAGAATTAACCTCTGAATGAAATGTCCAACCAACTTTTCCCAGAAGAAACGGAGGAAAATGGAGAGTTTTGATAGGAAAACAACCGTGCAATGCGATACTGTAAGCGGAATTCCAAGCGAAAGGAGTAAGTCGAAATCACAACTTCTTGAGATTGTCAGGTGAGGAAGATGAATTCTGTCCGATTTGGTGTGAAGTTCAAGGTCCGATTATACCGTAGTTGAATCGATCAAAAGGAAGGCAGGACAGGGACAAAACTCCACGAGTGGAAGAAGAAACTGGAGTTTGTCTGTAGCGCATGAGACGGCCACTCGTTGGTTCCTACTGATCATCCAACTCTCGTTGAGTTCCGAAGATTCCGTCTAGAAAACTTTCATTGGAAATGACATTCAATCTTCACCACAATGGTCAGAGACACCCAGAAATCATAATTTCCATTTGAGTGATATAAGAATTTGCTCCTACCTTTCCGGATACGAAACGTAAAGAAGGAAACGAGATGAGTTCATTTGATCCATGGGTAAGTTTCAATGAACTGCCAAGTTCTCGTTTTTGGTGGTGATTCTCTCGACTCGCCACTACTACACATGCAAAGAGAAGAACACCTGGTCTACTGTATCATTCTCTTATGTGTTCCAAATCCTTCATGATTACAAACGTGTTCATATTGCTCTGACTCTCTGAAACCAACAAAAGATAAGAAGATTGACCAACATAACCATGTATGCAGCGAGGATTCTTGGGTATTCCAAAGCCTTAAACAACGAACACTTTCCACGAGGAACATCTCTTCACCAGTGTAGTTGTTAGACCGCAAGTTCAAGTGGGTTACCAACATTTCATATGATGAATGTGCAGACTAAGAGCTTGAGCATGGCACAAGGTAATAATACCTGTTAAGGAATAACTTGGCGGAGATGGTTGGTTTTCCGGATGTAAAATGCAAAGCTATGTTTGTTTTATGCTTTAAACATTAGACAATCCGTGGAAAACACTCAAGAAGGAAATGGGCATATCATTATGGTAGGTCACTCAATTAGACGTCTTTTAAAATTTAATGTCTACTGCTACGGTCATATTTGATATAGGACCGTAATGTTTTAGTTTTCAAGCATAAACCATGCACATATTTCTATTAGAATTGTAAACCTGCGAACTGGTTGAGGATCCAAAATGAGATTCAATTATATTATGAGTCTAACATTGACAAGGGAAGTTATTAAGTGAAACGGCTCAAGTATAAAATTTGGATAAAATGCATAATATGCATAATGATGAGGACTGCATATTTCTTTCTCAAAGCCTCTCGATCGTACTGCCTTAGTAGAATAAAGGAATCATGCTCTTCAATATACTTTACACTTAAGATGAGAGTGGATAAATATTTTTTGATCTATATCTCTTTAATGAAAGTGTCCCGTGTAAATATAATCATCACGTAATGACTATATGATAGAATCTATTCTCTAAGGTGCATATTATTAAAAGCTTACATGGAAAGATAAGATTAAACAATGTTCATTTTCTCAAGTTAATTAATTAACTCCATTACTTGTTATGATTCCATTGTGTGTATATGTTTGTCCTAACATGTTTAAGTCCCAAAAAAAATCGTAAGTTGATTCAAAAATAAAATAGATAAAGATCAATAAATGTTCCATCAAATTAATTATAAACATATTATTATGGTTGATGTTACAAAGTAAAACCTCCAAATAATGATACTTCCTAAGAGTGACATTCTTTCATTAGCGACCAAGTTGTCGTAGAACATTTAGTTTTAGTAGATTTAGGGAATAATGAAAAATCTCCTATTAGTTTGACAAATGAATAATAAAAACTTCCCAATAACATCCTTTCATTGATATTAAGGCTAGATGTAATTATTGGGAGGTAATTAAGCACTCAAGAGAAGAGCCTAGCCTTTCTGGATGTGCTTGATCTACAAGTGACAATGAAGTAAATGATATAACATTACTTCGAGAGAGTATAACCTAATATTGGACTGTAGCAATATAGATGACATTGGCATGGAGGAGATCCTACTTGTGAGCGTCAAGCGAGTGAATCTAGCCATCACAGATTTGATCAAATTTTTCTCTCTTTCAAATCACTATCGTCAGAACTTTAAAGCAATCTGCTTTCCTCTATTCGCCCATTGATTCATCACCAAAAAGCAAATTGATTGTCTGAAGTAATTGAACGTAATGATGTATTTCCTCATTCTAGTAAGAGTAACCTTAATCAACGCATACAACTGTTGGAACCCTCTTTTAATACACATATGCAATATGTAGAGCATAATCAGGATTGTTGTGGAGAAATGTGTTCCTCCTTATTTACACTAAGAACACTTACTAGCACTACCATGTCACTATTATTATTATTGATTGATATATGTCACTATTGAATTGTAGACTAAATGTTTTAAAACTTTTGATCACTCATAAGAGGTGTCATTATTGGGAGGTTTACTCTGTATATAGTGACAATACAGCAACCTCTCAAACACCATATATTATTCTCACAATTTTAACTTTTTGCTTCTTGTGACAAATAACTATCGGTGAAATCGTATGAGATACATTATAAAGAAAGACACGTAAAGCTAGTTTGCCAAAATTCTTAAATGTCTATGGTTAGCAGTCCATAGTTATCTTTTGATTTTTCTTTTATATTTAAAAATGAAAAGTTACTTCTAAAATATACATGGATTTATATTAAAATTTTCAGCTACGTATAGAGAGTTTAGAGCTAAGGCAATCCATTGCAAAATTTTGACAATAATTTCCCTAATATTCTTTGAAAACAACCAGTGAAGGATTTATAGGTAAACTAAATAAAGAAAAGCGATGCACATAAGATATCAAAAAAGATAAGAAGATCCCATCTCTCTTGGTAACCCCCATCTTTAAAACTAAATAAATATGGAAACACGACCTGTAAAGGTGTATGCTTCATGTAAGTTTTATGTCAAGTTTTGAGATATGTGAGATTGACTATTGTTTGTTGGTGAAATAGCTTCATCCAACAAACGCATTAGACTCTCGGGTGAACCTTCCACCTCAAGAATCACATAAAATGATATCAGATCTATAGAGAGAGAGAGACTGTTTTGACATGTGATTGAACTTCACATACAGGTTTGACTCTCCAAATATGGACTGGCTAGGGGAATTCATTCTCTATCCCGAAGACATGCAGGTTCATGTCTCGATGAACAACCATTTTGCCTGCAAGAAGCCATGGATCATCTCCACGGAACGAATTGTCGAAAGAACCAGAAAGATTTCTACTGCCACAAGTAAGGCCCAAACAAGATGGAGTCCCGCCAGTGGTCCCATCGTCAACTACCGGAGCTGCTCAGACTGGGAGCGATGTCAATCCCCTGCGGCAATTCCGAGGTGACAGAACTGCAGTACTGTCGTGCCTTTTGACTGTAAGGAAGTGAACTCGAGAACATAGTTTCTGCCTGTACTTGACGACACGAGCTATGCTATATCTAGATTTTCCTGATCGAGTGCCGCCTTGGGACAAGCGTGCCCGTGGAGTTTGTTGCAAGTGAAAAGTGGGAAGTATGCACACATGACAGGTTGTAGATCGTCAACACTCTGTTTCCATAACCTCCACAAAGATTGAATTCTTTGGCAGCAAGGGGGCGAAGGGAAATATATTTGCATGTCGGTATTTTCGACTACGACTACGACTTCTCTTGGTTCTCTGGCTAGGGGTAATCTGTTTATTCATGGTCACCCAAATCTTACCTGCCTGATTATGGTAATTGGGATGTCTAACGATGCGTGACACAAAGTTCACAGAAAGCTCGTTGAAGCTCAAATTTGCCCGTTGCCACAACGATGAACTACAATCTCTCTGAACCCCTTTTACTGGTTTGAGTGTGAGCAAAGCTTTATGAACGCTGATGAATCAAAGATGACTTTATCTGGTGGTGATGATGGTTGTACTGATGCGGGGTGGAAGGCGAATACTCCATCAGGGTAATCTTCTTAGGGGATGGAGAGTGCCCCGGAAGCTAATTAGAGTCCTTGGACTAGACTTGGAATAGCAACGAACGAGAGAGGGTGAAATCAAGAGTGCAATCACAGACTTCGAAATAGGAGTGAATTAGTGACAGGATCATCGACCGCAGCAAGGGTTCGCCTTTGCTGCGGTCGATGATCCTAGCAGGCAATTAGAAGTCACGAAGGGAATCCTCAACACCCACACGAGGGAAGGAGGCAATACAATTGTGAGTCGGCTTTGGGAATCTCAGGGCATATTTGGACACATACATTTGTAAGATTTGTTGGATTCATTGTTGCGTATTTGAGGGTGGGGACTTGGACGGGACAGAGTTCCGTCCCATGGTACACTCGGAGTGGATCCCTAACAAGCTTCGTATGCACACTCAAGTGGGTCCTTAATAACCTTCAACTGATAACTACTAGAGACTTTTGTTGATTCCAGACACGGGTGGTGACCGGGGTTGGAAGCAACTTTCTCGGCATGGGGTTGATGTTGGAGACAGCGAGGAGGCAAGTTTGGCTCACCGATGTGCTTCTCTCCCACCTTCTATATGTCTTTTCCTATCATTCCTTTTTTGTTTTTGGTTTTTCTTTTCTCGTTCTTGTCATTTCCAGTCTTTCTCCTCAGGGTAAGGACACATAGGATTTGGCTATTACATTTTGCTTATTTGTGAAGTTATTTCTTTTTTGTATTCATTTTGCAATAGATAATTTTCCAATGCCTCCATTTTGTTCCTTGGCACTAAACTACATAGAGACTCCTTTAGATATCACTCCTCATTTGACACCCCACACCCCATATGTAAGAGTAGAGGGTAGACCCTTTTGTTGCCTCTTTCAACATACACCCACAATTGTGGAGGTGTATCTAAGTTGGGATCCCCTTCAATTCCCAAATCATGTCCTTCTCCTATCCCAATGGAGCACCCTCTAGTGGACTCTTTTATGGAGGATGCCCCACCATTGGTCCCCTATATCCCTCATAATCATATCACAAATACTCTACACCCTCCCTCCACATTTCTCCTACCCCTATCTCCCTAGTGCCTCCATAGGATCATTCAAAGCTTCCTCCCACTCCTACTGCTCTCTCACCCTCCTGATCATTCTCTTCCACCTGGGTCCTTAACACATCCTTATGTCCCACCCCATGAACATCTCACATAGTCTTATCATGATTGTCCATAGGTAGGGGTTGATCTTCATAAAGGTATGAGAGAGAGATATGAGATAAATATATTATCTCCATAGTTTCCCTTCGCATGCAACCCAAGAGCTCTCACCCTCCCAACCAGCACTATTCTCCTCCAACGCCTTATCAAACTTATAGACCCTTCATCCACCTACTAGTGTGGAATTTCCTTCATTCTTTATGATTATCGGCTGGATGAACAGTTATAATTGGCAGAGTCTTATTTTGCACACGCTTTACTCCACTCTCCATGCATCTAAATGGGTGTGCTCATGTGTGAGATCATATGTGAGATTGCATGTTCCCATATACTCTAGATTCAGGTTTCCTATTTCTCTTTGACTTTTGTCAATGCATTGCCTCTAGTCATGTTTTTCCTAGAGCAACTCATTGTTATACCTATAGCTAGATATATTATCTAGAGTTGAAAATTGACTTGGTAACATGTAGAAGAATGTTAGGTATGATGGGCCAGGTAGATCAGATAGAGGCGTCACAAAAAGAACACTTCTACTAATAGAATAGGAGCCAAAAATAACTTGAAAATTTAATACCAAAAGCTAGACATATGATCTAGAGGTGAAAATTGGATAAGTAACATCTAGGAGAATGTTATAGATAATAGACTAAGTAGATCAGATAGTGGTATCACCAAGAGAGTAATTCTACTAATAGGGCAAAAGCCAAGAATAGCCTGAAAACTTCAGTCAATTTTGGAGATCTAAACGGATGATTTAGGCCTAAAAAATGTGTAGTCAGGGGGGGGATGTGGCTGCATAGAGCAAGAAGCCATAGCACCAGTAGCATATATCAGCGCTTGGGTTCTTGCTGCATAGAGCAAGAAGCCATAGCACCAGTAGCATATATCAGCGCTTGGGTTCTTGTGGTCCTTCAATTAGCAGACAGGTTCTTACATCAAGGCCATCTATTCGTATTGGGACCTATCACAATAGTGGATTGAGGCAGTTAGGACTTCCAAACACATCTTTGATTGGCTTGTGACTTATTGCAAAGCCTTGCATGCTCATCATTCCCCGAGTTTATTGACTTTGTGTCCCTTGATTCAAGAGAGCTCTAGGCGGATCTCAATGTATGCACACACACACACACACACACACACACACACACACACACACACACACACACACACACACACACACACACACACACACACACACACACACACACACTTACTAGCATCCTCACCAATGCACCTCTATCTAATGGAGCTAATATCCTCTCTTGTGTGGCAAAAAGGGTCGAGAGATTGGCTCCAGGCTTCACCCTTGATTGCCAACTTTGTTTTACTTCCAAGGAGTTTATGACAGCACTATGACTAAGTTTAGGTCTCCCACATCTAGTTCTCATAGGCCTTTCGGCCCAATGTGCATGTGATTCCCCATATGACATGCAAGAGATACACTTTCTACAATGTGCAGTAGGTGGGGAGCCCACCAAAGTCCACGATGCAGTTTGTGATGCCATCGCTCAGATCTTACAAACTACATGTGCCCATGTTCAAATTGAGCAATGGTTGGATCTAGAAATACCACCTATCCATTGGACTCAAATGGATATTGTTACTTTCACGGATGGTCATCATACATTGCATGACGTGGTGGCAAACTCTCTACAAGCATAGTCATTGGCAAGGGCAGGCATACAAGTGGGAGCAACGGTGACCATTGCCTCTAGGGTGAGGAGGACCACTAAGTACCCAGGCTATACTCAGATTCTTTTGTCCCCCTAGGGATTGAGATTTTTAGGTGCAAACATAACCATTTTGATTGTCTTCTCAAGGATGCAGCCTGAGATTCTTTGCAGAGGAGAGGGGCAGGGGCTGTCTCTCCAACCATGCTCACATCCTATTACAGACAATGAATTTAAATCATTTTACAACAAGCTCATGCTTTGGGTCTGCACTGACAAGTGGCTGCAGTAGGCACATCCAGCACAAGTAGTGCACTCCATCCCCACTCGCCAGATATATCAATGGAGGACCCCTACTACCCTATTAACAAGTAGACTTCCCTCGCTCTAGTCTCTTTGGGACTTGTTGTAAGCTTGCTTCTTCCCGGTGCTGCCTTTGGGCACTTCTTTGGTGATTTGCCATGTGGGACTTTTGGGCGTTGTGATCTTGGTTCCGTTTGCACCTGGTACTCCTATCCCTTTCCCTCGGCGTTTATATCTTTATATATATCGACCACTGTGCCATGCTCTTGACTTAATCTTCACTACTGTTTAGGGTGGAGACTATCCTCCGGGAATGCGCAGTTGAGCCCGGGTTATAACTTATTCTCTATGTACGGATGGCTTATTGATGTATTGATGTATTGATGCATTGTGAGGATGATTGCCTGCAATTCCAAGAAGAGTGGAACTCCGAAATATGCAACCATTATCCGTTAGATTGATTTGGATAACAGTTTTGAATAAAAGAGTAAACTGTGGATTTCTCAAACTTGCGGACGCGACTAGTAAATAGACCAGTTCAGTTCAGCCCGATGTAGCAAGTTGAGAAGTACCTGGTGTTCCGTGATGTTGCTAATCCACTTTCTTCACTTTCTTCGCTTCTGCTAAATTATTCCACTGTAGGAGTTTGCGTGTTCTGTCTCTTCCTCCTCAAGCTAAAGCAAGACTTGGTATATAGAAGAAAAGATACAGACTCGATAAATATGCAGAGAACTGACCCGGCTCTCTCAATATCATGTTCATGGAACCATCATCGAAGATTAAGTCTGTACTATATGGGTATTCGAAGTATCAGACCTTCATGTTCTTTGGCTGCTTCGAATTACCCTACGAGTTGATTATGGGTATTTTTTCGGGGAAAGTTGGTTTTTGGGTGTGAAGGCAGATTTGAGGCACCAAGATGCTGGGAACAGTACGTTAGCCCTCTATCTGATAAAACAGATAGAGAACACCCTAAAGAGAAAGGTGTACAGTACTGTAGTAAGATCATATTTAATCCCGACCGAGAGAAGAATGAGCCACAACTGCAAGTAACGGGGAAAAGAGGCTTTTTCATGTAGTCCGCAAGTTATCGTGAGGTGGGTTTAGTGGTCTCAGAGTCGTAATTTTAAGGATATAGTATTGGGAAACGGCGTTCACAACTGTGCCCTCCTATTGACAGCAAAGTCTCAGCAAAGAATCTCTGATTGCACAGGTTCTTTTAATCTGGAAAGTGGGAGCCACGGTTGTAATACTTCGAGCTTTGACAAAAGGCCCAGTCGAGTCCCGTGCTAGGCCCTAAAGCCCTTGTACTCAAGTGCATATTACTCGAATTTGTTCTTTTGTAATCGCTTCAGCTTGGCTCAGCTTGGCTTAGCTTGGGACCACTGCACTCGATGGACACACTACCAAACGAAGTGACGCTCGACAGTGGCCCGTGCACAAATCCATACTCCTCTCTTTCAGAAGGTGGGACTTGCGATTGATTGAGAAATCAGCACTGTTGCGTCTGTCCGTCGTATCTCTAATGAACACTTTCTTACACTAAAGAACCAAAAGTCGTATAATGGTCGCCGCAAAGCGATCTCCCAGCCTTGAAAGTTCAAGTGTCTCTAATTGTACGTATAATCTTCGGATATCCCTTGCTCTCCTGTGTATTGTTCATCTGATCATCCTCTAGGAACCCGGTGTGATGGTTGTGAGGAGGATTTGTTCTAAGAAGTGTTGAGATTTGAAGCTGGACACACACCAAATACGCAGGAAAGTGAAGGGTTCCCCTTTCTCCGGATTCTTCGCTGTGGCCGCGTAGGGTTGAATGAATTTTAGAATGCTCCGAAGATAGTACTGGTCACATCTCAGTCCGTGGCTTCCTCTGCGGAGTGAACTAAGAGGATTTTAGTAGAGAGTTCTTCGCTACTTGCTTGAAAGTAACTCAAGGGTTGCGTCATCTACATCATAGTAATTTGCTGTGATTGTTAGCTGCAAGTGCTGGATGGGGAATGGTTGAGAGCGCAGCAGAAAAGCTTTTACGAACCATCACTGTTGCTTATAGTTTGATCCCGTAACCTGCATAAAACATTTTGTTAGCAAGGTGCGAACTGTTTGGGCGAAGCGTCTACTCCAGGTCCAGTGACCTCTTGTTCTAATCTAAGTCCTAAATGTCTCATGGGGCTTAGAGGTTTCAAACCTCACCTCGTTACTTCCTGGAACAAAACGGAGACGGCAGGAGAGCACGGTGGGATGTCTGATAGCAGGACGGTTGGGGTATCAGCATGTGAAGTGGAATTTCCGGAGGCCTTAGTGCAGAGAATACTTTCGCAAATTCCTTTCCCATATTTCTACAAAGTTCGTGTACTATCAAAGCATTGGAACTTCAAGTTCAGTTCTTTTCGCCAGATTATGACTTCTCCTTCCGGTCATGGAGTCATTTCCGCTTGCAACAGATGGCCAACTTATTGTCCAGCTTTCGTGAGGCTATCCTCGTGTAGAGGAACAGATGTGGGGGAGTTGGTAGGATTTGATCGAAGATCAAATTGTTGGCGTCGTTTCTCTGTCCATCCTTCAATACCATTGATACTACCGAGCCCTGTGATGTCGACAATCAAAGGTCCATTCTCGTCATCAGTGTCGAAGCCTACGTTAAACAATCCATACAACTTGGCCATTGGAGGCTCTCTAGTCGCCGTGTTATACAAATCGGGACTTACGTCGATCATTTTGGTCACTAACTGGCTAACAGGTGAGTGGAGACTCTTACCATGTCCTACACTTGGATACTCGAAGAAAGCAGAGTTACGTCTCCTGTCAACTGGGGTGGAGGAATTCAAGCTTCTACTCCACGATTATCAAGAAAGTTGCTGTCTTCTGGTTTCTCAAGTCTACGACTCCCGGTCAAAAACCTGGTCAGAAACTACATCGACCATCGAGATTTCGTTGTTTGATAGAATTTTTGGCGTGTCTATGTCTCCATACAGTGCGTATGTTGGTGAGAATGTATATTGCCATATCAAAAGCTTGCCTCATGAGATGGTCATAATGCGATTCAATTTGAAGGACGGAATCCTGAGGAAACTTGTGCAGCCGTCAAATATTAAGGATGGGAAAATAAGCCAAGGGGGTATATTTCTCTGCAATTCAAAACTTGTGGTGACAGCTTTGTTCCGAAGCACCTCAGCGAAAGAGTGCTGGTTTCCTTCGGGGCATTCAGAGTGTACTTCACGAGCTCGGGTTTACGAATTTCATCCCGAGGAGTTTCAGTTAACAGAAGTTTCAAAGAGCCCCTTGGAAATGGAGTTCCACGGATCAGGCACAGATTTGGTGGCTGATTCTCAATGCCTGTACTTTATAGATCCTCCTGATGGTGATCGGAGGAGTTCTTTCACAAGCTACAATGTGGTTGACAGACGCTGGAGCGTACACCCTCCAGTTCCAGGAGGAAATATCCTTCGTACTAGGAATCAATTCTCGTGCTTTCACCC
The DNA here is from genome assembly GCA_948567375.1 of Lunularia cruciata. Taxonomy (NCBI): domain Eukaryota; kingdom Viridiplantae; phylum Streptophyta; class Marchantiopsida; order Lunulariales; family Lunulariaceae; genus Lunularia; species Lunularia cruciata. The sequence continues at coordinate 62,555,256 of OX419757.1, read as the reverse complement.
TGGCCAAAACCCGTTCGCTTTGAGTTGACGCATCCAAGCATCTTCTGTCACTGAACAGGTAATTTCCGTCCTGTTCTGACCTTCTGTACATGTGCACTCTACTCAGCGTACATCCGCACTGGGATGACACTGTTCTCTGTTCACAGCAACTTTGTTTCCAAATTGTACGATGATTTGATGTCTCAGATGGAATGATTGGCAATTTCACTTACTTTGTAACAATACAGGAACAGAAATATTATCAACATGTCTTCGTCAAATTTACGTCTGTGAAAAGCGTCGTATTACCCCGGATGCAGCACTTTGATCGGACCTTTCAGACCTATCATGCCTACATCGATGGATACAGTATTAACCAGAACCAAGCTAGTGATACTTCAAGTCGTTGTGAGAGATGGACCCCGTCGAAGGACTTGAAAGGTCAGAGTCGACTAACATAGTAAGTGCCAGCGATCTAGATTGAGACCCAGATAGTTTGGAAAATAAGTTTGGTCATCGGAGTGTCCTCTTCATTACGTCACCAAGATCTTCTGCCTCGAACTCGCACTTTCTGTGTCAAAATCTGGATACGTCACAGAAGTGGGTCGCAATTTGTAGACGCAGACATTCAATCTTGTCTACGGCAGGGTTGTAGCGCACGTAGCCTTATATCCACGTACAGCCATTTGGTTGGTGTTTCATTTGTACTTAATTTACTTGACTTAGTCACCATTCTCTACTTGAGTGAACCCACTCGCAAGTTGATCTCCGGATCCGTTGTGGCGACTGCTGGAAAGATACCAAACGACTTTCAAGGTCTGAAGGGTTTAGGGTCCATGTAATTGGAACTTCATGCTCTGTCCAGAAATATGTGCGAGAACAAGAGATCATCATTTGTGTTGAGGTTTGATCGCATCGTACTCTAGAGACGAAAAGCGCTAGACAGTGTCGAGAATGGGGCATACTAAATGCATTAATGTTTTTTACTGGTCCACCAGAAGAACATTTAATCCTTACGCTTTTTGGAAGTAAAGGAAATTACATTGAGAAGTCAGAATCTACATCAATTACTTTTATTTTTTTATTCAGTATTGTGAATTTTGAATTTTCAGTATGATTTCACTTCATTCCAAAAGGTATATATATATATATACACATGTGTGTGTGTCTGTCGCTAGTGCAGTAATATGAATTTTGAATTTCCAACATAATTTCACTTAATTCCAAAAGGTATATATATGTGTGTGTATGTGTCTGACGCTAGTGCATTTTGCTAGATCGAATGAAGTTTTGTTATATCTAAGAGTCTAACGGAAGACGAAAAACCATTTACATACTTTGATGTACATCTGGCGTATAACTATCGTTATATCGACATCTCTATGGTAGACACGTAATTAAATCAAATTACTTGGATTAATTTATAATATGTTTATGAGGTATGTATATAACGTAATTAAATATCATATATTTGAGCCAAACTAATAACCTGTAAGATAAAATTCAGATCAAAATTGAGTTTACATACAACACTTCCATTGGACCTACAATCTCTTGAAACTAATTATTGCAATGGAAGTTCATCTCTCTATACCGGTCTAGTAAACTGCCCTAGTGAAAATACATGTTGACTCTATATTTGTGTGAAAACATTATACTAGATAGATTGTTGCTAGTTTTCCTACCATAAATGAACCAACTGAAATTTCTTGTGGGTTCATTAATGTAATTATGGATAGATTGCAATATCCTAAACTGAAAAGAGTGCAAACTCTATTTATTGTCGAAAGAAAACAGTATAAAATTATGCCCTCAATCCGAGCGGATCAAATTTATTGAAATATTACAGTACTGGGCAGAGGGCCTTACTTGCATAAAAAAGTTGAATCAAAGGTTGCATCAAAGTTGAATAAAAAACATTCATACGTCGTTCTGAATGCATCACTCGAAAATATTACATCTTTGGCATAATTGCAGTTAAGAGCTGTTTGTAGTAGTCGTAGAAAGGTTTTATTTGGAGTCTTTTGTGAAAGTGAAATAAATACCAATCACCGACGCATACTTTTTCTTCCACCAGATTATATACCACTCAAGAAGAATGCTTTGAGCAACCTGCAACTATCAAGAGTGGACTGAAATGGAACCCTGTAAGGATCGCGGGAGTGAAATGAACATGGGATTTTGCGTACATGACATTAGGTGATTCGAAACGAGAATGTGACTGCTCAAACTCTCTCCTTAATTTCTGGTATTAGTTAGACGCCAATGTTATGCATGTTTAAGCAGCGGGACAAATTCCGAAGGTTATGAGAGTAAGAATCAAATGGGCAAGTCAAGATTATTTAAAAATGTTTTCTAGTATCTATCGTTTATTTACTCACGGGAATCATAGGTTTAAGATTCAATTACGGATGTCCACTCTGCTCTACACTGGTACCAGTTTGTTGTGTGGACTGCTTGGTGTTGTATTCAGTGGGTGTACTTCTGGATGCAACTTCTTTGGTTGAATCGTCCTAATTGACGAACTCATGTTGGGTGGCTCATGCACCTGACAGTTGCGGAGCTTGATGATAGAAAAGGTCAGACAACTGCGTCGAGATTAACCATGTAACGTGCAAGTTTTCAGACACATTGAAATTTGCGAAGTTATTGTCCACTCGATAACTGGACCTCTTGGATGAGTTCAATTCGCACTGAGTCCGGAAATTACAATGATAACTGAGACACATTAAGCAATGCAGACATGTACAAAAAATTTTAAACTTTGGTTTCGATGAACGCAGTGCATTCTCTAACGCGAGTGTAAGAACAGAACATATCAGATTGCTACCGCAGCCCAGGAAGGAAGGAGACACCGCGAGGTAGACTTTAAACAGTAAACCACATCTTGAGCTTTCTTATGCGTGGATTCGGCCCAAATTAGCGCCCCCTTGGGACTCAAATTTCGATTTCTGACTATCATCATGAGTGAAGTAGTTGACTAGAAGAACGATCAGCAGATAAGTCAAATCAATAATCCTCTTTGTCTTGCTCCGAGCTAACAGAATGCTCCTGGTTCTCGTCTTGGTTATCGGGTACCAAAGAAATCTTCTTGTCTAATGGGCAAATCCAAGCAAAACAGCAATCAAGATCCAATCTCTATGAGTCCTACAATTTGTGCGATATGCCGATTGTATATACCTCACGGTTAGTTTCGTGATATGTTGTTTTATGGATGGTGACTGGAGAGTTTTAGGGAAGGACTGGTGATGAAATCTTCTCTTCTCAAGCTTCCATATCTCGTAAATCACCACCCGACGCTAACAATGCTTTACATAACAACCTCGTTCCTCAGGATACTATTTGTCATTACATTCTTGGGAAATCTACAGAATTATTTATTCTATCTCTCTGGTAGATTTCATCATATAATACATTAACGCAATGTGCTTTACTACAAAACATTACGAGTAAAAAGACCTGTTCGCTGGAAGAATATATCAGACACAACTACGTCTATCACCAATGAATTTACATTATATACCCTCTAAAGAACAAGAAGTTCCTAACTACTGCAGTAGGCCCTCACCGCGCTTGAACCATCAATAACGACTGACGCTATATGTATAGATTATTTATTTTATATGGTTTAGGCACTCACCGCAGTCGAACTATCAACAACGATCAACGCAATATACTTATTTATATGTATAGTGAACCCACCCAAAAACTGCTTGAATTGAAATACCAGGTATCAAAGATTGTGCCCAATTTTGAAAGTTATTCCAAGTTAATAAAAGTATTTCAACATAGGTACCAGTTCGTTACATGTGATGACAACTATATGTACCTCTTTCTACATAGAGAAAAGGCGACCGCGTAGGACAACAAGAAGGATCGACTACCCAATCAAGCCGTATAAAGATAAAGCATAAGAGGTAACAAGAAGGATCGAAAACCAATCAAACCATACAAAGATAAAACATTAAAGTAAGATGGGGCTAAGCCCCATATAGTATCTACACATAGACAGACCACATTTCATTCGCATGGAAATCAGTCTTACTATATATGGAAAGGGGAAGGGAATATAAGGCACAAAGATAAAACATTAAAGGTAAGATGGGGCTAAGCCCCAATAGTATTACACATAGAGAGAACACATTTGATTCGCATGCAAATCAGTCTTACTCTCTATATATATATGGAAAGGGGAAGGGAATACAAGGCACAAACAAGGGCGGAAGGAAAAAAGAGCGCAAACCGAAGGCAAAAAACAACAAAGCCCAATGAAGGCAAAAGAAGGCAAAACAACAACAAAGCCCAAATGTGCGAAAAGGAAAAATAGAAATAACAAGAAGTACCCAAAGAGGTCTCCTCCTGAACTATACTATGTGCAGAAATCCTCTAATGTTATGTCCGGTAAGTGGGAAGAGAGAACCCTAGCCGTGAACTACAGCTACTCGACGGTGAATACCCAAAGCGTGAATACATATGTGAGCTGCCGATAATAGACCTTGAATATGGCGGGAGAGACAGCCCCGTGCAACTCTCGTCTGTAAGAACCTCGTATTGCATCTTTGAAAAATGGTAGTGTAGATGCACAAAAATCTAGAGGGACAAACAACTTACCCTTATAATTTTATTTGCGGTGGACTAGGTCCCAAGGAGTCAGCAGAGTGTAGAGTGTAACTTTCCATTTCGTCAACTGAAAGTTATCCACTCTGATTATCCACCAATCTTCACGCGTTTCTCTCGAGATGATATTTCGACTGCATTGGTGGGCTTCTATTCATTTCCTCAAAGCTTGTTGAAAACTATCCTCATCACTACGTATACAACACCTTGTCTCCTGCGAATGCGATGAACAGTTCCTGCTGGATCCTGCAGTCTCTGCTTCAAACTGCACCAAGAGAGTTTTGAAGTAGGTTAAACTCTACTTGAAGGGTAGGAATCAGAATGGAAACGAGACGAAGCTGACCTTAACTCGACACAACATGCTGGTATCACAAGAAACGGAGCCAAGATCTTGTCGTAGCGGTTAGCATTGGGGAAATTGATCACTCTTTCGCAAGTTTTAAAACTGCCACACCCATTCATTACAGGCCCAGCTGAACATCTCATAAAGACGGAACGCTCCAATAGCTAAATCCAAATGAGGACTCGTTCGCGACCGAAGGCCGGGCCAAGTTTGCATGGAGATAGACATGAACGATGGGTAAAGGTTAATGAAGCTCTAAAAGATATCATATCAACGAAAAGTTTTTGTTTTCAGTAGTCGAGAACACTCTTACAGTAAACAAAAACAGAGATACTGCACGCACTCAACTGTAATAACCAGACAAGGCCGGTTGGTTTTTGAACTCCTGGATGTGTATTACCTTGGACATGATATAACTTTTTAAAAGGTTAAAGGCTCGGTCGAAACCCTTCCTTCTACCGTAATCCCATTTCACCTCTTATGTTTTATCCTCGTACGGCTCGTACGGCTTGATGGGTCTTCCCATCCTTCTTGCTATCCTACGCGGTCGCCTTTACACAATAATCTGTATCAGTGATTATGGAAGGAATCGACTGCTAATTGAGGTTAAGGAGTATTCACGCACCATTTTTAGACAAATTCATGATACTCGTACTGCAAGTCAACTGGTGCATTAAGAATTTCACTCACCATGTTATATCTGGATTTTCTCGTAGCTTTTCCAAAACGTTGTCTTAGCGAACCTAGAACATTGTGTTCGAGCAAACTAGACTAGAAGTTGAACGAACAAGTCATATCTTTCACTCTTCAATTTCAAGTTTCAAATTCACAATCTTATAAACTCTTCAGAATGTTAATTAGATAAGACAAATGCTTCTAATCCATACTGAGGAAAAAGATTTATTCACCTCATTTCCTAAATGGGCAATTTCTTTTATATGAGCTTATGCTAAAGGAATGTTTGCAACGCGTTCAATAGTTTGTCCTCTCACCACGTGAAAGAATAGACTTGGCCGTTATGGACTACTCCATGACATGTACATGAACAATATTGTGTGTGCTCTCTCAACACTATTGCAAGTTCCAAGGTAAGTAGAGGCCATCTAGACAATAGTCTTTGTTCAGCCTACTAGCTGTTTATAGACAATAGTACATCCAGCTGGTGCAATCTATAGGAGAGCAATCACTCCAAGTGATATTTTTCGATTGTTCCAATAGTTTGTAGACCTTACCACTTGCATAGGTAGGATATCTTACGTACAGTAGGACAAATCTCTCATATGTAAACTAGAAAAACTTAACTCCATTTTACCTCTTTTGTCTCTCTCCATAGATACATTTGTCTAAAGACTTGATGTATCTTCCTATTCTCCTTCACGTGTTCTATGTGGTTGCCTTTTTCTTCCAGTATACACCTTTTTATCGTTATTGAACGTGAGGAAGAGACCCTATCTTCTTGTTTTATTGGAAGTCTTGATAACAACTGATTTTATAGGTCTCTTTTAGGGCTAGGTCAATATGAGATTCGGATGTCACAAAACCGTCTAGACCTCTAATAACTACTAGTAGTTACCTACTAGTTATGCACAACAAACACCTACCACTAGAAAATCATCAGGAACGAAACAAGAGCGGACGAGAAACTGGTGCCGGACGGCCAGAAAATCGCATTCAAATGCCAACCTGCGGCTGCGCGGAAGTAGAGCAGGCCAGGAAACCGCGGCCGGCCTTTGCCTGTCGGACTGGGTAACTGCGTTCTTCGAAGCGGATATATGGCCTGGATTTATCTTCCCCGGAAAGCTCAGGCCCCGGAGGTAAGGTAAGTCCAAGCCATAGGACAGTTTATAAACGCTCGGCGGAAGCGCTTGACATTCAAAGTGCATCGCATCTATTCTCATCGTACAGGGAGAGATTGGTAGTTGCAGAGGAGTGAATCGGTAGAGAGGGGAACTCGAGCCTGCTACTCCTGTCAAGATGTGTTACCCCACGAAATGCGGCACCTGTAGCAAAACCACATGGGCAGGGTGCGGGAGGCACGTCCCATCCGTGTGGGAGAATGTCCCAAAGGGCCAAGCTTGTATGTGCAAGGGCTGGCCCGGAGTCGACTTGCCGACGCAGAAGAATTGCACCGAGGATACAGAAAAAGCTGATTCTAGTTCTCCTACTCCCGTTGCTGGAACAACCTCTGCTACCAAATGACTAGATTACCTTTAAGGTATGTACTCTGGAAGAATCCCTGCATAGATAGGGTTGGTTTTTGCTAGAGCTTTTTCTTGTGTCCTTTGGGTCCAATATGAGCCAATTGGGCATCTTGTCTCTGACAATTGCTGTTTCCAGTTTGTAAAGGTCATGAATGGTATCTGAGTGGAATTTAAGTTCGGTTGTACCTTTGGAACCCCTTTGGTTGGGGACTTCGTCATGTAGAAAGGTCTAGAAGATATTCTGCCTGATAAAGCCGATAGCACTGTATGTATCATGTTTGCTGCTTGCTAGCTCATCTTGCGAGATATTTAAAGGACTGACAGATTCTGGGACCTCGTATTTCCTGGATGAGGTGACTTGGATTGTTGTACGCATCTTGCACCTCAATGGAGTCCAAAGATCTGTAAACGCATTCCCTAGCTTAAAACTTCACTAGAAAAAATGAAGGATGATAGTTGTTTCATGGCAACCAACTTTCCACATGTTCCTTTTGTAACAAACCTTGTCGCTGACCAGAGCTCTCTCTTATCTCTTACCTTCTCTTTCAATCAAATGCAAAAGATTAACTTCTTAAGCTCTCTCGTTCGGCTTTTGAGACTTGATTCTTGTGAGCAGGGTTTTGGAGATGAGTGGTGTCGTCACCAAGTCGACCACCGTACAGAAAACTTCACAAGTGTCACGGCCATGGACGTGTTTGCAAATATACTGGAGTGGAAACAGAGGCTTAATACGCGAAATGTCGAAGATTGATTAGTTTGCAAACCTGCAAGATACGCAGGCTAAATTGCTTCTAGTTAGCTGTTTCGGACTGATGGATGGATGCATATCTCATGCTCTACCCTGTCTTTTCCTATCGTCTCATGTGAGACGACTAAATTGTTGTGAGTTGATTGATCTCGACTGAAGGATAGGAGCATATCTCATGCACTATCCAGCTCAGACAACTAAATTGTTTTGCAGTTGATTGATCTGGACTGAACGATAGGAGCATATCTCATGCACTATCCAGTTTGTGTCGTACGTCCCAGGTGCCTGCAAGAAGAGGTAATAGTAGTGTATGTCAACTGAAGAGATCGAGGTGAGTAATTTATATCTCATATATTCTGCTGTATTCCTGGGAAAGATACCTCTAATAAATAACATGCAATGTAACCTAGTATCTCTTACAACCTAATATCGACTTCAAAATTCACCCCATCAAGTTATGACTTTATAACCATCTAGGGCTGCAGGCAATGGCAACCAATCCCCTAGGTGAGTTTGCTCCATGTCCGCTGGACTACTCCTTGGACAAGTGACTCGAGATTTTATACATGAAAACGTAAGTGATCTTCTGAAATGTCGATAGCTGTTCGTGGGACAACAGAAAGTCACTTATCTGTTCCAGATAACCCTCCCCTCTGAGTCAGATGGTAGGACCTGCAGTCCTTTTCTTAATCCTTATTGTTCGTGATTACTGTCAAATGTGATTAAGTTGTTGCTCTTTTGTATCTTTCTCTAGCAGACGACATTTTTGCTACTCATGAGATAGACATGACACCCTTTTGTGTCCCTCAGTTCCATGTGAATCAGTGTACCCTATGTCATATATTATCCACATATTCAAGAACGAAATGTATGCTAAACTTGGACCCATGAGATAATCAACAGCTGTGACTGTCAGTGAAGATCAATTTTTTGCTGCTTTCATTTGCTTTCTACTTTGCTACATACGGCGTTGGCACAGAATGAGTGGATGAAGTAGCTTGCTTTGGAGTTCAAATGAAGTATTTACTACTGGACATCGGTATGGATTCGTCTACTTACAGTGAAGAGAGGAAGACCATTTCCCCTCTTACCATAGAGCTTCCCTCAACACCTTGCCCGCCACTCAATTACTTGAAGAGTGAGAGACACTGAACTGATACCGTAAGTTTCTTTTGTCTAGATCATCAATGTAGTGGACGAGACGACCGGTTAGATATGATCCAAAGCCAAATCTGTAGATGCAATGTATTTCAAGGAAATATGACACGCTTGATTATTCCCATCAATCCATCGACCTTGTAATCTTACCTCTCCAGCTTTAACTTCCACAAATACTGCTTATGATCTAATCCTGACATACTATCACCGTGACACATGTAGACAGAGAAAAAGGAACATTTCTTTTTCCCATGAAACGTCATCCTATATCAAGTCATCATAACCAGGACCGATTAATTATGATTTCATAAGATATCAGGAAACGAAGACAGTGTTCGTCATAAACTGTGCATGACATGACATGACTTCAAGGTATATACCACATCTTCCCTTGTGAAGTAGGATGACAATAAAGTGTTTGATTCAATTCGACCTCGCAAAGACATAAAAACAGCTCCGTGCAATCTTCAACATGTAATCTTCCAAATAGTCCAAAACTCAGTGCTTCACTTCGCACTCATAATTTACACGAAGATCTAGATAATTAGATCAAGGTTCTTAATTATGCCTACGCTTTAAGTGCTCCTTAACCAAATTACCGTCCATCACTTGCGCTGATGTTCTTCTCATGTTATTTCATTTCCATCGAGAGCACAAGAAGATGATTTGAGACCTTTAAATGCAATCCTTCCAAGAGTTTCAGCGAACTCCCTCTTCGATTTTAAAACTGATATTCAAAACCAACAAGTTTGAATACGTGGATATTTAAATCTCTGACAGATAGAAGTATATGAAGTGCAAGCATCACTGAGCAAACAACCCACCAGCAGTTTACGAGGTATACGATTGACGTCCTGGTATGAGTCACATCAATCCAAATAAACTTAGCCAAATCTCACTTCGAACGTGTAAACGTAGGCAACTCTCCCCATGGTCAAATTATCTCCAGTGCACTCTAACTGCCGACAAAATCCACTTAACATATACGTGAAAAGTACACTTATTTTGAAACGTCCGCATGCAATTTTGAAAGTAATAGGAATAGAGGATGACATACACAAATTGGTGCTTTGGATGCATATCAAAGACAAACTCATTTGCATTGGGTTTTTTGCCGTGTCTGTAGTGTCAAATCCGCTAATCAAATTTAGTGTATATCCATGTGCTGAAGGCATACGTGGATAAATATTTACATTCCACGATCGCTAATTTCCTCTATATATTACAGAAACTTGAACTCATTTCTTTACTCATCCTACAGGCAGATCAAACTGTCACTAGTGACTGTAGACGGGAGAGTTCGACCGTGAGTATGTGTCGCAAAATTCATGGAAAAGATTCCATGCTTCAACGTGGCTCCGAAAAAGTTCTGGAGAGATGATTGCGTTTGACTCTCTGGTGAGATACTATTACTCACTCAGTAACCCGGACTAGCATACTAACAGTGACACATCAAATCATATGTATGGACGGGGCAAAATTCAGATCACCTATACTGCTTAACTGGAAGATGAGAGTTTCGCTAGTAGCCAGGATATACTTTTAAGAAATTTTAGAGTGGCAACCTTCAATAGCCTCCCGCGGGACAGCCACTTCCACAACTTGTGCATGTGTAGGACCTGCAGCTTCAATGCTTAGCACAGCTGCACCTGGTGTAGGCAGTAAACTAGCAATGGCTGGGGAACCTCCATGTAGGCGAGCGACTTCTACAGCTGCCTGAGCAGCTACTGAGGACCAGCCCAGGTAGGAGGCCAAATCCTCCACAGCAACCTTGGCCACATCCTTCCGTATTCCAATGTCGGTTGCATACTTACAAAAGAAGTACACTCCAGCTGTACAAGCGGCCGCACCCCATGGATTTGCCATCATAAATCTCAACGGCGAGGATATCACTGCAGCAAAGGGAGCCCCGAACACCGAAGCTGCTTGGCCACTACGGCCTATCATATTCTTCTCAATCACGAGAAGACCGGTCTTGCAATAGATTGCGAAGTCCTCGCAATTGTTGTGAAACAGGTGGTAACAGCCGAATCCAAATCCTTTGGTGAGCAGATAATTAGCTCGATGAAGGACAATTTCAGCAGGATCTGTCTCAGCCAAAGTACATGTTCCCCCTCTAGCCTTCGCCAAAAAGGTTAAGGTGCTCTCCCCATACTCGAAGCGATATAATGGACAACCGGCCAAGAAGCAACTGAGACAAGAATGGACAACACCATGACTTTCCCCGTGCATGCCACAATCGGGGCAAGTCCTTGTAGCTGAATCTGGCCTCGAACTTGCAAGTAAGACGTCCAAGTACGCATGCCCTGTTCCGAGTTCCTCATTACGACTCCTAGTGAAGTGGATCACCGTATTGTCTCCACAATAGATTCCTGTATTAAAAATGATATGATACTTAGAAATATGAAAAAAATCAACTTACACAGAACTCCAAATACAAGAGCATGAACTGCGTGAATGTAGTAGACGAGACGAATCAATGCCACGAAGGGTGGTAATGTGAAATACGCAAAGACGAGGGAAGAGAATAAACGAGAAACTGTCCAGAGGGAAGATGCACATATGAGGCGAGAAAGTAGAGCAATCCAGTGAAAGAAAGAGGCGAATGCAAAGAAGAATAAGTCCAGAAGGGCGTTAGAAGCAGGGAGTTCATTCCGTGAGTCAAAAAGGAAGTGACGGTTCCTGGCATGAAAAGAAACATGTGGTTCTAATGTGTCCACACGATGACGAGGAGTAAACCTAGAATTAACACATCATCTTGCTTGCATATTCGTCAAGATACGGTTGATCCAAACTCCTCACATTCACATGCTGTGAGGTCCACTCACAAGACAACTCTCCGTTACACAAATCAAATTTTATCTCGTCTACCTCCCTAATCACTGCGCTTTTCGCAACACATAGTACAGGGCTTCACCCTCCACGAAATTGAGACTTTTCGAGGGTCGGAAGATCTGCACGGATCGAAAGCTCCCTATCTACAGCACTGTCTCCCCCTAAGCGAGTACTCCATGTGTAACTACAAGTACACGACAACGTTCTAAAACGCAAAATAGGCAATGTGGGAGTGGGTAAACGAGTCCAAGGGCAACAAATCAGTCAACAAAGCGCAATTTGGCAGCCTGTGTCCTTTCCCTGCAGCCTCTGAAACCAAACCCTTCATGCACAACGGCATGATTGGACAGAAATGTCCAATCATGCTTAAGAGGAGCGTTGAATTTCTAAAACTCGTAATACGCCTATCCGCTGACCAACGCCCATTTTAAGTATCAACTGCAATACTATCCAGAATTGATCAGTTCCTCAGCACCGACCGATTATATGACATACCATGATGTGCGTATGTGTACGCCGATCGCCAAGAGTAGATGTGGTCACCCGGCAGCAAATCCGCCTTCGCAACTTTGTTCGACAGGACACCCATCCTTTCTGCTTATGAATATAGAATCCAAGCTTCTCTTCTCAAACGCCAAGCCCTCGGCTGTGGATGGTAACGCAGACAACAACAATGCAGTCGCTGCAGCGTTAGCACCACCCGCCTTCCACCACCACCAGATTCAACTATTCAACCATAAATCGCTCCCCTCTCCCCCTGCTCCACAATTCCTCAAACCAGAAACGCCCCTTCTCCTCAACCTAACCTTGTTTCAAACCAAGAGACGCCCTTCGCTACATACGTCGAACACGGTGCACGCCCTCCACCAGCCAAGACAAGATCTGCACGAAACCCGTTTCTTCCTTCTACCAACAAAATCCCCTTCAACACCCCTTTTCTTCCTGCAACTTCCAACTTTCTATACACTTGTCAATCCAAAGACGTCAGACAGACCGGACTTGCTCCAACGACTGAACATACACCGATTCAGCTTGAGCCGAGCGATTTCCTCTGACGCTTTGATTTGATACTGACAAAATTCTCTAAAACTGAGATTTGATCCCTGGTGTCGATGGTATCTTCGAACGCAAGAAATCGGAAAGTAGGAAATAGTGCCGACAGAACGGGGGAACGTGAGTAATACGTGGTGAAAGCGAAGCCGACCTGGCGCCCAGAGCCGTTGCCACAGTATCGATACAGTCAGGCGCTGTGACTTGAGGCATTGAAGTTACGTGGTTTCCTGACGCCATCATTGTGCTCTCATGGTTGTCCTGCAGTTGACCTTACTGAAGGCAAAAGGGAAAGAAATTAACGCGTGAACCCTGGCTTCGGAGAGAAGTAGTCATTGTTCACAAGATAAGCCATTAGTGTTATATTTGGCTTCTCGTTTGGGGTATAGTGTCAAACATACTTGGTAATGAAAGATTTTGTTCACTTTTAAGACATTGTTCACTTGCCATGGTTCACTTTAGAGTTCTCCTATCTACTACTTTGGCCATGCCAAGTTGTGTATTTCATTCCTTGGTATATGATACACACATCATAGGCCCTATAGATCAGATAAGGCAGGCCTTTGACTACTTGACTACCGAGCTACATCTAGTAGACTTGAGAGTCAATGCGTCAAAGTGTAAGGCATGGTCCCCTTTAGGTATCCCTCCCCACCCAGAGGATTGTATCACATCCACAGATGGACTTTGTGTTCTTGGAGTGCTAGTAGGATCAGAGGATTTTGTCACATGTTTCTTAGACGTTGCACTAGCAGAGTATGTTCTCCATGTGGATAACCTTCCATTACTAGGAGATCCGCAGGTGGCATTTGGTATACTCTCTTCCAGTATTGCTCGTCGACCATCCTACCTCATCCGTATAGTTCCCCTCTCACCGTCCTTCCTATCACGTCTGAGAGCATTTGATAGGAGGATTATGGGAGTCTTTGGTGATATTATTGGACCAGGGACTTTTGAGTTTGTGATAGGGGATTTGGCACATAGACAGACTGCTCTACCGATCTCATGTGGTGGGGTTGGCTTGCTTTCTATGGAGGAGACGGCACCTATAGCATTTTTGGGTAATTGGACTCTCTCGGCACCCTTACTTTCCTCTCATTTTGTGGTTGCTAATAGGCCGGTTTTGGAGACGTATGTGATAGAGGTGGAGGGAGGATCCTTTTCTCTCCAAGTGTTATTGCGGCAAATGAGAGATAGTCTATCCCCACGAGCACAAGAGGATTTTCCACCTTTTGCTTCACTATCCTTATATTGGACTAGAGGTTTACAGTCTTCCTTGATGGAGCAACAGTGTGAGCATACGCTACATTCTCTCTTGGTCGACTCGTCCATTCCTCAGGCTACTAGAGCACATCTTTGCTCTTGCTCCGGCAAGGGTGCAAGCTCTTAGATCCTAGCTCGACCGTGCATTAGGGCTTTTTGACTCGCACCAGCTACTTTCTCTATAGCGATGAGGTTTCGCCTAGGTTTGGTCCACCCATCTGCATCTTCATTACTCACTTGTGAGTGTGGTTCTACACTAGATGCAGCAGTGGTCCATATGACATAGTGTTCTTTTGGAGGACAGAGGATAGCTACCCATGATGCCATTAGAGACATAGTGTTTGCTATGGCACGAGAGAGTGGATACTTGGCTTGGAGGGAGCGTTCATATGCTTTGCAAATGACACATGTTAGGGCAGACTTATACTTGGTCCAAGATGATCAGGTGATAGTAGCGGATGTCGTGGTTACAGACGCTACGCAGGATACAGTTTTGGAGGGAGTGATTACCCATCTCCCTGGATGGGCGGCGAGTGCAGCAACAGGTCGCAAGGTCTCCAAGTATAGGGGCATGTAGCGAGGTCACCTCTTTGTTCCTCTAGCCCTGGAGTTATATGGAGCGATGGACATGGCATTTGACACATTTTTCAAGGAGTGCACGAGAGCTTATCATGTTAGGCATCAAGGGATACCACTCTCACTCTCATACTTTGTAGCATATTTTAGAGCGTGTGTCCATTGCTCTACAAAGGGCAATGGCTGGTGCAATCCATAGGAGAGCAATCACATTAGGTGATGTTTCTTCATATGCTCCAGTTGTGTGTAGACCGTATGACTTGCATAGCTCGGATATCTTAGGGGCGGTAGGGCAGATTTCTCATATAGACTCTATTGGGGCTTAGCTCCATGTTACCTTTTTTGTCTCTCCCTTGTACAGCTTGATGAGATCTTCCCATCCTTTGTTTTTCTTATGCTGTCACCTTTCTTTTAAGACATTTAGATAATTTTCATATATTTGCTGTTATTTTATTTTATTTTATTTACTTTTATTTATAAAATTATTGCAATATATTATGAATTACTTGTATAATAAATAGAAGAATAACCATCCTATAACATATTTAAAAGATAGAAATGTAATCTTCTTTTGGCCAGGGAAAACACTACTCTTAGAAGATCTCAATAATATAGGCTCACAAAGAAAATTCTGAAATAAAAAAATAGTGAATAAAGTCCCTTAGTTGTCACTACTAATACCAAATAAGATATTTTTGTTAACTTTAAGGATACTTTCTACACCTTTGGACGTCTGCAAAAAGATCTCAACAGCCCTTGATGCGCCACAATGAGAGTAAATAAATTTATAAATAGTACCCCAAAAGGGATGCAAGGCACAAACAAGAGCGCAAGGAAAGAGGAAAAAAGAGCTTAAGGCCCACACGAGAAGTGAAAAGGCGACCGCATAGCATGAACATGAAGGAAGGATGGAAAGACCCCATCAAGCCGGCCATGTGAGACCCCAAGGAGTGTGCATGTCTTCAAAGCCTCTTTTCACTTTCAACCATTTAGTTTCCATCCTCTCATGTTTTGAGCTTGATTGGCTCTCTCTCTCCATTTTCATTCCTATAGCCATATAGCTTAGTCTAGATTTGGTGCTGCTCATTAGAACTCATTAGGGGTTTCAGAAATAGTTTTGACGGATGTCTACGGGATAAATAACAAACTTCGTAACTATTTTTAGTGAACTTTGTAAAGAGATGAGGTGCTAATAAATGAATGTTCCGTAAATTGCTATATGGTATCTCACATGTAATTTGCATTCATTTATAAAAATCAGGTGCTATATTACAAATGTTTAGGATTACCATAGTGAAATAAATGATTGTCAAAAGAGATGATGTTGCTTCTTGAGAGAGTTGCCATGTTTTTTTGGTGGGTGATTCTTAGAGTGATTTATGAAAAAAATTTGGCAGATCCAAAATGCCGCTATGCGAATTCAAATTCAAATTCACCATCTGCAAATGTGAATGCTATGTGCAAATGCTCCTCTCAGTCAACTAAACCATTGGGTCATGTAGTTTTGCATTGGTGTGTTGGTTCATTTCCATAGATTTGTAACTATTTTTAGTGAACTTTGTAAAGAGATGAGGTGCTAATGAATGAATTTTTTGTAAATTGTTATATGGTATCTCACATGTAATTTGCATTCATTTATAAAAATCAGGCATTATATTACAAATGTTTAGGATTACCGTAGTGAAATAAATGATTGTCAAAAGAGATGATGTGCCTTCTTGAGAGAGTTGCCATGTTTTTTTAGTAGGTGATTCTTAGAGTGTGATTTATGAAATTTTTGGCGGATTCAAAATGCTTCTCTCAACTATTCAAATTCAAATTCACCATTTGCAAATGCAAATGCTATGTGCAAATGCTCCTCTCAGTAAACTAAACTATTGGATCATGTAGTTTTGCATTGGTGTGTTGGTTCATTTCCATAGATTAGTGCGGAGAGGGAGATAACGTGAGTTATGGAAAATGATTTGCATCGTCTTGCGGCAACCAAGAAATTAATTGGAGGTCAAGGAATTTTACTCCAAAACTGCAACAAAAATTTAGCAAAAACTTGATTGCAATGCATGCTCAATTTGGATGCAAAATCAATGAGCACTATCAAGCGACTACCAACGGCAATGAGTGGCAATGAGCGGCTACATGCACCAACGAGCTTTGAGCTTTGGGCACCATCAAGCGGTTACAAGCGGCTGCAAGTAGCAACGGGCAGTGACAAGCAGCGACAAGAAAAATCCCATTTAAGTCTAAATTAACACATTAGCGAGTGGCTACCAATGGCAACGAGAAACTACCAACGGCAAAGAGCAACTACCAATGGCAACGAGCAGCTACAAGCACCATCAAGCGGCTACAAGCAACAATGAGCAAAATCTCATTTAATCCCAAATTAACACATTACACCGGGTGGCAACCAGCGCAGACCATATTCACCCTAAACCAGACACTTTATTAACTCTAATATGTAATTAATGCATTACAGTGTGACAACTAAAAACTACACATCCCTTATTTGCTACGAACCACCTCTTATGGAGTTTGCTAATAATAAAGAACCTGGCCAGAACTCCCTAGTGGGACTCTTTCTTTCTCCTGGCCACACCCGTACCAATTTAGTCAACGCTTTGTAATAATCTATATGAAAATATACAGAACTCCATACAAATATCTATGAAACCCCCTATCATACTGTAGTTCCTCTTGCGAATGAAACAAATTCCCTATTGGTTTGAACTATAACCACCGTCGTGAAATAACAACAAAATTGATTATATAGTAAGCATAACTACATTGTGACAGCCTTACTTCAATGGCAAGTTTCTATTTACCTCCTCTGTCCATTTTCTTGCATGACCAGCAATGCCCACACCAATTCTGCCGGGAAGATTCGCCTTTGACTACTAAACGGATGGTGTTTCATCCATGTGGAGTATTGGTTTCAGATAAAAAAGAGAAACGACTAAAGACTAAATTTTGGTGTTTTGTTATTCAACTCAATTATTTTAAAGTATGCTAGAGAGAAACAGATAAGCTTATCTATATGAAATCTGTCGGGCTATTCGGAAAACTTTGAAGATCTTAGCTAGGATCAAAGTTTACTGAAAGGGACTAGAACCCAAATAAAACAAATGGATTCTTCCTATATTAATAATACAAGAAGAGTTCTGAAGACAAGACGCTTGTTAAAAGTAGAGTATAAGATAGAACTCTAATACATTAAACTCTCTTTTCATATTGACTCTCATAGTCACGTTTATATGTGCCTATTTTTCCTAGTCAAGATTATTCGCAAGACTTCCTTGAAACTAATGTTTTTTACTTTTTATTTTTTCTCTAAACTCATTTTAAAAGTCTTATTACCTTGTAAGGGTGGTCACAACATGAGAAACCTTAAAGAGTCCGGCCTACAGTTTTGCCCATGGAAGGTGAAATATCTAGATAATTCATTCCTGTTGTAAAAAGATCAAGCTAGTTCACTAAAAGGATAACGGATGCATTGGAGTACATTTTTAAATAGTCTCCAATACATGTATACGGTATCTAAATTTCTATCATGAAAAATGTGAATATACTACCAAACCCAGCTATAATTAGGTCCAACGAAATAATGAAATCAAAGTAAAGTTGATGTTAGTGAAGGAATGAGAATATTTCAAGAAGAAAGAGATTATCACTCCACCTAAAAGACTATCATTGAATCTAAGAATATGAGCCCTCATTAAATAAGCTGATATCGAAACTGGTTGAAAGTAAACCTATTATGTAACTAGGGCATATATTAAACTAGGACAATTTATTAAATTTGTATATATGATCAACTCAAACTCTTGTTAATGATCTCAAGATGAGCTGATCAACTTGGTGACTAATTCTTAATTGATTCTGATTATTACAATTATAAGTTTATCAATTGTAAAATATAAAAGATAGAGAAAGAATTTTATCATAAACCCCGTTAATATGTTGCAAGAAGCAAACGCACTTTACTAAACTAACATCTCAGTACTCTAATTTTGTAAACACACTTTTTACATAAATGTTTGAACTAGCCATTCCACTTCTATCTTTTGATCAATTAATCTAGTCAAGGGTTAGATATTGCAAGCTTTTGTATCTATTGCCATCTGTTTTTGACATTTTACTTCTTTAATGATCTAGATCTAGCTTTATAGCATGGTCCAAGGAACTAATGGATGAAGTTTGCATCAAAGAGAATTTTTTTAATAAGTATATATTGGTTCATTTACTTTTTGAAACCAGAATCCATGTATCAAATAAACTTAATTTAGACAAGATATCTACTTTACAGAATTTTCAAAACAGAAATACTATTATTTTATCAAATAAAGAAAAATCACGCACAAGTCATCACCTAAAGAGCAAATAGTAAATATTTCCACATGCTCATACAGATAAGAAGAATTTATTAGACTTTATCTTCAACACACCTCAAAAGGCTTAGGAAGTTTTAAACAGAATACCAATATTCAATCTTAACCACGCATTCCTTTCATCTAACAAAGCATTTTTCATTTATCTTTAATGTATGAAGTTAATTTTTTTTGTAGAATTTGATGTTTCATCCATCTTCCTTATAACATAATTTTTTTACTTAGTTGGAAATATTTTTTTCATTTAGGTGGAAATGGCATGTTAACAACATGATCTTTCTCTTTCAGTGAATGCTTGATTCATAGATTGATTTGGGATTCACAATTAAAAGGAAACTTCACAAGTTTTTGTTGTTTATGTTATAAAGAATAATTAAATCAGTCAAACAAACAAAGGATAAACTTGTCTTTCCAAATTATAAATTTCAAATTCATCTCATGCACAAAATATTTTAAGATTGATATGAAATCACTTTTTTCTTTTGGTATCATTCATATGTTTTATTTATTTTGAGTCTACGGCACATTGTTCAAGAAACATTATCATATGTATATGAAATTATTCTTAATTATCCACAATAATTCTTATATTATGTATAAGATTAAGATTCTGAATTATGTATTCACTTGTAAGGGGTAGTTGTGATACCAAAATGGTATATTTACTTATTTATTCACTTATTTCAAAAAATCATATCTCATAATTAAAAAATCTTATCCTTTTATGTTTTAAACCTTAAACTTCCATGAAAGGTTAATTAGTCCTACCTATTCAAATATATATATATATATATATATATATATATATATATATATATATATATATATATATATATTCCTATGTGATTATTTTTCATAATAATAAATTATTCTCTTAATCTTTTGGATTCTCTATACACAAATAGAACTATATTATTAATAGAGATTTTTTTATTAGTTTTCCTCAACATTTTAATTTTATTGGTATTTTTTAATGTTATATTTATTGATTTATATTTAATTAATTATTTAATGTGATTTTTCCTTTTATGTGAGAATACGATTATTTATATTTTTAAATAATTTTTTTACTTAAATATTAAATATAGATGTTTCAAAATATGGATACATTGATCAATGTCATGCATATACATATCGTTACACAACATACATCGTTGTTTACCTCACACACTTTAGAAGCAAAAACTCACACATAAGTCATACATGGACTCTAAAGTGCCACAATCTACCCCTTAACTGATGGTTAGGTATCTCTAACTCTAGATAGCCATCTACTCCAAGTATATGGTATACGCTATGGTGTACAAAAGATCAAGAAGTCAGGTGCTATCAAGCCCCATTGTTAGTATCATGTCTACAATCTATACCATATAAAGTATGAACTAGCTATAGGTCAAGTACATCTAAGACATAACCATTGTCCATGAAGAACCATCACAAGGGAAGGAGTCATACATGCCATATGCCATTCTCTCAAACAATTATCACACACTAACATAGTAGTAGCTCCACCAAAAGAGTAGCATAACATACATCGCAAGCCTACACGTACAAGTGTCAAGCTTGGGTCCATAGTACCATCAATGTTTGGGAGGTGGCATGGTGCACAATTGCACACATTATCCTTCCAAACAACATCATCAAGTCCTTCCAACACAAGGACTCTAGATGGCAAAACCTCATGCATTCTAAATATAGTGCGGCCTGTAGAAACATCAAGTGTCATCAATGTTGTCCACTATATACATAATCACATGGATGAAATCAATAGACCAAGGGTCTATAACCCCCTCCTCAAATGGTAGCATACCGTAAGGTATCCCTATGTTGAGCAATTGCCAAATTCTCAAAAGCCATCAGCATCACTCTTTGAAATATCTCTACACGTTGAGAACATGTGCTCATCCATACATTTGGATCATCCAAGTCCAGCACTACAGTAGCATCTCAACAATTGGATGCTAATAAATTTGGATCTCATCCATAGAGTAGAAAGTAACGAGAGAAGGATGTTAAGGAGGCTTGCTGGCTGAGCTGATAGCCCATGGCCAACAAAAGTAACTAGAGATCCCAATCTCCCAAGTGGCCTCTCTACAAACCATACTTTTGCAATCCTCTCTTCACTATTTGAACCACTCTCTCTACTAAGCCATCTGCCTTAGGGTGATCTTGGGAGGTAGTCAATGATCAATCAAAGCCTTGTCACATAAGATCTGAAACTCCTCCAAGAACTCTATGCCTTGACCACTCAAAACCTAAACAGGTGCACCAATGTGACTAAGAACTTGATCCAAGAACAAGTAAGCCATCCCTTCACTGGAATTATCAAGAAGTGCCACAAGCTCAATCCACTTGGAGAAGTGCTCCACCATCACTAAAACATACTGATGATGTCTCACAGTCAATGATAAAGGTCGAGCAAAGTCCAAACTTTAACGGTAATTGTAATACCAATAGCTAGACATATGATCTAGAGATGAAATTTGGTTTGGTAACATTTGGAAGGATATTATACATGATGGACTAAGAACCTACATGGAAGAACCTACACTTCCTAGGATGTAATTTGAGTCCATGAGATCTCAACCTCTCAAACACCTCCAACAAATGTCTCTCATGCTCCTCCACAATAGTGTTATAGACCAAAATGTCATCAATATATCACCAAGTAAACTCCAATCCAACTAGGATCTCTTGTCCATGATCCTTTGGAACTCAACAGGAGCATTCTTTAACCCAAATGGTAAGAAACTCCATTGATATAACACATCCTTATAGTGAGGATCAATAGCCCAAAATGTTATCTTGGACTTATCCTCCCTCTTGATCGGCAATTGATGATATCATGCCCAAAGATCCAAAGTATTGAAGACCTTTGCATGCCCAATCACATCAAAGATCTCCTTTGGTGTAGGCATGGCATACCAATCAACCTAGTTTATTGATTGATAGGACGGTAATCTCCACACATCTACCTATCTGTTTAGTTCCCATGCATATCTTTCTTGGCTAACATCATTGTAGCTGATGCATATCTCCATGTGAAATCTCCACAAAACTAGCCTCAAAAAGGTCACTACTCCGGCTCTAAATCAATGCTCTCTCCATGTCACTATATTGATGGAGACATTGGAAAACTAATGAATTGCTAGTCAACTCAATGCATATACCATGTCCTTTTAGAGCACCCAAATCCTTCATATTGAAGGCAAAACAACTCATGTAACTCCTTGAGAACTTCCAAACCTTCCGTCTTTCCTCTCTTGTAAGCTTGGGTCCAAGATCTAGCTCCCAAGTATCCTTTGTAACTATCATAAGAGTGGAAGACGTACTGATTGGCTACTACATTGGGCCCTTGATGTCATGCTTCCAAGCACTAGAGGTCCCAACCTCAATGTGAAAAACTCCCTCTACTCTGGCTACAAGCTCCATATGTCCTTTGGCTACATCCTAAGTAGACCAAGGGTGTAATCCAAGTAGACCACACTCACTTGGATGGACTCCAAGTAGACCTATGAGCCAACGTGTCTCTCATTTAAGATGAAACTCTGATGGCTATTATGGTAGCACACCATGGACTAAAAAGGCAATAAACCCCAACTCCATCATACTCCTCCAAGGCTAACACTGCAAGACTCAAGCCATTGCTCACTAGAGAACTCAATGAGAGAGAGATAGTTGCAAATGAAAAGATGATGAATACCTCCTCACCCCTTGTTTATATACTTATGAAATAGTTACGCATTAAAGTTATTATTATCATCATAACTCAAGTTACTAGGCTAAAAGTCAAGTAAAGTCAAAAAGTATAAAGGAATATCCATCCATATATGCATATTCCACTAAGCATGTGATCTTATCTTGAACCAACCACAAAGTCAAGGATTCCTTCACATGGGCTATCCTTGGACTATAGAAGAATCCAAAACAAAAAGGCTTTTGTGCTCAAGAGCTCTCAATTCTTTCATCAAAGCCAAATACCTAGGAATGATACCAAGTCAACACACTAGAATCCAAAATAGTGGTGCTCATCTTTTCTAAGTCCTCTAAAGTAAGTTCCCTTCTATCTTAGCTATTACTAACTTTAGCTAATCATGAATAATATAGAACCATCCTTTATCTTTATATAAATAATATCTCACAAGTACTTGTAATACCAAGCTAAATATCACAATACCACACACATGCACAAATGGGTATTACAAACCATACTCCTTAGTAGCTATTAGTTGTGTCCCAAGAATACCCTGTCCATTCGATCCATTGCCCCCAACATGTGCCTGAATTGTCTTTATAGCTCACAAGTGTCCAAGTGGTGATGTCTATCAAGCGCATCCTATAGTGCTCTACCAAGCCAAGGCTCACAATCCAGGTCAAACAATGTAGGTCTATAACCTGACCTAACATCTAATGTTTGGATGCCTCTAATATTGTTAGAATAGTGGTAATATCGATGCAAAAACCCATTGCTTGCTCTCTCTCATTGACGTTGGGCTCCACCAATTGTTGTAATTGTGAGTCCCAAACTAGTTTAGTACCTCACTCTCAAAAATTTTGGGAGCTTGGGAAACTCATAAGTGTGGGAAAAGGGGTTCTAAGCTATCCAACTTGGTTCACTCTTACCATAGATGACCTATCAACCACAACCAATGTCTGAGACTGACGCCCAACATCCAAGATGTCATCAACAATGATGTGGTCTAGTGTAATACTCCGAGGACAAGAGACGAGAGAAAACACAGATTGCACACTCAAACAATTGATGTCCCAAGGGAGCATCTTCTCTTTATTATATAGACAAAGAGGATCTCCTCCAAGGAAGCTCCACTATAAGATTAAGGACACAGATAGGTGACATGTTAGCAAGCTCCACCCTTGGATCACTTACTTGGATGGGTGACATGTCTGGTCTAGGTCCTATTTGGTTGGTCAAACAAGCTTTGACCAGAGGGAATCTTTTAAGGAATCTTCTTGTAGGAATCTCAAAATCATATGAGTAAGGTACCGTTAAAAAGCTCTCGACGAGACAAAGCAGGGGGGAGGGAAGGCCAACCTTTCCTTTGTTGGGGGAAATCTGCACATTTTTTAGGCCTAATTCATCCATTTAGGCCTTCAAGATTGCCTTCAAAGATTTCAGGCATATTTTGGTTCCTACTCTATTAGTAGAAGTCCCCTTTTGGTGATACCTCTTTGTGATCTGTTTAGTCCATCATGTGTAACATCCTTCCAGATGTTACCAAGCCAATTCTCACCTTTAAATCATATGTCTAGCTATTGGTTCTAAGGTTCTCAAGTCTATTTCGGTTTCTGCCCTATTAGTAGAAGTACTCTTTTGGTGAGACTTCTATCTTATCTATTTTGATCATCATGTATAACATTATTCTAGATGTTACCAAACCAAATTTCACATCTAGATCATATGGCTAGCTCTTGGTATTACATCTAGTCGTTGAATCCTATCACAAGTGCATTGTAGAACCTCTCTAAGTAAGAGGTTTGTCCACCAAAGACAAAGATGATGAGCCCGTGATCCCACTCTAACTGCATTTAACAATATAGCAGGTCTCATCCAAGAATGGGCCTAATGTGTACTTGCTACTACCCGGGTGTGCGAATCACCCATCAAAAGGATGTTCTCCAAAATGTAAACTGGAGAGACGGACTCATGAACTTGGAGATGTCATAATATATGTAACATTTCCAAAAGCACACTAGAACATGGATCCTAAAGACCTAGACCTTAGCTAGCATGTTTATGTCTCCAACATGGCTATCAAAAAATCACCAAATGATAGGACCATGTCTCTCCAAATCCTATGCCCCAAGTAAGGAAATGTCTAATGGTAGGATCTTTTTGTAACCCCTAATTGCTAACATCAATAATAACTCAGGATACCAATAGGCCAAGTGTGCCACATGATGTAAAGAGACTCACTTAGTAGTCTCATCTCTCGCCACATAAAATTATCTTTGTATTGGTATACTCGCCTGTAGGATTGCAACTAGTCTAGTGCTAATCCCACCAAATAACTCCAATAGACATACTCCCTCTACTAGATACTACCAAGCAATGAGTGTGGTATTCAGAGGTGTTAAGGTAATCAACTCAAGAGGCTCATCCACACATTAGTCTCCTAGTGGTACAAAGGCTCCACTCCAAGCATATTGCACCAATTGATCCGTATGCTTTTGCAATGCCTCCTCTAAACTCCACAAAGGAACATCCAAGGTGGATGGAACAATCCCACTTGTAATCCAAATCTGAGTGATCTCCTCTGGTACTAGAGTATCCTCTACGTGGGAATTCCCTTCCAATAAGTCACCATGCTAAGTAACAAAACCACTAAAAGCTGAAACTAAAGCTACCATGGTCTCGCACTATAGTGAGCCAAGATTACCACTACTAAATCATACAAGAAGGCAACATACCCAACCCTCACCTGACTATCAACCTGGTCTATAGGAGGTTTTCTCTTCTCGCAAGTCAATACTAAAAGTCATGGGGTACAACACTACTCCCCCAACTAATACATCATATGACTCAACTATGGTTGCAATTTCCTGAGCTCTCACCACAAAACTATCAGTTGGATGACAAGGTTGAATCTGAACAACAAGCTCTCCACATGTGATTTACTGTGTAGAACTACCACCTAGAGATGTTTGGATCTGAAATGGACACCTCTCCAGATCAGTCTTTTGTAATTCCAGACCAACAATTGCAGCCTTCCCCAACATAAGGAGCTACACACTAAAGTCTAGTAAGAACTTCTATGGTGTATAGACATTCCTTGAAGGTCCCACCAAACAAAATATCTTCTTTTGGTTATCCAATAGGACAACTACATGTGTAAGCCGCACTTGCTCAAAGGCTGCTCTAGTTGGTAATTCCTCCAATCTAACCATTGTTGCTTGCCATAAACCATTGGTTGTTGAGCGGATCCCATGCTCATCAACCAAGTCAACTCCACTATCAACCACTTTGTTCTAGTAGTAGGAACCACATCATCCCTACTCTCACAAATCATGGCAGCCAACCACAACATTGGAGTTGGGTCAACTCCCAATGTACACATGTCACTGGTTGAGAATAATGGAAAGTGCATAATCAGCTGAGTTGCTTCCAACATTGTGCTAGACTCAATCTGTGTAGTACCAAGTGGTTGACTAGTAGGTAGTCCATCATGCACCCCATCACCACCTACCACACTTGCACTAGGATGTTTAGGAGTCATGGATGTTGTATGTAGTGCCTCAAAGAGTGTAAAAGACTAGGGAAGTCTAACCTATCTACCAACTTTTTCTCTTTGTAGGTCCAACTCCACTGATGCTCCTCTAGGCTCTAGAGCACATATTGCACTCCTAGTCATTATGGTAGATGCATCCACCTGCGTTGCCTCCACACATGAAGTCTAAGATATCTCTATCACCCAATATGAGATGGAAGCCTCAACACCCAAATCTGATCTCCTTTGAGCAATGGCCATGCTAGCCAATCTTT
Organism: Lunularia cruciata; assembly: GCA_948567375.1. Taxonomy (NCBI): domain Eukaryota; kingdom Viridiplantae; phylum Streptophyta; class Marchantiopsida; order Lunulariales; family Lunulariaceae; genus Lunularia; species Lunularia cruciata. Next base: position 62,528,600 of record OX419757.1, on the reverse strand, counting down.
GCTCCAATTGCTCAATCCAAGTAGCCATGGTTGTATCAAAAGTAAGGGTAGGTATTGCACCCCTACCTAGTGTGGATCCTCTATCACCTTGTCCTCCATGACCTGGAGCTCCTCTACCACTTGCCATAATAGCTTTAATGTTGTGAGGATAACAAGGAAACACAAATGCACAAACACACGTTTCACACTCAAACTCTGATGCCCCAAAGGAGCATCTTCACTTTATTATATAGACAAAGAGGATCTCCTCCAAGAAAGCTCCACCATAGGATAAGGCACATAGATAGGTGACATGTCAACAAGTTCCACCCTTGGATTACTTACTTGGATGGGTGACATGTCGGTCCTAGTTCTATTTGGTTGGTCAAACAAGCTTTGACCAAAAGGAATCTTTTAGGGAGTCTTCATGTAGGAATCTCATAAATCACATGGGTGAGGTACCATTGGAAAGCTCTCAATGAGACAAAGTAAGAGGGATGGAAGGCCAATCTTTCCTCTAATTTGGGAGGAAGAGGGGGAGGGAGACTTTGCACATTTTTGAGGTCTAATTCATTTGTTTAGGCCTCCAAAATTACCTTCAAAGATTTTAGGTATATTTAGATTCATACTCTATTAGTAGAAGTCCCCTTTTGGTGATACCTCTTTCTGATCTATTTAGTCCATCATATAGAACATACTTACAGATGTTACCAAACCAATTCTCACCTTTAAATCATAGGTGTAATTATTGGTTCTAAGGTTTTCAAGTCTATTTTGGTTTCTACCCTATTAGTAGAAGTATTCTTTTGGTGAAACTTCTCTTTGATTTATTTTTTCCATCATGTATAACATTATTTCAGATGTTACTAAACCAAATTTCACATCTAGATCATATGGCTAGCTCTTAATATTACAACAACCCTACCACTCAGTAACTTCGGGTGTAAGTAAGCATCAATCATTAGTGTGACCAAATCTATGGCAATGCTCACATTGTCTCTATGATAGCTATGATGCACTAGATGTATTGGTTCCACTGCCCTGAGTGCACTCTCTCTTATGATTAGGTCCACCACAAGTCCAACAAGCAACACCACCACTCATTGGTTGCTATTGATCCAAAAATCAAGGTAAGAGTCTAACTACATTTGGCCTAAGATACAGGCTAATATTGAACACCACTCCAAGTAAACCCATTGCGTAATGCAATCTTATCTCTTTTGGAATCTCCAAAGAACTCTGTTGTGACAAAGTAACCAAGATCTATAACATACCAACGGAACCATCACAAGTACCCTACCCAAAATCACCACCAAGTGCCAACACCTCCAATTAAACTTCACCAACTAATTTAGCTCGAACTAAAACAACTACATTAGAGGAAAGGAAAACCGGTAACCTACAATCATAACATGCACTCTCATGATCTACAAGTAATCGCTTCTCACCTCACCAGAGAGAAACATAGATAGTCTCATTGGTTGTCACTCCAACCTCACTATCAAGAGCACATCAGAGCACCATCGCTCTAAAGTCAAGGCACCTCACACAAACATGGTATATAAACAAGAAGTAGAGAATGTAAGATGTCCAATCAAAAGAAATCAATTTAAACAAAAACACTTCATCTCATAAATCAACACTAGATTGACTCTACTACCATTTGGCATTTTATATAATAGTAGTTCTCTACTTCATAAGCTATTAGGATCACCAAGCATGGGATCAAACTTTCTCTCATAGCCAAAGCTACAAGAACAATGGATAACAATGGAACAATCACTAGGACAACAAGTGAGGATGGACTAGTTGGTTAGGGCACCAATCTAAGAATCAAAGATCTAAAAGTCAAATCCTATTGCGCACAATCTAGCAAGATGTGCAGATTTTGCCAAACAATGACCAAAATCTACTCTAAATTAGCTTGCTTGCTGGCCCTTCTAGGCCTCTGTAGTCTCTCATAGCCCATAGCCCACAGCCCTATGTCTCAAGGCCTCTAAATGCCTAAATAAGGCCTTTTTGCTTGCCACTTCAAACCCTATCCAAATCTAACAAAACTCCTCAAATTTGAGCAAAACTCTTGCAAATTTGGCCAAAATCTAACATGAACTCTAGCAAAAATTTGACATAAATCTCTAAAGATGGCTAATCGCCAAATCCTCTACTAGCTCTCCACTCAAGCCAAATTGAAATGACAAGTTTCTCCAAATCATAAATTCACGTGGATGGGTTCCCAACTTTACCTTCAATTTCACTTTCTAAGTTCAACTCACAACAAATTGGTCTTACTTTCACCTTGTGAGCTCAAAATCACAACTATCGCTTGAAAATTGCTTCTCTTTGCTCATAATTTGGCCAGCACTTCCGCACATCGTCTACCTTGCTGCCAAATTTGCATCAATCAAACAAGCTTCTACACACTAGGGAAAATCAGAACTCCTATCAAGCTACTAATGATTAGGAAGTCTTGGAAATACTACTAACACTCTTAGTTCCTGCACTTGATTTCTCTCTAACCTCACTTCCCTGATGTAATTAGGTTGTTTACACAACTTGAATCACACTCAATCTAATCAGTACTTGATCTGTCACACCTAATCTGCCAACAGTTGGGCACTAATTACAGTCAAGCCACACCCACTCTAGCTAAGAGAATCCATGTGATGCTTGCTAGCCTCTATCCACCATAGCCAGGAACTCAAAAGCTCAACATTAGAGAAGTGAGCTCTTTGGAGTTGCACTTCAAAATTATACCCCTTGGACTCAAGCTAGGTCTCAAACCCTAACAGTCCTAGTGACGGCACATCTGACTATGGAAATGGTGCTAAGTGATGGTGGAGCACACCATGTAGTTAGTACCATGAACATGAAATCTGACCATCGAAGTAGCCTATGAATAACTACCAAAATACTTTTGACTACCAACACTACTACTCCAAAGTCCAAGCAATCTAGGTGCAATGCTACAAATGGCATGACACAATGTATACTAACTTTACTTTGTTTTGGAAGAATCTCCTTCAACAAAGCACTTAGATAGGAAAACCTCCTCCTACAAATAATTAGGAGAAGCTTTCTTTTCCTTGCCCTTAGAAATCCTAAATGATGTTATGTGTAGTCTAAAAAAACTTGATGTGTAGTGCACGAGAGTCCAGTAAGCTTTGAAAGGTAAAAATCCATAATCAAAAAAAATATTATGAGCAATCTAAAATGTGACCTATATTTTTATGGATGATTGGATCACCCATAAAATTCTCCAAATTTGATCTGTGTTTAGTCTAAATTTGAAATATTTTTGTCCAACACTAAAATTTAACAGAACTCTCTATTTTAACCTCTAATAGTCTCTATAAGTACACATAAAATATTTTTCAAATATCACTAAAATTCTATCGATCCAAAATCCAAAATTTCTCCTGATTGTTAGCTTCAACTATGGCACCTCCTTGCACTCCCTTGCTTCCTTCCACCCTTGCTATCCCCAACTGATTATTCTAATGTGCTTGCTTCTTTCTTTCATTGTAATCTTTAGTGGATACTTACTTCCAACATTGTCATCTCACGTACCTTACTCCCTTGCACTCCCTTGGTTCCTTCTACCCTCACCATCCTCAAATGATTAATCTAACTTATTTGCTTCTTTCTTTCATTGTCATCTTTAATAGATACCTCCATTGTTCTTGCTTAGTTACTTACTTACTTATTCTTGCTTTGCTACTTTAGACATCGTCATCTCCGGTTGATTTCACTCCTTTGCTTCCTTCGCCATCTCTGGTTAATTTTTTCTAACTTGCTTTGTTTTACCATCACCATCTCCATCTGATTACTCTAGCTTGCATGCTTCTTTTTTTCATTGTCATCTTCTATGGATATCTCTAACCAATTTTTCTAGCTTACCAACGACATCACAATCTCTAGTTGATTACTCTATCTGGCTTCCTTTCTCATACCAAACGAATAATAATTTCACAAATGATTGTACTCCCTTGTTTCATTCCGCCACTGCCATCTTTCAGCTGGTTGGAACATTTTCTAGTTAATTATAGCTAATTACAATCCCTTGTTTCCTTCTACCATTAACATCTCTAAAATGCCCACCGTCATGCACCTCCTTGCAAACTATCCCGCTCCTTATCGCAATATTTAATGAAACCCCAATCACAAGTATAAGGGTAGCATAGCTTGGTTAAGGTTTTCAAGGTACTTTGTGGTTAGAACCGGGGGGAAATAGAAGGTTAAGTTGATGAATAAGGTAAATGATTATCATGAAAGTAATGAAGAACATACTTATTCCACTCAAGAAACGTCTTATAAGAGTAACAAGGGCAACCGTGTAGAAAAAATGAAGGATAAGAAGACCCAATCAAGCCAGACAAGGGAAAGACAGAAAAAGGTAAAATGGAGCTGAGCCTGAATAGAGTCTATATGAGAAATCTGCCCTATCGTACCTAAGATATCTGAGCTATGCAAGCCGTATGGTCTACAAACAACTAAAATGTTCAATTGAAAAGTTTAAACAACTGAAAAGTTCTAAAAAACCATTCTTATAAAAATAGTTCATAGTTTTATAAGAGAACATCACATGCCATAAGAATCTTATGCAACTTGCATGTTTATATTATGAAATATCACGCTATGTACTCCTCCAAAAACTGCTCTTGTGCAACTTTTGGAGGAGTGCATAATGCTACTCCTGCCAACCTCAATGATGTGATTGTCAACATATATGACATGTTTGTTAAAGCAATCAATGATTCAATGATCAATGATTTTTAAGTATTGTATCAATAAGGATATATCAATACCCCGTGATGTCACGCCATTTGTAGCATCACACCTAGATTGTTTGTACTCTAGAGTAGTAGTGTTGGTAGTCACGAGTATTTTGGTAGTTACTCATAGGCTCCTTGTTGACGGTCAGATTTCATGTTCAGGGTACTAACTACATGGTGGGGCCTACTATCACTTAGCACTATTTGCACTATCGGATGTGCCGTTAGTAGACCGTTAGGGTTTGAGACCTAGCTCAAGTCTAGGGGGTATACTTTTGAGGTGTAGTTCCAAAGAGCTCACTTTTCTGATGTTGAGCCTTTGAGTTCCTAACTATGGTGGACAGAGTTCGGCAAGCATCACCTGGATTCTCTTAGCTAGAATGGGTGTGGCTTGACTATAAGCAGTGCCTAGTTGTTTGCAAATTATGAAGTTACAAATCAAGTGTTGATCTGATTGAGTGTGATTCAAGTTGTGTAAACAAACTGATTATTGTGGCACTTTAGACTCCATCTATGACTTATTTGTGAGTTGTGCTTCTATAGTGTGTGAGGTCGACAGCAATGTATTTTGTGTAACAATATATATACGCATTACAATTGTCACTTGCATGGACTAAAATTAGCTGTTGATTACTAGAGTATCAAATACAAAAATCATTTTACTCAATTTAGATGAGATGAGATGAGTTCAAAATCCACCATTAAGAGCCAATTGATGGATTTGAAAAGATTTATCTGAATTCTAAGACATATTTTGGATAGCAAGGTGAACTTAATTTTAGGATTAGATTTGAGATCCTTTTTGTAATGTAAGCTCGTTTCAAAAGAACATAAGATGCAAGATATCATACTAGAGTATCAATTTGCTCAAGCTACAAGTAACTAGAAGTTTGTTTTCACATTGGAGTTGAGATAAAGATTAAGACTGGACCTAAGATTGAGTTTTGTGATTGCAGTAAGCTTTGACTTGTGATTAGGATTAGATTGTAGTAAATTAAAAGTGGGGTCAAGTCATCTTATGGTAGGTGATCTCCATTGATTCGCAGATATATATATTCTATTATTTCTTTGTATTCTTTGTTCTTTTATTAGTGTCTTTTTTAAATTTTCTACCTTTCTATTTTATATAAATTGTCCTATTTTTCATTTACATGATCTTCCTTTTTATTATTGGGGTTGGAAATTCATTAAGTAGTACCTCTTTTCAGATTCCTATATCATTTCTTTGGCATGTATACTTAGAAATCACCATAGATCATTCCTTTTTATTTTATTTTATTTTATCCAGAATCCCATATCTTTTATAGATTGAGGAGATTCAACCTCATAAGTGACTTTTCCACTCCAAATTATGGTTGCCCGGGTCATTTAGATGGTGTCTCTCTATCCTTCCTAATAAATGTTGTCCTCATTAAATTAGGACTATTTACTTGTTGACACTTCCATGAAGAATCGTACTTCATACACCTTCTATACTTGATCCCTCTATTATGTTCCTTCCTCTTAATGCTACCTTTAGCAAGCTACCACTTCCTCGAGATCATATTCTTCCATCAACAACTGCACCTCTTATGTATTTATATAGTCTACCCAATAATCAATCCACATAATCTCATATGGATTGTTTATGTGTAAGAGTTGATTTATGGTAGCATAGAAGGAGATATAGATACTTACATACAAGAAAAAAATGCCGCATCTCTTTTCACTCCATAGATCCCTATGGATACCAATCACTTTTATTCAGGCACCACTTGACTCCTAACCATGGTTGCATTTTCTTACTTTTATTAAGACTTCCCTTCTCAACTTACTTGAATAAAATATGCATATCAAAATTCCTACATCTTTGTGCCACCTAGTGGGGTCTATGGTTATATTCTCTTGATTCTATTCCAGCTTTCCTCCCTAGTGTACCCGGACAATGTATATACATTTTATATTTCGACAATGTATATACCAAGATCCTTATGCTTTTACGCTACCCAGTGGATTCCATATTCTTTGAACTATTATACACTACTCTTACGAATGATAATAGCGAGATATTTTTTCTTGAACCTTATTATCACTCTTTCCCTGACGGATCGTACTCTTACCAATCCACGAGAATGCATTAAGAAAACAAAAGACCATATATAAGATTCATAATTGTTTTTTTGGAAATTGATCCTCCTTACATATATATATAGCCCAAAGTAACTACTATGAGAATTGCTAAGTCCCCGGGTCCATTCTATCTAGAGATCACCCTCTTTGTTTTTCCTCAATGTTAATCTAGGTAAGTGAGTATAGACATCCAAATCTGGTAATATCAGCTTCTAGACCAATACTCTTTTCAATTGACACTTTAATAATTACTTCAAAATTTGAATTTTTAATATCAATAATACTATCAAGTAATAATTTTTTGAAGAATATATTATAAAAATGAACATGATAAATGACTATAATACTATTTTATCATAAGATTAAAATCTTCTACTTAGTATATTACTTATTGTACTACTTGGTTTTATATCTATATATATATATATATATATATATATATATATATATATATATATATCACTCTCATTGTTCTTTTAATGTTCTCTAAATTAATAGCGTTTGTGGGAAGTCTTTGGAAGCCATAAGGTGGGGATGAAATGCCTGTAGACATAGAAAAATTTATGGGTCATGTTTTGGTGACCCTTACAATTTTAAGAGGTTATGGGTAATCGATAGAGAAAAACTCCTCCCAAATTTTTTCTTATAAGAAAAATTTTCTTTGTAAAAAAGGCACAATATAAAAACAATTATTTGAGGCTTTTGTATGTGTGTTAAATATAGTAAATTTTTGTTTGTAGTAATATATATTTATTTACTTATGATAAATATTTCTCTGTTTATTTTATTTTATAGTTTTAGACATATAATGTAGAAGCCATGTCAAATTAGAAATTATTTCTTGAATATACCTACCTATAGAGAATTTAGTATAAATCTTAATAGAATATTAAAAGTACTTGGATTATGATTACAAAATCTATAAATTATATTATCTTATTTTTTTTAATTAACACTTGAGATTGTAAAGAGAAATAAAGAAGTATTATAGCTTTCTGCATAAATTTATTTCTATATATTTCAAGAATAAAATAAAAGTACAGGACTCTTTTTATAAAACAAGCATATTATATATAAACTTTTTTAACTTATATATATGGCTTGAAATTACTCATTTGTAGTTAATATATAAAATTTTTAGTTGTATGAGGATAAAAAAACTCAAATTTATCGTATTAAAAGTATGATGGTATTTATGAATTCAAAGGAATACTCAGATATTATATTACAAAGAAAAGATAACCACTTAACATAACAAGAAGGGTAGGAAGAACCCATCAAAACCATAGAGGATAACAAGAAGGATGGGAAGACCGCATAGCGCATAGGTAAGGATAAAACACAAGAAGTAAAATGGGAATAATATTTTTCAAAGTGTCTGATCGTTATAAAAATGTTTTAGAGTGAGAAAATCTAGAATGATGAATAAAAATTAAGATTCCAGTTTATAAATATAATTTTATTTGTTTTAATTTCAAAATCTTATTATTTTCTGATCCAGATTTTTAGGAATTGAAGCAAGAGGAAATATTAAAAAGATAAATAAAAGACACCTTTAGAAATGAAACACTATAGTATTAAAATTGCAAGGTTGATCTTGAAGTTTTAAATTTCATGTTAGGTCTCTAGTTTTGCTTTTCAACCTAGGAATTATCCCATAAACATAATTTACTACTTTTTCTTCCATTTATTCATTTTAGCTATTTGTGTATTGATTACTACTTTCTTACCTTCTCATAGATATGAATTTGTGTAACTAAGCATGGTTACTTATTAGAGAAAATCATGAATAGAATCCAGTTAATATCGTCACCCAAAATAATATAATTTTTTTTCCTAGCTTGTTAATTTTATTTGAACTTTTGACTCGTAAGAAAATCATGTGAATTTATCAAATAAGAAGGTATCCAAATACTAGACACATACGGATTCAAAATTATCACCTCACTTACCATCACTACGTGATTATGATTCTTACCGTAGACATGTACAAAGAGACGACCATTTAGGATAACAAGAAAGATCGACAGATTAAGGCAAGCCGTAAAGGATAAAGCACAATAAGTAAAATGGGATTTAAACCCAATGCGGTGACAAACATGTGACTTCTTAAAAGGACACGAGAGTTCCCGTTAGTTTCAAAAAGCTTTTAATGACAAGAAATAAGGGTAATCCGTGAACGTTCAGTCTCTGATCCGTTGTTCTTTGACTTTTCCACGTACGGTCCAACTTTCTGTTTGTAGATCAAGAGAAATTGGTATGTCTGCAGTCACTCCATAAGACGTGACCTTACACTTACACAAAGAGAGGAGGAGGTCATCTGAACTCACATGACTCCTCGTACTGACCTGAACCGGCTTACTGTAAGGTACTTGGGGAAACGGTTCCAGAGTTAGTCAAAGTGGTCCCTTAACATTTATGTTTTAGAGAAATAACGAAAAGTATTCAGCGATTGTCAATTGATTCAAACGGACCTCTTTTTACCCGATGGACTAAACCTGATCCCAATCCGTTCGAACACGGTATGTGTTCTTTTTCTTCGTATATCCTTTACCCTAATGCTATCAACGGATCGGAAAAGTTCCAGGAGAGTCAAAAATCAAACTAGAAAACGATACGTTCCTGAATGGTTTACTTTAAGAGACTTAATGAATCAATGCTAGCAGATTTCATGTCCAAGAAGAAGAGTATTCAGTGTTTTTATAAGAGTTCTTTTATAATTAGATTTTAAAAATTTGGCTTTCACATAAAGATATACCACGAAGTTTCCACTCTTTCAAAAACTCGCTTGTGGGCCCTTGCTAAAACTTGAATCGAATCCCAATCCATTCTATAAGAGGTGGTGGTATAAATGAGATGTGATTGTGGAAGGACGTATCGTTTTATACCAAATTCTCCAGGTTAATATTTTGCTTCAGTTCCCGTAAACTTACAAGGGTAGTAAATTTTTGGATGTTTGAATTATGTGGGCGGAGAACTCTTTCAAATCATAATCAAATGGAGTTGGATTTCTCTATTCTTCTTTAGAAAAGAATGATCTTTTGCAGAGCAAGCTGAAGCATACAATTGTTTGAGCAAAGGACATCTAAACATGAAGAAAAAAGAAAGAGGGGAAGACCCTATCAAGCCATACAAGAGAGAAATGAAAAAGGTAAAATGGGACTAAGCCCCAATAGCGTCTATATGAGAAATCTGCCCCACTGCACCTAAGATATCTGAGCTATGCAAGTCGTGTGGTCTACAAACAACGGGAGCATCCAAAGAAGCATCACCTAGTGTGATTGTTTTCCTATCGATTGCACCAGCCACTACCCTCTGTAGAGCAATGGACACACGCTGTCTAAAATATGCTACAAAGTATGAGAGTGAGAGTGGTACTCCCTAGCGCCTAACATGATAAGCTCTCGTGCACTCCTTGACAAATGTGTCAAACTTCGTGTCCATCACTCCATATAACTCCAAGGCTAGAGGAACAAAGAGGTGATCTCGCTGCATGCCCCTATACTTGGAGACCTTGCTACTTGCTGCTGCGCTCGCCGCCCATCCAAGGGATGGGTAATCACTCCCTCCAAAATTGTATCTTGCATAGGGTCTGTAACCACAACATCCGCTACTATCACCTAATCATCCCAAACCAAGTATAAGTCTGCTTTGACACGTGTCATTTGCAAAGCACACGAACGCTCTCTCCAAGCCAAATATCCACTCTCACGTGCCATAAAAACACTATGTCCCTAATAGCATCATGGGTAGCTATCCTCTATCCTCCAAAATGACATCATGTCATATGGACCGTTGCTACATCTAGTGTAGAACCACACTCACAAATGAGTAATGAAGATGCAGATGGGTGGACCAAACCTAAGTGAAACCTCATTGTTGTAAAGAAAATAGCAAGTGCGAGTCAAAATGCCCTAATGCACGGTCAAGCTAGGATCCAAGAGCCGGCACCCTTGCTGGAGCAAGAGAGAAGATGTGCTCTAGTAACCTGAGGAATGGACGAGTCAACTAAGAGAGAATGTAGTGTATGCTCACACTATCGCTCCATCAAGGAATACTATAAACCCCTTGTCCAATCTGACGATAGTGAAGCAAAAGATGGAAAAGTCCTTTGGTGCCTGTGGGGATAGACTATCTTTTGTATGCCATAGTAACATCTGGAGAGAAAAAAAATCCTACCCTCCACCTCTATCACATAAGTCTCCAAGACCGACCTATAAACAACCACAAAATGAGAGGAAAGTAGGGGTGTCTAGAGAGCACAACCACCCAAAAATGCTATAGGTGCAATCTCCTCCATAGATAGCAAGGCAACCCCTCCACACGAGATAGGTAGAGCCGCTTGTCTACGTGCCAAATCCACTATCACACACTCAAATGTCCTTGGTCCAATAATATCACCAAAGATTTCCTTAATCCTCCTATCAAAGGCTCTCAAATGTGATAAGAATGATGAGGAGGGAAAAACTATACAGATGAGATAAGACAGTCAACGAGCAATACTAGAGAAGAGTATACCAAATGTCACCTATGGATCTCATAGTAATGGAAGGTCATATCCACATGGAAAATATCCTATACAAGGGCAACATTTAAAAAGCGTGTGATAAAATTTTAGAATCCTGTTGACATTCCAATAGCACAGAATTCATCTATAGATGTATACACTCCCCTCGGAACTCAAGGAGTGGAAAAATATACAAAGGGGACCATCCCTCACACTTTCACACCTTGACTCTCCTAAAATCGGATTTCGAAACATGAAACCAAATTTCGTTCCTTTCTTTATGCCCAAGAAGATATAGATTACTGTACCTTTATGCGTGACAGGTGAGGATGGGGGCGCATCCGTGTTTGTATAGGGTTGAAAACCTACGAACAGTCATGGATGTCATCACCGCACCAATATTTCTTTGAACGAACTTTATAATCAAAATGCAATCTTAAAGGCATCAAGGGGATATAATTTGAAAGGCAAATGTAGTTCGATTTCCGTCTAGAGCCGCGCTGCATTGAGATTAGTTCGTTGATAGTCAACGTTGGACCGTTGACTGACTCTCAACGCAACAGTCATTATAGATTTCAACACAACAGTCATTATAGATTAAATCCTCGACGAATCTATGAATTGTAGATCTGAAGAATTCTCGAGAAGATATAAGTCACTCAATATAAAGCACACGATATTTTATATTTAACATGATAAGTGATAATTGCTGGACTTGCCGGGAAGGAGGGTCAATTTCAGACGATATGGATCGACAGCGAATCTATTTCATTTATATATTTATCAGTACGCAAGCTTTTACAAATTAAATACTGATAATTAGTATTAGTATTTCCTATTAGCATTATCAGTCATACGGTTGAGAATGGATGCTTGTTTCTGAGTCATGAAGAGAAAACTATGTCACCTGTTTTATAATAAATCCAAGTTGAACTACCGTCGATCATCTAATTGGTATAGTATTAGCGGAATCCATAAAAATGATGGACAAATTATGATTCCAGATTAAATCTTTTATCAAATAAGTGTTATATGATCAACAATGACGTGCGCCTGTGAGTTTTGGCGCGGATTACTTATTTGTAACACTACGTTATCGACTATAAAGCCACGTCCACAGATTAGTGCTTATTTGGACGTTTTCCTGAAAAGGAGATATTCAAGACTTTTTCCAATCTGGAGCGTCGCGTGTAACCCAAGACCTTTCTCCCCAAATTGGAATCGATAAGATAAGATATCTTATCAAGTCTGGTACTCTAAACCTCCCTAATGATTATACCGATGACTTCGAGTATGCAACGGGGTATCAAACGATGGATATGTCGATAAAGTAATATCATTCCATCCCTTGACCGAGTTAAAAAGCAATAGGATTGTAGCTCAAAATCTGCTGAGAGTTTTTTAGCGATTTTAAGATATACTACGGATTTAGTCCTAAGAAGTAATGTTGCTAGACACCATATTGTACGGTATATAATCATCCGGTATATAATCCGAGTCCAGTTTATAAAACACCCCGCTTACTTCTGGAGTTTCTCGAAGGGTATATTCCATATGTTTTTCAACCCCTCAGAAATAGAGCTTTACCTTTCTCGTTGATGTCGTCAATGATCCCCTATTGCATGTCGACTTTGTATCAAGAGCCCTTTAGCCCTTTTCCTTTTAACTCTTGCAAATCTGGTCGCTACCAGATTTGCACTGTCGTTCTTGCACGAATAGGATAAGGTTTGACAGGGCCTCAATTCCGTGTACACATTATCCGTATATCTCACGATGAAGATTACGCATCCACATGTGAAAGTTTTAATACTGAATATAGTTTTAGTTTATATTTTCTTAACGCGAGCCCATTGAGCGGTTTATCGATTACAAATTACCGAGTTCTTCCTGTCCCTGTACTTAACCCATAAGTCCTAAAGCTAAAAACGTTTGATGTCAAGAAGCAGCGGCTGTGCACCTGTCGCCGGCTGTACGTAGCCAGTGTCCTTCTTTTATCTCAAATCCTACACGACTGCCCACGTGGCGTCATCCAGAAAGGAAAGTGCCACGCACGCTGATTTTCATGGGTGACGAGTCCAGTCCATGATACATTTGCAGTAGGTGGCAAGCTCCTTCCATGTAGAACCAGGTCCAGGGCTGCACAGCTCGGTCCTACTTTACTCGTCTTGTTCACAGACATCAAAGGTCCTTGAATGACAAAAAAAAACGTTTCTCCTATTTCATCATCTCCGCTCCAACGTAATCAGATTCATCTCATATGAGACTCTGTATCTGGAATCCAACATGATTATTAACCATAGCTATTTGGAGTTTCGATCTGTGGAGTGTTTCACCTATTATACCTGTACAAAAATCAGTGAATACTAGGGTTCCGCAAAATTTTACGAGAACTTACTACGTACATGAGTGCGTGGTTGCATGCCGATGTAAGTTGCTTTACCTTTTCGTTTTATCCTTGTTCGGCGGCTTGATGGGGTCTACCCATCCTTCTTGTTATCCTGTGCGTGTCGCCTTTCGTCCAGGTTCAAATACCGTTGTTGTCAGCCAAATGAACATGCTAGCCCAAGATAATTCTGAGCTTAAAAGAGTTAATTGATGTGCTTGAACGGAAGCAACTGTTAGGGTGACAGCTTTTGGCTATGGAGTACTACGAGAAGTGGCACGTTTGGGTTTCTTCTGCCGTCGCCAGATCTACAGTAGACAAGGGAAGACGTTGAGTTTCCCGTTCTGCAGTAGTCTGGCATGATTAGTGTCGGAATGAGATATGAGGTAGAGCTGAGGTTTCAACCAACGTGAACCAACGGAATTCCTCAGTGTGAAGGAGTCACCGTGCAGATGGAAAGAGATTGTGAGAAAGAATGGAGCCATACCATACGGTCACGCGGCTAACTCACTGTTTGGTATGGTGGACATTCCTTTTACGAGTCGCGGAACTCGTCATTCTTTATCAAATTTTTCTCTAAGGTTGACTGCGAAGTACTGTCATCCTGGAGGGGACACTGATCGTACGGAGAGATTGTTTGATGCAAAAGGTGATTGCCGGCAAAGTTTTTGTTTCTTATGTACTCTTCCAAGTGTGTCCATGTTTTGAGCCTGAGGGGCTTTTCTTCTTCTAGATCTACAACATCGAAAAGATGGGGGTGCCGGTGGTTGCAGTTGAATATCTCCTCTATCGGTATCGTTACAATTTTTTGCCTAAAAATATTATCTTGCAATGTGTATCATATACAAAAGGAGTCAAAAAGATTGATGGGGAAGGAGTTTAAACGTACGTAAAAGGCCTATGCGTCTTCAAGTGGCCAGCGGTTACTGCCCCTTCGTTGCAGTAAGTTGATTCCACCTTTCAATTATGACATAGAGACTTCAAACCATGCTGTGCAGGTGATAACGGTTTGGGTACTTGTAAAAGTCCACTCTCCACTGCTGTGTCTGCCTCAATACACAATTTAAACTATTTCGAATTGATCGTTTCGCCAAAGGGAGTCTCAATTATGTGAAAGTAGAGTACGGTGACATTTTGGTCAAGAAGCAGTTTTAAACTTGTCAAAACAGTTAATATATGTAAAAGGTCTTGAGGCTCGTGATAAACTGCCTATTCGTTAGCCGTGTTCTGCTCAGTGTTTCTAATGATCACGAGTTCGTCCGAGGTTAGTAGCAAGCCACAGTACAACGGTGTCCTTGCCTACATTTAGAGACGAGCCATGGCTTGTCTCCAAAGCTTTCTCGGTTCAGAAATTTTAGCCTCGTAATTGTACGGTATTGTCTTTACGGTAAAAGGCGACCGCGTAGGAAAAATGAAAGATGGGAAGACCCCATCAAGCCTTACAAGGGATAAATAAAAAAGGTAACATGGGGCTAAACCCCATATTGTCTTTACATATGGTAACGGAAGTTTACCGTCATCCCGCACTCATGCATGACTTCCCAGGATGTTGTATCTTGTCAAATTTGGGGAGCGGTTAGGTAACCGCTGTTCTAGCTGCTTCACCCCAATAGCCTCCTATATTAGGCGTGAGAAGGGTAACTAGACACCTTTGATTATAAGAACATCGGGAACAGTTTGTGAACACAAGGCAAATCCGGTGAGACTTGATCTTCCGAAATGAAACATCTTAGTAAAAAGGAAACCGCATAGAAAACAAGAAGGATGGGAAGACCCCGTCAAGCCTTACAAGAGAAAGACAACAAAGGTAAAATAGGCCCAAGTCCCCATAGAGTCCAGATGAGAAATCTTCTCTATTGCACCTAAGATATTTGAGCTATGCAAATAATATCATCTATAAATAATTGGAATATATTAAAAAACATTGTCTTCTGTGATTGCTCCTTTATGGATTACTCCAATCATTATTTTATATAAAGCGATGGACACGTATTATTTAAAATATATTATAAAATATGAGAGGGAGAGTGGTATCCCGTGCACTTAACATGATAAATTCCTTAACACTTAACTATAAATTCTTATGCATTCCCTAACAAATATATAGAATGCCATGTTCATAACTGTATATAATTCTAAGACTAAAGAAACAAAGAGGTGACCTTGCCACATGCCCCCATACTTGGAGACCTCACAACTTGTTATTACATTCATCGCCCATCCAGGGGATGGATAATCACTCCCTCTGATACTATATCCCGTGTAAGGTTTATAACCATGACAGGTAAGATCCATAACCATAGCATCGCTATCGTCACCTGATCATATCGGACCAAATATTAATGTGCTGTGACAAATATTATTTGCAAAACATAGAAACATCCTCTCCACACCAAATATTGACCCGTTCAAGCCTTAGCCAACACTATGTCCCTAGCAGCATAATGGGTAGTTATCTTTTTTCATCCCTCAAATATCCACTAAAAGAAATTGTCTCGAGGGAACGCGGGCACGATAGTACAATCGGGACGCAATAAATTTCTTAAGAGGACCAAGATCCTCTTAGTTTTCTCTGCTGCCATTGATGTACTGAAACTAGCGTGTCATGAGCTGCAGTCTTGTCGTGTTGAACACTCCCCAAAAACTGGAAATTGGGTTTCACTTGCCATAACAAGCGTACTAGTTAATCTTGTCAATAAAGTCTGCTTCTAGATGGGAGGTCATAGTACGTACAGTTAGAATCGAGTTTGAGTTGAGAGTAGTGAGGACTGATGGTTCTCACGGTCTCGATCTCAAGAGGCATTGGAAGATGGTAGAATTTGCAGAAATTGCGCCTAAAATTGGGCCAAAGTAGTCGCCGCGTTGTCAAAGACGCACAAAGGTAAGTTTCTTTCCCATTCCTTCTCGAGACGACTCAGCACAACTCAAGAAGTCAACATTGGTAGTCCGGCCGATACTATCGACCAAAGCCGGTAAATCATGCTGCCATTGAATTTGGTTCTCTCTCTCTGGTTATTCTTCTTCGCGCAATAACTAAGCTCATTCACTACGTGGAATATCTTCCTTCACAAAATTGAACATGGTGAGTGGAGCCACTGATTTGTTTCTTCAGAGTCAACTCATAAGGAGGTTGCCACCAGATCCAGTGGAAACTTCAGAGAGTCTGAGAGAGGGTCCAGTTTGACCATACATCCTGAGACATTCGAAAACTCGCCGCCACTAGTTTGACTCCTCACTTCAAACTATCATTTCAAATTTTACGCATCTTGAGGCCAAAGTCTAAACCTGGTGTCCGACGTTTCGCCTCAGAACGAGCCGCGGGTAAAGGCAAAGTCTCAATCTGGCGGTAATAGTCATGTAGCTACAACTTCTGCACGCTAGAGAACAAATCTTCCCGTAAAGTTGCTTACATATCCACAACACAGCTTTCAAGCACCCCAAAACCTTAGGAGAAATCATCACAACGTCTCGGAAACGCATTGTAAACTCTTGGCTTAAAAAAACACATGCAACTCTTGAAGACAACATTTGCTATGTGACTATCAGGCCGGATCACTCCGCACCCTTATCGCTTCAACATAACTTCAATGTGTCTTGCACCTAAGTATATGTTGAGTACTATACCTATGATATTAGTTTACCCTAAAGATGGCCCAAAATGTGCTGAAGCTGGTGCAAGAACGCAATGTGTATCGTAAAATTTGAGCTGAATTAAAATATTAATCAACTTCCAAATAAGATGATGCCTGTTTATTTAAATAACATGTGTGTCGTCAGAATATACTTTCGATTGTTGACAGCATACTCTACAAATAAGCTTGGTCTTGAGAAAATTTCCACATGCTGTACACACTGGAAAAGGCTACGTCTAGTTTCAACAATTTATCCGTCCACTAATTGACAAATCTGCAACGAACTGATTTGCACAATGCCGATCGATGACAGAATCAAACCCCCCCCCCCCCCCCCCCCCCCCCCGCCCCCAAAATAAGGGGATCCTCCATTCGAACTCTTGCACTCTAAGAGATTGGGAGGTCGTCACCATGAACTTCGTGAACTTGGTGGAAACACGTCCCCGGAGCACTCCTGAGACTTAATCTATGGACACGATAGGGGTTCCAAGTGGTCACTTACAGATTCCCGTAACGACTCCTGTAAAACGATATAAACGTGGTCCCGTAAAATTTTATCTGGAGTGTTCCCAAAACAACAATAATGCTTTTAAAGAATTCAGTTCATTCCCGCAAAATAATGCTTACCAGTTTAATTTTTATATGAATTACTCTCTCTAGAATTTTTGGACATTTGGTAATCGACTCACAGTCTCATTCAATTCCAGTGCTTGTGACCGATCGAGATCGATCCCGTAAATATTTGACCGTAATGCATTCACAACTGTAGCACTTTCTTAAAATCTGCAATTGAAAGCGCATGATGTTTGAATCTGTGTCTAAACAAGAAGGGTCCTTCTTGTTTAGACACGGTTGTGGTTACCAAATTTTGGAGCACCTAAACATAGTCTTCTCAATCCGTCAAATTTAGAACAGTAAGACCCTACTGAGCTGCTAACTTGGTCTCTGAACTATCAGGACTCCCATGAAGACTTTCTCTATTAACCCCCCATGTCAGGACATTCATTGCCTTTATGTCAGGGCGTGGTTTCTCTATTTATCATGTTGGTCATCTGATATTTGGGGACAATGAGCCTAGCGCATTCCAATAACTTTTAGGTTAAACTCGATGATGTTATTCGATCTGTTCGATTCGAGTTCGAGAAGTTCCAGAACTTAGGGTACAGTTTAAACCTTTCTGACAAACATTTTGACATTCTAGAATCAAGTTTTGATAATTGCCGTTGATAGTGGGCAATGTTCTTTGTAAGATGCCAATTTTTATTTACAGGGCGTTGTAAAATTAATCTGACTTGACTTCGATTAGTGTTTTAACATCGAAAATATCCTTTACTGGCATTGAGAGGTTAAAGTACAGTACCTAGAAATATGTTGTCAATATCTGGTACTTTAGTCACAGTGGTGATAGTCGAGTAGATTTGCTTCCAGAGTCCACCAGACTTAAACTACTGTAATTGTAGCTCAAAGTAGCCCTTATCAAAGCAGTCTACGATGGTACTGGCTAGATTGTCTCAATCGAGACAATTTCATCAATCCACTTACGTCCAGTACAGCACTTTCCATCCTTCCTGGCACGATCACCATTAGGTCTCGGCCATGTGGGTATCGTCAGGGGGCCTCACCTCATGGGCCCGTAGTTGGCCGTTCAAAAGCATCCACTTCACTCGTTGTGGAGAAACTTCAGGAAATGGAGGCCAAATTCGAGCCCCGTAGAGTTTCCCGGACTCTTGAAACTCCCGAAGATTCATTTAAGTCACTAAACCAAGAGATAACTCAGCTGATCAATCTGAGCAGAAATCCCTGGAGGAAATGCTTTCTGAAGTTCTAGGAGGCCTTGATGTTGACAATGTGCCATGCAGAATGTGAAACTGGAGATAGCAGTACCGAAAGTGCAAAGAGGACGAAAAGAACGAGAGAAAAAGGCGACCGCGTAGAAAACACGAAGGATGGGAAGACCACATCAAGCCATACAAGGAAATGCCGTGCAAAGAGGAGGAAAAGAATGTGCTATGAAGGAACGAAGAAAATAATACAACAACAAAGAGCAGAAAATAATAAAAGAATAGGAAGAGAATGTAGTATGAATAAAGGGGAAATACTCGACTTTACGAAGAAGCTCATAGTAAGTATTATCTCATATCATCCTTACGATCTAATTCTTGTCGATCAAGGATGTGAGTGAATAACATAATAATACAATTAGCGTAAGCAGAGTACGTTCCATGTAATCTCCGAAGCTGTCAACGATTTTCATCGCTTTAGAAGGGTCCATCCATCCATTCCTTCCTCAAAGAACGTTGACAAAGAAATTTTGAACTTTTTTGAATTTCAAGAAGAATGAAGTACATGAATACATCCACTTAAAAGTTGCAAGAATGGGAGAAAACCTTTTTGGACTTAGAATTTCTTTCGGCGTTAAACATGACGCCATGATCTCACTGCTAAAAGAAATTCTACCTTATTCTTTGACGTCTCTAACCTCCAGATTATCTGTCGTTTAAGCTTTCCGACATTCACTCCCTTGCCAGCTTTTATCCCCTTCTAACTTGATGGATCTAGGATGAGATCCATCATGTTTATGCAGGACCCTTCTGACAGTATTCTGCGACTGAAATAGTTTACAGTTTCCAATTTCATTTATCCACTTTTTGTCTATCAAGGCGAAAAGATGTTGTCAACCATTCCGGTCCGAATCAGAACTCCAAATGCTTATCCCAAACTTCTCATTTCGTTGTAGCTCATAAGTTGAAAGCTTTCTATCTTTCAATTCAATCTTAATTTCGTTGTAGCTCATTAGCTTAAAGTTCTTATCTAAGAGTTGCAATACAAACTGTGGAAAGTGGTTTAGACATATGCGATGTCAATTTTTTTTTTATCGATTAGGGTGATCCTTAATGAAGTGTCGGGTAAGAATCCATGTCCGTATTCGCTTTGGTAAGGCGTCATTAAACATGCCGCAGTAAATGCCTGGTAAATAGACGGCTTTACTTTCCCACCGATGACAGGTAATGGTTATTACTGTACTCGGGCCATCACGCCCAAGAGCAGATTCGCCGGCAAGGTGAGCAGGTTGGCCGGCATCTATATTCTGGACTCTCGGAATTTCGCAAACAGTGGGCATGAGCCAAGTCTGTTCCGGTAAGGTCAATGTCACAAAGTAGGGTCAGGGCAATCAATACATTTAATTGACGGGAACTTACTTCAAGGTGCGGTCAGTCGGTCAGGGCTGGCCAACATCGGAAGAAAGGAGAACAGCCACAGGTTCCACTGCATTTTGCGGCCTGGGCCTTAAGCAGCACATACCGTCGACGGGTGGCAATGGAGTGCGGAACGGCTATTTGGTGATGGCAGAACAAGGGAGCTGCCCCCTAGTTCTCAATTGGCAGTGGCGTTTCGTGCGGTAACAGCTTCTGGCAGCCGAACGGGAAAGAGGAATCTTTTTCACAGATGTAGACAGGTGGTCAGTCTTTCTCATTGACGATGCCTCCCCTGATACTACTACCGCGGCAGGACCGCGCCAGCTTGCCAACTTAGGATGGAAGAGTTGGACGGACGGTACGTGCATAGGACGGGAAATCGACGGAGTCTGATGGACGGATGGAAGAGATATCCGGTCCGGAGTGGTGGTTCGCGGGTGCTGACGGGGTCGAGACGTGCGGGAGAGCTTTGAGCGAGCGCAGTAGCACAATTTCGTTTCCCCGCTCGAAATCTGATCTGTTGACCGCGTGTGAGTCTGTAGTGAGGGAGGAGAGGCCCTTTCTGCTGTCTGTCTGTCTGCCTGTGTGCCTGCTGTTGTTCGTGACGAGGAGAAGGCGATTTGGATGAGAGGGCAGTCGTTGGCTGTCATGACCACCGGAGATTAGATTGAGTTTGTGCAGCATCGGAGGAGTAGGAAGAACGAAAAGCAGGGATTGTTTGTTGTTAGAGAAGTGCAGTTGTACCACTACTAACTACGGTACTGCTACCTTGTAATGATAATAGCTATGAGTAAGGGTTTGGGGTGTAGTTGAGAGAGAGAGTTGTGTATTGTGGTTGAGTCTCCAGGATGTTCGATTAATTGAGCAGAAATTTGAGGCAGGGTCACCACCGGAACAGGAGGAACAGAGGAGATTAGGCCAAGTAGAAGATGCATGTATGCGATCTCCTGAGTCCTGACTATACTACTTGCAGCGATCCACACTTTTTACCCGTCGGAGCACAGGTGTCAAGCAAGCGAAGAGAGTATAGATAAAACACGGGGAGAGGGCTTGCTGTGAGATTGGTTGTCCATTTTGTTTTCTTTGAGTATTGCGTGCGTTTGTGCACATAGGCCGTGGAGCACTGACTTTACTACTCGCGGCCATCATCTACGTATCCATCTCTTTTTCTTCTTCCTATTTCCTCTCAACCGAGTTCTTCTTCGAGCTTCTACTGAAGACAACGCATACAGGTTTTGTTCGAGAACAGAGAGGCGGAGAGGAGGTTGTTGTCTTTGAGGTCGATTGTATTGTTACGAAAGACGTCATCAAAAGAACATACATGATCTGCCCGGCCGGGCTTGGAAAGCGAGAGTCTTCCTCTGCCGGGTCTTTGATGAGGATTGCAGTCTTGCGTATTGCTGCGGAGCGAAGTTCAGACTCAAGGGGGGGAATTGTCAAGATGATGAGTCTTGCGCCACCTCTGATTCGTGTGTTCTACTCCAGTCCTTGAGCGAAACCGGAAAGGAAAGGATTACAAACAGGATCGCTGTACAGACACGGAATTGTTGCGCTTTGATCAAAACTTTGGACGCAGCAAAGTGAATTCTGCTCGTATTTATTTTTACGAGGAATTGTGCTGTTTCTGGCCTCTTGAATGGACAGAACACGGAGTTTGACTGATGTTGCAGTTGATCAAACTGCACCATTGCTGAGCAACGGGAGTCCGAGTAGTAGCGACGATGGGAGGGGTGGGAATGGAACTCGAAGAGGGAGAAATACAGGAGGGCAGGGTGCAGGTGTCCAGGGGGCTGCAAGATTTTTGCGCCGAGCCAGCAGCCGTAGATTAATGAGGGAACCGTCGATGCTTGTGAGAGAATCGGCGGCAGAACAACTAGAGGAGCGGCAAAGCGATTGGGCTTACTCAAGGCCTGTTGTAGTGTTGGATCTCATATGGAACTTAGCATTTGTTGTGGTCGCTTTTGTGGTTTTGATACTGAGCAAGGAAGAAAAGCCGCGTACCCCGTTGCGACTTTGGGTTCTAGGTTATGCTTTGCAATGCATTCTGCACATGCTTTGCGTATGTTGTGAATATCGTCGGCGATGCCAACAAAGGAGCGCTGGTTCCCACTCTGCTTCCAACTCCTCGCAAACTTCATCTGTCACCAACAACGAACCAGACCTTGATGCTGGCACAGAATCAGATGAAGAAGAAGGTGCCTCCGAGCATGCCAGGTACTCCTCAGTTCTTCCGCTCCGGCTTCTTCCTCTTCCTGCTGTCCTGTGGCATGTCGTGTGTGATGCAATATTGGTTCGGACGCTGATTCGGCGCAAATTCTTATCTTACAGCTGAAAGATCTCATAAGAATTCTATGTGGAGAATTTCATGATTCCTGCTTCTATGATACTGAATTGGTGCAGTAGTTTGCACCTTAGCCTGTTAGGCCAATTATGTACTGTTTTCTTTCCAGAATTATTTGGTTGTTCGCATCGTCCCTGGTTCCTCGAGATTGCCAAGAGCATTCAGACTAGTACCAAATTCCAAGTGCTTGGGTTTAAACTTATCTAGCTATAATGCGGGAATGTGCCTTTCTTGTATCAAGCTACCACTAATCTGATATGCTAGGATAAGAGTCGCAGACTTAGCCAGTTCTGCACTTGCCCCTTTAGGCATAATGCCTAAACAATCTACGCGGACCACTAAAACCTAGACTAAAACCAGAGGAGCAGATAGCTGACGCCCACTATATCTTAATAAGTCATTTTTCATCCGTTCCCAGTAGCGAACATTCGCAGTTTAGATCGAGGCGCTAACAATCTAACATGTCATGCGAGCTACAGGCTCGCTACCTGATTGCTTGAGCTTCCCGAGGCTATGGCGTACACTTGTGAGGAATTATCGTTGTCGGTCAACAGTGGCCTTCATACCACCTTGAAACGCACGTGTAATTTGTTCCGTCTCAAACCCACTCAAGGGCATTCGTTGCTTTGTGTCAAGGGTTACCGAATGTGGAGATCTTCATAGTTGGCTCACAACAGATTGTCCTTCGGGATGCATTCTGTGTGCTTCCGAGTGCTCCCTGATTACAATGAATCCGAACTGACCTGAAAGTTACGTGCCAGGCAATCCAGACAGAGATAGGAGCACACACATACATGAGTTGCCAAAAGTGACTGGATTTTAGAAATGCGATGTTTCTAACATGATGTCGTTGTTCTGCTTGCACTAACTAAAGTTTATTGAGCTGCTAGAGCTGCAGAGATCCTCCTCACATATTTGTTTTCCTGAATTGCACCTTTACTCTATACTCTGGAAGTACGTTCACCACCTTTAGTCTCGTTGATGTTGACTTGGAACTTTTCTATTTTCTCATCGAAGTATTTAGTGTCCTCTCCTGTTGGAGAAGCGTGGACAGGCATTGGGCGCATGCTACTAGGGCTTAAAGCACCGTTAATTCGGGAAACTCTTTGATGAGAGTTCGGCTTTTGCTATATCTTGTTTGGCTGGGCGTGGAGCCAATTACCATCTCAAGATGGAGCCTTAAACTTCTATTGGGCAAAGTGGAAGGAATTAGGAGGAAATTCTGTACGAGGAATTCCCTTATTACTACTTGAAGAGCCGGTATTCCCAGGTGCTGCTGCCTATGCCGTAGCTCTAAAAAATGCAGGCGTAAAAGATTAAGGGGTTGAAAGCTAAATCGATACTTTTAAACTTAGAATGTTGTGTAGACATTTTAAGTAGACATCATGTTCTTCAAATGTCACATGGTCCGGTACGAAACGCTTACAATCCTAAATTGCTGAGTCGTGGTTCAAGTCTTGGTTTTTCACTTTTAAACCTCGTACCTGTGGCTTTATGGTGCATGTCCCCGGGGTAGCACTTACCCGTATTGTACTGCTTCATTGTGTCATGTTTTGACCCGAACCAATCCACCTTTAGCATTTTCGTTTTACAAGCTACAGTCGAACTGTCTCTCTCGCTGAGGACTGTGCAACGGCTCTTTCTGGAGTATCACGATTTAGGGGTACCTGACACTAGCAAGGGCTTGTAAATGAGTTGCCATAACTCCTCGGACGAAGTATGTTTTGTAGCTGTGTTTTTCTAAGAAGTCTGTAGGACAGGAGCTATCAGGGGTCAAAGTCGCTTCGTTTTCACAACTCCCGCTCACCGTAAGAAGAAGGGTGTAATATTTTGTTAACATGAAGGAGTATTTAGTTTCTGTGTTGAGATTGGAAGTTATAGTGTGATAGGGTACGCAAACTAGTTGATGGATTGATTTCTGAGTAATCCTTCATGAGTAATCCTTCTGAGTAATCCTTCTGTGATTGGTGTCTGGGAGTCAGAGAGTGTTAAGCTCCGCGTGGTCTGACCTGGAAAATTACCGTCTATCATGCAGTATGGCCAAACGGTTGGAGTCTGCAAACACTATGTTTTCGTTTGTATGGTGGATCATAGGATTTTACTGGATTACCGCTGGTGGTCAAGCTCTTACTCAAGATGCTCCTCGTCTTTATTGGTAAGCTTGTGATTTCAAACCAATAAATAGTACCTTCATAATTATGTTAGTCCGATCTGTACCCTGTCTGAATGTGGCATTGGATTGAGATAAATATGCTAACGTCTTGAATTGTCTTTGCTGGCAGGCTATGTGTTGTATTTTTGGCCTTCGATGTGTTCTTCGTGGTCTTCTGTGTGGCATTAGCGTGTGTAATTGGCATAGCCGTCTGCTGCTGCCTACCATGCATCATTGCCATCTTGTACGCCGTGGCGGATCAGGTTAGCACTTGTAACTCTTCAGCCCTATCGACTGCGAGTTCGCTATGTGGTGTGAATAGAATAATAAGGTTGATCTCACCATATGACTAATGTGGCGAAGGAATGTCAGTGCACTTGTTCTGTAAAGACTGCCGAGAACCGGACTCGACATGCGTGTACTCGGCTGTCGTCGACACTCGTGAAATGTGTCGGGAAGCAAGTAGGTTGGTTCGTTTTCTTATGGCTATCTTTTCCTATTGAACCAGGAGGGTGCATCTGAAGAAGATATTAATCAGCTACCGAAATATAAATTCCGGCGGACAGGTGGGCATGACAAATCCAATGGTGATAAGTCTCAAGGAGGTATCATGAGTTTGGTTGGATCTTCGGAAGCGTCAACTGAACGTGTTTTATCTCCAGAAGATGCGGTACGTACAAAACGTGGCAAGACGTACAGGAAGACTTCTACATCTGGCAATATCTCATTGATTGAATTCGCATCTCTGGGAAGCGTCTTGATGTGTAATGCAATGTATTTAACTTCTTATTTGGACGATTTGTAGGAGTGCTGTATATGTCTGTCAGCCTACGATGACGGTGTTGAATTGCGGGAGCTCCCTTGTACACACCATTTCCACTGTGTTTGCATTGATAAGTGGCTAAGAATCAATGCCACCTGTCCTTTGTGCAAATTCAATATAGTCCATGGGAACAATTCTGCTGGAGCTAACGGGACGAGGAGAGAAGATGTTTGAGTCTCCGATCGTTTTAGCTATATAATTTTTTAATATAATACACAGGAGGCGTCTATGGTGCGGATGGATGCCCGGTGCCCTTGGACAGGAGTAAATAGTTTTGTTCTTCTGGCAGGAGGTCAAAGCTCTAGGCTTTAGAGCTGCCTCAGCTCTAGGCTTTAGAGCTGCTTTAGAGCTATTGCAGCTCGTCTGTTCAAATGCAAGCTCGGAAGGTGGCTCATCAATCGTCAATGATGGCAAACTACCCCAAAGGGATGAGACAGCATGTAATTAGCTGTTAGCTTAGGTTCCTTCCTCATAGAATCGTATGGGCAATTTTTTTGTGTTTTGTAAACTTTTTCCCATTTAGGCTGTAATTTATATCTCCAAACAGATTCAAAGTTGATTTGAGTACCTATTTCCTTCAAGTTTCTTCACTATCGTATCGGTACTGCAACCTTTATGATAGCCAAGGGATTGTCCCTACCCTGCCGGCTGTAGTCATTTCTAAAGCGCTCAGGGTTGCCGGCGTTCTTCTATATGTCTAGTGCTGCTACTGATGAGGTAAGATATGCAATGACTACCTTTTCTGGTAGTACGGTTGAGAACGTTGTTTGTTTTGAGGATAGTAGACAAACCTAGAGTGTCCGTCTGTCGGGATTTGTGGTAGAACTACCAATTCTCCTACCGTCCTAGGTTGGGGTGGGACTGTCTCATTCGTTATCAAGGTAGAGGGTTCTGCCTCAATTACGTAGTGTTATGTATTGTGTTCATCGCGATCAACACTGAAAAGTGCCTTCTGTTACGGGAAAAGACAACCGTCTGTGTTTACATGTCTGTAAATCTCTGTTGTGCCTTCTTATTGAGCTTTCGTACATTCTAGATGTGTAAACCTTCACAAGCATTAGTCTCTGACCTTCCACGAGTCTGATGGCGAAGGAGAAGCTTGTAGGACTAGATAGTGCGTCACCGAATGAGGTTTTTTTCGCGTGCACAGGCCAGGATGTTATGGCAGGGAGCTTTATAGCCCAAGTGAAAGTTTTGATTAAGTAGAGGTTTGAACGACGCCATCCGAACAATCA
Organism: Lunularia cruciata; assembly: GCA_948567375.1. Taxonomy (NCBI): domain Eukaryota; kingdom Viridiplantae; phylum Streptophyta; class Marchantiopsida; order Lunulariales; family Lunulariaceae; genus Lunularia; species Lunularia cruciata. The sequence continues at coordinate 62,501,470 of OX419757.1, read as the reverse complement.
GTGAACCGGCTAAGGGTGGATTCACATGTGCCGGCTTAAAACCGGTGAACAGAGCAGGGATTGTCTGAGTAAGTCTGAGACAAGGTTCTCTATGTTTGCCAGCTTTCATTCTCGATTGCTCCAAGTTTGAAAACAGAAATGAAGATTCTATACTTATATTTCTCACCGCCTCTAAATACTTGAGGGGCGTTTTTACGGTTCGAAAGTGATTAGAGATTTATGGAAGCAACAATGGCGAGAGTTCATAGAAGCAACTAAGGGAATCTCGTGTCTATGTAACTTCTACTACTAACGCAATTCGCGCACCCAGTTGAGCATTTACGAAAATAAACAGTCTTTGACAGTGTCAGGGTTTCTCCACTAAGTAAATACTCACACAAGCAACATAGTAGGTCTGGCGCAAAGGAGTTTTACGAGCCTTTTGGTCGTTTAGATGCAACCAAGGAAAATATCGTTACTTATTATTGACCGCAAAAAGCATGTTGTTGTCCTTATGGAAATTTGGCTCTCTCGGCATTCTCTATGCGGAAATTTTGCTCTCGAAGAGAAGCGATGAGGTCAATGAGTATCTTGATGAGATTCACTGTGTGCACAGAAGGCACATCTATTGCTCACTTTACTATACCCATCTGCAAGAAAGCCCCATATTACCTCTTTTTGTCTCTCCCTTGTACGGGTTGATGGGTTCTTCCCATCCTTCGTTTTTCCTACGCGGTCGCCTTTTATTCTGCAAGAACTAATACATTAGCGAGATGTGGCCGATAGAGAAGACTCGTCCGAGTTGGGACTAAGCCAGGACCGTAGAGGTTATTGCCAGTCGAGGGTTTTCGGGGCGTAGTGGTCGAGAATATGAGTACCAGATTTGGCCGTTAAGCGGGGGCCCTGGATAGGAAAGTTAGACAGAAAACTGTTGAGATGAAAACATGGACGGATACGGCAGCCAACTCTCCGGAAGTTGGAGAAGACAAAACAATACTATTTGTGAATCCTCTCTTTCCTAGGCAGAAAACTATTGAGATGAAACATGGACGGAGACGACAGCCAACAATCCAGAAGTTGGAGGAGAAAAACAATCCTATGTGTGAATCCGCGATTTGGTTATGGAGAAATGAAACGAACATTTAGCTACTGCAGGTACATGCCCCACTGAGATGGCAGAACAGTCAACACACCGAACACGGCAGAGCAGTCAAATTGTCCATATGCATACCGTAGAGCTGTCGATGAGCAGTGGTCTCATGAGTCAGTCAGAAACGCGGTTAAATATGTCAGGTGGCCTGCGGGGAAGATGCACGAGATGGCAAATAGCCGCTTAAAATGATGTGATCCTGTGAAGGTATTGGCAGGCATAGAGATTTATCGTAGTCTAGACATCTCCTTAAACACTTTCAGCATGTTGTGTGAAATGAAGGAGGGTACCATATTGGCCTCCATGGGAGATACAGGCTCTCGGAACATATTAGTCAGAGGTAGCGAAACGAACGAGACACCGCATACACATCTTTCTCGCTGCATCTTCGGTCATGCGATTGAATTGAGTTTGTAATAATCCTGAAGATTCAAAAGTCACCTAGTCACCTACCTAACTTGGTTGATGTTTATATTTCGGATTCAGTCTGGAAGGGAAAATTTGTGGAGATTCGTAAGATTCGTCTTAGACTGGGTAGAGGGAAGCAGTAATGTTTTGGTTTGAGCTTGGCCAGCTGGAGTGGGATCCTGGAGTGGGCGAATCTGATTGGATCTCCAGATGCAGGCAAACAGTGACATTGAACAGCAGGTTACATGTTGTATAGGGTTGTCCACATGAGAATTATTTTGGAAATTGAACATATTAAGATTTTGGATGTAAAGTAAGGCTATCGTTGTTGATGATTGAACGAGGCGGTTTGTAGTTTATCAACGGCAGTAGAACCACTATTTAGAACAACTGCGTTTGCCGGATGCTCAGTCCTGCAGACTTATATGAACCTTGATTTTGCTTACCTGAGATATGTACATAATAGTTTTTTATCAAGTTCCTCACTTTATAAAATTAAAGTAGACACTTAATATGGAAATGAGCTCCTTTAAGAGCATATCCAAGTTCTTTCTTTACAAAGTTATTCAATCGATCAAACCATTAGGTGGTTAAGTAAGAGAAGATATCCTTAAGCACTTCCACGGAGTTTAATATCGAATTTAAGGTACAGTTCAATAAAGTGAAAATATTCCAAAATGAATGAAAAAGCATTGTGCTGTTACAAAGTGAAACATGCTATCCTTTTAGAATTTTTTACAATTGGTTCGTTTATAATATCTAAATTTGGTAGTATTTAATTTACTAGTACTCGGGAGGTCTTCCCATCCGTCGTTTTTTCTACACGGTCGCCCTTGTTTCAGTTTTTAAAACAAATTTAATTTACAAGTACTCTATTTAAGTGAATGTAGATAAATAAGGGGGAAAATCCAATATTTAATTTTGAAATACTCAGTAATACCCACTAATGAATTTGAAATTGATTATATTAGAGCTTGTACATTAGAGTGTGAACTCCATCTTGGACTTCATATGTCAAATTGACTTGGTATAGAGGAGATGTCAAATCCCCTAAGAAAAACAGATACAAAAACAGCGATAGGACCAGAAAAAGCAATTGCGTATACCAAGTCAATTTCATACAAATGATATTATTCGGCCGTTCTAACACCATACTATGGGTCTCCAATTTGTCTCCGTTATAAGCCCCTGTCCACCAATGATACGCATCATTGTTAGGGTATAAATTATAAGTTCGTAATTTCTATTTTTCCTATTGAGCTCTGTTATGTTATCTACTAATTCTCTACTAAGTACTTGTAACATGTGTAACATTCGTAAGTTTACTTCACCATTAGAGATTTATTCATTAATTTTTATATGTAGGAAATATGAGAATTACTACTATAAATAAATTATAACTAAAAGTAGATCAAATTAGATAGATTAACTTGACCTAGGAATACTATAATTTTTGATGAGTAGAACGTCCTAGATTCCTAGTGAACATGCTCTGAATTTTCAACAGAAGTATATACCCAAACCTAAAATTCTTTATACAAGGTTATTTGCATCCTTTAAATTTTGTCTTGAATTGTAAAAGCGTTTACCATGATAACTTTGGTGAGTATGTAAAGAGGAGCTTAGGAGAGGAAAGACAATCATTTCTTTGTGAGCTTTGAGTGTGAAGTGAGTGAAGAGAATGAAACCTTGTGAATACTATCTATATTTTTTAAGTAAAGAATTTCATATTTAAGAGTGCCGGTATTTTTATTATTGTTGATCTTGGAAGAATATCTAACTTTAGAAGACAATTTTTCTAATATGATTGATGGACTTATGCGTCATTGGTGAAGTTTTCCTTTATGTGCTATTTAGGAAGAGATTTGGAGTGAATCTAATCTATTTGGAAGTGAATGAGAGATTTAGAAGGTAAATGAGATTTCTTTTGAGTTGTTACCCTTGACGGTGTTGGATAATTAACTTGTTCTTCCTTCTAGTATATGATTTACCTATAAATTATCACACAAAGAGCTATACCTTACTTGAGAGATAGACCTTCATTATTTCTATTTGATGGACAAAGTATGATGTTGTTATTGTCTTTAGGTAGAGGGATAATCCAAATTAGAGATCATTTGAAAATGAAATATTAAAGAGCTCAATATCATAATTTAAGGTAAAAGACTTGTTAAAAAGTGAAAGTATAAAAGAAGACATTCCTAGATCTAATATAGAATGGTTAGATTTGATATTCATGTCTAAGATTAAAAGGAGATCTCCCAAAGAGCATTTATTGAGGTCCTTTTTTACTACTTTACAAATTTAAAACAAACTGATTTTGTCAATCTATTAATTAATATAATATATTGATTAAAATTTATTTCTATGTTTTAAATCAAACAGTTTGGTAATGAAAATAAGAAAAGAAGATATAACAGAATTCATATTTCACATTGACTAAAGCATAAATTTTAAATAAGTATACTAGAGTTTCAAAATTATAGTGTTGGATACTCAAAGTTGAAGTGCAAAGAAGTAAATTTTAGGTCATGTTTTAAAAGGGTGCACCCTTTTAAAATAGGTACTAAATAAGAATCTTTTTAAGAAAATGTAAAGCTATCTTGATGTTAAAACTCTCTGTCCAAAAGTCAAGAGATTCTTAGTGTAAAGTAATCTTTATAACACATTCATACATTTTGGATGTTCAAATTGATCCCAAATTTCATGTATTTTGGGTTGCTTATGTTTGCAATGGACAAGCTACATGAAACTACCTTTCCTATGCAAAGGATATGAATATGATATATATATCATATTCAAGCATGCAATCTTTAGTTCAAAGGTTTTTATTTATCCTATATATCATTTATATTTTCAATCATAAGAATAAAAAATAGAGCAAAAATAATTACTATGCCTTAATCAAATTTTATTTCCCACATATCATAAAAATAATAATGGAAAAAGAATGACATATTATGCATCAAAAATCTTCTAAGATATTGTTACAAGAAACATGAACCTAGTGCTATCATAGACTCGTAAAATCAATACTAAAGTTTATTTGGTCCTTTGAGCTTAGTATGCTTACAACTATGAAAGTTAATTTTGGTTATTTGAACCATTTTCAAGTGAATCCAACAAATAGAATCATACATAGAAGTTACAAGGCTATTTCCCTAGGCATCAAGGCACTCCTAGATATCCATATCCTACATGTGGATGTTGAGAATGCTTTTAATATCATCTCTTTGGCATCCATCTTTAGAGAGTTTAGGGAGGCCGATGGATCCTTGGCAAGTCTCATTCCCTTTGTGCGGTCATGTTATGGCTCTCTTGCTTCCCTTTACTACCAGCATGGGTGGTCACATGAGGGAGTCACCATCTTGGAATCAATTGTTGATACATGATATAGAGATCCTTAAGGTGGACTTTTTTTTGCCATGGCTCACTTCAAAGCTCTATTATCTACTACTTTGGCCATGCCAAGTTGTATATTTCCCTTCTTAGTAGACTATACACACATTGTGGGCCTTGTAGATCAAATTAGTAGGCATTTGATCACTTGACTACCAAGCTACATCTTGTAGGCTTGAGAATCAAGGTGTCAAAGTGCAGAGCATGGTACCCTTAAGGTATCTCTCCTCATCTTGAGCTTCAAGAGGTGTGTGTCACAGCTATAGAGTGTAATACTCCAAGGACAAGGGAACTCTTATGGAGAAATACAAGAAAGGAAACACAAGATTCAAACTTAGTACTTTGATTCCCCAAAGGAGCACCTTCTCTTTATTATATAGCAAAGAGAATCCCCTAAAAGGAAGCTCCACCCTTGGATCAGATAAATGGATTGGTGATATATCAACAAGCTCCACCCTTAGATTAGTTGCCTATATTGGTGACATTTTGGTCCTTGTCCTATCTGGTTGGTGATCCTTGTCCTATCTAGTTGGTCAAACAGGTTTTGACCAACAAGAATCTGTAGGGAATCTTCCAATAAGAATCTTGGAATCATATGGGTGAGGTATCATATGGGTGAGACAACAAACTTGAGATTTGAATCTATTTGAATCTAAGAAGTGGGTTGCCATTTTGGATATGGAGATTGTTAAGGAGTGGTTTAGGTAGTTTAAATAATTATCAATGCTCTGCATATTTAAAGGAGGCATTTGCATTATGTTGTTGTTTAGTGTCTATATTTCTGAAGTTAAGTAAACTGTTATAACTTAGTGCTCGTTATTTCAACTTAATTATGAGTATCAATCTTGTGTGTGTGTATGTGTGTATGTGTGTGTTGGTGAGTGTGAGGAGAAGTTTGAATTGCAATCAATGGGTGTTGGATGTTGGATTTCAAAATGTTGATTTCATTCTATGTGTTTGATCCTAATTGGATAGCAATCTAAGCAATGCCTTGACAGATTTGTGAGGAACTATAGTGTTGGTAGTATTTTGCATTTGTGAGCACAACATTGGGTTGATACGGAGCAATTTTGATTGAGTAAGTTGTGCCTCAAGTAGAGTGGTGGAACACAATTCCAAGTCAAAGTCATTTTGTAGCAAAGTAGCCTTCTTTGGGAGAAATTGAATCATCACAATCAAGATTGTTTGGGAATATTTGATGAATTGTTCATTTAAAGGTGATATGTTATTGCGACAAAACTATGATTTAGTGCTTATTTCTCTCTTTTGGGTGTGGTTTCTACCCAAGAGATTAAAGACACAACCAAGAAGAACTATTTGGTTATTTTTACTTTGTATTTGACCATTTTTGACTTGTATCCTTGTGGGAATAAACTTTTACTCTCTTATTATTGCAAAAGTAATGCCTATCAAGTTGTCATAACACTCTAGGATTTGATGTTGCTATAGAAATATGGGAGCAACCTAAACCTTTTGTTTTCACTAGGGTAGATTACTCTCAAATAGTGTTAGTCATGTATATATTCTATTAGCTATAGAGTGAGAGAAAAGAAAAAGAAAAAGAAAGAAAGAAAGATTGAGAGAAAAGAGAAAGATAGCTAAGTGCTAAGATGGGAAACTTCCGGTTTTCTTTGGCAAGGATGGAGAAGATGTGGAGGCCTTTGTGAGAGACTTCAAGTAAGCTTGCATAAGAAAAAAATGAGGGGATGAAAAATGAGTGGGCATCATTATTACTGGATTTTTTTGTGGATGCAATACGTACATGGTATGAGTCAAAATACCAAAAGAGAGAGAGTGGAGAGATGGACAAGAAGAGTCTTGTGAGAGTTTAACTTAAGCACCGATTGAGAACTTTCTTCCTAATGAGAGATATGAGAGATTGACGAGTGAGGTTACCTTCCTTAAATAAGGAGATGGAGAGAAAGTGAGAGTCTATGTAGAAATCATTGAGAAGTTAGAGTCCAAATTTCTCATAGTGTTGAGGAAGAGTGGGGATAATGTGGAGACTACTATGATTTTCATAGGAGCCATGATCACCAAAAATTTATGAGAGAGTTGAGATCACATATTAGAAGTAAGGTGAGATATGAGAAACTTTCTTCCAGGGCTAAAGCTATCAAGATTGCAATTCATATGGAGGAGAGTTTGGAAGGGGATGAGAATGATTCGTGGTGAAGGAGGTTATGCATCCTCCTCAAGGCTCCAGGTATAGTGGAACTTTTGATACTTTGGTGGCAAGGATTGCACCACAAGTAGTAGTTGCTCTGGTTCTTGCATCTCTACCAAAAGATCCACTTGAAACCATCTCTGAACAACTTACAGATCTCAAGATAAATGTAGTGCAACTATGGGAGAAGAGAGAGGTGGATCAGAATGTGGGGAGAGGGCTTAGAAGTTATGGAAATTATCCATATAGAGAAGGCCAATCAACCAACCAATTTAATGATAGAAATTGTTTTGGTTGTGGAGGAAGAGGTCACATTCAAAGGAATTGCCCAAATTCCACTTACCATGGAGGAAGGGGTGTTATGAAGGAGCCAATAGAGGGAAAGAAGGAAGAAGTGAAACCCAAGTGGCTCCCAATCCAAAAAAAGATAAGGGGATAACATCCATTGATGTGGTTGAGAGCAAGGATGAGAAAGGGAAGTGCTCAAGCTCCAAAAGTCTTAATTTGGATGTTTTGGCACAAGAGAACAAGAGAGCTCATTTTTCACATGATATACACTCTTCTCAAGGATTTACTCCTAGCAAGGATACTCATATGCCAACTAGGAGCACTCAGACTCGCTCTCAACACCATCAACAAAGACTTCAAGGAAGAAGTTGGGGATGGAGGACCTCTTGATCTCAAAGCAAAAAAGGAACTACAATGTGTTAGAGGATGTTTGTAGTCACAAGACTAATATGATAGTGGGCTTATTGATCACTTTGAACCCTACCTTGAGAAAGGAGCTTAGAGGTGGTTTGAGTTCTATAACAAGCAAGAAGAAGAAGAAAGCAAAAGCTCCAATATCAATGGAGGTGATGGATGCCAAACCAACAATATGGGAGGCTTATGAATATGCTTCCAAGATTGATGTAGGAGTATAGTCACAACATCAAGGATGCTCTTGATGATGGAGGATTTGTAGTGAGTGCTATGTTGGAGAGGTTGATGAAGAAGTTGGGTATGATACCCTCTAGACCTTCAACATTTGTGTTGAGCATGGCAAACAAGAATAAGTTCGACCAATAGGGGCGATGGATAAGGTGGTAGTTTCAATCATGGGAGTTCAAAATCTCATGACTTTCCAAGTCTTGAAGGATTCAAGTTATTATTTACTTCTTGGGAGGTCATGGTTGAGAGCAACACTTACAACTAATCAATGGCACAAAGGGTAACTTGAGGATTGGTCCATCAAACCATAGAGTCACAATGTTTTTGGACTAACACCACCAACACTTCATATTCAAATACACCATCTTTTGATTATTGAGTATCAGATTCAAAAGAAGGAGCTTCAAGTGTAGACACAAGCAAGGAGGAAGAGATTTCCATGGAGGAGGATGAATCTGAATCTGATTTAGATGAGTATTCCTTGTGTGCTATAGATTTTGAACCTAAGCTAGAGGTTTTTAAGGACCCCTTTAAATCATCATCAACACTTGAGGAGATAGAGGAGGTTATCTACCCTCTAGTATGGTCCAAATGTCACCAAGGTGGAGAAGGGAAGATTTGAGGAGATTTTCCACAAGTTCATCCATGTGTTTACTTTTAGTTAGAAGGATCTAAAGGAAGTTACCTAGGAGGAGCACAAGATAGAGGTGGAGTCACATGCAAGACCATTCCACCAAAAGCAACCTCACATTAGCCCACCAATAGCTTTGGTTGTGAAGGAGGAGATTGATAAGCTCATGGAGGCTAGATTTATCTTTGAGATGGAAAATTCAGAATAGGTATCTTCAATTGTGATTGTGGATAAAATTAATGGTAAGCTTTTGGTATGTGTGGATTACAAGAAGCTCAATGATGTTATTAAAGACTATTACCCTTTTCCATTCATTGATAAGATCTTGGAGGAGGTTGTAACTCATGAGAGGTACAATTTTGGAGATTAGTTATAGTGGGTATAACCAAATCAAGATTGCACTAGCCACATTCACCACAACTTGGAGACTTATGCTTTCAAGGTCATGCCTTTTGGGCTTTGCAATGCCCCAATCACATTCCAATGGTTCATGAACAAAGGTGTTTGAACATTTCATTGGGAAATTTGTGAGAGATTTCATTGATGACTTCTGTGTATATGGGAGGAAGAGCACTTTAAGCACCTGATCAAGGTCTTGCAATGCTTGGATGAAGCAAATGAATCATTGAATCTAGAGAAGTGTATTTTTGGTTGTGAAGGAGGTCTACTTTTGGGTCACATCATTTCCAAGGATAGAATAGTAATTGATCCTAAGAAGGTGAGGAAAATCTCAAACCTTCCATTCCCTTCAAGCTTGACAAAGTTACGCCAATTCTTGGATACTATAGGAGGATCATTTTATATTGAGGGACAAGAATGAAGATAAAGTTGATAGATGTCTTTATGACCACATTATCATTAGTTTTGGGTGCCCTTTGGAGTTGGTTTTTGATATAGGAGGAGAGTTTACAAGGAGCATGACTACAACCATGCTATGATATTTCTCTATTACACATAGAGTAACTACATCCTATAAATTAAATTCAAATGGCTTGGCAGAGAGAACCAATCAGACCTTGTACATGATGTTGGCCAAAGATGCAAAAATGGAAGGAGCTAAACATCATTAGGACAAGAGGATTGATGCAATTTTATGGGAGTATAGGATAACCATGAAGAATTCCACCAGATATTCTCCATTTCATTTGATATATAATATTGAGTCTTCTTTTACTATTCACTTTGGTATTCCTGCCTTCCAAAGGATTCATAGGAGATTGAAGAAAGCACAAGGAGGTGATGTAGAGAAGTCAAAAAAGATCAACTCATGGAATTGGAGGAGGCAAGAGCAATTTCTATGGTTTAAGTGGAGCAAGCCTAAAGGAAAAAAATGAGAGCTATGACCAAGGACAGGCTAAGAAGAAGGTGGAGCCCTTCAAAGAAGGTGATTGGGTAATGTTGTTTGATTCTATTTGATTCAAGAGAGTGCAAAAGAATTTTTTGCCTAAGTGCTTTAGACCTTTTATAGTGAATAAGGTGTGGGGAAATAACACCTATGATCTCAAGGATTTGGGAGAAAGACAATTTGATAGGATTAACCATGATAAGTTGAAGATATATCATAGAAGATAGAGAAACCTTCACTTTGAGGACAAAGTGAAATCTTAGTTTGGGGGTAAATGTAACACCCATTTGTGCATGTGTGTGGTAGTAAAATATTTAGTTTTTTATTACAAGTACTTGAGAGATATTTTTTATATAGAGATAAAAGATGGTTCTACATTAGTCATGATAAGCTAAATTTAGTCATAGCTTAAGATGGAGGGAATCTTAATTTAGAGGAAGTGGAAAAGGTGAGCACCACTACATTGGAATCTAGTGTATTGACTTGGTATTATTCCTAGGTGTTTGGCTTTGAAGAAAAAGTTGAGAGCTCTTGGATCCACAAGCCTTTTTATTTTGGATTACTCTATAGTCCAAAGATAACCCATGTGAAGAATCTTTAACTTAGTGGTTGGATCAAGATAAGACCACATGGTTTAGGAATATTCCCATGAGGATGGATATTCCTTTAGACTTTTAGAATTTATTTGACTTTTAGTCTAGTAACTTGAGTTACTCTAGTAATTAGTAACTTTGGTGTGAAATTATTTCACAAGTATATAAACTATGGGTGAGGAGGTACTCATTATCCTTTCATTTGAAACTATCTCTCTTTCATTGAGTTCTCTAATAAGTAATGTCTTGAGTCTTGGAGTGTTAGCCTTAGAAGAATATGATAGAGTTGGGGTTCCTTACCTTCTTAGTCATGATGCGTTACCATAATAGCCATCAGAGGTTCATCTTGAGTGAGAGACAAGCCGGCTCACAATTCTTCCTCCTTGTCTTCATCATCTTCAGTGTCCTCAACTTCTCCTCTAAAGAAGATACCTCCATTACCTGAATGTTGGCCCTTGGCTTCTTGGCCAAGGAAGATTGCTTCTTTGGGGTGATATTTTTCCTCTTAGTAGCCTTTGGCACTGCTAGCTTAGCATCCAAAAGCATGAACAAGTTCTTGCAAATCAGCACACACTGTCATACTTTCCCTTTCTCTCTTTGGGAACAAACAAGGTGCCTAGCTATGGAGCTTATATATGAAAAGTTGTATAAAAATCTGTCCTTACTAGTTTGAACATGCAGTTTACTCCACCCATAGAACCTTCCACTCTTGTTTCTAAGATTCTTCTTATTGGGTAGAGAAGTAATGGCAACTTGACCTATCATCATAACACACACTCCTGGTTTGTTGGACATCATTTCCAACATTATTAAGGAGAAATACAAAACATTCCTAGAAGGAAAGAACCTAAGTACAATGCCCGTGCACCAATCCAAGCCAAATAAGTGTACAAACAAGCATGCAAGCATGGAGAGGATCCACAAGAAGCCAACAACAATTCTCAATGCTTTTGGAAAAAATCAGCTTCAAAAGTTCTTGCCCTATCCTCAAGTTGATTTCATTCTATACTCCAAGTTTATTCTAATATGTACTCCAACTTCCAAGCCAATTTGTCTTCAAAGTGGAGAAATTCTATACCTTTTAGATTGGGAAAATTCTACGTAAATGTTATGGATATAACTTCCTTTGTGTGACTTGGATTCAAGTGTTCAAGGATTCAATGGAAAGGCTTGTACGATAAGCTTTCTAATGATATGAAATAAGCTACAATCTGATCACTTTAGCTCCTTTGACAAGCTCTCAAACTTGGCCACTTTTCCATAATTTCCACCCTAATTTTGGATTTGCTCCTAGTTATCAAGAACTTCCCCCAGATTTTTGGATAAAAGGTACACTTAATCCTCACAAACACTCTAGCACCTAAAATCCTCAATCACAATCACACAAATAGGAGAATTGACATTCAATTATGATTGAAGATAAAAGAAACTCTATCTAACTTATGATCGTGATCTCCTCTCCTTGAATTCCCCCTTAACTCCTTTGATGATCAAAAACTCTAGACTTCTCCCATAAGGACCCAATCACCTGCACTTTTTGTCATTTAGTTCCTTCACTTTTGGACAAATGGACTCCACAACTCTACCTTGAAGTTCATGAGAAAAATTAAGTCATTCTCCATCTATAAGAGCACATAGATTGTCAAATCCCAAACTTGCTTGTAAGCATGGGAAGGACCACAAGATCTAGGTTTTCCATCATTGACTTCATGAATGCCACCCTGGAATGTGTCACCATCTGTAATACCAAGAGCTAGCCATATGATCTAGATGTGAAATTTGGTTTGGTAACATTTGGAATGATGTTATACATGATGGTCAAAATAGATCAGATAGAAGTATCACCAAAAGAGTACTTCTACTAATAGTGCAGAAAACCAAAATAGATTTGAAAACCTTAGAACCAATAGCTAGACATATGATTTGAAGGTGAGAATTGGGTTGATAACATCTGGAAGGATGTTACACAAGATAGACTGAATAGATCAAAAAGAGGTATCACCAAAAGGGGACTTCTACTAATAGAGTTGGAACCGAAATATGCCTGAAATCTTTGAAGGCAATTTTGGAGGCCTAAACGGATGAATTAGGCCTAAAAAATGTGCAAATTCCCCACCCAACAGAGGTAAGGATGGCCTTCCCTTCCCTGTGCTTTGTCCTGTCAAGAGCTTTCCAACGGTACCTCACCCATATGATTTTGAGATTCCTACAGGAAGATTCTCTAAAAGATTCCCTTTGGTCAAAGCTCGTTTGACCAACCAGATAGGACCAGGACCGACATGTCACCCATACAAGTAGGTAATCCAAGGGTGGAGCTTGCTGACATGTCACCTATCTATGTATCTAATCTTATGGTGGAGCTTCATTGGAGGAGATCCGCTTTGCCTATATAATAAAGAGAAGGTGCTCCTTTGGGGCATCGGAGTTTGAGTGTGAAAGTGTGTGTCTCTCATGGTGTGTTTCTCTTTAGGTCTCCTATCCTTGGAGTATTACAATGGTATCAGAGCATGTGTTGTCCAAGAAAGTAGATCACCCCTCTTGGGAAAACATGGACTACTAAGAGTGAGTAATTTTGAGGAGAGACATTCTGGTGTAATTGGTAGATTAGGATGATAGAATGGATGCTCCGGGAGGACAATATCTAGTGCCTCGCTTTCCATTCTTGAATCCATTGAACATCAAGATTATGTACATTCAATGCAAGCAAGTGAGAGTGTATTTGGTTTTTCACTTCGGAGCAGAGTTCATGGATACAATAATGAATTCGCCAAACCCAATGATTTTGCCTGTAGTGATTTACAATAGAGAGTGGGATTTGACAATTTACATTTTGTTATGATGGATTTGAATATCCCAAATCCTTTTCTTTTAACACTCAAGTAGAAATTTGTTATGTAGTGAGACCAAAAGTGATGTTTAGGGATTTTGTGGTCAGGAATTTTGGTGAGGAATATTACCAACAAGTGGTAGCTTCTGAGGTCCCAATGGTAGTTCCAATAGTTTGTGCGCCCTCCAAAGTGATCATATTAACTCTCTATTGAAGTTTAGGATATAATAATTGAGTGTTACAAGAACCATGGATCCGCAGTTGTAGGAGTTGGTGCAAGGAATGCAGGGGATGTTGAACAAATTTTGAGAGATTAAGATGACCATGGAGGCATTACAAAGTGAAGTGCAGCCCCTCCGGAATGATCAAGCAATGCAAGAAGAAGAGCCGTCCCAAAATCCAATACCTACGACTGAAGTACTTAGAGAGGCACTCGTGCCTACAAACCCTATCAATGATGAAGCCACATTACTACTTTGGATGAAGAAGACCTACAACATCGAGCCTTACAAGGGGCAATGTACAATGGAAGGTATTGGAGAACTGGATCTTGAGAATGAATTGATATTTTTGGTTGTTCTCAACAGATATCACTGAGCATGCTGCACGCGTGTTTGCATGTGGGTACTTGATCGATAAAGCCCTCACATGGTACAACACTTGGGAACAATCCATGTTGGCCGAGAGAAAAGAGGTCACATGGACAGCAATGCAAGAAGGATTGCTGAAGAATTTCCAATTGGTGAATTCTGTGCAGATGGCCCGGATCCGACTATGGGGATTGAAACAAAAGAACAACATACAAGAGTATGTGGAGGCATTTCTGGATCTAGAAGTCGCAATAACCAACATGAGTCCAGTAGAGGCTCTCAATAATTTCAAATGAGGGTTGAAGGAGCGGATTTGCCAAGAAGTCATGGTACAAAATCCTCGCATGGTATTTGAAGCCATTGCTTGCACGTAAAGAATAGTAGGAGCATTAGGTGGAGGTGAAGGAGTAGTCCCACCTCAACATTATTGGGCAAAAATGTCACCCATGGGTGGACCAGTACCGATGGAACTGGGCAACCTTCAGTTTTGAGACCGAGGAGCACAACCGCTTCAAGGAGAATGGGGACGGGCAGAAGAACAAAGAGATGGATCCCACAAGGAGAAGGACCTTGAGGAGAACAACGCCGTTGTTACAATTGTGGTCTTATTGGGCATATATCTACCAATTGTCATGCTAGACTTCCCAGAGGCCCTCGACCTTCATACAGGTGATCTTTGAACAACATAGAGAGACGCATTGAAGAGGAGGAGGAGGAGGTGGAAATCACTTTGGAAAACAAAGATCACCAGTAAATGTATCTCACGGCCTTATTTGCTCAATAAGGAAGCAGAAAAGCAAAGGAAGGACGAAGACGAGCGCACAAAGGTACCAAAAAGCAACCTCACGATTGATTGTAGTGAATGGGGTCTTAGAAGGCAACCTAGTGAGAGTGTTAATTGATCCGGGAGCCACAAAGAACTTCCTATCTCATTCTATTGCAATAAAATTGGGAATGGATCTAGAGAGAGATGAGAATGAAGAAGTAGAGTTACCTAACGGACAAACAGAGAGGATTGAATCATTACCCAAGTAGGTAACACTCTTTGTAGGAAAATATCAAGAAGCAATTGAGTGGCAAGTGATACCATCAGCTTGTTATGATGCAATCTTAGGTATGCCATGGATGGAGCATTACAACCCTATGGTAGATTGGAGGAAGAAAGTAGTGAGAACCCACCAGTGGTCGATCATTGGGGTTAGAGAAAAACCACTTAGGCAATAATTGCCTCTCTATGTCATAGGGACAATAGCTATCTGTAAGACTGATAGGTGTTTCATGGGTCTAATAAGAGAAGTCCACAATGCACAATTCGAGGGAAAAATTCTTGAGAAATTGAAGGATGTCATAAATGAGTTTCAAGATGTCTTTGTTGATGATCTACCCTCAAGATTACCACCAAAAAGGAGAGTAGATCATAAAATTGAGACACTCCCGGGGAAGACACCGCCTTGTAAGGCCCCATATTGCCTATCACCTCATGAGTTGGAAGAGTGCAAGAATCAAATTGAGGATATGCTGTAGAAAGGGTTCATCCAACCCAACATATCACCATATGGGGCTCTGGTCTTGTTTGTGAAGAAGAAAGATGATACAATGCGCATGTGCATTGACTATCGGGGTCTCAATCAACAAATAGTGAAGAACGAATACCCCTTACCTCGCATGGATGATCTATTTGATCAACTCAATGGAGCTAGACACTTCACCAAACTAGATTTGCGGAGCGGTTACAATCAAATCCGAATTGCAGAGGAGGATGTGTACAAGACTGCCTTTTGAACCAGGTATGGCCACTTTGAGTATCTTGTGATACCTTTTGGTCTCACCAACGCACCTGCCACTTTCATGAGTCTAATGAATGACATGTTTTGTCCATATTTGGACAAGTCTGTCATTGTCTTCCTGGATGACAGCTTAGTATACAGTAGCACGATGATGGAACACAAACAACATCTATGAGAAGTCCTCCAGATTCTAAGATAGAATTGATTGTATGCCAAAATCTCAAAGTGTGAGTTTGGCAAGTCTGAAGTAGACTACTTGTGGCAAAGAGTAAGTGCAGAAGGTATTCAAGTATTGACAAATAAAAGAGAGGTCATTCAAAAGTGGAGTGCCCCAAAAGATTAGACTCAACTCAAGAGCTTCTTGGGTTTGACGGGATTCTATCATCGATTTGTCAAGGACTTCTCCAAGGTTGCACAACCTTTAACAACACTGCTAGGCAAGGGGAAGAAGTGGACATGGGGAACCACACAAGAGTTGGCCTTTCAAGAATTGAAAGCCGCCTTGCTACATGCACCAATCTTGAAGTGGTATGACCCAAAACGTTCAATCAAGTTGGCTATAGATGCATCAAACATAACAATCGGAGCAATCCTACAACAAGAGTGGCATGACGGATGGCATCCCATTGCATTTTTTTGTCAAAAGTTGTTACCAGTAGAGCACAACTATCACACCAAAGAACAAGAAGAGTTGGCCATTGTCCTGGCAACCAAGCATTGGAAGCACTATCTAGGTGAGAAGGCATTTGTGATAAAGACAGACCATAAACCTCTAGTCTACCTCAAGATGCAGAAGGATCTATCTCGTCACCAGATTTGATGGGCAGAGTGGTGACAACGCTTCAACATGACAATCACATACGTTGAAGGTAAGAAGCAACTTGCATATGCATTCACACGCATGCCAATGGCAAACAATTTGGTGGCAGAGGTTCAGATTACCCCTAGATTCTAGAGATTCTTGTGGCTACAAAAACTGATCCATAGATTGTAGAAGGGAAATCATCCAAAGGCATCACCAACACCCAAGGACTCACCTTTTGTGATGGCAGATTGTGGATTCCAAATGTCCCAAAATTGCGCACCACCATTCTAGCGGAATGTCATGATTCGACCATTGCAGGTCATTTTGGAGTGGACAAGACCTTGGATGCAGTCCAACGCCATTACTATTGGCCCAAGATGAACAATGATGTGATGGACTACGTGCACAATTGCTTATGTTGTCAACAGAACAAAGCTTCTAATCATGCTCATGCAAGGCTTCTAATCAAGCTCATGCAAGGCTCTTGCAACCTCTCCCCACTCCTACACAACATTGGGAACAAGTGTGTATGGATCTCGTATGTGAATTACCCAAGACCACATCAGGATTCGACTCCATCATGGTCTTTGTGGACCGGCTCAGCAAAATGACTCATGTATGTCCTACCACCAAGGAGGTGACCGCTCCACAACTTAATTATACTCAGATGCTCAATTATACTTAGATGCAGTCTTCTCTCACCATGGCTTGTCTTGAGTACTCATCACCGATAGGGGTACTCAATTCACCAGTTTGATTTGGTGCACCCTCTTTGGTTCCTTCAACACCAAGTTGGCCATGTCCACAACTTACCACCCACAAATAGATGGACAAACCAAGCGGGCTTATCGAAGACATGTTACACGGCTTCACCTTAGAAGAGCAAGAGAGGTGGGACACCCTACTCCCGTTGGTGGAATTTGCATACAACAATTCAGTGAATGCATCCACCCAGGTCACTCCATTCTTCCTCATGTATGGTGAGCATCCCTTCACACCTTCCAGCTTGATGAAGATCCGTCCGGTGGCTACCAAGGTTGATGTAGTCAACACATTTGTTTCTAGAATCCAACAAGGGGTGGAGAACGCTAAGCACAAATTACAGATTGCACAAAATCACCAAAAGCAGTATGTTGATGCACACTGTAGGCACATGGAGTTCAATGTTGGGGATTAGGTGTATCTATTGACAACCAACCTCACATTAGTGGGACCTTGTAAGCTCAGACCTCGTTTTATTGGGCCTTTCTCAATTCTCCATTGAGTTGGCGCTATGGCCTATCACCTTGAGCTACCACCACACATGAAGATCCATCTAGTGTTCCATATTTCACTACTATGCAGATATGCTCCCTGATCAGGCTTGGGTCATTCCACACAAGACATTTGACCTTGTCCGACATTCATTGATGGCAACAAGGAATATGAAGTGGAGCGTATTCTCCAAAAATGCATGCGTGGTACTCGTCATCCACGGGTGGATTATCTTGTCCAGCGGAAAGGTTACCCCCTCTATGAAGCAACATGGGAACCCGCTGCCAATTTGACACATGCACCGGTGTTGGTGCAAGCATTTGAGCAACAGTTGCACAACAAGGACGTTGCATCTTAAAAGGAGGGAAGTTTGTAATACCAAGAGCTAGCAATATGATCTAGATGTGAAATTTGGTTTGGTAACATTTGGAATGATGTTATACATGATGGTCAAAATAGATCAGATAGAAGTATCACCAAAAGGATACTTCTACTAATAAGGCAGAAAACCAAAATAGATTTGAAAACCTTAGGACCAATTACTAGACATATGATTTGAAGGTGAGAATTGGGTTGGTAACATCTGAAAAGATGTTACACAGGATGGACTGAATAGATCAGAAAGAGGTATCATCAAAAGGGACTTCTACTAATAGAGTTGGAACCAAAATATGCTTGAAATCTTTGAAGGCAATTTCGGTGGCCTAAACGGGTGAATTAGGCCTAAAAAATGTGCAGATTCCTCACCTAACAAAGGAAAGGCTGGCCTTCCTTTCCCCTTGCTTTGTCTTGTTGAGAGCTTTCCAACTGTACCTCACCCACATGATTTTGAGATTCCTACAGGAAGATTCCCTAAAAGATTTCCTCCAGTCAAAGCTCATTTGACCAACCAGATAGGACCAGGACCGACATGTCACCCATCCAAGTAAGTAATCCAAGGGTGGAACTTGCTGACATGTCACCTATCTATGTACCTAATCCTATGGTGGAGCTTCATTGGAGGAGATCTGCTTTGCCTATATAATAAAGAGAAGGTGCTCCTTTGGGGCATCGGAGTTTGAGTGTGAAAGTGTGTGTTTCTCATGGTGTGTTTCTCTTCAGGTCTCCTATCCTCAGAGTATTACACCACCCAATACCATAAACTATCATTGTATAGAATCTAAAGCTTGATGAGAAAAGGGAGTGGTAGATTGGGAGTATGGGACACCTCTTGCTCAAATGCTTCCTCCCACACTCTAATGTTTGCTCTCTACTACAACTCTCACTCCCGACATTCTCCTTTTGTTGGAGACTAAAACTTAAACACACCGTCCCTCTCTCTCAACTCTCCACTATCTATATACATAAGCCATTGGAAAGGACAAGATCATACTCTTGGTGGCCAATTGTATATGTGTATATAGATTGCTCACATGGCAATAGCTCAATTGTGGAATATGTCATACAACATACTCCATCTTTATAAAGATAAACCAAACTAGTTTACTTTTTCATGGGCTATGCAAACCACAAGATGAAACCGCTACTATGGACTTGGCAATCAACATTGGTCCTTCACATTGGTCATCAAAATAACATGCAAGATGAAAGTGGTGGGGAACTTCTTCCTTTCTCCTTTAGTGAGGAGGTTGGTTCCCATGTGATAATGGATAGCAAAGTAAACAAGGTAGTTAGCAACCTTGTCCTCCTCAAAGTCTTGGTGTAGGATCTTGGCTTGTCAATCAAAAATTTGTGCTCAATCCATAGGCTCGCTTGAGTACATGTAAGAAAAAAGATTGCTTGGCCATTTTTCAAGTAGGTGATTTGTTTGGGTGGTTTGAAGGGTTTTGTAACTACCTCCACTATGGCTCTTTGTGTAGGGTCTTTGTTATTGGCTCTCTCTACCCATTTTTATTGGACCTCTTATTGTTGAAAGTGGCCTTGATCTTGGTTATCAACTCCTTGTCTACAAATTTTGAGTCCAAGGCCATTGCTCTTGAATGGTACTCTGCATCCAAGCCAAGTACCATTTGCTAGTGGTCCTTTGTCCAACTATAGGGATTTCTTCTCATTTTCCATGGTATCTTCTTCTTCTTTCCTTTTATCTCATGAATCATGGTGAAGTTTGTCCAGTCCTAGTTCCAAAGCAAGAACCCAAAAAATGTTTGCCCAGGATCACTATAGTCCTACAATGCATGGTCCTTTATTAAAGGAGACCTAAGGATGGCCTATGGAATATTTTTAATGTTCTTAGCATAAGTACCATGTTTCTCAATAGTAAAAGGAAAGGGAGAGCATCGGCTCATTCTACTTTGAGTACTCCACATCACTTTGAGTGTTGAGAATCACTCCAAGTGCTACCTTGCTAAAAAATGCTAAATGTACTCTCATGGTTCTAGGTGAAGTGCAAGCACTCAGCAATATGAGTGAATGACTCTACAAAAAGTGCAAATTCTGCCAAACTCTTCATTTTATATTATAAATCCTTGGCCATTCTTCAACCCTTTGGCAGTTAAGGCGCAAGTGTGCACTTGCCATCCACACATGGAAAGGCATCTGCATGACATGTTTGGTCAGGTTTATTTCTAATATATGCAAATGATTCTCCCCCACTCATTTCCATGTGCCAAGCATGCCCATTGAGTGCCAATGGTTGTCTTGAGTGAAACAGTCCTTGGAGGCAACTCCCAATTGATATGGCAGTGCATTCAAATCTTGGTGGCACTTAATTGTAAGTGCAAATGGTACTTGGAACTTGGGCCTTTAAGTGCCTAATTGGTAAGCATTCCAAGTGCTCAAAATCCTTTGAGCACTCATAGATGGTACTACATCACTCCGAGTGCTAATCCTCCTCCAAGCACTCAAGATTATCCTACATCCGTCTGAGTGCTACTCATTTTGGATTTTTTGTGACACAACTATAAGTGCCAATCTCCTTTTAGGGGTATTCTCATAGTAATTACAACTCTCTGTGGTCTTTCCCTTGCACTTAAGCATGATTTGATCAACAAAAGAAAATTTTGAAGAAATGGGATCACCACGATATCTATGGACAAGCAAAAGGAATTGGTGAAGAGGCTCTTTGTTATCATAGAGTGAAGTAATAGATCAAATTGATCATGAGGAGGTGAGGGCTTTTTTTCATTACAACGGGAAGTGACACATCAAATTTATCATCAAGAATATTGGAAGGTTGACTAGTAAGTCCAAATAAGTTCTTCTTCAACTTGACATTCTTATTGAAAATATTTTGTGTTTGACAAAGTCATGATAATGATATGATTTTGATTGGCTACCAAAACAAATAGAGATTATGAGGATGGACTTGGGATCAAGTTTTTCATGTATGTTGAAGAATAGAATAGAGGATGCACAACAAAGACTCAAAGATGTTTAAAATTTGGAATTGTATCAATAAGATGTTGAGAAAGTATAGCCATATTCATTGCTTATGGAAAAGTTCAATTAAGTAGGTAAGTAGAAATTTTGGTAGCTTCATCTTATAGTGAATTGGTCAATCTTGTAATTAGGACTTTCATCACCAAGATAGTTTGATTGTTATGCTTAGAAACTTCATTTTGTTGTGGTATTTTTGTATAAATCAATAAGTGGTGAATTTTATCTACACATAAAAGCCAGTAAATGCCATAGATAGGTATTCCACACCCCTATATATATATATATATTCTTAACTGGCCAATTTTAAATTGCCATTAACTTTTTATGTTTTTTTTGAATTGTTAAAGTGCACAATCCTTTGTCTAAAGAAAATAGACCCATCTATGAACATTCATGAATATCAAGATATAGCAAGCATGAAGATTTATAGGGCAAATGTGCATAGCTTATGTAGATTATTTGTAGGATCGATATCTTTGCAATGAAAAAATTTCCTTGAATTTTCACCAAATATATGCAACTTTGAGAGTCAAAGAGAGCTATATGTCTTTTGTCCATAAGCTTGCTAATAGAAAGAAGATTTTTCTTAACAAAAGGTACATAACAAAGATTTTATACTCTATGTTGATCAACAAGAACAAGGAATTTTCTTGTTATGGAGAGTGTACACTCTAGCAATTGTGGCCTTACTATGGTTCTATGTATGAAAAAAAGTTTAGTAGCTATTGCAATGGGAGGTAGCACCACTTTTAAAATACCAACTACTATTCTTTCTCACTTCTATCATGAAGGAAGAAAGGATATGTTGTATCACCTCCTTGTTGCTTGGCTTGGATTTTTTTGAGATTAAAAGAGGTCCCATTCACATGAAAGCAACCCATCAATGGTCTTCTTAACTATCAAATTAACATTCAAAGTCAACAAATCTAACATCAACTTCTCAAATGTTCTTGAGATTGTACATTTGGAGTTATAGGTTTTAATATGTTGTTCAAGATTATTTTGCGCATACACAAAAGTTCAATCCCTAACATTACCACATTTGTTGTCACAGAAATGGTACTCATATTTAAAGCAACCTATAAAACCCATGGGTACATGTATGATGAATAAGGATACATGTATGATGAATAAGGATATTTAGTTTGGTATTTATTTTGAAAGATATTATCTATATGGAATTTAACCAAATTTCTAAATTAGCTATAATTAGCTGGACTTGGTCATAGCAAAGATATGAATGACCAATGTTTAGAGGAGTTTGAAAATGTGAGCACCACTATGTTGGATTCTAATGTTTTGATTTTGTATTATTCCTAAATATTTGGCTGAGGAAAGAGATGCAAGCTCTTTGGTCCATAATCCTTTTTGATGTAGATATTTTTTTATAGTCCAAGGAAAGGGCAGATGAAGTAATCCTTGACTTAGATGTTGAGTTAAGATAAGACCATATACTCACATGACTTTTCTTATGAGTTTGGATATTATACTTTTGACTTTTGACTTTTGACTTTAGATAACTTTTTGCTCAATGTATTGAATTACTATAGTACTTAATCCCTGTTTTTATAAGAATTCCAATATTATATATACCAAAATATATGGAGGTACTCATCATCCTTTCATTTAAAACTATCTCTCTTTCAGTAATTTAATGAGCAATGCTTGAGTTCTGGAGGTGCTTAAGAGTTTTATTCTTAGAGAATGTAATGGAGTTTGGTTCCCATCTTCTAAGTATATGGTGCATCACCTTTATAGCCATTATAAGTTTATCTTGGGTAAGAGGGGGCCTAGCTTAAGCTTTTTTTTTCTACTGCCAAGACTTCTCTAAATGGTATGAGAATATTTTTTTTACAATTTTATATTAGAAAAAAGAAAGCTATGAGACCTCATTTGAAGAGATATCATAGGAAGAGAGCATTGGATTTACACAAATAAATTTTGATCTTTTTGTATACCCTATAATTCATTATGACATTTCTGAGATGATGTTACGGATATTATACATAGAGGACTTAGAGAGATTGTGTAAGGTTGACATTAGGTTTTGGAGAAGATTTTAAGTTAAGATATGGACTTGATTTTTTAAGATAATGATTAGTTTATTCTCCAATTGAGCTACTTAATGGAGGTACCATTACATGAGGTGATGTGGTACCAATGTTTAACCCCATGGTGGAGTTCTTCCAATGTTTGAGGCAGAACTACCAAGGAGTGTGGACTGACAAGTTGAGGAGCTTATAGAAGTTCTAGTAGAAGGCTGGAGAGAGCCTACGCAAGGCATACACTTGCATGAGGCGGCTGATCAGTTTCACTCAAGGAGTTATTGAGGCCCAGGCAGTTTGGTTTTGGTATGGAATACCAGACAAAGAGTTGGGACGTAGAGTTTGTGATGCTATGTTGTTACATGCTACTTTGCCCACTTTGGCAATGTTTTTTTGGTTTGGCTGAGCGTATTGAGCTCAACATGGTGCAAGAGAGGGTGGTGACATTTGGATTTGGTAGGGAGATCTCATCCACGGTTGTGACGTCTTCTAGAGTGCAATAGAGTGCACCATGCCCAGTTGGTTTTTGAGAATAGGGTGGACAGCCTAGATCCTATAGAGCAAGTGGAAGGCCTACTGTAGTTAGACCTTACCTTCATTTTTGGGTCGGCAATAGCCAATGAGTGGTAGTGTTGCTTGTTGGACTTGTGGTGGACCTCACCATAGGAGAGAGTATACTCAGGGCAGTGGACCTAATACCTTTGGTGCATCACAGCCAACATAGAGGCAATGTGAGCATTGCCACAGATTTGGTCACACTAGTGACGGGTGCTTTGACCTACACTCAAAGTTACAGAGTGGTAAGGCTACTATGGCATGTAGTAGAGGAGCTCTATTTCATGGAGGACAAGGTGGTAGAGGTGGTGATAGAGGATCTACACCTAGTAGAGGTGTGGTACATACCCTTACTTTTGATACAGTTATGGCTACTTGGATTGAGCAATTGGAGTAGAGATTGGCTAGTATAGCCATTGCTCAGAGGAGATCAGATTTGGGTGATGAGGCTTCCACCTCATATGCTGGTGATAAAGATGCTTTGGACTTCATGTGCAGAGCAGCACAAGTGGATGCATTTGCAACGATGACTAGGAATGCAATACGTGATCTAGAGCCTAGAGGAGCATCGGTGGAGTTGGACCCACAAAGAGGAGAGGTTGAGAGGCAACTTAGACTTCCCTAGTCTTGCTATCTTAGGCATTGCAGCAACATCCATGGCTCTTAGACGTCCTAGTGCAAGTGTGGTAGGTGGTGATGGAGTGCATGATGGACTACCTATTAGTCAGCCACCTACTACTACATAGATTGAGTCTTGATTCAACATTGACTATTGGGAGGAGACAACCTCCTATAGACCAGGTTGGCAGTCTGGTGAAGGATGGGTATGTCACTTACCAATATGCTTCAATAATGGCAATCTTGGCTCATTACAGGCTAGGACCATGGCATCATCATAGCTTTCAATGGTGCTATTACTTGGCCTGGTGACTTGTAAGAGGGGAATGCCCATGCAGAATATACTCCAATACCAAAGGAGATCACTCAAATTTAGAGTACAATTGGGATTGTTCCATCCACCTTGGATGTTCCATTGTGGAGTTTCGAGGAGGCATTGTAGCAACATGAAGATCACTTGGTGCAACAGGCTTGGAGTGGAGCCTTCATACCATCAAGAGATGAGTGTGAGGATGAGCCTCCAGAGTTGATTACTTTGACACCTCTAGATACCACATTCATTGCTTGGCAGTATCCAATAGAGGGGATATGTCTATCGGAGTTGTTCGATGGGATTAGCACCTGACTAGCTATGGTATTATAGGCGGGTATATGAGTACAAAGGTACTTGTATGTAGAGATAGATGAGACTGCTAGGCGAGTCTTTCTATATCATGTGGCACACTTGGCCTATTGGTTTTTGGAGTTATTACCAATGTCACTAGTCACAGGTTACCACAAGGCCTTACCAGAAGACATTTCCTTACTAGAGACGCATGATCTGGAGAGATATGGGTCTATTCACTTGGTGATTTCTATATGGCCATGTCAGGGACATACACGTGCTGGCTGTGGTTTGGAATACTACGACATCTCTAGGTTCATCAATCTATTTCTCTAGATTACCTTTTGGAGAACATTCCTTTGATGGGTGATTCTCACACCCAAGTGATGGGTGATTCTCGTACCATTTTTGGATGGGACATGTTGTATTGTTAGATGCAGCCAAAGTAGGATCACATGTTCATCATCTTTGTCTTTGGTGGACAAACCTCTTACCCAAAGAGGTTTTACAGCGTGCTTATGATGGGATTCAACGACTTGACCACATCCTTGTTGATGACATCTTGGATGTTGGGCATTAGTCTCAAACAGTGGTAGTGACTAATAGGTCACCTATGGTAGTGGTGAACCTAGTTGGATAGCCTAGAGCCGCATTTCCCATACTCATAAGTTTCCTAGGCTCTCATGATTTTTGAGAGGGAGGACCTAGACTTGTTTGGGACTCACAGTTATAGTAGTTGGTGGAACCCAATGCCGATGAGAGAGAGTGGGCGATGGGTTTTTGCACCAGTATTACTATTGTTCTAGGTAGTGTTAGAGGCATCCAAGCATCAGGTGTTAGGTCAGGCTATGGACCTGAATTGTTTGACCTGAATTGTGAGCCTTGTGTCTATTGAGACGATTCAGGCACATGCTAGGGGCAATGGACCAAATGGACATGGTATTCTTGGGACACAACCAGTAGCTACTAGGGAGAGTGGTCTACTTGGAGTCCACCTAGGTGAGCATGGGCTACTTGGATTACACCCTTGGTCCACTTGGGATGCAACTAGAAGACATGTGGAGCTTGCAGCCAGAGTGGAGGGAGTTTTTCACATAGAGGTTGGGACCTCTAATGGTCAAAGGCATGACACAATTGCTCCCAAGGGCCCAATGTAGTAGCCAATCATTACTTCTTCCACTCCTACTACAGTTATAAAGGATACTTGGGAACTAGATCTTGGACCCAAGCTTACTGGAGAGGAAAGAAGGAGGGTTTGGAGGTTCTTGAGGAGCCACACGAGTTGTTTTGCCTTTAGTATGAAGGATTTGGGTGCTCTAAAGGGACCCAGTATATGGATTGAGCTGACTAGTGATACATCAGTTTTTTGACGTCCTTATCAATATAGTGATATGGAGAGGACATTGACTCAAAGCTGAAGTAGTGACCTTTTTGAGGTTGGTTTGGTGGAGATTTCACATGGAAAGTATGCATCAATGACAGTGATGCCAACCAAGAAGGATATGCATGGCAATTACATAGATAGGTGGATGTGTGGAGATTATTGTCCTATCAACCAATAGACCAGGGCTGATTGGTATGCCATCCCTACACTAGAGGAGATTTTTGATGCAATTGGGCATGCAAAGTCTTTAGTACTTTGAGCGGGATATCATCAATTGCGGATCAAGGAGGAGGATAAGTCCAAGATAACATTCTGGGCTATTGATACTCACGGTAATTATGTGTTATATTAGTGGATGTTCTTACCCTTTGGGTTAAAGAATGCTCCTGCCAAGTTCTAGAGGATCATGGATAGGATCCTAGCTAAATTGGATTTTACTCGGTGCTATATTGGTGACATTTTGGTCTATAGCACTACTATGGAGGAGCATGAGAGATAGTTGTTGGAGGTGTTTGAGAGGTTGAGATCTCATGGACTCAAATTACATCCTGGGAAGTGTTGGTTCTTCCATGAGCAGGTTGAGTACTTGGGTCACACTATCTACCTTGGAGGAATTGGTGTTTAGCAGACCAAGGTGGAGGCTATTGCACGTATTCCTTGGCCTATGGATGTGAGCAAAGTATGAGCATTCTTTGGGTTAGCAAACTTCTATTGTTGCTATGTTAGAGGATTTAGTGTCATTGCCAAGGCCTTGACGAAGCTGACCAAGCTTACACAAGAGTGGTGTTGGTGAGATGAGTAAGAGAGAGCTTTTGTAGAGCTCAAGGAAAGGTTGACATCTACTCCTATTTTAAGGAGACTGATCAGAGGATGACCATTTTAGGTTCATACTGATTGGAGAATGTTGGGGCTTAGAGCTATAACACCTATTTATGCATGTGTGGTATTGGGATATTTAGCTTGGTATTACAAGTACGTGAGAGATATTATCTATATAGAGATAAAAGATGGTTCTACATTAATTATGATTAGCTAAAGTTAGTCATAGCTAAGATAGAGAAGATGTTACTTGAGAGGAAGTGGAAAAGATGAGCATCACTATTTTGGATTCTAATGGTTGACTTGGTATTATTCCTAGGTGTTTGGCTTTGAGGAAAGAGTTGAGAACTCTTGGGCCCGCAAGCCTTTTTGTTTTGGATTCTTCTATAGTCCAAGGATAGCCCATGTGAAGGAATCATTGACTTAGTGGTTGGGTCAAGATAAGATCACATGCTAGTGGAATATGCCCATGTGAATGGATATTCCTTTTTACTTTTTGACTTTACTTGACTTTTAGTCTAGTAACTTGAGTTACTATGGTAATTAGTAACTTTGGTACATAACTATTTCACAAGTATATAAACAAGGGGTGAGGAAGTACTCATCATCCTTTCATTTGTAACTATCTCTCTCTCATTGAGTTCTCTAGTAAGTAGTGTCTTGAGTCTTGGAGTGTTAGCCTTGGAAAAGTATGATGGAGTTGGAGTTCCTTGCTTTCTTAGTCCATGGTGCATGACATGTAACACCCATTTGTGCATGTGTGTGGTATTGTGATATTTAGCTTGGTATTACAAGTACTTAAGAGATATTATTTATATAGAGATGAAGGATGGTTCTATATTAGTGATGGTTAGCTAAAGTTAGTCATAGCTAAGATAGATGGGACCTTACTTTAGAGGAAGTAGAAAAGATGAGCACCACTATTTTGGATTTTAGTGTGTTGACTTGGTATTATTCCTAGGTGTTTGGCTTTGAGGAAAGAGTTGAGAACTCTTGGGCCCGCAAGCCTTTTTGTTTTGGATTCTTCTTTAGTCCAAGGATAGCCCATGTGAAGGAATCATTGACTTAGTGGTTGGGTCAAGATAAGACCACATGCTTAGGGGAATATGCCCATGTGAATGGATATTCCTTTCTACTTTTTGACTTTACTTGACTTTTAGTCTAGTAACTTGAGTTACTATGGTAATTAGTAACTTTGGTACGTAACTATCTCACAAGTATATAAACAAGGGGTGAGGAGGTACTCATCATCCTTTCATTTGCAACTACCTCTCTCTCATTGAGTTCTCTAGTGAGCAATGTGTTGAGTCTTGGAGTGTTAGCCTTGGAGGAGTATGATGGAGTTTGGGTTCTTTGCCTTCTTAGTCCATGGTGCGCTACCATAATAGCCATCAGAGGTTCATCTTGAGTGAGAGACAGGCTGGCTCACATTTTTGGTTCCGTTGCCGGGACCTCTCTAGAAGGCAAGATAATGTTTCGCATCCAATTTTACATTAGGCAAAAGGAGGCTTTGAGAGCTCACTTGGAGAGAACATTAGGAGAGTAGAGGGCTGAACTTATGTTAGAGAACCAAGATCCATTTGTATACCTTGTAGTTCATTATGATGTCTTTGAGGTGATTCTGTACATCTTGTACACATGAGAGGAATTGGAGAGATTGTGTGAGGTGGATTGCAGATTTTGGGGATTAAGGTGATTTTGGGCAAAATCTCAAGTTTGAGATCTGGACTTGAGATTTCTACACATGATAGCTTGGGTTATCTTTTCAGTTAGCACACTTGAAATTATTGTGAGAGCTTCTATGTGCACTGGGGTAGAATTTTTGAAAGTTGATAGGGTAAAGTGCTCTCGCAACTGCATGCTCTCCGGAAAATTGTACAGAGTCTGCCATTTCTTCAATTTTCAGTGAATTATCCTGAAAATTTCCAAGAAAATTCAGTGCATTTTATCCTACCTGCTGCCACAAAAAATTAGAGAGAGACCATTCTTGCGTAGGGAGAAATGAGTTTTTGAAGTGAGGGGGGTGGTTTTCAGACCAAATCTGAAATATGGGTGCTGAATAGAAAAATGTCTAGGCCAAATGGCTAAATGAAAAGATCTGAAATTTTGCAAGGAGGGATGCCCTGGAGTTGTGATCAAGTGTGAAAAATTTCAGAGGACTGTGACATATTGGTTGGGAGATTTGAGTGACATTGTGAGGAAGGGTCAATTCTGCAGAGTGTAGATCTCATGCATGAGAAGTTTGAGATCAACAAAAAGCATGTTTGAGTGTTTAGATTCATCTTGGGAACATGGAGGGTCATCAAGAGTGGAAATTGAGATTATGCAAGGTTCCCCAAGGGTTTGAGGTGATTGTAGGGGTTTATTTGAGGAAAAGAGAGTTTACAATAGAATTTGAAGAGAGTATTGAGAGGATCCAAAAACCTACACCACTTGGAGGAAAGAGTGAGTCTAAGTGCTTTCTATGTGGAGAGAAGGAACATAAGGCAAGTTCATGTCCATTGACCTTTGAGAGCAAGAGATTGAGGGAAAGGAGAGGCTTACTTGACTTGGGTTTGCATGTTGGACCTTCTTCACCAAGATTGGGAGGGAGAAGATCTAAGACCAAGGAGTTGTGTGAGGTTTGTGGAGTTGAAGGACTTCCAAAAGGACATGAGTGTAGTGGAGTAAAAGCACTTTTGGAAACTTTGGTGAAGGATCTTGGAGAGAGTCTTAGTACAACTACAGAAATACTACCACCTTCATCAGCTAGTTCTCAAGATTAGTGATGGAGATAATCTTTCAACTTATGGATAACTATCCATGAGAGTTAGATTAATATGCACTCTAGGATTTGATGTTGCTATAGAAATCTTGGAGTAACCTAAACCTTTTTTGTTCCCTAGAGTGGATTATTCTCAGATGGTGTTAGTCATGTATAAACTCTATTAGTAATAGAGTGAGACAAAAAAAGAGAAAAATTTTTTTTTTGAGAGAAAAGAAAGAGAGTGAGGGGTTAAGATGGGAAAACTTCCAGTTTTCTTTGGCAACGATGGAGAAGATGTGGAGGCCTTTGTGAGAGACTTCAAGAGAGCTTGCATAGGAAAAAATGAGAGGAGGAAGAATGAGTGGGCCTCATTATTACCAGATTTCTTTGAGGATGCAGCACTTACATGGTATGAGTCAGAATACCAAAAGAGAGAGAGGAGAGAGGTGGAAGAGGAGTCTTGGGAGACTTTGACTTCAGCACTCATTGAGAACTTTCTTCTTGATGAGAGTTATGAGAGATTGATGAGTGAGGTTACATTTCTCAAGCAAGGAGATGGAGAGAAAGTGAGAGTCTATGTGGAAAGAGTGGAAAAGTTGGAGTCCAGATTTTGCATAGTGTTGAGGAAGGGTGGGGATGATGTGGAGACTACAATGATTGGCATAGGGGCCATGCTCACCAAGAATTTTGTGGGAGGATTGAGACCACAAATTAGAAGCAAGGTGAGATATGAGAAACCTTCTTCCAAGGTTGAAGCTATCAAGATCGCAATTTGTATGGAGGAGAGTTTGGAAGGGGATGAGAGTGATTTGGTGGTGAAGGAGGTTGTGCATCCTCCTCAAGGCTACAAGTATGGTGGAACTTCTGATACTTTGGTGGCAAGGGTTGTACCAAAAGTAGTAGTTGCTCCAGTTCTTGCACCTCCACCAAAAGATCCACTCCAAACCATCACAGAACAACTTGCGGATCTCAAGATCAATGTGGTGCAACTATGAGAGAAGAGAGAGGTGGATCAAAATGTAGGGAGAGGGCCTAGGAGTTATGGAAACTATTCATATAGAGGAGGCCAACCAGCCAACAATTTCAATGATAGAAATTGTTTTGGTTGTGGAGGAAGTGGCCATATCCAAAGGAATTGCCCAAATTCCACTTACCATGGAGGAAGGGGTTATGAGGGAGCCAATAGAGGGAAAGAGGGAGGTAGTGAAACCCAAGTGGCTCCTAATCCCAACAAAGGTAAGGGGATAGCATCCATAGATGTGGTTGAGAGCAAGTATGAGAAGGGAGAGTGCTCAAACTCCAAGGGTCTTAATTTGGAGCTTTTGGCACAACAGAAGAAGAGAGCTTGTTTTGCAGAGGATGTTCACTCTTCTCAAGGATTTACTTCAAGCAAGGATACTCCTATGTCTACTAGGAGCACTCGCACCTCAACACCATCAACAACAAAGACTCCAAGGAAGAAGTTGGGGATGGAGGACTTCTTGATCTCAAAGCAACAATGGAACTACAATGTGTTGGAGGATGTTGGTAGTCACAAGGCTAACATCACAGTGGGCCAATTAATTGCTTTGAACCCTACCTTGAGAAAGGAGCTTAGAGGTGGTTTGAGTTCTACAAGGAGCAAGAAAAAGAAGAAGGCAAAAGTTCCTGTATCAATGGGGGTGGTGGATGCCAAGCCAGCACCATGGAAGGCTTGTGAATATGCCTCCAAGATTGATGTGAGAGTGAATGGTCACAACATCAAGGATGCATTGGTTGATGGAGGATCAGCAGTGAATGCCATGTCTGAAAGGTTGATGAAGAAGTTGGGTATGATACCCTCAAGACCTTCAACATTTGTGGTGAGCATGGCAAACAAGCAACAAGTTGGATCAGTAGGGGTGATGGATAAGGTGGTAGTTTCAATTATGGGAGTTCAAAATCTCATGACTTTCCAAGTCTTGAAGGATTCAAGCTATGACTTACTTCTTGGGAAGCCATGGTTGAGAGCAGCACGCACAACTGATCGATCGCACAAAGGGTACTTGAGGATTGGGCCATCAAACCATAGAGTCATTGTTCCTGTGACTAACACCACCAACACTTCACATTTAGATACCCCATTTTCTGATTATTGGGAATCAGATTCTGAAGAAGGAGCTTCAGGTGTGGACACAAGCATGGAAGAGGAGACTTCCACGGAGGAGGATGAATCTGAATCTGATTCAGATATGTATCCTTTGTGTGCTATGGATTTTGCACCTAAGCCAGAGGTTTTGAAAGACCCAGATAAATCACCATTGACACTTGAGGAGGTAGAGAGAAGGTTATCTACCCTCAAGTATGGCCCAAATGTTACCAAGGAGGAGAAGGTGAGATTTGAGGAAATTTTCCGCAAGTTCATCCATGTGTTTGCTTTCAGTTACAAGGATTTGAAGGAAGTCACCTTGGAGGAGCACAAGATAGAGGTGGAGTCACATGCAAGACCAATCCGCCAAAAGCAACATTGCATTAGCCCACCAATATCTTTGGTTGTGAAGGAGGAGATTGATAAGCTCAAGGAGGCTGGATTTATCTTTGAGATGGAGAATTCAGAATGGGTGTCTCCAATTGTCATTGTGAAGAAACAGAATGGCAAGCTTCGGGTATGTGTGGATTACAAGAAGCTCAATGTTGTTACCAAGAAGGACTATTACCCATTGCCATTCATTGATGAGATCTTGGAGGAGGTTGCAAGTCATGAGAGGTACAGTTTTGGAGATGGTTATAGTGGATATAACCAAATCAAGATTGCACCAGAGCATCAACAACTCACCACATTCACCACACCTTGGGGAACTTACGCTTTCAAGGTCATGCCTTTTGGGCTTTGCAATGCTCCAGCCACATTCCAACGGTTCATGAACAAGGTATTTGAACCTTTCATTGGGAAATTTGTGAGAGATTTCATTGATGACTTTTGTGTCTATGGGAGCAAGGAGGAGCACTTTGAGCACCTAATCAAAGTCTTGCAACGCTTGGATGAGGCAAATGCATCACTCAACCCAAAGAAGTGCATTTTTGGATGTGAAGAAGGTCTACTTTTGGGGCACATCATCTCCAAGGATGGAATAGCAATTGATCCTGAGAAGGTGAGGAAAATCTCAGACCTTCCATTCCCTTCAAGCTTGACAAAGTTACACCAATTCTTGGGGATGGTTGGGTACTATAGGAGGTTCATCTTCTCATTTTCCAACAAGGCTTATGCATTGACCATCTACATGAAGAAGGGTGTAGATTATATGGTGATTTTGGAAGACAAGGAGGCTCTCAAAGCTTTTGAGGAGCTCAAGCAATCCCTTGTTGTAGCTCCAATTCTTGCTAAACCTGATTGGAGTAAACCTTTTATCCTCTACACTAATGCTTCTAATGTAGCTATAGGATGCACTCTTAGTCAATTAGACCAAG
Source organism: Lunularia cruciata (assembly GCA_948567375.1). NCBI lineage: Eukaryota > Viridiplantae > Streptophyta > Marchantiopsida > Lunulariales > Lunulariaceae > Lunularia > Lunularia cruciata. The sequence goes on along the minus strand of OX419757.1, from coordinate 62,468,030 downwards.
ATGGGCATGATCATCCAATAGCTTATGCTAGTAGGCAGATGGTTTCAACAGAGAAGAACTACTCTGTCACGGAGAGAGAAGGGTTGGCAGTGATCTTTGGTCTCAAGAAGTTTAGACACTACTTGATTGGAGGGAAAGCCACCATTGTCACGGATCACAAGGCTTTGAAGTACATCTTCAACAAGCCTTATGTTGAAGGGAGACTAACAAGGTGGATGATACTCTTGTCTGAGTATGACTACACCATTGAAGATAGGCCAAGAAAGAAACATGCAAATGCTGATTTATTATCTAGAGCCTATGATCATGATGGAGATGAGCCAATGAATGATTCCTTCCCGGATGAGGAGCTCATGACAATCTTAGTCACTCAAGAGGTTCCAATGGAGTACAAGGAGATTGTGGATTTTGTGACAAGAGGTAACTATCCAAAAGGAATGCAGGCTAGGGAGAAGAAGGCCCTTGCAGCAAGATCTAGACCTTACACAATGGTGGAGGATATTCTTTTTCACCAAGGAGCAGATGGTCTACTTCAAAGAGCAATGGGTAAGGAAGAGTCTATCCTACTCATAAAGGAGTTTCATGAAGGTTTAGTATGTGGAGGACACTTTGCAGGAAAGGTGACTGCTTTCAAGATTCTAGATGTAGGTTACCATTGGAGAGGGATTTTCAAGGATTGTCTTGATTATTGCAAAACTTGTCATGTTTGTCAAGCTTTTGCTAGAAAGTCTACATCCACTCTACCACTTAGATCAATTCCATTGCTAGGACCTTTTGAGAAGTGGGGAATTGATTTTGTAGGTCCTCTCATTAGAACCCCAAGGAACAATCGGTACATTGTGGTAGTTACTGATTACCTTACCAAGTGGGTTCAGGCTAGACCATTGAGGGACAAGAATGAAGATGAAGTGGGTAGATTTCTTTATGAACGCATTATCACTAGGTTTGGATGCCCTTTGGAGTTGGTTTTTGATAGAGGAGGAGAGTTTACAGGAAGCATTACTACAGCCATGCTACGACATTTCTCTATCACACATAGAGTAACTACATCCTATAAGCCAAATTCCAATGGCTTGGCAGAGAGAACCAATCAGACCTTGTGCATGATGTTGGCCAAAGATGCAGAAATGGAGGGGGCTAAACATCATTGGGACAAGAGGATTCATGCAGTTTTGTGGGAGTATAGGACAACCATGAAAACTTCCACCGGATATTCTCCATTTCAATTGGTGTATGGTATTGAGTCTACCTTACCTATTCACTTTGATCTTCCTACCTTCCAAAGCATTCATAGGAGATTGAAGAAAGCACAAGGAGGTGATGTAGAGAAGTCAAGGAAGGATCAACTCATGGAGTTGGAAGAGGCAAGAGTAGTTGCTATGGTTCGAGTGGAGCAAGCCCAAAGGAAACAAAAGGAGAGCTATGACAAGAGGCAAGGCAAGAAGAAGGTGGAGACTTTCAAAGAAGGTGATTGGGTAATGTTGTTTGATTCCATTCGATTCAAGAGAGTGCAAAAGAAGTTTTTGACTAAGTACTTTGGACCTTTCATAGTGGAGAAGGTGTGGGGAAATTACACCTATGATCTCAAGGAGTTGAGAAGAAGACACTTTGATAGGATTAATCATGATAAGTTGAAGATGTACCATAGAAGGTAGAGAGACCTTCACTTTGAGGACAAAGTGAAAACTTAGTCCGGGGGTAAATGTAACACCCATTTGTGCATGTGTGTGGTATTGTGATATTTAGCTTGGTATTACAAGTACTTAAGAGATATTATTTATATAGAGATAAAGGCTGGTTCTATATTAGTGATGGTTAGCTAAAGTTAGTCATAGCTAAGATAGATGTGACCTTACTTTAGAGGAAGTAGAAAAGATGAGCACCACTATTTTGGATTTTAGTGTGTTGACTTGGTATTATTCCTAGGTGTTTGGCTTTGAGGAAAGAGTTGAGAACTCTTGGGCCCGCAAGCCTTTTTGTTTTGGATTCTTCTATAGTCCAAGGATAGCCCATGTGAAGGAATCATTGACTTAGTGGTTGGGTCAAGATAAGACCACATGCTTAGGGGAATATGCCCATGTGAATGGATATTCCTTCTACTTTTTGACTTTACTTGACTTTTAGTCTAGTAACTTGAGTTACTATGGTAATTAGTAACTTTGGTACGTAACTATCTCACAAGTATATAAACAAGGGGTGAGGAGGTACTCATCATCCTTTCATTTGCAACTACCTCTCTCTCATTGAGTTCTCTAGTGAGCAATGTGTTGAGTCTTGGAGTGTTAGCCTTGGAGGAGTATGATGGAGTTTGGGTTCTTTGCCTTCTTAGTCCATGATGCGCTACCATAATAGCCATCAGAGGTTCATCTTGAGTGAGAGACAGGCCGGGTCACAGACCATAATAACCATTAGAGGTTCATCTTGAGTGAGAGATAGGCTAGCTCACATTTTTGGTTCCGTTGCTGGGACCTCTCTAGAAAGCAAGATAATGTTCCACGTTCAATTTTACATTAGGCAAAAGGAGGCTATGAGAGCTCACTTGGAGAGAACATTAGGAGAGGAGAGGGCTGAACTTATGTTAGAGAACCAAGATCCATTTGTATACCTTGTAGTTCATTATGATGTCTTTGAAGTGATTTTGTACATCTTGTAACACATGAGAGGATTCGGAGAGATTGTGTGAGGTGGATTGCAGATTTTGGGGATTAAGGTGATTTTGGGTAAAATCTCAAGTTTGAGATTTGAACTTGAAATTTCTAGACATGATAGCTTGGGTTGTTCTCCAGTTAGCACAATTTGAATTATTGTGAGAGCTAATATGCGCATTAAGGTAGAATTTTTGAAAGTTGATAGGGTAAATTGCGCCAACAATTGCATGCTCTTTGGACAATTGTACAAAGTCTACCATTTCTTCAATTTTCAGTGAATTGGTGTCAAACTTTTCAAGGAAATTTAGTATGTTATATCCTACCTATTGACACAAAAATTAGAGAGAGATCATTCTTGAGCAAGGAGTTGTGAGTTTTTGAAGTGAGGGGGGTGGTTTTTAGACCAAATCTGAAATATGTGTGCTGAATAGAAAGGTGTCTAGGCCAAATGATGGAAAAATCTAAAATTTTGCGTGGGTGTTCCCCCCCTCCCCTTGCGCAAAATTTGGAGTTGTGATTAAGTGTGCAAAATTTCATAGGATTGTGACATACAGGTTGGGAGATTTGAGTGACATTGTGAGGAAAGGTCAATTTTGCAAAGTGGAGATCTCATGCTTGAGGAGTTGGAGAGCAACAAAAAGTATGTTTGAGTGTTTAGATTCGTCTTGGGAACATGGAGGGTCATCAAGAGTGGAAATTAAGATTATGTAAGGTTCCCCAAGGATTTGAGATGATTATAAAGGTGGATTTGAGGAAAAGAGAGTTTACAATAGAATTTGAAGAGAGTGTTGAGAGGATCCAAAAACCTACACCAGTTGGAGGAAAGAGTGAGTCTCTAAGTGCTTTCTATTTAGAGAGAGGGGACATAAGACAAGTTCATGTTCATTGACCTTTGAGAGCAAGAGATTGAGAAAAGGAGAGGCTTACTTGACTTGGGTTTGCATGTTGGACCTTCTTTACCAAGATTGAGAGGAAGAAGATCTAAGACCAAGGAGTTGTGTGAGGTTTGTGGAGTTGAAGGACTTCCAAAAGGACATGAGTGTAATGGAGTAAAATCACTTTTGGAGACTTTGGTGAAGGATCTTGGAGAGAGTCTTAGTACAGCTACAGAAATACTACCACCTTCATCAGTTAGTTCTCAAGATTAGTGATGGATATAATTTTTCAACTTATGGATAAACTATTCATGAGAGTTAGATTAATATGCACTCTAGGATTTGAGTTGCTATAGAAATCTTGGAGTAACCTAAACCTTTTTTGTTCCCTAGAGTGGATTATTCTCAGATGGTGTTAGTTATGTTTATACTCTATTAGTTATAGAGTGAGAGAAAAAAAAAAGAAAAAAAAAGAAAAAAAATTTTTGAGAGAAAAGAAAGATAGTGAGGGGTTAAGATGAGGAAACTTCCGGTTTTCTTTGGCAAGGATGGAGAAGATGTGGAGGCCTTTGTGAGAGACTTCAAGAGAGCTTGCATAGGAAACAATGAGAGGAGGAAGAATGAGTGGGCTTCATTATTACCAGATTTCTTTGAGTAAGCAACACTTACATGATATGAATCAAAATACCAAAAGAGAGAGGGGGAAGAAGAGTTTTAGGAGAGTTTGACTTCAACACTCATTTAGAAATTTCTCCTAGATGAGAGTTATGAGAGATTGATTACTGCGGTTACCTTTCTCAAACAAGGAGATGGAGAGAAAGTGAGAGTCTATGTGGAAAGAGTAGAAAAGTTAGAGTCAAGATTTTGCATAGTGTTGCGGAAGGGTGGAGATGATGTAGAGACTACTTTAGTTGGCATAGGGGCCATGCTCACCAAGAATTTTGTGAGAGGGTTGAGACCACAAATTAGAAGTAAGGTGAGATATGAGAAACCTTCTTCCAAGGTTGAAGCTATCAAGATCACAATTCGTATGGAGTAGAGTTTGGAAGGGGATGAGAGTGATTTGGTGGTGAAGGAGGTTGTGCATCTTCCTCAAGGCTACAAGTATGGTGGAACTTCTGATGCTTTGGTGGCAAGGGTTGCACCACAAGTAGTAGTTATTCTAGTTCTTGCACCTCCACCAAAGGATCCACTTCAAACCATCACAGAACAACTTGTAGATCTCAAAATCAATGTGGTGCTACTATGGGAGAAGAGAGAGGTGGATCAGAATGTAGGAAGAGGGTCTAGGAGTTATGGAAAATATACATATAGAGAAGGCCAACCAGCCAACAATTTCAATGATAGAAATTGTTTTGGTTGTGGAGGAAGTGGCCATATCCAAAGGAATTGCCCAAATTCCACTTACTATGGAAGAAGGGGTTATGAGGGAGCCAATAGAAGGAAAGAGGGAGGTAGTGAAACCCAAGTGGCTCCTAATCCCAACAAAGGTAAGGGGATAACATCCATAGATATGGTTGAGAGCAAGTTTGAGAAGGGAGAGTGCTCAAACTCCAATGGTCTTAATTTGGAGCTTTTGGCACAAGAGAAGAAGAGAGCTTGTTTTGCAAAGGATGTTCACCCTTCTCAAGGATTTACTCCAAGCAAGGATAATCCTATGTCTACAAGGAGCACTTGCACCTCAACACCATCAACAACAAAGACTCCAAGGAAGAAGTTGGGTATGGAGAATTTCTTGATTTCAAAGCAATAATGGAACTACAATGTGTTGGAAGATGTTGATAGTCACAAGGCTAACATCATAGTGGGTCAATTGATTGCTTTGAACCCTACCTTGAGAAAGGAGCTTAGAGGTGGTTTGAGTTCTATAAGGAGCAAGAGGAAGAAGAAGGAAAAAGCTCCAGTATCAATGGGGGTGGTGGATGCTAAGCCAACACCATGAGAGGCTTGTGAATATGCCTTCAAGATTGATGTGAGAGTGAATGGTCACAACATCAAAGATGCATTGGTTGATGGAGGATCGACAATAAATGCCATGTCAGAAAGGTTGATGAAGAAGTTGGGTATGATATCCTTAAGACCTTCAACATTTTTGGTGAGCATGGCAAACAAGCAACAAGTTCAACCAGTAGGGGTGATGGATAAGGTGGTAGTTTCAGTTATGAGAGTTCAAAATCAAAATCTCATGACTTTTCAAGTCTTGAAGGATTCAAGCTATGACTTACTTCTTGGGAGGGCATGGTTGAGAGCAACACGCACAACTGATCAATGACACAAGAGGTACTTGAGGATTGGGCCATCAAACCATAAAAGTCACAGTTCTTGTGACTAACACCACCAACACTTCATATTCAGATACACCATCTTATGATTATTGGGAATCAGATTATGAAGAAGGAGCTTCAGGTGTGGATACAAGCATGGAAGAGGAGACTTCTATGGACGAGGATGAATCTGAATCTGATTCAAATGTGTATCCTTTGTGTGCTATGGATTTTGCACCTAAGCCATAGGTTTTGAAGGACCCAAATAAATCACCATTGACACTTGAGGAGGTAGAGAGAAGGTTATCTACCCTTAAGTATGGTCCAAATGTTACCAAGGAGGAGAGGATGAGATTTGACAAGATGTTTTGCAAGTTCATCCACGTGTTTGCTTTCAGTTACAAGGATTTGAAGGAAGTCACCTTGGAGGAGCACAAGATAGAGGTGGAGTCACATGCAGGACCAATCCGCCAAAAGCAACGTTGCAATAGCCCACCAATATCTTTGGTTGTGAAGGAGGAGATTGATAAGCTCAAGGAGGCCGGATTTATCTTTGAGGTGGAGAATTCAGAATGGGTGTCTCCAATTGTCATTATGAAGAAAAAGAATGGTAAGCTTTGGATGTGTGTGGATTACAAGAAGCTAAATGTTGCTACCAAGAAGGACTATTACCCATTGCCATTCATTGATGAGATCTTGGAGGAGGTTACAGGTCATGAGAGGTATAATTTTGGAGATGGTTATAGTGGATATAACCAAATCAAGATTGCACCAGAGCATCAACAACTCACCACATTCACCACACCTTGGGGAACTTACGCTTTCAAGGTCATGCCTTTTGGTGCTTTACAATGCTCCAACCACATTCCAACGGTTCATGAACAAGGTATTTGAACCTTTCATTGGGAAATTTGTGAGAGACTTCATTGATGACTTTTGTGTCTATGGGAGCAAGGAGGAGCACTTTGAGCACCTAATCAAGGTCTTGCAATGCTTGGATGAGGCAAATGCATCACTCAACCCAAAGAAGTGCATTTTTGGATGTGAAGAAGGTCTACTTTTGGGGCACATCATCTCCAACGATGGAATAGCAGTTGATCATGAGAAGGTGAGGATAATCTCAGACCTTCCATTCCCTTCAAGCTTGAAAAAGTTACGCCAATTCTTGGGGATGGTTGGATACAATAGGAGGTTCATCTTCTCATTTTCCAACAAGGCTTATACATTGACTATCTACATGAAGGAGGGTGTAGATTACATAATGATTTTGGAAGACAAGGAGGCTCTCAAAGCTTTTGAGGAGCTCAATCAATGCCTTATTGTAGCTCCACTTCTTGCTTAACCTGATTGGAGTAAGCCTTTCATCCTCAACACTAATGCTTCTTATGTAGCTATAGGATGCAATCTTAGTCAATTAGACCAAGATGGGCATGATCATCCAATAGCTTATGCTAGTAGGTAGATGGTTTCAACAGAAAAGAACTACTCTGTCATGGGGAGAGAAGGATTGGCAATGATCTATGGTCTCAAGGAGTTTAGACACTACTTGATTGGAGGGAAAGCCACCATTTTCAAGGATCACAGGGCTTTGAAGTACATCTTCAACAAGCCTTATGTTGAAGGGAGACTAGCAAGGTGGATCATACTCTTGTCTGAGTATGACTATACCATTGAGGATAGGCTAGAAAAGAAACATGTAAATGCCGATTTGTCATCTAGAGCCTATGATCATGATGGAGATGAGCCTATGATCATGATGGATGATTCCTTCCCGGATGGGGAGCTCATGACAATCTTAATCACTCAAGAGGTTCCAATGGAGTACAAGGAGATTGTGGATTTTGTGACAAGAGGTAACTATCCTGAAGGGATGCATGATAGGGAGAGGAAGGCCCTTGCCACAAGATCTAGACCTTACACAATGGTGGAGGATATTCTTTTTCACCAAGGAGCAGATGGTCTACTTCAAAGAGCAGTGGGTAAGGAAGAGTTTATCCTACTTATAAAGGAGTTTCATGAAGGTTTAGTGTGTGGAGGACACTTTGCATGAAAGGTGATTGCTGTAAAGATTCTAGATGCAGGTTACCATTGGAGAGGGATTTTCAAAGATTGTCTTGATTATTGCAAAACTTGTCATGTTTGTCAAGATTTTGCTAGAAAGTCTACATCCACTCCACCACTTAGATCAATTCCATTGCTAGGACCTTTTGAGAAGTGAGGAATCAATTTTGTAGGTCCTCTAAATAGAACCGCAAGGAACAATCGGTACATTGTGGTAGTTACTGATTACTTTACCAAGTGGGTTGAGGCTAGACTATTGAGGGACAAGAATGGATATGAAGTTGGTAGATTTCTTTATGAATGCATTATCACTAGATTTGAATACCCTTTGGAGTTGGTTTCCAATAGAGGAGGAGAGTTTACGGGAAGAATTACTACAACCATGCTATGACATTTCTCTATCACACATAGAGTAACTACATCCTATAAGCCAAATTCCAATGGCTTGGCAAAAGAGAACCAATCAGACCTTGTGCATGATGTTGGCCAAAGATGCAGAAATGGAGGAGGCTTAACATCATTGGGACAAGAGGATTCATGCAGTTTTGTGGGAGTATAGGACAACCATGAAGACTTCCACCGGATATTCTCCATTTCAATTGGTATATGGTATTGAGTCTACCCTACTTATTCACTTTGATCTTCCTACCTTCCAAAGCATTCATAGGAGATTGAAGAAAGCACAAGGAGGTGATGCTGAGAAGTCAAGGAAGGAACAACTCAAGGAGTTGGAAGAGGCAAGAGCAATTGCTATGGTTTGAGTGGAGCAAGCCCAAAGGAAACAAAAGGAGAGCTATGACAAGAGGCAATGCAAGAAGAAGGTGGAGCCTTTCAAAGAAGGTGATTGGGTAATGTTGTTTGTTTCTATTCAATTCAAGAGAGAGCAAAAGAAGTTTTTGTATAAGTATTTTGGACCTTTCATAGTGGAGAAGGTATGGGGAAATTACACCTATGATCTCAAGAAGTTGGGAGGAAGACACTTGATAGGATTAACCATGATAAGTTGAAGATATATCATAGAAAGTAGAGAGACCTTCACTTTGTGGACAAAGTGAAAACTTAGTCTGGGGGTAAATGTTACACCTATTTGTAGATGTGTGTGGTATTGTGATATTTAGCTTGGTATTACAAGTACTTGAGAGATATTATTTATATAGAGATAAAGGATGATTCTACATTAGTCATGATTAGCTTAAGTTAGTCATAGCTAAGATAGAGAGGACCTTACTTTAGAGGAAGTAGAAAAAATGAGCACCACTATTTTGGATTCTAGTGTGTTGACTTAGTAATATTCCTAGGTGTTTGGCTTTGAGGAAAGAGTTGAGAACTCTTGGGCCTGCAGACCTTTTTGTTTTGGATTCTTCTATAGTCCAACGATAGCCCATGTGAAGGAATCCTTGACTTAGTAGTTGGGTCAAGATAAGATCACATGTTAGTAGAATATGCCCATGTGAATGGGTATTCCTTTCTACTTTTTGACTTTACTTGACTTTTAATCTAGTAACTTGAGTTACTCCAATAATTAGTAACTTTGGTGCGTAATTATTTCACAAATATATAAACAAGGGGTGAGGAAGTACTCATCATCTTTTCATTTGCAACTATCTCTCTCTCATTGAGTTCTTGTAATACCAAGAGCTAGCCATATGATCTAGATGTGAAATTTGGTTTGGTAACATCTAGAATGATGTTATACATGATGGTCAAAATAGATAAAATAAAAGTATCACCAAAAGAGGATTTCTACTAATAGGGCAGAAACCAAAATAGACTTGAGAACCTTATAACCATTAGCTAGACATATGACTTAAAGGCAAGAATTGGTTTGGTAACATCTAGAAGGATGTTACACATGATGGACTAAACAGATCAGAAAGAGGTATCACCAAAAGGAGACTTCTACTAATAGAGTAGGAACCAAAATATGCCTGAAATCTTTAAAGTCAATTTCGGAGGCCTAAACGGATGAATTAGGCCTAAAAAATGTGTAGATTCCCTCCTCCCTCCCCAACAAAGGAAAGGTTGACCTTCCCTCCCCCCTGCTTTGTCTTGTCTTTGTCTTTATGGTACCTTACTCACGTGATTCTGAGATTCCTACAGGAAGATACCCTAAAAGATTCCCTTTGGTCAAAGCTTGTTTGACCAACCAGATAGGACCTAGACTGGACATGTCATCCATCCAAGTAAGTAATCCAAGGGTGGAGCTTGCTGACATGTCACCTATCTATATCCTTAATCCTATGGTGGAACTTCCTTGGAGGAGATCCTCTTTGTCTATATAATAAAGAGAAGGTGCTCCTTTGGGGCATCGAATGTTTGAATGTGCAATTTGTGTTTTCTCTCTTCTCTTGTCCTCGGGGTATTACAATGGTATCAAAGCAAGTGTTTTAGTCCAAGAGAGTGGATCACACCTCTTGGAATAGCACAAACTACTGAAACTGAGTAATTTGAGATGGAGAACATAGAGTAATTGCTAGACTTAGGAAGGACTTTAGAGAGTGGATGGGATGGATACGTCGGGAGGACAATTTCCCGCACCTAGCTTTCCATTCTCAAACCCATTCCACATCAAGGTTATAAACATCCATCATGAGCAGATGATGGTATCGCTAGTTTATCACTTTGGTGTAGAATTCATGGATAGAGTGATAAACTCACCAAACCCGGTGATCCTACCTATGGTGATATATGACAGAGAGTGGGATTTGACAATCTACATTCTATTATGATAATATGGATATGAATGTCCCAAATCCTCTCCCTTTCAACACTCAAGTAGAAATCCGTTATGTAGTGAGACCAAAAGTGATGTTTAGAGATTTTGTGGTTAGGAATTTTGGTGAGGAGTATTATCAACAAGTGATAGCTTCTGAGGTCCCAATGGTAGTTTCAATAGTTCATGCACCTTCCAGAGTGATTATATTGACTCTGTATTGAAGTAGATATTAGCGATTGAGTGTTGCAGGAACCATCGATCTGCAATTGCAAGAGCTGGTGCAAGGAATGCAAGGGATGTTGAATGAACTTCGAGAGATGAAGATGACCATAGAGACATTATAAAGTCAAGTGTAGATCCTCAGGAACGATCAAGCCATGCAAGAAAAAGAGCCGTCTCAAAACCCAGTACCTGTGACTGAAGTACTTGGAGAGGCATCCGTGCCTATGAACCCTATCAACGATGAAGTCACATTGTTACTCCAGATGAAGAAGACCTGCAACATCGAGTCTAAGGGGCAACGTACGATGGGAGTAGTGGAAAATTGGATCTCAAGAATGAATTGATATTTCTGATTGTTCTCAACAGAGATCTCAGAGCATGCTATAGGTGTGTTTGCATGTGGGTACTTGAGTGATAAAGCCCTCACATGGTATGATGCTTGGGAACGATCCATGTTGGCAGAGAGAAGGGAGGTCACATGGACAGCAATGCAAGAAGGATTGCTGAAGAATTTCCAATCGGTGGATATTATGTGCAGATGGCTCAAACCTAACTATGGAGATTGAACAAAAGAATAGCGTACAAGAGTACGTGGAGGCATTCCTTGATCTACAAGTTGCAATTACCGACATGAGTCTAGTAGAGGCTCTCAACAATTTCAAACAAGGGTTGAAAGAGTGGATTCGCCAAGAAGTCATGGTGCAAAATCCTCGCACGGTATTTGAAGCCATTGCATGTGCACAGAGAATAGCAAGAGCATTAGGTGGAGGTGAAGGAGTAGTTCTACCTCAACATTATCGGGAAGAAATGCCACACATAGGTGGACCAGTACCAATGGAATTTGGCAACCTTTGATTCTGGGATCAAGGAGCACGACTGCTTCAAGGGGAGTGGGGACGGGTAGAAGAACAAAGAGATGGAGTCCCACGAAGAGAACAACGCTATTGTTACAATTGTGGCCGTATTGGGCACATATCTACCAATTGTCACACTTGTTTCCCTACATGCCCTTGGCCTTTGTACATGTGATCTTTGAACAACATGGAGAGGCACATTGAAGAAGAGGAGGTAGAAATCACTTCAAAAAACAAAGATCACCAGTAAATGCACCTTGCGGCCTTATTGGCTCAATAAGGAAGTAGAGAAGTGAGGGAAGGAAGAAGAATAATACGCAAAGATCCCAAAAGGCAACCTCACAATTGATTGTTGTGAATGGAATCCTAGGAGGTAATCAAGTGAGAGTATTAATAGATCCGAGAGCAACAGAGAATTTCTTGTCTTGCTTTGTTGCAATAAGATTAGGAATGGATCTAGAGAGAGATGGGACTGAAGAAGTAGAGTTACTTAATGGGCAAATAGAGAGGATTGAATCATTACCTAGACGGGTAACCCTCTTTGTAGGAGAATATCAAGAAGCGGTTGAGTGGCAAGTGCTACAATTAGCTCGTTATGAAGCAATTTTAGGCATGCCATGGATGGAGCAGTACAACCCTATGGTGGATTGGAGGAAGAAAGTAGTGAGAACCCACCAATGGTCAATCATTGGGGTTAAAGAAAAATCACACAGGCAAAAATTGCCTCTATATGTCATAGGGTTGGCAACTATTTGTAAGACCAATAGATGTTTTATGGGTCTAATAAGAGAAGTCCAGAGTGCACAACTCGATGGACAAATTCTTGAGAAACTGAAGGTTGTGGTGGATGAGTTTCAAGATGTCTTTCTTGATGATCTACCCTCAGGATTACCACCAAAAAGGCACGTAGATCACAAAATTGAGACACTCCCGGGGAAGACACCTCCTTAAAAGGCCCCATATTGCCTATCACCTCATGAGTTGGAGGAGTGTAAGACTCAAATTGAGGAGATGTTGCAGAAAGGGTTCATCCAACCTAGCGTATCACCATATGGGACCCTTGTCTTGTTTGTGAAGAAGAAGGATGGTATAATGCGCATGTGCATTGACTATTGGGGTCTCAATCAGCAAATAGTGAAGAACAAATACCCCTTACCTTGCATGGATGACCTGTTTGATCAACTCCATGGAGCGAGATACTTCACCAAACTAGACTTGCGGAGCGGTTACAATCAAATCCAAATTGTAGAGGAGAATATGTACAAAACTGCCTTTTGAACCAGGTATGGTCACTTTGAGTATCTTGTGATGCCTTTTGGCCTCACCAATGCACTTGCCACTTTCATGAGTCTAATAAATGACATATTTTGTCCATACTTGGATAAGTCTATTATTGTCTTTTTGGATGATATCTTAGTATATAGTAGCATGATGACAAAACACAAACAACATCTATGAGAGCTTCTCCAGATTCTAAGACAAAATCAATTGTACGCCAAAATCTCAAAGTGTGAGTTTGGCAAGTCTGAAGTAGACTACTTGGGACCTAGAGTAAGTGCAGAGGGCATTCAAGTATTGACAGATAAAATAGAGGTCATTAAAAAATGGAGTGCCCCAGAAGATCAGACTCAACTTAAGAGCTTCTTGGGGTTGACGAGATTCTATCATAGATTTGTCAAGGACTTCTCCAAGGTTACACAGCCTTTAACTACACTACTTGGCAAGGGGAAGAAGTGGACATGGGGAAATGCACAAGAGTTGGCCTTTCAAGCATTGAAGGCCGCCTTGCTACATAGACCAATCTTGAAGTGGTATGACCCAAAACGTCCAATCAAGTTGGCTACAGAAGCATCAGGCGTAGCAATAAGAGCAGTCCTACAACAAGAGTGGCATGACGGATGGTATCCAATTGCATATTTCTCTAGAGATTTGTTACCGGTGTTAGTGTGAAAAATAGCCCACGTGTACCCTTGAGGCTTTTGGTGAGATAAATTTTCTTTTTCTCTTCTAGTTGTTGTAAGGAACATGGATTTATGTCAATATGTCTCAGGTGTAGTTTTATGCTACCTTGTTGCGGGAAATATTTCCTATATTATTGTGCAGTCAGGAAAAGTTATGGTGTTATTAGCTCAAGGAGTCTTTTAATGTGGCTTGAGCCAAGAAATAATGTTGGGTTACACTAGCTCAGGTTCTGTTTTACGTTATTTGGAATGAAGGAGTATTTGCCTTAGAAGAGGAGCAAAAAGGAGTCTTTGAGTTGGAAATACTTGGGAGGCTTTAGAGGAGTGATGACAATGAAAGGTTTGGGGAAAAAACAGCAGGAAAAAGTTAGAGGAGTGAAGGAACTCAACTCGGAAGGGGAGGATTTTTGAATGAAAAGGTTCTGGACAGAGGCTGCAGGGGAAGATTTTTGAGAGATATACCTGGCTGTGCAAGGCTTTGAGGAGAGAGACAGGAAAGAAAGGGAATCAAAAGGGCTTGGAGAGAGAGGACTAGAAGAGGAATTTTTTTTGAAGAAGAGGGCCTGAACGGACAGGAAAGAAAGGGAATCAAAAGGGCTTGGAGAGAGAGGACTAAAGGGGGAGGTTTTTTTCAAAGAAGAGGCCCTAAACGGATAGGAAAGAAAGGGAATCAAAAGTGCTTGGAGAGAGAGGACTAGAGGAGGAGTTTTTTTTTTGAAGAGGGCCTGAACGGACAGGAAAGAAAGGGAATCGAAAGGGCTTGGAGAGAGAGGACTAGAAGAGGAGTTTTTTTTGAAGAAGAGGGCCTGAACAAACAGGAAAGGAGGAGGAGAATTCTCGGAGAGATAAGCTTGGCCAGGAAGGAGAGAGATTATTTTTGATAGGGCTGAAGGCTTTTGGAGATGCCTTAGGGCTGTGTTTTGGACCAGGAGAGAAATTTTCAAAATGTGAGGAGAGTCTTGCAGGGCTGAAGGATTTTGGAGATGCCTTAGGGCTATGCTTGGACCAGGAGAGGAATTTTCAAAATGTGAGGGGAGTCTTGCAGACCTCTGCTTGAACCATGAGAGGAATTTTTGAAAGGTGAGAGGAGTCTTGAAGGGCTGTGCTTGGACCTGGAGAGAAATTTTAGAAATGTGAGAGGAGTCTTGCAGAGCTGTGCTTGGACCAGGAGAGGAATTTTCGAAATGTGTGGGGAGTCTTGCAGGGCTGTGCTTGGACCAAGAGAGGAATTTTTGAAATGTGAGAGGACTCTTGCAGGGCTGTGCTTGAACCATGAGAGGAATTTTCGAAATGTGAGAGGAGTCTTGAAGGGCTGTGCTTGGACCTGGAGAGAAATTTTAGAAATGTGAGAGGAGTCTTGTAGGGCTGTGCTTGGACCAGGAGAGGAATTTTCAAAATGTGAGGGGAGTCTTGCAGAGCTCTGCTTGGACCAGGAGAGGAATTTTTGAAATGTGAGAGGAGTCTTGAAGGGCTGTGCTTGGACCAGGAGAGAAATTTTAGAAATGTGAGAGGAGTCTTGCAGGGCTGTGCTTGGACCAGGAGAGGAATTTTCAAAATGTGAGAGGAGTCTTGCAGGGCTGTGCTTGGACCAGGAGAGGAATTTTTGAAATGTGAGTGGAGTCTTTCAGGGCTGAAGGCTTTTGGAGATGCCTTAGGGCTGTGTTTTGGACTAGGAGAGAAATTTTTGAAATGTGAGGGGAATCTTTCAGGGCTGAAGGCTTTTGGAGATGCCTTAGGGCTGTGTTTTGGACCAGGAGAGAAATTTTCGAAATGTGAGTGGAATCTTGCAGGGCTGAAGGCTTTTGGAGATGCCTTGGGGCTGTGTTTTGGACCAGGAGAGAAATTTTTGAAATGTGAGGGGAGTCTTGAAGGGCTGAAGGCTTTTGGAGATGCCTTAGGGCTGTGTTTTGGACCAGGAGAGAAATTTTCAAAATGTGAGGCGAGTCTTGCAGGGCTGAAGGATTTTGGAGATGCCTTAGGGCTATGCTTGGACCAGGAGAGGAATTTTCAAAATGTGAGGGGAGTCTTGCAGGGTTGTGCTTGGACCAGGAGAAGCAAATTTTGAAATCTGAGTGAGTGTCTTGAAGGCTAAAGGATTTGGAGATGTCTTAGGGCTGTGCTTGGACCAGGAGATGCTATTTCGAAATCTAAGTGAGTGTCTTGAAGGCTGAAGGATTTTGGAGATACCTTAGGCTGTGCTTGGACCAGGAGATGCTATTTTGAAATCTGAGTGAGTGTCTTGAAGGCTGAAGGATTTTGGAGATGCCTTAGGCTGTGCTTGGACCAGGAGAGGAAATTTTGAAATCTGAGTGAGTGTCTTGAAGGCTGAAGGATTTTGAAGATGTCTTAGGGCTGTGCTTGGACCAGGAGATGCAATTTAGAAATCTGAGCAGTGCTTGAAAGTGCAGGGGACAAAAAGGGTTTTCTCTTGAAGGAATGAACAATGTGCAGGAGAGGAAGTGCTTGGACAGAAGAGAAATTTTTGCAAGTCTGAAGGGGTTTGGGCAGAAGTTGAAGGGAACAAAATTTCGTAGGGAAGCAAGAGGACATGAGGTTCAGACAATAGAGAATTTTTGCAGGTCTGAAGGGGATTTGCTGCAGAAGTTGCTGAAGGATATCTCCCGAAGTCAGGAAGAAGAGGAGGAGAATTCTGAAGTGGATCAGTTCATCTGGAGCAAGGGCAAGAAAATATTTGAAGTTGGTTGGCCTGTCTGAATGGAGTGAATCTGATCTGCAAAACAAGGCATAGGAGAATGAAGAGGTTTGGAGGGTGAGTTGCCTTGTCTGTTGTTGGATAGAGTATATGTGAAGTGTCGGGCTGAGTTGATGAGCAGTTGCAACCTTAGGGGCAGGCATTGCCTTGACTAGAACTATTTGACTTATCCAACCTTGTGAACTTTGTTGTTGAAATTCTTGTGAATGATGAGTCTTGGAAGCGGATTTGTGTTATGAATTGTGACTAGAGTTGAGGAAAACTCCATTCTAGGAGCTCTTAGTCTGGTCCAGGTGAAAAGCATAATTAAATGATTTGAGTGCCTGGGTTTATGATCAGTTAGATCACTTTGTTGTTGTTTATTTTATCTTATCAAAGGGCCACCTGACCTAGGTCTATGAATTGTAACACCCATTTGTGCATGTGTGTGGTATTGTGATATTTAGCTTGGTATTACAAGTACTTAAGAGATATTATTTATATAGAGATAAAGGATGGTTCTATATTAGTCATGGTTAGCTAAAGTTAGTCATAGCTAAGATAGATGGGACCTTACTTTAGAGGAAGTAGAAAAGATGAGCACCACTATTTTGGATTTTAGTGTGTTGACTTGGTATTATTCCTAGGTGTTTGGCTTTGGGGAAAGAGTTGAGAACTCTTGGGCCCGCAAGCCTTTTTGTTTTGGATTCTTCTTTAGTCCAAGGATAGCCCATGTGAAGGAATCCTTGCTTTAGTGGTTGGGTCAAGATAAGGGGAATATGCCCATGTGAATGGATATTCCTTTCTACTTTTTGACTTTACTTGACTTTTAGTCTAGTAACTTGAGTTACTCCGGTAATTAGTAACTTTGGTACGTAACTATTTCACAAGTATATAAACAAGGGGTGAGGAGGTACTCATCATCCTTTCATTTGCAACTATCTCTCTCTCATTGAGTTCTCTAGTGAGCAATGTCTTGAGTCTTGGAGTGTTAGCCTTGGAGGAGTATGATGGAGTTGGGGTTCCTTGCCTTCTTAGTCCATGGTGCGCTACCATAATAGCCATCAGAGGTTCATCCTGAGTGAGAGACAGGCCGGCTCACAGAACCACCTATATAACAACAATGCAACAAGTGATGTTCTTTCACCAAATGTTTGTAGGAGAGGCAATAGATTGGGTGAAATGTTTGCACCAACACATAGTGCACATGATTACCAATTGGAAAATGAATATGCCACCCTATTACTACCCTTTGCAGCCCACTTCTACTATGGATTAAACTTACTTAGCTTGGAGGAGAGAGGAAGGATGGTGTCCTATTTTCACCCTGACTTACAAAGAGAAGTGGATGAGGATGAGCAATATTATATCAAGTGGGTTCAAGAAGGTGATGACTAATACCTCAAGAGTGGGAAGGAGAGGAAAGTGTCAATGGAGGTCCCCTGGCCAAGAAAGAGAAGTAGACAAAGAATGTTGGTGCAAACTAATAAAACAAACACTAAGCTGGAGATGTTGATAAAAGATTTTGCAGTATTACTTTGGCATCTTCATGATAAGCCAAGCATTTTTGTCCCAAGTCCATCTTGTCTGTTAAGGAGGAGAAGATTTTGACCAAGGCCAAAGTAAGAGCACTACTAAAGGAGGTGAAAGAGTCAGTACAACAAGGACATGAAATGAACTCAAAAGAAGCTCAACTTCTAAGCATCCTTCAAGTTCATTTCATGTAAGGTCAGGTTATCTTGCAAGAGGAGTCATCAAGTTTCTGCAATCTTAGTTAATAAATCTAGTAATTTAGGGTTTAAAGTCCTTAGCAAACTATGAATTGCATTCCTGGCTTGGAACTAGAATTTGAGTTTTCTAGGGTTCATGACTAAATTGTAGCTAGCAATTGTGAAGAGGGTCCAATAAAGGAGGAGAAAAGAGTCAATCCTACTCAGTAGATGAAAGACAATTGGAGACTCATGTTGGAAGATGATGCAAGAGACCCAATAGGAATTACCTTCAATGAGAAATGTGATGCCTCAGAGGAAACAAAGGAATTGAAGGCATCATTCAATATGTTGAGGAAGAATAAAGGTTACAAGGTGGATACTATGTGGAACCCATAAGATAAATTATCATCAAAACTGTAATGACAATGATGAAGCTAAACTAAGCCACCTACATTACAAAGAAATATGCTATTTTCTTTCATATGATGTTTGTAGGCGTCAATGTCAATTGGACGGGCTATTTTTTCCAATGGATGAGGCAGATGATGTTGCAATGGAGGATGGACCTAGCACCACATTACTTTGCGCCATTTGCAGCACATATCTATCTTGGGTTAAATCTGATGACAACCAAAGAGATTAGAATATGGTGTAACATTTTCATCCCAACTTAAGATGAGTTGCCAATCTCAAGGAAGTGTGATACATAGTGGAATGCAAGAGAATGATCAGCACTTGCTAGAATGAGATGAGAGAAGGTTATGTCAACTACTGTCCCAAAGCCAAAGAACCACTTTAGACCCAAGGATGTTGTGTCCAAGAGAAGAACAAAAGAAGACTCAACCCAATCTAAGCTATGGCAGCGGTGCATTTGTTGTTGCAAGCAGCAGATGAAGGAGTCAAGTCAAACTTGGAGTTGGAAGAAGAGCTTACACTAAAGACTCAAGATCTGAGTAGAGGTAGTGAAGGAAATCTGAAGAATACACAGTAATTGATATGTTGATGTTAACTTAATTAAATTTGAACGGTACCTCAATGGTAAAGAAGACAATCAATGACTTTTATGTCAATGAGGCCTCATTCAATCTTAGCAAACGCAAGCCAAGCAATAAGAAGCCAATGCAACAAATATCCTCACTTCCTTCATGACACGAGTAAATCAAATGGTAGTTGGTATTCTAATAATAGTGCTAATTCTCATCTCATTGGCTATCAAAGCCTTTTGTCAAACTTAATTTAACCATAACAAGGTCATACGGATACAATCTTTCTACAAAAAAGGAAGTGTTCCGTTCTACTTGATCAGAAAAAAGTATCAAATGCTTATCACATGCCATGTTAAGAAAAATCTTCTTTTATTGGAAAGCTTATGGACAAAGGCTACATAGCTCTCTTTAACTCTTACCATTGCTATCTATTTTAAGGAGGAAATCCCAAGAAAATGCTTCGTTATGAAGATAGAGAGCACACAAATAATCTATAAAAGCTATGTAGTAAATCTTGTTTGAAGTCCTAGTTGAAAGATACTTCTCCTAGAGAACTTATCCCTTCATTCTCTATTCTCCTTTGTTCATCTAACATCTAGATTATGACCATCTCACATGAAATACAAATATTGTCAACACCTGTTCAATTGCTCAAGCTAAACTCTTACACAAACAAACCAGACACATCAAGTACCAAAAGCTACACTTAATAGCATCTTGCAAGCTTGTTGCCGGGCTGTTATAAATCAGACACATCAAGTCTTTGTGTGAGACTTACCTCCAAGAAAAGCAAAGTAAAGATAAAGCTCCAGAGTTCTCTACCACTATGACTTGTAGCCTCTTCAGCTCATTCACTCTGACTTCTATGGGCCTTTGATCTCTAAACTTATGTCTTGTGCTTGCTATATCCCTGATGGTCATGGATGACTACATACATTATAGATGGGTCTATTTTCTTTAGAAAGAGCATACTACACTTCAACAATTCAAGGACTTCAAATGGAGGTAAGAAATTAGTGGCAACTTAAACTTGAGAATAGATAGGAGCAGTGGATACATATCTGCTACATTTAATTGTTTTATTTGTAAGATAGAATTCACTACCTCAATGTTTTGTATAAAAATACCCCAACAAAATAGGGTGTCTAAGCATAAGAATCAAAATGTCATGGCAATGTAGAGATGAAAAGTGCTTATTTCAAGAGTGCCAAAGTCACTACGGGATGAAGTTAAAAAAAATAATTTACCTACTTAGTAGATAAATAGGAATTCTATACAAGCAATCCACATGGTGAGGCCTTTTCAACATCTTATTGATATGAGTCCAAAGCAGAAACATCTTTGAATTTTTAAGTTTACAACCTTCATTCTTCTCACCATCAAATATGACAAACTAATTCCAATACCATCCTTGTAGTCTTTATTGGTTATGAAAGCCAATCCAAAGTGTATCATTGTCATGACTATCAAACAAAACATATTGATCAACAAGAATGTTAAGTTCAATAAGAAAATTTTGGAATTGCTGCTCGTCAACCCTCAAATATACTTGATGATTAGTTTGATATATTACTTCTCTCTCTCATGATTGGAGGCTTGCTTCCCTTCATAATAACAGAATCCAATTTGTTCCTTCTATTGGTACACAAATACCTTTTGAAAAAGACTATTCATCTTGTTGATACTGTAGTTCTTCTTGCTTTGTTTTAGACTTTGAACACGTATTCCCAAAATTGGTCCCCCTTCCCTCTCTTTCTGAATTGAACTGCCTTGGTTTCCTTCCTTTTTGTTAAATATATCTCAGACTGTTGTTGATCCTATAACACCTCCGTCTATAACTTCTTCTCCAAACAACCTAATACCAATTTCAAAAAAAATTCATATCAACCTACTCCACCTAAATACAAGGGATAGGAAGCTCTATCCAAATAGATGAAAGACCTGTACACAAATCAAATATGATGAGCTTGATTATTACAATTCTCAAGTCATTAATGAATGATTCCACGGTCAAGAAACATACTTGGGACCCGTAAAGTGTTAGCTCAATTAGTTGAAGTAGGTTTACCATATCAAGAAGTGCTTTTTAATTAAATCCTACACTAAAATCTTGATGGGTGGCACGAGGCTTTTGGCAAGAAGGACACTATTTCATGGATATTTTTCTCAATGGAAAAATGGTCTATATATTGTTCAGTCACAATCATCATAGGAGCATGTGGGATAGAAAATAAATTCTACCTACATCCTACGATAACACTTTTGAATGTGTGCATCAAAGAGGACATTTATGTACTCCAATCAATTGCTAGAGTTAATCATCCTTGGTATGCAAGTTGAATAGTGTATTATTTATGGTAAAGTAGACTCCTTAGACTCCTTAACCCTTCTCAAGTAGGCTCAAGAAGGTGATGACTACTACCTTAAGAGTGGGAAGGAGAAGATAGTGTCAATGGAGGTCCCCAAGCTAAGAAAGAGAAGTAGACAAGAAGGAAGAATAATGCCAATATAACCACAGAAGATATGAAGGCTGAATCCAAAGTCAATGCATGTAGTAGTGAAGGAATTGTCTTTGGAGCAAGAATCAAAAGGAGAAACCGAGCCAAAGTGTGAAGACTTGGGAGCAGAAGAGAAGTTCACTCTGTAGAGTGGAGAGTTCAATAGTGATAGTGACAAAGAGCCCCAAGTTCAGCAATTGGGGAAAAGTTTGCTGGAGAAGAAGAGCGCGAGTTCCATAAGGTGATTGACCAAATGGAGGGAGTAGATGAGCCTTGTTTGGAGTTGCATGCATTCAAGTTGGAAGATGAACAAGCAAGAAAGGCCCTTGGTATTTCTGAGAACAGCGAGATCAAAGAGAAGTGCTCAAATTTTAGTTGCAACTCTGAGCAAAGTCAAAGAAGAAAGAGAGAGCTCAAAAGGGGTGACATTAAAGGTACAAAGATCACGTTTTTGGGGTAAAGCACCAGACAAAGAAGCACCTACCAAAGACAAAGACATGGAAGACAACAAAGGAAGATACACCAGAGTTGAATACGTATTGAAGCTCATCTGTCCCTTGTTGTTCCAGCTGTAGAAGAAGAAGGAAGAATTGAAGAGGTCTCATCCTGGAGTGAAGGATGAGTTGCAAGTGGTGAAGCACCTAATTGAAGAAATTTTGGAGTTGAAGTTGAGGTTAATCCAAGGAGAAGAGGAAGCTGAAGAAATTTAGGTTGATGCAACTCTTTGTAAGAAGAATTTTGATCACTTGTAGGAGAGTTTTTGGAAGCATGAAGAGGAAGTTGAAAGACAAGTGTCAGAGTTGAGGGAGAAAAAGATGTTGATTGAGAAGATGAAAGGAGAATTGTCTAATGCAAGGTTGGAGGAGATCCACTCAAAGGTGATGATCATTATGATGGAGCAAGAGCTGGAGAGCTTAAAGGCATGGACAGCAAAGAAAGATAAAGTGTGGCAACGTGAGTTGACTGGCTGATATTGAGAAGAAGATCAATTGTGAGGGTTGATGAGAAGTACGTGTGACAACCCAGCAAATATCACTTTTGCGGTAATCGGGTAAGTAAAGTTCGTTCTCGCAGAGATATGAGTCAGAATTGGTCAAATACGAAGCAAAGTAACAATTTCAGTTCTTCTTGAGTTCTTCTTTAGTCTCTCAGGTAGAAACCACACCCAAAAGAGAGTAACAAGCACTGACTCACAGTCTTGTCACAAATTCACACTCCTTAATCACAACTCCATCAATTATTTCCAAACAATCTTGATTGTGATGATTCAGGCTCTCCCAAAAACGGCACTTCACTGCAAAACAACTTTGCCTCAGAATTGTGTTCTACCCTTCCACTGAAGGCACAACTTCCTCAATTGAAATTGCTTCACATCAACTTCGCACTGCACTCACAAATGCAGAATACTACCAACACTACAATTCCTCTCAGATCTGTCAAGGCATTGCTTCGATTGCACTTCACTCAGGATCAAACACACAGAATGAAGATCAAGGCTGTGGAATCCAACATCCAACAAGCACACTGACTTGCACTTCAAATTTCTCCAAACACTCACAAACACAATTACAAAGTTGATACTCGGAATCAAGCTCAAGCAACGAGCACTACTTCACAGCACTTCGCTTTATCTATTCTCAAAAATAATGAGCATTGAACAACAATTTCCTGTGAATGCCACTCTTAAATAGTGAAGCAATCGACAGTTCTAACAACTATACCGTTCTACAACAACTGTTCTAACCTGCATATCCGAAATGACAATGCACCTCTTCATATCTGCCCCTTCAAATCTCAAATCGGTTACTAATCCGATCCGATGTCTACTTCTTCCTCGGCTTTCAAACCCGAACCCGAAGTAATCTTACTTCCTACTATTCTGACCTCAGGTTTCACATCTCCTACATCTTCTACCAGATCCAACAATTCTCTTTCCTGATCTGAAATTGCACTAGCGTGTAATCTATCTAACTCCTCATCCTTCGACCCACTCTTCTCTAATGTCTCTGAGGGCAACTCCGAAGACATTTGGATCCCGATGTTATCTACTTCGGGTTTTGCTTTAACATCCTGCCAAAGCTTTTCTAACTCTATTCTCACTAAGTCTAATCTAATCGTGATATTGTCTTCTACTTCTAAGATCTTCCTATCTACACGAGTTCTCAATTTAATCAACAAGGCATTCAAATCTGTATCTTTTGCTTGTCTTTGCCTCGTCTCCTGCACCAACAACTTCAACTCGTGCAGACGTGCTTCTTCAATTCGAACGCTGGCCTCTATACTTAACATCGCGTTTACCCTGAGGACTATCTCCTGCAATGGCTCCAATCTTGTCTTCCTTTCTCGTTCCCGATCTGCAAGCCATTCTTCTCTGTACATTGCCAATTCTTCTTCGAATTCGGCCTTCACCGCTTCCTTCTCTTTCTCCTTCTGTGCAACCTTCTCTTCCTGATTACGAAGTAAGTCTCGTAATCTCTCTTCTTCTCTATATCTCGCAGCCAACTCTCGCTGCCAAAGTTGCTTCTTCTCCTCCATACTCTCCATTACTCGATCGAGCTCTTGATCCTTTGATGCTACCCTCGCCATAGCATGGATGAGTTCGATTCTTGAATCAGCAAACTGCTGCTTCAAGATTTCATGCTCCGCTACATGTCTCTCCCTTGCGACATCACTCTTCCTCGCAAGATCTTCTCGATAACTCACTTCTCTCTTCAGGTCTTCGATTACCTGACTCCTCTCGACTACTTCTGCTCTCAGTACTTCTCTCTCTTCCTCTCCTCGGGTTACACTCTTCTTTAACTCCGAGTTTTCTTCTTCCAATCTTGATAAGACCTGCAACACAGTTTTTACCTCTGGACAAGTAGACTGCATCTCCTTCTTCTTCTTCTCCATCTTCACCAACAGCGGGCATACTACCATCTGCAGGTAATCTACTCCATTACTGATACCTTCGTCCTCCTGCGGAGTGGTCTCTCTTCTTTCTTCGTGTTCTCCCGATACTCGCCTTCTTCTCTAGAGTCTTCGTATCGGAATCGATGCCTCACTGCCCGAGCTTCCTTCTACCTCTTCCTTCACTCTACTTGGTCCCGCTTCACACTTCGCCTTACGTCTCGAGCGAATTCCTCGCTGTACTGCGATCTTATTCTCCTCGCACACTGGTACTTCGTCTTCCAGCGCCGCATTGTCTTCGGTGTCTACCTCGACTTGCATTTCTTCTTCGTATTCTTCAGCCGCTGGTACCGATGTCATCTCTCCTCCTTCCTCACTGTCACTGCTCGTATCTCCACTTTGCAATGTCAGCTCAGGTTCCTCCTCACGGTCCGAGTCCTCCGTCTTGAGCTCGGCTTCGCCTTCTGAGTCTTCATCTTCCGACTCAATCACCACCATTCCTCGCCTCGGGTTATTTTTCTGCATTTTCCAAGGTTTCTTGTTTTCTTCGGCTTCAGCTTGCCGAGTTCTCTTCTTCGTCGGGGTACTTTCAACGACCTCCACGTTCTTCCCTGTCTTCGTGTAGTAATCGTCTGTGCTCCGGATTTGGAGAATGTATTGATGTTCCTCCGCGTCGACTTCCCTTCTCAAATCAGGATGGAAATGAGACACCATTCGATTACGCTCAGCCACATTGAGCAGATTTAACCCGAGGTAAAAATGGGCTGCAAATGGTACGATGTAGTATGGAGGCGACTTATCCCGCAAATTCCACACCATCTGCCTTGTTCTTCCGTGAAAGCACCTTGCCCAATTTATCTGTTCTCCTGCAAATAACTTGTGAAAGAACACCGCTTGGTGTTTCATCACATAGGTAGTTCTCTCCGGCTTCAGGAGGGCCATTAGTGCACTCACAATTCCTCTCCTCACTGGGTCCTTATAGCTCTCAACTTTATACCCATTCTTTGTCCTCTTCGACGAGAAGGCATCTCTAACCTCCTACATTTCTTGGGCTATCTCTCCTTTCCCCAAGAACGTGGCTCCCTGCTCCGAGCCTGCCTCCTTCCCGAGTACAAGTCTCCAATCCGACTCTGTCCAGCAAGCCGGATTTCCTCTCTTCCCTTCTTCCTCGGGACCATCAAGACATTTACTCTCGATGATTTCTGTCATGAATCCTAGAAAACTTACGTTCCAATTCCATGCCAGAAAAGTGATCCGAAGTTGGCTCAAGACTTCGATCCTCGCTACTATATCTAATCTCCAGATTGCATGATTTCTCACTGCAAATTCGGAGTTCTTCTTCCCTCCTCCCATCTCTTCTGCTTTCTTTCGGTCTCTCGATTTCTCTCTCTCTTGACTTCTCCCTTATGCACTAACACAAGTCCAACTCTATTTCCCTTTCCCCGATCACCTGCAAGACGACTCCTCAACGGCGAAGGAAAATTGCTCGACATTTCGTCGTTGCAGTTTTGATTTTTATAGAGTTGCAGTTCTTTGTCTTCCGTCGCTTTGAGTTTCTACCGAGAAATCACACCTCCGGCATGCACCTGTCACTGTCACCCCACCTTCGCGCGTATGAGCCACCAATTTTGAAACGACTCCTTCTTGAATTTCTCGCCCCGACGAAAGGTTGTTAGATTGTCTTTGCCTCGGGTTGAGCTCCCCCCGAGCCGAAGACAATTTACTTCGTATTGTATGCTGACACGGCATTTCAAAGTACTTCGCCTTATGATCCAAAGTCACTTTACTTTGGGTTTCACCCCGAAGACAATTTTCTTCGTCTTCTTTGGCCATACAAGCGCAATCCGACTTCTCTATACACTTCTTCTCCTTTATTTTGAAAAAAAACAAAAAATGTGGGCACCACATACCCTTTCCCTCAAATGTGAGCGTCCCCGCGAACATAGACCTTGGGGGTCTTAGAAACTTCCGAGTCTATGGTCCAATATCTCCAAACTCTCCACCCGTTTACTCGAGTGGCAAAAGGATTACCTTCCAAATCGACGAGTTGCATGGATCTATTTTTGTAAAGATGACAAACTTGATAGGGACCCATCCATCTCAAATGCAACTTGCCTAGAAAAAATATTCGGCGATTATCATATAACAAAACCAAATCCCCTTCTCGTACAGTCACAGGCTTGATTCTCTGATCGTGCCTGACTTTCCTCTGTGCTTGTACTTCTTTCGTGGTTTGCATTGCATTGTCTCTTTTCTCTTCTAACCACATCAGTTGATGAATCCGAAGATCCTGACTTTCCTCTTCCGACATTCGTTCTTCGCACAGGACTCGATAAGTCGGAACTTCAAATTCAACTGGCAGTATGGGATGCAAGCCATATGTCAAGAAGTATGGGGTTTGTTTGGTTGTAATCTTCTCTGTCGTCCGATAGGCCCATAATGCGGCTGGTAATTTTGTATCCCAGTCATAGGCATAATTGACAGTCACCTTATTCAAAATTTTACAAAGTAACCCATTCGCTTTTTCCGTTAAGCCATTCGCTTTTGGGTTATAAGGAGTAGTCTTCCGATGTTTAATCTGAAAATACTTGGTTAACTCCTCCATTACAGAGTTCAGAAAATGTGTTCCTCGGTCACTGACCAATTCCAGAGGACACCCATATCGGGAGATGATGTTTCGAAAGAAGAATTCCGCCACAGTTTCAGCATCATCTCTGCGAGTTGCTTCCGCTTCGACCATCTTGGTAGCGTAATCAGTGCAAACCAAAATATAGCGCTTTCTTGTGACTCGGGTCACTGGTTGAATGGGACCCACAAAATCAATCCCCCATTTCTCAAAGGGGGCCAAAGGCAAAATTGGTTTCAAAGGCCATTGAGAAGTGGCCGTCGGCTTCCCCGTTCTCTGACACACATCAGCTTTGAATATGAGCATGTACATCTTTGTACATTGTAGGCCACCAATACCCTGCCGAAAGAATTTTCTTTACAGTATTCTTCAGAGCATAGTGTCCTCCCAATGCCTCGGAGTGTAAAGATTCAATTACTCCTCCTACTTCGTACGACTCCAAGCATCGCCGAAGTACTTCATCTTCGCCCATCTTAAATAAAATGATGTGTTTAAGTTGGTACGGCCCCATTTTCCGGAGAAAGACTGCCCGCTGTTCCGGATCCATCCCCTCAGGACAATGGAGAGTATTTAGATAATTATATTTGTCTGCATACCTCGTACTTCTCATTGCTGATAAGTGATACAACTCTTCGTCAGGGAACCGATCGTCAATTTCCCACTCCTGGTCTTGAGTGTCTAACCTGGACAGGAAGTCCGCATTCAAATGCGAAGCTCCCTTCCTCACTTGTACAGTATACATGAACTCTTGTAATAACAAGATCCATCTTGCAATTCGTCCCGATAAATCTGCCTTCTTGACCAGATGTTGCAATGCATAATGGTCAACATAGAAGACAAACTCATACCCCAACAAATAATGCCAAAATTTCTTGCAGGCATACACCATTCCGAGTGCTTCTCTTTCAGTCGTCAAATAATTCTTTTCAGAAACTGAAAGTTGTTGGCTGGCATAATACACCGGGTAGTCTTTCTTCTTCTCGTCCTTCTGACTTAAGACAACCCCGATGGCCATGGACGAAGTGTCCACATACACATGAAAAGGGACGTCCCAATTCGGGGCCCTCATGACTGGTGCTTCAACCAGTTTCTTCTTCAACACCTGGAAGGCTTCTTCTTGATGTGCTTCCCACAAATAGTCTTCGGATTTCTTCAGAAGCTTTGTAAGTGGTGCAGCAAGCACTGCATAGTTTGACACGAATCGTTTGTAATATCCGACATGTCCCAAGAAGGCTCTCAGCTCCCGGATGTTCTTCGGGGATTCCAAAGCTGCGATTATTTTAACCTTCTCAACATCGACTTCAATACCTTGGCTTGACACCCGATGCCCAAGAAGAATTCCCTCCTTCATTGCGAAGAAGCATTTCTTCGGGTGTTATGACAAGCCGGCAAAACGACACCTTTCAAACGTTTGGCGAAGGTAATCTATATGTACATCCCGTCGTCCAAACACACAAAAGTCATCAATAAAAACTTTGACAAATTCGCGTAGGAAATCTTTGAAGATCGAATTCATCATCCGCTGGAAAGTAGCGGGAGCATTACACAACCCAAAGGGCATTTGATTGTAAGCAAAAGTGCCCCAATCGGTCGTGAATGTAGTTTTATCCTTGTCTTCTTCTCAAATGGATACTTGATTGTACCCTGAAAATCCATCAAGAAAACTATAACAAGGATGCCCAGCTACCTGATCTAAAATTGTATCGGTAAAAGGCAAGGGATGATGATCTTTCCTTGTGACTGCGTTCAATTTTCGGAAGTCTTGGCACACTCGGATCTTCCCTATTTTCTTCTTTGGGACAATGACAATGGGGGAGACCCATTCACTGCTTAAGACAGGGAAGATGATTCCGGCCCCTAAGTACTTATCGATTTCATCTTTTACCAAGAGCGAGTACTTCGGGTTCAGGCGGTATTGTCGCTGCCGAACCGGAACTGCACCTTCAATCAAATCAATCCGGTGTTCTCCAAATTCTCGTGGAATACCCGGCATTTGATCAATCGACCAGGCGAATACATCCTGGAATTCTATAAACAGGGTAGTGTATCCTGCCAACTCCTCCAAAGTAACTGTCTTCGAGATTTTTAAAATTTTTCCTTCAGTGAGTAACACCTCTTGACAGTCATTGGGGTTGATGACTCCTTCAACGTGGCTTACTCGGCTTATCCCGAGGCGAGCGGCCATCAAACCCCCTCCCTCCAAGTCAGGTTCACCCGAGGCGAGGTCATATGGATCTTCATCGTCAGCCTCTACCTCGTAGCATTCCAAGTAATTAACTTGGACTTCTTCTTCGGATTCGTCTGAAGACGAAGACGATGAATCTTCGGACTCGTCCTCCTCTTCTGACGAACTTGTTTCCCTGAGATGGGGAACCTTCATCTAACTCACAGTCACCAGCTTTTGATCCTTGGACGAAATGTCCTTGAATCTTAACTTCTGCTGATGCCAATCCACTACAACTTGGGCACTATACAACCAGGGTCTACCGATCAACAGAGGGTAACCAGTTTTTGTCACTGGCCGCAACACGATGTAATGCAACTTGAACGGTACCCCTCCAATGATCGTGGTAATGTTCGACAGCATGCCCAAGGGCCGTCTCCTGGTTTGGTCTGCAAACTTCAAAACTTGGGGTGTTGGTTCAAACATATGATACCCGAGTTGATTCGCAGTATCTTCAGTCATGACATTCACACCGGACCCAGAGTCAATGAGTATCGATGTGATCATGCAACCTACAATCTCCACGTCTACCTTGGGAGATCCCAAATCTTCTTGTTCAATACGATAGATAGCAGGCAGGTCCTTCTTTGACATCGACCTCACCTTCTTGAGAGCCGAATTAAGCTATCTTTTGTACAGCTTGTTATCTTCCCACAATTGCTTAAATGTAACATTGGCATTTGTGGTGGCCAAGTCGGCTACAATATCATATTGGGGAACTCCTCCCAATTTGACCGTCTTCATCTTCGGCTTTGAGTCCGAGGACTCTCCATGCTCCCTCTTGACTTCGGGACGCTTCAAAATGGTGACGGGCTTGCTGATGGCCTTAACCCGAGCTTCCTTGGGTTGGCCTACCTCGGCTTGAATCAGACCCTTTACTTCGGATCGGATGTCCGCCGGAAAAATTGGAGACTTCGTCTTCGTCTCTTCTTCCAAACTTAGTTCCCGAGTCCTGAGTAATGCCTCCGTTAATTCTTTCTGCAAGGCTTTAGCTTTAGCTTTTGCGAGGATCTTTTCCTCCTTGGCCGAAAGAATTGCTTTTGGGCGTTGTCTCTTTGTCTTTTGGGAAGACGACGAGGTCGTACTCAGTTCTTTGGGATCACGCTTCTTCTTGGTGGAGCGTGTCTCAACTTTCAAAATTTCAAGGTCTGGCCATTCTCCTTCTGAGGCCGGACTCCCTTCGTGAGGTCTTTCTTCCTCAAGAGTTATACAATTTACATTCGTATCCCCCTTCGGCTGAAGTGCTGCACGCTCAGCGGGGGTCTGTACATATTTTACAAGAGGCTTCGGGTTCGGCGGGTGAGGGCATTGGTTGCCCGTATGCCCCGATCCTTTACAATTTCCACACAGGGGAACGTACCCAATTTGCCTTCTTGGCTTGGGACAATTTGGAGACCAATGTTCCATCGAGCCACAATTATAACAGGCTCCGGGCGCAACATTCTAAGGGCGATTTTGGTTGCTCATCGGTGGTCTTCGTGTAGGAGCATTGGGGTTATACTCCCTGGGTCCAAACCTCGGACCTTGATATGATGTGCTCGGTTGTGGCTGTACCTCCTGAGTTTGATACACCGCCTCTTTGTCATCGTCCTGGTTCTTGACAATTTTCTTCATCTTCTTCGGCCATACAGGCGCAATCCGACTTCTCTATACACTTCTTCTCCTTTATTTTGAAAAAAAACAAAAAATGTGGGCACCACAGTACGGAAGCTCAACTTGTCTAGTATATGGAGGAGAAAGAAGCACTGAAGGCAAAAGTTGAGGACAAGTTGACAAAGTACTAAAAAAAATTGGAGGTAGAGCAAAGTAAGGAGAAGATAGTTTTGAGTATGGAGTCGGATTCAGTAGGAGCAGTCATTGAGGAGTTGAGGGTGATATTGAGTACTGATGCCAAGAGTAAATTAGAAGAGGCGAGGCTGCACAAATTAATATTGTTGGTGCAAGAGACAAGAAGGAGGAAGGAAAAGGATATTGACTTGAACAATCTTTTAATTTGCTTGAGAGATCATGTAGACAGAAAGATGTTAGAGGTAGGAAATAATTTCTGTCTTAGATAGAATTTGTAGTGAGATGAAGGTAAAAGCAAAGTCCAAAGTAGTAGAAGCAAGAGTACAAGTATGTTTGGGTGAGTTACTTGAGATATTAGGAGAGATTGGGTTAGCAAATAAAGAGCTAAATAGATTACCCATGACTTCAATTGCAGTTTAGACTAAAGAGATAGTAGAAATAACAGATGAAGTAGTAGTATTAGATAGACTCAAAGAAGGAGGAATACTTGAAGGAACATTGGGTTTGGAAGCCAAAGTTGGGTTGGATCAGAGCAATAATAGATTTGAGATTTGAAGAGGCAGATATGAAGATGTGGTTTTTCATTCTGGATCTATAGGTTGGTACAATTGTTGTAGAATGGTATATTAGTTAGTAATTGTCAATGCAAAGCCTATTTAAAGGAGGCATTTGGATTGTATTGTTATTCAATACTAAAATTCTGAAGTTGATAAAGCAAGGTGCTATAACTCAATGCTCATCATTTCAGCTTAATTCTGACTATCAATCTTTTGTGTGTGTGTGTGTGTGTGTCTATGTTTGGAGAATTTTGAAGTGCAATCAATGTGCTTGTTGGATATTGGATTTTGTAGCTCTAATTCCATTTTGTTTGTTTGATCTTGAGTGGATAACAATCAAAGCAATGCCTTGACAAATTTGTGAAGAACTGTAGTGTTAGTATTTTTTTGCACTTGTGAGCACAATGTTGGATTGATGCAAAGCAACTCTGATTGAGGAAGTTGTGCCTTTAGTGGAGGGGTGGAACACAATTCTGAGGCCAAGTCATTTTGTAGTGAAGTAGACTTCTTTGGGAAGAATTGAATCATCACAATCAAAGTTTGTTTGGAAAGATTTGATGTATGTGATTATGGGTGACATTTTATTGTCATGAGACTGTGAATTAGTACTCGTTACTCTCTGCTCATTGTGTTTCCTACCAAGAGATTAAAGACCCAATCAAGGAGAACTAATTGTTATTTTTTACTTTGTATTTGACTATTTTTGTCTGGTATCTCTATGAACTTTAATTGATCACCACAAAAGTGATACTTGTCGGGTTGTCACAATCACCTACTCAATCTATCCTTCTATGTCATCAAGCATTTACACCTTTCACAAAATGTGCATGAATTCTTGCACAAAGTAGGGTTTGCAATTGTCTAACAATATAAAAGTAAAAGTGACTAACCAAATCTGATTTTAAAGTGTGGATTCAACCATTACAAGATTTTGGTAGGTGTATCTTAAGTAAGTGGTTACAATTCCCATATGTGAAAATTTTGGTACAATTAAACAATTGTTACTTATTGTTCTTTGCCATGATGGTGACATATTAAGGTTGTCACAAATCTAGTTGAACTGACTAACTCCCAAGCCAAAGGTATTCCCAAACCAAAGAATGTTGGTGCCAGAGATCTACCAGGCCAAAGGGCTTCCAAGCCAAAGGTTGGCAAGGGTAAAGGTGTTTGTCCTCATACTTCTTTGATGTGGAAATTTGTATGTCTAAAAACCCGTTCCTTCTATACCTTCCCTTCATCATCTTTCTTTTTTCTCCTACTTGTTTTCTTGCAATGCAGATAGTGAATACATAAGGCCATTTTCTAGCCTTGGTAAAGCCTTTAACATATTGGATTTCTAAAAAAGCAATGCCAAAAAATGAGATTCATACTGCTCAAGATTGTGGGGTGCTATAACCATCTCGTCACTAACAATGAATCATCCGCTTCCCCCCTAACAAAGATGTTAAACTCATTCTTTGCTCTTTGTGTTATTCTTAGAAACTTCTCATATAAAGTGGAATTACTCAACCAACCCTCAATTTTATAGCCAAGGCTCTTTGGCTGATGGTCTTTAGTGGGTTCCCAATCACTCTCTTGACATGAGAAATCTTTGATGGGCACCAATGCTCCTTGGTGGTAGTTCTTTGCTTAAATTGTGGGCCGTACTCAGAGTTTCATGCAGTCTTTGGCTCTAATATCTTTGGGCAAAGAATCTTTGCACTCCTCTTCTTGGGTTCCAGCCATTCTTTGTACTTGGGTTCCTTGTACCTTCTTCTTTGTACCTTGAAAATCTTCATAGCTGAATCTTCATGTGTTAACATACACAAAGATTGATCTAAAGAATGCCAAAACAAAAAGCCTCTTCTTCCAAACATGGAAATATCTCCCCTTAACTTTACAATAGCTTGAGTCCAGGAGGTATACTTTCAAAGTGCAGCTCCAGAGAGCTCACTTCTCTAATGTTGAGCCTTTGAGTTCTTGGCTATGGTGGACAGAGGCCGGTGAGCATCACCTGGATTCTCTATACTTGAGTGGGTGTGGCTTGACTGTAATCAGTGCCCAGTTGTTGGCAGTTTATAGAGTGATAGATCAAGTACTAATCTGAGTTGAGTTGAGTTGAGAGTGGTAAACAATCTGATTACATCAAAGAAGTGAAGTCAAGGGAAATTGGGTGCAGGAACTTTGAGTGTTGGTGGTATCTCCAAGCTCAGTGGATCATTGGTAGCTTGATTCAAGTTCAATGTTTCCCTAGTGTGCAGAGGCTTGTTCAATTGATGCAGGTTTGGCAATAAGGCAGATGATGTGCGGAAGTGATGGCCAAATTTTGAGCAAAGAAGGAGAAAATATCGTGTAGTGGTTGTGATTTTGAGCTCAAGAGGTGAAGGCAAGACCTATTTGCTTCGAGTTGGGCTCAGAAAGTCAAATTGAAGGTGGAGTTGGGAAGCAATTCTCATGAATTTATGATCTGGAGAAACCCGTGTTGTCAATTTGGCTCAAGTGGAAGTTAGTGGTGGATTTAGCGGACAGCCAACTTTAGGGTTTATGTTAGATTTTTGCTAGATTTTATGTCAGATTTTGGCCAGATTTGGAGGAGTTTTGCTAGTTTGGAGGACTTTTGCAGATTTGGAGAAGTTTTGCCAATTTTGGAGGAGGTTCAAAGTGGCAAGAAGAAAGACTTCATTTGGCTGAATTTTGGTATTTTGAGGCATAGGGCTGTGGGCTATGAGAGGCTATGAAGGCCTAGAAGGGCCAGAAAGCCAGCTTGTTGGCGTGAAGCTAGCTAGTTTAGAGTAGATCTTGGTCATTGGCTGGCAAAATCTGCATTTCTTGCTTGATTGTGTGCAACAGGGTTTGACCCCTAGATCTCTTATTTCTAGAATGGTGCCCTAGCTAACTGGTCCACCCTGACTTGTTGTCCTAGTGACTGGGCTACTGTTATCTATACACATGTAACATTGGCTAGGAGAGGCAGTTTGATCCCATTCTTGGTGATCCGGGTAGCTTAGGACTTAGCTACAAACTTCTCTTATGTCAAATGCCAAATGGTGGCAGAGTCAATCCCGTGTTGTGTTATGAAATGGAGTGTTTTTGTTTAGATTTCTTGTGATTGGATCTCTTCCATTCTCTGCTTCCTGTTTGTGCACTATGTTTGTCTGAGGTGCCCAAACTTTTGAGCATTGGTGCTCAAGTGTGCTCTTGGTAGTGAGGTTGGAGTGATGACCAGTCAGACTACCTTTGTTTCTTGCTGGTGAGGTAGGATGTGATGATCTACAGACAGTGAGAATGCGTGTTATGATGGCAGGTTACAGCACTTTCCCCTAGTGTAGTTATCTTGGTTAGAGTTACATGAGTGGTGTTGGCACATGGTGGTGTTAGCACTTGGTGGTGCACTTGCAGTTGCGACTTGCGGTTGCAATTGGTGGTTTGGGTTTGTTGTTACGGTTACTTGGTCATGAAAAAGTTCTTTGGGGATTCTAGAGGAGATAATCTTGCAGTTTGTAGTGGGTTTACTCGGAGTGGTGCTCAATATCATCCTGTATCTCAAGTCCTAGTGAGGGAGGAGATTGACTCTGAGTTGGAGTTTGACACAAGAGCTGATTCAGTTGAGAGTGCACTTGGTGTGTCCGCACCGTTGTTGTGGGACATGGACAAGA
Source organism: Lunularia cruciata (assembly GCA_948567375.1). Classification (NCBI taxonomy): domain Eukaryota; kingdom Viridiplantae; phylum Streptophyta; class Marchantiopsida; order Lunulariales; family Lunulariaceae; genus Lunularia; species Lunularia cruciata. The sequence goes on along the minus strand of OX419757.1, from coordinate 62,432,822 downwards.
TTTATGGGGCCTCCAAAGGCCCTAGGCGTTACTCTGGTACAGTGGATACCATTGAGTTGGATGACTTCATCCAAGAGTTTCATAGTTGGTGTGATCTACAGCACATGCGCAACCCAACTTTGTTTACACCCTTCATGGCATGGAAGGGGTTGTTTCAGCATCTAGAGGATCCACCGATGGATGACCACCATGAGTTCAAGAGAGCTCATTTGGAGGAGATTGAGTTATGGACACAGTATTGATCTCCACACTATGTCCTGTGAGCCGGCCTGTCTCTCACTCAGGATGAACCTCTGATGGCTATTATGGTAGCGCACCATGGACTAAGAAGGCAAGGAACCCCAACTCCATCATACTCCTCCAAGGCTAACACTCCAAGACTCAAGACATTGCTCACTAGAGAACTCAATGAGAGAGAGATAGTTGCAAATGAAAGGATGATGAGTACCTCCTCACTCCTTGTTTATATACTTGTGAAATAGTTACGTACCAAAGTTACTAATTACCGTAGTAACTCAAGTTACTAGACTAAAAGTCAAGTAAAGTCAAAAAGTAGAAAGGAATATCCATTCACATGGGCATATTCCCCTTATCTTGACCCAACCACTAAAGCAAGGATTCCTTCACATGGGCTATCCTTGGACTAAAGAAGAATCCAAAACAAAAAGGCTTGCGGGCCCAAGAGTTCTCAACTCTTTCCCCAAAGCCAAACACCTAGGAATAATACCAAGTCAACACACTAAAATCCAAAATAGTGGTGCTCATCTTTTCTACTTCCTCTAAAGTAAGGTCCCATCTATCTTAGCTATGACTAACTTTAGCTAACCATGACTAATATAGAACCATCCTTTATCTCTATATAAATAATATCTCTTAAGTACTTGTAATACCAAGCTAAATATCACAATACCACACACATGCACAAATGGGTGTTACAGTCCCCAACACTTTTGGCTTGGTGGCCAGGAGTCGATCGGTTGTACCTACGAGTTCTAGCTCAAGTAGTGTTGGTGGAGCTAGTGGAGGTGCACTAGCTGGAGATAGTGCTACTACGAGTGGAGGTACCACTACAGGAGGTGGTGTGGTACCGAGGTTTAACCTCATGGTGGAGTTCTTCCTATGTTTGAGGCAGAACTACCAAGGAGTACGGATTGACAAGCTGAGGAGCTTGCAGGAGTTCCAATGGAAGGCTAGAGAGAGCCTACGCAAGGCATACACTTGCATGAGGTGGCTGATCAATTTCACTCATGGAGTTATTGAGGCCTAGGCAGTCCAGTTTTGGTATTGAATACTAGACAAGGAGTTGCGACATAGAGTTTGTGATGCTATGTTGTTACATGCTACTTTGCCTACTTTGGCAGCGGTCTTTGGTGTGGCTGAGCGTATTGAGCTCAACATGGTAGAGGAGAGAGTAGTGACATCTGCATTTGGTAGAGAGACCTCATCCACATCTATGACTTCTTCTAGAGTGTAGCAGAGTGCACCATGCCCAGTTGGTTTTTGAGGACAAGATGGACAGCCTAGATCCTATGGAGCGAGTGGAGGGCCAAGTGGAGTTAGACCCTTACCTTCATTTGCGGATCAGCAGCAGCCAATTAGTGGTAGTGTTGTTTGTTGGACTTGTGGTGGACCTCACCATAGGAGAGAGTGTTCTCAGGGCAGCAGACCTGATACCTTTAGTGCATCACAACCAGCACAATGGCAATGTGAGCACTGCCATAGATTTGGTCACACTAGTGACCGGTGTTTTGACCTACACCCGGAGTTATGAAGTGGTAGGGCTGCTATGGCAAGTAGTAGAGGAGCTCTAATTCATGGAGGACAAGGTGGTAGAGGTGGTGGTAGAGGATCTACACCTAGTAGGGGTGTAGTACATGCCCTTACTTTTGACACAGCTATGGCTACTTGGATTAAGCAATTGGAGTAGGGATTGGCTAGTATGGCTATTGCTCAGAGGAGATCAGATTCGGGTGCTGAGGCTTCCACCTCATATGCTAGTGATAGAGATGCTTTGGACTTCATGTGCGGAGCAACACAGGTGGATGCATCTACAGCAATGACTAGGAGTGCAGTACGTGCTCCAGAGCCTAGAGGAGCATCAGTGGAGTTGGACCCATAGAGAGGAGAGGTTGGGAGATAGGTCAGACTTCCCCAGTCTTTCAAACTATCTGAGGCATTGCAGACAACATCCATGGTTCCTAGACATCCTAGTGTAGGTGTGGTAGGTGGTGATGGAGTGCATGATGGACTACTTGCTAATCAGCCACCTGCTACTACACAAACTGAGTCTAGCATGATGTTGGGGGCGGCTCAGCTGATTATACGGCGTCCTTTGTTTTTGGCTAGTGACATGTTTACAGGGAAGTTGACCTAGCCCTAATGTTCCGGTTGGCTGCCACACTTTGTGAGAGTAGGGATGATGCGGTTCCTACTACTAGAGCAAAGGTGGTTGGTAGTGGAGATGACTTTGTTGAGGAGCATGGGATTCGTTCAGCGACTAGTGGTTTATGGCAGGCAACAACGGCTAGACTGGAGGAATTGCCAGCTAGACCGGCCTTTGAGAGAGCACGGTTCACACCTGGTGTTGTCCTATTGGATAACTAGAGGGGGATTTTTTGTTTGGTGGGACCTTTAGGAAAGGTTTATATACCACAAAGAGTCTTGCTAGACTCTGGTGCACAACTCCTTATGTTGGGGAAGGCTGTAGTTGTTGGTCTGGAGTTATGAAAGACCAATGTGGAGAGGTGTCCATTTCAGATCCAGACATCTCTAGGTTGTGGTTTGACACAATACATCACACATAAGGAGCTTGTTGTCTAGGTTCAGCCTGGTCATCCAACTGATAGCTCGGTGGTGAGAGCTCAAGCTATTGCAACAATAGTTGAGTCATACGATGTGCTAGTTGGGGGAGCAATGTTATACCCCATGGGTTTCAGCATTGACTATTGGGAGGAGACATCCTTTTATAGACCTGGTTGGCAGTCTGGTGAGAGACAAGTATGTTGCCTACCTATACACTTTAGTAGTGGTAGTCTTGGCTCGCTACAATTTGGGACCATGGCAACATCAGTTTTAGCTTTCAGTGGTGTAGTTACTTGGCCTGGTGACTTGTTGGAGGGGAACGCCCATGCAGAGGATACTCTAGTACCAAAGGATATCACTCGGCTTTGGAGTACGAGTGGGATTGTTCCATCCACCTTGGATGTTCCATTGTGGAGTTCAGAGGAGGCATTGCAGCAACATGCAGATCAGTTGGTGCAACAAGCTTGGAGTGGAGCCTTTGTACCATCAGGAGATGAGTGTGAGGATGAGCCTCTAGAGGCAATTGCTTTGACACCTTTGGATACCATTAATCATTGCTTGGTAGTATCCAGTAGAGGAGATATGTCTATTGGAGTTATTTCGTGGGTTAGCACTAGACTAGATGCGTTGTTATAGGCGGATATCTGAGAACAGAGGTACTTGTATGTAGAGAGAGATGAGATTGCTAGGCAAGTCTCTCTACATCATGTGGCACACTTGGCCTATCGGTATTTGGAGTTATTACCGATGCCAACAGTCAGAGGTTACCAAATGGCCCTACCAATAGACATTTCCTTACTGGGGGCGCATGACCTAGAGAGACATGGCCTATTCACTTGGAGATTTCTGGATGGCCATGTCAGGGACATACACGTGCGGGCCGTGGTTTGGGTCTTCAGGATCCTTGTTCTGGTGTGTGTCACGCCATTTGTAGTTCTGCATCTAGCTGCTCAGACACTGGAGTTCCAATGATAGTAATTAGAGTTATTTCAGCAGTTTCTTAGGGACTACTTTTTGACAGTCAGATTTGGTGTTCAAAGTACTGACTTCACGGTGGGGCCCACCGTGAAGTCACTTTGCACCGTTCGCACCGTTGAGTGTTCCGTCAGCGGGACCGTTAGGGTTTCGGAGCTAGCTCGAGTCCAGGGGGTATAGTTTCAAAGTGAGCTCCAGAGAGCTCACTTCTTTGATGTTCAGCCTTTCGAGTTCTTGGCTATGGTGGACAAAGGCCGGCGAGCATCACCTGGATTCTATATGCTTGAGTGGGTGTGGCTTGACTGTAATTAGTGCCCAGTTGTTGGCAGTTTATAGAGTGACCGATCAAGTACTAATCTGAGTTGAGTTGAGTTGAGAGTGTTAAGCAATCTGATTACATCAGAGAAGTGAGCTCTCTCAGTGAAGTCATGGGGAAATTGGGTGCAGGAACGTTGAGTGTTGGTGGTATCTCCAAGCTCGGTGGATCATGGTAGCTCAATTCAAGTTCTGTGTTTCCCTAGTGTGTAGAAGCTCGTTCAAGTGATGCAGATTTGGCAATTAGGCGGACGGTGTGCGGAAGCGATGGCCAAATTTTGAGCAAAGAAGGAGCAAATTTCGAGTATTGTTGTGATTTTGAGCTCAGGAGGTGAAGGCAGGACCAATTTGTTGCGAGTTGGGCTCAAAAAGTCAAATTGAAGGTGGAGTTGAGAAGCTCTTCTCATGAAATTGTGATTTGGAAAAACCTGTTTTGTCAATTTGGTTCGAGTGGAAAGTTAGCAGGGGATTTGGCAGACAACCATTAGGGTTTATGTCAGATTTACGTCAGATTTATGTCAGATTTTGGGCCAGATTTGGAGGAGTTTTGCTAGTTTGGAGGACTTTTGCATATTTGGAGAAAAACCTGTTTTGTCAATTTGGTTCGAGTGGAAAGTTAGCGGGAGATTTGGCAGACAACCATCTTTAGGGTTTATGTCAGATTTATGTCAGTTTTTGGGCCAGACTTGGAGGAGTTTTCACTGCTTGGCAAGTTTTCACTGATTTGGAGGACTTTCGCATATTTGGAGAAATTTTGCCAATTTTGGAGGAGGTTTCGAAGTGGCAACAAGAAAGGCCTCATTTGGTGTATAGAGGCTTCGAGGCATAGGGCTATGAAGGGCCAGCAAGCCAACTTGCTGGCGTGAGGCTAGCTAGTTTAGAGTAGATCTTGGTCATTGGTTGGCAAAATCTGCCTTTCTTGCTAGATTGTGCGCAATAGGGTTTGACCCCTAGATCTCTTGTTCCTAGACTGGTGCCCTAGCCAACTGGTCCACCCTCACTTGTCCTAGTGAGTACGCCACTATTATCTATACACATGTAGCTTCGGCTAGGAGAGGCAGTTTGATCCCATTCTTGGTGATCCTCGTAGCTTAGAACTTAGATCCAAACTGCTCTTATGTCAAATGCCAAATGGTGGCAGAGTCAGTCCCGTGTTGTGTTATGAGATGGAGGGTTTTCGTTTAGATTTCTTGTGATTGGATCTCCTCCATTCTCTGCTTCCTGTTTGTGCACCATGTTTGTGTGAGGTGCCCTGACTTTTGAGTGTTGGTGCTCTGGTGTGCTCTCGGTGATAAGGCTGGAGTGATGACCAGTCAGACTACCTTTGTTTCTATCCAGTGAGGTAGGAAGTGATGACCTGCAGACCATGAGAGTGCATGTTATGATGGTAGGTTACAGGTTGCCCTTCCTCTAGTGTAGTTATCTCGGTTAGAGTTACATTAGTGGGTGGTGCTTAGTTAGTATTGGCACTTGGTGGTGTTGGCACTTGGTGGGGCACTTGCGGTTGCGACTTGCGGTTGCAGTTGGTGGTTTGAGTTTGCTATTGCGGTTACTTTGTCACGATGGATTTCTTTGGAGATTCCAGAGGAGTTAGCCTTGCAGTACGCAATGGGTTTACTCGGAGTGGTGCTTGGTATCAGCTTGTATCTCAGGTCCCAATGAGGGAGGAGATTGACTCTGAGTTGGAGTTCGACATAGGAGCTGATTCAATTGAGAGTGCACTTGGTGTGTCCGCACCGTTGTTGTGGGACATGGACAAGATTTATGGGGCCTCCAAAGGCCCTAGGCATTACTCTGGTACAGTGAGTACCATTGAGTTGGATGACTTCATCCAGGAGTTTGATAGTTGGTGTGATCTGCAGCAGATGCGAAACCCGACTTTGTTCACACCCTTCATGGCATGGAAGGGGTTGTTTCAGCATCTGGAGGGTCCACCAATGGATGACTACCATGAGTTCAAGAGAGCTCATTTGGAGGAGATTGAGTTATGGAGACAGTATTGGTCTCCACACTATGTCTCCATCACTTCAAGCTCGATGGCCAAGAGTAGATCGGCTGTACCTATGAGTTCTAGCTCGAGTAGTGTGGATGGAGCTAGTGGAGGTGCACTAGCTGGAGATAGTGCTACTACGATTGGAGGTACCGCTGCAAGAGGTGGTGTGGTACCAGGGTTTAACCCCATGGTGGAGTTCTTCTTGTGTTTTAGGCAGAACTACCAGGGAGTGCGGACTGATAAGCTGAGGAGCTTGTAGGAGTTCCAGCGGAAGGCTGGAGAGAGCCTACATGAGGCATACACTCGCATGAGGCGGCTGATCAATTTCACTCAGGGAGTTATTGAGGCCCAAGCAGTCCAGTTTTGGTATGGGATACTGGACAGGGAGTTGCGACGTAGAGTTCGTGATGTTATGTTGTTGCAGGCTACTTCGCCCACTTTGGCAATAGTCTTTGGTTTGGCTCAGCGTATTGAGCTCAATATGGCGGAGGAGAGAGTGGTGACATCTGGATTTGGTAGGGAGACCTCATCCACGGCTGTGACTTCTTCTAGAGTGCAGTAGAGTGCACCACGCCCAGTTGGTTTTCGAGGATAGGGTGGACAGCCCAAATTCTATGGAGCGAGTGGAGGGCCTAGTGGAGTTAGACCTGTGAGCCGGCCTGTCTCTCACTCAGGATGAACCTCTGATGGCTATTATGGTAGCGCACCATGGACTAAGAAGGCAAGGAACCCCAACTCCATCATACTCCTCCAAGGCTAACACTCCAAGACTCAAGACATTGCTCACTAGAGAACTCAATGAGAGAGAGATAGTTGCAAATGAAAGGATGATGAGTACCTCCTCACTCCTTGTTTATATACTTGTGAAATAGTTACGTACCAAAGTTACTAATTACCGTAGTAACTCAAGTTACTAGACTAAAAGTCAAGTAAAGTCAAAAAGTAGAAAGGAATATCCATTCACATGGGCATATTCCCCTTATCTTGACCCAACCACTAAAGCAAGGATTCCTTCACATGGGCTATCCTTGGACTAAAGAAGAATCCAAAACAAAAAGGCTTGCGGGCCCAAGAGTTCTCAACTCTTTCCCCAAAGCCAAACACCTAGGAATAATACCAAGTCAACACACTAAAATCCAAAATAGTGGTGCTCATCTTTTCTACTTCCTCTAAAGTAAGGTCCCATCTATCTTAGCTATGACTAACTTTAGCTAACCATGACTAATATAGAACCATCCTTTATCTCTATATAAATAATATCTCTTAAGTACTTGTAATACCAAGCTAAATATCACAATACTACACACATGCACAAATGGGTGTTACATTTACCCCCGGACTAAGTTTTCACTTTGTCCTCAAAGTGAAGGTCTCTCTACCTTCTATGGTACATTTTCAACTTATCATGGTTAATCCTATCAAAGTGTCTTCCTCCCAACTCCTTGAGATCATAGGTGTAATTGCCCCACACCTTCTCTACTATGAAAGGTCCAAAGTATTTAGGCAAAAACTTCTTTTGCACTCTCTTGAATCGAATGGAATCAAACAACATTACCCAATCACCTTCTTTGAAAGGCTCCACCTTCTTCTTGCCTTGCCTCTTGTCATAGCTCTCCTTTTGTTTCCTTTGGGCTTGCTCCACTCGAACCATAGCAAATGCTCTTGCCTCTTCCAACTCCATGAGTTGATCCTTCCTTGACTTCTCTGCATCACTTCCTTGTGCTTTCTTCAATCTCCTATGAATGCTTTGGAAGGTAGGAAGATCAAAGTGAATAGGTAAGGTAGACTCAATACCATACACCAATTGGAATGGAGAATATCCAGTGGAAGTCTTCATGGTTGTCCTATACTCCCACAAAACTGCATGAATCCTCTTGTCCCAATGATGTTTAGCCCCCTCCATTTCTGCATCTTTGGCCAACATCATGCACAAGGTCTGATTGGTTCTCTCTGCCAAGCCATTGGAATTTGGCTTATAGGATGTAGTTACTCTATGTGTGATAGAGAAATGTCGTAGCATGGCTGTAGTAATGCTTCCTATAAACTCTCCTCCTCTATCAGAAACCAACTCCAAAGGGCATCCAAACCTAGTGATAATGCGTTCATAAAGAAATCTACCCACTTCATCTTCATTCTTGTCCCTCAATGGTCTAGCCTCAACCCACTTGGTAAGGTAATCAGTAACTACCACAATGTACCGATTGTTCCTTGGGGTTCTATTGAGAGGTCCTACAAAATCAATTCCCCACTTCTCAAAAGGTCCTAGCAATGGAATTGATCTAAGTGGTGGAGTGGATGTAGACTTTCTAGCAAAAGCTTGACAAACATGACAAGTTTTGCAATAATCAAGACAATCCTTGAAAATCCCTCTCCAATGGTAACCTGCATCTAGAATCTTGAAAGCAGTCACCTTTCCTGCAAAGTGTCCTCCACATACTAAACCTTCATGAAACTCCTTTATGAGTAGGATAGACTCTTCCTTACCCACTGCTCTTCGAAGTAGACCATCTGCTCCTTGGTGAAAAAGAATATCCTCCACCATTGTGTAAGGTCTAGATCTTGCTGCAAGGGCCTTCCTCTCCCTAGCATGCATCCCTTCTGGATAGTTACCTCTTGTCACAAAATCCACAATCTCCTTGTACTCCATTGGAATCTCTTGAGTGACTGAGATTGTCATGAGCTCCTCATCCGGGAAGGAATCATCTACTGGCTCATCTCCATCATGATCATAGGCTCTAGATAACAAATCAGCATTTGCATGTTTCTTTCCTGGCCTATCCTCAATTGTGTAGTCATACTCAGACAAGAGTATCATCCACCTTGCTAGTCTCCCTTCAACATTAGGCTTGTTGAAGATGTACTTCAAAGCCTTGTGATCCGTGACAATTGTGGCTTTCCCTCCAATCAAGTAGTGTCTAAACTTCTTGAGACCAAAGATCACTGCCAACCCTTCTCTCTCTGTGACAGAGTAGTTCTTCTCTGCTGAAACCATCTGCCTACTAGCATAAGCTATTGGATGATCATGCCCATCTTGGTCTAATTGACTAAGAGTGCATCCTATAGCTACATTAGAAGCATCAGTGTAGAGGATGAAAGGCTTACTCCAATCAGGTTTAGCAAGAATTGGAGCTACAACAAGGGATTGCTTGAGCTCCTCAAAAGCTTTGAGAGCCTCCTTGTCTTCCAAAATCACCATGTAATCTACACCCTTCTTCATGTAGATGGTCAATGCATAAGCCTTGTTGGAAAATGAGAAGATGAACCTCCTATAGTACCCAACCATTCCCAAGAATTGGCGTAACTTTGTCAAGCTTGAAGGGAATGGAAGGTCTGAGATTTTCCTCACCTTCTCAGGATCAACTGCTATTCCATCCTTGGAGATGATGTGCCCCAAAAGTAGACCTTCTTCACATCCAAAAATGCACTTCTCTGGGTTGAGTGATGCATTTGCCTCATCCAAGCGTTGCAAGACTTTGATTAGGTGCTCAAAGTGCTCCTCCTTGCTCCCATAGACACAAAAGTCATCAATGAAATCTCTCACAAATTTCCCAATGAAAGGTTCAAATACCTTGTTCATGAACCGTTGGAATGTGGCTGGAGCATTGCAAAGCCCAAAAGGCATGACCTTGAAAGCGTAAGTTCCCCAAGGTGTGGTGAATGTGGTGAGTTGTTGATGCTCTGGTGCAATCTTTATTTGGTTATATCCACTATAACCATCTCCAAAACTGTACCTCTCATGACCTGCAACCTCCTCCAAGATCTCATCAATGAATGGCAATGGGTAGTAGTCCTTCTTGGTAACAGCATTAAGCTTTTTGTAATCCACACATACCCGAAGCTTGCCATTCTTTTTCTTCACAATGACAATTGGAGACACCCATTCTGAATTCTCCACCTCAAAGATAAATCCAGCCTCCTTGAGCTTATCAATCTCCTCCTTCACAACCAAAGATATTGGTGGGCTAATGCGACGTTGCTTTTGGCGGATTGGTCTTGCATGTGACTCCACCTCTATCTTGTGCTCCTCCAAGGTGACTTCCTTCAAATCCTTGTAACTAAAAGCAAACACATGGATGAACTTGCGGAAAATCTCCTCAAATCTCACCTTTTCCTCCTTGGTAACATTTGGGCCATACTTGAGGGTAGATAACCTTCTCTCTACCTCCTCAAGTGTCAATGGTGATTTATCTGGGTCCTTCAAAACCTCTGGCTTAGGTGCAAAATCCATAGCACACAAGGGATACACATCTGAATCAGATTCAGATTCATCTTCCTCCGTGGAAGTCTCCTCTTCCATGCTTGTGTCCACACCTGAAGCTCCTTCTTCAGAATCTGATTCCCAATAATTAGAAGATGGGGTATCTGAATGTGAAGTGTTGGTGGTGTTAGTCACAGGAACAGTGACTCTATGGTTTGATGGCCCAATCCTCAAGTACCCTTTGTGCCATCGATCAGTTGTGCGTGCTGCTCTCAACCATGGCCTCCCAAGAAGTAAGTCATAGCTTGAATCCTTCAAGACTTGGAAAGTCATGAGATTTTGAACTCCCATAACTGAAACAACCACCTTATCCATCACCCCTACTGGTCGAACTTGTTGCTTGTTTGCCATGCTCACCACAAATGTTGAAGGTCTTGAGGGTATCATACCCAACTTCTTCATCAACCTTTCAGACATGGCATTCACTGCTGATCCTCCATCAACCAATGCATCCTTGATGTTGTGACCATTCACTCTCACATCAATCTTGGAGGCATATTCACAAGCCTCCCATGGTGCTGGCTTGGCATCCACCACCCCCATCGATACTGGAACTTTTGCCTTCTTCTTCTTTTTGCTCCTTGTAGAACTCAAACCACCTCTAAGCTCCTTTCTCAAGGTAGGGTTCAAAGCAATTAATTGGCCCACTGTGATGTTAGCCTTGTGACTACCAACATCCTCCAACACATTGTAGTTCCATTGTTGCTTTGAGATCAAGAAGTCCTCCATCCCCAACTTCTTCCTTGGAGTCTTTGTTGTTGATGGTGTTGAGGTGCGAGTGCTCCTAGTAGACATAGGAGTATCCTTGCTTGAAGTAAATCCTTGAGAAGAGTGAACATCCTCTGCAAAACGAGCTCTCTTCTTCTCTTGTGCCAAAAGCTCCAAATTAAGACCCTTGGAGTTTGAGCACTCTCCCTTCTCATACTTGCTCTCAACCACATCTATGGATGCTATCCCCTTACCTTTGTTGGGATTAGGAGCCACTTGGGTTTCACTACCTCCCTCTTTCCCTCTATTGGCTCCCTCATAACCCCTTCCTCCATGGTAAGTGGAATTTGGGCAATTCCTTTGGATATGGCCTCTTCCTCCACAACCAAAACAATTTCTATCATTGAAATTGTTGGCTGGTTGGCCTCCTCTATATGGATAGTTTCCATAACTCCTAGGTCCTCTCCCTACATTCTGATCCACCTCTCTCTTCTCCCATAGTTGCACCACATTGATCTTGAGATCCGCAAGTTGTTCTGTGATGGTTTGGAGTGGATCTTTTGGTGGAGGTGCAAGAATTGGAGCAACTACTACTTGTGGTGCAACCCTTGTCACCAAAGTATCAGAAGTTCCACCATACTTGTAGCCTTGAGGAGGATGCACAACCTCCTTCACCACCAAATCACTCTCATCCCCTTCCAAACTCTCCTCCATACGAATTGCGATCTTGATAGCTTCAACCTTGGAAGAAGGTTTCTCATATCTCACCTTGCTTCTAATTTGTGGTCTCAATCCTCCCACAAAATTCTTGGTGAGCATGGCCCCTATGCCAATCATTGTAGTCTCCACATGATCCCCACCCTTCCTCAACACTATGCGAAATCTGGACTCCAACTTTTCCACTCTTTCCACATAGACCCTCACTTTCTCTCCATCTCCTTGCTTGAGAAATGTAACCTCACTCATCAATCTCTCATAACTCTCATCAGGAAGAAAGTTCTCAATGAGTGCTGAAGTCAAAGTCTCCCAAGACTCCTCTTCCCCCTCTCTCCTCTCTCTCTTTTGGTATTCTGACTCATACCATGTAAGTGCTGCATCCTCAAAGAAATCTGGTAATAATGAGGCCCACTCATTCTTCCTCCTCTCATTGTTTCCTATGCAAGCTCTCTTGAAGTCTCTCACAAAGGCCTCCACATCTTCTCCATCCTTGCCAAAGAAAACCGGAAGTTTCCCCATCTTAACCCCTCACTATCTTTCTTTTCTCTTAATTTTTTTTTTTTCTCTTTTCTTTTCTCTCACTCTATTACTGATAGAGTATATACATGACTAACACCATCTGAGAATAATCCACTCTAGGGAACACAAAAGGTTCAGGTTGCTCCAAGATTTCTATAGCAACATCAAATCCTAGAGTGCATATTAATCTAACTCTCATGGATAGTTTATCCATAAGTTGAAAGATTATCTCCATCACTAATCTTGAGAACTAGCTGATGAAGGTGGTAGTATTTCTGTAGCTGTACTAAGACTCTCTCCAAGATCCTTCACCAAAGTTTCCAAAAGTGCTTTTACTCTACTACACTCATGTCCTTTTGGAAGTCCTTCAACTCCACAAACCTCACACAACTCCTTGGTCTTAGATCTTCTCCCTCCCAATCTTGGTGAAGAAGGTCCAACATGCAAACCCAAGTCAAGTAAGCCTCTCCTTTCCCTCAATCTCTTGCTCTCAAAGGTTAATGGACATGAACTTGCCTTATGTCCCTTCTCTCCACATAGAAAGCACTTAGACTCACTCTTTCCTCCAAGTGGTGTAGGTTTTTGGATCCTCTCAACACTCTCTTCAAATTCTATTGTAAACTCTCTTTTCCTCAAATCCACCCCTACAATCACCTCAAACCCTTGGGGAACCTTGCATAATCTCAATTTCCACTCTTGATGACCCTCCATGTTCCCAAAGATGAATCTAAACACTCAAACATGCTTTTTGTTGATCTCAAACTTCTCATGCATGAGATCTCCACTCTGCAGAATTGACTCTTCCTCACAATGTCACTCAAATCTCCCAACGAATATGTCATAGTCCTCTGAAATTTTCCACACTTGATCACAACTCTAGGGCGTCCTTCCCTGCAAAATTTTAGATCTTTTCATCGAGCCATTTGGCCTAGACACCTTTCTATTCAGCACCCATATTTCAGATTTGGTCTGAAAACCACCCCCCTCACTTCAAAAACTCATAACGCACTGCGCAAAAATGATATCTCTCTAATTTTTGTGGCACCAGGTAGGATACAATGCACTGAATTTTCTTGGAAATTTTCAGGACAATTCACTAAAAATTGAAGAAATGGCAGACTCTGTACAATTTTCCAGAGAGCATGCAGTTGCGGGAGCACTTTACCCTATCAACTTTCAAAAATTCTAGCCCAGTGCGCATAGAAGCTCTCTCAATAATTTCAAGTGTGCTAACTGAAAGATAACCCAAGCTTTCATGTGTAGAAATCTCAAGTCCAGATCTCAAACTTGATATTTTGCCCAAAATCACCTTAATCCCCAAAATCTGCAATCCACCTCACACAATCTCTCCAATTCCTCTCATGTGTACAAGATGTACAAAATCACCTCAAAGACATCATAATGAACTACAGGGTATACAAATGGATCTTGGTTCTCTAACATAAGTTCAGCCCTCTCCTCTCCTAATGTTCTCTCCAAGTGAGCTCTCATAGCCTCCTTCTGCCTAATGTAGAATTGGACGCGGAACATTATCTTGCCTTCTAGAGAGGTCCCGGCAACGGAACCAAAAATGTGAGCCGGCCTGTCTCTCACTCAGGATGAACCTCTGATGGCTATTATGGTAGCGCACCATGGACTAAGAAGGCAAGGAACCCCAACTCCATCATACTCCTCCAAGGCTAACACTCCAAGACTCAAGACATTGCTCACTAGAGAACTCAATGAGAGAGAGATAGTTGCAAATGAAAGGATGATGAGTACCTCCTCACTCCTTGTTTATATACTTATGAAATAGTTACGTACCAAAGTTACTAATTACCGTAGTAACTCAAGTTACTAGACTAAAAGTCAAGTAAAGTCAAAAAGTAGAAAGGAATATCCATTCACATGGGCATATTCCCCTTATCTTGACCCAACCACTAAAGCAAGGATTCCTTCACATGGGCTATCCTGGGACTAAAGAAGAATCCAAAACGAAAAGGCTTGCGGGCCCAAGAGTTCTCAACTCTTTCCCCAAAGCCAAACACCTAAGAATAATACCAAGTCAACACACTAAAATCCAAAATAGTGGTGCTCATCTTTTCTACTTCCTCTAAAGTAAGGTCTATCTTAGCTATGACTAACTTTAGCTAACCATGACTAATATAGAACCATCCTTTATCTCTATATAAATAATATCTCTTAAGTACTTGTAATACCAAGCTAAATATCACAATACCACACACATGCACAAATGGGTGTTACAGACCCTTACCCTCATTTTTGGGTCAATAGCAGCCAATGAGTGGTGGTGTTGCTTGTTGGACTTGTGGTGGACCTCACCATCGGAGAGAGTGTACTCAGGGTAGCGGACCTGATACCTCTGGTGCATCACAGCCAGCACAGAGGCAGTGTGAGCATTGCCACAGATTTGGTCACACTAGTGACCGGTGTTTTGACCTACACCCGGAGTTACGGAGTGGTAGGGCTGCTATGGCAGGTAGTAGAGGAGCTCCTGTTCATGGAGGACAAGGTGGTAGAGGTGGTGGTAGAGGATCTACACCTAGTAGGAGTGCAGTACCTGCTCTTACTTCTGACACAGCTATGGCTACTTGGATTGAGCAGTTCAAGCAGAGATTGGCTAGTATGGCTATTGCTCAGAGGAGATCAGATTCGGGTGCTGAGGCTTCCACCTCATATGCTGGTGATAGGGATGCTTTGGACTTCATGTGTGGAGCAGCACAGGTGGATGCATCTGCAGTAGTGACTAGGAGTGCAGTACGTGCTCCAGAGCCTAGAGGAGCATCTGTGGAGTTGGACCCACAGAGAGGAGAGGTTGGGAGACAGGTCAGACTTCTCCAGTCTTTCACGCTATCTGAGGCATTGCAGACAACATCCATGGTTCCTAGACGTCCTAGTGCAGGTGTAGTAGGTGGTGATGGAGTACCTGATGGAGTACCTGCTAGTCAACCACCTACTACTACACAGACTGAGTCTAGCATGATGTTGGGAGCGGCTCATCTGATTATGCGGCATCCTTTGTTTTCAGCCAGTGACATGTTTACATTGGGAGTTGACCCAGCCTCAGTATTCCGGTTGGCTACCACGTTGTGTGAGAGTAAGGATGGTGCAGTTCCTACTACTAGAGCAGAGGTGGTTGGTAGTGGAGCTGACTTGGTTGAGGAGTATGGGATCCGTTCAGCAACCAGTGGTATATGGCAGGCAGCAGCGGCTAGACTGGAGGAGTTGCCAGCTAGACCGGCCTTTGAGAGAGCGCGGTTTACACCTAGTGTTGTCCTATTGGATAACCAGAGGGGGATTTTTTGTTTGGTGAGACCTTTAGGGAAGGTCTATACACCACAAAGAGTCTTGTTAGACTCTGGTGCGTAGCCCCTTATGTTGGGGAAGGCTACAGTTGTCGGCCTGGAGTTACAGAAGACCGATGTGGAGAGGTGTCCATTTCAGATTTAAACATCTCTTGGTGGTGGTTTGACACAATACATCACACATGGAGAGCTTGTTGTCCAGGTTCAACCTGGTCATCCGAGTGATAGCTCGGTGGTGAGAGCTCAGGCTATTGCAACGATAGCTGAGTCATATGATGTGCTAGCTGGGGGAGCAGTGTTATACCCTATGTGTTTCAGCATTGACTATTGGGAGGAGACAGCCTCTTATAGACCTGGTTGGCAGTCTGGTGAGGGACGGGTATGTCACCTACCAGTACACTTCAATAGTGGCAGTCTTGGCTCACTATAGTCCGGGACCATGGCAGCATCAGTTTTGGCTTTCAGCGGTGCAGTTACTTGGCCTGGTGACTTGTTGGAGGGGAACGCCCATGCAGAGGATACTCCAGTACCAGAGGAGATCACTCGGCTTTGGAGTACGAGTGGGATTGTTCCATCCACCTTGGATGTTCCATTGTGGAGTTCAGAGGAGGCATTGCAACAGCATGCTAATCAGTTGGTGCAACAAGCTTGGAGTGGGGCCTTTGTACCATCAGGGGATGAGTGTGAGGATGAGCCTCCAGAGGCGATTGCTTTGACACCTCTAGATACCATACTCATTGCTTGGCAGTATTTAGTAGAGGGGATATGCCTATTGGAGTTGTTTGGTGGGATCAGCACCGGACTAGCTGCGGTGTTACAGGCGGGTATACGAGTACAGAGGTACTTGTATGTAGAGAGAGATGAGACTGCTAGGCAAGTCTCTCTACATCATGTGGCACACTTGGCCTATCGGTTTCCGGAGTTATTACCGATGTCAACAGTTAGAGGTTACCAGAAGGCCCTACCAGGAGACATTTCCTTATTGGGGGCACATGACCTAGAGAGACATGGGCCTGTTCACTTGGTGATTTATGGATGGCCATGTCAGGGACATACACGTGCGGGCCGCGGTTTGGGTCTTCAGGATCCTTGTTCTGGTGTGTGTTGGGAGATGTTACGGATACTACGACATCTCCAGGTTTATCAGTCTGTTTCTCCAGCTTATCTTTTGGAGAACGTTCCTTTGATGGGTGATTCTCGCACTAGAGTGGTGGCGAGTACACATCAGGTCCATTCTTGGATGGGACCTGCTGTATTGTTAGATGCAGCTAGAGTGGGATCATAGGCTCATCGTCTTCGTCTTTGGTGGACGAACCTCTTACCCAAAGAGGTTCTACAGCGTAGTTATGATGGGATTCAACGACTAGACCACATTCTTGTTGATGATATCTTGGATGTTGGGCGTCAATCTCAGACAGTGGTAGTGGCTGATAGGTCATCTATGGCAGTGGTGAACCTAGTTGGACAGCCTAGAGCTGCATTTCCCACACTCATAAGTTTCCCAGGCTCTCATGCTTTTTGAGAGGGAGGACTTGGACTTGTTTGGGACTCACAGTTACAGCAGTTGGTGGAGCCCAACGTTGATGAGAGAGAGCGGGCAATGGGTTTTTGCACCGGTATTGCCGTTGTTCCAGCAGTGTCAGAGGCATCTAGGCGTCAGGTGTTAGGTCAGGCTATGGACCTGAACTGTTTGACCTGGATTGTGAGCCTTGGCTTGGCAGAGCAGCGTAGGATGTGCTTGATAGGCATCACCACTCGAACACTTGTGAGCCTTGTGCCTATCGAGACGATTCAGGCACATGCTGGGGGCGATGGACCGAGTGGACATGATATTCTTGGGACACATCAAGTAGCTACTAGGGAGAGTGTTCTACTTGGAGTCCATCCAGGTGAGCGTGGGCTACTTGGATTACACCATTCGTCCACATGGGATGCAGTTAGAGGACGTGTGGAGCTTGCAGCCAGAGTGGAGGGAGTTTTTCACACTAAGGTTGGGACCTCTAGTGGTCGGGAGCATGACACTATTGCTCCCAAGGGCCCAGTGTAGTAGTCAGTCAGTACGTCTTCCACACCTACTACAGTTACAGAGGATACTTGGGAGCCAGATCTTGGACCCAAGCTTACTGGAGAGGAAAGACGGAGGTTTGGAGGTTCTTGAGGAGTCACACGAGTTGTTTTGCCTTCAATATGAAAGATTTGGGTGCTCTGAAGGGACCTGGTATACGGATTGAGCTGACTAGCAACACACCAGTTTTCTGACGTCCTTATCGATATAGTGATATGGAGAGGACATTGATTTAGAGCCGGAGTAGTGACCTTTTTGAGGCTATTTTTGTGGGAGGAGATTTCACATGGAGAGTATGCATCAGCGACAGTGATGCCAGCCAAGAAGGATATGCATGGCAACTATACAGATAGGCGGATGTGTGGAGATTACCGTCCTATCAACCAACAAACCAGGGCTGATCGGTATGCCATGCCTACACCGAAGGAGATTTTTGATGCAATTGGGCATGCAAAGGTCTTCAGTACTTTGGATCTTTGAGCGGGATATCATCAGTTGCCGATCAGGGAGGGGGATAAGTCCAAGACAACATTCAGGGCTATTGATCATCACGGCAAGAATGTGTTATATCAGTGGAGGTTCTTACCATTTGGGTTAAAGAATGCTCCTGCTGAGTTCCAGAGGGTCATGGATAGGATCCTAGCTGGATTGGATTTTGCTTGGTGCTATATTGATGACATTTTGGTTTATAGCACTATTGTGGAGCAGCATGAGAGACAATTGTTGGAGGTGTTTGAGAGGTTGAGATCTCATGGACTCAAATTACATCTTGGGAAGTGTAGGCTCTTCCACGAGTAGGTTGAGTATTTGGGTCATACTATCTACCCCGGAGCACTTGGTGTCTAACAGACCAAGGTGGAGGCTATCGCACATATTCCTCGGCCTACGGATGTGAGCAGAGTGTGAGCATTCCTTGGGTTGGCAAACTTCTATCGCCGCTATGTTAGAGAATTTAGTGCCATTGCCAAGGCCTTGACGAAGCTGACCAAGCTTACACAGGACTGGTGTTGGGGAGATGAGCAGGAGAGAGCTTTTGTAGAGCTCAAGGAGAGGTTGACATCTGCTCCTATTTTGAGGAGACCGATCAAGGGACGACCATTTCAGGTTCACACTGATTGGAGTATGTTGGGGCTTGGAGCAGTGCTCACCCAGCATGATGATGAGGAGAAGGAGTTTGTGGTGGCCTATGCTAGTTGCTCCAACAATTCAGCGGAGGCGAAGTATAGTTCATATGAGGGAGAGTGCTTGGCAGCAGTTTGGGCAGTAGCACTTTTCCGATGTTACCTATTTGGTAACCCCTTCACTCTCATCACTGATCATCAGCCGCTGAAGTGGTTGATGGAGTCCGACAAGCTTTCAGAGAAGCTTGCACGATGGGGTCTGATTTTATAGGAGTATGATTTCACAGTTGTTCATAGACCTGGAGTGGTGAACCGTGATGTAGATGGGTTGAGTAGAAACCCATTCCCAGCCAGGAAGATCAGACCGGAGCACGTTGGCATGGTGAGACAGATGAGGAGATGGTGCCAGGTTGGCATGCATCGGCCTTTCTGTGTATATTTGCAGAGGCTTTGGTGGTATTTCTCTCAGCGCATACAGGAGGAGTTATTGAGGTCACAGATCTAGAGAGTGAAGATACTGGTACAGTTCAGCAAGACATTCATGATGATGTCTTAGTGATGGACCATCTTTGCACTGGTGTTGTAGGTGGCACAATTGGGGCCAAGGAGAGAGACCGTGTTCTTCAGCGAGCCAGATGGTTCAGATTGGAGGGTAGACACCTTTTGCGTGTATGGGAGGATGGTAGAGTGCGAGTAGTACCACTTCCATCTTAGAGACCACAGTTGGTCCATCATGCTCATGAGGAGCTAGGACATTTTGGAGTAAAGCGTACATATAGCTTACTTCATAGTCATTATTGGTGGCGCGGTATGCAGACCGAGGTACAGCAGTTTGTTGCCAGATGTGTGGTTTGTGACCAAGTTAGAGCATCATTCAATGCTCCTACGCCACAGTTACACCCATTACCTATCATGGGATTGGGTTACCGTTGGAGTTTGGACTTTGCTAGACCTTTACTACTGACTGTGAGACATCATCGGTATGTTTTGGTGATGGTGGAGCACTTCTCCAAGTGGATTGAGTTGGTGGCACTTCCTAACAAGTCTAGTGAAGGGACAGCTTACTTGTTCCTGGATCGAGTTCTTAGTTATTTTGGTGCACCAACTGAGGTTTTGACTGATCAGGGTACAGAGTTCTTGGGGGAGTTTCAGGTCTTGTGTGACAAGGCTTTGATTGATCATTGTACTACATCCTGAGATCACCCTGAGGCAGATGGCTTAACAAAGAGAGTGGTTCAGACGGTGAAGAGAGGATTGTGAAAGTATGGTTTGCAAAGAGGCCACTTGGGAGATTGGGATCTCTAGTTACCTTGGTTGGCCATGGGCTATCGGTTCAGCCGGCAAGCCTCCTTAGCATCCTTCTCTCCATACTTTCTACTCTATGGATGAGATCCAGATTTACCTGCAGCCATTCGTCAAGATGCTATTGTAGTTTTGGACTTGGATGACCCCGATGTATGGGTGAGTGCATATTCTTAGCGGGCAGAGATCTTTTGGAGAGTGATGCCGATGGCCTTTGAGAACTTGGTGATTGCTTAGCATAGAGATACTTTACGCTATGCTACCATTTGAGGAGGAGGTTATAGACCCTCGATCCATCGATTTCATCCAGGCGACTATGTATATCTACAACAGACAGCACCGACGATACTTGATGTTTCTACAGGCCGCACTATCTTGAGAGTGTGCAAGGTTTTGCCATCTGGAGTCCTTGTGTTAGAAGGACGTGATGGTGTTGTTTGGAAGGATCATGTGCGCAATTGTGCGCCATGCCACCTTCCAAACATTGATGGTACTATGGACCCAAGCTTGGCACTTGTACATGCAGGCTTGAGGTGTATGTTATGTGGCTCTTCTGGTGGAGCTGCTAGTATGTTAGTGTGTGATAGTTGTTCGAGAGGATGGCATATGGCATGTATGACTCCTCCCCTCACGGTGGTTCCTCAAGGACAGTGGTTATGTCCTAGATGTACTTGACCTATAGCTAGTTCATTCTTTATATGGTATAGATTGCAAACAAGCGACTAACGATGGGGCTCCATAGCACCCGGCCTCCTGATCTTTGCCCATTAGAGGGTATACCATATAAATAGAGTAGATGGCTATCTGGAGTTAGAGGGACCTGACCGCTAGCTAGGGGGGCAATTGTGGCACTTTAGAGTCTATGTATGACTTATGTGTGAGTTGTGCTTCTATAGTGTATGATGTTGACAGCGATGTATGTTGTGTAGTGATGTATATACGTACGACAATTGTCACGCCATTTGTAGTTCCGCATCTAGCTGCTCGAACACTGGAGTTCCAGTGATAGTAGTTAGAGATATTTTAGCAGTTTCTCAAGGACTACTTTCCGACAGTCAGTTTGGTGTTTGGGGTACTGACTTCACGGTGGGGCCCACCATCACTTTGCACCATTCGCACCGTCGAGTGTGCCATCAGCAGGACCGTTAGGGTTTTAGAGCTAGCTCGATTCCAGGGGGTATAGTTTCAAAGTGAGCTCTAGAGAGCTCACTTCTTTGATGTTGAGCCTTCGAGTTCTTGGCTATGGTGGACAGAGGCCGGCAAGCGTCACTTGGATTCTCTATGCTTGAGTGGGTGTGGCTGGACTGTAATTAGTACCCAATTGTTGGCAGTTTATAGAGTGACAAATCAAGTACTGATCTGAGTTGAGTTGAGTTGAGAGTGTTAAGCAATCTGATTATTGTGGCACTTTAGAGTCTATATATGACTTATGTGTGAGTTGTGCTTCTATAGTGTATGATGTTGACAATGATGTATGTTGTGTAGCGATGTATATATGCACGACATGTGTTTTAGGAGATGTTACGGATATTACAACATCTCCAGGTTCATCAGTCCGCTTCTCCAACTTACCTTTTGGAGAACATTCCTTTGATGGGTGATTCTTGCACCAGAGTGGTGGTGAGTACACATCAAGTCCATTCTTGGATGGGACTTGCTGTATTGTTAGATGCAGCCAGAGTGGGATCACTGGCTCATCATCTTTGTCTTTGGTGGACAAACCTCTTACTCAAAGAGATTCTACAATGCTCTTATGATGAGATTCAACTACTTGACCACATCCTTGTTGATGACATCTTGGATGTTGAACGTCAGTCTTAGATAGTGGTAGTGGCTGATAGGTCACCTATGGCAGTGGTGAACCTAGTTGGACAGGTTAGAGCCGCATTTCCGACACTCATGAGTTTCCCAAGCTCTCATGCTTTTCAAGAGGAGGACCTGGACTTGTTTGGGACTCACACTTACAGTAGTTGGTGGAGTCCAACGCTGATGAGAGAGAGCGAGTGATGGATTTTTGCACCGGTATTACTGTTGTTCTAGTAGTGTCAGAGGCATCCAGGTGATAGGTGTTAGGTCAGGCTATGGACCTAAACTATTTGACCTAGATTGTGAGCCCTGGCTTGGTAGAGCAGCATAGGATGCGCTTGATAGGCATCACCACTTGGACACTTGTGAGCCCTGTGCCTATCGAGACAATTCAGGCACATGCTTGGGGCAATGGACCAAGTGGACATGCTATTCTTGGGACACATCCATTAGTTACTAGGGAGAGTAGTCTACTTGGAGTCCATCTAGGTGAGCGTGGGCTACTTGGATTACACCCTTGGTCCACATGGGATGCAGCTAGAGGACATGTGGAGCTTGCAACCAGAGTGGAGGGAGTTTTTCACACTAAGGTTGGGACCTCTAGTGGTCGGGAGCATGACACTATTGCTCCCAAGGGCCCAGTGTAGTAGCCAATCAGTACGTCTTCCACTCATATGACAGTTACAGAGGATACTTGGGAGCCAGATGTTGGACCCAAGCTTATTGGAGAAGAAAGACGGAGGGTTTGGAGGTTCTTGAAGAGTCACACTATTTGTTTTGCCTTGAGAGTATGAATGATTTGGGTGCTCTAAAGGGATCTGGTATACGGATTGAGCTAACTAGCGATACACCAATTTTCCAACATTCTTATTGTTATAGTGACATGGAGAGGACATTGATTTAGAGCCAGAGTAGTGACCTTTTTGAGGTTGGTTTGGTGGAGATTTCACATGGAGAGTATGCATCAGTGACAATGATGCCAACCAAGAAGGATATGCATGGCAACTACATAGATAGGCGGATGTGTGGAGATTACCATCCGATCAACCGACAGACTAGGACTGATCGGTATGCCATGCCTACACCGGAGGAGATTTTTGATGCAATTGGGCATGCAAAGGTCTTCAGTACTTTGGATCTTTGAGCAGGATATCATTAGTTGCCGATCACGGAGGATGATAAGTCCAAGACAACATTCTGAGCTATTGATCCTCACGGCAAGGATGTGTTATATCAGTGAAGGTTCTTACCATTTGGGTTGAAGAACGCTCTTGCTGAGTTCTAGAGGGTCATGGATAGGATCCTAGCTGGATTTGATTTTTCTTGGTGCTATATTGATGATATTTTGGTCTATAGCACTACTATGGAGGAGCATGAGAGACAGTTGTTGGAGGTGTTTGAGAGGTTGAGATCTCATGGACTCAAATTACATTGTGGGAAGTGTAGGTTCTTCCACGAGTAGGTTGAGTATTTAGGTCATACTATCTACCCCGGAGGACTTGGTGTTCAGCAGACCAAGGTGGAGGCTATTGCACGTAATCCTCAGCCTACGGATGTGAGGAAAGTGCGAGCATTCCTTGGGTTGGCAACCTCTATCATCGCTATGTTAGCGGATTTAGTGCCATTGCCAAGGCCTTGACAAAGCTGACCAAGCTTACACAGGACTGGTGTTGGGGAGATGAGCAGGAGAGAGCTTTTGTAGAGCTCAAGGAGAGGTTGACATCTGCTCCTATTTTGAGGAGACCGATTAGAGGACGACCATTTCAGGTTCATACTAATTGGAGTATGTTGGGGCTTGGAGCAGTGCTCACCCAGCATGATGATGAGGAGAAGGAGTTTGTGGTGGCCTATGCTAGTCGCTCCAACAATTCAGCAGAGGTGAAGTATAGTTCATATGAGGGAGAGTGATTGGCAACAGTTTGGCCAGTAGCACATTTCTGATGTTACCTATTTGGTAACCCCTTCACTCTCATCATTGATCATCAGCCACTAAAGTGGTTGATGGAGTCCAACAAGCTTTCAGGGAAGCTTGCACGATGGGGTCTGATTTTACAGGAGTATGATTTCACGGTTGTTCAAAGATCTAGAGTGGTGAACCATGATGCAGATGGGTTGAGTAGAAACCCATGTCCTAGCCAGCAAGATCAGACCGGAGCACGTTGGCATGGTGAGACAGATGAGGAGATGGTGTCGGGTTGGCATGCATCGGCCTTTCTATGTATATTTTCAAAGGCTTTGGTGGTATCTCTCTAGCGCATACAAGAGGAGTTATTGAGGTCATAGAACCAGAGAGTGAAGATATTGGTAGAATTCAGCAAGACATTCATGATGATGTCTTAGTGATGGACTATCTTTGCACTGGTGTTGTGGGTGGCATAGTTAGGGCCAAGGAGAGAGACCGTGTTCTTCAGCAAGCTCGACGGTTCAGATTGGAGGGTAGACACCTTTTGCGTGTATGGGAAGATGGTAGAGTGCGAGTAGTACCACTTCCATCTCAAAGACCACAGTTGGTCCGTCATGCTCATGAGGAGCTAGGACATTTTGGAGTAAAGCATATGTATAGCTTATTCCAGAGTCATTATTGGTGGTGTTGTATGTAGACTAGGGTACAACATTTTGTTGCCAGATGTGTGGTTTGTGACCAAGTTAGAGCATCATTCAATGCTCCTATGCTACAGTTACACCCATTACCTATCATGGGATTGGGTTACTGTTGGAGTTTGGACTTTGCTAGACCTTTACTACTGACTGTGAGACATCATCGGTATGTTTTGATGATGGTGGAGCACTTCTCCAAGTGGATTGAGTTGGTGGCACTTCTTGACAAGTCTAGTGAAGGGACAGCTTACTTGTTCTTGGATTGAGTTCTTAGTCATTTTGGTGCACCAGCTGAGTTTTTGACTGATCAAGGTACAGAGTTCTTGGGAGAGTTTCAGGTCTTGTGTGACAAGGCTTTGATTGATCATTGTACTACATCCCAAGATCACCTTGAGGCAGATGGCTTAACAAAGAGAGTGGTTCAGACAGTGAAGAGAGGATTGCAAAAGTATGGTTTGCAAAGAGGCCACTTGGGAGATTGGGATCTTTAGTTACCTTGGTTGGCCATGGGCTATTGGTTCAGCCGGCAAGCCTCCTTTGCATCCTTCTCTTTGTACTTTCTTTTCTATGGACAAGATCCAGATTACTTGCAACCATTTGTTGAGATGCTACTATAGTTTTGGACTTGGACCCCAATGTATGGATGAGTGCATATTCTTAGCGGGCAAAGATCTTTCAAAGAGTGATGCCGATGGCCTTTGAGAACTTGGTGGTTGCTCAGCATAGAGATACTTTACGCTATGCTACCATTTGCGGAGGAGGTTATAGACCCTCAATCTGTTGATTTCATCCAGGCAACTATGTATATCTACAGTAGACAACACCGACAACACTTGATATTTCCATAGGCCGCATTATCTTGAGAGTGCATGAGGTTTTTCCATCTGGAGTTCGTGTGTTGGAAGGACGTGATGGTGTTGTTTGGAAGGATCATGTGCACAATTGTGCGCCATACCACCTCCCAAACATTGATGGTACTATGGACCCAAGCTTGGCACTTGTATGTGTAGGCTTGAGGTGTATGTTATGTGGTGTGGCTCTTCTGGTGGAGCTGCTACTATGTTAGTGTGTGGTAGTTATTCGGGAGGATGGCATATGGTATGTATGACTCCTCTCCTCACGGTGGTTCCTCAAGGACAGTGGTTATGTCCTAGATGTATTTGACCTATAGCTAGTTCATTCTTTATATGGTATAGATTGCAGACATGCGACTAACGATGGGGCTCCATAGCACCCGGCCTCCTGATCTTTGCCCATTATAGGGTATACCATATACTTAGAGTAGATGGCTATCTGGAGTTAGAGGGACCTAACCGCCAGCTAGGAGGGTGATTGTGGCACTTTAGAGTCTATGTATGACTTATGTGTGAGTTGTGCTTCTATAGTGTATGATGTTGACAGCAATGTATGTTGTGTAGCGATGTATATACGCACGACAACTGTCACGGCATTTGTAGTGTTGCATCTAGATTGCTCGGACATTGGAGTTTTAGTGATAGTAGTTAGAGTTATTTTAGCAATTTCTCAAAGACTACTTTTGATGGTCAGATTCTGTGTTTGGAGTACTGACTTCACGGTGGGGCCCACTGTCACTTTGCACCATCCGCACCATTGAGTGTGCCATCAGCAGGACTATTAGGGTTTAGACCTAGCTCAAGTCCAAGGGGTATACTTTCAAAGTGCAGCTCCAGAGAGCTCACTTCTATGATGTTGAGCCTTCGAGTTCATGGCTATGGTGGAAAGAGGCCGGCGAGCATCACCTGGATTCTCTATGCTTGAGTGGGTGTGGCTTGACTGTAATCAATGCCCAATTGTTGGCAGTTTATAGAGTGACAAATCAAGTATTGATCTGAGTTGAGTTGAGTTGAGAGTGGTAAATAATCTGATTATTGTGGCACTTTAGAGTCTATATATGATTTATGTGTGAGTTGTGCTTCTATAGTGTATGATGTTGACAACAATGTATGTTGTGTAGTGATGTATTTACGCACAACAAAGACCATTGCTAGATTGTTACCTTTTTTGCAAGCTTTGGTCAGGATGGTTCAAACAAGTCAAAGAATGTTCTAAGAGCTTGAGTGACCAAGGAGTTATGGCAATTGGCACTTATTATCCAAAGAGGAAGCTCCGTAAGTTGTGGAGATAAGCCTTGAGATTGGGATAATATACCCTAGGATACATGTGCATAGTATGTCTTAGTTGATTAAATTCTTGGGAGAACTGCTAGAAAGCTCTCATCAAGTTATTTTTGATAAGATTATGATTATTTTAAGTGCATAAAACTAAAAGAATTTGCGAGAGTTGGAGCTCGAACTAAGTTTTTTGTCTCAAAACTTGGATTAAGTTCACATGATTCAAAAGTGAAATAGAGGTATGTTTAGGTCTGCAACTAAAGCATCAAATTCAGAATTCTTAGTATTATAAGAAAGCCTTTGACAAAACCATTTTGAGAAGACGTTGACCAGAAAACAAAAATAAAGACTATAGAACTTACATTATAATGCTTTGAATGGGGCATAATTTCGAAGGAGGAAGAAGGTTTATAAGTTAGTATATCTCTCACCCGTCACGGACTTCTTATAGATATTCAGATAGAGCACCATAGATTAAGAAAGCACCAAAGAGATTGCATAACACCTTTTCAAGCTCCAATACCCCTCATAAACTCAAGACATTTCCAACTCAA
Organism: Lunularia cruciata; assembly: GCA_948567375.1. Classification (NCBI taxonomy): domain Eukaryota; kingdom Viridiplantae; phylum Streptophyta; class Marchantiopsida; order Lunulariales; family Lunulariaceae; genus Lunularia; species Lunularia cruciata. The sequence goes on along the minus strand of OX419757.1, from coordinate 62,405,652 downwards.
TGAGAAAAAGATGTTGGCAAACAGAATAATGTAACACCTCCTCATTCTTTGATGAAACACATGAGATTCTTCAGTATAAACTTTATAAAGCACCATAATAACTAAAGTTAATAGATAAAATTTACTCTTAATTCAAAGAGGATATCCAAGACAATGAAAATAATTTCCTTAGTATGGTATTATTTTAACCTACCAACTATGTCAAGAATTCATTTTTTTTTACTATGTTTTCCTTTTGGCTATAATTTTTTCGTATTAAAAGGACTTATGGATCGATGGGTTCTCAACTCTTCTTTCTAAATCGAAAAATAAAAAAAAAATTAGTACTGAATTCATATACTACAATTTATATCATTGCCGCTCATTCTTACAAGCTCTTCTAAATTGTATTATCTCAGCATGGACTTTGATTAACCATAACTAATCATGATAAAATTTATATATATGAGAACAGAGGCTGTTCTGGGAACAGGTTATACAGAACTCATGAGGTGCAAATGATCGATATGCAAGATGTACATAATTGACTATGCTAGAATAGTGAGAATTCCATAAGGTAGAATGCATCAGATGTAACTTGAAACAAAGGCATAAATGAAACAAAGTGAGAATAACATATGGCTAACAGACTTGTAAACCACAAATAAATCGAGAACTCTATACAAACAACCGCTAGCAATAAGTAACGCTACATAAAAGACTGCGAGCAATAGGTAACGCTACATATAAAACTGTCAATAAGTGGTACATGAATGATAAAAATAAAAAAGTGGGTTGGAGTCGGGTAAGAAAACTATATACACAAGAGGTCCCAATAAGCCGTGCGCATGAATGATAAAAAAAAAAAAAAATGAGGGTTGGAGTCGGGTAGGAACACTGTATACACAAGAGGTCCCATGAATCAGCCAAAGAGGGAAGGCAAAATAATAGGGAGGGAATTAGCTGGGAATGGAGGAGTGGAACAATGCGAGAATTATAGGATGGGGTGGTTACAGAAACCTGTCGAAGTGTAGCAGGGTAACGAGAGCGAAACGAAAACCATCCGAAATTTTTTATATATATAGTGGATACAAAACGTCCGAAGCATGCGCTAGTCGTGGAGACTACCGTCCGTCTGCACCGCCGCCTAATCAAAAGATGGCGACTCGAATCCTAGATAAGGTCGTGTGCAGTTCCACATGCTTGATGGGGTCTTCCCATCCTTCATTTGTTTTACGCGGTCGTCCTTTCTCTTTTCCACATCAAGTGGACTGTCTATTCCATGTACGAGAGAAAAGGCAATCACATAAGAAGGTCTTTCGTAGTCACACAAGCATACCAAGGAGAGACCAAGATGTAAAATGGAGCTAAATTCCAATAGGATCGATAGGAGAAATCTGCACCACCGCACCTAAGATTTTTAGAGACCCATACAATACAGTACTGTATTGAAGCCTGTGCCTCGCGTTGGCCAGGATGTGCAAGTACGCAGAAGGGAGCATTTGAAGCCTGAGATATTTTTCACCAACTCTGCGTTGAGCTGCGAGCTGCGCATCTACTTAGTCGCCGGGTGCGAACTAACGTGAAACGGAGGACGGCCCCTTGACAGAGTCCAGGTAATCACAATTTGACGCGATTCGAACAACTGATTGATCAGACTAGCGCATGCTTCGAACGTTTGTCCGGTAACTCTTTGCTTTCAACACTCGGTTTGAATTTCAACAGATTTGGATTTCACTTACATGAGAATCCACTATGAGAAACGATTACCGTTGACGCATGCGGGTCATACCACATATCTGACCATCGCGTGTCAGTTGTTGCATTGGGAGTTAGCAGTTGTCTAATTTCATCTGTTTGGGGTACTCTTGCCAATTTCTCTGGTTACGGTTTCATGACAATGTCTTCATTCCATTGCTTACTCGATAATTAAAGGACCACTTGAGAATCTCTTTGCTTATACACTAAACAGCTCATCGCCATGAATTTATGCAACCAATTTTATCATGGTACTACATTATAATTCGCTTCTGTTATCAGGCTTGTCACATATTCGACGTAAACATGCCATAGGGAGGTAGAAAATATTCAAGAGAGTACACAAGGATCCCAGAACATTCTCACTTGGTACTATTTAGAATGGTAACTGAAATTCCGTCCGACGGTAAGGTTCTTGCGAGGACATTCTGGGCTACTCTTTCTCTTTACGTCTTCTTCAGAACAATATTCTCCAAAATTTCCGTTTTCCCCAGTCATCTCCAAATGGATTATGCCTGATCAATCCAAATAACTAATTGAACTTTTGTCAATTAATATCAAACAGCATCAATCAACTGTATAATGTACTTTATCAAATGGCATAAAATAGTAGTTCTTGAATCTATGTTTTATATTTGAACAATAGCTCATGCACTGGATTTCGTTCGCACTTGCAGAGGCAATATCGTCACCACCATGGGGGACGTGGTTGTACAATATTTTAATCTTCCTCTTCCAATTGATGATCATGTGGAGGAACCAACTGCGTTGTGCTCTTGCCGCTGCCCGGCTCAGTCCGTCCATGCAAATCATGAGATTTCGTCCCACAGATCTGGATCCGACTCTGTAGACCATATACAGATCCAATTCATCAGGAACCAAAAATCTGGATCGGCCATTCTGTATTGCAAGCTCTCTGGGCGTAATTTCCGACGGCTAACATCCAACGCGCATACCGGAAACTTCTCCCAGCCACTTTGGGTCGAGGCCGTCAACGTGAAGCAGAAATACGTCGGTCGTGTCTATATCGTAATCCTCTTGATTCCACTTCCTGCAGCTCGTAATGGTAGATTGCTTACCCGGAAGCTGCGTGCTCGAGCTGCCCGTCTTTTCACCCTCATCGGCATTCCCTCCATAGTCGCATGTGTTACCAGACTCCTCGAAAACTTGTGAGGAGTATACTAAGCATACATAGGACTGAAATTGTATTTGTTTGACGCACTGCGCTACTGGGTCAGTTACAGTAATCTGACCGCGATTGAGGCGAAGAAGAGTGTGATGCTTTTTTCTTTAAGCAACGGGATAATAGTTTGCGCACTGGCTTTTGGGTTTGGCCATGTTTTGTGCGTCCGAAGGCAAGTACGACGACGCGACACGCGGAGAGACACCTGTCCGGAGGATAGCCAACAAAATCATGTGAGGATAATTTCGCGGAGTCTGCCTCTCGACGGGAAGAACATGAACTATTTAATCGGGAAGAAATCGAGAGACGAGAGGATGGACTTAGTTCATCGAGAGGCAGAGTTTTGGATCGGGAGCTGGCCTGAAGGAGAACGATGAGAAACTAACAGAGGCAGGTTTTGGAGGTGCTGGTGTCTTATGGAGCAAAGGAAGGAAGCACGGGGCGAGAACGCTGGCCTGAAGGAAGCATGAGATTTCACGCCCACATGGATCAATTGACTTCCACGAGGAGGCGAGGAGATTCTAACGGAGCAGCGGTTCTTCGGAGGGGCACATGAAGAGGAGAGCAGAATTGACGTCCGGAGCTGGCTTTTCACCCGATCGATGGGAGTGAACTAGACTATTACTAGACGAATCAGTAGTGCATGAATATTGATTTTGAACGCTAGCATGAAGAGATGTGGACGGCTGAAAAGGACAGATGTTTGACGATGGACACCATGAAAGCAATGAAAGAGATGACTCGGTGGCGCTAAGAGTGAGCAGGAGGGCAATGGTACAAGTCAGCAAGCAGAGATTCGAAGTACGAGCTGCCATGAAGATATCGAGAACAATTGAACAGAGGGCAGTTTGGAATGAGATTTGACTGTGTACAAGTGATCGCAGCGACAGAGTCTAAATTGATTTAATGATTCGAAAGATGAGATTGTCAACAACTTCAGATTGAAACAGGGACAACTCAAACTGCTGTAATCAAAACATTTATCTTCTAAACCATCAAACAGGTGATCTTGACACTCAGTGCGAAAATGGTGCAATAAAGGAAGCATTCTATAAAATGATCTTAATTGAAACTGTTGTCCATCTCCCTCTTGTCACTCAATCAGTATTATCATGTGATTAACTTGCAATTGACAATATCTCCGTTCTTCAGAAGTCTAACTTCATTGGAAAGAGCATATTCACGCTAGGAAAGAGCATATCTACGATTACTGTCCTGGCTCGAAATAACAACTTGGCTTACCGCTGGAGCACACTCGCTCACAGCCCCACACGGTTATGAGAGCGGACATAAGACGAATTGCTCCTGTTGTTCGGGTGATGGTGAACAACATCTGCTGCCTGAATCTAGCAAGGAAGAACGACACGGCTGAAATAACGAGTTAGAAGCACATTGAACGTATACAGTTTCAAACGTATGCAACAAAAGATTTGGATTGAACAGCGACCGGGTAAATACAGAATATAGATCTGTAGTTGCCATAGACGAGGTTGAATCAACAGAGCGTAGGTACTATATTTGCGTTGCAGAAAGCAAATTGAAAGCAATGACGTCATACAGCGAAGATTGGCTACGCGAACGACAAACAGGATACACGTTCAACAGAGAAGAAACTCGAATCCCCATCGGTAATGAAGAAATGGAGAACAATTCACTGCCGAATCTCCCATTTGGCAGTGAATTCTCCTGAATAGAAGTGATTTCCAGGATACAGGCTAGCCCTGAGCAACACAAGAAATTACAAGGAAGTTATATTGGGATGAAGCTATTGAAGAAAGAAGAGAAGAAGCATAGTACTACCCACAGGGTATCATCACGCACAACCCAAATACACAATCAAGATCCAAAAGTACAAGGAACCCCACTACAACACCGCAAGACAAAGAAATGGGTCAAAGTCTCCATGACTGCGGGAGCAAGCTCTAGCGACCAAAAAGTGATTGTAATGCCAATGCAAACCTAGAAGAGACCCAAGTCCAATCCTCAAAAAATGGACTCTTCTGACAATATTGAATCCTAAGGGAGTGAAACTATGATTTGGAAGTGAATGAGAGATTTAGAAAGTAAATGAGATTTTCTTTTGATATGTTTATCCTTGACGGTGTTGGATAATTAACTTGTTCTTCCTTGTAGTATATAATACACCTACAAATTATCACACGAAGAGGTATACCTTACTTGAGAGATAGACCTTGCGTTATTTCTATTTGATGGACAAAGTATGATGTTGTTATTCTCTTTAGGTAGAGGGATAATTTAAATTAGAGATCAATTGAAAATGAAATATTAAAGAGCTCAATATTCTAATTCAAGGTAAATAACATGTTTCAAAGTGAAAATCTAAAGAAAATATTCTTAGCTCTAATATAGAACGGTAAGATTTGATATTCATGTCTAAGATTAAAGAGAGATCTCACAAAGAGCGTTTATTGATGTCTTTTTAACTAGTTTATGAATTAAAAAAAATAATTACATACTAACAGTTAATCATTATATTTATGATAATTAATATACTTTTCATTCAAAAAATTTGGTAATGAAAATAAGGAAAGGAAAAAATATAACAGAATTCATATTTCACATTGACCAAAGCATAAAATTTTAATAAGTATACTAGAGTTTCACGATTATAGTTTTGAATACTCCAAGTTGAAGGGCAAAGAAGTATGTTTTAGGGTGCACCCCTTTGAAATAGGTACTAATTAAGAATATTTTTCTAGAAAATGTAAAGGCTGTTTTGATTTTAAAACTCTCCGGCCTTCTTGTGGAGAAATTCTTAGCGTAAAGTAACCTTTAACCCATTCATAGACTTTGGATGTTCAAGTTGGTCTCCAATTTTATATATCTTGCTTATGTTTGCAATGGAAAAGCTACATGAAACTATATTTTCCTATACAAAGGAAAAATATATAAATTTGAAGTAAAGATTGCATGCTTGGAAAAAATATTTAAAAAGAAATCTCAATCATAAGTATAGAAAATAGAGCAAAAATAAATTAATATGCCTTAATCAAATTTTATTTCGCACGTGTCATCAAAAGAATAATAAGAAAAGAAAAATATTATGCATAACAAATCTTATAAGATACTATTACAAGAAACATGAATCTAGTACTATCATCAACTCGTAAAATCAATAGTAAAGTTTATTTGATCCTTTGAGCTTAGGGCGCTTACAACTATAAAGTTAATTCTGGTTATTTGAACCATTTTCAAGTGAACCCAAAAAATCGAATCATACCAAAAGACACATGGATAAATTATCAATATATTATAAGTTTCTATTTTAGTCCTCAAAATTGAAAACCAGTTTAGAGGAGTAGAGGTGTTATATGCTATTCTCGCTAATCTCAATATCTTCTAAACTACTTGGCTCTCCGTCAATTGGTAAACTGGGAACTTTTCTTTTATAGCTAAAGAAGTTATCGTTGATATTTACCAATAGATGTTCTCAACTGTTGCTTTCTAATATGCGTTAAATCTAAGAAGCAAAGACAACATAGAAATATCCAAGACGTGTTTCCTACACATCCTAATATTGCTCCCTTTAAAATTAGATATACTTTTAGAAAATATTGGCCTATTGATGCATCTTGTGCAACTATTGAGTATCATCCAACAACCCTTTCTCTTGCATTGATTTCCTGAAGTTTACACATGACCTTAATTCTAATATCTTTGTAATCCAAAATGATCTTTATTTTGGATTATATGTTTCAACCACCAAATGAAACTGTTAGTGGCTAACTCATGTGGGTAGTCAACATTATGGTTAGCTTTCCATTAGTCTGCATATAGAATAGGTCGTTGGGTGCTAGATTAGAACTCTCGTCTCTCTCCAAAACACCAACATAGATGCGAATCTTGCCTCGCACATGGAGAGACCAGAGGAAGGACCCAGTTCATGGAGAGGCAGAATTTCAGATCGGGAGCTGGCTTGAAAGAGCACGATGAGAAACTAACAGAGGCGCGGTGCGCGCGGCGAGGAGGTGCTACTGTCCTATGAAGCAAAGGAAATAAGCACAGAGCGAGGACGCTGGGTCTCAGAATGCAATCCAACAGCAGAAGGAAGCATGGGATTTCAAGCCCACATGGATCAATTGGCTTCCACGAGGAGACGATGAGATTCTAATAGAGTACCGGTTCTTCGGACGGGCACATGAAGAGGACAGCAGAGTAGACGTCCGGAGCTGGTTTTTCACGCGAACGAATGGAGTGAACAAGAGTACGATGACTAATGCATGAACATTGATTTTGAACCCTAGCAACAGAGATTCGAAGTACGAGCTGCCACGAAGATAACGAGGACTATTGGACGGAGAGCAGTTTGGAATTAGATTTGAATGTGGGCAAGTGATCGCAGCAACAGAGTCTGAATGATCCGAAATATGAAATTGTCAACAACTTCAGGTTGAAACAGTGGCAGCTCAAAGTGCTGTAATCAAAACATTTTATTTTCTTCGACCTAACAAGCAGGTGATCTTGACATTCAGCGAGAAAATCGTGCAATAAGCGGAGTATTTTATAAGATGATCTTATTTGAAGCTGTTATCCATCTCATGTTCCCCCTCTTGTCAGTATATCGCTTGCTACTGATAATATCTTCGTTCTTCAGAAATCTAATTTTCATTGAACATATTCACGATACTGTACTGGCTCGAAATTAGGACTTGGCTTATCTCTGGAGTACACAAAGTGATGGATTGCTGCAACTCGCTCACAGCTCCAGGCGCTGATAAGAGCGGACCCATAAGACGAAATGCCCCTGTTGTTCGGGTGTTGGTGAACAACATCTGCTGCCTGAATCTAGCAAGGAAAAAGGACACGGCTGACATAACGAGTGAGAAGCACATCGAACGTATACAGCAAGAGATTTTGACTAATCAGCGAGCGGAGTGATTCAGCAGAATATATGCAGTTTCCATAGACTAGTTGAATCAACAGAACATAGGTACTATATTGACGTCGCAGAAATCAAATTGAAACCAATGAAATCACACAGCGAAGATGGGGTACGCGTACGACAAATAGGAAACATGTTCAACAGAGAAGAAACTCGAATTGCCATCGGCCATGAAGAGATTGAGGACAATTCACCGCAAAATCTCCCATTCTGCAGCGAATTCTCGTCAGTAAATGTGATTTCGATGATATGGGCTACTTTTCGAGACTGACGCGAGCATCGGTATTACAGGAAGATCAATCGGTAATCGAGCTTCAGTTCTGTTCAAGCCCAAGATGGTGTTCTAGAGAGGAGGACGATCTCGGCATCTTGCCAAGACTATTTGTGCCGGACCAAGTGAGCCTGTAAAAGAAGAAGAGAGCTCGGCGGAGTTTAGTCTGAAAGTGCGAAGATATCGACTTTGGGTTGAGGCACAGGTATTGATTTCTGAAGACGAAGGAGGACCAGACGAAAACACATTCGAAGACATGAATTACTTGTCGAGTATGGTTTTGTCTTTTGTTGGTACATTTGCAAAAGAGGATGCAGGAGTCAAAGATGGAGCATCCAGAGGTAAAGAACAAGCTTCAGATGGTAAAGGCGTTCAGTGGAGAGATCCTACAGTTAAAGGTGATGTTGGTCTAGAGTAAGGATGAAGTTGAGGTTCTTCGGGTTGATGCTGCGATCTGACAACAAAGCGTAAACAACTTGCAGGGGAGTTTTCAGCAACATGGTGGTTACTTACAGCGCCAGAAGGAAGAGCTAAAGGAGCAGAAGGAGGCGCTCAAGAAGCTGATGGCGGAACTTGATGATGCCCAGATTGACTTAGTTCATCACCAAACGCAAATCCAAATGCAGGAACAGGCTATGGAGGAACTGAGGCAAGTCACGGTGGAGAAAGATTGAGCTTGGCAAAGGGAACTTGCTAGCAGAACGTGAGAAGAGCAGCATTTGTATGATCTGGTTGAGCGAAGCTCAAGTTGCTCATGAGGAAGTAGAGAGAAAGAAGATGGCGAGGCGAAGCATGTTGAGGAATTGCAGCTACTTTGTACTAAGTTGAAGGAGGAGGTCACCCGAGGCGAGTTACTCTCAGCAAAGGAGGGTTCGGGTTTAGTTTGTGAGGTCGCTACCCACTTGAAGGTGATGCTCGTGCTTGTCAGGACTCGACTGGCCCTGCAGATTAATTCCTCTGAATGGTGATTCCATCTTAGTTTCCTAAAATCTTTCTCGATATGTACTAAATATTTCGCAGAACGCATTTCACCTTTGTAACATCCTCTTGTGAAGATGATAAAGTCAACGTTGCGTTGTGCCATCTTCACACTAGGATTAGAGATCACAAGCGTCGTACAAGTTAAACAGCGTACAACTAGCAGCAAATTCGAACATATGAAAGACGGTAATCATTCAAGTCCCATCAATGAGAAATCCAAGAACACATCCCCAGAAGGTTTGAAGATCAGTCAAAGAAATCGATTCTGAGACAACATACTGTAAAGTAACACTCACTCTCGAAGAAATACGATTGATGATGAACGCAGATTGCAACTCATTACATTAAACTCACATAGCAAATCGATTGAGCCCTCAAGAATGACGCGAGCAGACTAACGAAGCCCGACGGCTTAACTACAAAAGTGGGTTCCGATATTGTATCCCGCTGGACTGACTAGTAGACCGGCCGAAGAACTCGGTGCTATATGCACTTAGTATACTCCTTCCAAGTTTTCGAGGAGTTTGGCAACACATGCGACTATGGAGGGAATGCCGATGAGAGTCAGAAGACAGGCAACTCGAGCACTCAGCTTCCTCATACCATTACCAGCTGCAGCTTTGTGGGTTTCAGCAACAGCAGGAACTGGATCCAAATTTATTCTGGCATAGATACGACCGACATTTTGCTGCTTCGCGTCGACGGCCTTGAACCAACGTGGCCGGGAGTACCATCCGTCACGCTCCATGAGAATTAGACATTTGGAAATCTTCCACAGAGAGCTTGCCATACACAAGGGTCGATCCAAATCCTTGGTCACTGACGACTTCGATCTGTACAGGGTCTACCAAGTCGGACCTAGATATTTGGGACGAAGGCTCAGGATATTTATCAACGGACTGCGCCAGGCAGGGGCAAGAGTCCAACGCAGTTGAGATACGTGGTTCCTCCGCAGGGGCTGCAACGACCCTCTTTTGATCAAGATTTGGAATGGCAGTACTGATAATTTGTACAACCACTTGATCCGTCATGGTAACGATATTGTCCCTGCAGTGACGAAAATCCAGTGCATATGCTATTAGTTTAAATATAAGACATTGATATGAGACTTACTATTTTGCATTAAATTGTATTATACAGGTGATGATGTTTGATATTAATTAACTAAAATTCAGTTTGGCATCGAATATGTGACAAGCCTGGTAACGGAAGCGAATTATAATGTAGTACCATGATAAAATTGGTTGCGTAAGTTCCTGAGATGACCTGTTTAGTGTATAAGGAAAAAGATTCTCAAGTGGTCCTGTAATTATCGAAAAAGCAATGGAATGAAGACTACTGTCATGAAACCGTAACCAGAGGAGTTGGCAATAGTACCCCAAACAGATGAAATTAGACACCCAAAGCAACAACTGACACACGATGGTCAGATATATACGGTGGGTCACAACCCGCGCGCAGCTAAGATAATTTTTTCTCATGGTGGCTTCTCATCCAAAGCTGTTGAACAGCGGCTATCAATCACCGGGTGTTGAAAGGAGACAGTTACTGGTCCGAAGCACTGTAGTCTGATCAATGAGTTGTTTCGATCTTACAGGAGTTTGAATCTTACCAAAGTTTGATTGTGATGGAGCGTCCTCCGTCCTCCGCTTCACACACCTCCCACCCGGCTATCAAACAAATGCGCAGAATTGGTGAACAAATGCTCGACGCAGAATCGGTGAAAAGCGCAGCTGGACGCAGAATCGGACGCAGAATCGGATATCTCAGGCTTCAAATGCTAGCTCTTGCGTACCTGCACATCCTCGCCAACGTGGGAGAGGCGTCAATACAGGAACAGGACACGACAATTGATAGAAGAACGTCAATAATAGGATGTGGCTCACAAGGAACTAACTTTTCCTCCAACCTTTCCTTATCAAATCAAATCTGTTTTGCAGCAGCTCTAAATCGGTAAAACAAAAGCCTGCGCTCTACAATCCAACAAACCAGCCAGTCAATATCCATCTATCATCCTCGTCTGCTCACAACCAGCATTCACGTCAACTGCAATTTCGCTTGCCATGATTCTCATCGAGCGTTTGGACCAGTACCAAAGTTCACCCCAGCAGGGTGTCTGCTCAACAACTGTAGGTTTTAGTACCCAAAGCTCACCAAGTTCACTTCATCGAGCACTTCCTTATGTGCTCTTCTAAACTCCTGTCCACTTTTGGTAGGGTCTCTCGGGGTCTGTCGTGTCACTGTGGTGGGGCCTCAGTCCTTTTGCCGAACTTGACAGACATTGTTGCCAAACCAGACAGGGATGGCAAGGAAACTGCCATTGCTAATTTCCTTCTTAAATTTCCTTGGCATTGTTGCCACGTATTAGCCGCTTTATGCCTCAGCCCTGAAAGGCTTCCCGTTTGGCATTGTTTACGGTTTTTTCAAGTAGATTATCCTTAATCTTCTTCTTAGTCGAAGAGTAGAGGAAACGAGAGAGAGAAAGGAGATAAGGATATTGTAGAGTTTTAAAGAGATCATTAGTATATCTCAAGTGAGTGAATGAAGAGTAGATTTTATTTTATTTTATTAGTATTTAAATTTGAGGTTATGGGAAATTGATTAGAGAGTTATAAAATAATTTTTAGTTTATTTCTTTAAATTAGAGTGATTATTTTATATTTGAGAATGATGGATAGAGAACTTTTAACTTTAGTTTTTTGGTTTTTATGATTGGGTTTCATAGAAATTAATTTGAAAATTTTATGAGATGTAAATTTAAATTTTGAGAATTTATGGTTAAAATTGTAAGATTTGAAAATATTTTATTTATTCATATGAAAGGGTTTGATTTTGCATATATGGAAAGGCATAAAAAAAATAAGGTTTATGTGTTCAGATTGTTAATTCTTATGTTAGTCATGGTTACACTTCTGCATGTGGGGTCGCCTAGAGAGGCTCCAGATACCCTATATTTGATGTGTCATCAATGCTTGATCTTGCAAGTGGTAAAGATCAAGGTGGGAGGTGGGAAGGATACATAAGAATTATGGTTGGACCACTTGGGATGCTCATGTAAGGTAAGCAATCAGATCCTGAGCGATGATACTCATGGTTACACACACTTCTTATATCTCTTCATTCACCGTTCTAGGGATAGTGATTGAGTCATGTGAGTGATTAGCATCTCAGGTGTGTTATATTTTGGGGTTATTTTGGACTAGCTTTCCATGTCCACATCTATTCCATAAGCGAGTCCATACACTCCATAATGAGGTCAGATAGGTTTTTTGGTTATCATTTGATCGTATGGCTAGTGATCCCTTGTACAAGTTTGTTCCTATTCCTTTTACTCCCTCAATAGTATCTCCATTGTGTTAGAAAATGATATACGGGGTAAAGAAAAGTGGTTGCTAGATTTTGTCAAATTTGAACTGTAGATTGAGTTACCCCATGGGAAGAGTCAAATAGAGTTGCACAATTTAGGAGACAAATTTTACCACAAGATACAAAAGAGTACACTTGATTATAACCATGTATGATATTAAGTAGTGGTGTATGATATTAGGTAGTAGAGTAGCATGAGCAAGTGCCCTGTGGGAAAGATGCACGTGACCTCGAGAGGGCAAATAGCCACTTTAAATTATGTGTATGATATTAGGTAGTAGAGGCAGCATGAGCAGGTGCCCTGCAGGGAATATGGACGCGACCTCGAGAGGGCAAATAGCCGCTTTAAATTATGTGATCCTAATGAAAGGCATAGAGATTTATTGTAGTCTAGACACCTCCTTGAACACTTTCAGCATGTTGTGTGAAATGAAGGAGGGTACCATATTGGCCTCCATGGGAGATACAGGCTCTCGGAACATATTAGTCAGAGGTAGCGAAACGAACGAGACACCGCACACATCTTTCTCGCTGCATCTTCGGTCATGCGATTGAATTGAGTTTGTAATAATCCTGAAGATTCAAAAGTCACCTAGTCACCTACCTAACTTGGTTGATGTTTATATTTCGGATTCAGTCTGGAAGGGAAAATTTGTGGAGATTCGTAAGATTCGTCTTAGACTGGGTAGAGGGAAGCAGTAATGTTTTGGTTTGAGCTCGGCCAGCTGGAGTGGGATCCTGGAGTGGACGAATCTGATTGGATCTCCAGATGCAGGCAAACAGTGACATTGAACACCAGGTTACATGTTGTATAGGATTGTCCACATGAGAATTATTTTGGAAATTGAACATATTAAGATTTTGGATGTACAGTAAGGCTATCGTTGTTGATGATTGAACGAGGCGGTTTGTAGTTTATCAACGGCAGTAGAACCACTATTTAGAACAACTGCGTTTGCCGGATGCTCAGTCCTGCAGACTTATATGAACCTTGATTTTGCTTACCTGAGATATGTACATAATAGTTTTTTATCAAGTTCCTCACTTTATAAAATTAAAGTAGACACTTAATATGGAAATGAGCTCCTTTAAGAGCATATCCAAGTTCTTTCTTTACAAAGTTATTCAATCGATCAAACCATTAGGTGGTTAAGTAAGAGAAGATATCCTTAAGCACTTCCACGGAGTTTAATATGAATTTAAGGTACAGTTCAATAAAGTGAAAATATTCCAAAATGAATGAAAAAGCATTGTGCTGTTACAAAGTGAAACATGCTATCCTTTTAGAATTTTTTACAATTGGTTCGTTTATAATATCTAAATTTGGTAGTATTTAATTTACTAGTACTCGGGAGGTCTTCCCATCCGTCGTTTTTTCTACACGGTCGCCCTTGTTTCAGTTTTTAAAACAAATTTAATTTACAAGTACTCTATTTAAGTGAATGTAGATAAATAAGGGGGAAAATCCAATATTTAATTTTGAAATACTCAGTAATACCCACTAATGAATTTGAAATTGATTATATTAGAGCTTGTACATTAGAGTGTGAACTCCATCTTGGACTTCATATGTCAAATTGACTTGGTATAGAGGAGATGTCAAATCCCCTAAGAAAAACAGATACAAAAACAGCGATAGGACCAGAAAAAGCAATTGCGTATACCAAGTCAATTTCATACAAATGATATTATTCGGCCGTTCTAACACCATACTATGGGTCTCCAATTTGTCTCCGTTATAAGCCCCTGTCCACCAATGATACGCATCATTGTTAGGGTATAAATTATAAGTTCGTAATTTCTATTTTTCCTATTGAGCTCTGTTATGTTATCTACTAATTCTCTACTAAGTACTTGTAACATGTGTAACATTCGTAAGTTTACTTCACCACTAGAGATTTATTCATTAATTTTTATATGTAGGAAATATGAGAATTACTACTATAAATAAATTATAACTAAAAGTAGATCAAATTAGATAGATTAACTTGACCTAGGAATACTATAATTTTTTATGAGTAGAACGTCCTAGATTCCTAGTGAACATGCTCTGAATTTTCAACAGAAGTATATACCCAAACCTAAAATTCTTTATACAAGGTTATTTGCATCCTTTAAATTTTGTCTTGAATTGTAAAAGCGTTTACCATGATAACTTTGGTGAGTATGTAAAGAGGAGCTTAGGAGAGGAAAGACAATCATTTCTTTGTGAGCTTTGAGTGTGAAGTGAGTGAAGAGAATGAAACCTTGTGAATACTATCTATATTTGTTAAGTAAAGAATTTCATATTTAAGAGTGCCGGTATTTTTATTATTGTTGATCTTGGAAGAATATCTAACTTTAGAAGACAATTTTTCTAATATGATTGATGGACTTATGCGTCATTGGTGAAGTTTTCCTTTATGTGCTATTTAGGAAGAGATTTGGAGTGAATCTAATCTATTTGGAAGTGAATGAGAGATTTAGAAGGTAAATGAGATTTCTTTTGAGTTGTTACCCTTGACGGTGTTGGATAATTAACTTGTTCTTCCTTCTAGTATATGATTTACCTATAAATTATCACACAAAGAGCTATACCTTACTTGAGAGATAGACCTTCATTATTTCTATTTGATGGACAAAGTATGATGTTGTTATTGTCTTTAGGTAGAGGGATAATCCAAATTAGAGATCATTTGAAAATGAAATATTAAAGAGCTCAATATCATAATTTAAGGTAAAAGACTTGTTAAAAAGTGAAAGTATAAAAGAAGACATTCCTAGATCTAATATAGAATGGTTAGATTTGATATTCATGTCTAAGATTAAAAGGAGATCTCCCAAAGAGCATTTATTGAGGTCCTTTTTTACTACTTTACAAATTTAAAACAAACTGATTTTGTCAATCTATTAATTAATATAATATATTGATTAAAATTTATTTCTATGTTTTAAATCAAACAGTTTGGTAATGAAAATAAGAAAAGAAGATATAACAGAATTCATATTTCACATTGACTAAAGCATAAATTTTAAATAAGTATACTAGAGTTTCAAAATTATAGTGTTGGATACTCAAAGTTGAAGTGCAAAGAAGTAAATTTTAGGTCATGTTTTAAAAGGGTGCACCCTTTTAAAATAGGTACTAAATAAGAATCTTTTTAAGAAAATGTAAAGCTATCTTGATGTTAAAACTCTCTGTCCAAAAGTCAAGAGATTCTTAGTGTAAAGTAATCTTTATAACACATTCATACATTTTGGATGTTCAAATTGATCCCAAATTTCATGTATTTTGGGTTGCTTATGTTTGCAATGGACAAGCTACATGAAACTACCTTTCCTATGCAAAGGATATGAATATGATATATATATCATATTCAAGCATGCAATCTTTAGTTCAAAGGTTTTTATTTATCCTATATATCATTTATATTTTCAATCATAAGAATAAAAAATAGAGCAAAAATAATTACTATGCCTTAATCAAATTTTATTTCCCACATATCATAAAAATAATAATGGAAAAAGAATGACATATTATGCATCAAAAATCTTCTAAGATATTGTTACAAGAAACATGAACCTAGTGCTATCATAGACTCGTAAAATCAATACTAAAGTTTATTTGGTCCTTTGAGCTTAGTATGCTTACAACTATGAAAGTTAATTTTGGTTATTTGAACCATTTTCAAGTGAATCCAACAAATAGAATCATACATAGAAGTTACAAGGCTATTTCCCTAGGCATCAAGGCACTCCTAGATATCCATATCCTACATGTGGATGTTGAGAATGCTTTTAATATCATCTCTTTGGCATCCATCTTTAGAGAGTTTAGGGAGGCCGATGGATCCTTGGCAAGTCTCATTCCCTTTGTGCGGTCATGTTATGGCTCTCTTGCTTCCCTTTACTACCAGCATGGGTGGTCACATGAGGGAGTCACCATCTTGGAATCAATTGTTGATACATGATATAGAGATCCTTAAGGTGGACTTTTTTTTGCCATGGCTCACTTCAAAGCTCTATTATCTACTACTTTGGCCATGCCAAGTTGTATATTTCCCTTCTTAGTAGACTATACACACATTGTGGGCCTTGTAGATCAAATTAGTAGGCATTTGATCACTTGACTACCAAGCTACATCTTGTAGGCTTGAGAATCAAGGTGTCAAAGTGCAGAGCATGGTACCCTTAAGGTATCTCTCCTCATCTTGAGCTTCAAGAGGTGTGTGTCACAACTATAGAGTGTAATACTCCAAGGACAAGGGAACTCTTATGGAGAAATACAAGAAAGGAAACACAAGATTCAAACTTAGTACTTTGATTCCCCAAAGGAGCACCTTCTCTTTATTATATAGCAAAGAGAATCCCCTAAAAGGAAGCTCCACCCTTGGATCAGATAAATGGATTGGTGATATATCAACAAGCTCCACCCTTAGATTAGTTGCCTATATTGGTGACATTTTGGTCCTTGTCCTATCTGGTTGGTGATCCTTGTCCTATCTAGTTGGTCAAACAGGTTTTGACCAACAAGAATCTGTAGGGAATCTTCCAATAAGAATCTTGGAATCATATGGGTGAGGTATCACTGGGAAAGCTCATGATGAGACAGACTTGAGGAGAGGGAAGGCTAGCCTTTTATTTTTTGGGGTGGGAGAAGGGGAAGAAGGAGAGGGAGAGAGGACACATTTGCATATTTTTTAAGGCCTAATTCATCAGTTTAGACTTCCGAAATTGGCTCTAAAGTTTTCAAGCTATTCTTGACTCTTGCCATATTAGTAGAAGTACTCTTTTGGTGATATCTCTATATGATCTACTTATTCCATCATATATAAAATCCTCCCATATATTACCAAATCCATTTTCACCTCTAGATAATATGTCTAGCTATTGGTATTACAAACCTCCTCCCTTTTCAGAAGCAACATCCTCGTTATAAAGCTATTGCTCAAAAGATTTCACTAACATTGGTGCATGGGTCAAGTTGGCAATTGGCTCCCATGTCACCTCATATAGCAGGTACCCTTTCCATTGTACCAGATATTCCACATGCGGATGGCGAGTACCCTGGAGGCATTTATGAAAAATGCATCCAACTTCATATTCCTCCGTGCCATCAATGAGTGTTGGACAAGGTCAAATGTCTTGGATGGGAGGAAAATGGGGAAATTGGAAGGCATATCCATGTAGTAAGGAGATATGGAATAACGGATGGATCTTCATGTGTGATGGTAGCTCAAGGTGGTAGGCCATTGCACCAATTCGACAAAGAATAGGAAAATATCCAATAAAATGAGGTTTGAGCTTATGGGGGTCAACTATCATGAGGTTGGTGGTTGACAACCAAACTTGATCTCAAACATTGAACTCCATGTGTTGGCGGTGTGCATCTACATACTGCTTCAATTTTGGGCAATCTACAACCTATGCTCGGAATTCTCCACACCCTCTCTTGCTCATCTAAGGTGAAGCCCCGGAGCATGTCTTCAATAGTGCAATTTGCCCACTCTATTTGTCCATTGGTCTATGGATGGTAAGCTATGGACATAGCCAATTTGGTTTTGAAGAAACCAAAGAGTGTTCTCCAAAACAAACTAGTGAATTGAGTGCCTCTATCTATAATGAGCACTCAAGACAAGCCATGGTGAGAGGAAACTGCATCTAAGTACAATTGAGCTAGTTGTGGAGCAATCACGTCCTTGGTGGTAAGATGCACATTAATCATATCGCTGAGTCCATTGACAAAGACTATCATGGAGTCAAACACTGAGGTGGTCTAGGGCAATTCACAAACCTTATCCATGCTTACCTATTCCCAACTTAGTGTAGGAGTGGGAAGTGGTTGAAGGAGTCATGTAGGAGCTTGATTAGAAGCTTTATTCTATTGATAGGGTAGATAGCTTCAAACGTATTCCATCACATTGTTGTTCATCTTGGGCCAATAGTAATGGTGTTTGACTGCATCCAAGGTCTTGTCCACTCCAACTTGACTTGCAATGGCAAAATCATGACATGTTGCTAGGATGGTGGTTCTCATATCCATGGCGTACAAGATCCATAACCTACCATCACAAAAGGTGAGTCCTTGGGTGTTGATGGAACCTTTGGGTGATTGAGCTCCTATAATCTGTGAATCAGTTTTTGTAGTATCAAGAATCCTTGGCCAAAATTCAAGGTTCATCTTGGCCTCCACCACTAGATTTTTTACCATTGGCATTTGGTGAATGCATTTGCAAATTGCTTCTTGCCTTCCATATATGTGATTGTTATGTTGAATCGTTGTCTCTACTCTACACACTGAATCTGTCAATGAGAAATATCTTTCTTTGTGTCAAGGTAGAATAGAGGTTTGTGGTCTATCTCTACTACAAATGCCTTCTCACCAAGATAGTGGTTCTAATGCTTGGTTGCAAGGACAATGGCTAGCTCTTCTTGTTTGGTGGTGTGATAGTTGCTTTCGGTCGATAACATCTTATGGGAGAAATAGCAATAAGGTGACCCTGAACCTTAGATTACTCACATGAAGGCAGAGCGGGACCAAACTGAGATGAGGATTCTTTGGATTTTTCAGCTTGGCTACTATTTAAAATTTAAAATTTCCTCCTCCTCTATGTGGATGGAATATAAGAGCAGAAAACCATACATGCTTACCATCAATTCATGCCATGTTTGCGGTAGGAGTTCTTGTACGTAAATGTAGATCACCTCCCTTAATCTCCACGTCTATCTTTGAAAACATCACTTACAATTCATTTCAATTTAATAGGGGATTTCAATTTTAAATTTACAGGTATCTGGAGAAATTTAAGGTCTAGATTTATTCGATTTAGTGTTTTTGTATCCAAGGAGATACTTTATAGATGAAGTCTCCATAGTTAATGACAAGGACCTTTTAGGTGACCCGGAACATTTTAGATCTTTATCCATTACCCAAAACTGAACACTAATTTTCTGTGGATACCTGTAACACCACAATTGAAAACCCTAGTATTATAATAATATATTCGAATTCCCCTCTTACGTGTGCTCTGCGTCCGCTCTCTCTGGAGAGACCACAAAGACCTCAAGAATGCAAATCGAGAAGTAGGAGGCAATGAGCTAATCCTCAA
Source organism: Lunularia cruciata (assembly GCA_948567375.1). NCBI lineage: Eukaryota > Viridiplantae > Streptophyta > Marchantiopsida > Lunulariales > Lunulariaceae > Lunularia > Lunularia cruciata. The sequence continues at coordinate 62,386,123 of OX419757.1, read as the reverse complement.
CACCGCGAATTTGGACATTTGAAGTTCATGTCAAAAGGACTTACTCCAGTTCATACTCAATCTTGACACCAAACAATGGATGTGCATAAAAGAGTGGTGCTAGTGTGAGAGACCCGTGGCTTGGAGACCGGGAGATAGGCAAATTAAGCAATCATTACAATCTTCCTGTCATATGGTCTGCCCTTTGCCAACCATGTGAATTAAAGACTCTGTTCAAATCGTCCGATATCGTGACGTTTCTTTACTATAACCAAACCACAATAAAGAGAACCACATAAGTCGCAAACAGGAAGACCACCGCTTTCATTCAAAGCGGCTTATGATTTCTCTTCGCTAAAACTCAAGATTGAAAAGATCCACGAGAGGCCTCCAAGCACCATGCTTTGGATAGTTTATGAATCCAGTATCCAGCTGGTTATATTACGGTATGGTACTACCCTGTATGACAGGATGTTCATACAGGTAGGTATGAACATCCTGTCACGTGGCAGTGATGCGGTTGATAAGCACAGAAAGCCACTTCGCATACCGAGGGGCGTTGGCAAAGTGGAAAGCACGCCATCACACCCATTTCAAAATCACACCGTCTTTCACCTCACGTTAAGTCATAGGTACACTATTCACTCAAAGCAGAAACCTGCTAGTCTGCCAGCTCCTCTAGATGTTACATCAATCATCGAATTTTATGATGCTGCTTCTTATTCAGGGACTACAGCCAATGGTTTGTTCTTTTCTTGCGCAGTTACCACGACCATCTCGGGCTTACTTGGTTATCCTTTTGGGATAGTGACACGACTGCCTACTCTTGCTCGTTCCTCCACCGACAACCCCCGACATACCGTTCCACAATCAGTTTCAACCTGTCCAACATGGCTTGGTCCTGTCTTGTCTTCAGTTCCTTCCTCATCCCGTTTGATCTCTATGACTTTCCATAGTTTAAATCACTCCCGCCATTGATATTTTCTCTGAGCATCTTCAGATTGGGATTTTGAAACTGTACACACAGTTTCACTTGGTGGTTGCTAAACACATTCCAAAATAAAGATCATTTGGATTACAAAGATATTGGAATTAAGGTCATGTGTAAACTTAAAGAAATCAATTCAAGAGAAAGTGTTGTTGGATGATACTCAATAGTTGCACAAGATGCATCAATAGGCGAATATTTTCTAGAAGTATAGCTAATTTTAAAGGGAGCAATATTAGGATGTGTGGGAAGTAAGTCTTGGATATTTCTAGGTTGTCTTTGTTTCTTAGATTTGACGCATATTAGAAAGCAACAGTTGAGAACATCTATTGGTAAAGATCAAGGATATAAAATAGAAGTTGCCAATTTACCCATTGACGGAGAGGCAAGCAGTTTAGAAGACACGGGGATTAGCGATAATAGCATATAACACCTCTACTCCTCTAAACTACTTTTTAATTTTGAGGACTAAAATAAAAACTTATAATATTTTGACAATTTATCCATGTATCTTTTGATATGATTCTATTTGTTGGATTCACTTGAAAATGGTTCAAATAACTAGAATTAACTTTGATAGTTGTCAACGCACTAAGCTCAAAGGATCAAATAAACTTTACTATTGTACAAGCTTCCTTACCTTTGTTTGGATTAGGAGTAACTTGGGTTTCACTACCTCCCTCTTTCCCTCTATTGGCTCTCTCATAACCCCTTCTTCCATGTAAGTGCAATTTGGACAACTCCTTTGGATGTGACCTCTTTCTCCATAACCAAAAAATTTTCTATCATTGAAATTGTTAGTTGGTTGGCCTCTTCTATATGGATAGCTTCCATAACTCCTCGGCCCTTTGCTCATATTTAGATCCACCTCTCTCCTCTTCCATAGTTGAACTACATTGATCTTGAAATCTACAAGTTTTTTTGTGATGGTTTGAAATGGATCTTTTAGTAGAGGTGCAAGAACCAGAGCAAGTACTACTTGTGGTGCAACCCTTACCACCAAAGTATCAAAAATTTCACCATACTTGTAACTTTGAGGATGATACACAACCTCTTTCACCACCAAATGACTCTCATCCCCTTCCAAACTCTTCTCCATAAGAATTGCAGTCTTGATGGCTTCAACCTTAGAAGAAGGTTTCTCATATCTCACTTAACTTCTAATTTGTGGTCTCAAACCTCAATTCTTTCCGAGCATGGCTCCTATGTCAATCATAGTAATCTCCACACTTCCTCCAAACTATACAAAACTTGGACTCTAATTTCTCTACTCTTTCTACATAGACTCTCACTTTCTCTCCATCTCCTTGTTTGAGGAAAGTAACCTCACTCATTAATCTTTCATAACTCTCATGTGGAAGAAAGTTCTAAATGAGTGTCCCAAGTCTCTTTTTGCCCATCTTTCCTCTTTCCTTGGTATTTTGACTCATACCATGTAAGGGTTGCATCTTCAAAGAAATTTTATAATAATGAGGCCCACTCATTCTTTCTCCTCTCATTTTTTCCTATGCAAGATCTCTTGAAGTATCTCACAAAGGCCTCCACATCTTCTCCATCCTTGCCAAATAAAACCGAAATTTTCCTCATCTTAGCTCCTCATTATTTTTCTCTTTTCTCGTAAAATTTTTTCCTCTCTATATATAATAGAGAGAATATATATATGATTGACACCATTTGAGAGTTACCTACCCTAGGGAATATAAAAGGTTCAAGTTGCTCCAAGATTTCTATAACAACATCAAATACTAGAGTTCATATTAATCAAACCCTCATGAGTAGTTTACCATAAGTTGAAAGATTATCTTTATCACTAATCTTGAAAACTAGCTAATGAATGTGGTAATTTCTCTATAATTGTACTGAGACTCCCTCCAAGATCTTTCACCAAAGTTTCCAAAAGTGCTATTACTCCATTACACTCATGTCCTTTTGGAAGTCCTTCCACTCCATAAACCTCACATACCTCATTGGTCTTAGATCTCCTGCCTCCTAATCTTGGTGAAGAAGGTCCAACATGCAATTTCAAGTCAAGTAAACCTCTCTTTTCCCTCAATCTCTTGCTCTCAAAGGTTAATGGACATAAACTTGCTTTATGTCCCTTGTCATGCCATTTATAGTTCCGTGTCTAGATGCTCGGACACTGGGGTTCCAGTGATAGTAGTTAGAGTTATTCTAGCAGTTTCTCAGAGACTACTTTCCGACGGTCTGATTTGGTGTTCAGGGTACTGACTTCACAGTGGGACCCACCATCACTTTGCACCGTTCGCACCGTCGAGTGTGCCGTCAGCGGGACCGTTAGGGTTTCAGTGCTAGCTCGAGTCCAGGGGGTATAGTTTCGAAGTGAGCTCCAGAGAGCTCACTTCTCTGATGTTGAGCCTTCGAGTTCCTGGCTATGGTGGACAGAGGCCGACGAGCGTCACCTGGATTCTCTATGCTTGAGTGGGTGTGGCTTGACTGTAATCAGTGCCTAGTTGTTGGCAGTTTATAGAGTGACAGATCAAGTACTGATCTGAGTTGAGTTGAGTTGAAAGTGTTAAGCAATCTGATTACATCAAAGAAGTGAAGTCAGGGGGAAATCGGGTGCAAGAACGTTGAGTGTTGGTGGTATCTCCAAGCTCGGTGGATCGTGGTAGCTCGATTCAAGTTCTGTGTTTCCCTAGTGTGAAGAAGCTCGTTCAGTTGATGCAAATTTGGTAGTTAGGCGGACGGTGTGCGGAAGCGCTGGCCAAATTTTGAGCAAAGAAGGAGCAATTTTTGAGCAGTGTTGTGATTTTGAGCTCAGGAGGTGAAGGCAGGACCAATTTGCTGCGAGTTGAGCTCAGAAAGTGAAATTGAAGGTGGAGTTGGGAAGTTCTTCTCATGAAATTGTGATTTGGAAAAACCCGTTTTGTGAATTTGGCTCGAGTGGAAAGTTAGCAGGGGATTTGGCGAACAACCATCTTTAGGGTTTACATCAGATTTTATGTCAGATTTATGTCAGATTTGGAGGAGTTTTCGCTGTTTGGCCAGATTTGGAGAAGTTTTGCTAGTTTGGAGGAGTTTCGCTGATTTGGAGAAGTTTCGCCAATTTTGGAGGAGGTTCGAAGTGGCAACAAGAAAGGCCTCATTTGGCTTTTAGAGGCTTCGAGGCATAGGGCTGTGGGCTATGAGAGGCTACAAAGGCCTAGAAGGGCCAGCAAGCCAGCTTGCTGGCGTGAGGCTAGCTAGTTTAGTGTAGATCTTGGTCATTGGTTGGCAAAATCTGCCTTTCTTGCTAGATTGTGCGCAACAGGGTTTGACCCCTAGATCTCTTGTTCCTAGACTGGTGCCCTAGCCAACTGGTTCACCCTCACTTGTTGTCCTAGTGACTGCGCCACTGGTATCTATACACATGTAGCTTTGGCTAGGAGAGGCAGTTTGATCCCATTCTTGGTGATCATGGTAGCTTAGGACTTAGAGACGAACTGCTCTTATGTCAAATGCCAAATGGTGGCAGAGTCAGTCCCGTGTTGTGTTATGAGATGGAGGGTTTTTGTTTAGATTTCTTGTGATTGGATCCCCTCCATTCTCTACTTCCTGTTTGTGCACCACGTTTGTGTGAGGTGCCCTGACTTTTGAGCGTTGGTGCTCTGGAGTGCTCTCGGTGGTGAGGCTGGAGTGATGACCAGTCAGACTACCTTTGTCTCTCTCCGGTGAGGCAGGAAGTGATGACCTACAGACCGTGAGAGTGCGTGTTATGATGGCAGGTTACAGGTTGCCCTTCCCCTAGTGTAGTTATCTTGGTTAGAGTTACATTAGTGGGTGGTGTTTAGTTGGTGTTGGCACGTGGTGGTGTTGGCACTTGGTGGGGCACTTGCGGTTGCGACTTGCGGTTGCAGTTGGTGGTTCGGGTTTGCTGTTGCAGTTACGTGGTCACGACGGAGTTCTTTGGAGATTCCAGAGGAGTTAGCCCTACAGTACGCAGTGGGTTTACTCGGAGTGGTGCTCGGTATCAGCTTGTATCTCAGGTCCCAGTGAGGGAGGAGATTGACTCTAAGTTGGAGTTCGACACAGGAGCTGATTCAGTTGAGAGTGCACTTGGTGTGTCCGCACAGTTGTTGTGGGACATGGATGAGATTTATGGGGCCTCCAAAGGCCCTAGGCGTTACTCTGGTACAATGGGTACCATTGAGTTGGACGACTTCATCCAAGAGTTCGATAGTTGGTGTGATCTGCAGCAGATGCGGAACCCGACTTTGTTCACACCCTTCATGGCATGGAAGGGGTTGTTTCAACACTTGGAGGGTCCGCCGATGGACAACTACCATGAGTTCAGGAGAGCTCATTTGGAGGAGATTGAGTTATGGAGATAGTATTGGTCTCCACACTATGTCTCCATCACTTCAGGCTCGGTGGCCAGGAGTAGATCGGCTGTACCCACGAGTTCTAGCTCGAGTAGTGTTGGTGGAGCTAGTGGAGGTGCACTAGCTGGAGATAGTGCTACTACGAGTGGAGGTACCGCTGTAGGAGGTGGTGTGGTACCCGGGTTTAACCCCATGGTGGAGTTCTTCCTATGTTTGAGGCAGAACTACCAGGGAGTGCGGACTGACAAGCTGAGGAGCTTGCAGGAGTTCCAGCGGAAGGCTGGAGAGAGCCTACGCGAGGCATACACTCGCATGAGGCGACTGATCAGTTTCACTCAAGGAGTTACTGAGGCCCAGGCAGTCTTGTTTTGGTATGGGATACTGGACAGGGAGTTGCGACATAGAGTTCGTGATGCTACGTTGTTGCAGGCTACTTTGCCCACTTTGGCAGTAGTCTTTGGTTTGGCTGAGCGTATTGAGCTCAACATGGTGGAGGAGAGAGTGGTGACATCTAGATTTGGTAGGGAGACCTCATCCATGGCTGTGACTTCTTCTAGAGTGCAGCAGAGTGCACCACGCCCAGTTGGTTTTCGAGGACAGGGTGGACAGCCCAGATCCTATGGAGCGAGTGGAGGGCATAGTGGAGTTAAACCCTTACCCTCATTTTTGAGTCAGCAGCAGCCAGTGAGTGGTGGTGTTGCTTGTTGGACTTGTGGTGGACCTCACCATAGGAGAGAGTGTACTCAGGGCAGCAGACTTGATACCTCTGGTGCATCACAGCCAGCACAGAGGTAGTGTGAGCATTGCCACAGATTTGGTCACACTAGTGACCGGTGTTTTGACCTACACCCTGAGTTACGGAGTGGTAGGGCTGCTATGGCAGGTAGTTCATGGAGGACGAGGTGGTGGTAGAGGATCTACACCTAGTAGGGGTGCAATACCTGCCCTTACTTCTGACACAGCTATGGCTACTTGGATTGAGCAGTTGGAGCAGAGATTGGCTAGTATGGGTATTGCTCAGAGGAGATCAGATTCAGGTGCTGAGGCTTCCACCTCATATGTTGGTGATAGAGATGCTTTGGACTTCATGTGCGGAGCAGCATAGGTGGATGTATCTGTAGCAGTGACTAGGAGTGCAGTACGTGCTCCAGAGCCTAGAGGAGCATCAGTGGAGTTGGACCCACAAAGAGGAGAGGTTGGGAGACAGGTCAGACTTCCCCAGTCTTTCACGCTATCTGAGGCATTGCAGACGACATCCATGGTTCCTAGACGTCCCAGTGCAGGTGTGGTAGGTGGTGATGGAGTGCATGATGGACTACCTGCTAGTCAGCCACCTACTACTACACAGACTGAGTCTAGCATGATGTTGGGGGCGGCTCAGCTGATTATGCGGCATCCTTTGTTTCCAGCCGGTGACATGTTTACATTGGGAGTTGACCCAACCCCAGTGTTCCGGTTGGCTGCCACGTTGTGTGAGAGTAGGGATGGTGCACTTCCTACTACTAGAGTAGAGGTGGTTGGTAGTGGAGCTGACTTGGTTGAGGAGCATGGGATCCATTCAGCGACCAGTGGTTTGTGGCAGGCAGCAACGGCTAGACTAGAGGAGTTGCCTGCTAGACCGGCCTTTGAGAGAGCGCGGTTTACACCTGGTGTTGTCCTATTGGATAACCAGAGGGGGATTTTTTGTTTGGTGGGACCTTCAGGGAAGGTCTATACACCACAGAGAGTCTTGTTAGACTCTGGTGCGCAGCCCCTTATGTTGGGGAAGGCTGCACTTGTCGGTCTAGAGTTACGGAAGACCGATGTGGAGAGGTGTCCATTTCAGATCCAGACATCTCTAGGTGGTGGTTTGACACAATACATCACATGTGGAGAGCTTGTTGTCCAGGTTCAACCTGGTCATCCGACTGATAGCTCGGTGGTGAGAGCTCAGGCTATTGCAACGATAGTTGAGTCATATGATGTGCTAGTTGGGGGAGTAGTGTTATATCCTATGGGTTTCAGCATTGACTATTGGGAGGAGACAACCTCTTATAGACCTGGTTGGAAGTCTGGTGAGGGACGAGTATGTCGCCTACCAGTACGTTTCAGTAGTGGCAGTCTTGGCTCACTACAGTCAGGGACCATGGAAGCATCAGTTTTGGCTTTCAGCGGTGCAGTTACTTGGCCTGGTGACTTGTTGGAGGGGAACGCCCATGCAGAGGATACTCCAGTACCAGAGGACACTCGGCTATGGAGTACGAGTGGGATTTTTCCATCCACCTTGGATGTTCCATTGTGGAGTTCAAAGGAGGCATTGCAGCAGCATGCAGATCAGTTGGTGCAACAGGCTTGGAGTGGAGCCTTCGTACCATTAGGGGATGAGTGTGAGGATGAGCCTCCAGAGGCGATTGCTTTGATACCTCTGGATACCACACTCATTGCTTGGCAGTATCCAGTAGAGGGGATATGCCTATTGGAGTTGTTTGGTGGGATCAGCACCGGACTAGCTGCGGTATTACAGGCGAGTATCCGAGTACAAAGGTACTTATATGTAGAGAGAGATGAGACTGCTAGGCAAGTCTCTCTACATCATGTGGCACACTTGGCCTATTGGTATCCGGAGTTATTACCGATGTCAGCAGTCAGAGGTTACCAGAAGGCCTTACCAGGAGACATTTCCTTACTGGGGCCGCATGACCTAGAGAGACATGGGCCTATTCACTTGGTGATTTCTTGATGGCCATGTCAGGGACATACACGTGCGGGCCACGGTTTGGATCTTCAAGATCCTCGTTCTGGTGTGTTTTGGGAGATGTTACGGATACTACGACATCTCCAGGTTCATCAGTCCGTTTCTCCAGCTTACCTTTTGGAGAATGTTCCTTTGTTGGGTGATTCTCGCACCAAAGTGGCGGTGAGTACACATCAGGACCATACTTGGATGGGACCTGCTGTATTGTTAGATGCAGCCAGAGTGGGATCACGGGCTCATTGTCTTCATCTTTGGTGGACGAACCTCTTACCCAGAGAGGTTCTACAACGTAGTTATGATGGGATTCAGCGACTAGACCACATTCTTGTTGATGATATCTTGGATGCTGGGCATCAGTCTCAGACAGTGGTAGTGGCTGATAGGTCACCTATGGCAGTGGTGAACCTAGTTGGACAGCCTAGAGATGCATTTCCCACACTCATGAGTTTCCCAGGCTCTCATGCTTTTTGAGAGGGAGGACCTGGACTTGTTTGGGACTCACAGTTACAGCAATTGGTGGAGCCCAACGCTAATGAGAGAGAGCGGGCGATGGGTTTTCGCATCGGTATTACCGCTGTTCTAGCAGTGTCAGAGGCATCCAAGCATCAGGTATTAGGTCAGGCTATGGACCTGAACTGTTTGACCTGGATTGTGAGCCTTGGCTTGGCAGAGCAACGTAGGATGCGCTTGATAGGCATCACCACTTGGACACTTGTGAGCCCTGTGCCTATCGAGCAGGTTGAGTATTTGGGTCACACTATCTACCCTAGAGGACTTGGTGTTCAGCAGACCAAGGTGGAGGCTATTGCACGTATTCCTTGGCCTACGGATGTGAGCAGAGTGCAAGCATTCCTTGGGTTGGCGAACTTCTATCGCCGCTATGTTAGAGGATTTAGTGCCATTGCCAAGGCCTTGACGAAGCTGACCAAGCTTACATAGGAGTGGTGTTGGGGAGATGAGCAGGAGAGAGCTTTTGTAGAGCTCAAGGAGAGGTTGACATCTGCTCCTATTTTGAGGAGACCAATCAGGGGACGACCATTTCAGGTTCATACTGATTGGAGTATGTTGGGGCTTGGAGCAGTGCTCACCCAGCATGATGATGAGGAGAAGGAGTTTGTGGTGGCCTATGCTAGTCACTCCAACAATTTAGTGGAGGCAAAGTATAGTTCATATGAGGGAGAGTGCTTGGCAGCAGTTTGGGCAGTAGCACATTTCCGATGTTACCTGTTTGGTAACCCCTTCACTCTCATCACGGATCATCAGCCGCTGAAGTGGTTGATGGAGTCCAACAAGCTTTCAGGGAAGCTTGCACGATGGGCTCTGATTTTACAGGAGTATGATTTCACGGTTGTTCACAGACCTGGAGTGGTGAACCGTGATGCAGATGGGTTGAGTAGAAACCCAGGTCCAAGCCAGCAGGATCAGACCGGAGCACGTTGGCATGGTGAGACAGATGAGGAGATGGTGCCAAGTTGGCATGCATCGGCCTTTCTGTGTATATTTGCAGAGGCTTTGGTGGTATCTCTCTTAGCGCATCCAGTTATTGAGGTCACAGATCCAGAGAGTGAAGATATTGGTACAGTTCAGCGAGACATTCATGATGATGTCTTAGTGATGGACTATCTTTGCACTGATGTTGTGGGTGGCACAGTTGGGGCCAAGGAGAGAAACCGTGTTCTTCAGCGGGCCAGACGGTTCAGACTGGAGGGTAGACACCTTTTGCGTGTATGGGAGGATGGTAGAGTGCGAGTAGTACCACTTCCATCACAGAGACCACAGTTGGTCCGTCATGCTTATGAGGAGCTAGGACATTTTGGAGTAAAGCGTACATATAGCTTACTCCAGAGTCATTATTGGTGGCGCGGTATGCAGACCGAGGTGCAGCAGTTTGTTGCCAGATGTGTGGTTTGTGACCGAGTTAGAGCATCATTCAATGCTCCTATGCCACAGTTACACCCATTACCTATCATGGGATTGGGTTACCGTTGGAGTTTGGACTTTGCCGGACCTTTACCGCTGACTGTGAGACATCATCGGTATGTTTTGGTGATGGTGGAGCACTTCTCCAAGTGGATTGAGTTGGTGGCACTTCCTGACAAGTCTAGTGAGGGGACAACTTACTCGTTCCTGGATCGAGTTCTTAGTCATTTTGGTGCACCAGCTGAGGTTTTGACTGATTAGGGTACAGAGTTCTTGTGGGAGTTTCAGGTCTTGTGTGACAAGGCTTTGATTGATCATCGTACTACATCCCGAGATCACCTTGAGGCAGATGGCTTAGCAGAGAGAGTGGTTCAAACGGTGAAGAGAGGATTGCGGAAGTATGGTTTGCAGAGAGGCCACTTGGGAGATTGGGATCTCCAGTTACCTTGGTTGGCCATGGGCTATCGGTTCAGCCGGCAAGCCTCCTTAGCATCCTTCTCTCCATACTTTCTACTCTATGGACGAGATCCAGATTTACCTATAGCTATTCATCGAGATGCTACTATAGTTTTGGACTTGGATGACCCCGATGTATGGACGAGCGCATGTTCTCAGCGGGCAGAGATCTTTCGGAGAGTGATGCCGATGGCCTTTGAGAACTTGGCGATTGCTCAGCATAGAGATACTTTACGCTATGCTACCATTTGAGGAGGAGGTTATAGACCTTCGATCCGTCAATTCCATCCAGGCGATTATGTATATCTATAGCAGACAGCACCGATGATACTTGATGTTTCTACAGGCCGCACTATCTTGAGAGTGCGCGAGGTTTTGCCATCTGGAGTCCTTGTGTTAGAAGGACGTGAGGGTGTTGTTTGGAAGGATCATGTGTGCAATTGTGCGCCATGCCACCTCCCAAACATTGATGGTACTATGGACCCAAGCTTGGCACTTGTACGTGCAGGCTTGAGGTGTATGTTATGTGGCTCTTCTGGTGGAGCTGGTACTATGTTAGTGTGTGATAGCTGTTCAAGAGGATGGCATATGGCATGTATGACTCCTCCCCTCACGATGGTTCCTCAGGGACAGTGGTTATGTCCTAGATGTACTTGACCTATAGCTAGTTCATTCTTTATATGGTATAGATTGCAGACAGGCGACTAACGATGGGGCTCCATAGCACCCGGTCTCCTGATCTTTGCCCATTAGAAGGTATACCATATACTTAGAGTAGATGGCTATCTGGAGTTAGAGGGACCTAACCGCCAGCTAGGGGGGCGATTGTGGCACTTTAGAGTCTATGTATGACTTATGTGTGAGTTGTGCTTCTATAGTGTATGATGTTGACAGCGATGTATGTTGTTGACAGCGATGTATGTTGTGTAGCGATGTATATACGCACGACAGCTGTCATGCCATTTATAGTTCCGCGTCTAGATGCTCGGACACTAGGGTTCCAATGATAGTAGTTAGAGTTATTCTAGCAGTTTCTCAGAGACTACTTTCTGACGGTCTGATTTTGTGTTTGGGGTACTGACTTCACAGTGGGGCCCATCGTCACTTTGCACCGTTCGCACCGTCAAGTGTGCCGTCAGCGGGACCGTTAAGGTTTCAGTGCTAGCTCGAGTCCAGGGGGTATAGTTTCGAAGTGAGCTCCAGAGAGCTCACTTCTCTGATGTTGAGCCTTCGAGTTCTTGGCTATGGTGGATAGAGGCCGGCGAGCGTCACCTAGATTCTCTATGCTTGAGTGAGTAGGACTTGACTGTAATCAGTGCCTAGTTGTTGGCAGTTTATAGAGTGACAGATCAAGGACTGAGTTGAGTTGAGTTGAGTTGAAAGTGTTAAGCAATCTGATTAATCAGATTGCTTAAGGCTCCACTCCAAGCCTGTTGCACCAACTGATCTGCATGCTGCTGCAATGCCTCCTCTGAACTCCACAATGGAACATCCAAGGTGGATGGAACAATCCCACTCGTACTCCATATCCAAGTGATCTCCTCTGGTACTGGAGTATCCTTTGCATGGGCGTTCCCTTCCAACAAGTCACCAGGCCAAGTAACTGCACCGCTAAAAGCCAAAACTGATGCTGCCATGGTCCCGGACTGTAGTGAGCCAAGACTGCCACTACTAAAAAGTACTGGTAGGCAACATACCTGTCCCTCACCAGACTACCAACCAGGTCTATAAGAGGCTATCTCCTCCCAATAGTCAATGCTGAAACCCATAGGGTATAACACTGCTCCCCCAACTAGCACATCATATGACTCAACTATCGTCGCAATAGCCTGAGCTCTCACCACCGAGCTATCAGTCGGGTGACCAGGCTGAACCTGGACAACAAGCTCTCCACGTGTGATGTACTGTGTCAAACCACCACCAAGAGATGTCTGGATCTGAAATGGACACCTCTCCACATCGGTCTTTCGTAACTCCAGACCGACAACTGCAACTTTCCCCAACATAAAGGGCTGCGCACCAGAGTCTAACAAGACTCTCTGTGGTGTATAGACCTTCCCTGAAGGTCCCACCAAACAAAAAATCCCCCTCTGGTTATCCAATAGGACAACACCAGGTGTAAACCGTGCTCTCTCAAAGGCCGGTCTAGCTGGCAACTCCTCCAGTCTAGCCATTGCTGCCTGCCACAAACCACTGTTCGCTGAACGGATCCCATGCTCCTCAACCAAGTCAGCTCCACTACCAACCACCTCTGCTCTAGTAGTAGGAAGTGCACCATCCCTACTCTCACACAACGTGGCAGCCAACCGGAACACTGGGGTTGGGTCAACTCCCAATGTAAACATGTCACTGGCTGAAAACAATAGATGCCGCATAATCAGCTGAGCCGCCCCCAACATCATGCTAGACTCAGTCTGTGTAGTAGTAGGTGGCTGACTAGCAGGTCGTCCATCATGTACTCCATCACCACCTACCACACCTGCACTGGGACGTCTAGGAACCATGGATGTCGTCTGCAATGCCTCAGAGCGTGAAGGACTGGGGAAGTCTAACCTGTCTCCCAACCTCTCCTCTCTATGGGTCCAACTCCACTGATGCTCCTCTAGGCTCTGGAGCACGTACTGCACTCCTAGTCACTGCTGCAGATGCATCCACCTGTGCTGCTCCGCACATGAAGTCCAAAGCATCTCTATCACCAGCATATGAGGTGGAAGCCTCTGCACCCGAATCTGATCTCCTCTGAGCAATAGCCATACTAGCCAATCTCTGCTCCAACTGCTCAATCCGAGTAGCCATAGTTGTGTCAGAAGTAAGGGCAGGTATTTCACCCCTACTAGGTGTAGATCCTCTACCACCACCTCTACCACCTCGTCCTCCATGAACTAGAGCTCCTCTACTACCTGCCATAGCAGCCCTACCACTCCGTAACTCCGGGTGTAGGTCAAAACATCGGTCACTAGTGTGACCAAATCTGTGGCAGTGCTCACACTGCCTCTGTGCTGGCTGTGATGCACCAGAGGTATCAGGTCCGCTGCCTTGAGTACACTCTCTCCTATGGTGAGGTCCACCACAAGTCCAACAAGCAACACCACCACTCACTGGCTACTGTTGACTCAAAAATGAGGGTAAGGGTCTAACTCCACTAGGCCCTCCACTTGCTCCATAGGATCTGGGCTGTCCACCCTATCCTCAAAAACCAACTGGGCGTGGTGCACTCTGCTGCACTCTAGAAGAAGTCACAGCCATGGATGAGGTCTCCCTACCAAATCTAGATGTCACCACTCTCTCCTCCACCATGTCACCACTCTCTCCTCCACCATGTTGAGTCAATACGCTCAGCCAAACCAAAGACTATTGCCAAAGTGGGCGAAGTAGCCTGCAACAATGTAGCATCACGAACTCTACGTCACAACTCCCTATCCAGTATCCCATACCAAAACTAGACTGCCTGGGCCTCAGTAATTCCCTGAGTGAAACTGATCAGCCGCCTCATGCAAGTGTATGCCTCGCGTAGGCTCTCTCCAGCCTTCCGCTGGAACTCATGCAAGCTCCTCAGCTTGTCAGTCCGTACTCCCTGGTAGTTCTGCCTCAAACACAAGAAGAACTCCACCATGGGGTTAAACCCTGGTACCTCCACTCGTAGTAGCACTATCTCCAGCTAGTGCACCTCCACTCGTAGTAGCACTATCTCCAGCTAGTGCACCTCCACTAGCTCCACCAACACTACTTGAGCTAGAACTCGTGGGTACAGCCGATCTACTCCTGGCCACCGAGCCTGAAGTGATGGAGACATAGTGTGGAGACCAATAATGTCTCCATAACTCAATCTCTTCCAAATGAGCTCTCCTGAACTCATGGTAGTCGTCCATCGGCGGACCCTCCAAGTGCTGAAACAATCCCTTCCATGCCATGAAGGGTGTGAACAAAGTTGGGTTCCGCATCTGCTGCAGATCACACCAACTGTCAAACTCTTGGATGAAGTCATCCAACTCAATGGTACGCACTGTACCAGAGTAATGCCTAGGGCCTTTGGAGGCCCCATAAATCTTGTCCATGTCCCACAACAACGGTGCGGACACACCAAGTGCACTCTCAACTGAATTAGCTCCTGTGTCGAACTCCAACTCAGAGTCAATCTCCTCCCTCACTGGGATCTGAGATACAAGCTGATATCGAGCACCACTCCGAGTAAACCCACTGCGTACTGCAGGGCTAACTCCTTTGGAATCTCCAAAGAACTCCGTCGTGACCACGTAACTGCAACAGCAAACCTGAACCACCAACTGCAACCGCAAGTCGCAACCGCAAGTGCCCCACCAAAGTGCCAATACCACCACGTGCCAACACCAACTAAACACCACCCACTAATGTAACTCTTACCGAGATAACTACACTAGGGGAAAGGGCAACCTGTAACCTGCCATCATAACACGCACTCTCACGGTCTGCAGGTCATCACTTCCTGCCTCACCGGAGAGAAACAAAGGTAGTCTGGCAGGTCATCACCCCAGCCTCACCACCGAGAGCACACCAGAGCACCAACGCTCAAAAGTCAGACTACCTTTGTTTCTCTCCGGTGAGGTAGGAAGTGATGACCTGCAGACCGTGAGAGTGCATGTTATGATGGCAGGTTACAGGTTGCCCTTTCCCCTAGTGTAGTTATCTCGGTTAGAGTTACATTAGTGGGTGGTGTTTAGTTGGTGTTGGCACGTGGTGGTATTGGCACTTTGGTGGGGCACTTGCGGTTGCGACTTGCGGTTGCAGTTGGTGGTTTGGGTTTGCTGTTGCAGTTACGTGGTCACGACGGAGTTCTTTGGAGATTCTAGAGTTAGCCCTACAGTACGCAGTGGGCTTACTCGGAGTGGTGCTCGATATAAGCCTGTATCGAAAACCCTCCATCTCATAAGCACTTAAAATCACTCTTTCCTCCAAGTAGTGAATGCTTTTAGATCCTCTCAACACTCTCTTCAAATTCTGTTCTATGTTTGTCCATGTCCCCAAGATGAGTCTAAACACTCAAACATGCTTTTGGTTGTTCTCAAACTCCTCGTGCATGAGATCTCAACTCTCCAAAATTGACCCCTCTTCACAATGTCACTAAATTCTCTCAATTGGTATGTCATAGTCCTTTGAAATTTTGCACACTTGATCACAACCACATGAAATCCTCCCGTGCAATATGTCAGATCTTTTTATCAAGCCATTTGGCCTATGCATCTTTTTATTCTACACACATATTACAAATTTGGTGTGAGATACACCCCCCTCACTTCAAAAACTTATATCTCTCATATCTCATATCATATTCATGATCTCTCTCATTCTTGGGTCAAAAGGTAGAATGTTAAACATTAAATTTTCTTGTGAAAATTCAGATCAATCCAATGAAAATTGAAAAATGGAAAATCTTGTACAAAATTCCATAGAATGTGTAGTTTGCACGTATAGTTTACCCTACCACCTTCCAAAAATTCTAGTTTAATGTGTGTAGTGGCCCTTAAAAATAATTTCAAGTGTCTCACCTTAAAAATAATCCAAGCTATCCTCTCTCTAAAGTTCAGGTCCAGATCTCAAACTTGCAATTTTACCCAGAATCACCGTAATCCCCAAACTCTGCAATCTACCTCACATCTCTCCAAATCCTCAAGTGTACAAGATGTACAAAATCACCTCAAAGACATCATAATGAACTAAAAGTTACACAAATGGGTCTAGGTTTGCTAGCATAAGTTCAGTTCTATTCTCCTCTAATGTTCTCATAGTCTACTTCTATCTAATATATAACTATACATGTAAGATTATCTTGCCTTCTAAAAAGATCTTGGCAATGGAGCCAAAAATATGAGCGGTATGTCTCTCACTCAAGATAAACTTCTAACGGTTATCATAGTATGGCACCATGGACTAAGAAAGGCAAAGAACCCCAACTCCATCATACTCATCCAAGGCTAACTCTCCAAGACTCAAGACATTACTCACTAGAGAACTCAATGAGAGAGAAATACTTGTAAATTTAAAGATGATGAGTACCTCCTCACCCCAAGTTTATATACTTTTGAAATTGTTACACACCAAAGTTACTAATTATTGGAGTAACTCAAGTTACTAGACTAAAAATCAAATAAAGTCAAAAATCTAAACGAATATCTATACTCATGGGAATATTTTCTTGAATATATAGTCTTATCTTGACCCAACTACAAAGTCAAGGATTCCTTCACATGAGCTATTCTTGGACTATAGAAGAATCCAAAGAAAATAGGCTTGTGGGTCCAAGAGTTCTCAACTCTTTCCTCAAAGCCAAACACATCAAAATAATACCAAGTCAATACACTAGAATCCAAAATATTGGTGTTTATTTTTTCCACTTCCTCTAAAGTGAGATCCCTTCTATCTTAACTATGACTAAATTTAGCTAATCATAGTTAATGTAGAACCATCCTTTATCTCTATATAAATAATATCTCTCAAGAACTTATAATACCAAAATAATATCACAAAGCACATACATGCACAAATCAGTATTAAAATTCATTATCTAAGTTTTTTGATTTCATGGTACTACTTGTGTAGTGAGCTTCCCACTCCACTCATTCACAAGTTCACTCCTTTGCATCATTCAATGCACACATTCATCAGGGGTGAGTACCTACTCAACACTAAGCATTAGAAACCTACTATGAAATTCCTCACCTCTAGTCTTGCCTAGACATTGGACAACATAAAATGAGTGCCACAAAACTTGAAAAGAAGTAGAGTACTCTTTACTTATAGTAAAATTTTCATTACACAAAAGAACAAACATGAGTTCTAGTGGCACTCAGCCTTATATAATAATTTGGCTCCAAGCCAAAGGAATCAAAATCCCAAGTGAATATTGGAAAAGTCCTAAACTCAGCTATCCAACATTGGTTTTTAATATCCTAATCCTATCTTATCCTAATCTTTTGTAAAATGATTAAGCTCCCAACACTGTCAAAGGAGATGTCAAAGCTTCCCCACCTATTTTATGTTTAGTGTACAACTTTGAGTACCTATACAATCCCAAGTGCAATATAACTCTAAGGGCACTTATCCTCAACTATGTACAACTTTGAATGCACACCACTACAATTATTAAAGTTATGAGTGCAAAAGCTAATGTCCTACTCAAAGTGCTTGACTATTGTACAATTCCAATTACCTAATGTACAATTCTTCCATCTAATTTGTTCAAATGCTCCATCTGGCCTTTTGATTGTCTAGCACTTGAAGACTTCCTACATGCTTTACTCTCTCTTCTTCTACCTCCTTGCTAAGACATTCCAATTGCATTGATACCTCCTTTTGATAATCTTACTCTTGCATCTCCAAAGTCACTACTCAGTCATGCTTCTCATTTAGAGCACTCAGAATTCTCTCCAACTCTTGGCACTTGTTGTGAAGTCGGTCTTTGGCTTCTTTCTTAAACTACTCAAACTTGAGATGGACTGCCTTCCAATCCACTTCAAGCCTTTGGGTGCTTGTTGCTTGGTGATCTTGTTTGTTCTTTGTTGTGGTACTTCTCCTCTTGAGCTCTTGGTTTGCTTGAAACAAGGAATTAAGCATTTGTGTCCTCCAAATCCTCTACCTCGTATATGTCTTTGGCATTTGTTTCATCATCTTTCACCAGGTCTTCTTTGGGCTTCCAAGTGTAGACCTACTATGTAGATAAAACTCTGATCAAAGTGGGGTTGTCTACCACATCAAGGTACTTGGCTTGGTACTAGGTAGCAACACCTCCATCAATTGCAATGCAATGCCGACCAAATCAATGATAAAGCTTGATCCTTCTTGCACCTGCATCAACTTGGAACTTAGTGGTGCCTCTTACACTTCATTTTGGACTTCTGGTACAACCTCTAGAAGATCAATCACAATGTCAATCTCCTCTTGGCTTTTGGCATTCTCTGTATTGTGATCTTCTTCTTCTATGTGGTCCTTGACCTACTTCTTCTTTTCTAGCCAAAGTTCTTGGTTCTTCAAGCACTCAACCCAATCATAAATCTTTATTGAGGCTTTGGCTTCCTCTACAACCTGACTTAGTGGTGCATGCTCTAGCATGGCTATTTCTTCCATCATGTGCTCTTCTTCATTTGTAGGGCACTTATCTATATCTTGGTCCTACACTTGCAAAGCAGAGTGGGCATCTTCCCAATTTTCTTCTCCCTTGTCCTTATATCCTAAATTGGAGGTTGATCCATGTAGAGTAAAGGATCCTTGTTCCTCTTTGTATCATCTTCATCTACTTTAGTGTCCTTGGCCTCATCTTTGGAAGAAGACACTTCAATAATCTGTGCATTGGCCTTTGACTTCTTTGTTGGAGGAAGTGGCTTCTTCTTTGGCATGGTATTCTTCCTCTTTGGAGCCTTTGGTTAGGCCAATTCTTCATCTACATGCACAAATTGCCTATCTCTCCAAACTTAGCATTGACAAACTGATACTTAGCAATCTGGGTGGGTCTTTTAGGTTGTGAGTTGAAATAACATTTTAGGATGGAAATGCATGGGAAACCTCTTCCTCTCCTCCTTAGTCAGCAAGTGGGTCCTCATGTAGTATTGAACTGCAAAGGAGAAATGTAGGTAGGACCTCCTTGTCTCCAAATCTTGATACAAGAGCTTGCACTATTTATCAAACATTTCTGCCCAATCTACAAGCTCTCCTTAGTACATGTAATCAAAGAACACTGCCTGGTCATTGGTCAAGTAGGTGGTTCTTTTCAATTTAAAGAGTTTCATAATTGCTTCTACAATGGCTTTGCATGCAAGATCTCTATAACTGGCCACACTTTACCCATTGTTCTTAGAATGTTTATTATTGAAGTGGCTCTTGACTTCAGGGGTAAGTTCCTTATCTAAAAATTTATTATTTATGGTCATTGCTCTTACAACCTCAACATTCAGGCTGAGTACTATTTGCCAATGATCTCTTGTTGCATTCCATGGGTTACTTCACCATTCCCTATGATGTTTTCTCTTGTTTGCTCCTCATCTCATGTATCATATGGAAATTTGACAACTCCTAATTTTAGAGTAAGAATCCCATGTGCCTTCTTCTAATCACATCCATTCTTTAGTACACTACCCATTTGTTAACAACAAGGGATCTAAGGATGGCCTCAAGTGCCTTCTCATAAGCTTTTGGAATGAACACCTATGTAGAAATCTGATACAACTTTGCTTATACTACACTCAGTACCTCACTACACTCTTTGTGCCCAAAAGTACACCAAGTGCCACTCTCAAAATGACTTTGAGTAACTCACTTTTTTTGATGAATTGCAAAACACTACTGGATTAGCTAAGAAGGCAAATGGGTTTGCAGAAAGTGCCACTGCTAGCTAGGCACTTCAATTTATATACTCAACTCTTGGTCATTCTTCAGCACTCTGGTGGTTATAGAGCAGGTAAGCACTCGGTATTATGCAGGAAAAGGCCTTTGCATGTCACTCTTGGTGAGAGTTCATCCTTCCACATGGCAAAGATTCATTCCCCATCACTTTCTGTTGTGCCATGCTTGCATACCGAGTGCCAACAATTATCTTGTGTGTAATGGTCCCTAAAGGCAAGTGCCATTGGTGTGTTCAAATTGCTTTGGCTCTTAGGTCTAAGTGCTATGGAGGTACTCAACACTTGGGCTTGTATGCATTTAATGTCAAGATTGAGTGTTGTGTTTCCTATAAGCACTCTAAATGATTACATAACACTTCAAGTGCTATCCTCAAGCACTTGGGGTCATTCTACACCTCTTAGAGGGCTTCTCATCCTCCTTCACAACACAACTTTGCTTGCCACATGATACTTGACTAAGTAAATTATTTGGCCCATAGACTCATCCTTCTTGTTAGCATTGGGATCATCCTACATCACTTTGAGTGTTGAACATCCTACAAGTACTCAGGATTATCCTTCATCACTCCAAGTACTACCCCATCCTAGCTTCCTAGGTCATTCCTTTGAGTACCTCTCCCTTTGAGGCACTTTCCAAGTAATTCCATCATTCCTAATGGTAAGCTTGATATTATCAACAAAAGAAAATATTGAAGAAATGGGAGCACCACATCAACTTCTATACAATTCCAAGTATCTAACTAATGTACAACTCCAAGTATCAACTAAATTTAGTAGAGTTCCAAAATCCACAAAGGGCTTCCCTTAGGAGGAGCACCTTTAACCTCGATTGTTGGGGTTATTGGACAACATTTGCCTCTTAGTACCTAATTAACTGATTTGTTTGAGCATGGTACCTAACTATTTCTAGGTTTGGTAGGTTTTTGAGAATTTCTTGTTAATGTGTTTCTTAATTGCAAGAACAACATGCTCATTCTCTTCTCCTTGTAGACTTGATTCTCCAACCTATCTACCTTGAACTTGAGCTTGTGATGCGTTGTTTGTAGTACTTGAAGTTGTACTCCTTTCAATTTCTTGACAAAGCATTCCGTGCCTCCTTTATCTGATGACTTACCCAAAGCCAATCCTCTTCCATCTCTTTTTTTTTGAGCATCCCACTATGCTTTATGCAGGTCCAACAAGCTTGTTGTACTCTTTGCTTGCTTAACCTTATTTTCTTCTAACTCTTTTGTTAGGCAATCCAATTGCAGAGCCACCTCTTGCTGATATTCCTACATTTGCAACTCTAACATGAGGACTCAATCATGGCCTTCCTTCAACTCATTCCAAGTGCTCTCTAAGCCTTGGCACTTGTCATGGAATTGGCCCTCAGCTTACATCTTTTATTGGTTGTGCTTAATTTGGAATGTTATGAACTCATCTTGCACTTTTTGGTTCTCCTCCACTTGGTGGTCATGCTTGTTCACCAAGGTGGCACTCCTCCTCTTAAGTTCTTGTTTCTCCTACAACAAGGTATCTACCTTGGGTCACCTCTTGCTTGTACAACTCTCTAGCCTTTGTTGCTTCCTCCTTGACTTGGACTTGTTTGTGCATGTTCTAGACCAATGTTGTGTCCACAATGTTAGGGCATTTGGATTGGTATTGAGGAAGTAGCATATCAATCAATTGCAATGCCACTCCTAGTGAGTGAATGAAAAATTTAGCTCTTGTTTGCACTAAAATTAGCACTAAAGGGATGGAATCTACTCTGAGTGGTACATCAACATCAATGTTGATATACACCTCATCAACATGATCTATAATTCAGTCTTCCTTTGGCTAAGGACTTTGGCTTCATCTTGAATTTCAAGGCAAAGTTCTAGGGCATGGAAGCACTATGCTCAATCTTGACATTTTTCTGTAGCTTCTTCCTCTTCAATGGGACTCAAAGGTGCTTGTTTAGGCAGTATAGCTTCTTCCATCACATCTTCTTCTTCTTCAAGATGGCACTCCCCCATATCTTGGTCCTACAAGTTTGGGATAGATCCTCCCATGTTTCTTCCTCTTCCTTATCTGATGTCAAAGATGATGTTTGCAAAGTAAAGGACCCTTGTTATGTAACACACATTTGTGCATGTGTGTGGTATTGTGATATTTAGTTTAGTATTATAAATACTTGAGAGATATTATTTAAATAGAGATAAAAGATGGTTCTACATTATTCATGAGTCGTTAAAGTTAGTCATAGCTAAGATAGGGGGAATCTTACTTAAGAGAAAGAGGAAAAGATGAGCACCACTATCTTGGATTCTAGGGATTCTTGGATTGACTTGGTATTATTTGTAGGTGTTTGGCTATGAGGAAAGAATTGAGAATTGTTGGACCCACAAGCCTTTTTGTTTTAGATTCTTCAATAGTCCAAGGATATCCCATGTGAAGGAATCCTTGACTTGGTGGCTGGGTCAAGATAAGACCACATGCTTAGGGGAATATTTGTATGAGAATAAGTATTCCTTTAGACTTTTAGACTTTATTTGACTTTTAGTCTAGTAACTTGAGTTACTCTTGTAATTAGTAACTTTGTTGCATGACTGTTTCACAAGTATATAAACTAAGGGTGAGAAGATACTCATCATCCTTTCATTTGCAACTATATCTCTTTCATTGAGTTCTCTAGTGAGTAATATCTTGAGTCTTGGAGTGTTAGCCTTGGAGGGGTTTAATGGAGTTGGGATTCTTTGCCTTCTTAGTCCATAGTATGTTACCATAATAGCCATCAGAGGTTCATCTTGAGTGAGAGATAGGCTGGCCCTAAACCCTAAACGCACATTTTTAGTTCCGTTATTGGGACCTCTCTAGAAGGCAAGGTAATGTTCCATGTACAATTCTATATTAGACAAAAGGAGGCTATGGGAGCTCACTTGGACAGAACATTAGGAGGGGAGAGGGTTGAACTTATGTCAAAGAACTTGGACCTATTTTTATACCTTGTAGTTCATTATGATGTCTTTGAGGTGATTTTATACATCTTGTACACATGAAAAGATTTGGAGAGATTATGTGAGGTGGATTCCAGATTTTGGGGATTATGGTGATTTTGGGCAAAATCTCAAGTTTAAGATCTGGACCTGAAATTTTTCCAAAGGATATCTTGGATTATTTGTTAGGTGGACACTTGAAATTATTGTATGGGCTACTACATGCATTGAGCTAACACTTTTAGAAGGTGGTAGGGTACACTACCTCCGCAAATTGCATGCTCTTTGGAATTTTATATAGAGTTTAGCATTTCTTCAATTTCCATTGGATTATTTTGAGACTTTCTAAGAAAATGCAATGCATAGTGTTCTGTTGGCCTAAGAATTAGAGTCAAATCATTCTTGCACAAGAATTTATGAGTTTTTAAAGTGAGGGGGTGGTTTTTAGACCAAATTTGAAACCAAGTATGTGTGCTGAATAGAAAGGTTATTAGGCCAAATGGCTTGATGAAAAGATCTGAAATTTGTAAGGTAGGACACCTTGGGATTTTGATTGAGTGTGAGAGCAACCAAAAGTATGTTTGAGTCTTTTGACTCATCTTGGGAACATGGAGGGTCACCAAGAGTGAAAATTCAGGCTATGCAAGGTTTCCCAAGGGTTTGAGTTGATTGTAGAGGTGGATTTGAGAGAAAGAGAATTTAAAATAATATTTGAAGAGAGTGTTGAGAGGATCCAAAAACATACACTAATTGGAGGCAAGAGTGATTCTAAGTGCTTTTATGTGGAGAGAAGGGACATATTTGCAAGTTCATATTTGTTTATTTTTGAGAGCAAGAGATTGAGAGAAAGAAGAGGCTTACTTGATTTGGGATTGCATGTTGGACCTTCTTCACCAAGATTAAGAAGATGGAGATCTAAACCAAGGAGTTGTGTGAGGTTTGTGGAGTGGAAGGGCTTCCAAAAGGACATGAGTGTAGTGGAGTAATAGCTCTTTTAGAGATTTTGGTGAAGTATCTTGGAGAGAGTCTTAGTAGAGCTATAGATAAATTACCACATTCATCAACTATTTCTTAAGATTAGTGATGAAGATAATCTTTCAACTTATGGATAAAATATCCATGAAGGTCCAATTAATATGCACTTGTGGTACACAATTTTTTTGTTTTTTATAAGTTTTGAAGAAGAATTGCATTGCTCAAACCAAATTAAACCCAAATGGAGAAGAAACAAGGAAAAGCATGTTTTTTGATCCAACCCAAGGGAGTTGATTTTTTGTTAAAGGAGGAAGTACTTGGATTGAACTTGAAGGATAATTTGTATTTGCATGAAAGTTGGAGGTCAAGATTATTGCAAGGCTTGTATCTCAGTGACTACATGTCCAAATTGTGCATGCTATATTTATCTCATAAGTAGCATCTCTTTTAGGGCTTTTTGTTGCCAACAAAATTGTAAAGTTTGGAGGTATGTAACAGAAATTACAAGCATTTGAAGTTTATGGAGTAGATGAATGGAGTAGTTGAGTGACTTCAGGTTTGAGATTGAAGTTACTTTGGGTCTAAAGACTTTGGGTATAGAGACTTCACCTCAGGTTGAAGGTGACCCAATCTGAGGTAGTCTTGCATTGGATGTAGGTGACTTTGGGTGAGTTACTTGAGTCTAGTGCAATAGTAAGAGTAGAGTAGGAGGTAATTTTTGTCTCATATTATATTTAGTTAGATCAAGATAAGATGAGATTTGTAGCAATGTGAAGATAAGAATTAGATACAAAGTAGCAAGAGTAGAAGTGTAGGTATCTTCAAGTGAGTTAACTTAGACCTTAGAAGAGATTGGCTAGAGAATAAAGATGTAGACAGACTAGCCATGACTTCAATTTCAGTTCAAATTGAAGATAGGATAGAAATTGAAGAAGAAATAGCAATTTTATATAGACTCAAAGTATAGGATAGGAAGGAAGTTACATTGGGCGTAGAAGCCAAAGTAGAGATAGACATCAGATTGGGTTAACAACAAACTTGAGATTTGAATCTATTTGAATCTAAGAAGTGGGTTGCCATTTTGGATATGGAGATTGTTAAGGAGTGGTTTAGGTAGTTTAAATAATTATCAATGCTCTGCATATTTAAAGGAGGCATTTGCATTATGTTGTTGTTTAGTGTCTATATTTCTGAAGTTGAGTAAAGTAAACTGTTATAACTTAGTGCTCGTTATTTCAACTTAATTATGAGTATCAATCTTGTGTGTGTGTGTGTGTGTGTATGTGTGTGTTGGTGAGTGTGAGGAGAAGTTTGAATTGCAATCAATGGGTGTTGGATGTTGGATTTCAAAATGTTGATTTCATTCTATGTGTTTGATCCTAATTGGATAGCAATCTAAGCAATGCCTTGACAGATTTGTGAGGAACTATAGTGTTGGTAGTATTTTGCATTTGTGAGCACAACATTGGGTTGATACGGAGCAATTTTGATTGAGTAAGTTGTGCCTCAAGTAGAGTGGTGGAACACAATTCCAAGGCAAAGTCATTTTGTAGCAAAGTAGCCTTCTTTGGGAGAAATTGAATCATCACAATCAAGATTGTTTGGGAATATTTGATGAATTGTTCATTTAAAGGTGATATGTTATTACGACAAAACTATGATTTAGTGCTTATTTCTCTCTTTTGGGTGTGGTTTCTACCCAAGAGATTAAAGACACAACCAAGAAGAACTATTTGGTTATTTTTTACTTTGTATTTGACCATTTTTGACTTGTATCCCTGTGGGAATAAACTTTTACTCTCTTATTATTGCAAAAGTAATGCCTATCAAGTTGTCATAACACTCTAGGATTTGATGTTGCTATAGAAATATGGGAGCAACCTAAACCTTTTGTTTTCACTAGGGTAGATTACTCTCAAATAGTGTTAGTCATGTATATATTCTATTAGCTATAGAGTGAGAGAAAAGAAAAAGAAAAAGAAAGAAAGAAAGATTGAGAGAAAAGAGAAAGATAGCTAAGTGCTAAGATGGGGAAACTTCCGGTTTTCTTTGGCAAGGATGGAGAAGATGTGGAGGCCTTTGTGAGAGACTTCAAGTAAGCTTGCATAAGAAAAAATGAGGGGATGAAAAATGAGTGGGCATCATTATTACTGGATTTTTTTGTGGATGCAATACTTACATGGTATGAGTCAAAATACCAAAAGAGAGAGAGTGGAGAGATGGACAAGAAGAGTCTTGTGAGAGTTTAACTTAAGCACCGATTGAGAACTTTCTTCCTGATGAGAGTTATGAGAGATTGACGAGTGAGGTTACCTTCCTAAAATAAGGAGATGGAGAGAAAGTGAGAGTCTATGTAGAAATCATTGAGAAGTTAGAGTCCAAATTTCTCATAGTGTTGAGGAAGGGTGGGGATAATGTGGAGACTACTATGATTTCCATAGGAGCCATGATCACCAAAAATTTATGAGAGAGTTGAGATCACATATTAGAAGTAAGGTGAGATATGAGAAACTTTCTTCCAAGGCTAAAGCTATCAAGATTGCAATTCATATGGAGGAGAGTTTGGAAGGGGATGAGAGTGATTCGTGGTGAAGGAGGTTATGCATCCTCCTCAAGGCTCCAGGTATAGTGGAACTTTTGATACTTTGGTGGCAAGGATTGCACCACAAGTAGTAGTTGCTCTGGTTCTTGCATCTCTACCAAAAGATCCACTTGAAACCATCTCTGAACAACTTACAGATCTCAAGATAAATGTAGTGCAACTATGGGAGAAGAGAGAGGTGGATCAGAATGTGGGGAGAGGGCTTAGAAGTTATGGAAATTATCCATATAGAGAAGGCCAATCAACCAACCAATTTAATGATAGAAATTGTTTTGGTTGTGGAGGAAGAGGTCACATTCAAAGGAATTGCCCAAATTCCACTTACCATGGAGGAAGGGGTGTTATGAAGGAGCCAATAGAGGGAAAGAAGGAAGAAGTGAAACCCAAGTGGCTCCCAATCCAAAAAAAGATAAGGGGATAACATCCATTGATGTGGTTGAGAGCAAGGATGAGAAAGGGGAGTGCTCAAGCTCCAAAAGTCTTAATTTGGATGTTTTGGCACAAGAGAAGAAGAGAGCTCATTTTTCACATGATATACACTCTTCTCAAGGATTTACTCCTAGCAAGGATACTCATATGCCAACTAGGAGCACTCAGACTCGCTCTCAACACCATCAACAAAGACTTCAAGGAAGAAGTTGGGGATGGAGGACCTCTTGATCTCAAAGCAAAAAAGGAACTACAATGTGTTAGTGGATGTTTGTAGTCACAAGACTAATATGATAGTGGGCTAATTGATCACTTTGAACCCTACCTTGAGAAAGGAGCTTAGAGGTGGTTTGAGTTCTATAACAAGCAAGAAGAAGAAGAAAGCAAAAGCTCCAATATCAATGGAGGTGATGGATGCCAAACCAACAGTATGGGAGGCTTATGAATATGCTTCCAAGATTGATGTAGGAGTATAGTCACAACATCAAGGATGCTCTTGATGATGGAGGATTTGTAGTGAGTGCTATGTTGGAGAGGTTGATGAAGAAGTTGGGTATGATACCCTCTAGACCTTCAACATTTGTGTTGAGCATGGCAAACAAGAATAAGTTCGACCAATAGGGGCGATGGATAAGGTGGTAGTTTCAATCATGGGAGTTCAAAATCTCATGACTTTCCAAGTCTTGAAGGATTCAAGTTATTATTTACTTCTTGGGAGGTCATGGTTGAGAGCAACACTTACAACTAATCAATGGCACAAAGGGTAACTTGAGGATTGGTCCATCAAACCATAGAGTCACAATGTTTTTGGACTAACACCACCAACACTTCATATTCAAATACACCATCTTTTGATTATTGAGTATCAGATTCAAAAGAAGGAGCTTCAAGTGTAGACACAAGCAAGGAGGAAGAGATTTCCATGGAGGAGGATGAATCTGAATCTGATTTAGATGAGTATTCCTTGTGTGCTATAGATTTTGAACCTAAGCTAAAGGTTTTTAAGGACCCCTTTAAATCATCATCAACACTTGAGGAGATAGAGGAGGTTATCTACCCTCTAGTATGGTCCAAATGTCACCAAGGTGGAGAAGGTAAGATTTGAGGAGATTTTCCACAAGTTCATCCATGTGTTTACTTTTAGTTAGAAGGATCTAAAGGAAGTTACCTAGGAGGAGCACAAGATAGAGGTGGAGTCACATGCAAGACCATTTCACCAAAAGCAACCTCACATTAGCCCACCAATAGCTTTGGTTGTGAAGGAGGAGATTGATAAGCTCATGGAGGCTAGATTTATCTTTGAGATGGAAAATTCAGAATAGGTATCTTCAATTGTGATTGTGAATAAAATTAATGGTAAGATTTTGGTATGTGTGGATTACAAGAAGCTCAATGATGTTATTAAAGACTATTACCCTTTTCCATTCATTGATAAGATCTTGGAGGAGGTTGTAACTCATGAGAGGTACAATTTTGGAGATTAGTTATAGTGGGTATAACCAAATCAAGATTGCACTAGCCACATTCACCACAACTTGGGGACTTATGCTTTCAAGGTCATGCCTTTTGGGCTTTGCAATGCCCCAATCACATTCCAATGGTTCATGAACAAAGGTGTTTGAACATTTCATTGGGAAATTTGTGAGAGATTTCATTTATGACTTCTGTGTATATGGGAGGAAGAGCACTTTAAGCACCTGATCAAGGTCTTGCAATGCTTGGATGAAGCAAATGAATCATTGAATCTAGAGAAGTGTATTTTTGGTTGTGAAGGAGGTCTACTTTTGGGTCACATCATTTCCAAGGATAGAATAGTAATTGATCCTAAGAAGGTGAGGAAAATCTCAAACCTTCCATTCCCTTCAAGCTTGACAAAGTTACGCCAATTCTTGGATACTATAGGAGGATCATTTTATATTGAGGGACAAGAATGAAGATAAAGTTGATAGATGTCTTTATGACCACATTATCATTAGTTTTGGGTGCCCTTTGGAGTTGGTTTTTGATAGAGGAGGAGAGTTTACAAGGAGCATGACTACAACCATGCTATGATATTTCTCTATTACACATAGAGTAACTACATCCTATAAATTAAATTCAAATGGCTTGGCAGAGAGAACCAATCAGACCTTGTACATGATGTTGGCCAAAGATGCAAAAATGGAAGGAGCTAAACATCATTAGGACAAGAGGATTCATGCAATTTTGTGGGAGTATAGGATAACCATGAAGAATTCCACCAGATATTCTCCATTTCATTTGATATATAATATTGAGTCTTCTTTTACTATTCACTTTGATATTCCTAACTTCCAAAGGATTCATAGGAGATTGAAGAAAGCACAAGGAGGTGATGTAGAGAAGTCAAAAAAGATCAACTCATGGAATTGGAGGAGGCAAGAGCAATTTCTATGGTTTAAGTGGAGCAAGCTTAAAGGAAAAAAAATGAGAGCTATGACCAAGGACAGGCTAAGAAGAAGGTGGAGCCCTTCAAAGAAGGTGATTGGGTAATGTTGTTTGATTCTATTTGATTCAAGAGAGTGCAAAAGAATTTTTTGCCTAAGTGCTTTAGACCTTTTATAGTGAATAAGGTGTGAGGAAATAACACCTATGATCTCAAGGATTTGGGAGAAAGATAATTTGATAGGATTAACCATGATAAGTTGAAGATATATCATAGAAGATAGAGAAACCTTCACTTTGAGGACAAAGTGAAATCTTAGTTTGGGGGTAAAGTAACACCCATTTGTGCATGTGTGTGGTATTACAATATTTAGTTTTTTATTACAAGTACTTGAGAGATATTTTTTATATAGAGATAAAAGATGGTTCTACATTAGTCATGATAAGCTAAATTTAGTCATAGCTTAAGATGGAGGGAATCTTAATTTAGAGGAAGTGGAAAAGGTGAGCACCACTACATTGGAATCTAGTGTATTGACTTGGTATTATTCCTAGGTGTTTGGCTTTGAAGAAAAAGTTGAGAGCTCTTGGATCCACAAGCCTTTTTATTTTGGATTACTCTACAGTCCAAAGATAACCCATGTGAAAGAATCTTTAACTTAGTGGTTGGATCAAGATAAGACCACATGGTTTAGGAATATTCCCATGAGGATGGATATTCCTTTAGACTTTTAGAATTTATTTGACTTTTAGTCTAGTAACTTGAGTTACTCTAGTAATTAGTAACTTTGGTGTGAAATTATTTCACAAGTATATAAACTATGGGTGAGGAGGTACTCATTATCCTTTCATTTGAAACTATCTCTCTTTCATTGAGTTCTCTAATAAGTAATGTCTTGAGTCTTGGAGTGTTAGCCTTAGAAGAATATGATAGAGTTGGGGTTCCTTACCTTCTTAGTCATGATGCGTTACCATAATAGCCATCAGAGGTTCATCTTGAGTGAGAGACAAACCGGCTCACAATTCTTCCTCCTTGTCTTCATCATCTTCCATGTCCTCAACTTCTCCTCTAAAGAAGATACCTCCATTACCTGAATGTTGGCCCTTGGCTTCTTGGCCAAGGAAGATTGCTTCTTTGGGGTGATATTTTTCCTCTTAGTAGCCTTTGGCACTGCTAGCTTAGCATCCAAAAGCATGAACAAGTTCTTGCAAATCAGCACACACTGTCATACTTTCCCTTTCTCTCTTTGGGAACACACAAGGTGCCTAGCTATGGAGCTTATATATGAAAAGTTGTATAAAAATCTGTCCTTACTAGTTTGAACATGCAGTTTACTCCACCCATAGAACCTTCCACTCTTGTTTCTAAGATTCTTCTTATTGGGTAGAGAAGTAATGGCAACTTGACCTATCATCATAACACACACTCCTGGTTTGTTGGACATCATTTCCAACATTATTAAGGAGAAATAAAAAACATTCCTAGAAGGAAAGAACCTAAGTACAATGCCCGCGCACCAATCCAAGCCAAATAAGTGTACAAACAAGCATGCAAGCATGGAGAGGATCCACAAGAAGCCAACAACAATTCTCAATGCTTTTGGAAAAAATCAGCTTCAAAAGTTCTTGCCCTATCCTCAAGTTGATTTCATTCTATACTCCAAGTTTATTCTAATATGTACTCCAACTTCCAAGCCAATTTGTCTTCAAAGTGGAGAAATTCTATACCTTTTAGATTGGGAAAATTCTACGTAAATGTTATGGATATAACTTCCTTTGTGTGACTTGGATTCAAGTGTTCAAGGATTCAATGGAAAGGCTTGTACGATAAGCTTTCTAATGATATGAAATAAGCTACAATCTGATCACTTTAGCTCCTTTGACAAGCTCTCAAACTTGGCCACTTTTCCATAATTTCCACCCTAATTTTGGATTTGCTCCTAGTTATCAAGAACTTCCCCCAGATTTTTGGATAAAAGGTACACTTAATCCTCACAAACACTCTAGCACCTAAAATCCTCAATCACAATCACACAAATAGGAGAATTGACATTCAATTATGATTGAAGATAAAAGAAACTCTATCTAACTTATGATCGTGATCTCCTCTCCTTGAATTCCCCCTTAACTCCTTTGATGATAAAAAACTCTAGACTTCTCCCATAAGGACCCAATCACCTGCACTTTTTGTCATTTAGTTCCTTCACTTTTGGACAAATGGACTCCACAACTCTACCTTGAAGTTCATGAGAAAAATTAAGTCATTCTCCATCTATAAGAGCACATAGATTGTCAAATCCCAAACTTGCTTGTAAGCATGGGAAGGACCACAAGATCTAGGTTTTCCATCATTGACTTCATGAATGCCACCTTGGAATGTGTCACCATCTGTAATACCTAGAGCTAGCCATATGATCTAGATGTGAAATTTGGTTTGGTAACATTTGGAATGATGTTATACATGATGGTCAAAATAGATCAGATAGAAGTATCACCAAAAGAGTACTTCTACTAATAGTGCAGAAAACCAAAATAGATTTGAAAACCTTAGAACCAATAGCTAGACATATGATTTGAAGGTGAGAATTGGGTTGATAACATCTGGAAGGATGTTACACAAGATAGACTGAATAGATCAAAAATAGGTATCACCAAAAGGGGACTTCTACTAATAGAGTTGGAACCAAAATATGCCTGAAATCTTTGAAGGCAATTTTGGAGGCCTAAACGGATGAATTAGGCCTAAAAAATGTGCAAATTCCCCACCCAACGGAGGTAAGGATGGCCTTCCCTTCCCCGTGCTTTGTCTTGTCAAGAGCTTTCCAACGGTACCTCACCCACGTGATTTTGAGATTCCTACAGGAAGATTCCCTAAAAGATTCCCTTTGGTCAAAGCTTGTTTGACCAACCAGATAGGACCAGGACCGACATGTCACCCATACAAGTAGGTAATCTAAGGGTGGAGCTTGCTGACATGTCACCTATCTATATATCTAATCCTATGGTGGAGCTTCATTGGAGGAGATCCGCTTTGCCTATATAATAAAGAGAAGGTGCTCCTTTGGGGCATCGGAGTTTGAGTGTGAAAGTGTGTGTCTCTCATGGTGTGTTTCTCTTTAGGTCTCCTATCCTTGGAGTATTACAATGGTATCAGAGCATGTGTTGTCCAAGAAAGTGGATCACCCCTCTTGGGAAAACATGGACTACTAAGAGTGAGGTAATTTTGAGGAGAGACATTCTGGTGTAATTGGTAGATTAGGATGATAGAATGGATGCTCCGGGAGGACAATATCAAGTGCCTTGCTTTCCATTCTTGAATCCATTGAACATCAAGATTATGTACATTCAATGCAAGCAAGTGAGAGTGTATTTGGTTTTTCACTTCGGAGCAGAGTTCATGGATACAATAATGAATTCGCCAAACCCAATGATTTTGCCTATAGTGATTTACAATAGAGAGTGGGATTTGACAATTTACATTTTGTTATGATGGATTTGAATGTCCCAAATCCTTTTCTTTTAACACTCAAGTAGAAATTTGTTATGTAGTGAGACCGAAAGTGATGTTTAGGGATTTTGTGGTCAGGAATTTTGGTGAG
Source organism: Lunularia cruciata (assembly GCA_948567375.1). Taxonomy (NCBI): domain Eukaryota; kingdom Viridiplantae; phylum Streptophyta; class Marchantiopsida; order Lunulariales; family Lunulariaceae; genus Lunularia; species Lunularia cruciata. The sequence continues at coordinate 62,353,391 of OX419757.1, read as the reverse complement.
GAATATTACCAACAAGTGGTAGCTTCTGAGGTCCCAATGGTAGTTCCAATAGTTCGTGCGCCCTCCAAAGTGATCATATTAACTCTCTATTGAAGTTTAGGATATAACAATTGAGTGTTACAAGAACCATGGATCCGCAGTTGTAGGAGTTGGTGCAAGGAATGCAGGGGATGTTGAACAAATTTTGAGAGATTAAGATGACCATGGAGGCATTACAAAGTGAAGTGCAGCTCCTCTGGAATGATCAAGCAATGCAAGAAGAAGAGCCGTCCCAAAATCCAATACCTATGACTGAAGTACTTAGAGAGGCACCCGTGCCTACAAACCCTATCAATGATGAAGCCACATTACTACTCCGGATGAAGAAGACCTACAACATCGAGCCTTACAAGGGGCAATGTACAATGGGAGTAATGGAGAACTAGATCTTGAGAATGAATTGATATTTTTGGTTGTTCTCAACAGATATCACTGAGCATGCTGCACGCGTGTTTGCATGTGGGTACTTGATCAATAAAGCCCTCACATGGTACAACACTTGGGAACAATCCATGTTGGCCGAGAGAAAAGAGGTCACATGGACAGCAATGCAAGAAGGATTGCTGAAGAATTTCCAATTGGTGGATTCTGTGCAGATGGCCCGGATCCGACTATGGGGATTGAAACAAAAGAACAACATACAAGAGTATGTGGAGGCATTTCTGGATCTAGAAGTCGCAATAACCAACATGAGTCCAATAGAGGCTCTCAATAATTTCAAATGAGGGTTGAAGGAGCGGATTTGCCAAGAAGTCATGGTACAAAATCCTCGCATGGTATTTGAAGCCATTGCTTGCACGTAAAGAATAGTAGGAGCATTAGGTGGAGGTGAAGGAGTAGTCCCACCTCAACATTATTGGGCAAAAATGTCACCCATGGGTGGACCAGTACCGATGGAACTGGGCAACCTTCGGTTTCGAGACCAAGGAGCACAACCGCTTCAAGGAGAACGGGGACGGGCAGAAGAACAAAGAGATGGATCCCACAAGGAGAAGGACCTTGAGGAGAACAACGCCATTGTTACAATTGTGGTCTTATTGGGCATATATCTACCGATTGTCATGCTAGACTTCCCAGAGGCCCTCGACCTTCATACAGGTGATCTTTGAACAACATAGAGAGACGCATTGAAGAGGAAGAGGAGGAGGAGGAGGAGGTGGAAATCACTTTGGAAAACAAAGATCACCAGTAAATGTATCTCACGGCCTTACTGGCTCAATAAGGAAGAAGAAAAGCAAAGGAAGGAAGAAGACGAGCGCACAAAGGTACCAAAAAGCAACCTCATGATTGATTGTAGTGAATGGGGTCTTAGAAGGCAACATAGTGAGAGTGTTAATTGATCCGGGAGCCACAAAGAACTTCTTGTCTCATTCTATTGCAATAAAATTGGGAATGGATCTAGAGAGAGATGAGAATGAAGAAGTAGAGTTACCTAACGGACAAACAGAGAGGATTGAATCATTACCCAAGTAGGTAACACTCTTTGTAGGAAAATATCAAGAAGCAATTGAGTGGCGAGTGATACAATCAGCTTGTTATGATGCAATCTTAGGTATGCCATGGATGGAGCATTACAACCCTATGGTAGATTGGAGGAAGAAAGTAGTGAGAACCCACCAGTGGTCGATCATTGGGGTTAGAGAAAAACCACATAGGCAATAATTGCCTCTCTATGTCATAGGGACAATAGCTATCTGTAAGACTGATAGGTGTTTCATGGGTCTAATAAGAGAACTCCACAATCCACAATTCGAGGGAAAAATTCTTGAGAAATTGAAGGATGTCATAAATGAGTTTCAAGATGTCTTTGTTGATGATCTACCCTCAAGATTACCACCAAAAAGGAGAGTAGATCATAAAATTGAGACACTCTCGGGGAAGACACCGCCTTGTAAGGCCCCATATTGCCTATCACCTCATGAGTTGGAAGAGTGCAAGAATCAAATTGAGGATATGCTGCAGAAAGGGTTCATCCAACCCAACATATCACCATATGGGGCTCTGGTCTTGTTTGTGAAGAAGAAAGATGATACAATGCGCATGTGCATTGACTATCGGGGTCTCAATCAACAAATAGTGAAGAACAAATACCCCTTACCTTGCATGGATGATCTGTTTGATCAACTCAATGGAGCTAGACACTTCATCAAACTAGATTTGCGGAGCGGTTACAATCAAATCCGAATTGCAGAGGAGGATGTGTACAAGACTGCCTTTTGAACCAGGTATGGCCACTTTGAGTATCTTGTGATACCTTTTGGTCTCACCAACGCACCTGCCACTTTCATGAGTCTAATGAATGACATGTTTTGTCCATATTTGGACAAGTCTGTCATTGTCTTCCTGGATGACATCTTAGTATACAGTAGCACGATGACGGAACACAAACAACATCTATGAGAAGTCCTCCAGATTCTAAGATAGAATCGATTGTATGCCAAAATCTCAAAGTGTGAGTTTGGCAAGTCTGAAGTAGACTACTTGGGGCAAAGAGTAAGTGCAAAAGGTATTCAAGTATTGAAAAATAAAATAGAGGTCATTCAAAAGTGGAGTGCCCCAAAATATTAGACTCAACTCAAGAGCTTCTTGGGTTTGACGGGATTCTATCATCGATTTGTCAAGGACTTCTCCAAGGTTGCACAACCTTTAACAACACTGCTAGGCAAGGGGAAGAAGTGGACATGGGGAACCACACAAGAGTTGGCCTTTCAAGAATTGAAAGCCGCCTTGCTACATGCACCAATCTTGAAGTGGTATGACCCAAAACGTCCAATCAAGTTGGCTATAGATGCATCAAACATAGCAATCGGAGCAATCCTACAACAAGAGTGGCATGACGGATGGCATCCCATTGCATATTTTTGTCAAAAGTTGTTACCAGCAGAGCACAACTATCACACCAAAGAACAAGAAGAGTTGGCCATTGTCCTGGCAACCAAGCATTGGAAGCACTATCTAGGTGAGAAGGCATTTGTGATAAAGACAGACCATAAACCTCTAGTCTACCTCAAGATGCAGAAGGATCTATCTCGTCACCAGATTTGATGGGCAGAGTGGTGACAACGCTTCAACATGACAATCACATACGTTGAAGGTAAGAAGCAACTTGCAGATGCATTCACACGCATGCCAATGGCAAACAATTTGGTGGCAGAGGTTCAGATTACCCCTAGATTCTAGAGATTCTTGTTGCTACAAAAACTGATCCATAGATTGTAGAAGGGAAATCATCCAAAGGCATCACCAACACCCAAGGACTCACCTCTTGTGATGGCAGATTGTAGATTCCAAATGTCCGAAAATTGCGCACCACCATTCTAGTGAAATGTCATGATTCGACCATTGCAGGTCATGTTGGAGTGGACAAGACCTTGGATGCAGTCCAACGCCATTACTATTGGCCCAAGATGAACAATGATGTGATGGACTACGTGCACAATTGCTTACGTTGTCAACAGAACAAAGCTTCTAATCAAGCTCATGCAGGGCTCTTGCAACCTCTCCCCACTCCTACACAACGTTGGGAACAGGTGTGTATGGATCTCGTATGTGAATTACCCAAGACCACATCAGGATTCGACTCCAGCATGGTCTTTGTGGACCGGCTCAGCAAAATGACTCATGTATGTCCTACCACCAAGGAGGTGACCGCTCCACAACTTAATTATACTCAGATGCTCAATTATACTTAGATGCAATCTTCTCTCACCATGGCTTGTCTCGAGTACTCATCACCGATAGGGGTACTCAATTCACCAGTTTGTTTTGGTGCACCCTCTTTGGTTCCTTCAACACCAAGTTGGCCATGTCCACAACTTACCACCCACAAATAGATGGACAAACCAAGCGGGCTTATCGAAGACATGTTACGCGGCTTCACCTTAGAAGAGCAAGAGAGGTGGGACACCCTACTCCCGTTGGTGGAATTTGCGTACAACAATTCAGTGAATGCATCCACCTAGGTCACTCCATTCTTCCTCATGTATGGTGAGCATCCCTTCACACCTTCCAGCTTGATGAAGATCCGTCCGGTGGCTACCAAGGTTGATATAGTCAACACATTTGTTTCTAGAATCCAACAAGGAGTGGAGAACGCTAAGCACAAATTACAGATTGCACAAAATCACCAAAAGCAGTATGCTGATGCACACTGTAGGCACATGGAGTTCAATGTTGGGGATTAGGTGTGTCTATTGACAACCAACCTCACATTAGTGGGACCTTGTAAGCTCAGACCTCGTTTTATTGGGCCTTTCTCAATTCTCCATTGAGTTGGCGCTATGGCCTATCACCTTGAGCTACCACCACACATGAAGATCCATCTAGTGTTCCATATTTCACTACTACGCAGATATGCTCCCTGATCAGGCTTGGGTCATTCCACACAAGACATTTGACCTTGTCCGACATTCATTGATGGCAACGAGGAATATGAAGTGGAGCGTATTCTCCAAAAATGCATGCGTGGTACTCGTCATCCACGGGTGGATTATCTTGTCCAGTGGAAAGGTTACCCCCTCTATGAAGCAACATGGGAACCCGCTGCCAATTTGACACATGCACCGGTGTTGGTGCAAGCATTTGAGCAACAGTTGCACAACGAGGACGTTGCATCTTAAAAGGAGGGAAGTTTGTAATACCAAGAGCTAGCAATATGATCTAGATGTGAAATTTGGTTTGGTAACATTTGGAATGATGTTATATATGATGGTCAAAATAGATCAAATAGAAGTATCACCAAAAGGATACTTCTACTAATAGGGCAGAAAACCAAAATAGATTTGAAAACCTTAGGACCAATTACTAGACATATGATTTGAAGGTGAGAATTGGGTTGGTAACATCTGAAAAGATGTTACACAGGATGGACTGAATATATCAGAAAGAGGTATCATCAAAAGGGACTTCTACTAATAGAGTTGGAACCAAAATATGCTTGAAATCTTTGAAGGCAATTTCGGTGGCCTAAACGGATGAATTAGGCCTAAAAAATGTGCAGATTCCTCACCTAACAAAGGAAAGGTTGGCCTTCCTTTCCCCTTGCTTTGTCTTGTTGAGAGCTTTCCAACTGTACCTCACCCACATGATTTTGAGATTCCTACAGGAAGATTCCCTAAAAGATTTCCTCCAGTCAAAGCTCATTTGACCAACCAGATAGGACCAGGACCGACATGTCACCCATCCAAGTAAGTAATCCAAGGGTGGAACTTGCTGACATGTCACCTATCTATGTACCTAATCCTATGGTGGAGCTTCATTGGAGGAGATCCGCTTTGCCTATATAATAAAGAGAAGGTGCTCCTTTGGGGCATCGGAGTTTGAGTGTGAAAGTGTGTGTTTCTCATGGTGTGTTTCTCTTCAGGTCTCCTATCCTCGGAGTATTACACCACCCAATACCATAAACTATCATTGTTTAGAATCTAAAGCTTGATGAGAAAAGGGAGTGGTAGATTGGGAGTATGGGACACCTCTTGCTCAAATGCTTCCTCCCACACTCTAATGTTTGCTCTCTACTACAACTCTCACTCCCGACATTCTCCTTTTGTTGGAGACTAAAACTTAAACACACCGTCCCTCTCTCTCAACTCTCCACTACCTATATACATAAGCCATTGGAAAGGACAAGATCATACTCTTGGTGGCCAATTGTATATGTGTATATAGATTGCTCACATGGCAATAGCTCAATTGTGGAATATGTCATACAACATACTCCATCTTTATAAAGATAAACCAAACTAGTTTACTTTTTCATGGGCTATGCAAACCACAAGATGACACCGCTACTATGGACTTGGCAATCAACATTGGTCCTTCACATTGGTCATCAAAATAACATGCAAGATGAAAGTGGTAGGGAACTTCTTCCTTTCTCCTTTGGTGAGGAGGTTGGTTCCCATGTGATAATGGATAGCAAAGTAAACAAGGTAGTTAGCAACCTTGTCCTCCTCAAAGTCTTGGTGTAGGATCTTGGCTTGTCAATCAAAAATTTGTGCTCAATCCATAGGCTCGCTTGAGTACATGTAAGAAAAAAGATTGCTTGGCCATTTTTCAAGTAGGTGATTTGTTTCGGTGGTTTGAAGGGTTTTGTATCTACCTCCACCTCCACTATGGCTCTTTGTGTAGGGTCTTTGTTATTGGCTCTCTCTACCCATTTTTATTGGACCTCTTATTGTTGAAAGTGGCCTTGATCTTGGTTATCAACTCCTTGTCTACAAATTTTGAGTCCAAGGCCATTGCTCTTGAATGGTACTCTGCATCCAAGCCAAGTACCATTTGCTAGTGGTCCTTTGTCCAACTATAGGGATTTCTTCTCATTTTCCATGGTATCTTCTTCTTCTTTCCTTTTATCTCATGAATCATGGTGAAGTTTGTCCAGTCCTAGTTCCAAAGCAAGAACCCAAAAAATGTTTGCCCAGGATCACTATAGTCCAACAATGCATGGTCCTTTATTAAAGGAGACCTAAGGATGGCCTATGGAATATTTTTAATGTTCTTAGCATAAGTACCATGTTTCTCAATAGTAAAAGGAAAGGGAGAGCATCGGCTCATTCTACTTTGAGTACTCCACATCACTTTGAGTGTTGAGAATCACTCTAAGTGCTACCTTGCTAAAAAATGCTAAATGTACTCTCATGGTTCTAGGTGAAGTGCAAGCACTCAGCAATATGAGTGAATGACTCTACAAAAAGTGCAACTTCTGACCAAACTCTTCATTTTATATTATAAATCCTTGGCCATTCTTCAACCCTTTGGCAGTTAAGGCGCAAGTGTGCACTTGCCATCCACACATGGAAAGGCATCTGCATGACATGTTTGGTCAGGTTTATTTCTAATATATGCAAATGATTCTCCCCCACTCATTTCCATGTGCCAAGCATGCCCATTGAGTGCCAAGGGGTGTCTTGAGTGAAACAGCCCTTGGAGGCAACTCCCAATTGATATGGCAGTGCATTCAAATCTTGGTGGCACTTAATTGTAAGTGCAAATGGTACTTGGCACTTGGGCCTTTAAGTGCCTAATTGGTAAGCATTCCAAGTGCTCAAAATCCTTTGAGCACTCATAGATGGTACTACATCACTTCGAGTGCTAATCCTCCTCCAAGCACTCAAGATTATCCTACATCCGTCTGAGTGCTACTCATTTTGGATTTTTTGTGACACAACTATAAGTGCCAATCTCCTTCTAGGGGTATTCTCATAGTAATTACAACTCTCTGTGGTCTTTCCCTTGCACTTAAGCATGATTTGATCAACAAAAGAAAATTTTGAAGAAATGGGATCACCACGATATCTATGGACAAGCAAAAGGAATTGGTGAAGAGGCTCTTTGTTATCATAGAGTGAAGTAATAGATCAAATTGATCATGAGGAGGTGAGGGCTTTTTTTCATTACAAAAGGAAGTAACACATCAAATTTATCATCAAGAATATTAGAAGGTTGACTAGTAAGTCCAAATAAGTTCTTCTTCAACTTGACATTCTTATTGAAAATATTTTGTGTTTGACAAAGTCATGATAATGATATGATTTTGATTGGCTATCAAAACAAATAGAGATTATGAGGATGGACTTGGGATCAAGTTTTTCATGTATGTTGAAGAATAGAATAGAGGATGCACAACAAAGACTCAAAGATGTTTAAAATTTGGAATTGTATCAATAAGATGTTGAGAAAGTATAGCCATATTCATTGCTTATGGAAAAGTTCAATTAAGTAGGTAAGTAGCAATTTTGGTAGCTTCATCTTATAGTGAATTGGTCAATCTTGTAATTAGGACTTTCATCACCAAGATAGTTTGATTGTTATGCTTAGAAACTTCATTTTGTTGTGGTATTTTTGTATAAATCAATGAGTGGTGAATTTTATCTACACATAAAAGCCAATAAATGCCATAGATAGGTATTCTACACCCCTATATATATATTCTTAACTGGCCAATTTTAAATTGCCATTAACTTTTTATGTTCTTTTTGAATTGTTAAAGTGCACAATCCTTTGTCTAAAGAAAATAGACCCATCTATGAACATTCATGAATATCAAGATATAGCAAGCATGAAGATTTATAGGGCAAATGTGCATAGCTTATGTAGATTATTTGTAGGATCGATATCTTTGCAATGAAAAAATTTCCTTGAATTTTCACCAAATATATGCAACTTTGAGAGTCAAAGAGAGCTATATGTCTTTTGTCCATAAGCTTGCTAATAGAAAGAAGATTTTTCTTAACACAAGGTACATAACAAAGATTTTATACTCTATGTTGATCAACAAGAACAAGGAATTTTCTTGTTATGGAGAGTGTACACTCTAGCAATTGTGGCCTTACTATGGTTCTATGTATGAAAAAAAGTTTAGTAGCTATTGCAAAGGGAGGTAGCACCACTTTTAAAATACCAACTACTATTCTTTCTCACTTCTATCATGAAGGAAGAAAGGATATGTTGTATCACCCCCTTGTTGCTTGGCTTGGATTTTTTTGAGATTAAAAGAGGTCCCATTCACATGAAAGCAACCCATCAATGGTCTTCTTAACTATCAAATTAACATTCAAAGTCAACAAATCTAACATCAACTTCTCAAATGTTCTTGAGATTGTCCATTTGGAGTTATAGGTTTTAATATGTTGTTCAAGATTATTTTGCGCACACACAAAAGTTAAATCCCTAACATTACCACATTTGTTGTCACAGAAATGGTACTCATATTTAAAGCAACCTATAAAACCCATGGGTACATGTATGATAAATAAGGATACATGTATGATGAATAAGGATATTTAGTTTGGTATTTATTTTGAAAGATATTATCTATATGGAATTTAACCAAATTTCTAAATTAGCTATAATTAGCTGGACTTGGTCATAGCAAAGATATGAATGACCAATGTTTAGAGGAGTTTGAAAATGTGAGCACCACTATGTTGGATTCTAATGTTTTGATTTTGTATTATTCCTAAATATTTGGCTGAGGAAAGAGATGCAAGCTCTTTGGTCCATAATCCTTTTTGATGTAGATATTTTTTTATAGTCCAAGGAAAGGGCAGATGAAGTAATCCTTGACTTAGATGTTGAGTTAAGATAAGACCATATACTCACATGACTTTTCTTATGAGTTTGGATATTCCTTTATACTTTTGACTTTTGACTTTTGACTTTAGATAACTTTTTGCTCAATGAATTGAATTACTATAGTACTTAATCCCTTTTTTTATAAGAATTCCAATATTATATATACCAAAATATATGGAGGTACTCATCATCCTTTCATTTAAAACTATCTCTCTTTCAGTAATTTAATGAGCAATGCTTGAGTTCTGGAGGTGCTTAAGAGTTTTAGTCTTAGAGAATGTAATGGAGTTTGGTTCCCATCTTCTAAGTATATGGTGCATCACCTTTATAGCCATTATAAGTTTATCTTGGGTAAGAGGGGGCCTAGCTTAAGCTTTTTTTTTCTACTGCCAAGACTTCTCTAAATGGTATGAGAATATTTTTTTTACAATTTTATATTAGAAAAAAGAAAGCTATGAGACCTCATTTGAAGAGAATATCATAGGAAGAGAGCATTGGATTTACACAAATAAATTTTGATCTTTTTGTATACCCTATAATTCATTATGACATTTCTGAGATGATGTTACAGATATTATACATAGAGGACTTAGAGAGATTGTGTAAGGTTGACATTAGGTTTTGGAGAAGATTTTAAGTTAAGATATGGACTTGATTTTGTAAGATAATGATTAGTTTATTCTCCAATTGAGCTACTTAATGGAGGTACCATTACATGAGGTGATGTGGTACCAAGGTTTAACCCCATGGTGGAGTTCTTCCAATGTTTGAGGCAGAACTACCAAGGAGTGTGGACTGACAAGTTGAGGAGCTTATAGAAGTTCTAGTAGAAGGCTGGAGAGAGCCTACGCAAGGCATACACTTGCATGAGGCGGCTGATCAGTTTCACTCAAGGAGTTATTGAGGCCCAGGTAGTTTGGTTTTGGTATGGAATACCAGACAAAGAGTTGGGACGTAGAGTTTGTGATGCTATGTTGTTACATGCTACTTTGCCCACTTTGGCAATGTTTTTTTGGTTTGGCTGAGCGTATTGAGCTCAACATGGTGCAAGAGAGGGTGGTGACATTTGGATTTGGAAGGGAGATCTCATCCACGGTTGTGACGTCTTCTAGAGTGCAATAGAGTGCACCATGCCCAGTTGGTTTTTGAGAATAGGGTGGACAGCCTAGATCCTATAGAGCAAGTGGAAGGCCTACTATAGTTAGACCTTACCTTCATTTTTGGGTCGGCAATAGCCAATGAGTGGTAGTGTTGCTTGTTGGACTTGTGGTGGACCTCACCATAGGAGAGAGTATACTCAGGGCAGCGGACCTAATACCTTTGGTGCATCACAACCAACATAGAGGCAATGTGAGCATTGCCACAGATTTGGTCACACTAGTGACGGGTGCTTTGACCTACACTCAAAGTTACAGAGTGGTAAGGCTACTATGGCATGTAGTAGAGGAGCTCTATTTCATGGAGGACAAGGTGGTAGAGGTGGTGATAGAGGATCTACACCTAGTAGAGGTGTGGTACCTACCCTTACTTTTGATACAGTTATGGCTACTTGGATTGAGCAATTGGAGTAGAGATTGGCTAGTATAGCCATTGCTCAGAGGAGATCAGATTTGGGTGCTGAGGCTTCCACCTCATATGCTGGTGATAGAGATGCTTTGGACTTCATGTGCAGAGCAGCACAAGTGGACGCATTTGCAATGATGACTAGGAATGCAATACGTGCTCTAGAGCCTAGAGGAGCATCGGTGGAGTTGGACCCACAAAGAGGAGAGGTTGAGAGGCAACTTAGACTTCCCTAGTCTTGCTATCTTAGGCATTGCAGAAAACATCCATGGCTCTTAGACGTCCTAGTGCAAGTGTGGTAGGTGGTGATGGAGTGCATGATGGACTACCTATTAGTCAGCCACCTACTACTACATAGATTGAGTCTTGATTCAACATTGACTATTGGGAGGAGACAACCTCCTATAGACCAGGTTGGCAGTCTGGTGAAGGATGGGTATGTCACTTACCAATATGCTTCAATAATGGCAATCTTGGCTCATTACAGGCTAGGACCATGGCATCATCATAGCTTTCAATGGTGCTATTACTTGGCCTGGTGACTTGTAAGAGGGGAATGCCCATGTAGAATATACTCCAGTACCAAAGGAGATCACTCAAATTTAGAGTACAATTGGGATTGTTCCATCCACCTTGGATGTTCCATTGTGGAGTTCCGAGGAGGCATTGTAGCAACATGAAGATCACTTGGTGCAACAGGCTTGGAGTGGAGCCTTCATACCATCAAGAGATGAGTGTGAGGATGAGCCTCCAGAGTTGATTACTTTGACACCTCTAGATACCACATTCATTGCTTGGCAATATCCAATAGAGGGGATATGTCTATCGGAGTTGTTCGATGGGATTAGCACCTGACTAGCTATGGTATTATAGGCGGGTATATGAGTACAAAGGTACTTGTATGTAGAGATAGATGAGACTGCTAGGCGAGTCTTTCTACATCATGTGGCACACTTGGCCTATTGGTTTTGGGAGTTATTACCAATGTCACTAGTCATAGGTTACCACAAGGCCTTACCAGAAGACATTTCCTTATTAGAGACGCATGATTTGGAGAGATATGGGTCTATTCACTTGGTGATTTCTACATGGCCATGTCAGGGACATACACGTGCTGGCTATGGTTTAGAATACTACGACATCTCTAGGTTCATCAATCTATTTCTCTAGATTACCTTTTGGAGAACGTTCCTTTGATGGGTGATTCTCACACCCAAGTGATGGGTGATTCTCGTACCATTCTTGGATGGGACATGTTGTATTGTTAGATGCAGCCAAAGTAGGATCACATGTTCATCATCTTTGTCTTTGGTGGACAAACCTCTTACCCAAAGAGGTTTTATAGCGTGCTTATGATGGGATTCAACGACTTGACCACATCCTTGTTGATGACATCTTGGATGTTGGGCATTAGTCTCAAACAGTGATAGTGACTAATAGGTCACCTATGGTAGTGGTGAACCTAGTTGGATAGCCTAGAGCCGCATTTCCCATACTCATGAGTTTCCTAGGCTCTCATGATTTTTGAGAGGGAGGACCTGGACTTGTTTGGGACTCACAATTATAGTAGTTGGTGGAACCCAATGCCGATGAGAGAGAGTGGGTGATGGGTTTTTGCACCAGTATTACTATTGTTCTAGGTAGTGTTAGAGGCATCCAAGCATCAAGTGTTAGGTCAGGCTATGGACCTGAATTGTTTGACCTGAATTGTGAGCCTTGGCTTGGCAGAGCAACATAGGATGTGCTTGATAGGCATCACCACTCGGACACTTGTGAGCCTTGTGTCTATTGAGACGATTCAGGCACATGCTAGGGGCAATGGACCAAATGGACATGGTATTCTTGGGACACAACCAGTAGCTACTAGGGAGAGTGGTCTACTTGGAGTCCACCTAGGTGAGCGTGGGCTACTTGGATTACACCCTTGGTCCACTTGGGATGCAACTAGAAGACATGTGGAGCTTGCAGCCAGAGTGGAGGGAGTTTTTCACATAGAGGTTGGGACCTCTAATGGTCAAAGGCATGACACAATTGCTCCCAAGGGCCCAATGTAGTAGCCAATCATTACTTCTTCCACTCCTACTACAGTTATAAAGGATACTTGGGAACTAGATCTTGGACCCAAGCTTACTGGAGAGGAAAGAAGGAGGGTTTGGAGGTTCTTGAGGAGCCACACGAGTTTTTTTGCCTTTAGTATGAAGGATTTGGGTGCTCTAAAGGGACCCAGTATATGGATTGAGCTGACTAGTGATACATCAGTTTTTTGACGTCCTTATCAATATAGTGATATGGAGAGGACATTGACTCAAAGCCGAAGTAGTGACCTTTTTGAGGTTGGTTTGGTGGAGATTTCACATGGAAAGTATGCATCAATGATAGTGATGCCAACCAAGAAGGATATGCATGGCAATTACATAGATAGGTGGATGTGTGGAGATTATTGTCCTATCAACCAACAGACCAGGGCTGATTGGTATGCCATCCCTACACTAGAGGAGACTTTTGATGCAATTGGGCATGCAAAGTCTTTAGTACTTTGAGCGGGATATCATCAATTGCGGATCAAGGAGGAGGATAAGTCCAAGATAACATTCTGGGCTATTGATACTCACGGTAATTATGTGTTATATTAGTGGATGTTCTTACCCTTTGGGTTAAAGAATGCTCCTACCAAGTTCTAGAGGATCATGGATAGGATCCTAGCTAAATTGGATTTTACTCGGTGCTATATTGGTGACATTTTGGTCTATAGCACTATTATGGAGGAGCATGAGAGATAGTTGTTGGAGGTGTTTGAGAGGTTGAGATCTCATGGACTCAAATTACATCCTGGGAAGTGTTGGTTCTTCCATGAGCAGGTTGAGTACTTGGGTCACACTATCTACCTTGGAGGAATTGGTGTTTAGCAGACCAAGGTGGAGGCTATTGTACGTATTCCTTGGCCTATGGATGTGAGCAAAGTATGAGCATTCCTTGGGTTAGCAAACTTCTATTGTTGCTATGTTAGAGGATTTAGTGTCATTGCCAAGGCCTTGACTAAGCTGACCAAGCTTACACAAGAGTGGTGTTGGTGAGATGAGTAAGAGAGAGCTTTTGTAGAGCTCAAGGAAAGGTTGACATCTACTCCTATTTTAAGGAGACTGATCAGAGGATGACCATTTTAGGTTCATACTGATTGGAGAATGTTGGGGCTTGGAGCTATAACACCTATTTATGCATGTGTGGTATTGGGATATTTAGCTTGGTATTACAAGTACGTGAGAGATATTATCTATATAGAGATAAAGGATGGTTCTACATTAATTATGATTAGCTAAAGTTAGTCATAGCTAAGATAGAGAGGATGTTACTTGAGAGGAAGTGGAAAAGATGAGCATCACTATTTTGGATTCTAATGTGTTGACTTGGTATTATTCCTAGGTGTTTGGCTTTGAGGAAAGAGTTGAGAACTCTTGGGCCCGCAAGCCTTTTTGTTTTGGATTCTTCTATAGTCCAAGGATAGCCCATGTGAAGGAATCATTGACTTAGTGGTTGGGTCAAGATAAGATCACATGCTAGTGGAATATGCCCATGTGAATGGATATTCCTTTCTACTTTTTGACTTTACTTGACTTTTAGTCTAGTAACTTGAGTTACTATGATAATTAGTAACTTTGGTACATAACTATTTCACAAGTATATAAACAAGGGGTGAGCAAGTACTCATCATCCTTTCATTTGTAACTATCTCTCTCTCATTGAGTTCTCTAGTAAGTAGTGTCTTGAGTCTTGGAGTGTTAGCCTTGGAAAAGTATGATGGAGTTGGAGTTCCTTGCTTTCTTAGTCCATGGTGCATGACCTGTAACACCCATTTGTGCATGTGTGTGGTATTGTGATATTTAGCTTGGTATTACAAGTACTTAAGAGATATTATTTATATAGAGATAAAGGATGGTTCTATATTAGTCATGGTTAGCTAAAGTTAGTCATAGCTAAGATAGATGGGACCTTACTTTAGAGGAAGTGGAAAAGATGAGCACCACTATTTTGGATTTTAGTGTGTTGACTTGGTATTATTCCTAGGTGTTTGGCTTTGAGGAAAGAGTTGAGAACTCTTGGGCCCGCAAGCCTTTTTGTTTTGGATTCTTCTTTAGTCCAAGGATAGCCCATGTGAAGGAATCATTGACTTAGTGGTTGGGTCAAGATAAGACCACATGCTTAGGGGAATATGCCCATGTGAATGGATATTCCTTTCTACTTTTTGACTTTACTTGACTTTTAGTCTAGTAACTTGAGTTACTATGATAATTAGTAACTTTGGTACGTAACTATCTCACAAGTATATAAACAAGGGGTGAGGAGGTACTCATCATCCTTTCATTTGCAACTACCTCTCTCTCATTGAGTTCTCTAGTGAGCAATGTGTTGAGTCTTGGAGTGTTAGCCTTGGAGGAGTATGATGGAGTTTGGGTTCTTTGCCTTCTTAGTCCATGGTGCGCTACCATAATAGCCATCAGAGGTTCATCCTGAGTGAGAGACAGGCCGGCTCACATTTTTGGTTCCGTTGCCGGGACCTCTCTAGAAGGCAAGATAATGTTTCGCGTCCAATTCTACATTAGGCAGAAGGAGGCTATGAGAGCTCACTTGGAGAGAACATTAGGAGAGTAGAGGGCTGAACTTATGTTAGAGAACCAAGATCTATTTGTATACCTTGTAGTTCATTATGATGTCTTTGAGGTGATTCTGTACATCTTGTACACATGAGAGGAATTGGAGAGATTGTGTGAGGTGGATTGCAGATTTTGGGGATTAAGGTGATTTTAGGCAAAATCTCAAGTTTGAGATCTGGACTTGAGATTTCTACACATGATAGCTTGGGTTATCTTTTCAGTTAGCACACTTGAAATTCTTGTGAGAGCTTCTATGCGCACTGATTTTTGAAAGTTGATAGGGTAAAGTGCTCTCGCAACTGCATGCTCTCTGGAAAATTGTACAGAGTCTGCCATTTCTTCAATTTTCAGTGAATTATCCTGAAAATTTCCAAGAAAATTCAGTGGATTTCATCCTACCTGCTGCCACAAAAATTAGAGAGAGACCATTCTTGCGCAGGGAGGAATGAGTTTTTGAAGTGAGGGGGGTGGTTTTCAGACCAAATCTGAAATATGGGTGCTGAATAGAAAGGTGTTTAGGCCAAATGGCTTAATGAAAAGATCTGAAATTTTGCAAGGAGGGACGCCCTGGAGTTGTAATCAAGTGTGGAAAATTTCAGAGGACTGTGACATATTGGTTGGGAGATTTGAGTGACATTGTGAGGAAGGGTCAATTCTGCAGAGTGGAGATCTCATGCATGAGAAGTTTGAGATCAACAAAAAGCATGTTTGAGTGTTTAGATTCATCTTGGGAACATGGAGGGTCATCAAGAGTGGAAATTGAGATTATGCAAGGTTCCCCAAGGGTTTGAGGTGATTGTAGGGGTTGATTTGAGGAAAAGAGAGTTTACAATAGAATTTGAAGAGAGTATTGAGAGGATCCAAAAACCTACACCACTTGGAGGAAAGAGTGAGTCTAAGTGCTTTCTATGTGGAGAGAAGGAACATAAGGCAAGTTCATGTCCATTGACCTTTAAGAGCAAGAGATTGAGGGAAAGGAGAGGCTTACTTGACTTGGGTTTGCATGTTGGACCTTCTTCACCAAGATTGGGAGGGAGAAGATCTAAGACCAAGGAGTTGTGTGAGGTTTGTGGAGTTGAAGGACTTCCAAAAGGACATGAGTGTAGTGGAGTAAAAGCACTTTTGGAAACTTTGGTGAAGGATCTTGGAGAGAGTCTTAGTACAACTACAGAAATACTACCACCTTCATCAGCTAGTTCTCAAGATTAGTGATGGAGATAATCTTTCAACTTATAGATAAACTATCCATGAGAGTTAGATTAATATGCACTCTAGGATTTGATGTTGCTATAGAAATCTTGGAACAACCTGAACCTTTTGTTTTCCGTAGAGTGGATTATTCTCAGATGGTGTTAGTCATGTATATACTCTATAAGTAATAAAGTGAGACAAAAAAAAGAGAAAAAAAATAAATTTTGAGAGAAAAGAAAGAGAGTGAGGGGTTAAGATGGGAAAACTTCCAGTTTTCTTTGGCAAGGATGGAGAAGATGTGGAGGCCTTTGTGAGAGACTTCAAGAGAGCTTGCATAGGAAACAATGAGAGGAGGAAGAATGAGTGGGCCTCATTATTACCAGATTTCTTTGAGGAAGCAGCACTTACATGGTATGAGTCAGAATACCAAAAGAGAGAGAGGAGAGAGGGGGAAGAGGAGTCTTGGGAGACTTTGACTTCAGCACTCATTGAGAACTTTCTTCCTGATGAGAGTTATGAGAGATTGATGAGTGAGGTTACATTTCTCAAGCAAGGAGATGGAGAGAAAGTGAGAGTCTATGTGGAAAGAGTGGAAAAGTTGGAGTCCAGATTTCGCATAGTGTTGAGGAAGGGTGGGGATGATGTGGAGACTACAATGATTGGCATAGGAGCCATGCTCACCAAGAATTTTGTGGGAGGATTGAGACCACAAATTAGAAGCAAGGTGAGATATGAGAAACCTTCTTCCAAGGTTGAAGCTATCAAGATCGCAATTCGTATGGAGGAGAGTTTGGAAGGGGATGAGAGTGATTTGGTGGTGAAGGAGGTTGTGCATCCTCCTCAAGGCTACAATTATGGTGGAATTTCTGATACTTTGGTGGCAAGGGTTGCACCAAAAGTAGTAGTTGCTCCAGTTCTTGCACCTCCACCAAAAGATCCACTCCAAACCATCACAAAACAACTTGCGGATCTCAAGATCAATGTGGTGCAACTATGAGAGAAGAGAGAGGTGGATCAGAATGTAGGGAGAGGGCCTAGGAGTTATGGAAACTATTCATATAGAGGAGGCCAACCAGCCAACAATTTCAATGATAGAAATTGTTTTGGTTGTGGAGGAAGAGGCCATATCCAAAGGAATTGCCCAAATTCCACTTACCATGGAGGAAGGGGTTATGAGGGAGCCAATAGAGGGAAAGAGGGAGGTAGTGAAACCCAAGTGGCTCCTAATCCCAACAAAGGTAAGGGGATAGCATCCATAGATGTGGTTGAGAGCAAGTATGAGAAGGGAGAGTGCTCAAACTCCAAGGGTCTTAATTTGGAGCTTTTGGCACAACAGAAGAAGAGAGCTCATTTTGCAGAGGATGTTCACTCTTCTCAAGGATTTACTTCAAGCAAGGATACTCCTATGTCTACTAGGAGCACTTGCACCTCAACACCATCAACAACAAAGACTCCAAGGAAGAAGTTGGGGATGGAGGACTTCTTGATCTCAAAGCAACAATGGAACTACAATGTGTTGGAGGATGTTGGTAGTCACAAGGCTAACATCACAGTGGGCCAATTAATTGCTTTGAACCCTACCTTGAGAAAGGAGCTTAGAGGTGGTTTGAGTTCTACAAGGAACAAGAAGAAGAAGAAGGCAAAAGTTCAAGTATCAATGGGGGTGGTGGATGCCAAGCTAGCACCATGGGAGGCTTGGGAATATGCCTCCAAGATTGATGTGAGAGTGAATGGTCACAACATCAAGGATGCATTGATTGATGGAGGATCAGCAGTGAATGCCATGTTTGAAAGGTTGATGAAGAAGTTGGGTATGATACCCTCAAGACCTTCAACATTTGTGGTGAGCATGGCAAACAAGCAACAAGTTCGACCAGTAGGGGTGATGGATAAGGTGGTAGTTTCAATTATGGGAGTTCAAAATCTCATGACTTTCCAAGTCTTGAAGGATTCAAGCTATGACTTACTTCTTGGGAGGCCATGGTTGAGAGTAGCACACACAACTGATCGATGGCACAAAGGGTACTTGAGGATTGGGCCATCAAACCATAGAGTCATTGTTCCTGTGACTAACACCACCAACACTTCACATTCAGATACCCCATTTTCTGATTATTGGGAATCAGATTCTGAAGAAGGAGCTTCAGGTGTGAACACAAGCATGGAAGAGGAGACTTCCACGGAGGAGGATGAATCTGAATCTGATTCAGATGTGTATCCTTTGTGTGCTATGGATTTTTCACCTAAGCCAGAGGTTTTGAAAGACCCAGATAAATCACCATTGACACTTGAGGAGGTAGAGAGAAGGTTATCTACCCTCAAGTATGGCCCAAATGTTACCAAGGAGGAGAAGGTGAGATTTGAGGAGATTTTCCGCAAGTTCATCCATGTGTTTGCTTTCAGTTACAAGGATTTGAAGGAAGTCACCTTGGAGGAGCACAAGATAGAGGTGGAGTCACATGCAAGACCAATCCGCCAAAAGCAACATCGCATTAGCCCACCAATATCTTTGGTTGTGAAGGAGGAGATTGATAAGCTCAAGGAGGCTGGATTTATCTTTGAGGTGGAGAATTCAGAATGGGTGTCTCCAATTGTCATTGTGAAGAAAAAGAATGGCAAGCTTCGGGTATGTGTGGATTACAAGAAGCTCAATGTTGTTACCAAGAAGGACTACTACCCATTGCCATTCATTGATGAGATCTTGGAGGAGGTTGCAGGTCATGAGAGGTACAGTTTTGGAGATGGTTATAGTGGATATAACCAAATCAAGATTGCACCAGAGTATCAACAACTCACCACATTCAACACACCTTGGGGAACTTACGCTTTCAAGGTCATGCCTTTTGGGCTTTGCAATGCTCCAGCCACATTCCAACGGTTCATGAACAAGGTATTTGAACCTTTCATTGGGAAATTTGTGAGAGATTTCATTGATGACTTTTGTGTCTATGGGAGCAAGGAGGAGCACTTTGAGCACCTAATCAAAGTCTTGCAACGCTTGGATGAGGCAAATGCATCACTCAACCCAGAGAAGTGCATTTTTGGATGTGAAGAAGGTCTACTTTTGGGGCACATCATCTCCAAGGATGGAATAGCAGTTGATCTTGAGAAGGTGAGGAAAATCTCAGACCTTCCATTCCCTTCAAGCTTGACACAGTTACACCAATTCTTGGGGATGGTTGGGTACTATAGGAGGTTCATCGTCTCATTTTCCAACAAGGCTTATGCATTGACCATCTACATGAAGAAGGGTGTAGATTATATGGTGATTTTGGAAGACAAGGAGACTCTCAAAGCTTTTGAGGAGCTCAAGCAATCCCTTGTTGTAGCTCCAATTCTTGCTAAACCTGATTGGAGTAAACCTTTCATCCTCTACACTGATGCTTCTAATGTAGCTATAGGATGCACTCTTAGTCAATTAGACCAAGTTGGGCATGATCGTCCAATAGCTTATGCTAGTAGGCAGATGGTTTCAACAGAGAAGAACTACTCTGTTACGGAGAGAGAAGGATTGGTAGTGATCTTTGGTCTCAAGAAGTTTAGACACTACTTGATTGGAGGGAAAGCCACCATTGTCACGGATCACAAGGCTTTGAAGTACATCTTCAACAAGCCTAATGTTGAAGGAAGACTAACAAGGTGGATGATACTCTTGTCTGAGTATGACTACACCATTGAAGATAGGCCAGGAAAGAAACATGCAAATGCTGATTTATTATCTAGAGCCTATGATCATGATGGAGATGAGCCAGTGGATGATTCCTTCCCGGATGAGGAGCTCATGACAATCTCACTCACTCAAGAGGTTCCAATGGAGTACAAGGAGATTGTGGATTTTGTGACAAGAGGTAACTATCCAAAAGGAATGCAGGCTAGGGAGAGGAAGGCCCTT
The DNA here is from genome assembly GCA_948567375.1 of Lunularia cruciata. Classification (NCBI taxonomy): domain Eukaryota; kingdom Viridiplantae; phylum Streptophyta; class Marchantiopsida; order Lunulariales; family Lunulariaceae; genus Lunularia; species Lunularia cruciata. Next base: position 62,332,985 of record OX419757.1, on the reverse strand, counting down.
GCAGCAAGATCTAGACCTTACACAATGGTGGAGGATATTCTGTTTCACCAAGGAGCAGATGGTCTACTTTGAAGAGCAATGGGTAAGGAAGAGTCTATCCTACTCATAAAGGAGTTTCATGAAGGTTTAGTATGTGGAGGACACTTTGCAGGAAAGGTGATTGCTTTCAAGATTCTAGATGCAGGTTACCATTGGAGAGGGATTTTCAACGATTGTCTTGATTATTGCAAAACTTGTCATGTTTGTCAAGCTTTTGAGAAAGTCTACATCCACTTCACCACTTAGATCAATTCCATTGCTAGGACCTTTTGAGAAGTGGGGAATTGATTTTGTAGGTCCTCTCAATAGAACCCCAAGGAACAATTGGTACATTGTGGTAGTTACTGATTACCTTACCAAGTGGGTTGAGGCTAGACCATTGAGGGACAAGAATGAAGATGAAGTGGGTAGATTTCTTTATGAACGCATTATCACTAGGTTTGGATGCCCTTTGGAGTTGGTTTCCGATAGAGGAGGAGAGTTTACAGGAAGCATTACTACAGCCATGCTACGACATTTCTCTATCACACATAGAGTAACTACATCCTATAAGCCAAATTCCAATGGCTTGGCAGAGAGAACCAATCAGACCTTGTGCATGATGTTGGCCAAAGATGCAGAAATGGAGGGGGCTAAACATCATTGGGACAAGAGGATTCATGCAATTTTGTGGGAGTATAGGACAACCATGAAAACTTCCACCGGATATTCTCCATTTCAATTGGTGTATGGTATTGAGTCTACCTTACCTATTCACTTTGATCTTCCTACCTTCCAAAGCATTCATAGGAGATTGAAGAAAGCACAAGGAGGTGATGTAGAGAAGTCAAGGAAGGATCAACTCATGGAGTTGGAAGAGGCAAGAGCAGTTGCTATGGTTTGAGTGGAGCAAGCCCAAAGGAAACAAAAGGAGAGCTATGACAAGAGGCAAGGCAAGAAGAAGGTGGAGACTTTCAAAGAAGGTGATTGGGTAATGTTGTTTGATTCCATTCGATTCAAGAGAGTGCAAAAGAAGTTTTTGCCTAAGTACTTTGGACCTTTCATAGTGGAGAAGGTGTGGGGAAATTACACCTATGATCTCAAGGAGTTGAGAAGAAGACACTTTGATAGGATTAACCATGATAAGTTGAAGATGCACCATAGAAGGTAGAGAGACCTTCACTTTGAGGACAAAGTGAAAACTTAGTCCGGGGGTAAATGTAACACCCATTTGTGCATGTGTGTGGTATTGTGATATTTAGCTTGGTATTACAAGTACTTAAGAGATATTATTTATATAGAGATAAAGGATGGTTCTATATTAGTCATGGTTAGCTAAAGTTAGTCATAGCTAAGATAGATGGGACCTTAATTTAGAGGAAGTGGAAAAGATGAGCACCACTATTTTGGATTTTAGTGTGTTGACTTGGTATTATTCCTAGGTGTTTGGCTTTGAGGAAAGAGTTGAGAACTCTTGGGCCCGCAAGCCTTTTTGTTTTGGATTCTTCTTTAGTCCAAGGATAGCCCATGTGAAGGAATCATTGACTTAGTGGTTGGGTCAAGATAAGACCACATGCTTAGGGGAATATGCCCATGTGAATGGATATTCCTTTCTACTTTTTGACTTTACTTGACTTTTAGTCTAGTAACTTGAGTTACTATGATAATTAGCAACTTTGGTACGTAACTATCTCACAAGTATATAAACAAGGGGTGAGGAGGTACTCATCATCCTTTCATTTGCAACTACCTCTCTCTCATTGAGTTCTCTAGTGAGCAATGTGTTGAGTCTTGGAGTGTTAGCCTTGGAGGAGTAGGATGGAGTTTGGATTCTTTGCCTTCTTAGTCCATGGTGCGCTACCATAATAGCCATCAGAGGTTCATCCTGAGTGAGAGACAGGCCGGGTCACAGACCATAATAACCATTAGAGGTTCATCTTGAGTGAGAGATAGGCTGGCTCACATTTTTGGTTCCGTTGCTAGGACCTCTCTAGAAAGCAAGATAATGTTCCACGTTCAATTTTACATTAGGCAGAAGGAGGCTATGAGAGCTCACTTGGAGAGAACATTAGGAGAGGAGAGGGCTGAACTTATGTTAGAGAACCAAGATCCATTTGTATACCTTGTAGTTCATTATGATGTCTTTGAAGTGATTTCGTACATCTTGTAACACATGAGAGGATTCGGAGAGATTGTGTGAGGTGGATTGCAGATTTTGGGGATTAAGGTGATTTTGGGTAAAATCTCAAGTTTGAGATTTGAACTTGAAATTTCTAGACATGATAGCTTGGGTTTTTCTCCACTTAGCACAATTTGAATTATTGTGAGAGCTAATATGCGCATTAAGGTAGAATTTTTGAAAGTTGATAGGGTAAATCGTGCGAACAATTGCATGCTCTCTGGACAATTGTACAAAGTCTACCATTTCTTCAATTTTCAGTGAATTGGTGTCAAACTTTTCAAGAAAATTAAGTATGTTATATCCTACCTATTGACAAAAAAATTAGACAGAGATCATTCTTGAGCAAGGAGTTGTGAGTTTTTGAAGTGAGGGGGGTGGTTTTTAGACCAAATCTGAAATATGTGTGCTGAATAGAAAGGTGTCTAGGCCAAATGATGGAAAAATCTAAAATTTTGCGTGGGTGTTCCCCCCCTCCCCTTGCGCAAAATTTGGAGTTGTGATTAAGTGTGCAAAATTTCATAGGATTGTGACATACAGGTTGGGAGATTTGAGTGACATTGTGAGGAAAGGTCAATTTTGCAAAGTGGAGATCTCATGCTTGAGGAGTTTGAGAGCAACAAAAAGTATGTTTGAGTGTTTAGATTCATCTTGGGAACATGGAGGGTCATCAAGAGTGGAAATTAAGATTATGTAAGGTTCCCCAAGGATTTGAGATGATTATAAAGGTGGATTTGAGGAAAAGAGAGTTTACAATAGAATTTGAAGAGAGTGTTGAGAGGATCCAAAAACCTACACCAGTTGGAGGAAAGAGTGAGTCTCTAAGTGCTTTCTATTTAGAGAGAGGGGACATAAGACAAGTTCATGTTCATTGACCTTTGAGAGCAAGAGATTGAGAAAAGGAGAGGCTTACTTGACTTGGGTTTGCATGTTGGACCTTCTTCACCAAGATTGAGAGGAAGAAGATCTAAGACCAAGGAGTTGTGTGAGGTTTATGGAGTTGAAGGACTTCCAAAAGGACATGAGTGTAATGGAGTAAAATCACTTTTGGAGACTTTGGTGAAGGATCTTGGAGAGAGTCTTAGTACAGCTACAGAAATACTATCACCTTCATCAGTTAGTTCTCAAGATTAGTGATGGATATAATTTTCAACTTATGGATAAACTATTCATGAGAGTTAGATTAATATGCACTCTAGGATTTGAGTTGCTATAGAAATCTTGGAGTAACCTAAACCTTTTTTGTTCCCTAGAGTGGATTATTCTCAAATGGTGTTAGTTATGTTTATACTCTATTAGTTATAGAGTGAGAGAAAAAAAAAGAAAAAAAAAGAAAAAAAAATTTTGAGAGAAAAGAAAGATAGTGAGGGGTTAAGATGAGGAAACTTCCGGTTTTCTTTGGCAAGGATGGAGAAGATGTGGAGGCCTTTGTGAGAGACTTCAAGAGAGCTTGCATAGGAAACAATGAGAGGAGGAAGAATGAGTGGGCTTCATTATTACCAGATTTCTTTGAGTATGCAACACTTACATGATATGAGTCAAAATACCAAAAGAGAGAGAGGAGAGAGGGGGAAGAAGAGTTTTAGGAGAGTTTGACTTCAACACTCATTTAGAAATTTCTCCTAGATGAGAGTTATGAGAGATTGATGACTGCGGTTACCTTTCTCAAACAAGGAGATGGAGAGAAAGTGAGAGTCTATGTGGAAAGAGTAGAAAAGTTAGAGTCAAGATTTTGCATAGTGTTGCGAAAGGGTGGAGATGATGTAGAGACTACTATAGTTGGCATAGGGGTCATGCTCACCAAGAATTTTGTGAGAGGGTTGAGACCACAAATTAGAAGTAAGGTGAGATATGAGAAACCTTCTTCCAAGGTTGAAGCTATCAAGATCACAATTCGTATGGAGTAGAGTTTGGAAGGGGATGAGAGTGATTTGGTGGTGAAGGAGGTTGTGCATCCTCCTCAAGGCTACAAGTATGGTGGAACTTCTGATGCTTTGGTGGCAAGGGTTGCACCACAAGTAGTAGTCATTCTAGTTCTTGCACCTCCACCAAAGGATCCACTTCAAACCATCACATAACAACTTGTAGATCTCAAAATCAATGTGGTGCAACTATGGGAGAAGAGAGAGGTGGATCAGAATGTAGGAAGAGGGTCTAGGAGTTATGGAAAATATACATATAGAGAAGGCCAACCAGCCAACAATTTCAATGATAGAAATTGTTTTGGTTGTGGAGGAAGAGGCCATATCCAAAGGAATTGCCCAAATTCCACTTACTATGGAAGAAGGGGTTATGAGGGAGCCAATAGAAGGAAAGAGGGAGGTAGTGAAACCCAAGTGGCTCCTAATCCCAACAAAGGTAAGGGGATAACATCCATAGATATGGTTGAGAGCAAGTTTGAGAAGGGAGAGTGCTCAAACTCCAATGGTCTTAATTTGGAGCTTTTGGCACAAGAGAAGAAGAGAGCTCGTTTTGCAAAGGATGTTCACCCTTCTCAAGGATTTACTCCAAGCAAGGATAATCCTATGTCTACAAGGAGCACTTGCACCTCAACACCATCAACAACAAAGACTCCAAGGAAGAAGTTGGGTATGGAGAATTTCTTGATTTCAAAGCAATAATGGAACTACAATGTGGTGGAAGATGTTGATAGTCACAAGGCTAACATCATAGTGGATCAATTGATTGCTTTGAACCCTACCTTGAGAAAGGAGCTTAGAGGTGGTTTGAGTTCTATAAGGAGCAAGAGGAAGAAGAAAGAAAAAGCTCCAGTATCAATGGGGGTGGTGGATGCTAAGCCAACACCATAAGAGGCTTGTGAATATGCCTTCAAGATTGATGTGAGAGTGAATGGTCACAACATCAAAGATGCATTGGTTGATGGAGGATCGACAATAAATGCCATGTCAGAAAGGTTGATGAAGAAGTTGGGTATGATATCCTTAAGACCTTCAACATTTTTGGTGAGCATGGCAAACAAGCAACAAGTTCAACCAGTAGGGGTGATGGATAAGGTGGTAGTTTCAGTTATGAGAGTTCAAAATCAAAATCTCATGACTTTTCAAGTCTTGAAGGATTCAAGCTATGACTTACTTCTTGGGAGGGCATGGTTGAGAGCAACACGCACAACTGATCAATGACACAAAAGGTACTTGAGGATTGGGCCATCAAACCATAAAAGTCACAGTTCTTGTGACTAACACCACCAACACTTCATATTCAGATACACCATCTTATGATTATTGGGAATCAGATTCTGAAGAAGGAGCTTCAGGTGTGGATACAAGCATGGAAGAGGAGACTTCTATGGACAAGGATGAATCTGAATCTGATTCAAATGTGTATCCTTTGTGTGCTATGGATTTTGCACCTAAGCCATAGGTTTTGAAGGACCCAAATAAATCACCATTGACACTTGAGGAGGTAGAGAGAAGGTTATCTACCCTTAAGTATGGTCCAAATGTTACCAAGGAGGAGAGGATGAGATTTGACAAGATGTTTTGCAAGTTCATCCATGTGTTTGCTTTCAGTTACAAGGATTTGAAGGAAGTCACCTTGGAGGAGCACAAGATAGAGGTGGAGTCACATGCATGACCAATCCGCCAAAAGCAACGTTGCATTAGCCCACCAATATCTTTGGTTGTGAAGGAGGAGATTGATAAGCTCAAGGAGGCCGGATTTATCTTTGAGGTGGAGAATTCAAAATGGGTGTCTCCAATTGTCATTATGAAGAAAAAGAATTGTAAACTTTGGATGTGTGTGGATTACAAGAAGCTAAATGTTGCTACCAAGAAGGACTATTACCCATTGCCATTCATTGATGAGATCTTGGAGGAGGTTACAAGTCATGAGAGGTACAATTTTGGAGATGGTTATACTGGATATAACCAAATCAAGATTGCACCAGAGCATCAACAACTCACCACATTCACCACACCTTGGGGAACTAACGCTTTCAAGGTCATGCCTTTTGGGCTTTACAATGCTCCAACCACATTCCAACGGTTCATGAACAAGGTATTTGAACCTTTCATTGGGAAATTTGTGAGAGACTTCATTGGTGACTTTTGTGTCTATGGGAGCAAGGAGGAGCACTTTGAGCACCTAATCAAGGTCTTGCAATGCTTGGATGAGGCAAATGCATCACTCAACCCAAAGAAGTGCATTTTTGGATGTGAAGAAGGTCTACTTTTGGGGCACATCATCTCCAACGATGGAATAGCAGTTGATCATGAGAAGGTGAGGATAATCTCAGACCTTCCATTCCCTTCAAGCTTGAAAAAGTTACGCCAATTCTTGGGGATGGTTGGATACAATAGGAGGTACATCTTCTCATTTTCCAAAAAGGCTTATACATTGACTATCTACATGAAGAAGGGTGTAGGTTACATAGTGATTTTGGAAGACAAGGAGGCTCTCAAAGCTTTTGAGGAGCTCAATCAATGCCTTATTGTAGCTCCACTTCTCGCTTAACCTGATTGGAGTAAGCCTTTCATCCTCAACACTAATGCTTCTAATGTAGCTATAGGATGCAATCTTAGTCAATTAGACCAAGATGGGCATGATCATCCAATAGCTTATGCTAGTAGGTAGATGGTTTCAACAGAAAAGAACTACTCTGTCACGGGGAGAGAAGGATTGGCAATGATCTTTGGTGTCAAGGAGTTTAGACACTACTTGATTGGAGGGAAAGCCACCATTTTCAAGGATCACAGGGCTTTGAAGTACATCTTCAGCAAGCCTAATGTTGAAGGGAGACTAGCAAGGTGGATCATACTCTTGTATGAGTATGACTATACCATTGAGGATAGGCTAGAAAAGAAACATGTAAATGCTGATTTGTCATCTAGAGCCTATGATCATGATGGAGATGAGCCTATGATCATGATGGATGATTCCTTCCCGGATGGGGAGCTCATGACAATCTTAATCACTCAAGAGGTTCCAATGGAGTACAAGGAGATTGTGGATTTTGTGACAAGAGGTAACTATCCTGAAGGGATGCATGATAGGGAGAGGAAGGCCCTTGCAACAAGATCTAGACCTTACACAATGGTGGAGGATATTCTTTTTCACCAAGGAGCAGATGGTCTATTTCAAAGAGCAGTGGGTAAGGAAGAGTTTATCCTACTTATAAAGGAGTTTCATGAAGGTTTAGTGTGTGGAGGACACTTTGCATGAAAGGTGATTGCTGTAAAGATTCTAGATGCAGGTTACCATTGGAGAGGGATTTTCAAAGATTGTCTTGATTATTGCAAAACTTGTCATGTTTGTCAAGATTTTGCTAGAAAGTCTACATCCACTCCACCACTTAGATCAATTCCATTGCTAGGACCTTTTGAGAAGTGAGGAATCAATTTTGTAGGTCCTCTCAATAGAACCGCAAGGAACAATCGGTACATTGTGGTAGTTACTGATTACTTTACCAAGTGGGTTGAGGCTAGACTATTGAGGGACAAGAATGGATATGAAGTTGGTAGATTTCTTTATGAATGCATTATCACTAGATTTGAATACCCTTTGGAGTTGGTTTCCGATAGAGGAGGAGAGTTTACGGGAAGAATTACTACAACCATGCTATGACATTTCTCTATCACACATAGAGTAACTACATCCTATAAGCCAAATTCCAATGGCTTGGCAAAAGAGAACCAATCAGACCTTGTGCATGATGTTGGCCAAAGATGCAGAAATGGAGGAGGCTTAACATCATTGGGACAAGAGGATTCATGCAGTTTTGTGAGAGTATAGGACAACCATGAAGACTTCCACCGGATATTCTCCATTTCAATTGGTATATGGTATTGAGTCTACCCTACTTATTCACTTTGATCTTCCTACCTTCCAAAGCATTCATAGGAGATTGAAGAAAGCACAAGGAGGTGATGCTGAGAAGTCAAGGAAGGAACAACTCAGGGAGTTGGAAGAGGCAAGAGCAATTGCTATGGTTTGAGTGGATCAAGCCCAAAGGAAACAAAAGGAGAGCTATGACAAGAGGCAATGCAAGAAGAAGGTGGAGCCTTTCAAAGAAGGTGATTGGGTAATGTTGTTTGTTTCTATTCAATTCAAGAGAGAGCAAAAGAAGTTTTTGTATAAGTATTTTGGACCTTTCATAGTGGAGGTGTGGGGAAATTACACCTAACATCTCAAGAAGTTGGGAGGAAGACACTTTGATAGGATTAACCATGATAAGTTGAAGATATATCATAGAAAGTAGAGAGACCTTCACTTTGTGGACAAAGTGAAAACTTAGTCTGGGGGTAAATGTTACACCTATTTGTAGATGTGTGTGGTATTGTGATATTTAGCTTGGTATTACAAGTACTTGAGAGATATTATTTATATAGAGATAAAGGATGATTCTACATTAGTCATGATTAGCTTAAGTTAGTCATAGCTAAGATAGAGAGGACCTTACTTTAGAGGAAGTGGAAAAGATGAGCACCACTATTTTGGATTCTAGTGTGTTGACTTAGTAATATTCCTAGGTGTTTGGCTTTGAGGAAAGAGTTGAGAACTCTTGGGCCTGCAGACCTTTTTGTTTTGGATTCTTCTATAATCCAAGGATAGCCCATGTGAAGGAATCCTTGACTTAGTAGTTGGGTCAAGATAAGATCACATGTTAGTGGAATATGCCCATGTGAATGGGTATTCCTTTCTACTTTTTGACTTTACTTGACTTTTAATCTAGTAACTTGAGTTACTCCAATAATTAATAACTTTGGTGCGTAACTATTTCACAAATATATAAACAAGGGGTGAGGAAGTACTCATCATCTTTTCATTTGCAACTATCTTTCTCTCATTGAGTTCTTGTAATACCAAGAGCTAGCCATATGATCTAGATGTGAAATTCGGTTTGGTAACATCTAGAATGATGTTATACATGATGGTCAAAATAGATAAAATAAAAGTATCACCAAAAGAGGATTTCTACTAATAGTGTAGAAACCAAAATAGACTTGAGAACCTTAGAACCATTAGCTAGACATATGACTTAAAGGCAAGAATTGGTTTGGTAACATCTAGAAGGATGTTACACATGATGGACTAAACAGATCAGAAAGAGGTATCACCAAAAGGGGACTTCTACTAATAGAGTAGGAACCAAAATATGCCTGAAATCTTTGAAGGCAATTTCGGAGGCCTAAACGGATGAATTAGGCCTCAAAAATGTGTAGATTCCCTCCCTCTCCCCAACAAAGGAAAGGTTGACCTTCCCTCCCCCCTTGCTTTGTCTTGTCTTTGTCTTTATGGTGCCTTACTCACGTGATTCTGAGATTCCTACAGGAAGATACCCTAAAAGATTCCCTTTGGTCAAAGCTTGTTTGACCAACCAGATAGGACTTAGACTGGACATGTCATCCATCCAAGTAAGTAATCCAAGGGTGGAGCTTGCTGACATGTCACCTATCTATATCCTTAATCCTATGGTGGAGCTTCCTTGGAGGAGATCCTCTTTGTCTATATAATAAAGAGAAGGTGCTCCTTTGGGGCATTGAATGTTTGAATGTGCAATTTTTGTTTTCTCTCTTCTCTTGTCCTCGGAGTATTACAATGGTATCAAAGCGAGTGTTTTAGTCCAAGAGAGTGGATCACGCCTCTTGGAATAGCACAAACTACTGAAACTGAGTAATTTGAGATGGAGAACATAGAGTAATTGCTAGACTTAGGAAGGACTTTAGAGAGCGGATGGGATGGATACGTCGGGAGGACAATTTCCCGCACCTAGCTTTCCATTCTCAAACCCATTCCACATCAAGGTTATATACATCCATCATGAGCAGATGATGGTATCGCTAGTTTATCACTTTGGTGTAGAATTCATGGATAGAGTGATAAACTCACCAAACCCGGTGATCCTACCTATGGTGATATATGACAGAGAGTGGGATTTGACAATCTACATTCTATTATGATAATATGGATATGAATGTCCCAAATCCTCTCCCTTTCAACACTCAAGTAGAAATCCGTTATGTAGTGAGACCAAAAGTGATGTTTAGAGATTTTGTGGTTAGGAATTTTGGTGAGGAGTATTATCAACAAGTGATAGCTTCTGAGGTCCCAATGGTAGTTTCAATAGTTCATGCACCTTCCAGAGTGATTATATTGACTCTGTATTGAAGTAGATATTAGCAATTGAGTGTTGCAAGAACCATCGATCTGCAATTGCAAGAGCTGGTGCAAGGAATGCAAGGGATGTTGAATGAATTTCAAGAGATGAAGATGACCATAGAGACATTATAAAGTCAAGTGTAGATCCTCAGGAACGATCAAGCCATGCAAGAAAAAGAGCCGTCTCAAAACCCAGTACCTGCAACTGAAGTACTTGGAGAGGCATCCGTGCCTATGAACCCTATCAATGATGAAGTCACATTGTTACTCTGGATGAAGAAGACCTACAACATCGAGTCTAAGGGGCAGCGTACAATGGGAGTAGTGGAAAATTGGATCTCAAGAATGAATTGATATTTCTGATTGTTCTCAACAGAGATCTTAGAGCATGCTATAGGTGTGTTTGCATGTGGGTACTTGAGTGATAAAGCCCTCACATGGTATGATGCTTGGGAACAATCCATGTTGGCAGAGAGAAGGGAGGTCACATGGACAGCAATGCAAGAAGGATTGCTGAAGAATTTCCAATCGGTGGATATTATGTGCAAATGGCTCAAACCTAACTATGGAGATTGAACAAAAGAATAGCGTACAAGAGTATGTGGAGGCATTCCTTGATCTACAAGTTGCAATTACCGACATGAGTCTAGTAGAGGCTCTCGACAATTTCAAACAAGGGTTGAAAGAGCGGATTCGCCAAGAAGTCATGGTGCAAAATCCTCGCACGGTATTTGAAGCCATTGCATGTGCACAGAGAATAGCAATAGCATTAGGTGGAGGTGAAGGAGTAGTTCCACCTCAACATTATCGAGAAGAAATGCCACACATAGGTGGACCAGTACCAATGGAATTTGGCAACCTTTGATTCTGGGATCAATGAGCACGACTGCTTCAAGGGGAGTGAGGACGGGTAGAAGAACAAAGAGATGGAGTCCCACGAGGAGAACAACGCTATTGTTACAATTGTGGCCATATTGGGCACATATCTACCAATTGTCACACTTGTTTCCCTACAGGCCCTTGGCCTTTGTACAAGTGATCTTTGAACAACATGGAGAGGCACATTGAAGAAGAGGAGGTAGAAATCACTTCAAAAAACAAAGATCACCAGTAAATGCACCTTGCGGCCTTATTGGCTCAATAAGGAAGCAGAGAAGTGAGGGAAGGAAGAAGAATAATGTGCAAAGATCCCAAAAGGCAACCTCACAATTGATTGTCGTGAATGGAATCCTAGGAGGTAATCAAGTGAGAGTATTAATAGATCCGAAAGCAACAAAGAATTTCTTGTCTTGCTTTGTTGCAATAAGATTAGGAATGGATCTAGAGAGAGATGGGAGTGAAGAAGTAGAGTTACTTAATGGGCAAATAGAGAGGATTGAATCATTACCTAGACGGGTAACCCTCTTTGTAGGAGAATATCAAGAAGCGGTTGAGTGGCAAGTGCTACAGTTAGCTCGTTATGAAGCAATTTTAGGCATGCCATGGATGGAGCAGTACAACCCTATGGTGGATTGGAGGAAGAAAGTAGTGAGAACCCACCAATGGTAAATCATTGGGGTTAAAGAAAAATCACACAGGCAAAAATTGCCTCTATATGTCATAGGGTTGGCAACTATTTGTAAGACCAATAGATGTTTTATGGGTCTAATAAGAAAAGTCCAGAGTGCACAACTTGATGGAAAAATTCTTGAGAAATTGAAGGATGTGGTGGATGAGTTTCAAGATGTCTTTCTCGATGATCTACCCTCAGGATTACCACCAAAAAGGCACGTAGATCACAAAATTGAGACACTCCCGGGGAAGACACCTCCTTAAAAGGCCCCATATTGCCTATCACCTCATGAGTTGGAGGAGTGTAAGACTCAAATTGAGGAGATGTTGCAGAAAGGGTTCATCCAACCTAGCGTATCACCATATGGGACCCTTGTCTTGTTTGTGAAGAAGAAGGATGGTATAATGCGCATGTGCATTGACTATTGGGGTCTCAATCAGCAAATAGTGAAGAACAAATACCCCTTACCTTGCATGGATGACCTGTTTGATCAACTCCATGGAGCGAGATACTTCACCAAACTGGACTTGCGGAGCGGTTACAATCAAATCCAAATTGTAGAGGAGAATATGTACAAAACTGCCTTTTGAACCAGGTATGGTCACTTTGAGTATCTTGTGATGCCTTTTGGCCTCACCAATGCACTTGCCACTTTCATGAGTCTAATAAATGACATATTTTGTCCATACTTGGATAAGTCTATTATTTTCTTTTTGGATGATATCTTAGTATATAGTAGCATGATGACAAAACACAAACAACATCTATGAGCGCTTCTCCAGATTCTAAGACAAAATCAATTGTACGCCAAAATCTCAAAGTGTGAGTTTGGCAAGTCTGAAGTAGACTACTTGGGATATAGAGTAAGTGCAGAGGGCATTCAAGTATTGACAGATAAAATAGAGGTCATTCAAAAATGGAGTGCCCCAAAAGATCAGACTCAACTTAAGAGCTTCTTGGGGTTGACGAGATTCTATCATAGATTTGTCAAGGACTTCTCCAAGGTTGCACAACCTTTAACTACACTACTTGGCAAGGGGAAGAAGTGGACATGGGGAAATGCACAAGAGTTGGCCTTTCAAGCATTGAAGGCCGCCTTGCTACATGGACCAATCTTGAAGTGGTATGACCCAAAACGTCCAATCAAGTTGGCTACAGATGCATCAGGCGTAGCAATAGGAGCAGTCCTACAACAAGAGTGGCATGACGGATGGTATCCAATTGCATATTTCTCTAGAGATTTGTTACCGGTGTTAGCGTGAAAAATAGCCCACGTGTACCCTTGAGGCTTTTGGTGAGATAAATTTTCTTTTTCTCTTCTAGTTGTTGTAAGGAACATGGATTTATGTCAATATGTCTCGGGTGTAGTTTTATGCTACCTTGTTGCGGGAAATATTTCCTATATTATTGTGCAGTCAGGAAAAGTTATGGTGTTATTAGCTCAAGGAGTCTTTTAATGTGGCTTGAGCCAAGAAATAATGTTGGGTTACACTAGCTCAGGTTCTATTTTACGTTATTGGAATGAAGGAGTATTTGCCTTAGAAGAGGAGCAAAAAGGAGTCTTTGAGTTGGAAATACTTGGGAGGCTTTAGAGGAGTGGTGACAATGAAAGGTTTGGGGGAAAAACAGCAGGAAAAATTAAGAGGAGTGAAGGAACTCAGCTCGGAAGGGGAGGATTTTTGAATGAAAAGGTTCTGGATAGAGGGCTGCAGGGGAAGATTTTTGAGAGATATACCTGGCTGTGCAAGGCTTTGAGGAGAGGGACAGGAAAGAAAGGGAATCAAAAGGGCTTGGAGAGAGAGGACTAGAAGAGGAATTTTTTTTGAAGAAGAGGGCCTGAACGGACAGGAAAGAAAGGGAATCAAAAGGGCTTGGAGAGAGAGGACTAAAGGGGGAGGTTTTTTTCGAAGAAGAGGCCCTAAACGGATAGGAAAGAAAGGGAATCAAAAATGCTTGGAGAGAGAGGACTAGAGGAGGAGTTTTTTTTAAGAAGAGGGCCTGAACGGACATGAAAGAAAGGGAATCGAAAGGGCTTGGAGAGAGAGGACTAGAAGAGGAGTTTTTTTCAAAGAAGAGGGCCTGAACAAATAGGAAAGGAGGAGGAGATTTCTCGGAGAGATAAGCTTGGCCAGGAAGGAGAGAGATTTTTTTCGATAGGGCTGAAGGCTTTTGGAGATGCCTTAGGGCTGTGTTTTGGACCAGGAGAGAAATTTTCAAAATGTGAGGAGAGTCTTGCAGGGCTGAAGGATTTTGGAGATGCCTTAGGGCTATGCTTGGACCAGGAGAGGAATTTTCAAAATGTGAGGGGAGTCTTGCAGAGCTGTGCTTGAACCATGAGAGGAATTTTTGAAAGGTGAGAGGAGTCTTGAAGGGCTGTGCTTGGACCTGGAGAGAAATTTTAGAAATGTGAGAGGAGTCTTGCAGAGCTGTGCTTGGACCAGGAGAGGAATTTTCGAAATGTGTGGGGAGTCTTGCAGGGCTGTGCTTGGACCAGGAGAGGAATTTTTGAAATGTGAGAGGAGTCTTGCAGGGCTGTGCTTGAACCACGAGAGGAATTTTTGAAATGTGAGAGGAGTCTTGAAGGGCTGTGCTTGGACCTGGAGAGAAATTTTAGAAATGTGAGAGGAGTCTTGCAGGGCTGTGCTTGGACCAGGAGAGGAATTTTCAAAATGTGAGGGGAGTCTTGCAGAGCTCTGCTTGGACCAGGAGAGGAATTTTTGAAATGTGAGAGGAGTCTTGAAGGGCTGTGCTTGGACCAGGAGAGAAATTTTAGAAATGTGAGAGGAGTCTTGTAGGGCTGTGCTTGGACCAGGAGAGGAATTTTCAAAATGTGAGAGGAGTCTTGTAGGGCTGTGCTTGGACCAGGAGAGGAATTTTTGAAATGTGAGGGGAGTCTTTCAGGGCTGAAGGCTTTTGGAGATGCCTTAGGGCTGTGTTTTGGACTAGGAGAGAAATTTTTGAAATGTGAGGGGAATCTTGAAGGGCTGAAGGCTTTTGGAGATGCCTTAGGGCTGTGTTTTGGACCAAGAGAGAAATTTTTGAAATGTGAGTGGAATCTTGCAGGGCTGAAGGCTTTTGGAGATGCCTTAGGGCTGTGTTTTGGACTAGGAGAGAAATTTTCGAAATGTGAGGGGAGTCTTGAAGGGCTGAAGGCTTTTGGAGATGCCTTAGGGCTGTGTTTTGGACCAGGAGAGAAATTTTCAAAATGTGAGGCGAGTCTTGCAGGGCTGAAGGATTTTGGAGATGCCTTAGGGCTATGCTTGGACCAGGAGAGGAATTTTCAAAATGTGAGGGGAGTCTTGCAGGGTTGTGCTTGGACCAGGAGAAGCAAATTTTGAAATCTGAGTGAGTGTCTTGAAGGCTGAAGGATTTGGAGATGTCTTAGGGCTGTGCTTGGACCAGGAGATGCTATTTCGAAATCTAAGTGAGTGTCTTAAAGGCTGAAGGATTTTGGAGATACCTTAGGCTGTGCTTGGACCAAGAGATGCTATTTTGAAATCTGAGTGAGTGTCTTGAAGGCTGAAGGATTTTGGAGATGCCTTAGGCTGTGCTTGGACCAGGAGAGGAAATTTCAAAATCTGAGTGAGTGTCTTGAAGGCTGAAGGATTTTGAAGATGTCTTAGGGCTGTGCTTGGGCCAGGAGATGCAATTTAGATATCTGAGCAGTGCTTGAAAGTGCAGGGGAGAAAAAGGGTTTTCTCTTGAAGGAATGCACAATGTGCAGGAGAGGAAGTGCTTGGACAGAAGAGAAATTTTTGCAAGTCTGAAGGGGTTTGGGCAGAAGTTTAAGGGAACAAAATTTCGTAGGGAAGCAAGAGGACAGGAGGTTCAGACAATAGAGAATTTTTGCAGGTCTGAAGGGGATTTGCTGCAGAAGTTGCTGAAGGATATCTCCCGAAGTCAGGAAGAAGAGGAGGAGAATTTTGAAGTGGATCAATTCATCTGGAGCAAGGGCAAGAAAATATTTGAAGTTGGTTGGCCTGTCTGAATGGAGTGAATCTGATCTGCAAAACAAGGCATAGGAGAATGAAGAGGTTTGGAGGGTGAGTTGCCTTGTCTGTTGTTGGACAGAGTATATGTGAAGTGCCGGGCTGAGTTGATGAGCAGTTGCAACCTTAGGGGCAGGCATTGCCTTGACTAGAACTATTTGACTTATCCAACCTTGTGAACTTTGTTGTTGAAATTCTTGTGAATGATGAGTCTTGGAAGCGGATTTGTGTTATGAATTGTGACTAGAGTTGAGGAAAACTCCATTCTAGGAGCTCTTAGTCTGGTCCAGGTGAAAAGCATAATTAAATGATTTGAGTGCCCGGGTTTATGATCAGTTAGATCACTCTATTGTTGTTCATTTTATCTTATCAAAGGGCCACCTGACCTAGGTCTATGAACTGCTAGATCCCGAACCATAGCTTGAACTTGACGTGAAAATAGAATATGAGACCAGGCAGAGGTAGAAACCATAACACCAGACTCGCATGACAAGATTAGTTTTGCAAAAGTCAAGGAGAAAACAAAACCTTCAGGGTGAGCCAACCTCAGGGAAACTGAAACAACAAGTTCATATAGAGACAAATTCCCGACAATCCAAGAGTAGGGAAGGAATGTCAGTCTACGGGAAAATCCAAAAGAAAGACAGTAAGGAAAACTAAGCACAAGCAGCCATGTGCTCGGCGCACTCTCAAGACCAAACATTCTCCACAACACCAGCAGAGCACAAAAGAAAGATAGTAAGGAAAACTAAGCACAAGCAGCCATGTGCTCGGCGCAGTCTCAAGACCAAACGTTCTCCACGACACCGGCAAAGCACAACTACCATACCACAAAACAAGAAGAGCTGGCCATCATTCTAGCAACCAAGCATTGGAAGCACTATCTGGGTGAGAAGGCATTTGTAGTAGAGACAGACCACAAACCTCTAGTCTACTTTGAGATGCAAAAGGATCTATCTCATCGCCAAATTTGGTGGGCAGAGTGGCGACAACGCTTCAACATGACAATCACCTACGTGGAAGGTAAGAGGCAACTTGCAGATGTATTCACTTGCATGCCAATGGCAAACAACTTGGTGGCAGAGGTTAAGATTAACCCTGAATTCTAGCCAAAGATTTTAGCTGCTACAAAAACTGATCCACAGATTGTAGAAGCGCAATCATCCAAAGGTGTCACCAGCACCCAAGGACTCATATTTTGGGATGGTAGATTATGGATCCCAAATGTCCCAAAATTACGCACCACCATTCTAGCAAAATGTCATGATTTGGCCATTGCAGCTCATGTCGGAGTGGACAAGACCTTGGATGCAGTCAAGCGCCATTACTATTGGCCCAAGATGAGCAACAACATGATGGACTACGTGCGTAGCTACCTACTTTGTCAACAGAACAAATCTTCTAATCAAGCTCTTGCATGGCTCCTTCAACCTCTTCCCATTCCTACCCAACATTGGGAACAAGTGAGTATGGATCTCGTATGTGAATTACCCAAGACCACCCCAGGGTTTGACTCCATCGTGGTCTTTGTGGACCGGCTCAGCAAAATGATTCATGTACGCCCTGCCACCAAGGAGGTGACCGCTCCACAATCAGCTCAATTATACTTAGATGCAGTCTTTGCTCACCATGGCTTGTCTAGAGTACTCATCAATGATAGAGGCACCCAATTCATCAATTCGTTTTGGCAAACACTCTTTGGTTTCTTCAAAACCAAGTTGGCCATGTCCACAGCTTACGACCCACAAACCGATGGCCAAACAGAGCGGGCTAATTGCACAACTGAAGACATGTTACACAACTTCACCTAAGAAGAGCAAGAAAGGTGGGACACCCTACTCCCGTTGGTGGAATTTGCTTACAACAATTCAGTGAATGCATCTACCCAGGTCACTCCGTTCTTCCTCATGTATGGTGAGCATCCCTTCATACCTTCTAGCTTGATGGAGATCCGTCTAGTGGCTACCAAGGTTGATGCAGTCAACACATTTGTTTCTAGAATCCAACAAGGTGTGGAGAGCGCCAAGCATAGATTACAGATTGCGCAAAATTGACAGAAGCAGTATGTTGATGCACACCGTAGGCACATGGAGTTCAATGTTGGGGATCAAGTATGCCATCGACAACCAACCTCACATTAGTTGGACCTCGTAAGCTCATACCTTGTTCTATTGGGCCTTTCTCAATTCTTTGTCGCATCGGCGCTGTGACCTATCACCTTGAGCTACCACCACACATGAAGATCTATCCAGTGTTCCATGTCTCCCTACTATGCAGATATGCTCCCCGATCAGGCCAAGATCATTCCACACAAGACATTGGACCTTGTCTGACACTCATTGATGGCACAGAGGAATATGAAGTGGAGCGGATTCTCCAAAAACGCATGCATGGTACTCGCCATCCGCGGGTGGACTATCTAGTCCAATGGAAGGGTTACCTACTCTATGAAGCAACCTGGGAGCCCGCTGCCAATTTGGCACATGCACCGGTGTTGGTGCAAGCATTTGAGCAACAATTGCACAACGAGGATGTTACGTCTTAAAAGGAAGGAGGTCTGTAATACCAAGAGCTAGCCATATGATCTAGATGTGAAATTTGGTTTGGTAACATCTAGAATGATGTTATACATGACGGTCAAAATAGATAAAATAAAAGTATCAACAAAAGAGGATTTCTACTAATAGGGCAGAAACCAAAATAGACTTGAGAACCTTAGAACCAATAGCTAGACATATGACTTAAAGGCAAGAATTGGTTTAGTAACATTTAGAAGGATGTTACACATGATGGACTAAACAGATCAGAAAGAGGTATCACCAAAAGGGGACTTCTACTAATAGAGTAGGAACCAAAATATGCCTGAAATCTTTGAAGGCAATTTCGGAGGCCTAAACGGATGAATTAGGCCTCAAAAATGTGCCGATTCCCCCCTCCCAATAGAGGAGAGGTTGGCCTTCCCTCCTCCTTGCTTTGTCTTGTCTTTGTCTTTATGGTACCTTACTCACGTGATTCTGAGATTCCTACAAGAAGATTCACTAAAAGATTCCCTTTGGTCAAAGCTTGTTTGACCAACCAGATAGGATCTAGACCAAACATGTCATCCATCCAAGTAAGTAATCCAAGGGTAGAGCTTGCTGACATGTCACCTATCTATATCCTTAATCCTATGGTTCCTTCCTTGGAGGAGATCCTCTTTGTCTATATAATAAAGAGAAGGTGCTCCTTTGGGGCATCAAATGCTTGAGTGTGCAATTTGTGTTTTCTCTCTTCTCTTGTCCTCGGAGTATTATAGTTCTCTAGTAAGCAATGTCTTGAGTCTTGGAGTGTTAGCCTTGGAGGAGTGTGATGGAGTTGGAGTTCCTTGCCTTCTTAGTCCATGGTGCACTACTATAATAGCCATAAGAGGTTCATCCTAAGTGAGAGACATGCCGGCTCACAGAGCGGTGCTCACACAATATGATCATGAGGAGAAGGAGTTTGTGATGGCCTATGCTTGTCGCTCCAACAATTCAGCAAAGGTAAAGTATAATTCATATGAAGGAGAGTGCTTGGTAGCAGTTTGGGCAGAAGCACATTTCTGATGTTACTTATTTGGTAACCCTTTCACTCTCATCACTGATCATCAGCCACTAAAGTGGTTGATAGAGTCCAATAAGCTTTCAGGGAAGCTTGCATGATGGACTTTGATTTTATAGGAGTATGATTTCATAGTTATTCACAGACCTAGAGTGGTGAACCTTGATGCAGATGGGTTGAGTAGAAAACCCATGTCTCAGCCAGCAGGATCAGACCGGAGCACGTTGGCATGGGGAGACAGATGAGGAGATGGTGCCAAGTTGGCATGCATCTGCCTTTCTATGTATATTTTCTGAGGCTTTGGTGGTATTTCTCTCAACGCATACAAGAGGAGTTATTGAGGTCATAGATCCAAAGAGTGAAGATATTGGTATAATTCAGCAAGATATTCATGATGATGTCTTAGTGATGGACTATCTTTGCACTGGTGTTGTGGGTGGCATGGTTGGGGCCAAGGAGAGAGATTGTGTACTTCAGCGAGCCAAAAAATTTAGATTGGAGGGCAACACCTCTTGCGTGTATGGAAAGATGGTTAAGTGCAAGTAGTACCACTTCCATCTTAGAGACCATACTTGGTCCATCATGCTCATGAGGAGCTAGGACATTTTTGGAGTCAAGTGTACATATAGCTTACACTAGAGTCATTATTGTTGGTGCGGTATGCAGACCAAGGTACATCAATTTGTTGCCAGATGTGTGGTTTGTGACCAATTTAGAGTATCATTTAATGCTCCTATGCCACAGTTACACCCATTACCTATCATGACATTGGGTTACCGTTGAAGTTTGGATTTTGTTGGACCTTTATTACTGACTGTGAGACATCATTGGTATGTTTTGGTGATGGTGGAGCACTTCTCTAAGTGGATTCGGTTAATGGCACTTCCTGACAAGTCTAGTGAAGGGAAAACTTACTTGTTCATGGTTCAAGTTCTTAGTCATTTTGGTGCACCAATTGAGGTTTTGATTGATTAGGTACAAAGTTCAAGTCTTGTGTGACAAGGCTTTGATTGATGACTATACTAGCTCTCAAGATCACCTTGAGGCAAATGGCTTAGCAGAGAGAGTGGTTCAAACGGTGAAGAGAGGATTGTGAAAGTATGGTTTGCAGAGAGGCCACTTGGGAGATTGGGATCTCTAATTACCTTGGTTGTCCATGGGCTATTGGTTCAGCCGGCAAGCCTCCTTAGCATCCTTTTCTCCTTACTTCCTACTCTATGGACAAGATCTAGATTTACCTGCAGCCATTTGTCAAGATGCTACTATAGTTTTGGACTTGGATGAACCAAATGTATGGATGAGCGCATGTTCTCAGCATGCAAAGATATTTTGGAGAGTGATGCCAATGGCCCTTGAGAACTTGGTGATTGTTCAAAATAGAGATACTTTATGCTATGCTACCATTTGAGGAAGAGGTTATAGACCCTTGATCCATCAATTTCATCTAGGAGACTATGTATGTCTATAGCAAATAGCGACAACACTTGATGTTTCGACAAGCCACACTATCTTGAGAGTGCGTGAGATTTTGCCATATGGGGTCCTTGTGTTGGAAAGACATGATGGTGTTGTTTGGAAGGATCATGTGCGCAATTGTGCACCATGCCACCTCCCAAACATTGATGGTACTATGGACCCAAGCTTGGCACTTGTATGTGCAGGCTTGAGGTGTATATTATGTGGCTCTTTTGGTGGAGTTGTTACGATGTTAGTGTGTGATGGATGTTTGAGAGGATGGCATATGGCATGTATGACTCTTCCACTCACAATGGTTCCTTAGGGACAATGGTTATGTCCTAGATGTACTTGACCTAGAGCTAGTTCATTTTTTATATGGTATAGATTGCAGACAGGTGACTAGCGATAGTGCTTGCTATCACCTAGCCTTCTGATCTTTGCCTATCATAGGGTATACCATATACTTGGAGTAGATAGCTATATGGAGATAGAAGGACCTAACCGCCAGCTAAGGGGGCAATTGTGGCACTCTAGAGTCTATGTATGACTTATGTGTGAGTTGTGCTTCTATAGTGTATGATGTTGTGTAGTGATGTATATACGCATGACAATTATCACACCATTTGCAGTGTCACATCTAGATTGATCAAACATTGGAGTTGTAGTGATAGTAGTTAGCATTATTTCAATAGCTTCTCAGAGACTAATTTCCGACGGTCAGATTTTGTGTTTGGTGTACTAACTTCATGGTGAGGCCCACTATCACTTTGCACTATTTGCACCATTGAGCGTGCCATCAGCGAGACCATTAGGGTTTCAAACCTAGCTCAAGTCCAGGGGTATACTTTTGAAGTGTAGCTCTAGAGAGCTCACTTCTTTGATGTTGTGCCTTCGAGTTCTTGGCTATGGTGGACAAAGGCCAGCGAGCATCACCTAGATTCTCTTAGCTAGAGTGGGTGTGGCTTGACTGTAATCAATGCCCAATTGTTGGCAGTTTATAGAGTGATAGATCAAGTACTGATCTGAGTTGAGTTGATTCAAGAGTTGTAAACAATCTGAAAGATTCTATTTTTCAAATCAAGAAAGGAGCACTACCAAAGTGGCTATACATACCAATCTCTTTACGGATCTATATGCTTTGATTGGAACTGGAAGTTTTGAAACAGGCTGGTATACGACAGTAATTAAGCTCCCTTTTATTTTCTGTATTTGGATAGGGTTCATTATGGCTTCGTTGGGAGGCTATTGCTTGTTTTAGGAGAGGACTCCTTACTTGGATTTCTTCCATTATAGGGTGATTTTTTTTCCAAATAACCTTATCTACTCCTTATTCCTCTTGTTACTTACCTTTCTATCTACAAAATAAAGAGAAGGTACCAAAAATAGAAAATTCCTAAAATGTGGCTACTACACCAAGACTAGAGGTAACTCCACTTTAGAGGAAATTGAAAGAGTTGAAAGAGCACTTTGATTGTGCTCTTTCCTACCAGAGCCAATTATGCATCTTCTCCCTTGTTTGCCTTCCTCTTATTGTTAAAGGAGAATATGATTCTTATGAAGGACTCTTTGCTCATAATCCCTTACTCTTGAGCTTTTTCCTCTTTTTCAATGGAATCCTTCATGACCTATTGACTCATCCATGCATTCTTAGCCTTTGTCTTTGGCTTGGTAGGAATCTTTGCTCCTTCTTGTAGTCAAAACTTTATTGGCTTCCTCCAACTTCATAAATTTTCCTATTATGATGAACTCCACATCTACCAATTTGTACTTCTTGTACATAAAATTTGAATTTGGGTGCAAAGCAAAGTACTCCTTTGTAAAGAAGTGTGAAGGACACCTCTTATGCTCTTTGGTGAGAAAACTCATTCCCATGTAGAAATGAAGGACAAAGGGAGAGAGAAGTGTTACCTTTCCATCTTCATTCATGTCCCTACACAATGTGCACGCTTTTTTATAGAATATATCTGCCGAATTGATAGGCCTTCCTTTGTATAGGTACTCAAAGAAGATGACCTAATTATTTTTCAAGTACGTTATATGTTTTGTCTTGAACAACTTCATCATAGTTTTGGCAATGGTTCCTCAAGTAAGCCTGTTATGGACTCTTATTGCCCATACATTTTTAACTTTGTTGTCCTTGAACTAGGCCTTAAACCTCAGCTCCATGCTTGCATCCTGGTGAGTCCATTGGGTATCTAGGTCCATTGGGTCATCAGTTTTGAGGGTGAATTATCTAGTCCACAAACCTCTCTCCAATATTCTTTGATCTAAGTGAAGACATTGTCTCTCAAACTATCCATCCTTGGATCCCTATTACCTTGAACCTCTTGCAATATTACTCTGTCACTCAATTCCAAATTTCCAAATCAAGAAGACTAAGTAGTTTCTAAGATCAATTTCTTCTTACAATAGAGTGCCCACTCATTCACTCCAAGCAATTTGAAAATTATCTCAAGTAATCATCCACATTGTTTTGGCACTCTATTCATTTTGGTGCTTATGGTTGTCTAACTCAAAGGTAAGTGAAAAATCTACTAGATGGGGGATGTAATTACAACATTATTGTTGTACCTACATTTTTTATTTGTTAACAAGTTTTAAAGAAGAAGTGCATTGTTAAAGCCAATGGAAGGCTAAATGGGGAAGAAACAAGAAGAATGGTGTGTTTGGCATAGACCCAAAGTCGACCTTGGGTCAAAGTTAGAAGGACTCAGGTGGATGGAAGTATGAAGTCAAAGATAGAGGACTTACTATTGGGATGTGCAACCTGATCCAAAGAACCTATTCCTTGGGTTCAGCCATTCAAGAAATTATGTGTAAAGAAAGTGACTACCTCGGGATCAAGATGACCTTGAGAATGACAGGAAACAAACCCGTAGAATTGGTGGAGAAATGGAAGCTTGACTAAAGAATGAACAATCAGCAAAGGACTATAAAATTAAGATTTTGATGAGGAAGCACTGCAATGTCTAGAAAATATCTTGTTCCTATCAAGAGTTGTCATGAAGGAATGCAAATTACAAGCACTAACAAGGGTTTTGTTAGAATTTCAAGTTTGATCTTTCAGAAACAAAGAGTAAGGAAGCACATAATGGCCCCAAAGGGAAATAAGAAAAGTGTTGTGAGGGGTCTTTCCATTTTCTAATTAGATGTAGTGGCAAGGATCAAAGTCTTAAACAGACTTTGTATCACATGTATGGGCTAGAACTAGAATTTGAGCTTTCCAGGTTTCATGGCAGAAATTGTTACCAACAATTGCAAAGATGGGCCCAAGCATGAAGGGAAGAGAGGAATTCCAATGTGATGGACTGAGTTGGGCTGGAGATTATTCCTAGAGAGAGAATTAGGAGAAGTAGGGAGAGTCACCTTCTATCAAAAGTGTGAGTCTTTGGAAGAAACTGCCAAGGTAAAGAATTTGTTTAGCAGACCTTACACCAAGATTGGATACAAGGTGGATAGTTATAAGGACTCATTAAGACAAGGGATAGTGAGTGAAACGGTGGCCATGTTTAAGCAAGAGTGAACTGTGAGCCGGCCTGTCTCTCACTCAGGATGAACCTCTGATGGCTATTATGGTAGCGCACCATGGACTAAGAAGGCAAGGAACCCCAACTCCATCATACTCCTCCAAGGCTAACACTCCAAGACTCAAGACATTGCTCACTAGAGAACTCAATGAAAGAGAGATAGTTGCAAATGAAAGGATGATGAGTACCTCCTCACTCCTTGTTTATATACTTGTGAAATAGTTACGTACCAAAGTTACTAATTACCGTAGTAACTCAAGTTACTAGACTAAAAGTCAAGTAAAGTCAAAAAGTAGAAAGGAATATCCATTCACATGGGCATATTCCCCTTATCTTGACCCAACCACTAAAGCAAGGATTCCTTCACATGGGCTATCCTTGGACTAAAGAAGAATCCAAAA
The DNA here is from genome assembly GCA_948567375.1 of Lunularia cruciata. Taxonomy (NCBI): domain Eukaryota; kingdom Viridiplantae; phylum Streptophyta; class Marchantiopsida; order Lunulariales; family Lunulariaceae; genus Lunularia; species Lunularia cruciata. The sequence continues at coordinate 62,308,164 of OX419757.1, read as the reverse complement.
CAAAAAGGCTTGCGGGCCCAAGAGTTCTCAACTCTTTCCCCAAAGCCAAACACCTAGGAATAATACCAAGTCAACACACTAAAATCCAAAATAGTGGTGCTCATCTTTCCTACTTCCTCTAAAGTAAGGTCCCATCTATCTTAGCTATGACTAACTTTAGCTAACCATGACTAATATAGAACCATCCTTTATCTCTATATAAATAATATCTCTTAAGTACTTGTAATACCAAGCTAAATATCACAATACCACACACATGCACAAATGGGTGTTACATTTACCCCCGGACTAAGTTTTCACTTTGTCCTCAAAGTGAAGGTCTCTCTACCTTCTATGGTACATCTTTAACTTATCATGGTTAATCCTATCAAAGTGTCTTCCTCCCAACTCCTTGAGATCATAAGTGTAATTTCCCCACACCTTCTCTACTATGAAAGGTCCAAAGTACTTAGGCAAAAACTTCTTTTGTACTCTCTTGAATCGAATGGAATCAAACAACATTACCCAATCACCTTCTTTGAAAGGCTCCACCTTCTTCTTGCCTTGCCTCTTGTCATAGCTCTCCTTTTGTTTCCTTTGGGCTTGCTCCACTCGAACCATAGCAACTGCTCTTGCCTCTTCCAACTCCATGAGTTGATCCTTCCTTGACTTCTCTGCATCACTTCCTTGTGCTTTCTTCAATCTCCTATGAATGCTTTGGAAGGTAGGAAGATCAAAGTGAATAGGTAAGGTAGACTCAATACCATACACCAATTGGAATGGAGAATATCCAGTGGAAGTCTTCATGGTTGTCCTATACTCCCACAAAACTGCATGAATCCTCTTGTCCCAATGATGTTTAGCCCCCTCCATTTCTGCATCTTTGGCCAACATCATGCACAAGGTCTGATTGGTTCTCTCTGCCAAGCCATTGGAATTTGGCTTATAGGATGTAGTTACTCTATGTGTGATAGAGAAATGTCGTAGCATGGCTGTAGTAATGCTTCCTGTAAACTCTCCTCCTCTATCAGAAACCAACTCCAAAGGGCATCCAAACCTAGTGATAATGCGTTCATAAAGAAATCTATCCACTTCATCTTCATTCTTGTCCCTCAATGGTCTAGCCTCAACCCACTTGGTAAGGTAATCAGTAACTACCACAATGTACCGATTGTTCCTTGGGGTTCTATTGAGAGGTCCTACAAAATCAATTCCCCACTTCTCAAAGGGTCCTAGCAATGGAATTGATCTAAGTGGTGGAGTGGATGTAGACTTTCTAGCAAAAGCTTGACAAACATGACAAGTTTTGCAATAATCAAGACAATCCTTGAAAATCCCTCTCCAATGGTAACCTGCATCTAGAATCTTGAAAGCAGTCACCTTTCCTGCAAAGTGTCCTCCACATACTAAACCTTCATGAAACTCCTTTATGAGTAGGATAGACTCTTCCTTACCCACTGCTCTTCAAAGTAGACCATCTGCTCCTTGGTGAAAAAGAATACCCTCCACCATTGTGTAAGGTCTAGATCTTGCTGCAAGGGCCTTCCTCTCCCTAGCATGCATCCCTTCTGGATAGTTACCTCTTGTCACAAAATCCACAATCTCCTTGTACTCCATTGGAATCTCTTGAGTGACTGAGATTGTCATGAGCTCCTCATCCGGGAAGGAATCATCTACTGGCTCATCTCCATCATGATCATAGGCTCTAGATAACAAATCAGCATTTGCATGTTTCTTTCCTGGCCTATCCTCAATTGTGTAGTCATACTCAGACAAGAGTATCATCCACCTTGCTAGTCTCCCTTCAACATTAGGCTTGTTGAAGATGTACTTCAAAGCCTTGTGATCCGTGACAATTGTGGCTTTCCCTCCAATCAAGTAGTGTCTAAACTTCTTGAGACCAAAGATCACTGCCAACCCTTCTCTCTCTGTGACAGAGTAGTTCTTCTCTGCTGAAACCATCTGCCTACTAGCATAAGCTATTGGATGATCATGCCCATCTTGGTCTAATTGACTAAGAGTGCATCCTATAGCTACATTAGAAGCATCAGTGTAGAGGATGAAAGGCTTACTCCAATCAGGTTTAGCAAGAATTGGAGCTACAACAAGGGATTGCTTGAGCTCCTCAAAAGCTTTGAGAGCCTCCTTGTCTTCCAAAATCACCATGTAATCTACACCCTTCTTCATGTAGATGGTCAATGCATAAGCCTTGTTGGAAAATGAGAAGATGAACCTCCTATAGTACCCAACCATTCCCAAGAATTGGCGTAACTTTGTCAAGCTTGAAGGGAATGGAAGGTCTGAGATTTTCCTCACCTTCTCAGGATCAACTGCTATTCCATCCTTGGAGATGATGTGCCCCAAAAGTAGACCTTCTTCACATCCAAAAATGCACTTCTCTGGGTTGAGTGATGCATTTGCCTCATCCAAGCGTTGCAAGACTTTGATTAGGTGCTCAAAGTGCTCCTCCTTGCTCCCATAGACACAAAAGTCATCAATGAAATCTCTCACAAATTTCCCAATGAAAGGTTCAAATACCTTGTTCATGAACCGTTGGAATGTGGCTGGAGCATTGCAAAGCCCAAAAGGCATGACCTTGAAAGCGTAAGTTCCCCAAGGTGTGGTGAATGTGGTGAGTTGTTGATGCTCTGGTGCAATCTTGATTTGGTTATATCCACTATAACCATCTCCAAAACTATACCTCTCATGACCTGCAACCTCCTCCAAGATCTCATCAATGAATGGCAATGGGTAGTAGTCCTTCTTGGTAACAGCATTGAGCTTCTTGTAATCCACACATACCCGAAGCTTGCCATTCTTTTTCTTCACAATGACAATTGGAGACACCCATTCTGAATTCTCCACCTCAAAGATAAATCCAGCCTCCTTGAGCTTATCAATCTCCTCCTTCACAACCAAAGATATTGGTGGGCTAATGCGACGTTGCTTTTGGCGGATTGGTCTTGCATGTGACTCCACCTCTATCTTGTGCTCCTCCAAGGTGACTTCCTTCAAATCCTTGTAACTAAAAGCAAACACATGGATGAACTTGCGGAAAATCTCCTCAAATCTCACCTTCTCCTCCTTGGTAACATTTGGGCCATACTTGAGGGTAGATAACCTTCTCTCTACCTCCTCAAGTGTCAATGGTGATTTATCTGGGTCCTTCAAAACCTCTGGCTTAGGTGCAAAATCCATAGCACACAAGGGATACACATCTGAATCAGATTCAGATTCATCCTCCTCCGTGGAAGTCTCCTCTTCCATGCTTGTGTCCACACCTGAAGCTCCTTCTTCAGAATCTGATTCCCAATAATCAGAAGATGGGGTATCTGAATGTGAAGTGTTGGTGGTGTTAGTCACAGGAACAGTGACTCTATGGTTTGATGGCCCAATCCTTAAGTACCCTTTGTGCCATCGATCAGTTGTGCGTGCTGCTCTCAACCATGGCCTCCCAAGAAGTAAGTCATAGCTTGAATCCTTCAAGACTTGGAAAGTCATGAGATTTTGAACTCCCATAACTGAAACTACCACCTTATCCATCACTCCTACTGGTCGAACTTGTTGCTTGTTTGCCATGCTCACCACAAATGTTGAAGCTCTTGAGGGTATCATACCCAACTTCTTCATCAACCTTTCTGACATGGCATTCACTGCTGATCCTCCATCAACCAATGCATCCTTGATGTTGTGACCATTCACTCTCACATCAATCTTGGAGGCATATTCACAAGCTTCCCATGGTGCTGGCTTGGCATCCACCACCCCCATTGATATTGGAACTTTTGCCTTCTTCTTCTTCTTGCTCCTTGTAGAACTCAAACCACCTCTAAGCTCCTTTCTCAAGGTAGGGTTCAAAGCAATTAATTGGCCCACTGTGATGTTAGCCTTGTGACTACCAACATCCTCCAACACATTGTAGTTCCATTGTTGCTTGGAGATCAAGAAGTCCTCCATCCCCAACTTCTTCCTTGGAGTCTTTGTTGTTGATGGTGTTGAGGTGCGAGTGCTCCTAGTAGACATAGGAGTATCCTTGCTTGAAGTAAATCCTTGAGAAGAGTGAACATCCTCTGCAAAACGAGCTCTCTTCTTCTCTTGTGCCAAAAGCTCCAAATTAGGACCCTTGGAGTTTGAGCACTCTCCCTTCTCATACTTGCTCTCAACCACATCTATGGATGCTATCCCCTTACCTTTGTTGGGATTAGGAGCCACTTGGGTTTCACTACCTCCCTCTTTTCCTCTATTGGCTCCCTCATAACCCCTTCCTCCATGGTAAGTGGAATTTGGGCAATTCCTTTGGATATGGCCTCTTCCCCCACAACCAAAACAATTTCTATCATTGAAATTGTTGGCTGGTTGGCCTCCTCTATATGGATGGTTTCCATAACTCCTAGGCCCTCTCCCTACATTCTGATCCACCTCTCTCGTCTCCCATAATTGCACCACATTGATCTTGAGATCCGCAAGTTGTTCTGTGATGGTTTGGAGTGGATCTTTTGGTGGAGGTGCAAGAACTGGAGCAACTACTACTTGTGGTGCAACCCTTGTCACCAAAGTATCAGAAGTTCCACCATACTTGTAGCCTTGAGGAGGATGCACAACCTCCTTCACCACCAAATCACTTTCATCCCCTTCCAAACTCTCCTCCATACGAATTGCGATCTTGATAGCTTCAACCTTGGAAGAAGGTTTCTCATATCTCACCTTGCTTCTAATTTGTGGTCTCAATCCTCCCACAAAATTCTTGGTGAGCATGGCCCCTATGCCAATCATTGTAGTCTCCACATCATCCCCACCCTTCCTCAACACTATGCGAAATCTGGACTCCAACTTTTCCACTCTTTCCACATAGACCCTCACTTTCTCTCCATATCCTTGCTTGATAAATGTAACCTCACTCATCAATCTCTCATAACTCTCATCAGGAAGAAAGTTCTCAATGAGTGCTGAAGTCAAAGTCTCCCAAGACTCCTCTTCCCCCTCTCTCCTCTCTCTCTTTTGGTATTCTGACTCATACCATGTAAGTGCTGCATCCTCAAAGAAATCTGGTAATAATGAGGCCCACTCATTCTTCCTCCTCTCATTGTTTCCTATGCAAGCTCTCTTGAAGTCTCTCACAAAGGCCTCCACATCTTCTCCATCCTTGCCAAAGAAAACCGGAAGTTTTCCCATCTTAACCCCTCACTATCTTTCTTTTCTCTTAATTTTTTTTTTCTCTTTTCTTTTCTCTCACTCTATTACTAATAGAGCATATACATGACTAACACCATCTGAGAATAATCCACTCTAGGGAACACAAAAGGTTCAGGTTGCTCCAAGATTTCTATAGCAACATCAAATCCTAGAGTGCATATTAATCTAACTCTCATGGATAGTTTATCCATAAGTTGAAAGATTATCTCCATCACTAATCTTGAGAACTAGCTGATGAAGGTGGTAGTATTTCTGTAGCTGTACTAAGACTCTCTCCAAGATCCTTCACCAAAGTTTCCAAAAGTGCTTTTACTCCACTACACTCATGTCCTTTTGGAAGTCCTTCAACTCCACAAACCTCACACAACTCCTTGGTCTTAGATCTTCTCCCTCCCAATCTTGGTGAAGAAAGTCCAACATGCAAACCCAAGTCAAGTAAGCCTCTCCTTTCCCTCAATCTCTTGCTCTCAAAGGTTAATGGACATGAACTTGCCTTATGTCCCTTCTCTCCACATAGAAAGCAGTTAGATTCACTCTTTCCTCCAAGTGGTGTAGGTTTTTGGATCCTCTCAACACTCTCTTCAAATTCTATTGTAAACTCTCTTTTCCTCAAATCCACCCCTACAATCACCTCAAACCCTTTGGGAACCTTGCATAATCTCAATTTCCACTCTTGATGACCCTCCATGTTCCCAAAGATGAATCTAAACACTCAAACATGCTTTTTGTTGATCTCAAACTTCTCATGCATGAGATCTCCACTCTGCAGAATTGACCCTTCCTCACAATGTCACTCAAATCTCCCAACGAATATGTCACAGTCCTCTGAACTTTTCCACACTTGATCACAACTCTAGGTTGTCCCTCCCTGCAAAATTTTAGATCTTTTCATCGAGCCATTTGGCCTAGACACCTTTCTATTCAGCACCCATATTTCAGATTTGGTCTGAAAACCACCCCCCTCACTTCAAAAACTCATAACGCACTGCGCAAAAATGATCTCTCTCTAATTTTTGTGGCACCAGGTAGGATACAATGCACTGAATTTTCTTGGAAATTTTCAGGACAATTCACTGAAAATTAAAGAAATGGCAGACTCTGTACAATTTTCCAGAGAGCATGCAGTTGCGGGAGCACTTTACCCTATCAACTTTCAAAAATTCTAGCCCAGTGCGCATAGAAGCTCTCTCAATAATTTCAAGTGTGCTAACTGGAAGATAACCCAAGCTATCATGTGTAGAAATCTCAAGTCCAGATCTCAAACTTGAGATTTTGCCCAAAATCACCTTAATCCCCAAAATCTGCAATCCACCTCACACAATCTCTCCAATTCCTCTCATGTGTACAAGATGTACAAAATCACCTCAAAGACATCATAATGAACTACAGGGTATACAAATGGATCTTGGTTCTCTAACATAAGTTCAGCCCTCTCCTCTCCTAATGTTCTCTCCAAGTGAGCTCTCATAGCCTCCTTCTGCCTAATGTAGAATTGGACGCGGAACATTATCTTGCCTTCTAGAGAGGTCCCGGCAACGGAACCAAAAATGTGAGCCGGCCTGTCTCTCACTCAGGATGAACCTCTGATGGCTATTATGGTAGCGCACCATGGACTAAGAAGGCAAGGAACCCCAACTCCATCATACTCCTCCAAGGCTAACACTCCAAGACTCAAGACATTGCTCACTAGAGAACTCAATGAAAGAGAGATAGTTGCAAATGAAAGGATGATGAGTACCTCCTCACTCCTTGTTTATATACTTGTGAAATAGTTACGTACCAAAGTTACTAATTACCGTAGTAACTCAAGTTACTAGACTAAAAGTCAAGTAAAGTCAAAAAGTAGAAAGGAATATCCATTCACATGGGCATATTCCCCTTATCTTGACCCAACCACTAAAGCAAGGATTCCTTCACATGGGCTATCCTTGGACTAAAGAAGAATCCAAAACAAAAAGGCTTGCGGGCCCAAGAGTTCTCAACTCTTTCCCCAAAGCCAAACACCTAGGAATAATACCAAGTCAACACACTAAAATCCAAAATAGTGGTGCTCATCTTTCCTACTTCCTCTAAAGTAAGGTCCCATCTATCTTAGCTATGACTAACTTTAGCTAACCATGACTAATATAGAACCATCCTTTATCTCTATATAAATAATATCTCTTAAGTACTTGTAATACCAAGCTAAATATCACAATACCACACACATGCACAAATGGGTGTTACAGAACCACCTATATAACAACAATGCAACAAGTGATGTTCTTTCACCAAATGTTTGTAGGAGAGGCAATAGATTGGGTGAAATGTTTGCACCAACACATAGTGCACATGATTACCAATTGGAAAATGAATATGCCACCCTATTACTACCCTTTGCAGCCCACTTCTACTATGGATTAAACTTACTTAGCTTGGAGGAGAGAGGAAGGATGGTGTCCTATTTTCACCCTGACTTACAAAGAGAAGTGGATGAGGATGAGCAGTATTATATCAAGTGGGTTCAAGAAGGTGATGACTAATACCTCAAGAGTGGGAAGGAGAGGAAAGTGTCAATGGAGGTCCCCTGGCCAAGAAAGAGAAGTAGACAAAGAATGTTGGTGCAAACTAATAAAACAAACACTAAGCTGGAGATGTTGATAAAAGATTTTGCAGTATTACCTTGGCATCTTCATGATAAGCCAAGCATTTTTGTCCCAAGTCCATCTTGTCTGTTAAGGAGGAGAAGATTTTGACCAAGGCCAAAGTAAGAGCACTACTAAAGGAGGTGAAAGAGTCAGTACAACAAGGACATGAAATGAACTCAAAAGAAGCTCAACTTCTAAGCATCCTTCAAGTTCATTTCATGTAAGGTCAGGTTATCTTGCAAGAGGAGTCATCAAGTTTCTGCAATCTCAGTTAATAAATCTAGTAATTTAGGGTTTAAAGTCCTTAGCAAACTATGAATTGCATTCCTGGCTTGGAACTAGAATTTGAGTTTTCTAGGGTTCATGACTAAATTGTAGCTAGCAATTGTGAAGAGGGTCCAATAAAGGAGGAGAAAAGAGTCAATCCTACTCAGTAGATGAAAGACAATTGGAGACTCATGTTGGAAGATGATGCAAGAGACCCAATGGGAATTACCTTCAATGAGACGTGTGATGCCTCAGAGGAAACAAAGGAATTGAAGGCATCGTTCAATATGTTGAGGAAGAATAAAGGTTACAAGGTGGATACTATGTGGAACCCATAAGATAAATTATCATCAAAACTGTAATGACAATGATGAAGCTAAACTAAGCCACCTACATTACAAAGAAATATGCTATTTTCTTTCATATGATGTTTGTAGGCGTCAATGTCAATTGGACGGGCTATTTTTTCCAATGGATGAGGCAGATGGTGTTGCAATGGAGGATGGACCTAGCACCACATTACTTTGCGCCATTTGCAGCACATGTCTATCTTGGGTTAAATCTGATGACAACCAAAGAGATTAGAATATGGTGTAACATTTTCATCCCAACTTAAGATGAGTTGCCAATCTCAAGGAAGTGTGATACATAGTGGAATGCAAGAGAATGATCAGCACTTGCTAGAATGAGATGAGAGAAGGTGATGTCAACTACTGTCCCAAAGCCAAAGAACCACTTTAGACCCAAGGATGTTGTGTCCAAGAGAAGAACAAAAGAAGACTCAACCCAATCTAAGCTATGGCAGCGGTGCATTTGTTGTTGCAAGCAGCAGATGAAGGAGTCAAGTCAAACTTGGAGTTGGAAGAAGAGCTTACACTAAAGACTCAAGATCTGAGTAGAGGTAGTGAAGGAAATCTGAAGAATACACGGTAATTGATACGTTGATGTTAACTTAATTAACTTTGAACAGTACCTCAATGGTAAAGAAGACAATCAATGACTTTTATGTCAATGAGGCCTCATTCAATCTTAGAAAACGCAAGCCAAGCAATAAGAAGCCAATGCAACAAATATCCTCACTTCCTTCATGACACGAGTAAATCAAATGGTAGTTGGTATTCTAATAATAGTGCTAATTCTCATCTCATTGGCTATCAAAGCCTTTTGTCAAACTTAATCTAACCACAACAAGGTCATACGGATACAATCTTTCTACAAAAAAGGAAGTGTTCCGTTCTACTTGATCAGAAAAAAGTATCAAATGCTTATCACATGCCATGTTAAGAAAAATCTTCTTTTATTGGAAAGCTTATGGACAAAGGCTACATAGCTCTCTTTAACTCTTACCATTGCTATCTATTTTAAGGAGGAAATCCCAAGAAAATGCTTTGTTATGAAGATAGAGAGCACACAAATAATCTATAAAAGCTATGTAGTAAATCTTGTTTGAAGTCCTAGTTGAAAGATAATTCTCCTAGAGAACTTATCCCTTCATTCTCTATTCTCCTTTGTTCATCTAACATCTAGATTATGACCATCTCACATGAAATACAAATATTTTCAACACTTGTTCAATTGCTCAAGCTAAACTCTTACACAAACAAACGAGACACATCAAGTACCAAAAGCTACACTTAATAGCATCTTGCAAGCTTGTTGCCGGGCTGTTATATATCAGACACATCAAGTCTTTGTGTGAGACTTACCTCCAAGAAAAGCAAAGTAAAGATAAAGCTCCAAAGTTCTCTACCACTATGACTTGTAGCCTCTTCAGCTCATTCACTCTGACTTCTATGGGCCTTTGATCTCTAAACCTATGTCTTGTGCTTGCTATATCCCTGATGGTCATGGATGACTACATACATTATAGATGGGTCTATTTTCTTTAGAAAGAGCATACTACACTTCAACAATTCAAGGACTTCAAATGGAGGTAAGAAATTAGTGGCAACTTAAACTTGAGAATAGATAGGAGCAGTGGATACATATCTGCTACATTTAATTGTTTTATCTGTAAGATAGAATTCACTACCTCAATGTTCTGTATAAAAATACCCCAACAAAATAGGGTGTCTAAGCATAAGAATCAAAATGTCATGGCAATGTAGAGATGAAAAGTGCTTATTTCAAGAGTGCCAAAGTCACTATGGGATGAAGTTAAAAAAAACTAATTTACCTATTTAGTAGATAAATAGGAATTCTAAACAAGCAATCCACATGGTGAGGCCTTTTCAACATCTTATTGATATGATTCCAAAGCAGAAACATCTTTGAATTTTTAAGTTTACAACCTTCATTCTTCTCACCATCAAATATGAAAAACTAATTCCAATACCATCCTTGTAGTCTTTATTGGTTATGAAAGCCAATCCAAAGCGTATCATTGTCATGAATATCAAACAAAACATATTAATCAACAAGAATGTTAAGTTCAACAAGAAAATTTTGGAATTGCTGCTCGTCAACCCTCAAATATACTTGATGATTAGTTTGATATATTACTTCTCTCTCATGATTGGAGGCTTGCTTCCCTTCATAATAACAGAATCCAATTTGTTCCTTCTATTGGTACACAAATACCTTTTGAAAAAGACTATTCATCTTGTTGATACTGTAGTTCTTCTTGCTTTGTTTTAGACTTTGAACACGTATTCCCAAAATTGGTCCCCCCTCCCTCTCTTTCTGAATTGAACTGCCTTGGTTTCCTTCCTTTTTGTTAAATATATCTCAGACTGTTGTTGATCCTATAACACCTCCGTCTATAACTTCTTCTCCAAACAACCTAATACCAATTTAAAAAAAAATTCATATCAACTTACTCCACCTAAATACAAGGGATAGGAAGCTCTATCCAAATAGATGAAAGACCTGTACACAAATCAAATATGATGAGCTTGATTATTACAATTCTCAAGTCATCAATGAATGATTCCACGGTCAAGAAACATACTTGGGACCCGTAAAGTGTTAGCTCAATTAGTTGAAGTAGGTTTACCATATCAAGAAGTGCTTTTTAATTAAATCCTACACTAAAATCTTGATGGGTGGCACGAGGCTTTTGGCAAGAAGGACACTATTTCATGGATATTTTTCTCAATGGAAAAATGGTCTATATATTGTTCAGTCACAATCATCATAGGAGCATGTGGGATAGAAAATAAATTCTACCTACATCCTACGATAACACTTTTGAATGTGTGCATCAAAGAGGACATTTATGTACTCCAATCAATTGCTAGAGTTAATCATCCTTGGTATGCAAGTTGAATAGTGTATTATTTATGGTAAAGTAGACTCCTTAGACTCCTTAACCCTTCTCAAGTGGGCTCAAGAAGGTGATGACTACTACCTTAAGAGTGGGAAGGAGAAGATAGTGTCAATGGAGGTCCCCAAGCTAAGAAAGAGAAGTAGACAAGAAGGAAGAATAATGCCAATATAACCACAGAAGATATGAAGGCTGAATCCAAAGTCAATGCATGTAGTAGTGAAGGAATTGTCTTTGGAGCAAGAATCAAAAGGATAAACCGAGCCAAAGTGTGAAGACTTGGGAGCAGAAGAGAAGTTCACTCTGTAGAGTGGAGAGTTCAATAGTGATAGTGACAAAGAGCCCCAAGTTCAGCAATTGGGGAAAAGTTTGCTGGAGAAGAAGAGCGCAATTTCCATAAGGTGATTGACCAAATGGAGGGAGTAGATGAGCCTTGTTTGGAGTTGCATGCATTCAAGTTGGAAGATGAACAAGCAAGAAAGGCCCTTGGTATTTCTGAGAACAGCGAGATCAAAGAGAAGTGCTCGAATTTTAGTTGCAACTCTGAGCAAAGTCAAAGAAGAAAGAGAGAGCTCAAAAGGGGTGACATTAAAGGTACAAAGATCACGTTTTTGGGGTAAAGCACCAGACAAAGAAGCACCTACCAAAGACAAAGACATGGAAGACAACAAAGGAAGATACACCAGAGTTGAATATGTATTGAAGCTCATCTGTCCCTTGTTGTTCCAGCTGTAGAAGAAGAAGGAAGAATTGAAGAGGTCTCATCCTGGAGTGAAGGATGAGTTGCAGGTGGTGAAGCACCTAATTGAAGAAATTTTGGAGTTGAAGTTGAGGTTAATCCAAGGAGAAGAGGAAGCTGAAGAAATTTAGGTTGATGCAACTCTTTGTAAGAAGAATTTGATTACTTGTAGGAGAGTTTTTGGAAGCATGAAGAGGAAGTTGAAAGACAAGTGTCAGAGTTGAGGGAGAAAAAGATGTTGATTGAGAAGATGAAAGGAGAATTGTCTAATGCAAGGTTGGAGGAGATCCACTCAAAGGTGATGATCATTATGATGGAGCAAGAGCTGGAGAGCTTAAAGGCATGGACAGCAAAGAAAGATAAAGTGTGGCAACGTGAGTTGACTGGCTGATATTGAGAAGAAGATCAATTGTGAGGGTTGATGAGAAGTACGGAAGCTCAACTTGTCCAGTATATGGAGGAGAAAGAAGCACTGAAGGCAAAAGTTGAGGACAAGTTGACAAAGTACTAAAACAAATTGGAGGTAGAGCAAAGTAAGGAGAAGATAGTTTTGAGTATGGAGTCGGATTCAGTAGGAGTAGTCATTGAGGAGTTGAGGGTGATATTGAGTACTGATGCCAAGAGTAAATTAGAAGAGGCGAGGCTGCACAAATTAATATTGTTGGTGCAGGAGACAAGAAGGAGGAAGGAAAAGGATATTGACTTGAACAATCTTTTAATTTGCTTGAGAGATCATGTAGACAGAAAGATGTTAGAGGTAGGAAATAATTTCTGTCTTAGATAGAATTTGTAGTGAGATGAAGGTAAAAGCAAAGTCCAAAGTAGTAGAAGCAAGAGTACACGTATGTTTGGGTGAGTTACTTGAGATATTAGGAGAGATTGGGTTAGCAAATAAAGAGCTAAATGGATTACCCATGACTTCAATTGCAGTTTAGACTAAAGAGATAGTAGAAATAACAGATGAAGTAGTAGTATTAGATAGACTCAAAGAAGGAGAAATACTTGAAGGAACATTGGGTTTGGAAGCCAAAGTTGGGTTGGATCAGAGCAATAATAGATTTGAGATTTGAAGAGGCAGATATGAAGAGGTGGTTTTTCATTCTGGATCTGTAGGTTGGTACAGTTGTTGTAGAATGGTATATTAGTTAGTAATTGTCAATGCAAAGCCTATTTAAAGGAGGCATTTGGATTGTATTGTTATTCAATACTAAAATTCTGAAGTTGATAAATCAAGGTGCTATAACTCAATGCTCATCATTTCAGCTTAATTCTGACTATCAATCTTGTGTGTGTGTGTGTGTGTGTGTGTGTGTGTGTCTATGTTTGGAGAATTTTGAAGTGCAGTCAATGTGCTTGTTGGATATTGGATTTTGTAGCTCTAATTCCATTTTGTTTGTTTGATCTTGAGTGGATAACAATCAAAGCAATGCCTTGACAAATTTGTGAAGAACTGTAGTGTTAGTATTTTTTTGCACTTGTGAGCACAATGTTGGATTGATGCAAAGCAACTCTGATTGAGGAAGTTGTGCCTTTAGTGGAGGGGTGGAACACAATTCTGAGGCCAAGTCATTTTGTAGTGAAGTAGACTTCTTTGGGAAGAATTGAATCATCACAATCAAAGTTTGTTTGGAAAGATTTGATGTATGTGATTATGGGTGACATTTTATTGTCATGAGACTGTGAATTAGTACTCGTTACTCTCTGCTCATTGTGTTTCCTACCTAAGAGATTAAAGACCCAATCAAGGAGAACTAATTGTTATTTTTTACTTTGTATTTGACTATTTTTGTCTGGTATCTCTATGAACTTTAATTGATCACCACAAAAGTGATACTTGTCGGGTTGTCACAATCACCTACTCAATCTATCCTTCTATGTCATCAAGCATTTACACCTTTCACAAAATGTGCATGAATTCTTGCACAAAGTAGGGTTTGCAATTGTCTAACAATATAAAAGTAAAAGTGACTAACCAAATCTGATTTTAAAGTGTGGATTCAACCATTACAAGATTTTGGTAGGTGTATCTTAAGTAGGTGGTAACAATTCCCATATGTGAAAATTTTGGTACAATTAAACAATTGTTACTTATTGTTCTTTGCCATGATGGTGACATATTAAGGTTGTCACAAATCTAGTTGAACTGACTAACTCCCAAGCCAAAGGTATTCCCAAACCAAAGAATGTTGGTGCCAGAGGTCTACCAGGCCAAAGGGCTTCCAAGCCAAAGGTTGGCAAGGGTAAAGGTGTTTTCCTCATACTTCTTTGATGTGGAAATTTGTATGTCTAAAAACCCGTTCCTTCTATACCTTCCCTTCATCATCTTTCTTTTTTCTCCTACCAGTTTTCTTGCAATGCAGATAGTGAATACATAAAGCCATTTTCTAGCCTTGGTAAAGCCTTTAACATATTGGATCTCTAAAAAAGCAATGCCAAAAAATGAGATTCATACTGCTCAAGATTGTGGGGTGCTATAACCATCTTGTCACTAACAATGAATCATCCGCTCCCCCCCTAACAAAGATGTTAAACTCATTCTTTGCTCTTGTGTTATTCTTAGAAACTTCTCATATAAAGTGGAATTACTCAACCAACCCTCAATTTTATAGCCAAGGCTCTTTGGCTGATGGTCTTTAGTGGGTTCCCAATCACTCTCTTGACATGAGAAATCTTTGATGGACACCAATGCTCCTTGGTGGTAGTTCTTTGCTTAAATTGTGGGCCGTACTCAGAGTTTCATGCAGTCTTTGGCTCTAATATCTTTGGGCAAAGAATCTTTGCACTCCTCTTCTTGGGTTCCAGCCATTCTTTGTACTTGGGTTCCTTGTACCTTGAAAATCTTCATAGCTGAATCTTCATGTGTTAACATACACAAAGATTGATCTAAAGAATGCCAAAACAAAAAGCCTCTTCTTCCAAACATGGAAATATCTCCCCTTAACTTTACAATAGCTTGAGTCCAAGGGGTATACTTTCAAAGTGCAGCTCCAGAGAGCTCACTTCTCTAATGTTGAGCCTTTGAGTTCTTGGCTATGGTGGACAGAGGCCGGTGAGCATCACCTGGATTCTCTATACTTGAGTGGGTGTGGCTTGACTGTAATCAGTGCCCAGTTGTTGGCAATTTATAGAGTGATAGATCAAGTACTAATCTGAGTTGAGTTGAGTTGAGAGTGGTAAAAAATCTGATTACATCAAAGAAGTGAAGTCAAGGGAAATTGGGTGCAGGAACTTTGAGTGTTGGTGGTATCTCTAAGCTCAGTGGATCATTGGTAGCTTGATTCAAGTTCAATGTTTCCCTAGTGTGCAGAAGCTTGTTCAATTGATGCAGGTTTGGCAATAAGGCAGATGATGTGTGGAAGTGATGGCCAAATTTTGAGCAAAGAAGGAGAAAATATCGTGTAGTGGTTGTGATTTTGAGCTCAAGAGGTGAAGGCAAGACCTATTTGCTTCGAGTTGGGCTCAGAAAGTCAAATTGAAGGTGGAGTTGGGAAGCAATTCTCATGAATTTATGATCTGGAGAAACCTGTGTTGTCAATTTGGCTCAAGTGGAAGTTAGTGGTGGATTTGGCGGACAACCAACTTTAGGGTTTATGTTAGATTTTTGCTAGATTTTATGTCAGATTTTGGCCAGATTTGGAGGAGTTTTGCTAGTTTGGAGGACTTTTGCAGATTTGGAGAAGTTTTGCCAATTTTGGAGGAGGTTCAAAGTGGCAAGAAGAAAGACTTCATTTGGCTGAATTTTGGTATTTTGAGGCATAGGGCTGTGGGCTATGAGAGGCTTTGAAGGCCTAGAAGGGCCAGAAAGCCAGCTTGTTGGCGTGAAGCTAGCTAGTTTAGAGTAGATCTTGGTCATTGGCTGGCAAAATCTGCCTTTCTTGCTTGATTGTGCGCAATAGGGTTTGACCCCTAGATCTCTTATTTCTAGAATGGTGCCCTAGCTAACTGGTCCACCCTGACTTGTTGTCCTAGTGACTGGGCTACTGTTATCTATACACATGTAACATTGGCTAGGAGAGGCAATTTGATCCCATTCTTGGTGATCCGGGTAGCTTAGGACTTAGCTACAAACTTCTCTTATGTCAAATGCCAAATGGTGGCAGAGTCAATCCCGTGTTGTGTTATGAAATGGAGTGTTTTTGTTTAGATTTCTTGTGATTGGATCTCTTCCATTCTCTACTTCCTGTTTGTGCACTATGTTTGTCTGAGGTGCCCAAACTTTTGAGCATTGGTGCTCAGGTGTGCTCTCGGTAGTGAGGTTGGAGTGATGACCAGTCAGACTACCTTTGTTTCTTGCTGGTGAGGTAGGATGTGATGATCTACAGACAGTGAGAGTGCGTGTTATGATGGCAGGTTACAGCACTTTCCCCTAGTGTAGTTATCTTGGTTAGAGTTACATGAGTGGTGTTGGCACATGGTGGTGTTAGCACTTGGTGGTGCACTTGCAGTTGCGACTTGCGGTTGCAATTGGTGGTTTGGGTTTGTTGTTGCGGTTACTTGGTCATGACAAAGTTCTTTGGGGATTCTAGAGGAGATAATCTTGCAGTTTGTAGTGGGTTTACTCGGAGTGGTGCTCAATATCATCATGTATCTCAAGTCCTAGTGAGGGAGGAGATTGACTCTGAGTTGGAGTTTGACACAGGAGCTGATTCAGTTGAGAGTGCACTTGGTGTGTCCGCACCGTTGTTGTGGGACATGGACAAGATTTATGGGGCCTCCAAAGGCCCTAGGCGTTACTCTAGTATAGTGGATACCATTGAGTTGGATGATTTCATCCAAGAGTTTCATAGTTGGTGTGATCT
The DNA here is from genome assembly GCA_948567375.1 of Lunularia cruciata. NCBI lineage: Eukaryota > Viridiplantae > Streptophyta > Marchantiopsida > Lunulariales > Lunulariaceae > Lunularia > Lunularia cruciata. Next base: position 62,291,295 of record OX419757.1, on the reverse strand, counting down.
ACAGCAGATGCGCAACCCAACTTTGTTTACACCCTTCATGGCATGGAAGGGGTTGTTTCAGCATCTAGAGGGTCCACCGATGGATGACTACCATGAGTTCAAGAGAGCTCATTTGGAGGAGATTGAGTTATGGACACAGTATTGATCTCCACACTATGTCCCCAACACTTCTAGCTTGGTGGCCAGGAGTCGATCGGTTGTACCTACGAGTTCTAGCTTGAGTAGTGTTGGTGGAGCTAGTGGAGGTGCACTAGCTGGAGATAGTGCTACTACGAGTGGAGGTACCACTACAGGAGGTGGTGTGGTACCGAGGTTTAACCTCATGGTGGAGTTCTTCCTATGTTTGAGGCAGAACTACCAAGGAGTACGGATTGACAAGCTGAGGAGCTTGCAGGAGTTCCAATGGAAGGCTAGAGAGAGCCTACGCAAGGCATACACTTGCATGAGGTGGCTGATCAGTTTCACTCATGGAGTTATTGAGGCCTAGGCAGTCCAGTTTTGGTATTGAATACTAGACAGGGAGTTGCGACATAGAGTTTGTGATGCTATGTTGTTACATGCTACTTTGCCTACTTTGGCAGTGGTCTTTGGTGTGGCTGAGCGTATTGAGCTCAACATGGTAGAGGAGAGAGTAGTGACATCTGGATTTGGTAGGGAGACCTCATCCACATCTATGACTTCTTCTAGAGTGTAGCAGAGTGCACCATGCCCAGTTGGTTTTTGAGGATAGGATGGATAGCCTAGATCCTATGGAGCGAGTGGAGGGCCAAGTGGAGTTAGACCCTTACCTTCATTTGCGGGTCAGCAGCAGCCAATTAGTGGTAGTGTTGTTTGTTGGACTTGTGGTGGACCTCACCATAGGAGAGAGTGTTCTCAGGGCAGCAGACCTGATACCTTTAGTGCATCACAACCAGCACAGTGGCAATGTGAGCACTGCCATAGATTTGGTCACACTAGTGACCGGTGTTTTGACCTACACCCGGAGTTATGAAGTGGTAGGGCTGCTATGGCAAGTAGTAGAGGAGCTCTAATTCATGGAGGACGAGGTGGTAGAGGTGGTGGTAGAGGATCTACACCTAGTAGGGGTGTAGTACATGCCCTTACTTTTGACACAGCTATGGCTACTTGGATTAAGCAATTGGAGTAGAGATTGGCTAGTATGGCTATTGCTCAGAGGAGATCAGATTCGGGTGCTGAGGCTTCCACCTCATATGCTAGTGATAGAGATGCTTTGGACTTCATGTGCAGAGCAACACAGGTGGATGCATCTACAGTAGTGACTAGGAGTGCAGTACGTGCTCCAGAGCCTAGAGGAGCATCAGTGGAGTTGGACCCATAGAGAGGAGAGGTTGGGAGACGGGTCAGACTTCCCCAGTCTTTCAAACTATCTGAGGCATTGTAGACAACATCCATGGTTCCTAGACATCCTAGTGTAGGTGTGGTAGGTGGTGATGGAGTGCATGATGGACTACTTGCTAATCAGCCACTTGCTACTACACAAATTGAGTCTAGCATGATGTTGGGGGCGGCTCAGCTGATTATGCGGCGTCCTTTGTTTTTGGCTAGTGACATGTTTACAGGGAAGTTGACCTAGCCCCAGTGTTCCGGTTGGCTGCCACACTTTGTGAGAGTAGGGATGATGCGGTTCCTACTACTAGAGCAAAGGTGGTTGGTAGTGGAGATGACTTTGTTGAGGAGCATGGGATTTGTTCAGCGACTAGTGGTTTATGGCAGGCAACAACGGCTAGACTGGAGGAATTGCCAGCTAGACCGGCCTTTGAGAGAGCACGGTTCACACCTGGTGTTGTCCTATTGGATAACCAGAGGGGGATTTTTGTTTGGTGGGACCTTTAGGAAAGGTTTATATACCACAAAGAGTCTTGCTAGACTCTGGTGCACAACTCCTTATGTTGGGGAAGGCTGTAGTTGTTGGTCTGGAGTTACGAAAGACCAATGTGGAGAGGTGTCCATTTCAGATCCATACATCTCTAGGTTGTGGTTTGACACAATACATCACACATGGGGAGCTTGTTGTCTAGGTTCAGCCTGGTCATCCAACTGATAGCTTGGTGGTGAGAGCTCAAGCTATTGCAACAATAGTTGAGTCATATGATGTGCTAGTTGGGGGAGCAATGTTATACCCCATGGGTTTCAGCACTGACTATTGGGAGGAGACATCCTTTTATAGACCTGGTTGGCAGTCTGGTGAGAGACAAGTATGTTGCCTACCAGTACACTTTAGTAGTGGCAGTCTTGGCTCGCTACAGTTTTGGACCATGGCAACATCAATTTTAGCTTTCAGTGGTGTAGTTACTTGGCCTGGTGACTTGTTGGAGGGGAATGCCCATGCAGAGGATACTCCAGTACCAAAGGATATCCCTCGGCTTTGGAGTACGAGTGGGATTGTTCCATCCACCTTGGATGTTCCATTGTGGAGTTCAGAGGAGGCGTTGCAGCAACATGTAGATCAGTTGGTGCAACAAGCTTGGAGTGGAGCCTTTGTACCATCAGGAGATGAGTGTGAGGATGAGCCTCCAAAGGCAATTGCTTTGACACCTTTGGATACCATGAATCATTGCTTGGTAGTATCAAGTAGAGAGGATATGTCTATTGGAGTTGTTCGGTGGGATTAGCACTAGACTAGATGCGCTGTTATAGGCGGATATCTGAGAACAAAGGTACTTGTATGTAGAGAGAGATGAGATTGCTAGGCAAGTCTCTCTACATCATGTGGCACACTTGGCCTATCGGTATCCGGAGTTATTACCGATGCCAGCAGTCAGAGGTTACCAAATGGCCCTACCAGTAGACATTTCCTTACTGGGGGCGCATGACCTAGAGAGACATGGCCTATTCACTTGGAGATTTTTGGATGGCCATGTCAGGGACATACACGTACGGGCCGTGGTTTGGGTCTTCGATGATCCTTGTTCTGGTGTGTGTCACGCCATTTGTAGTTCCGCATCTAGCTGCTCGGACACTGGAGTTCCATTGATAGTAATTAGAGTTATTTCAGCAGTTTCTTAGGGACTACTTTTTGACAGTCAGATTTGGTGTTCAGAGTACTAACTTCACGGTGGGGCCCATCGTGAAGTCACTTTGCACCGTTCGCACCGTCGAGTGTTCCGTCAGCGAGACCGTTAGGGTTTCGGAGCTAGCTCGAGTCCAGGGGGTATAGTTTCGAAGTGAGCTCCAGAGAGCTTACTTCTATGATGTTCAGCCTTCGAGTTCTTGGCTATGGTGGACAAAGGCCGGCGAGCGTCACCTGGATTCTCTATGCTTGAGTGGGTGTGGCTTGATTGTAATTAGTGCCCAGTTGTTGGCAGTTTATAGAGTGACAAATCAAGTACTGATCTGAGTTGAGTTGAGTTGAGAGTGTTAACCAATCTGATTACATCAGAGAAGTGAGCTCTCTCAGTGAAGTCAGGGGGAAATTGGGTGCAGGAACGTTGAGTGTTGGTGGTATCTCCAAGCTCGGTGGATCATGGTAGCTCAATTCAAGTTCTGTGTTTCCCTAGTGTGTAGAAGCTCGTTCAAGTGATGCAGATTTGGCAGTTAGGCGGACGGTGTGCGGAAGCGTTGGCCAAATTTTGAGCAAAGAAGGAGCAAATTTTGAGCATTGTTGTGATTTTGAGCTCAGGAGGTGAAGGCAAGACCAATTTGTTGCGAGTTGGGCTCAAAAAGTCAAATTGAAGGTGGAGTTGGGAAGCTCTTCTCATGAAATTGTGATTTGGAAAAACCTGTTTTGTCAATTTGGTTCGAGTGGAAAGTTAGCGGGGGATTTGGCAGACAACCATTAGGGTTTACGTCAGATTTACGTCAGATTTTGGGCCAGATTTGGAGGAGTTTTCACTATTTGGCCAGATTTGGAGGAGTTTTGCTAGTTTGGAAGACTTTGCATATTTGGAGAAAAACCTGTTTTGTCAATTTGGTTCGAGTGGAAGTTAGCGGGAGATTTGGCGGACAACCATCTTTAGGGTTTATGTCAGATTTATGTCAGATTTTGGGCCAGATTTGGAGGAGTTTTCACTGCTTGGCCAGATTTGGAGGAGTTTTGCTAGTTTGGAGGACTTTCGCATATTTGGAGAAATTTTGCCAATTTTGGAGGAGGTTTTGAAGTGGCAACAAGAAAGGCCTCATTCGGTGTTTAGAGGCTTCGAGGCATAGGGCTATGAAGGGCCAGCAAGCCAGCTTGCTGGCGTGAGGCTAGCTAGTTTAGAGTAGATCTTGGTCATTGGTTGGCAAAATCTGCCTTTCTTGCTAGATTGTGCGCAATAGGGTTTGACCTCTAGATCTCTTGTTCCTAGACTGGTGCCCTAGCCAACTGGTCCACCCTCACTTGTTGTCCTAGTGAGTGCGCCATTATTATCTATACACATGTAGCTTCGGCTAGGAGAGGCAGTTTGATCCCATTCTTGGTGATCCTCGTAGCTTAGAACTTAGATCCAAACTGCTCTTATGTCAAATGCCAAATGGTGGCAGAGTCAGTCCCGTGTTGTGTTATGAGATGGAGGGTTTTTGTTTAGATTTCTTGTGATTGGATCTCCTCCATTCTCTGCTTCCTGTTTGTGCACCATGTTTGTGTGAGGTGCCCTGACTTTTGAGCGTTGGTGCTCTGGTGTGCTCTCGGTGATAAGGCTGGAGTGATGACCAGTCAGACTACCTTTGTTTCTCTCCGGTGAGGCAGGAAGTGATGACCTGCAGACCGTGAGAGTGCATGTTATGATGGCAGGTTACAGGTTGCCCTTCCTCTAGTGTAGTTATCTCGGTTAGAGTTACATTAGTGGGTGGTGCTTAGTTAGTATTGGCACTTGGTGGTGTTGGCACATGGAGGTGTTGGCACTTGGTGGGGCACTTGCGGTTGCGACTTGCGGTTGCAGTTGGTGGTTTGAGTTTGCTATTGCGGTTACTTTGTCACGATGGATTTCTTTGGAGATTCCAGAGGAGTTAGCCCTGTAGTACGCAATGGGTTTACTCGGAGTGGTGCTTGGTATCAGCTTGTATCTCAGGTCCCAATGAGGGAGGAGATTGACTCTGAGTTGGAGTTCGACACAGGAGCTGATTCAATTGAGAGTGCACTTGGTGTGTCCGCATCGTTGTTGTGGGACATGGACGAGATTTATGGGGCCTCCAAAGGCCCTAGGCATTACTCTGGTACAGTGAGTACCATTGAGTTGGATGACTTCATCCAGGAGTTTGATAGTTGGTGTGATCTGCAGCAGATGCGAAACCCGACTTTGTTCACACCCTTCATGGCATGGAAGGGGTTGTTTCAGCATCCGGAGGGTCCACCAATGGATGACTACCATGAGTTCAAGAGAGCTCATTTAGAGGAGATTGAGTTATGGAGACAGTATTGGTCTCCACACTATGTCTCCATCACTTCAGGCTCGGTGGCCAAGAGTAGATCGGCTGTACCTATGAGTTCTAGCTCGAGTAGTGTGGGTGGAGCTAGTGGAGGTGCACTACTTGGAGATAGTGCTACTACGATTGGAGGTACCGCTGCAGGAGGTGGTGTGGTACCAGGGTTTAACCCCATGGTGGAGTTCTTCTTGTGTTTGAGGCAGAACTACCAGGGAGTGCGGACTAACAAGCTGAGGAGCTTGTAGGAGTTCCAGCGGAAGGCTGGAGAGAGCCTACATGAGGCATACACTCGCATGAGGCGGCTGATCAATTTCACTCAGGGAGTTATTGAGGCCCAAGCAGTCCAATTTTGGTATGGGATTACTGGACAAGGAGTTGCGACGTAGAGTTCGTGATGTTATGTTGTTGCAGGCTACTTCGCCCACTTTGGCAGTAGTCTTTGGTTTGGCTGAGCGTATTGAGCTCAATATGGCGGAGGAGAGAGTGGTGACATCTGAATTTGGTAGGGAGACCTCATCCACGGCTGTGACTTCTTCTAGAGTGCAGTAGAGTGCACCACGCCCAGTTGGTTTTTGAGGATAGGGTGGACAGCCCAGATTCTATGGAGCGAGTGGAGGGCCTAGTGGAGTTAGACCCTTATCCTCATTTTCGGGTCAATAGCAGCCAATGAGTGGTGGTGTTGCTTGTTGGACTTGTGGTGGACCTCACCATCGGAGAGAGTGTACTCAGGGTAGCGGACCTGATACCTCTGGTGCATCACAGCCAACACAGAGGCAGTGTGAGCATTGCCACAGATTTGGTCACACTAGTGACCGGTGTTTTGACCTACACCCGGAGTTACGGAGTGGTAGGGCTGCTATGGCAGGTAGTAGAGGAGCTCCTGTTCATGGAGGACGAGGTGGTAGAGGATCTACACCTAGTAGGGGTGCAGTACCTGCTCTTACTTCTGACACAGCTATGGCTACTTGGATTGAGCAGTTCAAGCAGAGATTGGCTAGTATGGCTATTGCTCAGAGGAGATCAGATTCGGGTGCTGAGGCTTCCACCTCATAGGCTGGTGATAGGGATGCTTTGGACTTCATGTGCGGAGCAGCATAGGTGGATGCATCTACAGTAGTGACTAGGAGTGCAGTACGTGCTCCAGAGCCTAGAGGAGCATCAGTGGAGTTGGACCCACAGAGAGGAGAGGTTGGGAGACAGGTCAAACTTCTCCAGTCTTTCATGCTATTTGAGGCATTGCAGACAACATCCATGGTTCCTAGACGTCCCAGTGTAGGTGTAGTAGGTGGTGATGGAGTACTTGCTAGTCAGCCACCTACTACTACACAGATTGAGTCTAGCATGATGTTGGGAGCGGCTCATCTGATTATGCGGCATCCTTTGTTTTCAGCCAGTGACATGTTTACATTGGGAGTTGACCCAGCCCCAGTATTCCGGTTGGCTGCCACGTTGTGTGAGAGTAAAGATGGTGCAGTTCCTACTACTAGAGCAGAGGTGGTTGGTAGTGGAGCTGACTTGGTTGAGGAGTATGAGATCCGTTCAGCAACCAGTGGTATATGGCAGGCAGTAGCGGCTAGACTGGAGGAGTTGCCAGCTAGACCGGCCTTTGAGAGAGCGCGGTTTACACCTAGTGTTGTCCTATTGGATAACCAGAGGGGGATTTTTTGTTTGGTGGGACCTTTAGGGAAGGTCTATACACCACAGAGAGTATTGTTAGACTCTGGTGTGCAGCCCCTTATGTTAGGGAAGGCTGCAGTTGTCGGCCTGGAGTTACGGAAGACCAATGTGGAGAGGTGTCCATTTCAGATCCAAACATCTCTTGGTGGTGGTTTGACACAATACATCACACATGGAGAGCTTGTTGTCCAGGTTCAACCTGGTCATCCAACTGATAGCTCGGTGGTGAGAGCTCAGGCTATTGCGACGATAGCTGAGTCATATGATGTGCTAGCTGGGAGAGCAGTGTTATACCCTATGGGTTTCAGCATTGACTATTGGGAGGAGATAGCCTCTTATAGACCTGGTTGGCAGTCTGGTGAGGGACGGGTATGTCACCTACCAGTACACTTCAATAGTGGCAGTCTTGGCTCACTATAGTCCGAGACCATGGCAGCATCAGTTTTGGCTTTCAGCGGTGCAGTTACTTGGCCTGGTGACTTGTTGGAGGGGAACACCCATGCAGAGGATACTCCAATACCAGAGGAGATCACTCGGCTTTGGAGTACGAGTGGGATTGTTCCATCCACCTTGGATGTTCCATTGTGGAGTTCAGAGGAGGCATTGCAACAGCATGCTGATCAGTTGGTGCAACAAGCTTGGAGTGGAGCCTTTGTACCATCAGGGGATGAGTGTGAGGATGAGCCTCCAGAGGCGATTGCTTTGACACCTCTAGATACCACACTCATTGCTTGGCAGTATCTAGTAGAGGGGATATGCCTATTGGAGTTGTTTGGTGGGATCAGCACCGGACTAGCTGCGGTGTTACAAGCGGGTATACGAGTACAGAGGTACTTGTATGTAGAGAGAGATGAGACTGCTAGGCAAGTCTCTCTACATCATGTGGCATACTTGGCCTATCGGTTTCCGGAGTTATTACCGATGTCAGCAGTCAGAGGTTACCAGAAGGCCCTACCAGGAGACATTTCCTTACTGGGGGCACATGACCTAGAGAGACATGGGCCTGTTCACTTGGTGATTTATGGATGGCCATGTCAAGGACATACACGTGCGGGCCGCGGTTTGGGTCTTCAGGATCCTCGTTCTGGTGTGTGTTGGGAGATGTTACGGATACTACGACATCTCCAGGTTTATCAGTCTGTTTCTCCAGCTTTTCTTTGGAGAACGTTCCTTTGATGGGTGATTCTCGCACTAGAGTGGTAGCGAGTACACATCAGGTCCATTCTTGGATGGGACCTGCTGTATTGTTAGATGCAGCTAGAGTGGGATCACAGGCTCATCGTCTTCATCTTTGGTGGACGAACCTCTTACCCAAAGAGGTTCTACAGCGTAGTTATGATGGGATTCAACGACTAGACCACATTCTTGTTGATGATATCTTGGATGTTGGGCGTCAATCTCAGACAGTGGTAGTGGCTGATAGGTCACCTATGGCAGTGGTGAACCTAGTTGGATAGCCTAGAGCTGCATTTCCCACACTCATGAGTTTCCCAGGCTCTCATGCTTTTTGAGAGGGAGGACCTGGACTTGTTTGGGACTCACAGTTACAGCAGTTGGTGGAGCCCAACGCTGATGAGAGAGAGCGGGCAATGGGTTTTTGCTCCGGTATTGCCGCTGTTCCAGCAGTGTCAGAGGCATCTAGGCGTCAGGTGTTAGGTCAGGCTATGGACCTGAACTGTTTGACCTGGATTGTGAGCCTTGGCTTGGCAGAGCAGCGTAGGATGTGCTTGATAGGCATCACCACTCAAACACTTGTGAGCCTTGTGCCTATCGAGACGATTCAGGCACATGCTGGGGCAATGGACCGAGTGGACATGATATTCTTGGGACACATCAAGTAGCTACTAGGGAGAGTGTTCTACTTGGAGTCCATCCAGGTGAGCGTGGGCTACTTGGATTACACCCTTCGTCCACATGGGATGCAGTTAGAGGACGTGTGGAGCTTGTAGCCAGAGTGGAGGGAGTTTTTCACACTAAGGTTGGGACCTCTAGTGGTCGGGAGCATGACACTATTGCTCCCAAGGGCCCAATGTAGTAGTCAGTCAGTACGTCTTCCACACCTACTACAATTACAGAGGATACTTGGGAGCCAGATCTTGGACCCAAGCTTACTGGAGAGGAAAGACGGAGGGTTTGGAGGTTCTTGAGGAGTCACACGAGTTGTTTTGCCTTCAATATGAAGGATTTGGTGCTCTGAAGGGACCTGGTATACGGATTGAGCTGACTAGCAACACACCAGTTTTCTGACGTCCTTATCGATATAGTGATATGGAGAGGACATTGATTCAGAGCCGGAGTAGTGACCTTTTTGAGGCTATTTTTGTGGGAGGAGATTTCACATGGAGAGTATGCATCAGCGACAGTGATGCCAGCCAAGAAGGATATGCATGGCAACTATACAGATAGGCGGATGTGTGGAGATTACCGTCCTATCAACCAACAAACTAGGGCTGATCGGTATGCCATGCCTACACCGGAGGAGATTTTTGATGCAATTGGGCATCCAAAGGTCTTCAGTACTTTGGATCTTTGAGCAGGATATCATCAGTTGCCGATCAGGGAGGGGGATAAGTCCAAGACAACATTCAGGGCTATTGATCCTCACGGCAAGAATGTGTTATATCAGTGGAGGTTCTTACCATTTGGGTTAAAGAATGCTCCTGTTGAGTTCCAGAGGGTCATGGATAGGATCCTAGCTGGATTTGATTTTTCTCGGTGCTATATTGATGACATTTTGGTTTATAGCACTACTGTGGAGCAGCATGAGAGACAATTGTTGGAGGTGTTTGAGAGGTTGAGATCTCATGGACTCAAATTACATCCTGGGAAGTGTAGGCTCTTCCACGAGCAGGTTGAGTATTTGGGTCACACTATCTACCCCGGAGGACTTGGTGTCCAACAGACCAAGGTGGAGGCTATTGCACGTATTCCTCGGCCTACAGATGTGAGCAGAGTGTGAGCATTCCTTGGGTTGGCAAACTTCTATTGCCGCTATGTTAGAGAATTTAGTGCCATTGCCAAGGCCTTGACGAAGCTGACCAAGCTTACACAGGAGTGGTGTTGGGGAGATGAGCATGAGAGAGCTTTTGTAGAGCTCAAGGAGAGGTTGACATCTGCTCCTATTTTGAGGAGACCGATCAAGGGACGACCATTTCAGGTTCACACTGATTGGAGTATGTTGGGGCTTGGAGCAGTGCTCACCTAGCATGATGATGAGGAGAAGGAGTTTGTGGTGGCCTATGCTAGTTGCTCCAACAATTCAGCGGAGGTGAAGTATAGTTCATATGAGGGAGAGTGCTTGGCAGTAGTTTGGGCAGTAGCACTTTTCCGATGTTACCTATTTGGTAACCCCTTCACTCTCATCACTGATCATCAGTCGCTGAAGTGGTTGATGGAGTCCGACAAGCTTTCAGAGAAGCTTGCACGATGGGGTCTGATTTTACAGGAGTATGATTTCACAGTTGTTCACAGACCTGGAGTGGTGAACCGTGATGCAGATGGGTTGAGTAGAAACCCATGTCCCAGCCAGGAAGATCAGACCGGAGCACGTTGGCATGGTGAGACAGATGAGGAGATGGTGCCAGGTTGGCATGCATCGGCCTTTTTGTGTATATTTGCAGAGGCTTTGGTGGTATTTCTCTCAGCGCATATAGGAGGAGTTATTGAGGTCACAGATCTAGAGAGTGAAGATACCGGTACAGTTCAACGAGACATTCATGATGATGTCTTAGTGATGGACTATCTTTGCACTGGTGTTGTAGGTGGCACAATTGGGGCCAAGGAGAGAGACCGTGTTCTTCAGCGAGCCAAATGGTTCAGATTGGAGGGTAGACACCTTTTGCGTGTATGGGAGGATGGTAGAGTGCGAGTAGTACCACTTCCATCTCAGAGACCACAGTTGGTCCGTCATGCTCATGAGGAGCTAGGACATTTTGGAGTAAAGCGTACATATAGCTTACTTCACAGTCATTATTGGTGGCACGGTATGCAGACCGAGGTACAGCAGTTTGTTGCCAGATGTGTGGTTTGTGACCAAGCTAGAGCATCATTCAATGCTCCTACGCCACAGTTACACCCATTACCTATCATGGGATTGGGTTACCGTTGGAGTTTGGACTTTGCTAGACCTTTACCGCTGACTGTGAGACATCATCGGTATGTTTTGGTGATGGTGGAGCACTTCTCCAAGTGGATTGAGTTGGTGGCACTTCCTGACAAGTCTAGTGAAGGGATAGCTTACTTGTTCCTGGATCGAGTTCTTAGTCATTTTGGTGCACCAGCTGAGGTTTTGACTGATCAGGGTACAGAGTTCTTGGGGGAGTTTCAAGTCTTGTGTGACAAGGCTTTGATTGATCATCGTACTACATCCTGAGATCACCCTGAGGTAGATGGCTTAACAGAGAGAGTGGTTTAGACGGTGAAGAGAGGATTGCAAAAGTATGGTTTGCAGAGAGGCCACTTGGGAGATTGGGATCTCCAGTTACCTTGGTTGGCCATGGGCTATCGGTTCAGCCGGCAAGCCTCCTTAGCATCCTTCTCTCCATACTTTCTACTCTATGGATGAGATCCAGATTTACCTGCAGCCATTCGTCGAGATGCTACTGTAGTTTTGGACTTGGATGACCCCGATGTATGGATGAGTGCATATTCTTAGCGGGCAGAGATCTTTTGGAGAGTGATGCCGATGGCCTTTGAGAACTTGGCGATTGCTTAGCATAGAGATACTTTATGCTATGCTACCATTCGAGGAGGAGGTTATAGACCCTTGATCCATCGATTTCATCTAGGCGACTATGTATATCTACAACAGACAGCACCAATGATACTTGATGTTTCTACAGGCCGCACTATCTTGAGAGTGTGCGAGGTTTTGCCATCTGGAGTCCTTGTGTTAGAAGGACGTGATGGTGTTGTTTGGAAGGATCATGTGCGCAATTGTGCGCCATGCCACCTTCCAAACATTGATGGTACTATGGACCCAAGCTTGGCACTTGTACATGCAGGCTTGAGGTGTATGTTATGTGGCTCTTATGGTGGAGCTGCTACTATGTTAGTGTGTGATAGTTGTTCGAGAGGATGGCATATGGCATGTATGACTCCTCTCCTCACGGTGGTTCCTCAAGGACAGTGGTTATGTCCTAGATGTACTTGACCTATAGCTAGTTCATTCTTTATATGGTATAGATTGCAGACAGGCGACTAACGATGGGGCTCCATAGCACCCGGCCTCCTGATCTTTGCCCATTAGAGAGTATACCATATAAATAGAGTAGATGGCTATCTGGAGTTAGAGGGACCTAACCGCTAGCTAGGGGGGCAATTGTGGCACTTTAGAGTCTATGTATGACTTATGTGTGAGTTGTGCTTCTATAGTGTATGATGTTGACAGCGATGTATGTTGTGTAGTGATGTATATACGTACGACAGCTGTCACGGCATTTGTAGTTCCGCATCTAGCTGCTCGAACACAGGAGTTCCAGTGATAGTAGTTAGAGTTATTTCAGCAGTTTCTCAAGGACTACTTTCCGACAATCAGATTTGGTGTTCGGGGTACTGACTTCACGGTGGGGCCCACCGTCACTTTGCACCATTCGCACCGTCGAGTGTGCCATCAACGGGACCGTTAGGGTTTTAGAGCTAGCTCAAGTCCAGGGGGTATAGTTTCAAAGTGAGCTCCAGAGAGCTCACTTCTCTGATGTTGAGCCTTCGAGTTCTTGGCCATGGTGGACAGAGGCCGGCGAGTGTCACTTGGATTCTCTATGCTTGAGTGGGTGTGGCTGGACTGTAATCAGTACCCAATTGTTGGCAGTTTATAGAGTGACAAATCAAGTACGGATCTGAGTTGAGTTGAGTTGAGAGTGTTAAGCAATCTGATTATTGTGGCACTTTAGAGTCTATATATGACTTATTTGTGAGTTGTGCTTCTATAGTGTATGATGTTGACAATGATGTATGTTGTGTAGCAATGTATATACGCACGACATGTGTTTTAGGAGATGTTACGAATATTACAACATCTCCAGGTTCATCAGTCCGCTTCTCCAACTTACCTTTTGGAGAACATTCCTTTGATGGGTGATTCTTGCACCAGAGTGGTGGTGAGTACACATCAGGTCCATTCTTGGATGGGACTTGCTGTATTGTTAGATGCAGCCAGAGTGGGATCACGGGCTCATCATCTTTGTCTTTGGTGGACAAACCTCTTACTCAAAGAGATTCTACAATGCTCTTATGATGAGATTCAACTACTTGACCACATCCTTGTTGATGACATCTTGGATGTTGAACGTCAGTCTTAGATAGTGGTAGTGGCTGATAGGTCACCTATGGCAGTAGTGAACCTAGTTGGACAGGTTAAAGCCGCATTTCCCACACTCATGAGTTTCCCAAGCTCTCATGCTTTTCAAGAGGAGGACCTGGACTTGTTTGGGACTCACACTTACAGCAATTGGTGAAGCCCAACGCTGATGAGAGAGAGTGGGTGATGGATTTTTGCACCGGTATTACCGCTGTTCTAGCAGTGTCAGAGGCATCCAGGTGATAGGTGTTAAGTCAGGCTATGGACCTAAACTATTTGATCTAGATTGTGAGCCCTGGCTTGGTAGAGCAGCATAGGATGCGCTTGATAGGCATCACCACTTGGACACTTGTGAGCCTTGTGCCTATCGAGACAATTCAGGCACATGCTTGGGGCGATGGACCAAGTGGACATGCTATTCTTGGGACACATCCATTAGTTACTAGGGAGAGTAGTCTACTTGGAGTCCATCTAGGTGAGCGTGGGCTACTTGGATTACACCCTTGGTCCACATGGGATGCAGCTAGAGGACGTGTGGAGCTTGCAACCAGAGTGGAGGGAGTTTTTCACACTAAGGTTGGGACCTCTAGTGGTCGGGAGCATGACACTATTGCTCCCAAGGGCCCAGTGTAGTAGCCAATCAGTACGTCTTCCACTCATATGACAATTACAGAGGATACTTGGGAGCCAGATGTTGGACCCAAGCGTATTGGAGAAGAAAGACGGAGGGTTTGGAGGTTCTTGAAGAGTCACATGATTTGTTTTGCCTTGAGAGTATGAATGATTTGGGTGCTCTAAAGGGATCTGGTATACGGATTGAGCTAACTAGCGATACACCAATTTTCCAACATTCTTATTGTTATAGTGACATGGAGAGGACATTGATTTAGAGCCGGAGTAGTGACCTTTTTGAGGTTGGTTTGGTGGAGATTTCACATGGAGAGTATGCATCAGTGACAATGATGCCAACCAAGAAGGATATGCATGGCAACTACATAGATAGGCGGATGTGTGGAGATTACCATCCAATCAACCGACAGACTAGGACTGATCAGTATGCCATGCCTACACCGGAGGAGATTTTTGATGCAATTGGGCATGCAAAGGTCTTCAGTACTTTGGATCTTTGAGCAGGATATCATCAGTTGCCGATCACGGAGGATGATAAGTCCAAGACAACATTCTGAGCTATTGATCCTCACGGCAAGGATGTGTTATATCAGTGAAGGTTCTTACCATTTGGGTTGAAGAACGCTCTTGCTGAGTTCTAGAGGGTCATGGATAGGATCCTAGCTGGATTTGATTTTTCTTGGTGCTATATTGATGATATTTTGGTCTATAGCACTACTATGGAGGAGCATGAGAGACAGTTGTTGGAGGTGTTTGAGAGGTTGAGATCTCATGGACTCAAATTACATTGTGGGAAGTGTAGGTTCTTCCACGAGTAGATTGAGTATTTGGGTCACACTATCTACCCCGGAGGACTTGGTGTTCAGCAGACCAAGGTGGAGGCTATTGCACGTAATCCTCAGCCTACGGATGTGAGCAAAGTGCGAGCATTCCTTGGGTTGGCAAACCTCTATCATCGCCATGTTAGAGGAGTTAGTGCCATTGCCAAGGCCTTGACAAAGCTGACCAAGCTTACAGAGGACTGGTGTTGGGGAGATGAGCAGGAGAGAGCTTTTGTAGAGCTCAAGGAGAGGTTGACATCTGCTCCTATTTTGAGGAGACCGATTAGAGGACGACCATTTCAGGTTCATACTAATTGGAGTATGTTGGGGCTTGGAGCAGTGCTCACCCAGCATGATGATGAGGGGAAGGAGTTTGTGGTGGCCTATGCTAGTCGCTCCAACAATTCAGCAGAGGTGAAGTATAGTTCATATGAGGGAGAGTGCTTGGCAGCAGTTTGGCCAGTAGCACATTTCTGATGTTACCTATTTGGTAACCCCTTCACTCTCATCATTGATCATCAGCCACTAAAGTGGTTGATGGAGTCCAACAAGCTTTCAGGGAAGCTTGCACGATGGGGTCTGATTTTACAGGAGTATGATTTCACGGTTGTTTAAAGATCTAGAGTGGTGAACCATGATGCAGATGGGTTGAGTAGAAACCCATGTCCTAGCCAGCAAGATCAGACCGGAGCACGTTGGCATGGTGAGATAGATGAGGAGATGGTGTCGGGTTGGCATGCATCGGCCTTTCTATGTATATTTTCAAAGGCTTTGGTGGTATCTCTCTTAGCGCATACAAGAGGAGTTATTGAGGTCATAGAACCAGAGAGTGAAGATATTGGTAGAATTCAGCAAGACATTCATGATGATGTCTTAGTGATGGACTATCTTTGCACTGGTGTTGTGGGTGGCATAGTTAGGGCCAAGGAGAGAGATCGTGTTCTTCAGCGAGCCCGACGGTTCAGATTGGAGGGTAGACACCTTTTGCGTGTATGGGAAGATGGTAGAGTGTGAGTAGTACCACTTCCATCTCAAAGACCACAGTTGGTCCGTCATGCTCATGAGGAGCTAGGACATTTTGGAGTAAAGCATATGTATAGCTTATTCCAGAGTCATTATTGGTGGTGTTGTATGTAGACTAGGGTACAACATTTTGTTGCCAAATGTGTGGTTTGTGACCAAGTTAGAGCATCATTCAATGCTCCTATGCTACAGTTACACCCATTACCTATCATGGGATTGGGTTACTGTTGGAGTTTGGACTTTGCTAGACCTTTACTACTGACTGTGAGACATCATCGGTATGTTTTGGTGATGGTGGAGCACTTCTCCAAGTGGATTGAGTTGGTGGCACTTCTTGACAAGTCTAGTGAAGGGACAGCTTACTTGTTCTTGGATTGAGTTCTTAGTCATTTTGGTGCACCAGTTGAGGTTTTGACTGATCAGGGTACATAGTTCTTGGGGGAGTTTCAGGTCTTGTGTGACAAGGCTTTGATTGATCATCGTACTACATCTTGAGATCACCCTGAGGCAGATGGCTTAACAAAGAGAGTGGTTCAGACGGTGAAGAGAGGATTGCAAAAGTATGGTTTGCAAAGAAGCCACTTGGGAGATTGGGATCTTTAGTTACCTTGGTTGGCCATGGGCTATTGGTTCAACCGGCAAGCCTCCTTTGCATCCTTCTCTTTGTACTTTCTTTTCTATGGACAAGATCCAGATTTACTTGCAGCCATTTGTTGAGATGCTACTATAGTTTTGGACTTGGATGACCCCAATGTATAGATGAGTGCATATTCTTAGCGGGCAGAGATCTTTCAAAGAGTGATGCCGATGGCCTTTGAGAACTTGGTGGTTGCTCAGCATAGAGATACTTTACGCTATGCTACCATTTGAGGAGGAGGTTATAGACCCTCAATCTGTTGATTTCATCCAGGCAACTATGTATATCTACAACAGACAACACCGACAACACTTGATATTTCCATAGGCCGCATTATCTTGAGAGTGCATGAGGTTTTGCCATCTAGAGTTCGTGTGTTGGAAGGACGTGATGGTGTTGTTTGGAAGGATCATGTGCACAATTGTGCGCCATGCCACCTCCCAAACATTGATGGTACTATGGACCCAAGCTTGGCACTTGTATGTGTAGGCTTGAGGTGTATGTTATGTGGTGTGGCTCTTCTGGTGGAGCTGCTACTATGTTAGTGTGTGGTAGTTATTCGGGAGGATGGCATATGGTATGTATGACTCCTCTCCTCACGGTGGTTCCTCAAGGACAGTGGTTATGTCCTATATGTATTTGACCTATAGCTAGTTCATTCTTTATATGGTATAGATTGCAGACATGCGACTAACGATGGGGCTCCATAGCACCCGGCCTCCTGATCTTTGCCCATTATAGGGTATACCATATACTTAGAGTAGATGGCTATCTGGAGTTAGAGGGACCTAACCGCCAGCTAGGAGGGTGATTGTGGCATTTTAGAGTCTATGTATGACTTATGTGTGGGTTGTGCTTCTATAGTGTATGATGTTGACAGCAATGTATGTTGTGTAGCAATGTATATACGTACGACAACTGTCACGGCATTTGTAGTGTTGCATCTAGATTGCTCGGACATTGGAGTTTTAGTGATAGTAGTTAGAGTTATTTCAGCAATTTCTCAAAGACTATTTTTGACGGTCAGATTCTGTGTTTGGGGTATTGACTTCGCGGTGGGGCCCACTGTCACTTTGCACCATCCACACCATTGAGTGTGCCATCAGCAGGACTATTAGGGTTTAGACCTAGCTCAAGTCCAAGGGGTATACTTTCAAAGTGCAGCTCCAGAGAGCTCACTTCTATGATGTTGAGCCTTCGAGTTCATGGCTATGGTGGAAAGAGGCCGGCAAGCATCACCTGGATTCTCTATGCTTGAGTGGGTGTGGCTTGACTGTAATCAATGCCCAGTTGTTGGCAGTTTATAGAGTGACAGATCAAGTATTGATCTGAGTTGAGTTGAGTTGAGAGTGGTAAATAATCTGATTATTGTGGCACTTTAGAGTCTATATATGATTTATGTGTGAGTTGTGCTTCTATAGTGTATGATGTTGACAACAATGTATGTTGTGTAGTGATGTATTTACGCACAACAAAGACCATTGCTAGATTGTTACCTTTTTTGCAAGCTTTGGTCAGGATGGTTCAAACAAGTCAAAGAATGTTCTAAGAGCTTGAGTGACCAAGGAGTTATGGCAATTGGCACTTATTATCCGAAGAGGAAGCTCCGTAAGTTGTGGAGATAAGCCTTGAGATTGGGATAATATACCCTAGGATACATGTGCATACTATGTCTTAGTTGATTAAATTCTTGGGAGAACTGCTAGAAAGCTCTCATCAAGTTATTTTAGATAAGATTATGATTATTTTAAGTGCATAAAACTAAAAGAATTTGCGAGAGTTGGAGCTCGAACTAAGTTTTTTGTCTCAAAACTTGGATTAAGTTCACATGATTCAAAAGTGAAATAGAGGTATGTTTAGGTCTGCAACTAAAGCATCAAATTCAGAATTCTTAGTATTATAAGAAAGCCTTTGACAAAACCATTTTGAGAAGACGTTGACTAGAAAACAAAAATAAAGACTATAGAACTTACATTATAATGCTTTGAATGGGGCATAATTTCGAAGAAGGAAGAAGGTTTATAAGTTAGTATATCTCTCACCCGTCACGGACTTCTTATAGATATTCAGATAGAGCACCATAGATTAAGAAAGAACCAAAGAGATTGCATAACACCTTTTCAAGCTCCAATACCCCTCATAAACTCAAGACATTTCCAACTCAATGAGAAAAAGATGTTGGCAAACAGAATAATGTAACACCTCCTCATTCTTTGATGAAACACATGAGATTCTTCAGTATAAACTTTATAAAGCACCATAATAACTAAAGTTAATAGATAAAATTTACTCTTAATTCAAAGAGGATATCCAAGACAATGAAAATAATTTCCTTAGTATGGTATTATTTTAACCTACCAACTATGTCAAGAATTCATTTTTTTTTACTATGTTTTCCTTTTGGCTATAATTTTTTCGTATTAAAAGGACTTATGGATCGATGGGTTCTCAACTCTTCTTTCTAAATCGAAAAATATACAAAAATTTAGTACTGAATTCATATACTACAATTTATATTATTGCCGCTCATTCTTACAAGCTCTTCTAAATTGTATTATCTCAGCATGGACTTTGATTAACCATAACTAATCATGATAAAATTTATATATATGAGAACAGAGGCTGTTCTGGGAACAGGTTATGCAGAACTCATGAGGTGCAAATGATCGATATGCAAGATGTACATAATTGACTATGCTAGAATAGTGAGAATTCCATAAGGTAGAATGCATCAGATGTAACTTGAAACAAAGGCATAAATGAAACAAAGTGAGAATAACATATGGCTAACAGACTTGTAAACCACAAATAAATCGAGAACTCTATACAAACAACCGCTAGCAATAAGTAACGCTACATAAAAGACTGCGAGCAATAGGTAACGCTACATATAAAACTGTCAATAAGTGGTGCATGAATGATAAAAATAAAAAAGTGGGTTGGAGTCGGGTAAGAAAACTATATACACAAGAGGTCCCAATAAGCCGTGCATGAATGATAAAAAAAAATAAAATTGAGGGTTGGAGTCGGGTAGGAACACTGTATACACAAGAGGTCCCATGAATCAGCCAAAGAGGGAAGGCAAAATAATAGGGAGGGAATTAGCTGGGAATGGAGGAGTGGAACAATGCGAGAATTATAGGATGGGGTGGCTACAGAAACCTGTCGAAGTGTAGCAGGGTAACGAGAGCGAAACGAAAACCATCCGAAATTTTTTATATATATAGTGGATACAAAACGTCCGAAGCATGCGCTAGTCGTGGAGACTGCCGTCCGTCTGCACCGCCGCCTAATCAAAAGATGGCGACTCGAATCCTAGATAAGGTCGTGTGCAGTTCCACATGCTTGATGGGGTCTTCCCATCCTTCATTTGTTTTACGCGGTCGTCCTTTCTCTTTTCCACATCAAGTGGACTGTCTATTCCATGTACGAGAGAAAAGGCAATCACATAAGAAGGTCTTTCGTAGTCACACAAGCATACCAAGGAGAGACCAAGATGTAAAATGGAGCTAAATTCCAATAGGATCGATAGGAGAAATCTGCACCACCGCACCTAAGATTTTTAGAGACCCATACAATACAGTACTGTATTGAAGCCTGTGCCTCGCGTTGGCCAGGATGTGCAAGTACGCAGAAGGGAGCATTTGAAGCCTGAGATATTTTTCACCAACTCTGCGTTGAGCTGCGAGCTGCGCATCTACTTAGTCGCCGGGTGCGAACTAACGTGAAACGGAGGACGGCCCCTTGACAGAGTCCAGGTAATCACAATTTGACGCGATTCGAACAACTGATTGATCAGACTAGCGCATGCTTCGAACGTTTGTCCGGTAACTCTTTGCTTTCAACACTCGGTTTGAATTTCAACAGATTTGGATTTCACTTACATGAGAATCCACTATGAGAAACGATTACCGTTGACGCATGCGGGTCATACCACATATCTGACCATCGCGTGTCAGTTGTTGCATTGGGAGTTAGCAGTTGTCTAATTTCATCTGTTTGGGGTACTCTTGCCAATTTCTCTGGTTACGGTTTCATGACAATGTCTTCATTCCATTGCTTACTCGATAATTAAAGGACCACTTGAGAATCTCTTTGCTTATACACTAAACAGCTCATCGCCATGAATTTATGCAACCAATTTTATCATGGTACTACATTCGACGTAAACATGCCATAGGGAGGTAGAAAATATTCAAGAGAGTACACAAGGATCCCAGAACATTCTCACTTGGTACTATTTAGAATGGTAACTGAAATTCCGTCCGACGGTAAGGTTCTTGCGAGGACATTCTGGGCTACTCTTTCTCTTTACGTCTTCTTCAGAACAATATTCTCCAAAATTTCCGTTTTCCTCAGTCATCTCCAAATGGATTATGCCTGATCAATCCAAATAACTAATTGAACTTTTGTCAATTAATATCAAACAGCATCAATTAACTGTATAATGTACTTTATCAAATGGCATAAAATAGTAGTTCTTGAATCTATGTTTTATATTTGAACAATAGCTCATGCACTGGATTTCGTTCGCACTTGCAGAGGCAATATCGTCACCACCATGGGGGACGTGGTTGTACAATATTTTAATCTTCCTCTTCCAATTGATGATCATGTGGAGGAACCAACTGCGTTGTCCTCTTGCCGCTGCCCGGCTCAGTCCGTCCATGCAAATCATGAGATTTCGTCCCACAGATCTGGATCCGACTCTGTAGACCATATACAGATCCAATTCATCAGGAACCAAGAATCTGGATCGGCCATTCTGTATTGCAAGCTCTCTGGGCGTAATTTCCGACGGCTAACATCCAACGCGCATACCGGAAACTTCTCCCAGCCACTTTGGGTCGAGGCCGTCAACGTGAAGCAGAAATACGTCGGTCGTGTCTATATCGTAATCCTCTTGATTCCACTTCCTGCAGCTCGTAATGGTAGATTGCTTACCCGGAAGCTGCGTGCTCGAGCTGCCCGTCTTTTCACCCTCATCGGCATTCCCTCCATAGTCGCATGTGTTACCAGACTCCTCGAAAACTTGTGAGGAGTATACTAAGCATACATAGGACTGAAATTGTATTTGTTTGACGCACTGCGCTACTGGGTCAGTTACAGTAATCTGACCGCGATTGAGGCGAAGAAGAGTGTGATGCTTTTTTCTTTAAGCAACGGGATAATAGTTTGCGCACTGGCTTTTGGGTTTGGCCATGTTTTGTGCGTCCGAAGGCAAGTACGACGACGCGACACGCGGAGAGACACCTGTCCTGAGGATAGCCAACAAAATCATGTGAGGATAATTTCGCGGAGTCTGCCTCTCGACGGGAAGAACATGAACTATTTAATCGGGAAGAAATCGAGAGACGAGAGGATGGACTTAGTTCATCGAGAGGCAGAGTTTTGGATCGGGAGCTGGCCTGAAGGAGAACGATGAGAAACTAACAGAGGCAGGTTTTGGAGGTGCTGGTGTCTTATGGAGCAAAGGAAGGAAGCACGGGGCGAGAACGCTGGCCTGAAGGAAGCATGAGATTTCCACATGGATCAATTGACTTCCACGAGGAGGCGAGGAGATTCTAACGGAGCAGCGGTTCTTCGGAGGGGCACATGAAGAGGAGAGCAGAATTGACGTCCGGAGCTGGCTTTTCACCCGATCGATGGGAGTGAACTAGACTACAATCAGTAATGCATGAATATTGATTTTGAACGCTAGCATGAAGAGATGTGGACGGCTGAAAAGGACAGATGTTTGACGATGGACACCATGAAAGCAACGAAAGAGATGAGTCGGTGGCGCTAAGAGTGAGCAGGAGGGCAATGGTACAATTCAGCAAGCAGAGATTCGAAGTACGAGCTGCCATGAAGATAACGAGAACAATTGAACAGAGGGCAGTTTGGAATGAGATTTGAATGTGTACAAGTGATTGCAGCGACAGAATCTGAATTGATTTAATGATTCGAAAGATGAGATTGTCAACAACTTCAGATTGAAACAGGGACAACTCAAACTGCTGTAATCAAAACATTTATCTTCTCAACCATCAAACAGGTGATCTTGACACTCAGTGAGAAAATGGTGCAATAAAGGAAGCATTCTATAAAATGATCTTAATTGAAACTGTTGTCCATCTCCCTCTTGTCACTCAATCAGTAGTATCATGCGATTAACTTGCAACTGACAATATCTTCGTTCTTCAGAAGTCTAACTTCATTGGAAAGAGAATATCCACGATTACTGTCCTGGCTCGAAATAACAACTTGGCTTACCGCTGGAGTACGTTCGCTCACAGCCCCACACGGTTATGAGAGCGGACATAAGACGAATTGCTCCTGTTGTTCGGGTGATGGTGAACAACATCTGCTGCCTGAATCTAGCAAGGAAGAACGACACGGCTGAAATAACGAGTTAGAAGCACATTGAACGTATACAGTTTCAAACGTATGCAACAAAAGATTTGGATTGAACAGCGAGCGGGTAAATTCGACAGAATACAGATCTGTAGTTGCCATAGACGAGGTTGAATCAACAGAGCGTAGGTACTATATTTGCGTCGCAGAAAGCAAATTGAAAGCAATGACATCATACAGCGAAGATTGGCTGCGCGAACGACAAACAGGATACACGTTCAACAGAGAAGAAACTCGAATCCCCATCGGTAATGAAGAGATGGAGAACAATTCACTACCGAATCTCCCATTTGGCAGTGAATTGTCCTCAATAGAAGTGATTTCGATGATACAGGCTAGCCCTGAGCAACACAAGAAATTACAAGGAAGTTATATTGGGATGAAGCTATTTGAAAAGAGAAGAGAAGAAGCTATTCCCAGCATAATACTACCCACAGGGTATCATCACGCACAACCCAAATACACAATCAAAATCCAAACGTACAAGGAGCCCCACTACAACACCGCAAGACAAAGAAGTGGGTCAAAGTCTCCATGACTGCGGGAGCAAGCTCTAGCAAACAAAAAGTGATTGTAATGCCAATGCAAACCTAGAAGAGACACAAGCCCAATCCTCAAAAAATGGACTCTTCTGACAATATTGAATCCTAAGGGAGTGAATCAAAGTCTCCATGACTGCGGGAGCAAGCTCTAGCAAACAAAAAGTGATTGTAATGCCAATGCAAACCTAGAAGAGACACAAGCCCAATCCTCAAAAAATGGACTCTTCTGACAATATTGAATTCTAAGGGAGTGAATCTATGATTTGGAAGTGAATGAGAGATTTAGAAAATAAATGAGATTTTCTTTTGATATTTTTATCCTTGACGGTGTTGGATAATTAACTTGTTCTTCCTTGTAGTATATTATACACTTATAAATTATCACACGAAGAGGTATACCTTACTTGAGAGATAGACCTTGCGTTATTTCTATTTGATGGACAAAGTATGATGTTGTTATTCTCTTTAGGTAGAGGGATAATTTAAATTAGAGATCAATTGAAAATGAAGTATTAAAGAGCTCAATATTCTAATTCGAGGTAAATAACATGTTTCAAAGTGAAAATCTAAAGAAAATATTCTTAGCTCTAATATAGAACGGTAAGATTTGATATTCATGTCTCAGATTAAAGGGAGATCTCCCAAAGAGCGTTTATTGAAGTATTTTTAACTAGTTTATGAATTAAAACAAAATGATTACATACTATCAGTTAATCATTATATTTATGATAATTTATATATTTTTTAAATTCAAATTTTTGGTAACGAAATTAAGGAAAGGAAAATATAACAGAATTCATATTTCACATTGACCAAAGCATAAAATTTTAATAAGTATACTAGAGTTTCACGATTGTAGTTTTGAACACTCCAAGTTGAAGGGCAAAGAAGTATGTTTTAGGGTGCACCCCTTTGAAATAGGTACTAAATAAGAATATTTTTCTAGAAAATGTAAAGGCTGTTTTGATTTTAAAACTCTCCGGCCTTCTCGTGGAGAAATTCTTAGCGTAAAGTAACCTTTAACCCCCTCATAGATTTTGGATGTTCAAATTGATCTCCAATTTTATATATCTTGCTTATGTTTATGTTTGCAATGGACAAGCTACATGAAACTATCTTTTCCTATACAAAGGAAAAATATATAAATTTGAAGTAAAGATTGCATGCTTGAAAACATATTTAAAAAAATCTCAATCATAAGTATAGAAAATAGAGCAAAAATAAATTAATATGCCTTAATCAAATTTTATTTCCCACATGTCATCAAAAGAATAATAAGAAAAGAATGAAATATTATGCATAACAAATCTTATAAGATACTATTACAAGAAACATCAATCTAGTACTATCATCAACTCGTAAAATCAATAGTAAAGTTTATTTGATCCTTTGAGCTTAGTGCGCTTACAACTATGAAGTTATTTCTGGTTATTTGAACCATTTTCAAGTGAATCCAACAAATAGAATCATACCATCAGATACATGGATAAATTATCAATATATTATAAGTTTCTATTTTAGTCCTCAAAATTGAAAACCAGTTTAGAGGAGTAGAGGTGTTATATGCTATTCTCGCTAATCTCAATATCTTCTAAACTACTTGGCTCTCCGTCAATTGGTAAACTGGGAACTTTTCTATTATAGCTAAGGAAGTTATCGTTGATCTTTACCAATAGATGTTCTCAACTGTTGCTTTCTAATATGCGTTAAATCTAAGAAACAAAGACAACCTAGAAATATCCAAGACTTGTTTCCTACACATCCTAATATTGCTCCCTTTAAAATTAGATAAAATTTTAGAAAATATTGGCCTATTGATGCATCTTGTGCAACTATTGAGTATCATCCAACAACCCTTTCTCTTGAAGTGATTTCTTTAAGTTTACACGTGGCCTTAATTCCAACATCTTTGTAATCCAAAATGATCTTTATTTTGGATTATATGTAGCAACCACCAAATGAAACTGTTAGTGGCTAACTCATGTAGGTAGTCAACATTATGGTTAGCTTTCCATTAGTCTGCACATAGAATAGGTCGTTGGGTGCTAGATTAGAACTCTCTTCTCTCTCAAAAACACAAACATAGATGCGAATCTTGCCTCGCACATGGAGAGACAGAGAGGAAGGACCCAGTTCATGGAGAGGCAGAATTTCGGATCGAGAGCTGGCTTGAAGGAGAACGATGAGAAACTAACAGAGGCGCGGTGTGCACGGCGAGGAGGTGCTACTGTCCTATGAAGCAAAGGAAAGAAGCACAGAGCGAGGACGCTGGGTCTCAGAATGCAATCCAACAGCAGAAGGAAGCATGAGATTTCAAGCCCACATGGATCAATTGGCTTCCACGAGGAGACGATGAGATTCTAATAGAGTAGCGGTTCTTCGGACGGGCACATGAAGAGGACAGCAGAGTAGACGTCCGGAGCTGGTTTTTCACCCGAACGAAGGGAGTGAACAAGAGTACGATGACTAATGCATGAACATTGATTTTGAACCCTAGCATGCAGAGAGATGGGGGGACTGAAAATGGCAGATGTTTGAAGACGGACACCATGAGAAAAGTGAAAGAGATGACCCGGTGGAGCTAAGAGGGAGCAGGAGGTAATGATTCAATTCAGCCAAGCAGAAATTCGAAGTACGAGCTGCCACGAAGATAACGAGGACAATTGGACAGAGAGCAGTTTGGAATTAGATTTGAATGTGGGCAAGTGATCGCAGCAACAGAGTCTGAATGATCCGAAATATGAAATTGTCAACAGCTTCAGGTTGAAACAGTGGCAGCTCAAAGTGCTGTAATCAAAACATTTTATTTTCTTCGACCTAACAAACAGGTGATCTTGACATTCAGCGAGAAAATCGTGCAATAAGCGGAGTATTTTATAAAATGATCTTATTTGAAGCTGTTATCCATCTCATGTTCCCCCTCTTGTCAGTATATCGCTTGCTACTGATAATATCTTCGTTCTTCAGAAATAAAATTTTCATTGGACATATGCACGATACTGTACTGGCTAGAAATTAGGACTTGGCTTATCTCTGGAGTACACAAAGTGATGGATTGCTGCAACTCGCTCACAGCTCCAGGCGGTGATAAGAGCGGACATAAGACGAAATGCTCCTGTTGTTCGGGTGTTGGGGAACAACATCTGCTGCCTGAATCTAGCAAGGAAAAAGGACACGGCTGACATAACGAGTGAGAAGCACATCGAACGTATACAGCAAGAGATTTTGACTGATCAGCGAGCGGAGTGATTCAGCAGAATATATGCAGTTTCCATAGACTAGGTTGAATCAACAGAACATAGTTATTATATTGACGTCGCAGAAATCCAATTGAAACCAATGACATCACACAGCGAAGATGGGGTACGCGTACGACAAATAGGAAACATGTTCAACAGAGAAGAAACTCGAATTGCCATCGGCCATGAAGAGATTGAGGACAATTCACCGCAGAATCTCCCATTCTGCAGGGAATTCTCGTCAGTAAATGTGATTTCGATGATATGGGCTACTTTTCGAGAATGACGCGAGCATCGGTATGACAGGAAGATCAATCGGTAATCGAGCTTCAGTTCTGTTCAAGCCCAAGATGGTGTTCTAGAGAGGAGGACGATCTCGGCATTTTGCCAAGACTATTTGTGCCGGGACTGAGTGAGCCTGCATAAGAAGAAAAGAGCTCGGAGGAGTTTAGTCTGAATGTGCAAAGATCTCGACTTTGGGTTGAGACACAGGTATTGATTTCTGAAGACGAAGGAGGACCAGACGAAAACACATTCAAAGGCATGAGCTACTTGTCGAGTATGATTTGTCCTTTGTTGGTACATTTGCAAGAGAGGATGCAGGAGTCAAAGATGGAGCATGCAGAGGTAAAGAACAAGCTTCAGATGGTAAAGGCGTTCAATGGAGAGATCCTACGGCTAAAGGTGATGTTGGCCTAGAGTAAGGATGAAGTTGAGGTTCTTCGGGTTGATGCTGCGATCTGATAACAAAGCTTAAACAACTTGCAGGGGAGTTTTCAGCAACATGGTGGTACTTACAGCGCAAGAAGGAAGAGCTAAAGGAGCAGAAGGAGGCGCTCAAGAAGCTGATGGCGGAACTTGATGATGCCCAGATTGACTTAGTTCAACACTAACTGCAAAAGCTAAAGGAGCAGAAGGAGGCGCTCAAGAAGCTGATTGCGGAACTTGATGATGCCCAGATTGACTTAGTTCAACACTAACTGCAAATCCAAATGCAGGAACAGGCTATGGAGGAACTAAGGCAAGTCACGGTGGAGAAAGATTGAGCTTGGCAAAGGGAGCTTGCTAGCAGAACGTGAGAAGAGCAGCATTTGTATGATCTGGTTGAGCGGGCCGAACCTCAAGTTGCTCATGAGGAAGTAGAGAGAAAGAAGATGGAGGCGAAGCATGTTGAGGAATTGCAGCTACTTTGCACTAAGTTGAAGGAGGAGGTGACTCGAGGCAAGTCACTCTCAGCAAAGGAGGGTTCGGGTTTAGTTAGTGAGGTCGGTACCCACTTGAAGGTGATGCTCGTGCTTGTCAGCACTCGACTGGCCCTGCAGATTAATTCCTCTGATTGGTGATTCCATCTTAGTTTCCTAAAATATTTCTCGATATGTACTAAATATTTCCCAGAACTCATTTCACCTTTGTAACATCCTCTTGTGAGGATGATAAAGTCAATGTTGCGTTGTGCCATCTTCACACTAGGATTTAGAGATCAAAGCGTCGTACAAGTTGAACAGCGTACAACTAGCAGCAAATTCGAACATATGAAAGACGGTAATCATTCAAGTCTGATCAATGAGAAATCCAAGAACACATCCCGAGAAGGTCTGAAGATCAGTCAAAGAAATCGATTCTGAGACAACATGCTGTAAAGTAACACTCACTCTCGAAGAAATAAGATTGGTGATGAGCGCAGATTGCAACTCATTATTACTCACTATTAAACTCACATAGCAAATCGATTGAGCCCTCAGGAATGACGCGAGCAGACTAACGAAGCCCGACAGCTTAACTGCAAAAGCGGGTGCGATGTTGTATCCCGATGGACTGACTATTAGACCGGCCGAAGAACTCGGTGCTATATGCACTTAGTATACTCCTTCCAAGTTTTCGGAGAGTTTGGCAACACATGCGACTATGGAGGGAATGCCGATGAGAGTCAGAAGACGGGCAACTCGAGCACTCAGCTTCCTCATACCATTACCAGCTGCAGCTTTGTGGGTTTCAGCAACAGCAGGAACTGGATCGAAATTTATTCTGGCATAGATACGACCGAGATTTTGCTGCTTCGCGTCGACGGTCTTGAACCAAAGTGGCCGGGAGTACCATCCGTCACGATCCATGAGAAATAGACGTCGGAAATCTTCCACAGAGAGCTTGCCATACACAAAGGTCGATCCAAATCCTTGGTTCCTGATGACTTCGATCTGTACAGGGTCTACCAAGTCGGATCTAGATATCTGGCACGAAGGCTCAGGATCTCCATGAACGGACTGCGCCAGGCTGGGGCAAGAGTCCAACGCAGTTGAGATACGTGGTTCCTCCGCAGGGGCTGCAACGACCCTCGTTTGATCAAGATTTGGAATGGCAGTACTGATAATTTGTACAACCACTTGACCCGTCATGGTCATGATATTGTCTCTGCAGTGCTGACGAAATCCAGTGCATATGCTGTTAGTCAAAATATAAGACATAGATATGAGACTTACTATTTTGCATTAAATTGTACTATACAGGTAATGCTGTTTGATATTAATTAACTAAAATTCAGTCTGGCATCGAATATGTGACAAGCCTGGTAACGGAAGCGAATTATAATGTAGTACCATGATAAAATTGGTTGCGTAAGTTCCTGCGATGACCTGTTTAGTGTATAAGTAAAAAGATTCTCAAGTGGTCCTGTAATTATCGGAAAAGCAATGGAATGAAGACTACTGTCATGAAACCGTAACCAGAGGAGTTGGCAAGAGTACCCCAAACAGATGAAATTAGACACCCAAAGCAACAACTGACCCACGATGGTCAGATATATGCGGTGGGTCACAACCCGCGCGCAGCTAAGATAATTTTTTCTCATGGTGGCTTCTCATCCAAAGCTGTTGAACAGCGGCTATCAATCTTCGGGTGTTGAAAGGAGACAGTTACCGGTCCGAAGCACGGTAGTCTGATCAATGAGTTGTTTGAATCTTACCAAAGTTTGATTGTGATGGGGCGGCCGTCCTCCGCTTCACACACCTCGCACCCGGCTATCAAACAAATGCGCAGAATCGGTGAACAAATGCTCGACGCAGAATCGGTGAAAAGCGCAGCTGGACGCAGAATCGAGCGCAGAATCGGATATCTCAGGCTTCAAATGCTAGCTCTTGCGTACCTGCACATCCTCGCCAACGTGGGAGAGGCGTCAATACAGGAACAGGACACGACAATTGATAGAAGAACGTCAATAATATGATGTGGCTCACAAGGAACTGTATAGATGTGGACCTGGAAAGCTAGCTGTATCAAATCAAATCTGTTTTGCAGCAGCTCTAAATCGGTGAAACAAAAGCCTGCGCTCTACAATCCAACAAACCAGCCAGTCAATTTCCATCTATCAGCCAGTCAATTTCCATCTGCTCACAACCAGCATTCAAATTAACTGCAATTTCTTTGCCATGATTCTCATCGAGCGTTTGGACCAGTGCCAAAGTTCACCCCAGCGGCTGTCAGCCCAACAACTGTAGTTTTTAGTTCCCAAAGCTCACCAAGTTCACTTCATCGAACGCTTCCTTTAGTTCCCAAAGCTCACCAAGTTCACTTCATCGAACGCTTCCTTTGTGCGGTCTCCTAAACTTCTGTCCACTTTCTCTCGGGTCTTCAACGTGGGTCCCAGAAGTCGGCGGTGGGTCCAGCCCTTTTGCACAACTGTAGGTTTTTCCCATAGCTCACTAATGTCACTTCACCAACGCGTCCTTCATGTGGTCTTCTAAACTTCTGTCCTAACTTTTGATGAATCCGAGAGAATACTCTCGGTTTCATCAAAAGTTTGCGTGAAAGGGCTGGACAGACATTGTTCGTAAGAGGGCGACACGGGATGGAGGAGGGATGAAGTAAGAGGGACGAAGGATGGGAAAGAAGGATTGGGAAAAATAAAAAGAAAAAACACGTAAAATGGGGCCAGGCCCCAAGAGAAAGAACGAATAGGAACAAAAACTTAAAATGGGCCAGCCCCAATAGAAGGAAACTTCACATGGCTCAGTGATGATGTATGGCAGTCAACCTTCTATACATTGACTTTAGCCTTCTAAAAATTTGACTTTGTGTCTTTCCAACGAGAATCATATTGATTTTAGGTGTCCAGGCAGTTTTGACGTGGAGTCAGCCTTCTAAAGCAGTTTTGACGTAGAGTTAGCCTTCTAAACATGGATGGATAGAGTATCTTTACATTGACTGAAAGAGTATTTTAGGTGTCCTCCGGAGGGCAAAG
The DNA here is from genome assembly GCA_948567375.1 of Lunularia cruciata. Classification (NCBI taxonomy): domain Eukaryota; kingdom Viridiplantae; phylum Streptophyta; class Marchantiopsida; order Lunulariales; family Lunulariaceae; genus Lunularia; species Lunularia cruciata. Next base: position 62,260,434 of record OX419757.1, on the reverse strand, counting down.
CTCTCGCAATTAACTTGGACTGCAGTTTCACACATAAATATACTTGCGATAACAGGTCACTTTGGATTATTAACTGTACAGTTTCACTCATAAATATATTTGCGATGACAGGTCACTTTGGATTATTAACTGTACAGTCTCACACATAAATATACTTGGGATGACAGGTCACTTTGGATTATTAACTGTACAGTCTCACACATAAATATACTTCAGATGATAGGTCACTTTGGATTATTCACTTTGCAATCTCGCACATAAATATAATTGTAATCTCACACATTAATATACTTGCGATTACAGGTCACTTTGGATTATTAACTGTACAGTCTCACACATAAATATACTTCAGATGATAGGTCACTTTGGATTATTAACTTTGCAATCTCGCACATAAATATAATTGTAATCTCACACATTAATATACTTGCGATTACAGGTCACTTTAGATTATTAACTGGTGCTAACATGGACGTGCAGTCTCACACATAAATATACTTGCGATGACATTTCACTTTGGATTATTAACTATGCAGTCTCACACATAAATATACTTGCAATTACAGGTCACTCTGGATTATTCACTCTGGATTATTAATTGATGCTCACAGGTAACCAGTTTTCCCATTATGGTATGACAAGTAAGGAGTTTGGGATTTGTAAATGTCCATATCTTTTGCCTTTCACATTGGTTCTGAATAGAAAAGGGCACGTTGGATTCAGCTTTCAGTTCTCTTTCATATATTCAAGATTTTTGTGATCTCATGTTTTTCTGGTTAATGGAGTCCAAAACAGAGAATCTCATGGAGTTAGTCACATTGTTGATGGGAGAAACAATTTCTGAACAAGAGGAAGATACTACACTGGAGTTCTGGAGCTGGTTCTTGATGGCAAATAATTGTTTTTGGTATCTCAAAGAGGAATACCAAGATAGTACACATAGTGGGAGATTGTTCACAAGCAAGTATGGTCAATGGATTCATACTTTCTAAACAATGATATGAGAAGCAGGTACCAAATGCCATTTCAGAGTTTTAAGAAATTGGCTGATGAGATTGAACCACATGTGCCTACTATGTCTGAATGGCTATATGCTAGAAAAAGAGTGGAGTTAGAAAAATATGTAACTGTAGTTTTACACAGATTTGCACACAATTCACCATTGAGAACTCTTAGTGATCTATATTATCTTGGTGAATCGACTATAGTGAAGTACACTATAATTATAGTCGAGATACTAACAAACAAAGACAAAATATACTCTAAATACATCAAATGGCCTATAGTAGCAGAATGTATTGAGAGCATGTCAAAGTTTGCATAGATTTTTGGAATTCCACAAATCATTGGTTGTATAGATGATACCCATATCAAATTGAGAATCAAACAAACTATGAGATTTTATCATGAACAATGTAGGAATAGACACTCAGATTACTCCTTTTTGTTGCAAGGAGTTTGTGATATGGATCTTTGGTTTTGGGACTTGTGTTGTACAATGCTTGGACCTACTCACGATGTTGCACATTTATGACAATCCAACTTATATCAGGCAATGGAATCAAGGATAGCTCTCACTCAGCCAACACTCATTTTGCCACAAGAAAACCATATGATACAAGTGATTCCAACATTGATCCTTGGAGATACAGCCTATCCATTACGTCAATGGTTGTTGAACGTTGGCACGACATTCACATCAAGGAGAACCTATGCAGAATGTATTTGACAACCATACATCAAAGCACGTGTCAGTGTGTGGTACCCACATTTTTCATTTTGGACGAGTTTAGAAGAAGAAGAAGTGTCTTGCGGAAACCAAATTGAAACCAAATGGAGAAGAAATGAAGGGAAACTTGTGTTTTGATCAGACCCGAGGTAGTTGACTTTGTGTTAGAGGAAGAAGGACTCGGACTGGATCAGACCCAAAGAAACTTACTTTGTGTCAAAGGAGGAAAAAAAAACTTAAATCAGATGCCGAAGGAGGGCAGACCCGAAGGAGGAAGGGAAGTTGCAAGTCAGGATTCTTGCAGGGGCCATATCTCAGTGACAACAACTCCAAATCATGTGTGCTATATCTTGTTGGAAGCGTCTTGGTCAGGGCTTTCCATTGCTACCAAAATCGTAGAGTTTGGAGTTTTGTAAAAGAAGTTACAAGAATTTGAAGTTTTGGGAGTAGATGTACAAAGTAGTTTGGTGTCTTCGGGTCAATGGGTCTTCGGACTTTGGACTTTGTATTTACATGACTTCGGGTCATGAGACTTTGCTCCTAGTTGAAGATGACTAAATCCAAGGTAGCCAGACCTCGGAGTGCAGTGAAGGTGACTTCAAGAATCTTGCTAGAGGTATTAGAGGAAGTTAGAGCAAGGGAAGAAGATATTTAGAATACCCCATGCCTTCAATTTTAGTTTTGATTGAAGATAGGAGAGAATTAGAAAAGAAATAGTAACAGTGAATAAACCCAAAGTGCAAGATCAGAATGTAAGTGTCTCGGGTCAATTACATGAGTGATTAGGAGAAAGTGGGTTGCAAATTGAAGGCATAGATAGTGTATCGATACTTTCAATTACAACTCTTGTTGAGTACACAATAGAATTAATAAAGGAATTGATAGTAGCTAGACCCAAAGTTGCAGAAGTAGGAGTGCAGTGTCTTTGGATTTGACATTTGACATTTTAGAGAAGAGTGGATCGGGAGATAGAGATTTAGAAGGATTACTTGTGAGGAATTGTAGATTAGAGTAGAGAATTACTAGAATTGGTAGAGGAAATAAGAGTTGTGAAACCCTATAATACCAAGGGTTAGCCATATGATCTAGATGTGAAATTTGGTTTGGTAACATCTAGAATGATGTTATACATGATGGTCAAAATAGATCAGATAGAAGTATCACCAAAAGAGTACTTCTACTAATAGGGCAAAAATCGAAATAGACTTGAGAACATTAGAACCAATAGCTAGACATATGATTTAAAGGTGAGAATTGGTTTGGTAACATCTAGAAGGATGTTACACATGATGGACTAAACAGATCAGAAAGAGGTATCACCAAAAGGGGACTTCTACTAATAGAGTAGGAATCAAAATATGCCTGAAATCTTTGAAGGCAATTTCGGAGGCCTAAACGGATGAATTAGGCCTCGAAAATGTGCAGATTCCCCCCCCCCCAACAAAGGAAATGCTGGCCTTCCCTCCCCCCTGGTTTGTCTTGTCGAGAGCTTTCCAACGGTACCTTACTCATGGGATTCTGAGATTCCTACAGGAAGATTCCCTAAAAGATTCCCTCCGGTCAAAGCTCGTTTGACCAACCAAATAGGACCTAGACCAGACAGGTCACCCATCCAAGTCAGTAATCCAAGGGTGGAGCTTGCTGACATGTCACCTATCTATGTCCCTAATCCTATGGTGGAGCTTCCTTGGAGGAGATCCTCTTTGTCTATATAATAAAGAGAAGGTGCTCCCTTGGGGCATCGAATGTTTGAGTGTGCAATCTGTGTTTTCTCTCTTCTCTTGTCCTCGGAGTATTACAAACCCGAGGACAGAGTAGTAGGAAGTGAAGTTACTTCAGGTTCGGGGTTGAAAGCCGAAGAAGAAGTAGACATCAGATCGGATTAGAAACAGATTTGAGATTTGAATAGGCAAATATGAAGAGGTGCATTGTTATTTTGGATCTATAGGTTTGTAGAGTTGTTAAGAAGAGGTACATTAGGAAGATAATTGTTGATTGCTTCACTATTTAAGAGTGGCATTTGCAGTATCATGTTGTTCAGTGCTCATAATTCGGAGAATAGATAAAGCAAAGTGTTATGAAGTAGTGCTCGTTGCTTGAGCTTGATTCTGAGTATCAATGTTGTGCTTGTGTTTGTGAGTGTTAGGAGAAATTCAAAGTGCAAGTCAATGTGTCTGTGGATGTTGGATTCTATGGCCTTGATCTTCCTTTTGTGTGTTTGATCCTGAGTGAAGTGCATCGGAGCAATGCCTTGACAGATTTGAGAGGAATTATAATGTTGGTAGTATTCTGCATTTGTGAGTGCAGTGCAAAGTTGATGTGAATCAATTTTGATCAAGGAAGTTGTGCCTTCAGTGGAGAAGTAGAACACAATTATGAGGCAAAGTCATTCTACAATGAAGTGCCATTTTCGGGAGAGCCTGAATCATCACAATCAAGATTGTTTGGAAAGAATTGATGGAGTTGTGATTAAGAAGTGTGAATTTGTGACAAGATTGAGAATCAGTGCTTGTTACTCTCTTCTGGGTGTGGTTTCTACATGAGAGATTAAAGACATAACCAAGAAAAACTACATTGTTACTGTTTGACTTTGTATTTGGACATTTCTAAATCGTATCTCTGTGGGAATAAACTTTACTTACCTGATTACTGCAAAAGTGATATTTGTCGAGTTGTCACACCGTGTGGAGAATGCAGTTGGTTAATTGAAAGGTAGATGGAGCATTTTGAGAGACCGCCTAATGAGATTGGAAGTTGTTCCAAGAGTGACACTTGCATGTGGAGTCCTACACAACTTTTTAATTCAACAAGGAGAACCATTACCTACTAACATCAATGTAGTGGATGAGTGTATGAATGGAGAACATATTTTGCCACTCCTAGGATCTTTAGCAGATAAATGGAGTACAACTAGAGGTGAATTAGTAAGAGCACTTTTTATAAGCAATTCAAAAGTACTCATGCTCATCTAGATATAGCAAATGTAGTTTGAGAGTGAAGGTATTTACTTACCCAAGATGGATGTCCACGTTGGTTGTTTTTCAAGATTTCAAGCTCCACCCATTTCAGTTCAAGCATTTGGCTCATTAAATCCATCTTGCGTTGTTCTTGAACCATCATCAAGTCAAATTTATGATCTTCTTGCAAGGATCTCTTCTCATTTGCTTCCTTCACTAATTGAGTAAATTCAAGCATACACTTCTGCATTCCATCTTCACCTTCTTTTGATACTCTTTGCTTTTTGTTAAGTTGCCCAACAACACCAGGTTGAGCACAAGCTTTTGTCTTGGGATTGATTGTGGCCTGATTACCAATTGTCTCTAGAGAAGGTGTAGAGACTTGTGGTGTTTCTTTCTCATCATCAAATATCAAAACATCCATATATGATTGTTCAGTTTGTCTCTAGAGAAGGTGTAGAGACTTGTGATGTTTTTTCTCATCATTTAATATCAAAACATCCATATATGATAGTTCAATTTAATTTATATGAGATGCTTCCTTACTCTTATCAATAGTTTCATCAGTCAAGTCTACAAACCCTCTCTCACTAGTTATTGAAGTGTTAATAACACCATCTCATGCTCTTGGAATACCTTGTTCTTTGGGTGAACCACCTCTAATTCTATGCATCTGTTCATAGAATTCCCATGAATTTTGTTCTATGCCTATGGTCTGTTTTCCTTTCTCAACCTTGTATTTTTTAACTAGACCATCAAGCTTGTTCTTGAGAATCTACGGCTCATAGGGTGGTGTTATATTGATAGCTTCATTGAACCTGTTAGCAAACACCTTCCACTGATCCTGACTTACATTGGTTGGTTACAATGATTAAAATAAATGTCTTCATACATATCAAAAAAAGCCTCACATGACTAGAAATCCACTCCCCTTTAGCTTTCTTCAGAACAAAAACACCTGTAAACACAATTGACAATAGAAAACAAATAATCAACATACTATTATTTTGGAATAGTATCCCAATCTACATATGAAATAGTCAAAATAATACCTCTCACAAGAGCATCCTTTGATGATGAATTTTTCTTTTTTGCACCAAGCTTCTTCTTGGATAGACCCTGCAAATCTCTCACCAATGTATTTGGTTCTATAGGTGGAAGAGCTCTCAAAAAATTCTCATTTTGTACAATCTCTTCCATTCTTCTACACAAAATTCAAAAATATACATGGAAAAATTTTGTTTGATAGAGAAATTTCATACCTAAAATGTCACTGCAATATTAATTTATTGTCTTCAGTTTTAAATCACACATGACAAGCATTGTATAACTTTCAATTCAAGCTATAAAATAGCCCAACACGTCCATAAATAAAAAAGTTATGACACATTACATATTTGTTCATTCTCGAAGGTCAAAAATCAAAACCCTAATGTGTTTGCTTGGAAAGTAGATATGTTTGCTCTAGAGAAAACCGAACCTGTCATAGAATGGGATGTTTGAAAGTTCTATTGCTTGTAATATTACCCAACCCATTAACCTAGAAAATCTTCAGTTCAAGGGATTCAAACTGAGCTAGAGTTGCCTAATGTATAGACTCCAGCTGAGGGTTTGAACGTCAGGCAGACCTAACATGCACATGAGCTCCGTCAGAATTATCATTGCCATACTTTGTCTTTTAGTGGGCCGCGGGAGCCCAAAAGAGCCATGTGAATTGCGTAAGAGTCTATATGAGAAATCTACCCTTTTACACAAAAAATAATCAAACTTGTTCTCTCGGGGTCTGTCGTGTCACGACGGTGGGTTCAGCCCTTTCGCACAGACTGGACAGACATTGTTAGTAAGAGGGCAATGCGGGATGAAGGATGAGGTAAGAGGGACCGAAGGATGGGAAGACCCATCAAGCCCATACAAGGGAAAGAAAAAAAAGGTAATATGGAACTAGACTCCAATAGAGTCTATATGAGAAATCATCCCTATTGCACCTAAGATAATCTGCTTTACTTGCACCTAAGATCCTTAAGTGCTCAACTTTGCTAAGATCCTCTTCTGCACTTAAGACATTGTTTGCACCTATGATGCCCTACTTGCACCTAAGACATTGTTTGGACAGACGTTGCCAAACCAGACACAGAATGGCAAGGAAATGAAAAGGAAAATGAGCGACCGCGTAGAAATGGTAAGGAAATTGGTATTGCTAATTTCCTTCCTAAATTTCCTTGGCAGTATTGCCAGGTATTAGCGGCTATATGCCTCAGCCTTGATAGGCTTCCCGTTTGGCGTTGGTTTTTTCAAAAAGATTATCCTTAACCTTCTTCTTAATCGAGAGTCAAAGAGGAGAGCGAACGAGAGAGGGAGAAAGGAGATAAGGATATTCTAGAGTTATACAGAGCTCATTAGTATATCTCACATGAGCGAAGGGTAGATTTTGTTTGTTTCTAAGTATTTTATTGATATTTAAATTTAAAGTTATAGAAAATTGATTAGAGAGTTCTAAGTAATTTTTGATTTTTTCAAGAGATTTGAGAATGATGGATAAAGAATTTTGAATTTAAGTTTTATATTTAATTTTCATGAAAATTAATTAAAAATTTATGAGATATAAACTTAAATTTATGAGAATTTATAGTTATAAAATTTTATAATTTTTAAATTTTAAAAAAAAATTATTCATTCATGTGAATTGGGATATGAAGAGTTGTGCTTTTACATGTACTGAAAGATACGGAGAAAAATATTATGTGTTACTATTGTTAATTCTTATGCTAGTCATGGTTACATTTCTCCATGTGTGAAAGATCCACAAAGATTATGATTGGACTATGTGGGATACTCATGTGAAACAAACAATCACATTGGTAGCGGTGATACTTGGAATTACACGCACTTCTTATATCTCTTCATTGACCGTTCTAGGGATATTGATTGAGTCGTGGGAGTGGTTAGCATCTTAGGTGGGTTATATTTTAGGGTTATTTTGGACTAGTTTTCCAAGTACACCTTTTCTCTATAGGTTAGCCCATACATTCCATGATGGGGTTAGATCGATGTTTTGGCTACCATTTGATCCTTTGGCAAATGATCCCTTGGACAAGTTAGCATCATTCTTATTCCTCTTACTCACTCAATGGTGTCTTTGTTATGCTTGAAAGGGATGAATGGTATATAGAGAAGTGATTGCTAGATTTTGTCAATTCCGAGGGGGAGATTGTGTTGCCCTATAGGAGGAATCGAGTAGAGTTGCATGTTTTAGGAGATAAATTTTGCCATAAAATACCATATAGTCCACTGGATTAGAACGATGTATGGCATTGGGTCACGCAAGAGAGTTTAGTAAAGCAGCATGAGCAAGTGCCTTCTGAGGAAGATGCACACGACCTCGACAGGGCAAACAACCACTTTAAATTATGTGATCTTGTAAAGGTACTTGCAGGCATAGAGATTTATTGTAGTTTAGACACCTCCTTCAACACTTTCGGCATGTTGTGTGAAATGACGGAGGGTACCAAATTGGCCTTCATGGGAGATACATGCTTTCGGAACATATTACTCGGAGGTAGCGAAACGAACGAGACACCGCATGCACATCTTTCTCGCTGCATCTTCGGTCATGCGATTGAAATGAGTTTGTAATAATCCGTAAAGATTCAAAAGTCACCTAGTCACCAACCTAACTTGGTTGATGTTTATAGTTCGGATTCAGTCTGGAAGGGAAAAGTTTTGGAGATTCGTAAGATTCGTCTTAGACTGGGTAGAGGGAAGCAGTAATGTTTTAGTTTGAGCTCGGCAAGCTGGAGCGGGATCCTGGACGTGGAGGAATCTGATTGGATCTCCAGATCCAGGCAAACAGTGACATTGAACACCAGGTTACATGTTGTACAGAATTGTCCACATGAGAATTTATTTAGAAATTTAACATTTTAAGACTTTTGATGTAAAGTAAGGCTATCGTTGTTGATGATTGAACGAGGAGGTTTGTACTTTACCAAGGGCAGTAGAACCACTATTTAGGACAACTGCATTTGCAGGATGGTCGTTCTGCAGACTTATATGAACCTTGATTTTGCTTACCTGAGATATGTACATAATAATTTTTATCAAGTTCCTTCACTTTATAAAATTAAAGTAGACACTTAATATGGAATGAGTTCCTTTAAGAGCATATCCAAGTTCTTTCTTTAGAAAATTATTCAAACGATCAAATCATCAGGAGGTTAAGTAAGAGAAGATATCCTTCAGCACTTCTAAGGAGTTTAATGTCGAATTTAAGGTACAGCGCAATAAAGTTAAAATATTCCAAAGTGAATGAAAAAGCGTTATGATGTTGCAAAGTGAAACATGTTAGTTATATTAGAATTGGGTGGAATTGATTTGTTTATAATTATCTAAATTTAGTTATACTTAATTTACAAGTACTCTAATTAAGCGAAGGTAGATAAATAAGGGGAAAATCCAATATTTATTTGTTAAATATTCAGTAATACCCACTAATGAATTCGAAATTAGATTATATTAGAGTGTGAACTCCATCTTGGACTTTATGTGTCAAATTGACTTGGTATAGAGGAGATGTGAAATCTCCTAAGAAAAACAGATACAAAAACAGCGACAGGACCAGAAAAAGCAAGTGCGTATACCAAGTCAATTTCAAACAAATCATATTGTTAGGCCATTCTAACATCATACTATGGGTCTCCAATTGGTCTCCGTTATCGGCCTCTGTCCACCAATGATACTCATCCTGTTATTGTTAGGGTATAAATTATAAATTATAAATTTCTATTTTTCATGTTGAGCTCTGTTATGTTATCTACTAATTCTTTACTAATTCCTCGTAGCGTTCGTGAGTTGACTTCACTACGAAATATTTATTCATTAAGTTTTATATGTAGGAAACATGAGAATTACTACTATAAATAAATTATAAATAAAAGTAGATCAAATTAGATCGATTTAACTTGACGTGGGAATACTATAATTTTTAATAAGTACCTATTTTTTCTTTTCCTTGTATGGCTTGATGATGGGTCTTCCCATCTTTCATTTTCCGTACACGGTTGCCTTCTTATCTAGATGTCTACCAAATATATTGTTGGACGACTTGTATCACACCGTCTAACAATAGAATATTTTGATTCTCTCTATGTGTGGCAGGACCCATAGTTTCTTTGGCTTTTTGCCCTTTTTGCTTGAGTTTGGAACTTAAGTTCTCTATGGCACGGTCGCCTTTTCCCTATTTTGCACTTTAAATACTTTTGTATTCTCTTTTCACGATTTGGTCTTTTGTAGCTCGTTAGCTAGAGGAATAAACTTATATAAATATATGAGTTGGCGAGTCTCATTCCTTTTGTGTGGTCTTTTTATGGCTCTCCTGCTTCCCTTTACTACCAACATGGTGGTTCACAGGAGGGAGTCACCGTCTTGGAGTTAGTTGTTGGTACACTACAGGGAGATCCTTTGGGGGGGGGGGGGGGGGGGGGGGGGGGGGGGGGGGGGGGCCCTTATTTGCCATGGCTCACTTTAGAGCTCTCCTATCTACTACATTGGCCATGCCAGGTTGTGTATTTCTCTCCTTGGCAGATGATACACACATCGTAGGCCCTGTAGATCAGATTAGGCAGGCCTTTGACTACTTGACTACCGAGCTACATCTAGTAGGCTTGAGAGTCAAGGTGTCAAAATGTAGGGCATGGTCCCCTTTAGGTACCCCTCCCCACCTTGAGCTTCGAGAGGGGTGTATCACATCCACAGATGGACTTCGTGTTCTTGGAGTGCTAGTAGGATCGGAGGATTTTGTCACACGCTTCTTGGACGCTGCCCTTGCAGAGGATGTTCTCAATGTGGATGACCTTCCATTACTAGGAGATCCGCAGGTGGCATTTGGTATACTCTCTTCTAGTATTGCTCGTCGACCATCCTACCTCATCCGTACAATTCCCCTCTCACCGTCCTTCCTATCACGTTTGAGAGCATTTGATAGGGGGATTATGGGAGTCTTTGGTGATATTATTGGACCAGGGACTTTTGAGTGTGTGACAAGGGATTTGGCACGTAGATAGACGGCTCTACCAATCTCATGTGGTGGGGTTTGCTTCCTTTCTATGGAGGAGATGGCACCTATAGCATTTTTGGGTAGTTGGGCTCTCTCGGCACCCCTACTTGCCTCTCATTTTGTGGTTGCTGATAGGCCGGTTTTGGAGACTTATGTGACAGAGGTGGAGGGAGGACCCTTTTCTCTCCAGAGAAAAGGGTCCTCCACTAAAGATAGTCTATCCCCACGAGCACGAGAGGGTTTTCCATCGTTTGCTTCACTATAGTCAGATTGGACTAGAGGTCTATAGTCTTCCTTGATGGAGCGACAGTGTGAGCATACGCTACATTCTCTCTTAGTTGACTCGTCCATTCCTCATGCTACTAGAGCACGCCTACGCTCTTGCTCCGGCAAGGGTGCAGGCTCGTGGATCCTAGCTCGACCATGCATTAGGGCTTTTCGACTTGCACCGGCTACTTTCTCTACAGCGATGAGGTTTTGCCTAGGTTTGGTCCACCCATCTGCATCTTCACTACTCACTTGTGAGTGTGGTTCCATACTAGATGCAGCGGCGGTCCACATGACACGGTGTCCTTTTGGAGGACAGAGGATAGCTACACATGATGCCATTAGAGACATAGTGTTTGCTATGGCACAAGAGAGTGGATACTTAGCTTGGAGGGAGCGTTCATATGCATTGCAGACAACACGTGTCAGGGCAGACTTATACTTGGTCCGAGATGATCAGGTGACAGTAGCGGATGTCGTGGTCACAAACCCTACACGGGATACAATTTTGGAGGGAGTGATTACCCATCCCCTTGGATGAGCGGCGAGTGCAGCAGCAGGTTGCAAGGTCTCCAAGTATAGGGGCATGCAGCGAGGTCACCTCTTTGTTCCTCTAGCCTTGGAGTTATATGGAGCGATGGACACGGCATTTGACACATTTGTTAGGGAGTGTGCGAGAGCTTATCATGTTAAGCGTCTGGGGGTACCACTCTCACTCTCATACTTTGTAGCTTACTTTAGACAGCGTGTGTCCATTGCTCTACAGAGGACAGTGACTGGTGCAATCCATAGGAGAGCAATCACATTAGATGATGTTTCTTCGATTGCTCCAGTTGTGTGTAGATCGTATGACTTGTATAGTTCGGATATCTTAGGTGCGGGAGGGCAGATTTCTCATACTGACTCTATTGGAGCTTAGCCCCATAGTACCTTTTTTGTCTCTCCCTTGTACGGTTTGATGGGGTCTTCCCATCCTTCATTTTTCCTACGCGATTGCTTTTATTTATATATATATTCAATAAAAGTACTTTTACTAGTAGAGAGAAAAGGCGACCATATGAACGATAGGAAGGCCCCGTCAAGCCTACACTAATAGAGGAAGGCGACTACGTAAGATAACAAGAAATCAGCCTCATCGCCGTACAAACAGAAGATATAAACGGTAAAAAGAATAGGGCTACGTTCCTGTAGTGTCCGCAAGAGAAATCCACTTACAGGGCCTAAGATATCATTGATACGAGGAGGAGCAGTCTGCACTTTTAAATAGGTGCTTTTAATGTCAAGAACCTTCCCCACTGACACTAGTTGTACCGAATAATTGTATCTAATTCATTGAGGCAACATTTGAAATAGTGCATCTCAACAATCTCAGTCAGTTGACGTACGTCAGACCAATACGCTAGATAATTCTTATGAGCTAAATTCTCATGGGGCACTCATTCCTAAATTCCTAGTGAACATGCTCAAAAGTTCCAACAGAGGTATATGAGTTAAAAAACCCAAACCTAAGATTCTTTATACATAATTTACGTAATTTAATTTATTTCTTGAATTACCAAAGCATTTACCACGATGACTTTGGTGAGTTTAGGGTTTAGGGGAGGAGGATAGCAGAGGAAAGACAATCATTTCTTAGTGAACTTTGAGCATGAGTGAGTGAAGAGAACGAAACTTTGTGAATACTATCTACATTTGTTAAGTAAAGAATTTCATATTTAAGAGTGCCGGTATTATTATTTTTGATCTCGGAGCAATCTCTAATTTAGTGAATGAGAGATTTAGAAGGTAAATGAGATTTTCTTTTGAGTTGTTATCCTTGACGGTGTTGGATAATAAACTTGTTCTTCCTTCTAGTATATAATACACCTATAAATTATCACATGAAGAGCTATACCTTACTTGAGAGATAGACCTTGCATTATTTCTATTTGATGGACAAAGTATGATGTAATTGTCTTTAGGTAGAGGGATAATTCAAATTAGAGATCAATGAAATATTAAAGATCTCAATAATCTAATTTAAGGTAAATAACATGTTAAAAAGTGAAAATCTATAAGAAGATATTCTTAGCTCTAATATAGAAAGGTAAGATTCGATTTTCATGTCTACGATTAAAAGGAGATCTCCCAAAGAGCATTTATTGAGGTCTTTTAAACTAGTTTATGAATTAAAACAAAATAATTTCATACTGTCAGTTATATATTTATTTATATTCATGATAATTATTTCTATTAAAATTTTTAATTAAAAATTAAAAATTAAAAATTAATAAAAAAAAAATTTAATTAAAATTTTTTAATTTTTTTAATTAAAAATTTTTGGTAATGAAAATAAGAAAAGGAACAAAAATAACAGAATTCATATTTCACATTGACTAAAGCATAAAATTTAAGTATTCTAGAGTTTCAGAATTATAGTTTTGAATACTCCAAGTTGAAGGGCAAAGAAGTATGTTTTAGGGCGCTTCCCCTTTAAAATAGGTACTAAATAAGAATCTTTTTCTAGAAAATGTTAAGGCTATTTTGAAGTTAAAACTCTCCGTCCAAAAGTGGAGAAAATTCTTAGCGTAAAGTAACCCTTAACCCATTCATATATTTTGCATGTTCAAATTGATCTCCAATTTTGTATATTTTGGGTTGCTTATGTTTGCAATGGAAAAGCTACATGAAACCATCTTTTCCTACACAAAGGGGAAATATAAAACTTTGGAATAAAGATTGCATGCTTGAAATTTATAAAAAAAAATTATCGTTTCCATTCTCAATCATAAGAATAGAAAATAGAGAAAATTACTATGCCTTAATTAAAATTTATACATTATTATGATTAAATTAAGTAATAATTAAGCGATTATAATTAAATTAAATTCCCACATATCATAAAAATAATACTAAAATAATGATACATTATGCATAACAAAGATACTATTACAAGAAACGTCAATCTGGTGCTATCATCAACTCGTAAAAGCACTAGTAAAGTTTATTTGACAAGTATCAAAGTTAATTCTGGTCATTTGAACATTTATTTAGGCAGACTTATGTTGTCAATGTTGCGTTGTGCCATCTTCACACTAGGATTTGGGATCACAAGCGTCATACAAGTTGAACAGCGTACAACTTGCAGCAAATTCGAACTTATGAAAGACGGTAATCATTCAAGTCTGATCAATGAGAAATCCAAGAACACATCCTGAGAAGGTCTGAAGATCAGTCAAAGAAATCGATTCTAAGACAACATGCTGTAAAGTAACACCCACTCTCGAAGAAATACGATTGATTATGAGCACAGATTGCAACTCATTACATTACACTCACATAGCAAATGCATTGAGCCCTCAAGAATGACGCGAGCAGACTAACGAAGGCCGCCGCCTTAACTATAAAAGCGGGGTCCGATGTTGTATCCCGATAGAGCGACTTGTAGACCGGCCAAAGAACGATCCAAGCCGATTTTACCGGCGCTAGAGGCTCGTAGGCCCGCGAAATCTCTTTGTCTGAGGGAAAAGCGCCACGCACTGTCAGACAGAAAAGGGCATGATTCTGATAATTTTCTGGAAATAAACAAATAAGTAAATAAATAATTTCCATGTCTCCTTAATTCTCTGTTTGCTTAGCAAACAATGGAGGAAAATCCCAAATCACTTACTACAGTGCTCCCCGAACCGGACTAGGTAGAGGCCATCGTACGGTCTCTAACTTTACTTCAACTTTTGGATTAGATATCCAAAGTGCGGAGCACTCTCCCCCGTGAAGAGGAGAGTGCACAGCAAAATAGAGAGAAAAACCTCCCGATAATCGGTAATGACATATCTTGTGAGTAAATTTACTTAGATAAATCAAGAGTCTTAGAACGTCCAGTCTACAATCAAAAAACCTATTCAATTCAATAATGATACATGTCATTGAAAAACAAGGATATGGTGATTTCAATATAATAGTTCTATATTTTAAACAAGGAGGATTTGATAGTTTCCTTGTCCATACGTGATCACGCTTTACAATTTTGATTGTGCTCTACATGAGTTTTTAAAAGAGTGTCCAGCACAAGAGGTAAATTGAGGCTATAACTCCCATGTTATCGGTACGAGAAATCTGTCCTATTACACCTAAGATGAAAAGAAAACGGAAAAGAGTATTATCCTTTGCCTGAAGAAAAAGCATCACACTCCTCTTCACGTCCATCGCGGACAGATTAACGTAAACGACCCAGTACCGCTGCCTCAAACAAATTATCAGTGCTAGATGCACTTAGTATACTCCTTCACAAGTTTTCGGGGAGTTTGGTAACACATGCGACTATCGAGGGGATGCCGATGAGAGTCAGAAGACGGGCAACTCGAGCACGCAGCTTCCTCATACCATCACCAGCTGCAGCAACAGCAGGAAGTGGATCCAAAAGGATTCTGGCATAGATACGACCGAGATTTTGCTGCTTCGCGTCGACGGCCATGAACCAACGTGGCTGGGAGAAGCATCCGTCACGCTCCATTAGAGTTAGCCGTTGGAAATTAACCAGAGAGAGCTTGCCATGCACAAGGGTCGATCCAAATCCTTGGTCCCTGATGACTTCGATCGGTATAAGGTCTACGGTGGATCCATATATCTCGAATGAAAGCGCAGGATATCCATGAACGGACTGCGCCAGGCACGGTGAAGAGTTCAACGCAGTTGAGATACGTGGTTCCTCCGCACAGGCTGCAACGACCCCCCTATGATCGGTACTACAGATTTGTACAACCACTTTATTCGTCATGGTAACGATATTGTCTCTGCAAGTGCCAACGAAATCCAGTGCATATGTTGTTAGTTAAAATATAACACATACATATGAGACTTACAATTTTGCATTAAATTGTATTATACAGGTAATTCTGTATGATATTAATTAACTAAAACTCAGTTTGGCATTTGGAGTGATCAAGCATAATCCATTTTGTATAAAAGGAGATGACCGAGGAAAAGCTTTCCCTTGGAAAATTCAGAATACTATTGTTGTGAAGAACACGAAGGAGAAAGAATGTTCTTGCAAACGGGTCTTACCCTCAAACGGGAGTTCAGTTAAAATTCTAGATAATCACGATTGAGAGTGTTCTGGAAATCTTTGTGTAATCTCTTGAATATTTTCTACCTCCCTATGGCATTTGGCATCGCATATGACAAGCTTGGTAACGGAAGCGAATTATAATGTAGTACCATGATAAAATTGGTTGCGTAAGTTCCTGCGCTGACCTGTTTTAGTGAATAAGTAAAAAGATTCTCAAGTGGTCCTGTAATTATCGAAAAACAATGGAAGACTATTGTCATGAAACCGTAACCAGAGGAGTTGGGAAGAGTACCCCAAACATATGAAATCAGACACCCAATGCAACAACTGACACACGATGGTCAGATGTATACGCTGGGCCACAACCCGCGCGCAGCTGAGATAATTTTTGCTCATGGTCGCTTCTCATGCAAGTGAAGTCCAAACCTGTTGAACAGCGGCTATCAATCACCGGCTGTTGAAAGTAGAGAGTTACTGGTCTGAAGCACGGTAGTCTGATCAATGAGCTGTTCGAATCTCTTCAAATTTTGATTACCTGGACTCTGTGATGGGGCCGTCCTCCGCTCCACGCACCTCGCACCCGGCGATCAAACAAATACTCAGCTCGACGCAGAATCGGATATCTCAGGCTTCAAATGCTAGCTCTTGCGTACCTGCACATCCTGGTCAACGTGGGAGAGGCGTCAATACAGGAACAGGACACTACAATTGATAGAAGAAGGTCAATAATGTGATGTGGCTCACAAGGAACTAAATTTTCCTCCGGCCGTGTCATCATAAGAAATCAAATCTGTTTTGCAGCAGCTCTAAATCGGTGGATCAAAAGCCTGCGCTCTACAATCCACCAAACCAGCCAGTCAATTTCCATCAATCATCCTCGTCTGCTCACATCGAGCGCTTGAACCAGTTTCACCTCAGAGACTTTCGTTCAGCGGAGAAAGTTTCGTGTCAGCGGCTGTCACCGCGCAGACTTGAGTCCAGCGGAGAAAGCCTTTCGCCTCAGCGGCTGTCACCTCAAGCTTTCGTTCATCCCAGAAACCGCTTCCTTCTGTAACATTGGCCATATTGGCCAATTTATAGACGGAAAATGGCACCGCGCAGAGATCGCTAACAGAAACATGTGCCATAGCACCTTTGCCATAGCACCTTTGCCATAGGCGCCTTTTCGTCTAAGACTTAGATCCCAAGTGCGCACATCGCCGCTTTTTCCTCCAAGACTTAGTTCCCAAGTGCACCTAAGAAAATCCGCCACGTGGGAGGTTATAGAAGTAGCGAAAAAGGCGAAGTTGAGAAGCATAATAATTAAAGAAAAGAAAAAAAAAAAGGACAGCGTCGGAGAAACGAAGGAGAGGAAGATCCTCTCCTTCGTTTCTCCGAGGGCAGGGAAAAAAAGTAACATGGGGCTAAGCCCCAATAGAGCATACATGAGAAATCTGCTTTACCAAGAATCTATATGAGAAATCTGCCCTACCGCACCGCGAAAAAGGCGAAGTTAAGAAGTTTAATTCGTCCATAGGGTTTGCTTCTCTTTCCTATGCTCGTCTCGTCTCGTCTCCTAAACTTCTCTCGTCTTTTGGGTGGGGTCGGGCGGGGTGACTTTCAAGGTTGGTCTACGTTCGCGTGGTTAGCCAACTCAGCAAGGTTAATTCGTCCATAGGGTTTGTTTCTCTTTCCTAGCTCGTCTACTAAACTTCTCTCGTTTCTTGGGTCGGGTGGGGTGACTTTCAAGGTCCGTTTACCGGCCAGGTAACTCAGCCAGTTGATAAGAATATTTATTATAAGAGAAGTGACCTCCAAGTTTCAAAGCTTGTATGCCATGATCTCTGATCTCACTAACCGGCCATGCGTAATGTAACCTTACAAGCCAGTCATTCTAGTTCAATGGAACCTCAAACTAACATCTCACCAGAGATGTTACAGAGATGCTTGGATGCATAGACACCCAAAACTCGGGTGTCTGTGGGTCTGCCCGACCGGACCGGACCTGACAGTCTCCGGTTTGGCATTGTTGCCACTGTATTAGCTGCAATATGCCTCATCCCTGATAGGCTTCCCGTTTGGATTGTCGACGGTCTTTTTAGGGGTATTATCCTTACCCTTCTTTAACTTGTTTGTCTCCGGTTTGGCATTGTTGCCACTGTATTAGCGGCTATCTGCCCATCCCTGATAGGCTTCCCGATTGGATTATTGACGGTCTTTTCAGGGGGATTATCCTTACCCTTCTTTACCTTTTTTTGTCTCTCCCTGGTCCGGCTTGATGGGAGTCGTTCCATCCTTAGTGTTCTCTACTCGGTCGCAAAACAGAAACTTCTCTGTCGAAGAGGAGTAGAAACGGGAGAGGCTTCCCGTTTGGCATTGTTGACGAATTTTTAGAGGGATTATCCTTACGCTTCTTCTCAGTCGAGAAGGAGTGGAAACGGGAGAGGGAGAAATCTTCTCGGTCGAGAGTAGAAAAAACGAGAGAGGGAGAAAGGAGACTAGGATATTCTAGAGTTTTAAAATTTTATTTGCATATTTCACATGAGCAAATAGTGAATTTTATTTATTTTTTAATTGTGTATTTAGATTAAAATTATATAAATAAATAAATAAATTTATAAGATTTTTTAAAGTTTAGTAACTAATTTATGTTTGATAAGGATCAGTCATAAATTTTAATTTCTAATATTTAGTTTTTAGATTTGAATATCATAATAATTTAATTTAAAAATTTATAATATTAAAATTAAAATTTATAAGAATTTATAAATTTTAAAGTTCAAATAGATTTTATTTATTCATGTGAATTAGGAAAAGAAAGTTGTGACTTTGTAGATATGGTGAAATATCGAGAGAAATATTTTATAATATTCTTGGTATTCTTGTGCTAACCATGATTATATTTTCTCATGTGAGGCAGTCTGGAGCAACTGTGAGGCCGTCTAGAGCAACTGAAGATACACCATGCTCAACGCGTCATCTATACTTTACCTTGCAAGGAGTAAAGACCCATGTGGGATATGAGAAGGATATACAAGGACTATAATTGGATCGCTTGGGATACTCATGTGAAGCGAATGACCACATCGACAACAATTACTCTTGGGATTACACACATTTCTTATATTATTTTGTTGACCATTTTAGGGATACCAATCTAGTCATGAGAGTGATTAGCATCTCACACTATATTTTGGAATTATTTAGGATTAGTTTTCCATGTCCACATCTATTCTACAGGCTACCCCATACCGTCCATGATGAGGCTAGATAGAATTTTTGCCTCCCATTTGATTGTTTGGCAAGTTATCCTTGGGATGAGTTAACATGGTCCTTATTCCTCTTACTCCTTCAATGGTGCCTTAGTTATGCTAAAAGGGGATAAGCGGGGCATAGAGAGGTGGTTCTTAGATTTTGTTAATTCTGAATGAGAGATTGGGCTGCCTTGTAGGAGGAATCGTTAGGGTTGCACCTTTTAGGAAATAAATTTTGTCACAAGATACCACACAATCCATTCAATTATGATGGTGTAGGACATTAAGTCAAGGAGTAGAGTTTAGTAGCGCAGCATGAACAATACATCCTTTGTCTATGGCTAGTCTCCATGATGAGACAATCTCTTCCCTATACTCAGTACATCCTCTTGCCAGAGAAGGAATACCATCAGAGATCTTAAGTTATCAGCCTAAAGCAACTTTTATGTCTTGATAGGTCATTTTTT
The DNA here is from genome assembly GCA_948567375.1 of Lunularia cruciata. Lineage (NCBI taxonomy): Eukaryota > Viridiplantae > Streptophyta > Marchantiopsida > Lunulariales > Lunulariaceae > Lunularia > Lunularia cruciata. Next base: position 62,240,682 of record OX419757.1, on the reverse strand, counting down.
GCACAAACATTGTGCACTATTACTCACCTCTCCTTAAGAGGCTTGTCAAGGATGGTATATGAGCATCTTAGAGATTGATTTCAAGCAGATATCATTTTAGTAAATCTACCAAGTTGTTTCAAGTGGTTGTAATAATAGCGAGGAAAGATATTCCTATGTCAGTTAGTCCAGTGTTGGAGGCTAATCAACTTCTCACAATGGAGAAGGGCACAAGTAGATTAGACTGACTATGTAAAAGATTGAGACCGAGGAGAGAAATAAGAGAATGGAAGATCATATTGGGACACTTGAATGAGGAAATTTTTGAATGTTTAGCATGAGTTTGGGCTTTGGTGTTTATAGGGGATAAACAAGGCTCTCGAGAGGCTTCTTCAAGAAGCTTCCTCAAACCACTTTCTTGGAGTACAAGCCAAGTTAACCGAGAAGCTTCAAGAAGCTTCTTTCTAGAAGCTATCTCTTTGGTAAGCTATGCTAGCCGAGAAGTTTCCCAAGAAGCTTTCTCTTAGAAGTTGCCACTTGGCATACATGTTCCCCAATATTTAGAAGATACAAAGTAGTTTTTTGTATACTTCTAAAATATTCTAGGATAATTTGGCCTATTTGTTACTTCATTAACCTTGACTAACTCATTTGTAAACTCCATATTGTTACAAATTGCTATTGGAGAGAACTTTTTGTGCTTGGTTAGCCACACCATTGTTCTTCAACATCAATCTCCTTTCAAGATCACCTTAGTCCACATTAGCTTGGAGTATCTACACCTAGAGGTTGCAAGACTATTTCCCTAAGCATCATAGCACTCCTAGATATCTACTCGGAGTGGGTTGTTCTACATAAGGATGTTGAGAATGCTTTTAATAACATCTCTTTGGCATCCATCTTTAGAGAGCTTAGGGAGGCTGATTGATCCTTGGCAAGTCTCATTCCCTTTGTGCGGTTGTTTTATGGCTCTCCTTCTTTCCTTTACTATCAACATGGATGGTCACAAGAGGAAGTCATCATCTTGTAGTCAATTTCTGATACACAATAGGGATATCATTTAGGGGATCTTTGTTTGCCATAACTCACTTCAGAGCCCTCTTATCTTCTACTTCGGCCATGCCAAGTTATGTATTTCCCTTCTTAACAAAAAAATACACACATTATGGGCCCCACAGATCAGATTAGGCATGCCTTTTGATCACTTGACTATCAAGTTACATCTTGTAAGCTTGAGAGTAAAGGTGTCAAAGTGCAAAGCATGGTCCCCTTCAGGTACCCCTCCCCACCTTGAGCTTCCAAAGGCGTGTGTCATATCTATAGAGGGACTGTGTATTCTTGGAGTGCTAATAGTATCTGAGGAATTTGCCGCATGCTTCTAAGATGTTGCCCTTGTAGAGGATATTCTCCATGTGGATGACCTTCATCTACTAGGAGATCCCCAAGTGGCATTGGTATACTCTTCTCTACTATTGCCCATCAACCAACTTACCAAATAGGTCTAATGGCTATGATTACCAAAAGTAGTTTTTGAGAGGTCTAACGACTTATTGACCAGCTTGGACCCTAAGAAGATACTTGGTGTCATTACCGACTTAAAAAGAAACTACACCAAGTTGCACAATAACATTCTAGAGAATTACCTTGGATGCAAAATATTCATTGATTTGCTCATGGGCTGAATCTTGTATGTGGTGACATTTTGGAGGAAAAAACATACTCTCTTGGTAATGCATTTAGGTTTGAACTGCTCATTGGAGGATTTCAAATATAGGCTTTTCCAATTACATAAAAGTCCATAAATTCTTTTACAAGTAAGTTATTGTAAGATTTCGGAATTCAAGGAAAATTAGCGGGGAATCTATACCGTGACCTGCAGAAATCTACAGCTAAGCATTCTGTAAATTTTAATGAAAACTTGTCAAATTGCATACATACGCATGAACCACTTGCTGCAATTGTTTTGAGTTTAGTTTGTCATTTATTTTCCTTACCATTTTTTGTCCAGCAGTTGATGATCAAAATTTTACGTGAACAACAAGCAAAGTGTTCACAGTATCAATGGCTCTTTTCCCGATCATTAAGTAGAGTGGTTCTCCACATGGTTCCCCTTCCTTGACTTTCTTATCACGTTTGAGAGCTTTTGATAGGAGGATTATGGGAGCCTTTGGTGATATCATCGGATCAGGAACATTTGAGTGTGTGACGGAGGATTTGGCCCACATACAAACATCTCTATCGATCTTGTGCAAAGGGGTAGGCCCATTATCTGTGGAGGATATGGTACCTATTTTTGGGTTAGTTGGGCTCTCTCAACACCCCTACTTTCCTCCCATTTTGTGGTTGTTGATAGGCTAGTTCAGGAGACTTATGTGACCAAGGTGGAAGAGGGATCCTTTTCTCTCAAGGTGTTATTGTAGCAGGCAAGAGATGGTCTATCTTTGGGGGCATGGGAGGACTTTCCATCCTTTGCTTCACTACCATCAGATTGGACCAAAGGTTTGCAATCTTCTATGATAGAGCAATAGTGTCAACACATGCTATGTTCTCTCTTAGTTGACTCATCCATTCCTCAAGGCACTAGAGCACGTCTTTGCTCTTGCTCTGGCAAGGGTGCAGGCTATTGGATCCTACCTTGACCTTTGCTCTTGCTCTGGCAAGGGTGCAGGCTATTGGATCCTACCTTGACCGTGCATTAGGGCATTCCAACTCACACCAGTCATTTTCTTTATGGCAATGAGTTTCCATCTAGGTTTGGTCCATGCATCTGCATCTTCATTACTCATTATAAGTGTGGTTCTACACTAGATGCAGCAACAGTCCATATGACACAATGTCTTTATGGAGGACAAAGGACAGCCATGATGCCATCAAGGATATAATGTTTGCTATGGCACGAGAGGGTGGGTACCTTGCTTGGAAGGAGCGTTCATATTCTTTGTAGATGACCTGTATCAGAGCAGGCATATACTTGGTCCAAGATGATCACGTGACAATGGTGGAGGTTGTGGTTATAAACCCTATGTGTGATGCAGTTTTGGAGGGAGTGATTACTCATACTCTTGGATGGGTGGCAAAGCGGAGCAATAGCACACAAGGTCTCCAAGTATAGGGGTATGCAGCGAGGTCACCATTTTGTTCCTCTAGCGTTGGAGTTATATGGAGCAATGGACATGGCATTTGACACATTCGACACATTTACTAGGAGTGCACAAGAACTTATCATATCAGACGTTAGAGGGTACCACTCTCACTCTCATACTTTGTAGCGTCCTTTAGACAATGTGTGTCCATTCCTCTACAGATAGCAATGGTTGGTGGAATCCATAAGAAAATAATCACTCTAGGTGATGCTCTAGTAATTGTAGACCTTACGACTTGCATAGCTTGGATATCCTAGGTGCAGTAGGGCAAATTTTCTTGTATCTATACCATTGGGGCCTAGCCCGGTCCTACCTCTTTTGCAGCTCCCTTGTATGGCTTGATGGGGTCTTCCCATCCTTCTTGTGTTCTATGCGGGCAGTTTCTAGAAAAACAAACTCAAGAGTATTTCTCTCCTATTCCACTTTTTCATATTCCTCCCTTACTCTAAACTTACCCTAAACCCTTACTCCACTTTTTATATTTCTCTCTTTCCGTAAGGTAAGGTACGATAAAAGAAAAGTATAGGAACATAATGGTTGGGTATTGTAGAGAGGAGCGAGAGGGACGAAGTAGTAGGATTTTTTTAAATCATTTAAATTACATGTAACAGCGTTTCTTCTTCAGACCTGGTTTTAAGTCTGCCAGCCGTATTTTGTGTTTCCGGAAGCTCCTAATGAGTACCTCCAAGCACGTTTTCTTGCTGTATCAGCTGCTCTTGAGATTTCTCTTGACCAAGGTGACTTGGACAAGTACCAAGTATGTATCACCCGTGAAACCTCAAAGTTGTGCACGGCCTGCACTTCCCGACCCAGCCTTCCGCACCAGCATCAAGGCTTGTAAATGCCAGTGTTATTTTTATTTTGTATGAATATTAAATTATTTAGGGTAAGGTTATAATATCAGTACTTGTGGAATGTAGTTTTGACATTTTCCCTCCTAAGAGACGGGCGGTCACCTGAGCATTCCAAAGAAAGTTCTTGCTGGATGATACTCAATACTGCGCAAGATGCATTCATTAATTGGAAGGAGGTTTAGGGTTAGGTAATGTATATCCAATTTAGGAAGGAGGTATAGGAAACAGATTTTGGTTACTTCCAAGAAAACAAATGTTATACTTTGATTGAATGCTTATATTAAGGCAATAGTTAAGAACGTATGTAAAGTGATCAAAGTATACTTGTTTAATTCCAAAAAAGAGTTTGTTAATTTACCAATGATGGAAAGGCGATGGTAACACATAATCTTTTTATAGTTTTGAGGAGTATAATAAATACTTGTAATCTATTGATAATTATTAAGGTATTTTTATATAATTCTGTTTATTATTGAAGTCAGTTGAAATAACCAGAAGTCACTTAATTGTTCTAAGCACATAAAGCTCAAAGGATCAAATAAACAGTACTTATTGATTTTATGGGTTGATGATAGTAGTAGATTGTTTTGTTCTCGCTTTAGTTTCGGGTGCTCTCGATATACGTGCAAAACATCCCGTTCATTCTGTTGTCTTTTTAATCCTAGTTTTTTCCAATACTTCCGGTTTACTTGTTTTGTTCGATTTTTACTTCTTTGCTATGTTTTTTTTGGGTGTTTATGTAGGAGGCGTTTTAATTTTGTTTGTCGTTATGATGTTACATATAAGGATAGAAGAAATTCACGAGAATGTATTGCGGTATTTACCTATGGTGGTTTTATTGGGCTTATCTTTTTTAAGGATTTTTAATCCCTTCTTTCGTAAATTCGTCTCTTGTCTGTCAGTGCTTACGCTCACACTTACAGTGTCTGATACACAGTGCACACTTACAGTGTCTGACAGTGCTTCGGACCCTTCCCCAAAAAGTGGGCTTTGGCTCCCTCTCCCTATGGTCGAGTGTCCTCGTTTCGCGTTTTCTGGGCAAAAACCGCGTCTTCGATCCAAGAAAATTCTATATTTATTGTGACTTTAGCCTCGACCCACAGGAGACCCCGGAGTGCCCGACCAGCCGGAGAGGCCCGCCGGCTCCACTTAACGGAGGCCCGGGACAGGCAATCAAGCCTATAAAGACCTGTACTGCAGCTTTCGTGATGGCCAACTTTCTCTTCGTGCTATGCGACCATAGACTTGATAAAGAAAAGCACAGGGCGTGAAGCGAATTCTGACCCGACAACTAGGATACCGTAGATTACTATAACAGCGGGATCATAATCAGCATGTCGGAATAGTTTAGTAGGCTAGGACAACGGTATCATAATTCGCACAAGCGGGTTCAAATACCTCTTCCGATGGGGAAAAAAGTTCTTTTTGCTGGTAACTAACCATACATAAGTTTCCATCTAATTTGGGCTACGTTAAGAGAGATCTACGATGTTTCTTAGCGTAATTAAACAATCCAATATACTGTATGTTGTATTGACGGAGCGATGTTGCTTGTAATGTTTTTTTGTAAAATTTGGTGCGTATAATATATCATTCTGTTTGATCATTCTTTTCTAACAATGTGAGAAATAAATGAACTTTGATCAAGGAATTATAAACCATTTTCTGCTCTATTTTTGGTTCTTATGATGGAAAATCTAATACACCATCAAGAGTCAAAACCACAAAATAGACGAAAATATTCCTAAACTTCATTAAATTGTGAATATTTAAAATTTTTAATGATTTATTAAAAAATAGAAAGAAAAAATGAATAAAATTTTCATATCTTTGATATATATATATATATATTTTTTTATTTTTTTTTTTTTCTTTTCTTTATATTGGTTCACACAAGGTTTATTGGCGAGTTCTTCATCGTTGTGCGCACCCTGTTTGCGGGTGACCTCTTGCATCACGTTTCCTATTCCCGGCGATTCGGTTGTATATATACTTTCGAATTTTATGTTTTTATTAATCTCTTGGATATTATTTATTATTTATCTATTTTAATTATATTTTTGTTATATATTACATTTTATAAATTCTATGTTAGTGCTTTAACATTATTTTAGCATGATAATTCATGTACATTTGTCGATTATTATATTTCATGAGTTCTGAATAATTCGCTTCCAAAATGATTTCTATTCTCTTGTATCAATAAAAGATTAATATATTTTTTCCATAATGTCCGAAGACACTATGAAAAGAAACACTTAGTATGTGGATTATAACATTAGAATCCGACTACCGCATGCGAAGCCCGTCCCTTTGCCTAAACACCAAAATAGTGTCCACACTCCGAGAAAGCACTTTGTCAGTTGGTTGTGCTTCAGGTGTTTGTAAGCTGTATTATTTCGATTATTTATAATAATATGATTTATATAACTTGGATATCTTAAATTCGATAAAACAATTTTTCATATAAAGTTTATTGAGACTTAATCCCATTTTACCTTTTTTTCATTTCTCTCTTGTACGGGCTGGACGAAGAAAGGAAGACCCTTCCTTCGCGTTTTCTACGCGATCGTCCTTTTAGTATTCGTTGATTGTAACATTAGAATCTGAATGTAGCATGCGAAGCCCGTCTCTCTGCCTAAACATCAGACTCCGACTGTCTGCCTACTTCCATATTGTGTGGCCTCCGGGCACAGTGAAAGAATAAAAAAGAATATTCTCTCTCCAGTTCCGAAGGCAACGACAGCCATAACCCGGATATATGTACGCACATCGGTCTGTCTACACGCACGGTAAGCAAGACTTCGACTATTATGTGCCGCCGCCCATCCATCCATCCTTTCATCTTGTCCTTCGGACACCTTGGAAGAAAACACGGAAGGAAACACTCCGTCTGTCCGAGTTTCAGAACTAGAGTTTCAGAACTATAGTTTTGAATACTCCAAGTTGAAGGGCAAACAAGTATGTACCCTTCAACTTGGATCTAAGAAGATTCTTATTTACTAAATAAGAATCTATTTCTAGAAAATGTTAAGGCTATTTTAAGGTTAAACTCTCCGTCCAAAAGTGGAGAACCTTTAACCCATTCATAGATTTTGGATGTTCAAATTGATCTCCAATTTTGTATATTTTGGGTTGCTTATGTTTGCAATGGAAAAGCTACATGAAACCATCTTTTCCTATACGAAGGGAAAATATAAAACTTTGGAATAAAAATAAAAAAATAAAAAAATGGAAAATATCGTTTACATTCTCAATCATAAGAATAAAAAAAAGAGAAAAAAATTACTATGCCTTAATTAAATTTATTTCCCACATGTCATAAAAAGAATAATACAATAAGAATGATAAATTATGCATAACAAATCTTACAAGATACTATTACAAGAAACATCAACCTAGTGCTATCATCAACTCGTAAAATCAATAGTAAAGTTTATTTGACAAGTATCAAAGTTAATTCTGGTTATTTGAACCATTTTCAAGTAAATCCAACAAATAGTATCATACCAAGAGATACATGGATAAATTATCAATACATTATAAGTTTTATTTTACTCCTCTGGTTTTTAATTTTGAGGAGTAAAATAAAACTTATAAATAACCAGTTCAGAGGAGTAGAGGTGTTATACGCTATTCTCGCTAATCTGGATATCTTCTAAACTACTTGGCCTCTGTCAATTAGTAAACTGGGAACTTTTCTTTTATAGCTAAAGAAGTTATCGTGTGTCTTTACCAATTGATGTTCTAAACTATTGCTTTCTGATATGCGTTAAATCTAAGAAACAAAGACAACCTAGAAATATCCAAGACTTGTTTCCTACACATCCTAATATTGCTCCCTTTAAAATTAGATATACTTTTAGAAAACTGGCTTATTGGATACATTTGCAACTATTGAGTATCATCCAACAACCCTTTCTCTTGAATTGATTTCTTCAAGTTTACTCATGACCCTAGTTCCAATATCTGTGTAATCCAAAATGATCTTTATTTTGGATTATATTTAGCAACCACCAAATGAAATTCTTAGTGGCTAACTCATGTAGGTAGTCAACATTATGGTTAGCTTTCCATAAGTCTGCACATAGAATAGGTCGTTGGGTGCTAGATTAGAACTCTCTTTTCTCTCCAAAACACCAACATAGATGCGAATCTTGCCTCGCACATGGAGAGACGAGAGGAAGGACCCAGTTCATGGAGAGGCAGAATTTCGGATCGGAGCTGGCTTGAAGGAGAACGATGAGAAACTAACAGAGGCGCGGTGCGCGCGGCGAGGAGGTGCTGCTGTCCTATGAAGCAAAGGAAAGAAGCACGGAGCGAGGACGCTGGTCTCAGAATGCAATCCAACAGCAGAAGGAAGCATGAGAATTCGAGCCCACATGGATCAGTTGGCTTCCACGAGGAGACGATGAGATTTTAGTAGAGCAGCGGTTCTTCGGACGGGCACATGAAGAGGACAGCAGAGTAGACGTCCGGAGCTGGCTTTTCACCCGAACGAAGGGAGTGAACCAGAGTACGATGGCAGATGTTTGAAGATGGACACCATGAGAAAAGTGAACGAGATGACCCGGTGGAGCTAAGAGGGAGCAGGAGGTAATGATTCAATTCAGCCAAGCAGAGATTCGAAGTACGAGCTGCTACGAAGATAACGAGGACAATTGGACAGAGAGCAGTTTGGAATTAGATTTGAATGTGGGCAAGTGATCGCAGCAACAGAGTCTGAATGATCCGAAATATCAAAATTGTCAACAACTTCAGGTTGAAACAATGGCAGCTCAAAGTTCTGTAATCAAAACATTTTATTTTCTTCGACCTAACAAGCAGGTGATCTTGACATTCAGCGAGAAAATCGTGCAATAAGCGGAGTATTATATAAAATGATCTTATTTGAAGCTGTTATCCATCTCATGTTCCCCCTCTTGTCAGTATATCGCTTGCTACTGGTAATGTTTTCGTTCTTCAGAAAGCTAATTTTCATTGGACATATTCACGATACTGTACTGGCTCGAAATTAGGACTTGGCTTATCTCTGGAGTTCACGAAGTGATGGATTGCCGCAACTCGCTCACAGCTCCAGGCGGTGATAAGAGCGGACATAAGACGAAATGCCCCTGTTGTTCGGTGTTGGTGAACAACATCTGCTGCCTGAATCTAGCAAGGAAAAACGACACGGCTGACAGAACGAGTGAGAAGCACATCGAACGTATACAGCAAGAGATTTTGACTGACAGCGAGCGGAGTGTTTTAGCAGAATATATGCAGTTTCCATAGACTAGGTTGAATCAACAGAACATAGGTACAATATTGACGTCGCAGAAATCAAATTGAAACCAATGACATCACTCAGCGAAGATGCGTACGACAAATAGGAAACATGTTCAACAGAGAAGAAACTCGAATTGCCATCGCCATGAAGAGATCGAGGACAATTTACCGCAGAATCTCCCATTCTGCAGCGAATTCTCGTCAGAAAATGTGATTTCGATGATATGGGCTGCTTTTCTAGAATGACGCGAGCATCGGTATGACAGGAAGATCAATCGGAACCGAGCTTCAGTTCTGTTCAAGCCCAAGATGGTGTTCTAGAGAGGAGGATGATCTCGGCAGCTTGCCAAGACTATTTGTGCCGGACCAAGTGAACCTGTATAAGAAGAAAAGAGCTCGGAGGAGTTTAGTCTGAAGGTGCAAAGATCTCGACTTTGGGTTCAGGCACAGGTATTGATTTCTGAAGACGAAAGAGGACCAGACGAAAACACATTCAAAGGCATGAACTACTTGTCGAGTATGGTTTGTCCTTTGTTGGTACATTTGCAAGAGAGGATGCAGGAGTCAAAGATGGAACATCCAGAGGTAAAGAACAAGCTTCAGATGGTAAAGGCGTTTAGTGGAGAGATCCTACAGTTAAAGGTGATGTTGGCCTAGAGTAAGGATGAAGTTGAGGTTCTTGGGGTTGATGCTACGATCTGTCAACAAAGCTTAAACAACTTGCAGGGGAATTTTCAGCAACATGGTGGTTACTTACAGCGCCAGAAGGAAGAGCTTAAGGAGCAGAAGGAGGCGCTCAAGAAGCTGATGGCGGAACTTGATGATGCCCAGATTGACTTAGTTCATCACCAAATGCAAATCCAAATGCAGGAACAGGCTATGGAGGAACTAAGGCAAGTCACGGTGGAGAAAGATTGAGCTTGGCAAAGGGAGCTTGGCAAAGGGAGCTTGCTAGCAGAACGTGAGAAGAGCAGCATTTGTATGATCTGGTTGAGCGGGCCGAAGCTCAAGTTGCTCATGAGGAAGCAGAGAGAAAGAAGATGGAGGCGAAGCATGTTGAGGAATTGCAGCTACTTTGTACTAAGTTGAAGGAGGAGGTGACCCGAGGCGAGTCACTCTCAGCAAAGGAGGGTTCGGGTTTAGTTAGTGAGGTCGCTACCCACTTGAAGGTGATGCTCGTGCTTGTCAGCACTCGACTGGCCCTGCAGATTAATTTGTCTGAATCGTATTTCTCGATATGTACTAAATATTTCGCAGAACGCATTTCACCTTTGTAACATCCTCTTGTGAAGATGATAAAGTCAATGTTGCGTTGTGCCATCTTCACACTAGGATTAGAGATCACAAGCGTCGTACAAGTTGAACAGCGTACAACTAGCAGCAAATTTGGACATATGAAAGACGGTAATCATTCAAGTCTGATCAATGAGAAATCCAAGAACACATCCCGAGAAGGTCTGAAGATCAGTCAAAGAAAATCGATTATGGGACAACATGCTGTAAAGTAACACTCACTCTCGAAGAAATACGATTGATGATGGGCGCAGATTGCAACTTATTACATTAAACTCACATAGCAAATCGATTGAGCCCTCAGGAATGACGCGAGCAGACTAACGAAACCCGACGGCTTAACTACAAAAGCGGGTTCCGATGTTGTATCCCGATGGACTGACTAGTAGACCGGCCGAAGAACTCGGTGCTATATTGCACTTAGTATCCTCCTTCCAAGTTTTCGGGGAGTTTGGCAACACATGCGACTATGGAGGGAATGCCGATGGGAGTCAGAAGACGGGCAACTTGAGCACTCAGCTTCCTCATACCATTACCAGCTGCAGCTTTGTGGGTTTCAGCAACAGCAAGAACTGGATCGAAATTTATTCTGGCATAGATACGACCGAGATTTTGCTGCTTCGCGTCGACGGCCTTGAACCAACGTGGCCGGGAGTACCATCCGTCACGCTCCATGAGAATTAGACGTTGGAAATCTTCCACAGAGAGCTTGCCATACACAAGGGTCGATCCAAATCCTTGGTCAGTGATGACTTCGATCTGTACAGGGTCTACCAAGTCGGATCTAGATATCTGGGACGAAGGCCCAGGATATCCATGAACGGACTGCGCCAGGCATGGGCAAGAGTCCAACGCAGTTGAGATACGTGGTTCCTCCGCATGGGCTGCAACGACCCTCTTTTGATCAAGATTTGGAATGGCAGTACTGATAATTTGTACAACAACTTGATCCGTCATGGTAACGATATTGTCTCTGCAGTGCTGACGAAATCCAGTGCATATGCTATTAGTTAAAATATAAGACATAGATATGAGACTTACTATTTTGCATTAAATAGTATAATACAGGTAATGCTGTTTGATATTAATTAACTAAAATTCAGTTTGGCATCGAATATGTGACAAGCCTGGTAACGGAAGCGAATTATAATTACGGCTTGATGGGGTCTTCCCATCCTTCGTTTTTCCTAAGCGGTCGCCTTTCTGGAAATTATAATGTAGTACCATGATAAAATTGGTTGCGTAAGTTCCTGCAATGACCTGCTTAGTGTATAAGTAAAACGATTCTCAAGGGGTCCTGTAATTATAGGAAAAGCAATGGAATGAAGATTACTGTCATGAAACCGTAACCAGAGGAGTTGAGAAGAGTACCCCACAGATGAAATTAGACACCCAATGCAACAACTTACACACGATGGTCAGATATGTGCGCTGGGTCACAACCCGCGCGCAGAAGACAATTTTTTCTCATGGTGACTTCTCATCCAAACCTGTTGAACAGCGGCTATCAATCACCGGGTGTTGAAAGGAGACAGTTACTGGTCCGAAGCACGGTAGTCTGATCAATGAGTTGTTCGAAACTCTTCAAATTTTGATTACCTGGACTCTGTGATGGGGCCGTCCTCCGCTTCACACACCTCGCACCCGGCGATCAAACAAATGCGCAGCTCGATGCAGAATCGGTGAAAATATCTCCGGCTTCAAATGCTAGCTCTTGCGTACCTGCACATTCTCGCCAACGTGGGAAAGGCGTGAATACAGGAACAGGACACGACAATTGATAGAAGAAAGTCAATAATGTGATGTGGCTCACACGGAAAACTTCCTTCAACCGTGTCATCATAAGAAATCAAATCTGTTTTGCAGCTGCTCTAAATCGGTGAGACCAAACCCTGCGCTCTACAATCCAACAAACCAGCCAGTCAATTTCCATCTATCATCCTCGTCTTCTCACATCGAGCGTTTGAACCAGTCTCACCTCAGCGAGCGTTCACCTGTTCACGGCAGAGAGCTTTCCCCTCAGAGAGCGTTCACCTCATCGACCGCTTCCTTCTGTAATGGTGGCTATATAGACACCCAAGTGTATAAAATTGTCCACGTGGGTTAAGAAAGAATCTTAATTCGTCCATGGGGTCTACTTTTGTTTTCTAGGAATCCATGGGGATTACTTTTGTTTTCTAGGAATCCATGGGGATTACTTTTATCTTTTTCTAGGAATCCATGGGGATTGCTTTTATCTTTTTCTAGGCGTCCATGGGGCTTGCTGTTCTTTTCTAGGTTCGTCCATGGGCTTGCTTTCTTCTAGGCGTCCATGGGGCTTGCTTTTTTCTTCTAGGCGTCCATGGGGCTTGCTGTTTTTTTCTAAGTCCGTCCATGGGGCTTGCTTTCTTTTTCTCGTTCGTTTTTCTTGGTTCTGTACTGTTCTGGGTGGGGGTTGGGTTGGGGTGGGGTGTCTGCCTGACGGGTTTGGCATTGTTGCCACGTATTAGCGGTATATGCCTCAGCCCTGATAGGCTTCCCGTTTGGCATTGTTGACGGTCCTTATAGGGAGATTCTCCTTACTCTTCTTCTCAGTTGAGAGTAGATAGAGGGAAGGGAACGGTAGAGTTGAGAGTCGAAGAGAGGAATAGAGGGAGAAGAGATAAAAATATTTAATAGATTTAAATTTAAAATAAAATAAAATTTGAAATAAATATATTAGAAATATATAGAGAAACAAATCTTTTTTCTTTACAAGTTTCATTATCTACTTCATCTTCATTATTTACCTATGAATGTTATTTTACACTAAATACAATAACATGTCCATATGACATGGTGTGCCCGGAGGATGATATAAAATAGTTATCTAAAATACTATTAGTAACCTAATGTGTGATATGGTCCAAGAGAGAAGATATTTGGCTTGGAGTGAACGTTCATATATTTTGCAAAATGACACGTTTTAGTGCAGATTTATCCTTGATCTAAAATGATCAGGTGATAGTAGTGGATAGTGGATATCGTGATTATGCACACTACACAAGATACAATCTTAGAGGGAGTGATTACTTATCCCCTAGATGGGTGGCTAGTGCAACAATAGGTCACAAGTTCTCCAAGTATAGAGGCATGCAAAGGGCCATCTCTTTTTGTTCTTATGGCATTGGAGCTATGGATATGGTACATCTCTTTTTGTTCCTATGGCATTGGAGCTATGGATATGACTTTTGACACATTTGTCCAAGATTATGCGAGTCCTATGGCATTGGAGTTATATGGAACTATGGATATGACGTTTGACCCATTTGTCCGAGATTAAGCTAGAGCTTATCATCTTAAGCGCAAAGAGTACCATTTCACTCTTATACTTTATAGTATATTTTAAATAACAAGTGTTCATTGTTCTACTATACTTTATAGTATATTTTAGACACCAAGTGTTCATTGTTCTACTGAGTGTAAGGGTTAGTGCAATACGTATGAGAGCAATCACACTAGGTGATATTTCTTTGGATGTTTCATATATTTGCTTTGTAGACTTGCAAAGTTTTGGTTATCTTAGGTGCAGGGGGCACATTTCTCATATAGAACTCTATTGGGGCCTAACCACATTTTCCCTTTTTGTTTCACACTTGTACCGATTGATTAGGTCTTCCCATCATTCGTGTTCTCTAAGCGGTCGCCTTTTCTCCTGCAAACTAATATACAAATAACGAAAGCGAATTAAAATAGAATACCATGATAAAATTGGTTGAGTAAATTCCTGCGATGACCTGTTTAGTGTATAAGTAAAAAGATTCTCAGGTCCTGTAATGATAAAAAAAGCAATGGCATGAAGACTACTGTCATGAAATCGTAACCAGTGGAGTTGGCAAGAGTACCCCACAGATGAAATTAGACACTCAATGCAACAACTGACACACGATGGTCAGATATATGGGCTGGGTCACAACCCGCGCGCAGCTAAGATAATTTTTGCTCATGGTGGCTTCTCATCCAAACCTGTTGAACAGCGGCTATCAATCATCGGGTGTTGAAAAGAAGGCCACTTCACATGGCTCAATGATGTACGTCAGTTTTGACGTCCGTCAGCCTCTAAAACATTGACGGAAAGAGTATAATCATGTGTCCATGGGAGTGCATAGGTCTGGCAGTTAATTTGGACGTACGTCAACCTCATATGTATACTTGTGATGACGTGTCACTTTGGATGATTGACTGGCGTTATTAGGTAACCAGTTCTCGAATTAGGTTATGTAAAGTAAAGAGTTCGGGGTTTACAAATCAATAAGAAAATTTTCACGTTCGTTTTCCACAAAAGAGTGATCATCAAATTTAGCTTTTCGTTTTCCTATATATACAACAAAGGAGTGATCATCAAATTTAGCTTATCGTTTTCCTATATATTGATGAACTTTTATGATTTCATATTTTTATGGTTAATGGAGTTTCAAACAGAAAATCTTATGGAATTAATCACATCAGTAAGGGGAGAAAAAATTTATGAATAAAAAGAAAATATTACACCCGAGTATTGGAATTGGTTTTCGTTGACAAACCATTTCTTTTCCTATCTCAAAAAAGAATATTAATAAAATGCATTCATTCTTAAGTCACGCATGACCAACATTGAATAACCAACATTGAATAACGGTCCAAAAATGAAAGAAGGTAAAACATATTACATCTGCATCTAGTCTCGAAGGTCAAAAATTAAAATCAAAAATGTATTTACTTGGAAAGATTAAAGACTCGATGTAACGAAGCCGGGAAGTCGACAGGTTCATTCTCGGGCAAACCTGTCACAGAAAGGGAATTCCGATAATTTAATCGCACGTTGCATCACCCGACCCATTAATCTAGGAAATTCCCGGTTCGCAAAGGTTCAAACGGAGCTAGAGCTGCCTGACGGATAAGCTCCGGCTGAGGCTTTGAACGTCAGGCAGACCTGCGTGCACATGAGCTCCGTCAAAATTCTAATTGCCGGACTTTGTCTTTTACTGGGCCGCCGGAGCCCAAAAGAGCCATGTGAATCGCCTAAGAAAAGAGAGAGTTACTGGTCCGAAGCACGGTAGTCTGATCAATGAGTTGTTTAAATCTTATCAAGTTTTGATTACCTGGACTCTGTGATGGGGCCGTCCTCCGCTTCACACAACTCGCACCCGGCGATCAAACAAAAGCGCAGCTCGACGCCGAATCGGTGAAAATTCTCAGGCTTCAAATGCTAGCTCTTGCGTACCTGCACTTTCTCGCCATCGTGGGAGAGGCGTGAATACAGGAACAGGACACGACAATTGATAGAAGAAGGTCAAAAATGTGATGTGGCTCACAAGGAACTAACTTTTCCTCCAACCGTCTCATCATAAGAAATCAAAGCTGTTTTGCAGCAGCTCTAAATCGACCGACTGTCCGCCTACGACCATATTGCATGTCCTCCAGACACAATGAAAGAATAAAACGAACATTCTCTGTGCACTTTCGAAGGCAACGACGGCCGTGACCGGATATATGTCGTACGCGCATCGGTCTGTCTACACGCATGTCTTCTGTCTACAATAACAAAGACTTCAACTATTACATGTCGACGCCCATCCATCCATCCTTCCATCTTGTCCTTCGGACACCTTGAAAGGAAACACGGAAGGAAACACTCCGTCTGTCTGCCCGTAACATCAGAAGCAGAATGATGCAGACGCCGAACCGGACCGTTTACATCCGTTTGCCGGACCACCATAATCGGATTGCCACTAAAGATCATATTCTAGTCATATTCGTGTATCATAACCATATCAAAGTAAAGACAGAGTGACTTCTGGTTGACATATCAAAGCGTCTACCGCCTTAAGCCGCTTCTCACCTCTCTCTTTACTTACCCACCTCACCTCTCTTACCGTCCCTCCACCCCACATCCCCGGTCACACTTCTCCAGGTTCGGCAACCATCCTCCATCCCTCACCGCGCCAGGGTTACAGGAGAAGGTTAGGACAGGAGACTTGGACGACAGGAGACAGGACGACGACGAGCACCCACCTTGTCCGACAAATTTCCTCTCGGGACGCCACATCCCTGTCACTTCTTCGCCAGGTTTGGACGACCACCTACTCCCTTCCTGCACCAGAATTGTGCACTAAACTACCGCTGCTCTGCTGGGGCCTATCATCATAATCCATCTCGTCCTCCGCATGTCGAGAAGTAACCAACTTGGACTCGACTTCTTCTTGAGAGTAATCACACCAGGTGTCTTTCGCACGTCGGAAAGTAACTAAATGGGAGTCTGACTTCATCTCTAAATCCATAAGGGGTTAATCCTCCTACTCCAAATCCGTAAGAGAATAATCATACTAAGTGAGACTTCTAAGGAAATTCCAGTACTACTGGGAGTCTGACTTTATCTTTTCCAAATCCACAAGAGGATAATCACACTAGGTGAAATTTCCAAAAAGTAGACTAGGTGAGGTTTCTCAAGAAGTTCAACTTCCCTTTGTACGACTTGCTTGACAGGGTCTTCCCATCAACTGTTATACGTAGATGCTTTTCTACAGATAGATGTTTCCCTGATATTAGTCTATATTCTATATCTCAAAATTAAAAAAATGTATATATATATATTATATATCATAGGTGTGGTAGGGCAAATTCTTTTTCCCGGTTTCATTTCATTTTAAAATGGGGCTTAGCCCCATTTTACCTTTTTCTCTGCCTTTTGCAGCTTGATGGGGTCTTCCCATCCTTCATGTTTTCTAAGCAGTCTCCCTTTTTTCGTTTCATTTTACTCATGTATTTTCCTTGTACGGTTTATGAAAGTCTTCCCTTTCTCTTCTTGTTATTCTACGCGGTCACCTCCTCTCGTGTATTATAGTCATGGAGATATAGTCAACAATTCTAGTCGGATTTTTTGAGTCGATTGCAGCTTGATGGAGAAGAAGAAGAATGAGGCTATTTTCGGCAATGTTCAAAAATCAAAATTTGAAACGCTAGCATTTTTATTTCAGATATAAACGATACTTTTCCTTTAATCAATGTGCATATGATAGTGCCCCGCCCTGAAATTTTGCTATGTATTGACCTAAACAATGGTATAAACCTTCATTAAGAAAGGCCTCACTTCCTTCTCGCGTCATAATCACTATGAATTCAACAATTTTATGGCAATCTTCAGGGGTTCAAAGGCCAGGAACCAGAACAACAAAGCCACTCTGCGCGTACATATGTGCTGCACCCGCAGTAAAACAATAGAAGTATTATGGAATAATCAAGCAGATGAAATTTCTGGAGTATCTAAGTGATATGCCTAGTTGGCTGTGAAATAGGTCAATTCCTACTGCATATAAATTCCTATTACGCCGAAATAATCGGAGCGCCTATCACACGGTTCTTTGAAGATGACCTGATAGACTCATCAGAGTGATTTTTGCCACCACTTACTCAACCTTTAACCACCTGGGTAGAACCATTGAGTAAGTACACAGGTAGCTTTATGGCCAATGGGCAGCGGCTTACGGCTGCACGGAGGACTTAAAGGTATACCCAGGCAAGGAGACTTAATGTTCCAAAACCCAACAGATTATGATATGGATCCTGAATCGACCGCGCTTTGCGTTGTGACTATCTTCGCAAACCAAGCAGCCTTTAATTAATTCTATTGCATGGCCCTGGGGATGAATGAAAAAGTTCTACCCAGGTCGAAAACGGGTTCTCAAAAGGAAGAGTGAAGCTAGAAGACGTTTCCTTCTGTACCCCAAGTATAGCGGAATATCACCTTGCCAAATTAGAAAAACGGGAGATGATACCTGGAGAGCGCGTTTCGACCTGGGTAGAATATTTTATGGTTTGTTGAATTGGAACCTGGAGGAGAGAAAGAAGGATGGAAGAGGGAAGGTGCAAGATGGAAGGCGGAATATCACCTGGTTTGTTGAATTGTAGAGCGCCAGCTTTTTCTTCATCGTTGTGTCGATCTAGAGCTGCTACCAAACATCTTTGATTTCACTTTCATGAGACGGTCGGAGGAAAAGTTAGCACCTTGTGAGCCACATCACATGTTTGACCTTCTTTTATCACATTGGTTTTAAGCAATTGAATAATCTTTTACACTGCAGCGAGACTACAAAAGTGTTCCTGTCATGAAGCCTCTCCCGCGTTGGCGAGGATGTGCAATACGCAAGAGCGACCATTTAAAGCCTGAGATGTTTTCACCAATTGTGCGTAGCCGCACATTTACTTTACCGGGGGCACCTGGTGGTTAAAGGGGCGGAGCCCACCCCGAGTGCTCCGTCCTTATAACGGCGGAGGGGCGGAGCCCACCCCGATGGCTCCGTCCTTATAAGGGCGGAGGGGCGGAGCCATCCCGATTGTTCCGTCCTTTTAAGGGCGGAGGGGCGGAGCCCACCCCGAGGGCTCCGTCCTTATAAGGACGGAGCGCGGAGCCCTCGGGGCCTATACAGAACCGAGTCCTTATAAGGGCTCCGCCCTTATAGGGCGGAGCGGGTCAGTGCTTAAGTTGCACAAAATGCTAAGACGTCTAAATGTTTTCCTTGATAGCTGGAAGTTCTTCAAAAGTATGAAATGCTTGATGGGGTCTTCCCATCCTTCGTTTTTCCTACGCGGTCGCCTCTTTCTCTCAAAAGTATGAAATGCAGGAGGGCTTGGGACCATCCATTCAAGTGTCGTTCAATTTTCTTCAACAGCCCAACTCCGGTGGGTTAAGGGAACCCACCGGAATCGTACCAAAAGCGAGTCTTCTTAGGGCAATTGTCACTGTTTTATGGACCCGAATCTGGGTGATCTATCCATGACCAGGATGAAGCTTCGGTGAAACTAAGTGGAGGTCCGAACCCACTCATGTTGAAAAATCAGCTGATGAGTTGTGGTTAGGGGTGAAATGCCACTGGAACCCAGAGCTAGCTGGTTCTCCCCGAAATGCGTTGAGGCGCAGCAGTGGACTATTTAGGGGTAAAGCACTCCGAGTAGGGCGGGTTATTTCCCCGGCTACTACATAGTCGTTGTTCTTCATGCCCGGAAGACACTTCGATCCTTTCTTCGTAAAGCCAAGAATATCTTAGATCCTGTTTCCTATCATCAGTCCTATTAGTTTGGACTCCTGGTGTCCCTAAGGTTCTATGAGAAGTGCCAAGATCCCGCCCGGAGTTCCTATATCACTTCCACGATGGATGGAAATCTTTGGGCGTTCCCGAAGGAAAATTAGAGACCTATATTTCAGATCTCAAGAACATGGTAACCTAAGACAAGTAAGTGAAGATCTAGGCCTTCAGTACCCTCAAAGGTTAGAGGTCAAGGCTATCTTCCCTGAACTATAAATTATAAATATAAATAAATAAAGAAAGAGAGGTGTGTGAAACGGAGGACGGCCGCGTGACAGAGTCCAAGTAAAAGGAAGTTTCACTAGATTCGATTAACTGACCGATCGGACTACCGCATGCTTCGGACGTTGTTCGCCAGTAACTCTTTCCTTTCAACACCCGGTGATTGACAGCCGCTATTCAACAGGGTTGGATTTCACGTGCATGAGAAGCCACCATGAAAAAAGATTATCGTATCCCCGTGCGGGTCACAGCACGTGTCTGATCATCATGTATCAGCTGTCGCTCACTGGGAGTCAACAGTTTCCCAATTCCATCTATTGTGTTTGAGGTACTCTTGCCAAGATCTTCTCTGGTTAAGGTTTCATGACAGTAGTCTTCACTCCATTGCTTTTCCAAAAGACTCACTTGAGTATCTCTTTGCTTATACAGCCCATCGCAGGAACTTTCACAACCAATTTTTATCATGGTACCACATTCTAATTCAATTCCGTTAGCAGGCTCGTCACTTGTTCGACGTAAACATGCTATTGGAAGGTAGAAAAGTTTCAAGAGATTACACGAAGATTTCCGGAACACTCACACTCGTTACTATCTAGAATGTTAACTGAACTCCCTTTTGAAGACCCTTGCAAGAACATTCTGGGCTACTCTTTCTCCTTCCGTCATATTCTGAATTTCTTTAAGAGAAAGCTTTTCCTCAGTTATCTCAGTTATCTTGTTTTAAACAATTGGTTTATGCTTGATCAGTCCAAACACCAAACTCAATTTTAGTTAATTAACATCGAACAGCACTAATGTATAATGTAATTGAATGTAAAATTGTATTTCTAGTTTCCATGCTTTATATTTTAAGTAATATCACATGCACTGGATTTCGTTCGCACTTGCAGAGACAATATCGTCACCACGATGGGGAACGTGGTTGTGCAAATTTTCAATGTTGCCATTCCAAAATCGTGATTATGAGTGGGTCGTTGCAGCCAGTGTGGAGGAACAACGTATCTCAATTGCGTTAGGCTCTTGGCTCTGCCCGGCGCAATCTGTCCATGAGCATCACGAGATTTCGTGCCACAGATCTAGATCCGACTATGTAGACTCTCTACAGATCGAAATCATCAGGAACCAAGGATTTGGATTGGCCCTTATGTATGGCAAACTCTCTCAGCGTAATTTCCGACTGCTAACTTCCAAGGCGAGTGATGGCAACTTCTCCCAGCCACTTTGGTTCGAGACCGTGAACGTGGAGCAGCAAATCGTTTTGTCTATCTCACAATCCTCTCGATTCCGCTTCCTGCTGACCTTGCTAAAATCCTCACAGCTGCAGCTGGTAATGGTAGCTTGCATATGCGGAAGCTGAGTGCTCGAGCTGCCCGTCTTTTGATCCTCATTGGCATTCCCTCCATAGTCGCAGGTGTTGCCAAACTCGCCGAAAACTGGTGAGAGAGTATAATAAGTAAATATACAACTAATCATTTGTTTGAGGAGGTACGATACTGGATCAGCTATGTAATCTGTCCATGATTGACGTGAAGAAGAGTATGATGCTTTTTCTTTGGGCAAACGATAATACTTTGCGCACTGGCTTGTGGGTTTGGCCATGCCGTTGTGCTTCCGAAGGCAAAGTACAACGACTCGACCTGGGAAGAGACACCTTGTGGAGGATAGCCAACAGACACAACAGTATCATGCGAAGATGAGATTTCATGATGGATTCCCATTGTGGGGATGAAGGTTGTTCATGCAGAGTAGCTATTTCACGGAGTCTGCCTCCCGATGGAAAGAACATGAACTATTTAACTGGAAAGAGATACGAGTCTTGCCTCGCACATGGAGAGACGAGAGGATGGACTTAATTCATCGAGAGCCAGATTTTCGGATCGTGAGCGGGCCTGAAGGAGAACGATGAGAAACTAACAGAGGCAGGGTTTGGGGGTGCTGCTGTCTTATGAAGCTAAGGAAAGAAGCACGTAGCGAGGACGCTGGGCCGAAGGAAGCATGAGATTTCAGGTCCACATGGATCAATTGGCTTCCACGAGGGGACGAGTAGTTATATCAGAGCAGCAGTTCTTTGGAGGGGCACATGAAGAGGACAGCAGAATAGATGTCCGGAGCTGGCTTTTCACCCGAACGAAGGGAGTGAATTGTATAATCAATAATGCATAAACATTAATTTTGAACGCTAGCATGAAGATAGATGGGGACCTGAAAAGGACAGATGATTGAAGATGGACACCATGAGTAAAGTGAAAGAGATGACGCGGTAGAGCTAAGAGGGAGCAGGAAGGTTCGTACTTCGAATCTTGGCCAAGCAGAGATTCGAAGTATGAGCTGCCATCAAGATAACGAGAACAATTGAACAGAGGGCAGTTTGGAATGAGATTTGAATGTGTACAAGTGATCACAGCAACAGAGTATGAGCTGATTTACTGGTTCAAAATATGAGATTGTCAACAACTTCAGATTGAAACAGTGACAACTCAAACTGCTGTATTCAAAACATTCTATTTTCTTCAACCTATCAAACAGGATATCTTGACATTCAGTGAGAAAATGGTACAATAAAGGAAGCATTCAGGGAACTTAATTGAAAGTGTTGAGCATCTCATGATCTCCCTCTTATCAGTCAATCAGTACTATCAGTTGCAACCGATTGACTTGCAACTGATAATATCTTCTTTCTTCAGAAGTCTAACTTTCACTGGAAAGAACATATTCCCGATAATGTACGGGCTCGAAAGAACCAACACATCTTACCGCTGGAATACGCGAATGATGGATTGCTGTATCCGGTTCACAGCTCCAGATGGTGACACGAGACAACATGCTCCGGTTGTTCGGTTGATAGAGATCAACATCTGCGCCTGAATCGAGCAAGATAAAACGACACGGCTGGCATAACGAGTGAGAAGCACATTGAACGTATACAGTTCCAAACAGATGGAGCAAATAATTTGGTTTGAACAGCGAGCAGGGAAATTCGATAGAATACACATCTGCAGTTGACATAGACGAGGTTGAATCACCAGAACATAGGTACTATATTCGCGTCGCAGAAAGCAAATTGAAACCAATGACCATACAGCGAAGATTGGGTACACGTACGTCAAACAAGATACACGTTCAACAGAGAAGAAACTCGAATTGCCATCGGCCATGAAGAGATCGAAAACAATTTACTGCCGAATCTCCCATTCTGCAGTGAATTCTCCTCAATAAAGGTGCTTTCGATGATACAGGCTAGTTTTTGTGAATGACGCGAGCATCGGTATTTCAGGAAGATCAATTGGTAATCGAGCTACCTCTGCGCGCATGAGCTTACATCCTTCAGCATTGCCAGCACTCGACTGGCCCCTGCACACTATTCCTCCGAATGTTGATTCCAGCCGAGTTATCCAAAATTCTTTCTCGATATGTCCTAAATATTTCACAGACCGCATCTTCAACTTCGGAACATCCACTTGTGAATTTTGAGTTGTGACATCTTCACACTAGGATTGGAATCACAAGCGTCCTACAAGTTGAACAGAAATACAACTTGCAGCACATTCGAACTTATGCAAGACTATATTCATTCATGTCTGATCAATGAGAAATCCAAGAACACATGCTGAGAAGGTCTGAAGATCAGTCAAATAAATCGATACTAGGACAACATGCTGTAAAGTGACATTCACCCTCGAAGAATCAGAGCGCAGATTGCAACTCAGTACATTACACTCACAGAGCAAATCGTTTGAGCCCTCAAGATAACTCAAGCCGACTACACACGAAGCCTAACCGCTTCTTTGTGAGGGGGGCTCCGATCCGCTATCCCGACGTACTAGGGGACCCAAGAACAATCCAAACCGATTATGTTATGAAGTTCCCATTGCGTGTCTGAATTCCACTTTTGCTTTGTTGACCTTCCTGGAAACTCATTGAATTGTGCCTTTCGTTGGCTTTATGTCTATAATGTCGATACCCAGTATGTGTACACTACTTAACCTTCTTAAGGGCAAAGAAAAGGGCACACATTCCCTACACACTACTTGTTGAGGATTATTGTGGAAATATTAGTACAAGTCGATAGCAGAAAGATACACACTCTTTCCCCCTCCATATATTGTGAATAGTTCTTTTTAAAGTCTATGAATTGTTGTTTACAGCATGCGGGCAATAAAAAGAAAGTATTCACATAATTTATCGTGCCGCGGCTTCCTATAACGTGTAATTGGAGTTGCGATTCAAATTTAACTGAATTTGCTATTTGAAAAGTCAATTACATTCAAAAGTTAATGATAGTATCATTGCATCGTATCATCGTATTAATAAGTCCAGTATAAACAAATTTTCCTTGATTTGGTTGTATTCAAGCCTTAGAAACTCAACGTGTGTTATATATATATATATAATCAGTGAACAAATCAATCTGGGATATACTTTTTTGTGTAGTTTATAGTCCTTGTGTGATATTCACATATTTCACAACTCCATTATCCGTGGATTCCAATTATCCATATGTTACTATCATGTGTGGTTCTTGGCCTGTGAAACATGAGTTAATCACGTTGGTGTTCATATTGCCCCACAATCCAGTGTTAAGTTTAGAGAGAAGGTTAAGGTTTAAAGTATCACCTTAGACTTTAATTGTGTCTTTACTTGATAGACAGCCACTTACACTAATGCAAAAGTCCACCACTAATTCATATACTTGAATTCCAAATTGAGTTTAGATCCCAAGCAAAATTTGGAAAGCCCTCTTTCTTATAGAGCTTCTGACTCAATATGATTAGAACAACCGCGCTTGTACTGTACAGATGAATCCAATACTGTATTAAGAATAAGAATAAGAATAAGAAGATACAGTTATATTGGATATATTTTTATATAAAACTTTTAAATTTATCATGATGGACTAGGGATAGTCATAGCCTACATAGAGATAATACAATTTGGAGGAACTTGTAAGTGGCACTAACATAAATTCTAATTGATTTTATTTTAATTTTTAAATTCAAAATAGTAGTTTATAATTTTTGAATCCATAAATTT
Source organism: Lunularia cruciata (assembly GCA_948567375.1). NCBI lineage: Eukaryota > Viridiplantae > Streptophyta > Marchantiopsida > Lunulariales > Lunulariaceae > Lunularia > Lunularia cruciata. The sequence continues at coordinate 62,215,812 of OX419757.1, read as the reverse complement.
TTTGATTTTTATTAAAATATTTCTTTATAAGATATATATTTCTTATAAAATTATATATTTCTTATAAAATATTCCAAGAATAAATATACAAATAAATTCTTGACTTAGTTAATAAGTTACTTAAAAATTTTATATTAGACACCATAAAAATGCTAAAGCATATAAATCTCTTTTTTGACTTAAGGCTTTGCTAGTCTGAAGAACTTTTAATCAATAAACTTGGCTATGTTATTAAAGGAACTCATTTACATATTAACTGTCTTCTTTAAATTATATAAAGGCTACAAAGTAGGGGACTTTCCAAAATTATGATGCACATATCTTGTAAACAAAATCAAAGTTCATATAAGTATGCAGATCGGAGCATTCTTCATATCCAGTTGATATAAATAGCGATTCTACTGCCTCTTGGTGATTACGGATTATGGATAGATGAGTAAACTACGAACCTGCTCGTTCGATCATCAACAAAGATAGCCTGGATAATCGGAATCGAAATGGCCGAGAAAGTAAACACCCAATTTGCTAGCGTGACATCAACTCTGGACAACCCAACGCCGGTGTCAAGATTGTAACTGCTAAGATTTTAAACTGTCCGGATGTGTTTTCGTTTGTTTTGTGAAAGACTCGAATAGGTACTTTCGAATGTGTCGAATGTTTGTATGGACATAAAATACCATCAGGGTCCAAAACTAAATGTGATTTTGGAGATAAAATAAACAGAGTTGTTTGTGACATGCACTGAGCAATTTCAGTCCAACAACATCACCAACTTTGAACAGTGCACTTATCCCTCTCGCCTATCCTCCTACTTCCCTTGTAGAGTAGATGCTTAAGTAAATACCAAGGTCTTCTCAGATTTCGAAGATGATGGGACTTCGAATTCGAAGGTGGCCGCAGTTTAAGGAGGAGAGATGTCGACATGGAAAGACTTCAAGGAGTGGAGGTAAAGGTTAAGAACTCTAGAGGCTGGCTTGATGAGTGAAAACCTCCACATGCAGAAAGAAAATTGGACCAAACTCACAACACCATAATAAGTTCTCTAGTGCCCATTATCCCAGCCCGTTGAATTTGCTGAAGAGGTTCAAATTATTGAGCTTCCTTTAGTCGTTTCATCTATTGGGCAAAGCCCGCTACCCTGTTTTCTACAAAATTGGTGCTATTTCGTGGGTGAACTCGGAAGTAAGAATGGGCATTATACAGTCATTGCTCTGCCAGTTGACTTCATTATGCAGAGCAAATTCAGCCAGGGCTTGCAGTCGAATCGGTTCGTTTTTTGGGTGTAATCTGCCGCTGCGCACATCAGCATGTCAGTATCACGGAAGGTTTCGAGTAACCATCACTAGCAAGCTCCGCTTGCTAGTGATCTCAGAATCTCAGAATAGCTACAAAAGACTACATTGTTGACACTTGAAAAAGCTCCGCTGTGAAGTCACCGTTTTATGCTTCTTTCACAAGCTGACAGTTTTCTCGAGTGATCTGTGTTGGTTCAATCAGCGCTGCTGTTCTATACATCAGCATATCAGCAGTCGAATTTCTTCTGAGGGAAGGCCAAAACATGTGGAGAAATGGCTCGACCTAATTAAAAGTATGCTCTGATTCGAAGCAAACAGTAATTAGTACAAGTTATAATGGTGTGAGCATGACCTTCGGATCTGATAAAAACCTTTCTTTGGACATCTGCGCAGTCTCCAACCTACTTGGGGATAGATGCAATGTGCGCTTGTTCTCTTCGTAATCTCCTTTTGCAAAATCCATGTTCCAGTTTTGTTGATGATTTCGGATCCCATGATTTCTAGTTACTGAAAGTAGGAGAATTAATGTTCTTTACATATCACACTCAAAAAATCTCTCTATTCTAGCATAGAGGATATCAAATAAAAAATGAACTTGTCAGGTAAAAGCACATCTACTGCACCGAATACCGGCCATGTCCGTTCAGTTAGATGGCCTGCTTCCATAATTTATATGAGACTTGGAAGAACCCTTGATTGTCATCATGAAGAGATATGTTCGAGAGCACCAGTAGTGGATCCGAGAGCCTTTTGTATTTTTGGAATATAATCTTCTCCGTGTCTAACATGCAGAACGTATTCTGTATGTCAGACATGCAGAATATGATCTTACTAAAATTTAAACTTTCCCTTTGAAAGGACGTTAGATCTACATTCTTGCGATTAAGAAAATGATTGCAGTAGACCTTTGAATCAACTCATTGTGCTGGTTTATTGTGCTTCATGTGACTGGGTGTGAGAAAGGTGGTTTGTAGGAGAACGGATGAACTTCAACCTTCCCCTGTCAGTGAGCGATTGGAGCGGATGCGAAGTTCTAGTTGTGTGGAAATAAAACAAACTTTATCTCATCAATCGAACGGTACAAGCTCAACAAACATCTCGTGGATCTTCAATGTCCAGTTTGTTTGCAGGTAGTACGGGTGTAGAGAGGATTTCCTCTAGAATTAGTCGTGGAGAATTCTCAGACCTCGATTGGTTATCATCTGTCTTTCCTGCGGAGACGTATAAGCCAGTAATCATGATTCTAGAATACATTTCTACCAATGGGCAACTCCAAGCTCATGGTGACAAGAAGAGCCAACATAAGTGATAATCGTTAAACGTCATGATCACCGGGACTGAACACTCTCACTCCGGATCAGTTGGATCCTCCGTCAAATACTCAACATGTCTATTCGGGATGCTTTTATGTATGTATATATAAGACATCTCATTAGTATGTAATCCGTTCCTGCAAAGATGGAGAGGGAGAAGCTGATGAGAATCGCCAGTGTTGTTCGCACTGGCGGGAAGGGCAGTGTACGCAGGAAGAAGGAGGTTGATCACAAAACTTCAAACGTGGAACACAAGAAGTTACAAAAGACTCTGAAGAATTCGGGGAGAGAAACATGCCTGGGGTAGTCGAAGTGAACACCTTTGCCGATGAACCATCATCCACTTCGAGAAACCATCGGTCTTTACATGCTGTGAGGCCAATACATGGATTGTGACTGGGCTTTGGCAAACAAAGAAGTTGCAAGACCTTTGAGCGAACCAGGTGGGACCAGAGAGGCTTCAGATGATCGACAAGGAGCTGAGAAAAGTTCGCTGACCCGCTCAGCGAACTTATCAGGAGGACGCAGATTCCCGGGACGAGGAGTCTGTTTCTGAATTCGGTGGGTGGAATAATTTTGAAGAAGCATCGCTTTCAAAGTGATTTGAGTATGTCACAGTTTGAACTCCCATCCGGAGATTGCAGTGGTTAATCCCGAAGTTAAGCCAGCTCTTTAGCGACATTCCCATTACTTACTTTCTGGTATCTATGTTCTACTTTTCAATAAATGAAGGTAGTAATAAGTAATCCGTAGGAGTTCGTTCCATGCCTCAAAAGACTGGCTACAAAGCATTTCGGTAGCGGGGAATTTTATGCTCAAACGACAAACCTTCCACTTGAGGCTGGTATGCTTTTGTAATTGCTTCTGTTTGCCGTACTACTTGCAACAGGGTTGAAGTTTCTCCTGTACAATTCTTTGGATGTGCTCGCGTGGAACTTTATCTCTTCAGCTTGCCTACAGCCGGCTTGCTTGGATGGTATTTGTTAAAAGGCTAACTATTAATGTTCATATCTACTTATGGGAAAGCTTAGCGTCGCAATGGACAAGCATCGAAGAAATAATCCTCTGCAACGACTGCTCAAGGCTGACGTTTCATGCCAACGTTTGAACACCCGAATTCTGCAATCTGTTGGGTTTATTTTACTATATTCATGATTATTCGCATTTGGATCACCTTCTCGGACATGACTGACTAGTATATTTTGAACGTACGTAGTTCCTGTCAAAAGAGGATACTGATACGTTAGTATGACATTTTCTGCCGTCATCCAGAAATCCGTGTTTCGGAGAATCTGAGTACAAGTGGAAATTGATCTATAAGCGGGGACTATGGAGGTAGCCGAGCTATCTGGTATACTATGAACTAATTCAGGATGGTGAAGAGCCAATGCGCAATGCACTGACCAAGAACAGGAACATTTTTCAGCCTTCGTGATTTGAAACATTCCTTTCTTCTCCTTTATGGACTAGCTCATCTTTCAGAAAACAACCTTTCTACATTCCGTTCCCCGTAAGCCTTATGACACGTCTGACACGATAAGAAGGAGCTGCTTCAATCTAAGATCTTGGATTTGCACATAAAAGTCTCATATGAAGGAACACTTTTCTCTTTTCTGTAACAACCCTGAGTTTTCCTGCTCCAGGAGAAAGTGCCAGTCTGTGAAGGAGTACAATTTGTTTTCTTTTGTAAACTATTCACAGTAAGTACAGTGGAAGCTGAAATTCCATTGATAAATAAATCCTCCGGTGTCAGAATGATGTTTTCTAGGATGATAAAAAGGTTCAGAAAATCTTCAGGCAAATGTGTTTTCAGTAAAATTTTATAGTCAAGAACCATACAGGATAAGTTCCATTCCCATTCAACAGCAACTAAATGCGCATATACTTTCTCTGGCTAAGCACGTCCATGCAATTGACAGAAGCTAGCCTAATCTCTTGTATCCACTATGGTGCATGTGGACTAACAAACGGAGGGTTTTGCTATTGAGAAAAGCTTCTCGTGCAGAGTGCTTATTCTGAGATCGCACTAGGTATTGGACCACGCACCCGTTCCCTTTCTGATTGGTCTGGGGAAGGGATAGTATGAAGCAATTCATACTCAACAGTGCGAACTTCTGGGAATTGCATCAAATAAAATCTTCGTTGGACATGGTAAATTCTTCGAGTCAGAAGAGAATGCACTCAGAAAAAAAGCTTTTTTCAACAGCAAAAGCTACGGTTTATTAGTCAACTTACAAGATTCTCAGTATTTTTCTCTAACCAAAGCCCTATTTGATGTTCAGATGCCTTGATTTAAATTCTAAACTGATATTTCTCCGTGCAGTTTGCTCACACTGCACAGAGAAACATCGGTTTTAGAGTTTAAACGGTATATTGACTATTTGTTGACATCCTTCAACAGGTGATAGTCAACACCTATTGTAAGAACTGAGTATGATCTTGATTAATGAAAGCTCTCTATGATAAGCAATCAGTACTTGAGAGGGATTTCATCTGAGCTTACAGAAATTCACCATTGCTGTCCTATCATATGCTTACTTACCAGGTCCGTTAATAACCAGGATTCGAGTCAAATAGAATATGGCAAGCAAAGCGTTTATCCAATCTACTTAGATAACTGAGCTGTTCACGTACGTCGTTGAGCAGAAAAAATTTGTACTGATACTTCGGTTGCTGGAGAACGTGAGGTGTTCAGCTCTTACCTCAGTCTTGCTGATTCAGAGAGAATTTCCTTTTAGTAAAAGTGGTAGGTCAACTTTAGTAGACGGATGTTGACTTCAACGATAGGATGAACTAGTCTTTCGGAGTCCGCTACTTCTAGATCTGGCCTATAACTCCGAGTCACCAATCCGTAGCCTCCTTACGATACGACCCCTGTGCACGTCGACCTGAAAGCTCGATCCATGAATGCAAAGAAATAGCGTACTACGAGTGTTTACTCAAGGGGAATTTAGCTGTCTTCATATTTCAAAGGTAGAATTAGGTTGCTCGGAAGCATATGCATCTGTCTCTCGTACCTAGAATGGTTTGTAAGGCAGATGCGGACATACAACGGTATGCTTATCAGCTTGAAGAAGGAGCTTGGAGAAGTGACTATCACTCACAGAAATCGACATTTGCATCTCAGAATACTACTAATTTACTGAAAAATTAGTAGTATTCTGAGATGCAAATGAGCTCTGTGAAAGAACTTGGACGTTGGAATCCGCAAACCTTCAAGCAAGTGAGATAACCCAGTTAAAACGTACCCTTTCGTGCGACGCAAAACATAGGAGAATGATTCATACGCTGAGATGCATGATGAGCTCTGCGACAAAACTTCAACTCGGTTTAGACCTCAACATTCTTGCAGCGCAAAACATGGCCTCAAGCTTTGAAAAGAATACCTTTTTAAGCACATTTTCATGGGAAGACGGGACCATGGTCAAACAATTATCCTCATCAGTCCAGTTTAAGCTAGCTTCAACACGAAACTCTGAACCTTTTTAGCCGTTTTTCATTCTTTTTCATTTTCCAAAGAGCTTCAAGATCTTTTGTGGCATATTGTATCTGGTTGGAACCACAGAACACGAGACAGCTATTAACTCGTCATTACTGAAACTAAGAATGCGCTTTCAGCAACTTGGGTTCTCCGGTTTGAACGACGTATTAGACCACCCCCACGTAGAGGCTGTGGACTCCCATTTTATTGCTCATAACTATCTGGTACTGCTAAAGAGATATAAAGTTATTCACCCCAGGTTGTACGATAGGGGATATTCGTCCGTATTCATAAGACCATCCTGAATGAGCCTGCAGTTATAAGAGATGCAAAGTTTGACATCAGAACCGTATTTCTTCCCTACGGAACGAAGGTCATCAGGAGTCTGGGCCCTGAAGCATACTCGAGTGCCTGAACAAAATCAATCGCAGTAAGTGAGCAAAAAAGGTGCAAAAGCTGATCTCAAACACTTGCCCTGCCGTTTACAGGCACGCAGGCAGTTTGGGACCGACCAGGCTTTGGTTTTAAGTAGAAAGAAGATGCATAAACTGTACCTTCTATGGATACCCGTAGAGCAAAGCTCGTGCAAAAGGTGTACTGTACTCGTCGGTTTTCATGTGCAGTACAAGGAGTCTCATGAATGTGACATACAGCAACTCCGTCAGTGGGCCATCTCCATACTTCTACCACGACTCCCCAGATTCACTCCTCGATCTCCAAGTCTCATCTCTTGCTCTACATCCTCCGAGATGAGAACCATGATATTGGTTGATTGGCCAATTGGACATGAATGTAAGAAATCCGAGACGCGGAATTGGGTGGTCCAACTTCCTTTGCTGGTTCGCTCTAAAACCTCTGATGTAACATTAACCTGAACCATATGGCTTGGCTGAGGAACCAAAATGAGAGCTGAGGGACCACTCTGCCGAATCTCACCGAATAATATTCCGGCACAGAGCGTAACGTTCAAACTTCTTTGAATCTTCTAGACAAGAGCATGAATAATCACCATCACGTTATTTATGGAGAAAAATCATTTTGTTACAGTGCCTGATATCATATCAAGCATATTAAGCGCTCAGGATGGTGCTCAACTTAGATTGCTAATAATTTCCACTTGATACCTTCTTTTGTCTTAGAGTCACTCTAAGCTCATCACTAGCAAAAATAGAAGGAACGTAAAGAAGTTTATCTCCGCTTGAAAAGGTAAACCCAGATTCTTCTACATTTAGTATTTGGTCTTTTTTGCTGTTTTCCTCTTCAAGAATTAACTTTCTCATGTGTTGGAGCTGCAAGTATTTGGTATAAGTACTCTATCACTCTTAATATTGAATTTTCCTAATTTACTTCTCCACCTTTAGTCTTGACCCCATAAAATGTATACTTTTTTCACTAATTCTCTCTCATAGACTTTCTAATATCATAGAATGATACGAGAACGTTGTCTTAATAAGTATCTATTTGTTGAAAGTAAGGCACAAGTGATTTAACGTATTTTCATTTACTGTCTTCCAGCCCTATTTTGTCTTCTTGTTGGTGAGTCCAACTTTTGGGTTATTTCTCTTTCCACCCTTAGCATTCTGTGAAGAGATAATATAGTGAGCATATATCTTCTAAAGTTTGTCCGCTCGATATCTACGCAATTCGATTCCCATGCTTGACTAAGTGTGTAGGTGTACAGGAGAAGTTGTGCTTTTCTACAAATATTATTTGAAATTTAGGGAAATTTGTTATCATTCTATTTCTCATGGGAAATACTCCAAAAACACACTCTCCAGATAAGCATTTGGTGGAGGATAGGTTTCTTGTAAGAGATTATACTACTAAGATAATCTCTACGCATGAGGGATTATACTTCTAGGATGTATTTTGCATAATTATGTGTTTATCTAGTTTAGAGATCTAATTTCCAGATGTTGAGTGCTTTGCTTATGGCTACTAGGTGGGCAAATGTAGTATATGGATGTATCACTGTCTACGTGAAGCCCCCTGAAACGCTATACAGCTACTTTCAGAGTGAAAAACCACAAATGGCGATCGACTTTTTTGAATTAACCGCGGCTGCTTCCCCAAGATTGAGCAATGGAAAGGTGGATGGATGTATGTTTACTAATATGACAATATCATATTATTTAGTGTAGCACAATATTTCTCTTTAAAGGCAAATCACTCATCTGGGTGGAGGATATCCAAACAGATGTTTCTTAGACCTTGCTCACTTTCTTGTAAGAACTTGTATCATAAAGGAGAGTGAGGTGAGCTACCAAAATCTAATACACGAGAATCAGGAGTACAAGAGTGAGAATGAATGAATTCTAGTTTAGGAACATGTAGAAGTCTCTTTTGAAATTCGAGTTTTCACACTCGTTATGATCTACATTGTAAAGTTAATATTCTTAAATTGAGCTTGTTATTCATGTTTCTCTTGCTTGTTAAGAGAGAGATTATGGACATTGCTCTTGTTGATGTTCACCTAGTTATTGATCTATATGTATATCTCATAATATACATAGAATTATATTAATTTGTTCTTTCTTAATATAGTATTGTAAAATAGATAGAACTCTTATATTAGAATCCTCTTCTTACATTTTAAATTCAGATGAATAGTATTAGCAACTATCATTGTCAATCTACTCTCTAGATTTTATAAAGTTATATTTATATATTCAACTCTATATAACTTAAAGTTAAATAGAGTGGAGAACTGCAAAAATTAATTGTACCTTTTCTCAAATTTTGCATGTCATCCTTGCGCAAACACCATCAAAGTACATGGTTCTTAATTTTTCACAAGGGCAAGAGAGGTGCTACAATTAGAGTATGAGTGTCATTAAATATATTTACCTTTTGATTTAGCTTTATATTTTTTCTTGGAACAAAATTTCTCTATTATATCTTTCTCCTTCCCATCTCAATTTTCCTTTTTAATCCTTCTAGTTTCATGAATTAATTTGCCTAATTTATGCTAAATTACAATGAACTTGAGGGTACATAGAGTCATTGTATAATTTTACATGATTGCAATCTTGACAAATAAAGTAGTAGCAATGATGCTCAACTTAAATTAAGAATTGTTTCTCCTTGATACCTTGTGTTGTCTTAGAGATGCTCTAAGCTAATCATTAGCAAAAATAGAAGGAACATTAACAAGTTGATCTTTGCATGGGAGTGTACACTCAAATCCTCCCGATGTTAATATTTGATTTTTTTTCTTCCAGAATTATCTTTCATTTATGTTGAAGCTTGCAAGTACTTAGCGTGCTTCCTAGCAGTGGATCTCACACAGCTTGTTTGTTCCGGATCTCCTTCCTCTCAAGCTTGGTGAAGAAGGTCCAACCTACAATCCCAAGTTAAGTAATTCCACTCAATCTCTTACTCTCTAAGCTCAATGGACACAAATTGGTCTTAGGTCACTTCTCTTCACATAAAAAACACTCAAAATCAACTTTTCCTCCATGTAGAGAAGGTTCTTGAGTCCTCTCAATACTCTCTTCATATTCTACTCTAAACTCTCTTTTCTTCAAATTAGTCACTAATATCACTTTGATCCTTTGAGAAACCTTACATAACTTCAACTTCCACTAAAGGTGGGACTCCATGCTTCAAAGGTTACTTAGTTAACCAAACTTACTTTTGATTGTTGTCAAGCTACTCATACATGAGAACTCAACCTTAAAAAATGAACCCTTTTCATAATGTTGATCATTGCTTCCAATTGTAAATCCCACTTGCTTAAATTTTTTTACACAAAAAAATCACTTCAATGTACACCCCTTTGCAAGTTTTAAGACCTTTTCATTTTAGCTTGAGCACCTCTCTACTCAGCACACCTCTTTCTAGATTTCACTTAGAAATCCATAACTTTCTATGTGGGATTGATCTCTTCAAATTCTTGGCCAAAAGGTAGCCAATGTATCACTAAATATTCTTTGAAATTTTCAATGCAATCTTTTCTAAATTGAAGAAATATACTCCATAAAACATTTTGGAGAGTGTGTAGTTTTGTGGAGCCATTGCTCACTAGAGAACTCAGAGAGAGAGAGAATTATAAATGAAAGGATGATGAGTACCATCCTTAGTCTATATACTTTTCAAAAACTTATAAAAAAGTTATTAAGTACTAGAGTACCTCAATTTATTAAGCAAAATGTGATCTAAAGTAACAAGTCAAAAATCATATGTCAAAAGTTTGAAGGAATATCCAAGATCATAATCCCATAAGTGTAAGGTCTTATTTTGACTCAATATCTAAGTCAAGGATTCCTTCATGTGGGCTATCCTTCAAGGAAAACACTTTGCACCAAAAATGATGATGACCAAATATCTTGCAACTCTTTCCTCAAATATCTAGGAATAATACAAAATCAAGACATTAGGATCCAAAATAATGGTGCTCAACTTTTTTAACTCCTCTAAAATAGGGTCATCTTTAACTTGACTATAGCAAAGTCTATCTTATTATTGCTAATTTAGAAACTTGGTTAAAATCCACATAGAAAATATCTTTTAGTTACTCACAATACCAAACTAAATATCTTAAGAGAGCAAAAATGCACTAATAGGCTTTATAGCTCCAATATGAGTACCATTCTTGTGACTACAGGTCTAATTTGTGAGCATTGATAATTAGGAAATCCAACAATGACAATTTCTTTGTCAAAATGAGTAATTACAACAAATGTGTTAAATTTGGAGATTGAGCTTTTGAGTGTGAGCAAAAAAATTGTGAACAACAGATTCTGAACCTATGACTCCAAATGGACAATTAATAAGTTGATGTTAGCTTTGTAGACTTTGAATGTTGAATCATGATTGAGAAGACCGTTGATGGGTTACTTTCATTTCAATGAGGCCTCATTTAATTTAGCAAGCTGAGCAACAAGTCGGTGATGTAGCAGATCCTTTCTTCCTTCGTGATAGAAGTGAATCAGAATGGTAGTTGGTATTCTTACAATGGTGCTACCTCTCATCTCACTATGTATCAAATTTTTTTGTCAAATATAAGATCTCAATCTAACCATCATAACACGAAAGTTTCCCTTTTTACTTGATCAAAATAGAGTATTAGATTTTTATTATATATCCAATGTTGAGAAAAATCTTCTTTCTCTTAGCAATATTATGGACAAAAGCCATATAGCTCTCTTTGACTCTCAAAGTTGCTATATATTTGAAGGAGAAAATTCCAAGAAAATACTTTCTTGTGAAGATAGAGATCTCACAAATAGTCTATATAAGCTATGTACCTTGCCATATGAATCTATGTGCTTTCTATATCTTGATGTTTGTGAATAGTGACAGATGAGTCTATATTCTTTAGACAAAGGATGGTGCACTTCAACAATTCAAGTTCATCAAAATGGAGGTAAAAATTAGTGGCAATTAAAATTGGACAGTTGAGAATAGATAGGGGTGGTGAATACCTATTTACAACATCAAATCGTTTTTTTGTGTAAGATAGAATTTACCACTCATTGACTTGCACAAAAATGAAACACAAGAATGGAGTTTTTGAGCATAAGAATCAACTATCCTCGAGATGGAAATTCCTAATTACAAGATTGGCTAAGTCACTGCAAGAAGAAGCTACCAAAATTGCTTACTTACTTAATTGTAATTCTACACAAGCAGTCAACATGGCTATGCCTTCTCAACATCTTATTGGTATAATTCAAAATTTGAAACATCTTTGCATCTTTTGTTGTGCATCCTCTATTCTCCTTTCCATCACACATGACAAGCTTGATCCCAAGGCCATCTTCAGTCTCTGGTTATGACAGTCAATCTGAAGCATATCATTATCATGACTTTGTCGAACACAAAATATTGTCAACAAGAATGTCAAGTTTGACAAGAACCTATTTGGAGTTACCACTTTTCAACCTTCAAATATTCTTGATGATCAATTTGATATGTTACTTCACTTTTCAACTATAACAAGCCCTCACTTCCTCCTTTTTTTGGTCCATAGATACCTTCTAACAAGACTATTCCTCTAATGTGCCATAGTTCTATGAAATTTGTTTTAGGATTTTTAATACCCTTTTCCCAAAACTGGTCCTCCTTTGTCACCAAATGACCACTCCTCAACTTCTTAATTGGACCACATTGGTTCTCTTGGTTGTTGATCCTATAGCACCTTTGTTTACATCTTCTTCCCCCAATCAACCTAATATCAATGTTAGAATATATTCATGTCAACCCAACCAATCAAGCTCAAATCACTATTCTTCTAGGACAAAAAGTGGATGAAGGACTTCTAAGTAGATGTCACATATAATGAGCTTGTTTGGTGCCCATATTTTTGCATTATTTGTTTCATTTTATCAATTTCAAATATATTTGTGAGGAAAACTGATAGCTTACTTCACACTTGTGTGAGAAAAGCTCTTAGATATATTATTTTTCAGATCTGTGCCTATTGAGATAATAACCTGAATCATAGATCATAAGCCAAAAGGTCAACTTAAGGAAGAATGCCACATTAGACACCAAGCTTGAGAATCCTCAAAGGCAAATGGCTTTGGTGGAGAAGAACTTTGGCCCAAAGATGTCCATACACAAGAACCTTTGGCTCAAAAGTAGTTTGGTCAAGACCAAAACTCAGCCAAATGAGTTGGCCCCTAACCACACATTGTCTTGGATCTGATAGATGTCAAGGACTGTATACCAAATTGAATGCGCCACCACTTGGTTCAAGTTTTATTTCAAGAATGGGGGTCCACATTTAGAGGAAGACTATTGGCATTTGGCAAATAATTCACATGGTAACCAAGACCATTGAAGATGAGGATGGTTGTATGTGGATGGTAATCTACATTAATGTGTGACAAGGACAAAGAAGTGCCCAACCACTTCTTGGCTAAAGAATAACCCAAAAACATTGCCCATAAATCAAAGTGGTGAGTGGAAAATTCCACTTTTCACAACATAAGTGCTGATCTTTAGTCTTTGATCATAGCTAGATTTCCTACCTGAGTCTTACTGCTTACACTCTCCTCATTTTTAGTTGACCCACATTTTTTTTTGTTTCCGTAGCATTTAGAGAAGATCATATTTGTCTAGGAGCCAATGAGGAAGTCTCCCAAGGCCATCCTTAGAAGTCTAGTAGTAAATGAGTGGGCAGTGTATTATAGGAGGGAAGTAATCTATAGCAAGCATTTGGATTGCCAAATTTTCTAAAGCATTGGGGTATTTGTGCCTATTGCACGGTGTTGTGTTGTGTTTTGTGCAGCCCGTAAAAAGTGACTTATCATAGTTTATCTCCACGTTAGTGGGGTAGGTTGCATGCTAGATCCGACGGATGAGATGTTTCCATGTGAGCCATCTATGTACATGTATGTGATTGGCCATGTGGGTTACAATCTTATCATGTTTGAGGGCTCTGATGAATAAAGATGAGGGCGAGTAGAGAGGCGGGTGTGTTTTACTTTGGAGAGTCTCGAGGAGAGAAGGAAGTTGGGAGAGAATTGTAGCAGAGAGCGAGTGTTAGAGCATCAGAGAAAGCATTTGAGCATGAGATTTCCCATACTCCCAATCTGCCACTCCCGAATCCTTTTCTCATCAAGCTTCAGATTTTACACCGTGAAAACTTACGGGATTGGTTGGTAGCACATTTCGGGGTGGTGTTTGTGGAGTTGGTGATGGGAAACCCAGATCCTATCGTCCTTCCGGTGCTTACTTATGAAAATGTCTGGGACTTGACAATTTATGTCCTTCTTTAGTTGGGGAATGCCTAAAATTTCGCTCATAAGCTTCAAGGTGGAGTTGTGGGGTCTATTTGTCAAAAAGTAAAAAGAGTAAAGGACAAATGTGCAAGAGCTTGGGTCTCAAGAGGAAAGTAGTGAGTTTTTCGACCATTGGGGGAGTTCAGAGAGACCATTCGAGGAATGGAAGAGATGGTTGGAGAGAAGAGATGACAGGCTACAATTTTCAGACTGAAATCACTCAATTTAAGCTAAGTATAAGAGGGATATGATCAATTGAGTGAAGGGGGTTTGAATTCATACCTAGGAGCACAAAGTAGTCAATTGAGGGAGCTTCTTGAGACCTTTTCACTATCTGTCAGTGGGATTGGAGAGTAAACAATGTTCTTACAGTACTGAGCACAATAAATTCCAGTTTTGGGTCAATCTCAAATCAGATCTAATTGATTGAAGTTGAAGCTTATGGGATGTAAGGTGTTGGAGAAGAGCTAATGATCAAGTTTGGAGTTTTGGTCACTCCACAAGTTTCATTTCGAATTTCCTCATGAAAAAATCTAGAGTTGTTGATGGATAGGTTTAGCTCCTCTGTGTGAAAGTTTCATGTGAATTCTTCAAATAGAGAAATCAGGGTCTTGGATCAAGTATACCTTGGTCTGTAGAGCTCACAAGTTAGCTCAGCTCAGGAATTGATCCACATCTAAAGATTGGAGTTGGATTAGGCTAAAAAACTTTGCAGGAGGTTAGAGAGAAACACAACCAGCTATTGTGGAAAATTTGGGTGGTTCTAGATCTGTACAGAGTGAGATCTAATGCAAAACATCCTGCTGAAAATACTATCATAAGCTCGGTAGAGCAAATTATCCTTTCATCTGGATTGGACATCAAATCTCATGTCCTGTGACTATGATTGAGAGTTTCAGGTTGCCAGAGTGTTTGTGAGGATCAAATGTATTTCTAAATCAGAAATCTGGGGAAAATTTGCCAAGAACCAAGAGCAAACCCTAAAAAGAAAATTTTGAAATTAGGGTGAAGTCAAAAAAAAACCCAGGCCAATGCTGAGAGATTTTTAGGAGAGTTTTAGGATCTGATTAAAGTGTATTTTATATCATTGTAAAGCTTATCTTACAGGCTTTCCATTTAATCCTAGATCACTTGAATCCAAGCTATGTAGAAATAGTTACTTGCATATGAGCTGCACAGAGTTTTCCCCATCAAAAAGACATAGAAAATCCCCGCATGAAGTAGGAATTTGTTGAGATTTGAAGTACAGATGGAAGGAGGCTTGGAGTACAGGTTGGAATGAGCTTGATGACAGAGCACGAAGGCTCTGAAGCTCTTTCCCGATAAAAAGTACAGAGAGTTGTTACCTTTTTCTTGTGATTGGATCCTCTCTATACTTGTATGCATGTTTGTACGCCCAGTTGGCTTGGATTGGTGTGCGAGCGTTACGTTAAGATTATTTCCTTCTAGGAGTGTTGTGTATTTCTCCTTGGTTATGTTGGAAGTGATGACCAGCAGACCAGGAGTGCGTGTTGTGATGATAGGTCAGGTTGCCCGGTACTATCCTTCCCGATAGCAAGAATATTAGTCATGAGAAAGGAGGGTTCCGGTAATAAGGGTCACATGCATGTTTGGTCGAGTCGTTATGGGTTTATCTCTAGCCTCTGATCTGTAGTCTCCACAGCTAGGCACCTTGTGTGTTCCCAGAGAGAGAAAAGAAAAGTACGACAACGGGAAGGGGATGCTTTAGCAAATTTGGCAATTTGGCATTTCTTGCTTAGGGATTGGGATGTGATAGACTTTGAGATCATCCATGAGATAGTGGTTAAGAAAGAGAAGAATAGTTGGGATTTGAGAAGGAATCCCTACGCTTGGACTAAAGAGAATTGGAAGAACATACTCGGTCTAATACTTAGTATCAATTATCCAGAGCAATGATGATTGATACTAAATTGGGGACTCAAATAGGGGACTTACCAATGAGATCAAGGTCACATTTGGGAAATTGCACAACCAAAACAATGGTTAGTAGATTCTCAATTATAAGGATCCAGCTCAAAGGTTGATAGTGGAAGAAATTACAAAGTATTTTGTCATAAATGGATGACCTACTCAACAAAAAATCAAGCAATTTTCTTCCATAACATGTACAAGGGGGAACATGGATTGGATCAACATGTTCTATCTTCATGCCCAAACCATTCACCAAGACTTCGTAGAAGAAGGTAGAGCCCCATATCCTTTCATGATCCATTTCTACATAGTGTCTCAATTTATTGAATGAGGATGAGCAAAGATGATTCCCTAGCCACTACTATGTAGCATGATACTTTGCTTCCCAACTTGAGGGGAAGTCAATGAGCAAGAAGTATCAAGAAGAAAATGCAAAATTTAACAAAACATGCAAATTTGCGCCTATAGAAGAAGAAGTAGAAGAAAAGGGAAAAGAAGACGAAGTGGGCCAAACTATCACTAGCCAAATCTCAAGGAGAGCTCACTTTGTCATACATTTGGTGGGAGCAGTTTTACAATTGATGGAACTCCTACTTCCTCAATATCAGAAGGAGTGCCTATAGATCATGGATTATACCACCTTGGTGCAAAGTATGCACAAGGAGATATACACCAAGAAGGCAAGAGAAAAAAAAGCTCTAGGAGGAAGATAATAAGGCCCAAGACCAATATAAGGACAAGGCCAAGAAGGTGAATGCCTTGATACAATAGCTATTCCCTTGTTTCTACACAACAAGATCAAGAGAAGGAAGTGGGGCGAGTGCAACTCATGTTGGAGAAGGTGCAAATGGAGAAGGAGATGTAGCTGAATTAAGAGGACCTACTGCAAGCCAAGGATGAAGAGGTGGAGAGCCTTTGACATGAAATGAATGAAACCAAGATTTGGTTGGCCACCCTAAACATCCAATTGATTGAGTAAAGGAAGGAGGTGGCATTGCAATTAGCAGCTTATGCAAAGGAGCTGACCTTGGGTAAGGAAAAGGAGAAGGAAAGAGAGTGAATGTACAAGGCATTCCAATAAGACTTTTAGGCAATGTGCTTGCACCTAGAAGAGACAAAGAAAGATGGCACTTGCACGTGGAAGAAGTCTGGAAACAATTCATGGAGCTGCTCTAAGAAGAAGCAAAAGATAGGGCAATGAAGACACTAATTCATGAACTCAAGTTACACGTACAAAAATTAAAGGGAAGATCTTACAAGGAAGAGTAGATGGATCATCTCACTCTTTGCCTCAAAGGACATGTAGATAGGAAGTTCAATGAGGTTCATCATTCCTATATGCTAAAGATTGTAGATTACAAGGAGCACACCTAGGAACTTGTTTCACATCTCAAGGGTGAAAGATGCTCCTCACAATAAAGTACAAAGCTGAGGATACTTTGCTTGGTGGAAGATGAGACTTTAGTGCTAGACTAGTCTATCCTCAACCATGCTTTCTAGTTATTGTTCATAGAACCTAACCTCCCTTATCTTTAGAAGGAAAAGTTCTTTGTAAGTTTGTAAGATAGGAACAAAACCAAAGACTTTGGTCCCATAGGAACTTTTTAGGATGAATGACCTTCTGGCTTGTACCACCTTCTTGGCCAAGTACCACTTTGGTGCAGTAAATTGGGAACAAAATGTATGACTTAAAGTGCATACTTTGGGGAAGAACTAACACCTTTCCTTGCACTTATTAGAAGCTTAATTAAGTAGTTATGATAAGATAAGATAGAAATTAGGACCTTAATTGGTGGTGGTGGAGTATTTAGGTTTGGCAAGGAGCTTGCATAGCCATGAAAGTGGAGTAGCAATAGGAATTTGTACATACAACTCTAGCTTGATAATGTGAGAGTCCACTTTTCCGTGCAACTTTGTACACAAACCTAAGTCCAATTTGATAAATTTGTATTCACCTAGTGTTTGGCTTTGAATAACCTTGCACAAGTAGTGGTGCAAATCTTTTAGTAGGAATTCAATTGTTTGAATCCCAAGGAAGGGGTTGGCAATTGAGTTATGAAGGTGTAGAGTGGTACAATGATGGATCTGATTGGTTGTGAGTGCCACAAGTAACATGGAATAAAAGTCAAGGACATTTGATTGCCAAAAAGACTCCTTAGGTGGTGTGCCTTTTTGGAAGGGTAGTACATGTCATTGGGGTTGAAGGCTTTTGGGGCAAAGTGAACCATCACCTTCAAGGTAGCTTTAGTTACATTCATTTTTGGAGAGTGATTTAGGATTTTTTTGGTTTATTGTAGAGCACTGTAGTGGGTGCCTCTACTCTCAAATTGGGAGTGGTTTTTGTTGAAGAGGTTAAATAGCAAACAATAAAAGATCAACACCTTATGGAAAGTTCTCTTCACTTCTAGTCATTTCCAACTTGTATCTTCATGGGATTGACTCATTCTCACCAACTTATACTGTTGGTATGTTCCTACTAGGTTGTTAAATGTACTTTTTGGCACCTTGCTACTAGGGATACACTCCTGGAGTGGATAGAGGTGAAGTTACATAGAGCAATGAATGTCTTTGGGGAATTCAATACTAGGAGATGCTCAAAGACTTTGTGATCAAAGAGCTTATCAGAGAAATCAAAAGCACAAACAAGAGAACTGCATAGACAAAGGCAGAAAAGCTCATCTTTAGAGAAAATAGTAATAGACACAAGACTGACTCTTTGATACCAAACCCTATAGAATGGCAAACTTGGACTCAAAAGCATGTATAGACAATTGAAACATATAATAATTCCCTCCATCCATGCCACACAACTTGAAGATACCACAAAGGACTTTGCTCTAGCAAAATGAGAGAAGGAACTTTGGGGAAGATCTTGAGGAGAAGTCACAATATCCATAGCATGAAGTTTGACCTAGTATGCACACAAGAGAAAAGCATTTCTTGTAGATGCGCCAAGAACTTATCACCAAAGAACAAGAGCTTAGATTCTTGCTAGGGGTATGGCTTACAATTCATAGCTCAAAAAACCTTAGAAGAATTCTAGCCTAGTCCATCATATTCCTTATCAATAGCAAGAGAATGATTTCTTGGTCTATTGTCTAATTGGGATTTGTTCTATTATTCACTTGAAAGAGTCATCACTAATCCTAGTTGGCATTCATTTCTAACCAAATGGTGATCTTGCTTCCTTCACTTGACAAAGCTACCAAAAATCCAAGGAGAAAGACTAGGTAAAAAACATGGATACATTCATAAAGAATTTTGAGATGATTATTGTAGCAAAAAAAGAAGATGACAATGAGAACTAATTATTAATTTTCTTGACTTTGGTGAGAAAGACTTTCTCTTTGCTAAGGATTACAATCATGAAGAACTGAGCAAAGTGATCAAATCAATGGCACTATACAAGTCTATCCAACTAAACCTCTTGAGAAAAGTGCATCCAAGCTAAAGGACAAAGAAACCAAGGAAGAAGGTAACATAATGGAAATTTTCTTTGTCCTCAAAAATATCTAGTATGACTTCTTCTTTGGAGTCATCTTTGTTAGAGGATGAGAAGGTGTGCCAAAAGGTGAAAAGGAGTATTTGTTGACCCAAAGTACAAGCAACCTAAAAGAACTCTATGCAATTGGGGACAAAGTTGGAAAAACTTATCATTGACTTCAAGGTATAGTTGGTTGGAGCAAAGGAAAGAAGGAGATCTCCTTCGTACATTTGACCAAGCATTTAGTGTACCACTTGTGGAAAGTAGAGCATGCTAATACAAAATGTTTTTCTAACCATACATGTTCCTTAGTATATCAAGTGGAGTGTGTACCCAAATGGGAAAAGCAAGAGTACTACATAGAAGAGGACGAATAGGTCTTTGTGTGATATCTCTATGTCAGCATACTTATAGTATAATCAATAAGAACATCTCCTTCCCATGAGGATACAAGTTGGAAATGACTAAGTATGAAGCTAAGTGTTACAATGTCACAATTCTTTTATTATTTCCTATTTAACCTCTTGGGTAGGAACCGCTCCCAAAAGAGAGTAGTGTAACCCATTGTGGCACAATATAGAAAAAAGAGAACAAAAGAATCACTTTCACTCTAAGTTCTAATTGGGATTGCTTCTAAAGGTGATGGTTTGCTTCACTCTAAATGCCAGTCTATTCCAAAGTTATCATCACTAGAAGTGCATTCCAACCTTCCCAAAAGGTACAACAACAATATTCACTTCATGTTTGTCAAATGTCTAAGGTTTTTGATTTTGTGGTATTGACCATACAATGAGCTTCCCAATCCACTGTTTGCACAAGTTCACTCCTTATGATCCTTTAGTGCATAGCTTGATCAACAACAAGTACCTACTTGGTACTTAGCATGTGAGACAACATGTCTCTCACTCAAGATGAACCTCTAATGGTTATTAAGGTAGTGCACCATGGACTAAGAAGGCAAGGAACTTCAAATGCATCACACTCCTCCAAGGCACCTCAAAGACTCAAGACTTTAGCCACCAGAGAACTCAATGAGAGAGATAGTTGCAAATGAAAGGATGATGAGTACTTCCTTACCCCTAGCTTATATACTTGTGAAAAAGTTACACACCAAAGTTACTAATTACAAGAGTAACTCAAGTGACTAGGCTAAAGTCAAAAAGTCTAAAGGAATATCCAAGCATATGGGCATAATCCCATGAGTAGGTGGTCTTATCTCATCTACCAACTAAGGCAAGGACTATCCTTGGACTATAGAAAGATCTGCACCAAAAAGGCTTGTAGGCCCAAGAGTTACCAACTATTTCCTCAAAGTCAAATAACTAAGAATAATACCAAATCAATACACTAGAAGACAAAATAGTGGTGCTCACTCTTTTTGCTTCCTCTAGAATAGGGTCACCTTTATTTTAGTTAGGACTAACTCTAGCTAATCATGACTAATGAAGAAGATTAGCTAAAATCCATATAAATAATATGTCTCTACTCCTTGCAATACCAAATTTAATATCCTTATAGAGTATACATGCACCAATGGATGTTACACTTACCCTCGGACTAGGATTTCACTTTGTCCTTGAAGTGAAGGACCCTTTACCTTCTAGGATACACCTTCAAATTATCATGGTTAATAATATCAAAGTGTCTTCCTCCCAGCTCCTTGTGATCATAGGTGTAATTGCTCTACACCTTCTACACTATGAAATGTCCAAAGTACTTTAGCAACAACTTCTTTTGCACCCTCTTGAATTGAATGGAATCAAGAAACATCACCCAATCACCTCCTTGAAGAGCTCAACCTTCTTCTTACCTTGACTCTTGTCATAACTCTCCTTTTGTTTCCTTTGGGCTTGCTCTACTCAAACCAGAGCAATTGCTCTTACCTCTTCCAATTCCATGAGTTGCTCCTTCCTTGACTTCTCTACATCACTCCTTGTGCGTACCTCAATTTCTTGTGAATGCTTTGAAAACTAGGAAGATCAAATTGAATACTTAAAGTAGACTCACCATATATCAAATGAAATGGAGAATACCTACTATCATGCTTTGTTTTTTTTTCTCTTTGGGAACACACAAGGTACCTAGCTGTGGAGCTTATGGATTACAGGTCATGTGTGGACTTGTCACTACAAATCTGAGCGCACATTGTACTGTGAGCCGGCCTGTCTCTCACTCAGGATGAACCTCTAATGGCTATTATGGTAGCGCACCATGGACTAAGAAGGCAAAGAACCCGAACTCCATCATACTCCTCCAAGGCTAACACTCCAAGACTCAAGACATTGCTCACTAGAGAACTCAATGAGAGAGAGATAGTTGCAAATGAAAGGATGATGAGTACCTCCTCACCCCTTGTTTATATACTTGTGAAATAGTTACGTACCAAAGTTACTAATTACCGTAGTAACTCAAGTTACTAGACTAAAAGTCAAGTAAAGTCAAAAAGTAGAAAGGAATATCCATTCACATGGGCATATTCCCCTAAGCATGTGGTCTTATCTTGACCTAACCACTAAGTTAAGGATTCCTTCACATGGGCTATCCTTGGACTAAAGAAGAATCCAAAACAAAAAGGCTTGCGGGCCCAAGAGTTCTCAACTCTTTCCTCAAAGCCAAACACCTAGGAATAATACCAAGTCAACACACTAAAATCCAAAATAGTGGTGCTCATCTTTTCTACTTCCTCTAAAGTAAGGTCCCTTCTATCTTAGCTATGACTAACTTTAGCTAATTATGACTAATATAGAACCATCCTTTATCTCTATATAAATAATATCTCTTAAGTACTTGTAATACCAAGCTAAATATCACAACACCATACACATGCACAAATGGGTGTTACATTTACCGCCGGACTAAGTTTTCACTTTGTCCTCAAAGTGAAGGTCTCTCTACCTTCTATGGTACATCTTCAACTTATCATGGTTAATCCTATCAAAGTGTCTTCCTCCCAACTCCTTGAGATCATAGGTGTAATTGCCCCACACCTTCTCCACTATGAAAGGTCCAAAGTACTTAGGCAAAAACTTCTTTTGCACTCTCTTGAATGCAATGGAGTCATACAACATTACCTAATCACCTTCTTTGAAAGTCTCCACCTTCTTCTTGCCTTGCCTCTTGTCATAGCTCTCCTTTTGTTTCCTTTGGGCTTGCTCCACTCGAACCATAGCAACTGCTCTTCCCTCTTCCAACTCCATGAGTTGATCCTTCCTTGACTTCTCTGCATCACCTCCTTGTGCTTTCTTCAATCTCCTATGAATGCTTTGGAAGGTAGGAAGATCAAAGTGAATAGGTAAGGTAGACTCAATACCATATATCAATTGAAATGGAGAATATCCGGTGGAAGTCTTCATGGTTGTCCTATACTCCGACAAAACTGCATGAATCCTCTTGTCCAAATGATGTTTAGCCCCCTCCATTTTTGCATCTTTGGCCAACATTATGCACAAGGTCTGATTGGTTCTCTCTGCCAAGCCATTGGAATTTGGCTTATAGGATGTAGTTACTCTATGTGTGATAGAGAAATGTTGTAGCATGGCTGTAGTAATGCTTCCTGTAAACTCTCCTTCTCTTTCAGAAACCAACTCCAAAGGGCATCCAAACCTAGTGATAATGCGTTCATAAGAAATCTACCCACTTCATCTTCATTCTTGTCCCTCAATGGTCTAGCCTCAATTCACTTGGTAAGGTAATCAGTAACTACCACAATGTACCAATTGTTCCTTGGGGTTCTATTGAGAGGTCCTACAAAATCAATTCTCCACTTCTCAAAAGGTCCTAGCAATAGAATTGATCTAAGTGGTAGAGTGGATGTAGACTTTCTAGCAAAAGCTTGACAAACATGACAAGTTTTGCAATAATCAAGACAATCCTTAAAAATCCCTCTCCAATAGTAACCTGCATCTAGAATCTTGAAAGCAATCACCTTTCCTGCAAAGTGTCCTCCACATACTAAACCTTCATGAAACTCCTTTATGAGTAGGATAGACTCTTCCTTACCCACTGCTCTTCGAAGTAGACCATCTGCTCCTTGGTGAAAAAGAATATCCTCCACCATTGTGTAAGGTCTAGATCTTGCTGCAAGGGCCTTCCTCTCCCTAGCATGCATCCCTTTTGGATAGTTACCTCTTGTCACAAAATCCACAATCTCCTTGTACTCCATTGGAACCTCTTGAGTGATTGAGATTGTCATGAGCTCCTCATCCGGGAAGGAATCATCCATTGGCTCATCTCCATCATGATTATAGGCTCTAGATAATAAATCAGCATTTGCATGTTTCTTTCCTAGCCTATCCTAAATGGTGTAGTCATACTCAGACAAGAGTATCATCCACCTTGCTAGTCTCCCTTCAACATTAGGCTTGTTGAAGATGTACTTCAAAGCCTTGTGATCCGTGACAATTGTGGCTTTCCCTCCAATCAAGTAGTGTCTAAACTTCTTGAGAGCAAAGATCACTGCCAACCCTTCTCTCTCCGTGATAGAGTAGTTTTTCTCTGCTGAAACCATCTGCCTACTAGCATAAGCTATTGGATGATCATGCCCATCTTGGTCTAATTGACTAAGAGTGCATCCTATAGCTACATTAGAAGCATCAGTGTAGAGGATGAAAGGCTTACTCCAATCAGGTTTAGCAAGAATTGGAGCTACAACAAGGGATTGCTTGAGCTCCTCAAAAGCTTTGAGAGCCTCCTTGTCTTCCAAAATCACCATGTAATCTACACCCTTCTTCATGTAGATGGTCAATGCATAAGCCTTGTTGGACAATGAGAAGATGAACCTCCTATAGTACCCAACCATCCCCAAGAATTGGCGTAACTTTGTCAAGCTTGAAGGGAATGGAAGGTCTGAGATTTTCCTCACCTTCTTAGGATCAAATGCTATTCCATCCTTGGAGATGATGTGCCCCAAAAGTAGACCTTCTTCACATCCAAAAATGCACTTCTCTGGGTTGAGTGATGCATTTGCCTCATCTAAGTGTTGCAAGACTTTGATTAGGTGCTCAAAGTGCTCCTCCTTGCTCCCATAGACACAAAAGTCATCAATGAAGTTTCTCACAAATTTCCCAATGAAAGGTTCAAATACCTTGTTCATGAACAGTTGGAATGTGGCTGGAGCATTGCAAAGCCCAAAAGGCATGACCTTGAACGCATAAGTTCCCCAAGGTGTGGTGAATGTGGTGAGTTGTTGATGCTCTGGTGCAATCTTGATTTGGTTATATCCACTATAACCATCTCCAAAACTGTACTTCTCATGACTTGCAACCTCCTCCAAGATCTCATCAATGAATGGCAATGGGTAGTAGTCCTTCTTGGTAACAACATTGAGCTTCTTGTAATCCCCACATACCCGAAGCTTGCCATTCTTTTTCTTCACAATGACAATTGGAGACACCCATTCTGAATTCTCCACCTCAAAGATAAATCCAGCCTCCTTGAGCTTATCAATCTCCTCCTTCACAACCAAAGATATTGGTGGGCTAATGCAATGTTGCTTTTGGCGGATTGGTCTTGCATGTGACTCCACCTCTATCTTGTGCTCCTCCAAGGTGACTTCCTTCAAATCCTTGTAACTAAAAGCAAACACATGGATGAACTTGCGGAAAATCTCCTCAAATCTCACCTTCTCCTCCATGGTAACATTTGGACCATACTTGAGGGTAGCTAACCTTCTCTCTACCTCCTCAAGTGTCAATGGTGATTTGTCTGTGTCTTTCAAAACCTCTGGCTTAGGTGCAAAATCCATAGCACACAAAGGATACACATCTGAATCAGATTCAGATTCATCCTCCTCCGTGGAAGTCTCCTCTTCCATGCTTGTGTCTACACCTAAAGCTCCTTCTTTAGAATCTGATTCCCAATAATCAGAAGATGGTGTATCCGAATGTGAAGTGTTGGTGGTGTTAGTCATAGGAACTGTGACTCTATGGTTTGATGGCCCAATCCTCAAGTACCCTTTGTGCCATCGATCAGTTGTGCGTGCTGCTCTCAACCATGGCCTCCCAAGAAGTAAGTCATAGCTTGAATCCCTCAAGACTTGGAAAGTCATGAGATTTTGAACTCCCATAACTGAAACTACCACCTTATCCATCACCCCTACTGGTCAAACTTGTTGCTTGTTTGCCATGCTCACCACAAATGTTGAAGGTCTTGAAGGTATCATACCCAACTTCTTCATCAACCTTTCTGACATGGCATTCATTGTTGATCCTCCATCAACCAATGCATCCTTGATGTTGTGACCATTCACTCTCACATCAATCTTGGAGGCATATTCACAAGCCTCCCATGGTGCTGGCTTGGCATCCACCACCCCCATTGATACTGGAACTTTTGCCTTCTTCTTCTTCTTGCTCCTTGTAGAACTCAAACCACCTCTAAGCTCCTTTCTCAAGGTAGGGTTCAAAGCAATTAATTGGCCCACTGTGATGTTAGTCTTGTGACTACCAACATCCTCCAACACATTGTAGTGCCATTGTTGCTTTGAGATCAAGAAGTCCTCCATCCTCAACTTCTTCCTTGGAGTCTTTGTTGTTGATGGTGTTGAGGTGCAAGTGCTCCTAGTAGACATAAGAGTATCTTTGCTTGAACTAAATCCTTGAGAAGAGTGAACATCCTCTGCAAAACGAGCTCTCTTCTTCTCTTGTGCCAAAAGCTCCAAATTAAGACCCTTGGAGTTTGAGCACTCTTCCTTCTAATACTTGCTCTCAACCACATCTATGGATGATATCCTCTTACCTTTGTTGGGATTAGTAGCCATTTGGGTTTCACTACCTCCCTCTTTCCCTCTATTGGCTCCCTCATAACCCCTTCCTCCATGGTAAGTGGAATTTGGGCAATTCCTTTGGATATGGCCTCTTCCTCCACAACCAAAACAATTTCTCTCATTGAAATTGTTGGTTGGTTGACCTCCTCTATATAGATAGTTTCCATAACTCCTAGGCCCTCTCCCTACATTGTGATCCACCTCTCTCTGCTCCCATAGTTGCACCACATTGATCTTGAGATCTGCAAGTTGTTTTGTGATGGTTTGAAGTGGATCCTTTGGTAGAGGTGCAAGAACTGGAGCAACTACTACTTGTGGTGCAACCCTTGTCACCAAAGTATCAGAAGTTCCACCATATTTGTAGCCTTGAGGAGGATGCACAACCTCCTTCACCACCAAATCACTCTCATCCCCTTCCAAACTCTCCTCCATACGAATTGCGATCTTGATAGCTTCAACCTTGGAAGAAGGTTTCTCATATCTCACCTTGCTTCTAATTTGTGGTCTCAACCCTCCCACAAAATTCATGGTGAGCATGGCCTCTATGCCAATCATTGTAGTCTCCACATCATCCCCACCCTTCCTCAACACTATGCAAAATCTGGACTCTAACTTTTCCACTCTTTCCACATAGACTCTCACTTTCTCTCCATCTCCTTGCTTGAGAAATGTAACCTCACTCATCAATCTCTCATAACTCTCATCAGGAAGAAAGTTCTCAATGAGTGCTGAAGTCAAAGTCTCCCAATACTCCTCTTCCCCATCTCTCCTCTCTCTCTTTTGGTATTCTGACTCATACCATGTAAGTGTTGCATCCTCAAAGAAATCTGGTAATAATGAGACCCACTCATTCTTCCTCCTCTGATTGTTTCCTATGCAAGCTCTCTTGAAGTCTCTCACAAAGGCCTCCACATCTTCTCCATCCTTGCCAAAGAAAACCGGAAGTTTCTCCATCTTAACCCCTCACTGTCTTTCTTTTCTCTCAAAATTTTTTTTTCTCTTTTCTTTTCTCTCACTCTATTACTAATAGAGTATATACATGACCAACACCATCTGAGAATAATCCACTCTAGGGAACACAAAAGGTTCAGGTTGCTCCAAGATTTCTATAGCAACATTAAATCCTAGAGTGCATATTAATCTAACTCTCATGGATAGTTTATCCATAAGTTGAAAGATTATCTCCATCACTAATCTTGAGAACTAGCTGATGAAGGTGGTAGTATTTCTGTAGCTGTACTCAAACTCTCTCCAAGATCCTTCACCAAAGTTTCCAAAAGTGCTTTTACTCCACTACACTCATGTCTTTTTGGAAGTCCTTCAA
Organism: Lunularia cruciata; assembly: GCA_948567375.1. Classification (NCBI taxonomy): domain Eukaryota; kingdom Viridiplantae; phylum Streptophyta; class Marchantiopsida; order Lunulariales; family Lunulariaceae; genus Lunularia; species Lunularia cruciata. The sequence goes on along the minus strand of OX419757.1, from coordinate 62,188,490 downwards.
CTCCACAAACCTCACACAACTCCTTGGTCTTAGATCTTCTCCCTCCCAATCTTGCTGAAGAAAGTCCAACATGCAAACCCAAGTCAAGTAAACCTCACCTTTCCCTCAATCTCTTGCTCTCAAAATTCAATGGACATGAACTTGCCTTATGTCCCTTCTCTCCACATAGAAAGCACTTAGACTCACTCTTTCCTCCAAGTGGTGTAGGTTTTTGGATCCTCTCAATACTCTCTTCAAATTCTATTGTAAACTCTCTTTTTCTCAAATCAACCCGTACAATCACCTCAAACCCTTGGGGAACCTTGCATAATCTCAATTTCCACTCTTGATGACCCTCCATGTTCCTAAGATGAATCTAAACACTCAAACATGCTTTTTATTGATCTCAAACTTCTCATGCATGAGATCTCCACTCTGCAGAATTGACCCTTCTTCACAATGTCACTCAAATCTCCCAACCTGTATGTCACAGTGCTCTGAAATTTTGTACACTTAATCAAAACTCTAGGGCGTCCCTCCTTGCAAAATTTCAGATCTTTTCATTGAGCCATTTGGTCTAGACCCCTTTCTATTCAGACCCATATTTCAGATTTGGTCTGAAAACCACCCCACTCACTTCAAAAACTCATCACTCCTTGCGCAAAAACGATCTCTCTCTAATTTTTGTGGCAGCAGGTAGAATACAATGCAATGAATTTTCTTGTAACTTTTCAAGACAATTCACTGAAAATTGAAGAAATGGCAGACTCTGTACAATTTTCCAGAGAGCATGCAGTTGCGGGAGCACTTTACCCTATCAACTTTCAAAAATTCTAGCCCAGTGCACATAGTAGCTCTCACAATAATTTCAAGGGTGCTAACTAAAAGATAACCCAAGCTATCATGTGTAGAATTTCAAGTCCAGATCTTAAACTTGAGATTTTGCCCAAAATCACCTTAATCTCCAAAATCTGCAATCCACCTCACACAATCTTTCCGATTCCTCTCATGTGTACAAGATGTACAAAATCACCTCGAAGATATCATAATGAACAACAGGGTATACAAATGGATCTTGGCTCTCTAACATAGGTTCAGCCCTCTCCTCTCCTAATGTTCTCTCCAAGTGAACTCTCATAGCCTCCTTCTGCCTAATGTAGAATTGAACGCGGAATATTATCTTGCCTTCTAGAGAGGTCCTGGCAACAAAACCAAAAATGTGAGCTGGCCTGTCTCTCACTCAGGATGAACCTCTAATGGCTATTATGGTAGCGCACCATGGACTAAGAAGGCAAAGAACCCGAACTCCATCATACTCCTCCAAGGCTAACACTCCAAGACTCAAGACATTGCTCACTAGAGAACTCAATGAGAGAGAGATAGTTGCAAATGAAAGCATGATGAGTACCTCCTCACCCCTTGTTTATATACTTGTGAAATAGTTACGTACCAAAGTTACTAATTACCGTAGTAACTCAAGTTACTAGACTAAAAGTCAAGTAAAGTCAAAAAGTAGAAAGGAATATCCATTCACATGGGCATATTCCCCTAAGCATGTGGTCTTATCTTGACCTAACCACTAAGTTAAGGATTCCTTCACATGGGCTATCCTTGGACTAAAGAAGAATCCAAAACAAAAAGGCTTGCGGGCCCAAGAGTTCTCAACTCTTTCCTCAAAGCCAAACACCTAGGAATAATACCAAGTCAACACATTAAAATCCAAAATAGTGGTGCTCATTGTTTCTACTTCCTCTAAAGTAAGGTCCCCTCTATCTTAGCTATGACTAACTTTAGCTAATTATGACTAATATAGAACCATCCTTTATCTCTATATAAATAATATCTCTTAAGTACTTGTAATATCAAGCTAAATATCACAATACCACACACATGCACAAATGGGTGTTACAGTACCCAACCAATAGAACCTCCATTCTTGTTTCTAAGATTCCTTTTGCCGGGTAAGGAAGTAACAGGCAACCTAACCTGCATCATAACACACACTCTTGGTCTATTGCTCATCACTTCTAACATTAGCAAGGAGAAAAACATAGCACACCTAGAAGGAAGGAACCTAAGTGCAATGCACGCACACCAATCCAAGCCAATTGGGCATACAAACAAGCATGCAAGCATAGAGAGTATCTGATCACAAGAGTTTGACAATAACTCTTTATACTTTTTTTGGAAAAATATTTCAGAGCCTTCTTGATCTATCATCAAGCTAATTTCAACCAATACTCCAAGCCTCCTCCAGATTTCAACCAACTTCTAATCCAAGTGGGGAATTATCTTTTTGATGTGGAAAACTATGCAAAACTCATATGGACATAACCTTTTGTGTGTGACTTGGATTTAAGTGTTTTAGAATTAAATGGAAAGCAAGTGAGATAAGATTTCCAATGAAATGAAATAATCTACAATCTGATCATGATAGCTCCCTTGACAAGCTCTCAAGCTTGGCCAATGTTTTGTAATCTTCACCCTAATTTTGAAATCCCTAATTTAGGGTTTGCTCATGATTCTTGGCAACTTTTCCCCAGATTTCTGAATTAGAGGTACATTTCATCCTCAAAAACACTCCAAAAGTCTACAATCCTCAATCATAGTCACAAAAAATAGGATAATTACAAGTCATTCTTGATTGAAGATAGAATTACTCTATTGAGCTTACGATAGTATTTCAATAGCACTTGTTGCATCAACTCTCCATGGATCCAAAGCAAACAAAATTTTCTATAATAGCTAATTGTGTCCTTGTCTAACCCTCTACAAAGTTTGATGGTCTCATCCAATTCCAATCCCGAGATATGGATTGATTCTTGAGTTGGGCTACCTTGTGAGCTCTATAAACCCACGTATACTTGATCCAAGACCTCAAATTCTCCTTTTGAGGAATTTATATGAAACTTTCACATAGAGGTGCAAAACCTAATCACCAACAACACTAGAAATTTTCATATGGTGACTCAAACCACAACTTGGAGAGTGACCAGAACTCCAAACCTGATCATCAGCTCTTCTCCAACACTTTACATCCCAAGAGCATCAACTTCAATAAACTAGATCTGATTTGAGATTGACCCAAAACTAGAATTTCTTATGCTCAACATTATAAGAACTCTATCTTTTCTCCAATCCCATTGAAAAATCATGAAAATATTTCATGATGCTCTCCAAATGGCCTACTTTGTGCTCTTGGGTATAAATTCTACTCCCTTGATTCAATCAATGATATCCCTCCTAGAATCTGCTCAAATTGTCTAATTTCTATCTTTAGATTATAGCCGGTCAGCTCTCCTCTCTAACCATGGTCTTCACTCCTCAAATCCCCTCCTCAAACTCCCATGATGGTCAAAAAACCTCCCTAGTTCTCCTCTTGGGACCCAGTCTCTTGCAAGTTTGTCATTTAGTCTCTTCATATTTTGATAAATACACCCCACAGATTCACCTTGAAGCTCATGAGCAAAATTGAGTTTTTCTCTATCTATTAGAACACATAAATTGTTAAATCCCATACTTGCTTATAAATAAGCACTAGAAGGATGATAGGATCTGAGTTTCAAATCACCAATTCCATGAATGCCGCCCCAAAATGTGTCACCATTCAATCTTGTAAGCCATCATGGTGTAGCGTCTAAAACTTGATGAGAAAAGGATTTAGGAGTGGCAGATTGGGAGCATCTCCCAATCTGCCAATTGAAATGGGACATCTCGTACTCAACTTCTCTCTCTCATGCCCAATTTCCACGTTCTATTACAACTCTCACTCTCAACATCCGCCTCTTGCTCAAGACTCCTCCAACTAAGACACACCTTTGTCTCAACTCTCCACCATGTATATACATCAGATTCCTTGAAAAGGATAAGATTGTTATCCATGTGGCCAATTCCATGTATGTATATAGATTGCTTATATAGCAACAACTCAACCGTGGGATCTGTCAAACAACCTACTGCACTAATGTGGAGATAAACCATGCTAATTTAATTTTTCATGACTATGCATATCACAAAACAACACAGTTAGATGTCTTCATGGTTTCCTATATGCCCACAAAACTACATGAATCCCCTTATCTCAATGATGTTTTACTTCCTCCATTTTTGCATCTTTGGCCAACATCATGCAAAAGATTTGATTGGTTCTCTTTGCCAAGCCATTGGAGTTTGGCTTAATAAGAGGTAGTCAAGATAGGGAAATGAGCTATTCATTTGGTAAAGAATCATCCATTTTCTCAACTCCATCATGATCATAAGCCTTAGATAACAACATTGGTATGGTTCTTCCTTGGCCTATCCTCAATGGTATAATCATACTCAAATGGAGTATCATTCACCTTACTAGCCTCCCTTCCACATAAGGCTTGTTGAATATATACTTCAAAGCCTTGTGATCCATGAAATTGGTAGCCTTCCCTCCAACAAGTAGTGTCAAAACTTCTTAAGACTATAAATTATTGCCAACTCTTCCCTTTCCATGACTGAATAATTCTTCTCTATAGGGACTATTTTTCTACTAGCATAAACTATTGAATGATCATGCCTATCTTGGTCTATAGCACCCATTTATGCATGTGTGTGGTATTGTGATATTTAGTTTGGTATTACAAGTACTCAAAGATATTATTTATGTAGAGAAAAAGGATGGTTCTATGTTAGTCATGATTAGCTAAAGTTGGTTAGAGCTAAGATAGAGAGAATCTTACTTTAGAGGAAGTGGAAAAGATGAGCAACCCTATTTTGGATTCTAGTGTGTTGACTTGGTATTATTCTTAGGTTTTTGGCTTTGAAGAAAGAGTTAAGAATTCTTGGACCGACAAGCCCTTTTGTTTTGGATTCTTCTATAGTCCAAAGATAACCCATGTGAAGGAATCCTTGACTTAGTGGTTGGGTCAAGATAAGACCACATGCTTAGGAGGGTATTCCCATGAGTATGGGTATTCCTTTAGCTTTTTTATTTTATTTGACTTTTAGCCTAGTAACTTGAGTACTCTAGTAATTAGTAACTTTGGTACATAACTATTTCACAAGTATACAAACTAGGTGTGAGGAGGTACTCATCATCCTTTTGTTTACAACTATCTCTCTCTCATTGCATTCTCTAGTGAAGAATAGTTTGAGCCTTGGAGTGTTAGCCTTGGAGGAGTATGATGGAGTTGGGGTTCTTTGCTTTCTTAGTCCATGGTGCGCTTCTATAATAGCTCTCAAAGGTTCATCCCGGGTGAGAGACAGGCTAGCTCGCATTTTTGGCTCCATTGTATGGACTTCTCTAGAAGGCAAGATAATGTTCCACGTACAATTTTATATTAGACAAAAGGAGACTATGAGAGCTCATTTGGAGAGAACATTAGGGGAGGAGAGAACTTAACTTAAGTTGGAGAACCAAGACACATTTATATACCCTATAGTTCATTATGATGTCTTTGAGGTGATATTGTACATCTTGTACACATGAGAGAATTTGGAGAGATTGTGTGAGGTGGATTACAGATTTTGGAGATTACGGTGTTTTCAAGTCTAGATCTCAAGTTTGAGATCTAGACTTGAATTTTTACATATGGATAGCATGGATTATCTTTCAATTAGCATATTTGAAATTATTGTGAGAGCTAGTACACACTAAGCTAGAATTTTTGAAAGTTGATAGGGTAAACTGCTCCTCAAATTGCATGCTTGCTAGAAATTTGTATAGAGTCTGCTATTTCTTCAATTTTTAGTGGATTTTTCTAAAATTATCCAAGAAAATGCAATGTCTACTATTTTACTTTTTGCCTCAAAAATTAGAGAGCAATTGTTCTTGTGCAAGGAGTTATGTGCTTTCAAAGTGAGGGGATGGTTTTCTGACCAAATCTAAAATATATGTGTTGAATAGAAAGGTGCCTAGGCCAAATGGCTCAATGAAAAATCTGAAATTTTACAAAGAGGACGCCTTGGGGTTGTGATGAAGTGCACAAAATTTTAGAGGATTGTGATATACCAAATGAGAAATTTGAGTGACATTGTGAGTAGGAGACAATTCTACAGAGTTGAGATCTCATGCATGAGGAATGTGAGAGCAACAAAAAGCATATATGAATGTTTAGACTCATCTTGGGAACATGGAGGGTCACCAAGAGTGGAAGTCAAGGCTATGCAAGGTTCCCTAAGGGTTTGAGGTGATTGTAGGGATGGATGTGAGGAAAAGAGAGTTTAGAATAGAATTTGAAGAGAGTGTTGAGAGGATCCAAAAACATACACCACTTGGAGGTAAGAGTGAGTCTTAGTGTTTTTTATGTGGAGAGAAGGGATATAAGGCAAGTTCATGTCCATTGACCTTTGAGAGCAAAAGATTGAGGGAAAGGAGAGACTTACTTGACTTGGGTTTGCATGTTGGACCTTCTTCACTAAGATTGGGAGGGAGAAGATCTAAGACCAAGGAGTTGTATGAGATTTGTGGAGTGGAAGGACTTCCAAAAGGACATGAATGTAGTGGAGTAAAAGCACTTTTGGAAAATTTGGTGAATGATGTTGGAGAGAGTCTTAGTACAACTATAGAAATACTACCATATTCATCAACTAGTTTTCAAGATTAGTGATGGAGATAATCTTTCAACTTATGGATAAACTATCCATGAGGGTTTGATTAATATGCACTCTACAATTTGATGTTGCTTTAAAACTCTTGGAGCAACCTGAATCTTTTTCCTAGGGTGGATTATTCTCAAATAGTGTTAGTCATGTATATACTCTATTAGTTATAGAGTGAGAACCAAAAAAAATTGAGAGAAAAGAGAAAGATAATGAAGGGCTAAGATGGAGAAACTTCCAATTTCTTTGGCAACGAAGGAGAAGATGTGACAGCTTTTTTGAGAGACTTCAAGAGAGCTTGCATAAGAAACAATGAGAGGAATAAGAATGAGTGGATTTCATTATTACCATATTTCTTTGAAGATGTAGCTCTTACATGGTATGACTTAGAATACCAAAAGAGAGAGATGGGCAAGAAGAGTCTTGGGAGAGTTTGACTTCATCACTCATTGAGAACTTCTTCCAAATGAGAGTTATGAGATATTGATGAGTGAGGTTACCTTCCTCAAACAAGGAGATGGAGAGAAAGTGAGAGTATATGTAGAAAGAGTGGAGAAGTTGGAGTTCAAATTTGCATAGTGTTGAGGAAGGGTGGGGATGATATGGAGACTATTCTGATTGGCACAGGGGCTATACTCACCAAGAATTTTGTGAGAAGGTTGAGACCACAGATTACAAGTAAGGTGAGATATGAGAAACCTTCTTCCAAGGTTGAAGCTATCAAGATTACAATTCGTATGGAGGAGAGTTTGGAAGGGGATGAGAGTGATTGGTGGTGAAAGAAGTTGTGCATACTCCTCAAGGCTACAAGTATGGTGGAACTTCTAATAATTTGGTGGCAAGGGTTTCACCACAAGTAGTAGTTGCTCTAATTCTTGTACTTTTACCAAAAGATCCACTTTAAACCATCGTAGAACAACTTGTAGATCTCAAGATCAATGTGGTGCAACTATGAGAAAAGAGAGAGAAGGATCAGAATGTGAGGAGAGGGCCTATGAGTTATGAAAACTATCCATATAGAGGAGGCCAACTAGCCAACAATTTCAATGATAGAAATTTTTTTGATTGTGGAGGAAAAGGCCACATCCAAAAGAATTGTCCAAATTCTACTTACCATGGAGGAAGGGGTTATGAAAAAGCCAATAGAAGGAAAGAGGGAGGTAGTGAAACCCAAGTGGATAGCATCCATAGATGTGGTTGAGAGCAAGTATGAGAAGGAGGAATGCTCAAACTCCAAGGGTCTTAATTTGGAACTTTTGGCACAAGAGAAGAAGAGAGCTCATTTTGCAGAGGAAGTGCACTCTTCTCAAGGATTTACTCCTAGCAAGGTTACTCCTATATCTACTAGGAGCTCGCATATCTCAACACAATCAACAACAAAGATTTCTAGAAAGAAGTTGGAGATGGAGGACTTTTTGATCTCAAAGCAACAATGGGACTACAATGTGTTGGAGGATGTTGGTAGTCACAAGGCTACCATCACAATGGATCAATTGATCACTTTGAATCCTACCTTGAGAAAGGAGCTTAGAGGTGGTTTGAGTTCTACAAGGAGTAAGAAGAAGAAGAAGAAGGTAAAAGCTCTAGTACCAATGGGGGTGGTGGATGCCAAACCAACACCATGGGAGGCATGTGAATATACCTCCAAGATTGATGTGAGAGTGAATGGTCACAACATCAAGGATGCACTTGTTGATGGAGGATCTGAAATTGAATGCCATGTCAAAAAGATTGATAAAGAAGTTGGATATGATACTCTCTAGACCTTCAATGGTGAGCATGGCAAACAAGCAACAGGTTCAACTAGTAGGGGTGATGGATAAGGTGGTAGTTTCAATTATGAGAGTTCAAAATCTCATGACTTTCCAAGTCTTGAAGGATTCAAACTATGATTTGCTTCTTGGGAAGCCATGGTTGAGAGCAAAATGCACAATTGATCAATGGCACAAAGGGTACTTGAGGATTGGGCCATCAAACCATAAAGTCATAGTTCTTGTGACTAACACCACCAACACTTCACATTCAGATACATCATCTTTTGATTATTGGGAATCAGATTCAGAAGAAGGAGCTTCAAGTGTGGACACAAGCATGGAAGAAGAGACTTCCATGGAGAAGGATGAATCTTAATCTGAATCTGATTTAGATGTGTACCCCTTGTGTGCTATAGATTTTCACTTAAGCCAGAGGTTTTGAAGGACCCAGATAAATCCCCATTGACACTTGAGGAGATAGAGAGGAGGTTATCTATCCTCAAGTATTGTCCAAATTTTACCAAGGAGGAAAAGGTAAAATTTGAGCAGACTTTCCACAAGTTTATCTATGTGTTTGCTTTCAATTACAAGGATTTAAAGGAAGTCACTTTGGAGGAGCATAAGATTGAGGTGGAGTCACATGCAAGACCACTCCACCAAAAGCAATGTTGCATAAATCCACCAATATCTTTGGTTGTGAAGGAGGAGATTGATAAGCTCAAGGAGGCAAGATTTATCTTTGAGTTAGAGAATTCAGAACGGGTATCTCCAATTGTGATCTGAAGAAAAATAATGGCAAGCTTTGGGTATGTGTGGATTACAAGAAACTCAATGCTATTACTAAGAAGGACTATTACCCTTTGCCATTCATTGATGAGATCTTGGAGGAGGTTGCAGGTCATGAGAGATATAGTTTTGGATGGTTATAGTGAGTATAACCAAATCAAGATCGCACAAGAGCATCAACAACTCACCACATTCACCATACCTTGGGGGACTTATGCTTTCAAGGTCATGCCTTTTGCACTTTACAATGCTCCAGCCACATTCCAACGGTTCATGAACAAGGTATTTGAACCTTTCATTGGGAAATTTGTGAGAGATTTCATTGATGACTTTTGTGTCTACAAGAGCAAGGAGGAGCACTTTGAGCATCTAATCAAGGTACTACAATGCTTGGATGAAGCAAATGCACCACTCAACCCAAATAATTTCATTTTTAGTTGTGAAGAAGGTCTAATTTTGGGGCACATCATCTCCAAGGATGGAACAACAATTGACCCTAAGAAGGTGAGGAAAATCTTAGACCTTCCATTCCCTTCAAGCTTGACCAAGTTATGCCAATTCTTGGGGATGGTTGGGTATTATAGGAGGTTCATTTTCTCATTTTCTAACAAGGCTTATGCATTGACCATTTAAATGAAGAATTGTGTAGAATGCATGGTGATTTTGGAGGACAAGGAGGCTCTCAAAGCTTTTGAGGAGCTCAAGCAATCCCTTGTTATAGCTCCAATTCTTGCTAAACTTGGTTGGAGTAAGCTTTTCATCCTCTACACTAATGCTTCCAATGTAGCTATAAGATGCACTCTTAGTCAATTAGACCAAGATGGGGATGATCTATCTAATAGCTTATGTTAGTAGGCAGATGGTTTTAGCAAAAAAGAACTACTTTATTTTACAAAGAGAGAAGGGTTGGCGATGATCATTGGTTTCAAGAAGTTTAGACACTACTTGATTGGAGGGAAAACCACCATTGTCACTGATCACAAGGCTTTGAAGTACATCTTCAACAAGCCTAATGTGGAAAGGAGGCTAGCAAGGTGGATGATACTCTTGTCTGACTATGGCTACACCATTGAGGATAGGCTAGGGTTTATTACATGAAAATGTTGATTTGTTATCTAGGACCTATGATCATGATGGAGATGAGCCAATGGATGATTTCTTCTCGGATGAGAAGCTCATGACAATCTCAATTAATCAAGAGGCTCCAATGGAGTACATGGAGATTGTGGACTTTGTTACAAGAGGTAACTATCCAGAAGGGATGCATGCTAGGGAGAGGAAGGCCCTTGCACAAAGATCTAGACCTTACACAATAGTGGAGGATATTCTTTTTCACCAAGGAGTAGATGGTCTACTTCAAAGAGTAGTAGGTAAGGAAGAGTCTATCTTACTCATGAAGGGTTAGTGTGTGGATGAAACTTTGTAGGAAAGGTGATTGCTTTCAAGATTCTAGATGTAGGTTACCATTGGAGGGGGATTTTCAAGGATTGTCTTGATTATTGCAAAAATGTTCATGTTTGTCAAGCTTTTGCTAGAAAGTCTACTTCCACTCCATCACTTCAATCAATTTCATTGCTATGACCTTTTGAGAAGTGGGGAATTGATTTGGTAGGTCCTCTCAATAGAACCCCAAGGAAAAATTGGTATATTGTGGTAGTTACTAATTATCTTACCAAGTGAGTTGAGACAAGATCACTGAGGGATAAGAATGAAGATGAAGTTGGGAGATTTCTTTATGAACACATTATAAGTAGGTTTTGGTGTCCTTTGGAGTTGGTTTTTGATAGAGGAGGAGAGTTTACAAGAAGCATTACTACAGCCATGCTACAACATTTCTCTATCACACATAGAATAACTACATCCTATAAGCCAAATTCCAATGGCTTGGTAGAGAGAACCAATCAGACTTTGTGCATGATATTGGCCAAAGATATAAAAATGGAGGGAGCTAAACATCATTGGGACAAGAGGATTCATGCAATTTTGTGGGAGTATTGGACAACCATGAAGACTTCAACCAGATATTCTCTATTTCATTGGTATATGGTATTGAGTCTACCTTACTTATTCATTTGATCTTCCTACCTTCCAAAGCATTCATAAGAGATTGAAGAAAGCACAAGGAGGTGATGCAGAGAAGTCAAGGAAGGATCAACTCATGGAATTGGAGGAGGCAATCCATATGGTTTGAGAAGAGCAAGCCCAAAGGAAAAAAAAGGAGAGCTATGACAAGAGACAAGGCAAGAAGAAGGTGGAGCCTTTCAGAGAAGATGATTGGGTAATGTTAATTGATTCAATTTGATTCAAGAGAGTGCAAAAGAAGTTTTTGCTCAAGTATTGCAGACCTTTCATAGTGGAGAAGGTGTGGAGCAATTACATCTATGATCTCAAGGAGTTTGGAGGAAGACACTTTGATAGGATTAACCATGATAAGTTGAAGATGTATCATAGAAGGTAGAGAGATCTTCACTTTGAGGACAAAGTGAAAACTTAGTCCAAGGGTAAATGTAACAACCATTTATGCATGTGTGTGATATTATATGATATTTAGTTTGGTATTACAAGTACTTGAGAGATACTATTTATGTAGAGATAAAAGATGGTTCTATATTAGTCATGATTAGCTAAAGTTAGCCATAACTAAGATAAAGAAGATCTTACTTTAGAGGAAGTGGAAAGAGGATCACCACTATTTTGGATTCTAGTGTGTTGACTTGGTAATATTCTTAGGTGTTTGGCTTTGAGGAAAGAGTTAAAGAACTCTTGGAGCACAAGCCTTTTTGTTTCGGATTCTTTTATAGTCCAAAGATAGCCCATGTGAAGGAATCCTTGACTTAGTGGTTGGATCAAGATAAGACCACATGCTTAGGAGGATATTCCCATAACTATGGATACTCCTTTAGCTTTTTGAATTTATTTGACTTTTAGCCTAGTAACTTGAGTTACTTCAGTAATTAGTAACTTTGGTGCATAACTATTTCACAAGTATATAAACTAGGGGTGAGGAGGTACTCATCATCCTTTTTTTTACAACTATCTCTCTCTCATTGAGTCCTATATAGGACAATGTTTGAGTCTTGGAGTGTTAGCCTTGGAAGAGTATGATGGAGTTGGGGTTCTTCACCTTTTTAGTCCATGGTGCGCTACCATAATAGCCATCAAAGGTTCATCCCAAGTGAAAGGCATGCCAGTTCATAGGTCTAATTGACCAAGAGTGCATCATATAGCTAAATTGGAAGCATTAGTATAAAGAATGAAAGGATTACTCCAATCAGGTTTAGCAAGATTGGAGTCATAACAAGGGATTGCTTGAGCTCCTCAAAGCTTTGAGAGCCTTTTTGTCCTCTAAAATCACCATATATTCTACAACCTTCTTCATGTAAATAGTCAATGCATAAGCCTTGTTGGAAAGTGAGAAGATGAACCTCATATAGTACCCAACCATCCCCAAGAATTGGCATAACTTTATCAAGCTTGAAGCAAATAAAAGCTCTGAGATTTTTCTCACCTTTTTAGGATCTAATGTTATTCCATCCTTGGAAAATATGCTCTAATAGTAGACATCCTCCACAACCAAAGATGCATTTCTTTATGTTGAATGATGCATTTGCCTCATCCAAGCATTGCAAGACTTTGATCAAGTGCTCAAAGTGCTCCTCCTTGCTCCTATAGACAGAATTCATCAATGAAATCTCTCACACATTTCTCAATGGAAGGTTCAAACACCTTCTTCATGAACCATTGAAATGTGACTAGAGTATTATAAATCCCAAAAGGCATGACCTATAAAACATAAGTTACCCAAGGTGTGGTGAATATGGTGAGTTGTTGATGCTCTAGTGCAATTGATTTGGTTGTAACCATTATAACAATCACCAAAATTGTACCTCTCATAATCTGAAATGTCCTCCAAGACCTCATCAATGAATGGCAAGGGATAGTAGTCCTCAGTAATAACATTGAGCTTCTTGTAATCAACACATACCTAAAGCTTACTATTCTTCTTCTTGACAATCACAATTGGAAATACCCATTTTGAATTCTCCACCTCAAAAATAAACTCAACCTCCTTTAGCTTATCAAATTCCTCCTTCATCACCAAAGCTATTGGTGGGCTAATGCAGCATTACTTTTGGCCAATTGGTTTTGCATGTGAATCCACCTCTATTTAATGCTCCTCCAAGGTGATGTCCTTGAGATCCTTGTAATTTAAAGCAAATACATGGATGTTTAGGGATTGGATTCAGATTCATCTAAATGAGATTCAGATTTATCTACATCTGAAGAGGTCTCTTCCTCATGCTTGTGTCCACACTTGAAGTGCCTTCTCTTGAATTTGATTCTCAATATTTCGAATATAGTGTATTTGAATGCGAGGTATGGTTCATATTGGTTATTGGAACTGTAAACCAATGGTTTGATGGCCTGATTCTCAACCATATCCTCCCAAGAAGCAAAATTAACTTGCATCTTTCAAGACTTGAAAGTCATGAGATTTTGAACTCCCATGACTAAGATGACCACCATGTCCATCACACCCATTGGTTAAACTTGTTGTTTGCTTGCCCCGCTCACCACAAAAATTGAAGATCTAAAGGGTATCATACATAACTTCTTCATCAACTTCTCTAACATGACATTCACCATAGATCTTCCATCAACAAGTGCATCCTTGATGTAGTGATCATTCTCCCCATATCAATATTGGAGGCATATTCACAAGCCTCCCATCTTGTTGGTTTTGCATCCACCACTCCCATTGATACCAGATCCTTTGCTTCCTTTCTTCTCTTGCTCCTTGTAGAACTCAAACCACCTCTAAGTTCCTTCCTCAAGGAAAAATTTAAAGTAATCAATTGATCCACCATGATGTTGGTCTTGTGACTACTAACATCCTCCAACACATTGTGACCCCATTGTTGCTTTGAGATCAAGAACTCATCCATTCCCAACTTCTTCCCTAAAGTCTTTGGTGATGGTATTGAACTAGTAGTGTGACTAATCCTTGTGAGCACTTAATTATCCTTGCTAGGAGTCAATTCTTGAGAAGAATGTCTACAAGTTGCAAAATGAGCTCTCTTTTCTCTTGTATCAAAAGTTTCAAGTTAAGACGTTTGAAGTTTGAGCATTCTCCTTCCCTTCTCATACTTGCTCTCCACCATATCTATGGATGCTATCCTCTTACCTCTATTTTTCACAAAAGGTACTTGAGCTTCACCACCTCCCTCCTTCTCTTTATTTTCCCCCTTATAACCTATTCCTCCATGGTATATGGAATTTGGGCAATTCCTTTGGATGTGACCTCTACCTCCATAAGTGAAACAATTTCTATCATTGAAATTGCTAGTTGATTGTCCTCCTCCATATGGATAGTTTCCACAACTCCTATGCCCTCTCTCAACACATAGTCCACTTCTCTCTTCTCCATAGTGGCACTAAATTGGTCTTGAGATATGCAAGTTGCTTTGTGATAGTTCAAAGGGAACTTTTGGTGGAGATGCAAGAACAAGAGCAACTACTACTTGTGGTGCCAACCTTGCCACCAAAGGATGAAAAGTCCCACCATAATGGTAGACTTGTGGAGGATACAAAACTTCTTTCACCACCAAATCACTCTCATCCCCTTCCAAACTCTCCTCCATATGAACTACAATCTTGATAGCTTCTACCTTGGAAGAAGGTTTCTCATATCTCACCTTCATTTGAATTTTTGGTTTTAATCTTCCCATAGAATTGTTGGTGAGCATGGCTCCTATCCCAATCATGGTAGTCTTCACATCATCCCCACTATTCCTCAACACTATATGGAACCTAGATTCACACTAACTTCTCCACTCTTTCTCCATAGACTTTCACTTTCTCTCTATCTCCTACTTGAGGAAAGTAACCTCACTCATCAATCTCTCATAACTCTCATCCAAAAGAAATTTCTCAAAAAGTATTGTAGTCAAACTCCCCCATGACTCCTCTTGGACATCTCCCCTCTCTCTCTTTTGGTATTTTGACTCATACCATGTAAGAATGTGGTACCCACATTTTTTTGTTTTTGATTGTTTTGAGAGAAGAAGTAAATTGTTGAATCCGAATTGAAGCCGAATGGAGAAAAGAAGAGAAGAATTGTGTGTTTAGATCTGACCCAAGGAAGTTAACTTCATGTTAGAGGAAGAAGGATTTAGATTGAACTTGAAGGGTGGTAGACCCAAAGTAAGGATACTTCACATCAAAATGATCAACCCGATCTAAAGAAACTATAACAAATTTCTCAAGCTGAGCCAATCAAGAAGATATATGTAGCAAAAATGGCTACTTTGTGAGAGAATAAATTTGAGAGTGATATGAATAAGTCATGAAGAATGCATGAGTTGCAATTGATGCTTGACTGAAGAATGAACAAGAATCAGAGAAGTCTAAAATTAAGACCTTTTCAAGGGAATTCTACAATGCTGAATTGTTATCCTGTTCCTCTTAAGAGTTTTCCTAAGAAAGTTAGAATCACAAGCCAAGTCACGGGTTTATTTTGTGAGAGACCAGAAGTTAGAGAGCATATGATGCCAATGAAGAGCAGCAGATAAGTTCCATCAGTTGCAATACGGAATCCTGCAATTTAGAGATTGGACATGGTAGCTAGAATCAAATTCTTAAGCCACTTTAGACTATGCTTTTGGCTTGGAACTAGTATTGGAGCTTTCTAGGTTTCATGATAGAAATTGCTACCAACAATTGTGTAGATTGTCCCTTGGCAGAAGGGAAGAGAGGAAATCTAACTCAATGGACTGAGTTGGATTGGAGACTTGTATTGGGAAAAGAAGCAAGAGATGTGATAGGAATCATCTTCTATTAGAAGTGTGACCTTATGGAGGAGACTAAAGTATTGAAGAATACCTTTTGTGCACATCGCACCAAGAATGGGTACAAGATAGACACTTACAAGAACCTAATGAGGCAAAGTATCATTGAGGCTTTGATGGCAATGATGAAGCCAGAGCAAACCACCTACGTGACAAAGCAACAAGTGGTTTTCTTTCACCAAATGTTCACAAGGGAGAAGGTGAACTGGGCAAAGTGTTTCTACCAAGAAATGAGACAAATGATCAGAAATTGGAGGATGGGCTTGCCACCTTGTTACTTCATACCATTCATGGCACATCTCTATTTGAGTTTGAACTTGCTCAACTTGGAGGAGAAACAAACGATGGTGTCTCATGTGGTACCCACATTTTTTTGTTTTTTATGAGTTTTAAAGAAGTGCATTGTTGAAGTTGACTTGAAGCCAAATGGAGAAGAAGAGAGAAGAATTTGTGTGTTTAGAAATGACCCAAGGAAGTCAACTTTATGTTAGAGGAAGAAGGACTTGGATTGGACTTAAAGGGTTGTAGATCCAAAGTAAGGATGCCTTGTATTGGGACAATCTACTTGACATGAAGAAAATATAACAACTTTTCTTTGGGCTACAAAAATTAAGAAGGTAAAGGCAAAGAAAATAGCTACTTTGGGAGTAGGATAATATTGAGGGTGACAATAGCAAGACATGCAGAATCTATGATTCACAATTGAAGTTTGATTGAAGAATGATTGAGAAGCACAAAAGTATAAAATCACAACTTTATCAAGCAAATTCTGCAATGCTCAATTGTTATTGTGTCCCTTGTAGAAGTTATCCCAAAGGAGTCATACCTACAAGTTGAGTAGTAGGAGTCATTTGTGAGAAATTGCAGAGTAAAACACACATGATGCTAATGAAGTGTAGTAGGCAGATTCCTTTACTTGTGGTGAGGAATCTAGCAATTTGAAGGTTAGATGTAGTGGCAAGGATCAAAGTCTTGAGTAGACTTTGGATCACCTTTCTGACCTGGAATTGGAACCTAAGTTTTCCAAGTTTCATGGCAAAAATCATTGCTAGTAATTGCAAAGATGGTCTTAAAGCGGAGGGAAAGAGAGAAAAATTGGCTCACTGGACCTAGTTGGACTGGAAATTAGTCCAGGAGAGAGAAGCAAGAAATGCATTTGGGGTCACCTTCTACTGGAAGTGTGATTCTTTGGAGGAGACTTCCAAGGTGAGTAACTCCTTTAGTACTCCTCACACTAAGAATGGCTATAAGGTGGATACATACAAGGACCCAATAAGGCAAGGTATCATCAAGGCTTTGATGGCTATGTTTAAATCCGAGCAGACTACCTACATGACAAAGTAGCAAGTGGTCTTCTTCCATCAGTTGTTCGTAGGAGAGAAGGTGAACTAAGCAAGGTATTTTCACCAATGGACGAGGCAAATGATTATGAATTGGAGGATTGAGCACATGGAGGGAGGAGACAATTGATACTTGGAACTACCAGAGGAGGAGATAGCCAAGGAGCAAGAAGAAGAACCAAGGCTAGTGTTTCAAAGAGGAGCAAGGTCAAAGAGAAGTCTGGAATATGCAATTGTAGGACCAAGCCAAGTGGAAGAAGATGAAGATAGCTTGGAGGAGATTAATTTGAATGTGAGATGATTGAGGCTTCAAGGTAAGGCACTAGTGGAGGAAATGCCTATCAAAGCCAAAGACAAAGATGTAAAAGATGAGGTGGAAGAGTTCAATGGAGTAGAGTATCTATTGAAGATTGTTTGTCCATTGCTTTTGGAGTTGTGGAAGAAGAAGAAGGAGATGCAGTGAGATTATCTAGAAGTGAAGGATGAGTTACACGTGGTGAAGCATTTGAGCAAGGAAGTCTTGGAGTTAAAGGGAAAGTTAACCCGAGTAGAGGAGGAAGCCAAACTACTTTGGGTTGACATTGTACTTTGGAAGAAGAGCTTTGAGAATCTGCAAGAGGATTTTTTGAGGTAGGGTGGTGATCTTGAACAACAAGCCAACAAATTGAAGGAACAAAAGGCATCATTCAAGAAGTTGGAGGGACAATGGAACATAAATCAACGTGATGCACTTGAAGGCCATCACAATAATGAGGGAGCAAGATTTGGAAAACCTGAGATAGGTTGCAGGAGAGAAGGATCAAGCCTAGCAACAGGAGATGACAAGTAGAGATCAATAAGAGGAAAGGTTGTGGGGATTGATCAAGAATGTGGTGGCTTAATTTATTTAATATACTTAGGAGAATGAAGCATTGAAGGTAGAATCTGAAGAGGAATTGAAGATGTACTAGAACAAATTGGAAGTAGAGAGGATTCAAGAGGAGTTAGTTTTGGGGAAAATGTCAAAATTACTAGGAGAGATTGTTGGGAGGTTGAAGGTGATGCTGCATACTAAGGCTAAGGTGAAGTTGGAGAAGGCAAGACTACACAAATTGAAGTTGTTGGTGCAAGAAACTCAAAATAGGAAGGCAAGGGACACCAAATTGAATAATCTATTGATTTGCTTGAAAGAGAGAGTAGATAGGAAGATGATAGGAGTAGGAGATTATGTCTATCTTAGTTTAGACTTAGTTAGATCCGAATTAGATGAAATTCATAAAAGTAGTGTGAAGATAGAAACATGATATGAAGTAGCTGAAGTAGGAGTGCATGTGACTTTGGTGAATTACCTGAGTCATTTGAGGTAGTTGGAATAGAGAGGGAGAATATAGGAAGTAGGTTGATGACTTTAGTTTCAATTCAACTGAAGATAGGACAAGTGTAGAAGGATAAATTGTGATAGTGAAGGAAACCAAAGTGTAGGAGATGATTGTAGGAACATTGCGGGTAGAAGCCAACATAGAAGTAGACATAAGATTGGATTAGGAGTAACATTTTGAGATCTAAAGAGGTAGATATAAAGAAGTAGAGTGACACTTTGGATATGAAGATTTGTAATGTAGTAGTTGAAGCGGTTTAGGCAGTTTAGATAACTATTGAAATGTCTTGCCTATTTAAAGGAGACATTTATAGCACATTTTGTTCAGTATTCCCTTTGAAGTTGAGTAAAGTGAAGTGTTGTAACTTAGAGCTTGTTATTTTAGCTTAATTATGAGTATCAATCTTGTATGTGTGTTTGTGAGTGTTTGGAGAAGTTCAAGTTGCAGTCTGAGTTTGTTAGATGTTGGATTTTGCAGCTCTAATTCCATTTTGTGTGTTTGATCCCAAGTGGAGTGCAATCAACATAATGCCTTGAAAATTTGTGAATAATACTAGTGTTGGTAGTACTCTGCATTTGTGATCATAAGTGTTGGATTGATGCAAAGCAACTTTAACTAAGAAAGTTGTGCCTTAACTAGAGGGATTGAACACAATCTTGAGGAAAAGTTACTTTATAGTGAAGTAGCCTTCTTTGGAAGAACAAAATCATCACAATCAAGATTGATTTGGAAAGAATTTGACAAATTGTGATTATGGGTGTTGTTAATTTGTGACAAGACTGCAAATTGAGCACTTGCTACTCTCTTTTGGATGTGGTTTCTACCCAAGAGGCTAAAGAAGCAACCAAGAAGAATTTTTTGCGACTATTTACTTTGTATTTGACCATTCTTGACCAATATCTCTATTGGGATGAATGATGACTTACGGATTACTGCAAAAGTGATACTTGTTGGGTTGTCACATCTCACTTCCACCCGGATCTTTGTAGAGATGTAAACAAAGACAAGAAATATTACATAAGAGAGATCTAAGAAGGTAGTGACTACTTTACTAGGATGGGATGGGTGAAGATTATGTCAATTTCCATTTTGAGTCCGAGGAAGCAAAGTTGACCCAATGATATGGTGTCCCCAATGTAGAAAGAATTACTTAGAGAATGAACCTAAGGCACAAGAAGGTGATAGTTGATTTTTCATTTGGAGTAGAGTTAGAGGCAGAGGCAAAGTCCAAGAAAAGGAAGAAGAAGAAGAAGATTTAGGGTTTAGGTTTAGGATTTAAGGCTTAGAGTTCCCTTATTGTAGCAGTTGAAGAAGAAGAAGAAGAAGATCATCTAGAGCTGAGAGATGAATTGCAAGTGGTGAATCATTTGAGCAATGAAGTCCTACAAATGAAGGAACAGTTGACCTGAGGTAAGGAAGAAGCCAAAGTAAAGGAAAGCCACAATTCAATAGCAGAGTTTAAAAGATCTACATGAAAGTTTCAAGAAACACGGCAATGTTCTGGAACATTAGGAAGAAAAATTGAAAGAGCAGAAGGTGCCATTTGAGAAACTAAAGGTGAAATTCAGTGATGCTCAACTCAAGGTAATACACTCCAAGGCCATTGCATTGGTAAGTGAGCAAGAAGGAGAGAAGTTCAGATTGGTTGCCACAAAGAAGGATTGTGCTTGGCACAACTTTGACTTGCCATAAATTGGCAAGTCAAAGTTGTGAAGAAGAAAGATTGTAGGATCTGATCAAGAGTGTAGAAGCCCAGCTTATTCATCAAACTGAAGAGAGGAAGAAGATAGAAGTGAAGCATGTGAAGGAATTGAACATGTTTTGGGAGAAATTGAAAGAAGAGATAACTTGGAAGGAGCTAGTTTCAAAGAAGAAGTCAAGATCAATGGAGGAGATCATTAGCAGAGTGAAGGAAATGTTCAAGATTGAGGTTGAAGTAAGATTAGAGGAGTCTTGACTGCATGAGTTGAAGTTGCTAGTGTAGGAGACTAGGACTTCAAAAAGCAAAGGACGTGAAAATGAACAATTTGTTGATTTTTCTTAGAGACAGAGTAGATAGAGAAGATAGAGATAGATATCATGATTGCCTCATGATAATCTCCTACAAAGAGTGCAACCTTTCTAGGTAACAATTTAATCCTCTTTTTTTGCCCATTAGGTGATTCTACTTCTTCATTCTCATCCTTCTCTAGATCCATCTCCAACCTTATTGCAACATAGTGAGACAATAAATTCTTTGTTGCTCTACTTGGTTGCCTTCTAGGACTCCATTTACAACAATCAATTGTGAGTTTTTCTTACTTTTCCTCTTCCTTCCCCCACTTTTTTGCTTCTCCATTGAGCTAGTAAGGTTGCAAGGTACATTTACTAGCAATCTTCATTTTTTGGAATGATTTCCGCATCCTCTTCTTCAATTTTTTTCTCCATGTTGTTCAAAGATTGCTTGTATGGAGGCTAAGGGCCTCTAAGAAAACTAGTACAACAATTGATGGCTAGGTGCCAAACTCAATCACAATTGTAACAACAATGTTGTTTTGCTCAAGGCTCTTCTCCTCATGGGACCCCATCTTTCCTTTCTTTGACGTGTCTATATTCTCCTTGGAGTGGTCATGCTTCTCATTCTCAACACCAAATGTTGTCTAATTCCATAGGAATTAGTCCACCAAAGTGTTGTATTGAAGCCCGATAATGTTGAGACATGACTACCTCTTCACCTCCTCCATGCGCCTTTGCTATTCTTTGAGCGCAAGCAATGGCTTCAAAAACCATGTGAGGGATTTGTACCATTGATTAGAAAATTTGCTCTTTTAACCCCTATTTGAAAATTTCTAGATCTTTTGCTAGACTCATGTTAGTTATTGCAACCTGTAGATCAAGGAATGCCTCCACATACTCTTGTCCACCATACTTTTGCTTCAAACTCCATAAGCGGGTTTGGGCCATCTACACAAAGTCCACAAATCAGAAATTCTTTAGCAACTCTTCTTGTATTGCCATCTATAATCTTCCCAGGATAGGAGACTTGAAGAGAAACACAGAAGAAGAAACATACTATTTCACATTCAACCTCCAATGCCCCAAAAGAGCACCTTGATTGTATTATATAGCAAAGTGGGCTCCCCTAAAGGAAGCTCCACCCTTGGATCAAATACAAGGATTGGTGACATGTCAACAAGCTCTACCCTTAGATTAGTTGCATGCATGGGTGACATGTTGGTTTTGATCCTATCTGGTTGGTCAAACCATCTTTGATTGTAGAGAATCTCTAGGGAATCTCTTGTAAGAATTTCCAAATCACATGGATGAGGTACCATTCGAAAGCTCTTGATGAGACCAACCTAGGGGGAGTGAATTCCAACCTTTCCTCCATTGGGGGAGGAGAATTTTCACATTTTGTAGGCCTAATCCATCCATTTAGGCCTCCAAAATTGACAAGTTTTTAGGCTATTCTCAACTTCTGCCCTATTAGTAGAAGTACTCTCTTGGTGATACCTCTTTTATCTATAACATCCTCCCCAATATTACCAATCCAATTTTTACATCTAGATCATATGTCTAGCTACTAATATTATATCGTCCAAGTGACCTCTCTTCCTTTTGCAAACACTGATTGTTTGGAAGCATCATACCATGTAAGGGCTTTATTGATCAAGTATCCACATGCAAATACACATGCAAAATGATCAATGATTTTAGTTGTGAATAATCAAAAGTATCAATTCATTCTTGAAATCCAATTTTCCACTTCTCTCATAGAACAATGTCACTTGTAAGGCTCAATATTGCATGTCTTCTTCATCCGTAGTAACAATGTGGCTTCATTGTTAATTAAGGTGAGTGTCATTGGCATCAGTGACTCTTTGGCCAAAGTGGTACTAGTTTATGGGATGATTCCACTTTTTGCATTGTTTGATCATTCCTAAAGGTATGTACTTGACTTTGCAATGCCTCCATGGTCATCTCAATCTCCCAAAACTTGTTCAACATCCCTTGCATTCCTTGCATCAAATCCTACAACTGTAGATCCATGATTCTTGCACACAACAACTGCTCAATTACTTCTTCTTACTTCAATAGAGGGTTAATATGATCACTCGAGAGGGGGCATGGACTATTGAGACTACCATTGGGACTTTAGAGACTATCATAGATAATATTCTTCACTAAAATTGTGGACTATGAAATCCCTAAAGATTACTTTTGGTCTAACAGATTTCTACTTGAGTGTTGAAAAGGAGAGGATTTGGTTTATACAAATCCATCATAATAGAATATAGATTATCAAATCCCACTCTCTATTGTACATTACCATAAGAAAAATCATTGGGTTTGGTGAATTCATCATTATATCCATGAACTCTACTCCAAAATAGAAAACACAATATACTCTCACTTGCTCATGTTGGATGTACATAATCTTGATGCGGAATAGATTCAAAAACAAAAAATGGAGTGTAGGATATTGTCCTCTTGGAGCTCTCATCTCATCCCCTCTCTAACACACTCCTAAACTATCAATTGCACTATGGTTTCTCTCCTCAAAATTACTCAGTCTCAATAGCCCATTTTCAAATTCCTCCAAGAGGGACAATCCACTCTCTTGGATTGAAACATCTACTCTGATACCAATGTAATCTTTTGAAGACATGAGACCTTAAGAGAAACACAAGAAAATAAACACAAAGCTTCATATTCAATCCTCCAATGCCCCAAAGGAGCACTTTGTCTTTATTATATAGCAAAGAGGATTCTCTCAAAGGAAACTCCACCCTTGGATCAGATACATGGATTGATGATATATCAACAAGCTCTACACTTGATTAGTTGTATGCATGGGTGACATGTTGGTTTTGATCCAATTTGGTTGGTCAAACCATCTTTGACTAGAGGGAATCTTTAGGGAATCTTCTTATAAGAATCTCAAAATTGCATGGGTGAGGTACAGTTTGGAAGCTCTTGGTGAGAAACAAGGGGGGGAGGGAAAGCCAACTTCTTTTCCTTTGGGGAGGTCAATATATTTTTGAGGCCTAATTCATCCGTTTAGGCCTCCAAAATAATATGGCTATGAAGTTTTTAGGTTATTTTCAACTTCAACTTTATTAATAGAAGTGCTCTTTTGGTGATATCTCTATTTGATCTACCTAGCCCATTATACATAAAATCCTTCCAAATATTACTAAGCCAATTCTCACCTCTAGATAATATGTCTAGATATTGGTATTATAATAGTTTATCCATCAATTGAAAGATTATCTCCATTATTAATCTTGAGAACTATATAATGAAAATAGTTTCTCCATAATGATACTAATAATTTCTCCAAGATCTTTCACCAAAGTCTCCAAAAGTGTTGTTACTCCATTATACTCATTCCTTTTTGGAAGTCATTCTACTCCACAAACCTCACATAACTCTTTGGGTTTGGATCTCCTCCTTTCCAATCTTGATGGAGGAGGTCCAACATGTAATCCCAAGTCAAGTAACTGTCTCGTTTACCTCAATCTCATGCTCTCAAATGTCAAAAGACATAAACTTGTCTTATGTCCCTCTCTCCCCATTAAATGCATTTAGAATCACTCTTTCCTCCAAGTGGTGTAGGTTTCTGGATCTTCTCAACACTTCAAAATCTATTCTAAACTCTCTTTTCTTCCAATCAACCCCTAAAATTTCCTCAAACCCTTAGGGAACCTTGCATAACCTCAATATCCACTCTTGATGTCCCTCCATGCTCCCAAAATGAGACTAAACACTCAAATATGCTTTTGGTTGTTCTCACATTCCTCATGCATGAGAACTCAATTCTCTAAAAATGACCTTTCTTCACAATCTCAGCCAATCCTCCCAACTGGTAGCTCCAAATCCTTTGTTATTTTGCACACACAAGCTACACTCTAGAGAGTCCACCCTTGCAAAATTTCTGCTCTTTCTACTGAGCCATTTGGCCAAAGAACCTCTCTAATTATCAAACATCTTCCTAGCTTTGGTCCGAAACCACGTCCCTCACTTCATAAATTTGTAAATTTTTGCACAAGAATGATCTATCTTGCACTTAATTATCATGGAAAGTTTCAAAACAATCCAATGCACAATGAAGAAATGGTAAACTTTATACAAAATCCCAAAGAATGTGTAGTTATGAGAACAATTTACCTTACCACCTTCCAAAAATTCTAGCTCAATGCATGTAGCACCTCTCATAGTAATTCCAAATGTGGTAACTGAAAAACAACCCAAGCTATCATCTTGTTTTGATATAAAACTTGAAATTTTTCCCCAAAATCACTCTAATCTCCAAACACTATGGTTCACCTCGCACAATCTCTTCAAGTCCTATCATAAGTATAGCATGTACAATATCAACCCAAAAAAAAAATAATGAATTACAAGGTATAAAAATGGGCCTTAGTTCTTTAACATAAGTTCAGCCTCTCCTCTTATAATGTTATCTACAAGTGAGCACTCATAGTCTCCTTTTTTCTAATATACAATTGAATGTGGAAAATTATCTTACCTTCAAGAGGGGTCTTGGTAACAAAACCAAAAATGTGCATTGGCTTGTGTCTCACTTAGGATGAACCTCTGATGACTATTAAGGTGCTGCATCATGGACTAAGAAGGAAAGTAACCTCAACTCCATTATAGTCCTTCAAGTCTAGAACTCCAAGGCACCTCCAAGATTCAAGACATTGCTCACTAGAGAACTTAATAAAAAGGAGATAGTTTCAGATGAAAAGATGATGAGTATCTCTTGACACCTAGCTTAAATATTTGTGAAAAATGTACATACAAAGTTACTAATTTCCATATTAACTAAAGTTGCTAGGCTAAAAGTCAAATAAAATCAAAAAGTCTAAAGGAATATCCAAGCACATGGGAATAATCCCATGAGTAGGTGGTCTTATCCTCACTTACCAACTAATTCAAGGATTCCTTCACATGGGCTATCCTTGGACTATAGAAAAATTTGCATCAACAAAGCTTGTGGGCCCAAGAGTTATCATCTCTTTCCTCAAAGTCAAATAACTAGGAATATTACCAAGTCAATATGCTAGAAAACAAAATAGCAATGCTCACTCTTTTCTCTTCCTCTACAATAGAGTCACCTTTATCTTTTGTATGTCCCACAAGTAGGTACTCCCTGCTTGCTTGGCCTTCTCTTCTTCCAAATCCTTGGCTAGGCAATCCAATTGTAGTGCCACTTCTTGCCAATATTCTTACATTGCAATTCTAAGGTGACAACTTGATCATGCTCTTCCTTCAATTCACTCCAAGTGCTTTCCAATCTTGGCACTTGCCACAAATTTGGTCCTTGGCTTCCTTCTTGTACTATTTTTGCTCAACTTAGAGTGCTATCAACCCATCTTGCACTTTCCAAGTCTCCTTAACTTGGTGATCATGCTTGTTCACCAAGGTGGCATTCCTTCTTTTGAGTTCTTGGTTCTCTTATAGTAAGGCACCTACTTTGGTCACCTCTTCCTTGTACAAGTCTCTAGCCTTTTTTCCTCCTCCTTGACTAGGTCTTCTCTTGCCTTCTCTGTGTAGACGTGATTATGCATAATTTGGACCAGTGTGGTATAATCCATAATGTGAGGATATTCTGCTTAAGTATTGGGGCAACAAGACCTCCACCAATTGTTCTTCTAATCCTACTAAATGTACCACAAAACTAATTGTTTCTCAAACTATCATTGACACTAAAGAAGTTGATCTTGCCCCAAGTGTTGTCTATGCCATTGGTGTAGGATCTGTATATCAACATCAATATCAACATACTTTTCATCAGCATACTTGGTGATTTGGTTGTCCTCTAGTTATAGGACTTTGGCCTCATTTTGAACTTCAGGCCAAAGTTCTTGGGTATTCAAGCACTCGGCTTGATCTTGATTTTATTTGGTGAATTCTTCTTCTCTAACGGAACTCAAGGGCATTTTTTGCAATGTTGTAGCCTCTTCTCTCATGTATTCCTTAGGTCCTATAAGGGATTCCTCTTTTTCTTGGTCTTGCAAGTTTGGAATAGATTGTGCATCCTCCCAAGTCTTTTCTTCTTCTCCCTTATCTAATGTCAAAAATGATGCTTGTGGAATAAAGGACCCTTATTCCTCTTCCTTGTCTTCATCACTTGTGTATCCTTGGCTTCACCTTCTGAAGAGGATACATCTACTACTTGAGTGTTGGCTCATGGCTTCCTGGATAAGGACGTTTGCTTCTTTGGGGTGATGTTCTTCCTCTTGGCAGCCTTTGGTACCAATAGCTCTTCATCTATAGGCACAAAATGCATGTTCTGGAAAATTTAGCATCCACCCCTCTATGCTTGGCAATCAATGTTGGTCCTATAGGTTGGTCATCCAAATAACTTGCAGGATGAAAGTGAGGAGGGAACCTCATTCTTTCCTCTCTGGTTAGGAGATTGGTCCCCATGTAATAGTGTATATTAAATAGAGAAAGGTAGGTAGCACCTTGGCCTCCTCAAAATCTCAATGTAGGGTCTTGGATTGTCAATCAAACATTTTTGCCCAATCTACTAGCTTGCTTGAGTACATGTAATCAAAAACATAGCCTAGCTATTTTGTGAAGTAGGTGGTGTTTTTTAGGTTTAAAAAGTTTCATAATTGCATCTACTATGGATCTTCATGCAGAGTCTTTTGTAATTAGCTATCCTCCACCCATTGTTCTTTGATCTCTTATCATTGAAGGTGGCCTTGATCTCAACCGTTATCTCCTTCTCTACTAACTTGGAGTCTTGGGCCATGGATCCTAAAACTCCTACAACTGGGGTGACTTTTATCTGAAAATGGTACTTTGTTCAATTTCACGGGTTACTTCTCATTCCCTTGGTGTCTTCTCTCTTGTCTTCTTCATCTCATGGATTATGATGAAGTCAATCAATTCCTACTTCCAAAGCAAGAACCTCATGTGTTTGCTCTAGATCACTTCAATTCTACAATGAATGGCCTATTTTTTTTTATTGTAAGGGACCTAAGGATGACCTCTAGAATCTCTCTATACGTTCTTGGTATAAACACTATGATTCTTGACATTAAGAGTGAAGAGTAAAACTGCAATTGGTTTTACACAAGCACTTTGCGTCACTTCAAGTGTTGAGGATCACTCCAAGTGCTACCTTATTAAAAAAATTCCAAAGCTCTCTCATGGTTCTAGGCAAAGTGTTGGTGTAAGAACTCAACAATGCAAGCAAATGAATCTTTGGAAAGTGCAGCTATTGGCCAAACTCCTCATTTTATAGTCCAGAACCTTGGTCATTCCTCAACCCTTTGGTGGTTATAGAGCAGGTGAGTACTCACCATCCACACATGCAAATGATTCTCCTCCACTCACTTCCCATGTGCCAACTTGCCCACAAGTGCTAACCGTTGTCTTGAATGTAATGGCCCTTGGTAGCCTAGTTGATCTAGCAATATGAATTGCAATGGCCCTTAAGTATGAGTGCCAATGAAGTATTCAACACTTGAGGCCCATAAGCACTCCAAGTGCTTATTGTCTTCCAAGCACTTGAGGATCATCCTCTATCCCTCTAAGTGCTACTCAATTATAAATTCTATGACACAACTACAAGTACCACCATCTTTTAGGGGTATTTCCCTAGTAACTATTGATCTCGATGGTCTTTCCTTAGCACTTAAGCATGATTTGATCAACAAAAGTAAATTATGACGAACTAGGAGTACCATACTTTGCCATTCAAGAAGTACTTTCCAACCCAACCCCATTCTCTACTTTCACTATCCCTTGATATATACCACCAAATTAAATACTAGTGAGCCTCAAAGGAGAATTTTGCCATAGAAAAATACTAAGACATGTGGGCATCAAGTGTCAAATTGTCCAAAACCAAAGAAACCATACTTGTATGCACTACTATGTGGTACTATAGAGCCCTAGGGCATGCGCAAGAAAATTACCCTCAACCTCCTATCTCCAGACTGCTAGTCAAGTTCATTTCTTCTCCGCTATCCACTAAGGTGGATGCCAATGTTCATTGTGTAAAATTCAATGGTTTTATGATTCATCCATTCCAATAGATTTTGAATCAAGCATCAATGTGATGACCAAGGAGCCTATGCTGAAATTGGGATACACCATGTTTGAGCTTACTCTGTGAATCCTATGCTTCATGGACCAAACTTAGGAATGCTATCCAAGGTTTTGACCACCAAAGGGAATGTGGCATTTGCCCTATATTATATCATCCTTTGTCTTGTAACCAAGATGGAGTATCTTGCACTTATCAGAAGACCTTGGTTATAGAGCTCAAGTTAGTATAGATTGGCATCAACATACACTTTGATTCTTGGATCCAAGGCCCAACAATTCTATGGCAGTCATGATGTGTTCAAAGAAGGTCCCTCATCTAAGAAAAATGTTGTCATCAAATGAAGAATACATCAATGATACATCAGACAACTCCAAATTCACCTTAGAGGAAGTAAATAAAGTCAACTACTTAGAGTACTACAAAATTTGGGATCAAGCCAAAGACAAGACCTACTTGGGAGAGGAATAGGAAAACATGGCACTCCTTGGGGCAAGCCATGTGATTCATGTGGAAGGAATAATCAATCATGATGACTATCAAGAGGCAACTGTGGCTGAAGGAAAGGTATTGAAGATATCCAAAAGGGTGTTTTGTGAGGAACTCAAAGGGTATGTTGTCCTATTCCTTAAGTACCAAGACATCTTTACTTGGGAAATTGAGTAGATGCTTGGCATCTTATCCCAATCTAGAGAAAATTGCATTGATTTGGAATGAGCCATGTTAGTAAGGCACTAAAAATATAGGCTCACTGAAACCCAACGTACTCATTGCTAGTGAAGGATGAAAATGATAAGTACCTTTAGGTTGGTATTATTTTTCCAATGCTCAAAAATAAATGGATCTCTCCCAATATAATTTTATTGAAAAAGAAAATAGGGAAGATTAAAGTGTGCCAATTAAACCTCAAGTTAAATGTTGCTACAAGCAAGGATCATCATCCATTGCTATTTATTGACACCATCCTAGATCTTGTTTGAGGACATGAATGCTTCAACTTTCTAGATGGCTTTTTGGGTTACAACTTGGTCTCCATTTGGGAAGAAAATAGGGACAAGACTACCTTCATCACCAGCCAGAGTACTTATGCTTAGAACCAAATGCCATTTGGCTTGTGTCATGCACATGCCACATTTTAACAAATGATGACTGCCATCTTCAAGGACTACTTCGGGATGTTCATATATATCTTCATCAATGACTTCTATGTATTTTGATGAAGAAGAGATCATTTTTGAGAAAGATGTTTTAGCAATGTAGAGATTTGCTCTTTGGCTCTTCAATACTAGGAGAAGATATTATCTGAGTGGAATGGTCTTGAGGCCATGGTCTTGAGGCGATGATGGTGGTCTCAAGAACATCATGACAATGATGGTCCTAACCATGATACCACATTCACCATCATGATCATGGATATGGGTTGCCATGTCAACATTCAGCCATCAGTCTTCAGCAGTTTGACTTCTCATGAGCACTTGCTAACATGTAGGGTGAAGCACCAATTTTGGTCATGATCAACCATTGTGTTGCTTCACATACATGGGAACAACAACATTTCACCACTAATGCCTACTGAAAATCAGAAACATGTTAATTCAAAAAGGATAAACATCTTATAGTTTTAGTCAATTGAGTTTGCATTGCCTCCGAGGTTCACAAGGCACTTCACTTAGATGCATTTGGTGACTTGTGAGCTAGCGTATCTCTCACTCAAGATGAGCCTTTGATGGCTATTAGGGTTGTACACCATGGAATAAGAAGGCAAGGAACCCCAGCTCCATTACTCCTCCAAGGCTAGAACTCCAAGGCATCTCCAAGACTCAAGGCTTTAGCCATTAGAGAAATCAATGAGAGAGAGATAGTTGCAAATGAAAGGATGTTGAGTACTTCCTCACTTGTAGCTTATATACTTGTGAAAAATTTACACACCAAAGTTACTATTATCCGAGTAACTCAAGTTACTAGGCTAAAAGTCAAAAAGTCTAATGGAATATCCAAGCAAATGAGAATAATCCCTTGAGTAGGTGGTCTTATCCTCATCTACCAGCTAAGTCAAGGATCCCTTCACATGGGCTATCCTTGGCCCATAGAAAGGTCCACACCAATAAAGCTTGTGGGCCCAAGAGTTCTCAACTCTTCCATCAAAGTCAAATAACTAGGAATAATACCAAGTCAATACACTAGAAGACAAAATAGAAGTGCTCACTCTTTTCCCTTCTTCTAGAATAGGGACACCTTTATCTTGGCTTGGACTAACTCTAACTAATCAAGTAATGTAAAAGCTTAGATAAAATCCATATAGATAATATTGATCCATTACTTGCAATACCAAACTTAATATCCTTACAAATTATATTTGCACCAATATGTGTTATATTTATCCTAGAACTATGATTTCACTTCATTCTCAAAGTGAAGGTCCCTTTACCTTCTATGATATAATTTCAACTTATCATAATTAATCCTATCAAAGTGTCTTCTTCCCAACTCCTTGAGTTTATAAGTGTAATTGACCCACACCTTCTCCACTATGAAAGGTCCAAAGTACTTAGGCAAAAACTTCTTTTGCACCCTCTTGAATTGAATTGAATCAAGAGGCTTATCAGAGATAGTCACACTATGTGTGATAAAGAAATATCATAGCAAAGTTGTAGTGATACTTCTTATAAACTCTCCTCTATCAGAAACGAACTCCAAAGGCCACTCAAACCTAGTGATGATATGTTCATAAAGAAATCTACCAAATTCATCTTCATTCTTGTCTCTCAATGTTCTAGCCTCAAACCCACTTGGTAAGGTTAGTAATTACCACAATGTACCAATTTTTCCTTGGCATTCTATTGAAAATACCTACAAAATAAATTCCCCACTTCTCAAAAGATCCTAGAAATGGAATTGATCTAAGAGGTGGAGTAGAGGTAGACTTCCTACCAAAAGCTTGACAAACATTACAAGTTTTGCAACATCTAGAATCTTAACAATGGTCACCTTTCTTGCAAATTGATCCCTATATACCAAACCATAAATTTCATAAGTAGGATAGACTCCTCACCCACTTCTCTTCAAAGTAGACCATCTACTCCTTGATGAAAAAGAATGTTCTCCACCATTATGTAAGGTCTAGATCTTGCTACAAGGGCATTTCTCTTCCAAGCATGCATCCCATCTGGATAGTAACCTCATATTACAAAGTCCACATCTCCATGTATTCCATTGGAACCTCTTGAGTGATTGAAATTGTCATGAGCTATTTTGTGATACCCACATTTTTGTTTTTGTCAGTTTTTAGAGTAGGAAGTGATGTTTGGAGTAGAAAAGAAGGTTAATGTTGGAAACAAGGCAAATTTGGATCCAAAGTAGGAAATTTGATCTAAGTCAAGGAAGCCAGCTATGTATTAGAGTAAAATGTGACTCCAATTGGACTAGGAAGGATGGAAGATCCAAGCAAGGATAATTGGGTCAAGGTCAAGTGAGGGTACTTTGCCTCAAGGTGACAACACCTTATCTAACAATCTTCATCTAAAAATTTGACTCAGGCCATACCAACCAAGAAAGGATGCCCTTTGCAAATGGTTACCTTGTGTGAGCTTATATTCAAAAGTGACAAGAGTTAACAAGCATTAGGTATGTTTTTTGATTGAGTTTTGACAGAAGAATGACTACAATTTGGAGAAGTATAAAATCTAGACTTGGTATAGAGGATTTTGCAATGCATAATCAAGTTCATCCTATTAATTTGTGTAGTCTAGTGGATTAGGGTAGAGTTGCAAGCCAAGTCATCAGGTGGTTGTGTGCAAAACCGAATGAAGCAAGTCAAAATGCCATGCAAGGGAAGTTTTTGCAATCTTGGTGAAAAATCCTATCATTTGGAGGGCAGATATGATAGAAAGGTTTGAAGTACTGAGCCAACTTTTAATCACCTTCCTAGCATGGAACTAGAATGTGAGTTTTCAATGGTTCATGATTGAGATAACCACTAGTAATTGTGAGGATGGTGTGTGAGCCGGCCTGTCTCTCACTCAGGATGAACCTCTGATGGCTATTATGGTAGCGCACCATGGACTAAGAAGGCAAGGACCCCAACTCCATCATACTACTCCAAGGCTAACACTCCAAGACTCAAGACATTGCTCACTAGAGAACTCAATGAGAGAGAGATAGTTGCAAATGAAAGGATGATAAATACCTCATCACCCCTTGTTTATATACTTGTGAAATAGTTACGTACCAAAGTTACTAATTACCGTAGTAACTCAAGTTACTAGACTAAAAGTCAACTAAAGTCAAAAAGTAAAAAAGAATATCCATTCACATGGGCATATTCCCCTAAGCATGTGGTCTTATCTTGACCCAACCACTAAGTCAAGGATTCCTTCACATGGGCTATCCTTGGACTAAAGAAGAATCTAAAACAAAAAGACTTGCGGGCCCAAGTGTTCTCAACTCTTTCCTCAAAGCCAAACACCTAGGAATAATACCAAGTCAACACACTAAAATCCAAAATAGTGGTGCTCATCTTTTCTACTTCCTCTAAAGTAAGGTCCCCTCTATCTTAGCTATGACTAACTTTAGCTAACCATGACTAATATAGAACCATCCTTTATCTCTATATAAATAATATCTCTTAAGTACTTGTAATACCAAGCTAAATATCAAAATACCACACACATGCACAAATGGGTGTTACATTTACCCCCGGACTAAGTTTTCACTTTGTCCTCAAAGTGAAGGTCTCTCTACCTTCTATAGTACATCTTCAACTTATCATGGTTAATCCTATCAAAGTGCCTTCCTCCCAACTCCTTGAGATCAAAGGTGTGATTGCCCTACACCTTCTCCACTATGAAAGGTCCAAAGTACTTAGGCAAAAACTTCTTTTGCACTCTCTTGAATCAAATGGAATCAAACAACATTACCCAATCACCTTCTGTGAAAGTCTCCACTTTCTTCTTGCCTTGCCTCTTGTCATAGCTCTCCTTTTTTTTCCTTTGGGCTTGTTGCACTCGAACCATAGCAACTTCTCTTGCCTCTTCCAACTCCATGAGTTGATCCTTCCTTGACTTCTTTGCATCACCTCCTTGTGTTTTCTTCAATCTCCTATGAATGCTTTGGAAGGTAGGAAGATCAAAGTGAATAGGTAAGGTAGACTCAATACCATACACCAATGGAGAATATCTGGTGGAAGTCTTCATGGTTGTCCTATACTCCCACAAAATTGCATGAATCCTCTTGTCCCAATGATGTTTAGCCCCCTCCATTTTTGCATCTTTGGCCAACATCATGCACAAGGTCTGATTGGTTCTCTCTGCCAAGCCATTAGAATTTGGCTTATAGGATGTAGTTACTCTATGTGTGATAAAGAAATGTCGTAGCATGGCTGTAGTAATGCTTCCTGTAAACTCTCTTCCTCTATCAAAAACCAACTCCAAACGGCATCCAAACCTAATGATAATGCGTTCATAAAGAAATCTACCCACTTCATCTTCATTCTTGTCCCTCAATGGTCTAGCCTCAACCCACTTGGTAAGGTAACCAGTAACAACCACAATGTACCAATTGTTCCTTGGGGTTCTATTGAGAGGACCTACAAAATCAATTCCACACTTCTCAAAAGGTCCTAGCAATGGAATTGATCTAAGTGGTGGATTGGATGTAGACTGTCTGGCAAAAGCTTAACAAACATGACAAGTTTTGCAATAATCAAGACAATCCTTGAAAATCCCTCTCCAATAGTAACCTGCATCTAGAATCTTGAAAGCAATCATTTCGTACAAAATGTCCTCCACATACTAAACCTTCATGAAACTCCTTTATGAGTAGGATAGACTCTTCCTTACCCACTGCTCTTCGAAGTAGACCATCTGCTCCTTGGTGAAAAAGAATATCCTCCACCATTGTGTAAGGTCTAGATCTTGTTGCAAGGGCCTTCCTCTCCCTAGCATGCATCCCTTCTGAATAGTTAGCTCTTGTCACAAAATCCACAATCTCCTTGTACTCCATTGGAACCTCTTGAGTGATTGAGATTGTCATGAGCTCCTCATTGGGGAAGGAATCATCCATTGGCTCATCTCCATCATGATCATAGGCTCTAGATAACAAATCAGCATTTGCATGTTTCTTTCCTAGCCTATCCTCAATGGTGTAGTCATACTCAGAAAAGAGTATCATCCACCTTGCTAGTCTCCCTTCAACATTAGGCTTGTTGAAGTTGTACTTCAAAGCCTTGTGATCCGTGATAATGGTAGCTTTCCCTCCAATCAAGTTGTGTCTAAACTTCTTGAGACAAAAGATCACTGCCAACCCTTCTCTCTCCATGACAGAGTAGTTCTTCTCTGCTGAAACCATTTGCCTACTAGCATAAGCTATTAGATGATCATGCCCATCTTGGTCTAATTGACTAAGAGTGCATGCTATAGCTACATTAGAAGCATTAGTGTAGAGGATGAAAGGCTTACTCCAATCAGGTTTAGCAAGAATTGGAGCTACAACAAGGGATTGCTTGAGCTCCTCAAAAGCTTTGAAAGCCTCCTTGTCTTCCAAAATCACCATGTAATCTACACCCTTCTTCATGTAGATGGTCAATGCATAAGCCTTGTTGGAAAATGAGAAGATGAACCTCCTATAATATCCAACTATCCCCAAGAATTGGCGTAACTTTGTCAAGCTTGAATGGAATGGAAGGTCTGAGGTTTTCCTCACCTTCTCAGGATCAAATGCTATTCCATCCTTGGAGATGATGTACCCCAAAAGTAGACCTTCTTCACATCCAAAAATGCACTTCTCTGGGTTGAGTGATGCATTTGCCTCATCCAAGCATTGCAAGACTTTGATTAGGTGCTCAAAGTGCTCTTCCTTGCTCCCATAGACACAAAAGTCATCAATGAAGTCTCTCACAAATTTCCCAATGAAAGGTTCAAATACCTTGTTCATGAACCGTTGGAATGTGGCTGGTGTATTGCAAAGCCCAAAAGGCATGACCTTGAAAGCGTTAGTTCCCCAAGGTGTGGTGAATGTGGTGAGTCGTTGATGCTTTGGTGCAATCTTGATTTGGTTATATCCACTATAACCATCTCCAAAACTGTACCTCTCATGACCTGCAACGTCCTCCAAGATCTCATTAATGAATAGAAATAGATAGTAGTCCTTCTTGGTTACAGCATTGAGCTTCTTATAATCCACACATACCCAAAGCTTGCCATTATTTTTCTTCACAATGACAATTGGAGACACCTATTCTGAATTCTCCACCTCAAAGATAAATCCAGCCTCCTTGAGCTTATCAATCTCCTCCTTCACAACCAAAGATATTGGTGGGCTAATGCGACGTTGCTTTTGGCAAATTGGTCTTGCATGTGACTCCACCTCTATCTTGTGCTCCTCCAAGGTGACTTCCTTCAAATCCTTGTAACTAAAAGCAAACACATGGATGAACTTGCGGAAAATCTCCTCAAATCTTACCTTCTCCTCCTTGGTAACATTTGGACCATACTTGAGGGTAGATAACCTTCTCTCTACCTCCTCAAGTGTCAATAGTGATTTATCTGGGTCCTTCAAAACCTCTGGCTTAGGTGCAAAATCCATAGCACACAAAGGATACACATCTGAATCAGATTCAGATTCATCCTCCTCCGTGGAAGTCTCCTCTTCCATGTTTGTGTCCACACCTGAAGCTCCTTCTTCAGAATCTAATTCCCAATAATCAGAAGATGGTGTATCTTAATGTGAAGTGTTGGTGGTGTTAGTCAGAGGAACTATGACATTATGGTTTGATGGCCCAATCTTCAAGTACCCTTTGTGCCATCGATCAGTTGTGCGTGTTGCTCTCAACCATGGCCTCCCAAGAAGTAAGTCATAGCTTCAATCCTTCAAGACTTGGAAAGTCATGAGATTTTGAACTCCCATAACTGAAACTACCACCTTATCCATCACTCCTACTGGTCGAACATGTTGCTTGTTTGCCATGCTCACCACAAATGTTGAAGGTCTTGAGGGTATCAAACCCAACTTCTTCATCTTCCTTTCTGACATGGCATTCATTGCTGATCCTCCATCAACCAATGCATCCTTGATGTTATGACCATTCATTCTCACATCAATCTTGGGGGCATATTCACAAGCCTCCCATGGTGCTGGCTTGGCATCCACCACCCCCATTGATATCGGAGATTTTTCCTTCTTCTTCTTCTTGCTCCTTGTAGAACTCAAACCACCTCTAAGCTCCTTTCTCAAGGTAGGGTTCAAAGCAATCAATTGGCCTACAGTGATGTTAGCCTTGTGGCTACCAACATCCTCCAACACATTGTAGTTCCATTGTTGCTTTGAAATCAAGAAATCCTCCATCCCCAACTTCTTCCTTGGAGTCTTTGTTGTTGATGGTGTTGAGGTCCGAGTGCTCCTAGTAGACATAAGAGTATCCTTGCTTGGAGTAAATCCTTGAGAAGAGTGAACATCCTCTGCAAAACAAGCTCTCTTCTTCTCTTGTGCCAAAAGCTCCAAATTAAGACCCTTGGAGTTTGAGCACTCTCCCTTCTCATACTTTCTCTCCACCACATCTATGGATGCTATCTCCTTACCTTTGTTTGGATTAGGAGCCACTTGGGTTTCACTACCATCCTCTTTCCCTCTATTGGCTCCCTCATAACCCCTTCCTCCATGGTAAGTGGAATTTGGGCAATTCCTTTGGATATTGCCTCTTCCTCCACAACCAAAACAATTTCTCTCATTGAAATTTTTGGCTGGTTGACCTCCTCTATATGGATAGTTCCTATAACTCCTAGGCCCTCTTCCTACATTCTGATCCACCTCTCTCTTCTCCCATAGTTGCACCACATTGATCTTGAGATCAGCAAGTTGTTCTGTGATGGTTTGAAGTGGATCCTTTGGTGGAGGTGCAAGAATTGGAGCAACTACTACTTGTGGTGCAACCCTTGTCACCAAAGTATCAGAAGTTCCACCATACTTTTAGCCTTGAGGAGGATGCACAACCTCCTTCATCACCAAATCACTCTCATCCCCTTCCAAACTCTCCTCCATACGAATTGCAATCTTGATAGCTCCAACCTTGGAAGAAGGTTTCTCTTATCTCACCTTGCTTCTAATTTGTGGTCTCAACCCTCCCACAAAATTCTTGGTGAGCATGGCCCCTATGCCAATCATTGTAGTCTCCACATCATCCCCACTCTTCCTCAATACTATGCAAAATCTGGACTCTAACTTTTCCACTCTTTCACCATAGACCCTCACTTTCTCTCCATCTCCTTGCTTGAGAAATGTAACCTCACTCATCAATCTCTCATAACTCTCATCACGAAGAAATTTCTCATGAGTGCTGAAGTCAAAGTCTCCCAAGACTCCTCTTCCCTATCTCTCCTCTCTCTCTTTTGGTATTCTGACTCATACCATGTAAGTGCTGCATCCTCAAAGAAATCTGGTAATAATGAGGCCCACTCATTCTTCCTCCTCTCATTGTTTCCTATGCAAGCTCTCTTGAAGTCTCTCACAAAGGCCTCCACATCTTCTCCATCCTTGCCAAAGAAAACCGGAAGTTTCCCCAGCTTAACCCCTCACTATCTTTCTTCTCTCTCAATTTTTTTTCTCTTTTCTTTTCTCTCACTCTATTACTTATAGAGTATATACATGACTAACACCATCTGAGAATAATCCACTCTAGGGAACACAAAAGGTTCAAGTTGCTCCAAGATTTCTACAGCAACATCAAATCCTAGAGTGCATATTAATCTAACTCTCATGGATAGTTTATCCATAAGTTGAAAGATTATCTCCATCATTAATCTTGAGAACTAGCTGATGAAGGTGGTATTATTTCTGTAGCTGTACTCAGACTCTCTCCAAGATCCTTCACCAAAGTTTTTAAAAGTGCTTTTACTCCACAACACTCATGTCCTTTTGGAAGTCCTTCAACTCCACAAACCTCACACAACTCCTTGGTCTTAGATCTTCTCCCTCCTAATCTTGGTGAAGAAGGTCCAACATGCAAACCCAAGTCAAGTAAGCCTCTCCTTTCCCTCAATCTCTTGCTCTCAAAATTCAATGGACATGAACTTGCCTTATGTCTCTTCTCTCCACATAGAAAGCACCTAGACTCACTCTTTCTTCCAAGTGGTGTAGGTTTTTGGATCCTGTCAATACTCTCTTCAAATTCTATTGTAAACTCTCTTTTCCTCAAATCCACCCCTACAATCACCTCAAACCCTTGGGGAACCTTGTATAATCTCAATTTCCGCTCTTGATGACCCTCCATGTTCCCAAGATGAATCTAAACACTCAAACATGCTTTTTGTTGATCTCAAACTCCTCATGCATGAGATCTTCACTCTGCAGAATTGACCCTTCCTCACAATGTCACTCAAATCTCCCATCTAGTATATCACAGTCGTCTAAAATTCTGCACACTTGATCACAAGTCTAGAGTATCCCTCCCTGCAAATTTCAGATCTTTTCATTGAGCCATTTGGCCTAGACACATTTCTATTCAGCACACATATTTCAGATTTGGTCTGAAAACCACCCTCCTTACTTCAAAAACTCATAACGTCCTGCGCAAAAACAATCTCTCTAATTTTTTTGGCAATGGGTAGGATACACTACACTAAATTTTCTTGGAAATTTTTAGGAAAATTCATTGAAAATTGAAGAAATGGCAAACTCTGTACAATTTTCCAGAGAGCATGTAGTTGTGGGAGCACTTTACCCTATCAACTTTCAAAACTTCTAGCCCAATGTGCATAGTAGCTCTCATAATAATTTCAAGTGTGCTAACTGAAAGATAACCTAAGCTATCATGTGTAGAAATTTCAAGTCCAGATCTCAAACTTGAGATTTTGCCCAAAATCACCTTTATCCCCAAA
The DNA here is from genome assembly GCA_948567375.1 of Lunularia cruciata. Classification (NCBI taxonomy): domain Eukaryota; kingdom Viridiplantae; phylum Streptophyta; class Marchantiopsida; order Lunulariales; family Lunulariaceae; genus Lunularia; species Lunularia cruciata. Next base: position 62,148,936 of record OX419757.1, on the reverse strand, counting down.
ATCTACAATCCACCTCACACAATCTCTCCAATTTCTCTCATGTGTACAAGATGTACAAAATCACCTCAAAGACATCATAATGAAATACAAGGTATACAAATAGATCTTGGTTCTCTAACATAAGTTCAGCCCTCTCCTCTCTTAATGTTCTCTCCAAGTGAGCTCTCATAGCCTCCTTCTGCCTAATGTAGAATTGAACGCGGAATATTATCTTGCCTTCTAGAGAGGTCCCGATAACAGAACCAAAAATATGAGTCGGCCTGTCTCTCACTCAGGATGAATCTATGATGGCTATCATGGTAGTGCACCATGGACTAGGAAGGCAAGGAACCCCAACTCCATCATACTCCTCCAAGGCTAACACTCCAAGACTCAAGACATTGCTCACTAGAGAACTCAATGAGAGAGAGATAGTTGCAAATGAAAGCATGATGAGTACCTCCTCACCCCTTGTTTATATACTTGTGAAATAGTTACGTACCAAAGTTACTAATTACCATAGTAACTCAAGTTACTAGACTAAAAGTCAAGTAAAGTCAAAAAGTAGAAAGGAATATCCATTCACATGGGCATATTCCCCTAAGCATGTGGTCTTATCTTGACCTAACCACTAAGTTAAGGATTCCTTCACATGGGCTATCCTTGGACTAAAGAAAAATCCAAAACAAAAAGGGCTTGCGGGCCCAAGAGTTCTCAACTCTTTCCTCAAAGCCAAACACCTAGGAATAATACCAAGTCAACACACTAAAATCCAAAATAGTGATGCTCATCTTTTCTATTTCCTCGAAAGTAAGGTCCCCTCTATCTTAACTATGACTAACTTTAGCTAACCATGACTAATATAGAACCATCTTTTATCTCTATATAAATAATATCTCTTAAGTACTTGTAATACCAAGCTAAATATCACAATACCACACACATGTACAAATAGGTGTGACAGATCTGTGAGCCAGCATGTCTTTACTTAGGATAAACCTTTGATGGCTATTATAGTAGCACACCATGGACTAAGAAGGCAAAGAACTCCAACTCCATCATACTCCTCCAAGGCTAATACTCCAAGACTCAAACCATTGCTCATTAGAGAACTCAATGAGAGGGAGAGAGTTGTAAATGAAAAGATGATGAGTACCTCCTCACCCCTACTTTATATACTTGTGACATACCAAAGTTATTGATTCTTGGAGTAACTCAACTTACTAGGCTAAAAGTCAAATAAAGTCAAAAAGCTAAAGGAATATCCATACAAATGGGTGTTACAGATCATGCTTGTCTTGTTTTCATTGACTAAGAGTGCATCCTATAGCTATATTGGAGTGCATCGATATAAAGAATGAAAATATTACTCCAATCACTTTTAGCAAGAATTAGAGTTATAACAAGGAATTGCTTGAGCTCTTCAAAAACTTTGAGAGCCTCCTTGTCCTCCAAAATCACCATGTATTCTACATCCTTCTTCAAGTAAATGGCCAATGCATAAGCTATGTTGGAAAATGAAAAGATGAACCTCCTATAAGGCCCAACCATCCTCAAGAATTGGCATAACTTTGTCAAGCTTATAGGGAATGGAAGCTTTGAGATTTTACTCACCTTTTCAAGATCCATTGTTATTCCATCCTTGGAAGTAATATGCTCCAATAATAAACATTCTTTATAATCAAAGATGCATTTCTTTAGGTTGAGTGATACATTTACTTCATCCAAGCATTGCAAGACCTTGATCAGATGCTGAAAATGCTCCTTGCTCCCATAGATATAAAAGTCCTCAATGAAATCTCTTAAAATTTTCCCTATGAAAGGTTCAAACACCTTTTTCATGGATTGTTGAAATGTGGGCTGGAGAATTACAAAGCCCAAAAGGTATGACTTTGAAAGCATAAGTTCTCCAAGGTGTGGTGAATATGGTGAGTTGTTGATGCTCTCATGCAATCTTGATTCGGTTGAAGTCATTATAACCATCTCCAAAATTGTACCTCTCGTGACCCACACCCCCTCCAATATTTCATCCTTGAGTGGCAAGGAGTAGTAGTCCTTCTTGGTAACAACATTGAGCTTCTTGTAACCAACACATACCCAAAGCTTACAATTCTTCTTCTTCACAATCACAATTGGAGACATCCACTTTGAACTCTCCACCTCAAAAATATATTCAATCACCTTGAATTATCAATATCCTCCTTCACAACCAAAGTTGTTGGTGGGCTGATGCTACATTGCTTTTGGCAGACTAGTCTTGCATGTGACTCCATCTCTTTATGGTGCTCCTTCAAGGTGACTTCTTTGAGATCTTTGTAATTGAAAGCAAACACATGAATGTGCTTGCGGGAAATCTCTTACCTTCTCCTCCTTTGTAACATTGGACCATACTCAAGGGTAGATAATCTCCCCTCTAACTCCTCAAGAGTCAATGTTATTTATCGAGATCCTTCAAAACCTCTTGCTTAGGCACAAAATCCATAACAAACAAAGGATGCACATCTAAATCAGAATCAGAATCAGATTCAGATTCATCCTAATCTGAAGAGGTATCTTCTTCCATGCTCATATCCACACCTAAAGCTATTTCTATTGAATCTGATTTTTAACAATTGAAGGTGTTATATCTGAATGTGAGGTGTGGTTGGTATTGGTTATTGGTTATTTGAACTATAACCCGATGGTTTGATGGCCCAATTCTCAAGTACCATTTGATCCATTGATTAGTTGTTCAAGTTTCTCTCAACCATGACCTCCCAAAGTAGGAAATCATAACTTGCATCCTTCAAGACTTGAAAAGTCATGAGATTTTGAACTCTTATGATTGAGACCACCACCTTGTCCATCACATTCATTAGTCAAACTTGTTACTTATTTGCCATGCTCACCATAAAAGTTGAAGGTCTAAAGGGTATCATACCCAACTTCTTCATCAACTTCTCTAACATGGCATTCATCATAGATCCTCCATCAACAAGTGCATTATTGATGTTGTGACAATTCATCCTCACATCAATCTTGGAGGTATATTCACAAGCCTTCCATGGTGTTGGTTATGCATCCACCACCCCCATTGATACCGGAGCCTTTGCTTTATTTCTTCTCTTGCTCCTTGTAAAACACAAATCACTTTTAAGTTCCTTCCTCAAGATAGGATTTAAATCAATTGGTTGACCCACTATGATGTTGACCTATGACTACCAACATCCTCCAACACATTGTAGCTCCATTGTTGTTTTGAGATCAAGAAATCATCCATCCCCAACATCTCCCTTGGAGTCTTTGTTGATGGTGTTGAACTAGTTCTATGAGTACTCCTTGTGCGCATTGGACTATCCTTGCTTAGGAGTGAATTCTTGAGAAGTATGTATATCATCTGCAAGATGGGCTCTCTTCATCTCTTGTGCCAAAAGTTTCAAGTTGAGACCTTTGGAGTTTGAGCATTCTCCCTTCTCATACTTGCTCTCCACCATATCTATGGATGCTATACCCTTACCTCTATTTTGCATAGTAGGTAATTAGGCTTCACTACCTCCCTCCTTCTCTTTATTTCCCCCCTCATAACTCCTTATTTCATCGTACATAGAATATGGGTAATTCCTTTGGATGTGACCTCTACCTTCACAACCAAAACAATTTTTATCACTAAAATTGCTAGTTGGTTGGCCTCCTTTAACTAATTAGTTTCCATAACCCCTAGGGCCTCTCCCAATATTTTGGGCCACCTCTCTCTTCTCCCATAGTTGCACTACATTGATCTTGAGATCTACAAGTTGCTCCGTAATAGTTTGAAGGAGATCCTTTGGCGGAGGTGCAAGAACAAACGCAACTACTACTTGTGGTGCCACCCTTGCTACCAAAGGATCAAAAGACCCACCATATTTGTAGACTTGTAGAGGATGCACAACCTATTTCACCACCAAATCACTCTCATTCCCTTCCAAACTCTCTTCCATATGAACTACAATCTTGATAGCTTCTAGTTTGGAAGAAGGTTTCTCATATCCCACCTTGCTTCTAATTTGTGATTTCAACCCTCTCACAAAATCTCTTAGTGAGCATGGTTCCTATTGCAACCATGGTAGTATAAACATCATCCCCATTCTTTCTCAACACTATGCAAAACCTAGACTCTAACTTTTCCATTTCTTCTACATAGATTTTCACTTTCTCTCCATCTCCTTTTTTGAGGAAGGTAACCTCACTCATCAATCTCTCATACCTCTCATTCAGAAGAAATTTTTCAATGTTCTAGCCAAGGGCTCTTGAGGCTCTTGTGTCTCTCTTTCCTCTCTCTATTTTGGTATTCTAACTCATACCATGTTAAAAGGTGCATCCTCAAAGAAATCTAGTAGTAATAGTGCCCACTCATTCTTCCTCCTCTCATAGTTTCCTATTAAGGTCTTCTCAAAGTCTCTCACAAAAGCTTCCACATCCTATCCATTGTTGTTAAAAATAACCTAAAGTTTTCCCATCTTAGCCTCTCACTATCTTTCCTTCCTCTATATATATGTATTTGTTTTGTTTCTCACCCTATAACTAATGGAGTATAAATATAACACCATTTAAGAGTAGTCAACCATATGCAACACAAAAGGTTTAGGTTGCTCTAGGTTTTCCATTGTACAATCAAATTCCAAGGTGCATATTAGTTGAACTCTCATAGATAGTTTACGTAAAAGATAAAGACCAAGGAAAGAAATAGGAGAATGGAAGCTCACATTGGGACACTTGAATGAGGGAAACTCCAAATGCCTAGCATGAGCTTTGGCTTTAGTATTTATAGGGAGCATACAAGGCCTTGAGAAACTTCTTAAGAAGCTTTCTTCTAGAAGCCGCTTACTTGGCATGCAAGCTAAGCTAGATAGAAGCTTCTAAAAGGTTCCTTCTAGAAGCTACCTATTTGGGATGCAAGCTAAGCTAGCTAGGAAGCTTCCCAAGAAGCATCCTAGATACTTTCAGAATATTCTAGGTTAATTACAAAAAAATGTTCAATTAATAAGGAAATTACCCAAAATTTTCTAATAACTTTCATTCCTTGCATCATACCATCTGTAGCACTCCAATTTTTTGTTAATTAAGTAGTGAGGTTGTGGAAAATAGTGGAGAAACAATGTGTTTTGGGGATCTTTGTGCTCCATGGTTAGAATCATTATGAGCTTAACCCCAAGATGAAAAAATTAACATCTTCATTTGATTACCCACAACTATTCAATATCCTTATGAAAAATTACTACATTATAAATGATTTTGAGGTCATATTCATTTTGAATTTGATAAATGCATTTCTTTTGAAGTATGTGTACGTTTATGTCCCATAAGGTACACATACATAATGTAGCAACTTCAAACAAATTCATTGCTCTAGCCCAAAAAACAATTAATCCAGCATGAGCTAGATGAATGGGTCTAAGCGGTCTACAAAAGCTATGGTGACCAAAAATGAAATTCTTCTCCTTCTATATACTTTAAACTTTCACCTCCAAAAATACCAATTCCATTTAACTTTTACAACTTTTATTTATCACTATCAGCGTTGAGCAAAGTCTTAGTAACAATATATTTCTCATCATTAAGTAGGTTCATGATTGTATTCCAAGCTGAACATAACATCCTTATGCATCCATTCTTAATGTAAATTGACCTACACTTACAATTCCACGTAATAACTCAACTAAAGGAGAACCAATCTTGCCAAAAAATTTAATATTTTTGTCAAAAGAACCATCTACAGGAGGAGCTGCAATAAAAGCAATAATGAATACTGAAGTTGTTGTTAGTAAAGTAGGAAGTGTTGTGTTGCTAGGTGAAGCAGCTGAGTCCCTAGATGGATGCTCCATCACCATCTTCAAAGAACGTATTTTCAACAATAGGACCCGAAAATACAAAGCTTTAAAAACTAAAAGATTTATGGTTTTTTCCAAATAGGAGTTAATTAATTCAATTTTCATTTTTTTGCTTTAAATACTAAAATTCTTAAAAGAATTTTAAAAAAATTAATTTAATATAAGTAACAAATTAATTTTTTATTATAAATATAGATTTATTTACAGAAGACGCACTACTAAGAGAATTGCTTTTGCTTTCTTTTTCTCTGGCTACTAAGATGTTTCAGTTTGCCAGGTTATATCCCATATACCCAGGCCAAGCAACAAAAATAATCCATAATCACAGTCGTCAAGACCTGAAACAATTTGTAATAAACTAGATTTTCCATAACCAGAAAATCTTGGATATGAATATTACCTTCAAAAATCAATTTTTTCATCATAACTAAAATTTCAATTTATAAAAAAATGTGATGAAAACTAATTATTATTTATCTTATTTGCTAGTTTATTAGCCCTGCTAAATTTGTTGTTAAACTCCATATTTTTATAGTTTATCCATCAATTGAAAGGTTCTCTCTATCATTAATCTTGAGGAATATCGGATGAAGGTAGTTTCTCCATAATGGTACTCAAACTCTCCCCAAGACATTTCACAAAATTTTTCAAATGTGTTGTTACTCCACTACACTCATGCCATTTTGGAAGTCTTTCTACTCCACAAATCTCACACAAATCCTTGGTTTTAGATAAGGCCCTTCCCTTTCAATCTTGGTGAAGAAGGTCCAATATGCAATTCCAAGTCAAGTAAGCTTCTCTTGTCCCTCAATCTCTTGCTCTCAAAGGTCAATGGATATGAACCTACTTTAAAGCACTCCACATAAAAATCACTTAGAATCCCTCTTTCCTCCAAGTAGTAGTCTTTTGGATTCTCTCAATGATTTCTTCAAATTCTATTCTAAATTACCTTTTCTTCAAATCATCCCCTACAATCACCTCAAAATCTATGGAAACCTTGCATAACCTCAACTTCCACTCTTGATGGCCCTCCATGCTCCAAAAATGTGTCTAAACACTCAAACATGCTTTTGGTTGTTCTTACACTCCTCATGCATGAAAACTTAACTCCCTAGAAATGACCATTTTTCATAGTCTCAATGAGCCCTCCAACTAGTAACTCCAAATTGTTTGCACTCACAAGCTCCACTCTAGAGAGTTCTCCCTTGCAAAATTTCTGCTCTTTTCATCAAACCATTTGGCCAAAGAACCTCTTTATTTATCAAAAATCTTTCTAGATTTGGTCCAAAACCACCCCTCTAACTTCAAAATTTTCTAACTTTTGCACAAGATGAAATCTCTCCAATTCTTGTGCCAAAATTTAGAACTTGCACTAAATTGTCTTGGAAAGTTTCAAAACAATCCAATGAAAAATGAAAAAATGACAAATTCTTTGCAAAATTCCAAAGGGCATGTAGTTTGCACAAATAGTTTACCCTACCACCTTCCAAAAATTCTAGTTCAAGGCATGTAGTAGCCCATGCAATAATTTCAAGTGTCCCAACTGAAAGATAACCCAAGCTATTCTCTCTAAAATTTTAAATCCAAATCTTAAACTTGAGTTTTTGCCTAAAATCACTGTACTTCTCAAAATCTAGAATCTACCTCACACAATCTCTCCAAATCCTCTCATGTGTATAGGATGTATAATATCATCTAAAAAAGCATCATAATGACCTACAAGGTATAAAAAAGGATCCAAGTTCTCTAATTTAAGCTCATTCCTCTCCTCCCTTAATGTTCTCTCCAAGTGAGCTCTCATAACCTTCTTTTGTCTAATATACAATTGACAACGGAACACTATCTTGCCTTCTATAGAGGTCTCGACAAAGAAACCAAAAATATAAGCCAGATTTTTTCCACCTTAGGATGAATCTTTGATGACTATTAGGGCAGCACACCATGGACTACAAAGGCAAGGAACCCACCAAAAAACTCCATCACACTCCTCCAAGGTTAAAACTCCAAGGCATCTCCAAGACTCAAGATATTGCTCACTAGAGAACTTAATGAAAGAGATAGTTGGAAATGAAAAAATGATTAGTACCTCCTCACCCCTAGCTTATACACTTGTGAAAAAATTTAGACACTAAAGTTACTAATTACCAGAGTAACTCAAGTTACTAGGCTAAAAGTTAAATAAAATCAAAAAGTCTAAAGGAATATCCAAGCACATGGGAATAATCCCATGAGTAGTTGGTCGTATCACTACCTACCAACTTTGTTAAGGATCCCTTCACATGGGCTATCCTTGGACTATAGAAGAATGTACATCAACAAGGCTTGTGGGCCCGAGAGTTATCAACTCCTTCCTCAAAATCAAACTAGGAATAATACCAAGTCAATAAGTAGAAGACAAAATATTGGTGTTTGCTCTATCCATTCCTTTAGAATAGGATCACCTTTATCTTAGCTAGGACTAACTCTAGCTAATCATGACTAATGAAGAAACTTAGCTAAAATTTGTATAGATAATGTTTCTTCATTACTTGCAATACCAAACTTAATATTCCTATAGAGTATACATGCACCAATGGGTTTCACCAACCTTGCTGGATAGAGTCTTAAGTCTTGAGCTTTAGCATAAGAGATTGTGTGAGTGGGTGATTGGGAGCAAGAGATTATGGAGGTGATAGAGTGAATTGGGACTTGAAGCATTAGGTAACAAGATGCTTCCAAAGAAGAAGAAGGCTCTAGCCATAGTTGCCTTGCATTCTTCAAGATTGGAGAAATGGGCACATTTCTACTATGTGCAATACATGTTTTTTATATAAACCCATGGATTGTGAAAATTAATTACTACTAGCCATTGCTAATATTATCTAAATCCAATCATCTACAATTCTTGCTATGGATTTGGGACTTTACTTATCTCCCAATGGTGTTCAAGTTTAAAGAGAAGAAGAATCCATACTTGACTGACTTTCATGACAACATGTTTGCATGGATGGAGGAGCATTAGCAAAAGGTTCTCTAGTCTAACTCTATGCTTGGAACAATGTACCTTGACCAGGAATGGCCTCAACCAATGGAGGAGATGACAAGGAAATTTGAAGCCTTGTTTAAGTATGCCAAGATAGAGAATGGCTAGAAGGTGAATAGCTATAAATATTGCACCAAGCATACCATGGTGACCTCACTCATGAAGCTCTTGAAATCAAAAAGGACAACTTACATCAACAATGGGCAGGCCATCTTCTTCTAGTTGTTACATGAAGGAAGACTTGTGGACTGGGCAAAGATGTTTTATCATTGTGCTTGAGAGTTGACAAAGTAGTTGAAGACATACAAAGGAAACACTTTTCTTTCTCCATTTTTTGTGCACTTTTACATTAGGACAAGGTTGCTAAAGAAGGAAGAATAGCTGATCTTCCCAACACATTACTACCCTATGAGATATCATCAAGCCTAGCATGAGAATATGGTAGAGACCAAGAAGTACAAGACATGTTTCTCAAGTATCATAAGAGTGGAAAATGGGTGCAAATTGACAAGGTTGCATGAGAAAATAAGAGCAAGTGGAAGGCAACCATAATACTAGTCCATACCACAAAGAGACACCAGCATAATCCTTAGGTCATAGACTCTTTGGATGAAGATAAATTCCCATTCAAGGATAAATCAAGATTGGGAAGTGAAGGTGGGAATGACCGCAACTCACAAGGAACTCATAGAAGAACAACTAGTAAGTGTGGAGAAAGAACTATCACCATTGTGGGGATAACACCTCTAAAGCTAAAGACTTCTTGCTCCCAAATAGACGTGTCCTCCAAAATTGATTAAGGCAATGCGGAGCAAGGTATGGAGGTAAAGTCCACTCCCATGGCCATGGTGGAGTTGGGAATACTAGACAAACTAATTACCAAAGAAGAGGAGAAGGTAATGGTGGATGAGGAGGAGAACATCCTGATATTCCAGTTGTAGGTAAAGAAGACCCTCCCTCCAACAACGGGATTGCATGATGAGATAATGCAAGATTTAACTACCTTGCCTTTAATAGTACAACGGATGATGACTCCACCCTAAGAACATGTGCCTAAGAATGCCCAAACAATGGCATCATGATCATGTGGGGGGTGATTGTTGAGTGAAGAAAAGGTAAGTGTCCAAGGAAATGACTATCCTTGGACTTGGATGAAAATCTTTTGCTTTAGCCTTTGTTGCTAAGATTGTGGTAGCTATTGAAGTGTCGGTTAGCTAGGGAAATCAAAGGAAGAGAAGGGAGCAACAAGTTCTCCATGATATTGGAGATAGAAAACACCCCGTGTGGTCATAGTGCCTATTTTTTTTCACCTAGAAGAAGGAGAAGTAGCCCCAACAGCACAACAAGAGGAGGCTAGATCAATCTGGTCCTCCCGGCCTATGAGGATCCAAAATTAAGTTGCCCTACAAATTATCAACCTGCATTATTCACATGGAGGAGTCAGTTCTAAAGGCCATGGAGGACCTATTGCCTACTTATCAAGAGTTCAACTTGGTCATGAAAAACTGCAAAAGCTTGATAGAGTTTGTACACTTGATAGGCTTTATTGGAGAAGCTAGGAGTAGAGAAGGAGTTAACCAAGGCTTACACCAACATTGCATGCTTGGAAGCTCAACTTGATGCAATTCAAGGGCATTGCAAATACCAAGCGTAGCAAACCAAGTGGAGGCTTGAGAACTCATACCATTGGGAGGAGGGTCTATGGTTTTAGAAGGAAGAAGTCATCCCCATGACCAAATCCCAATGAGCCAACCAAAGAAATGGAAATGGTCCTAAGTTCCAATTTATCACAAATTTGGGAAATTGGAGGCTACTCTATGACAACCCGGCAAATATCACTTTTGCAATAATTGGGTAAGTAAAGTTTGTTCCCACAGAGATACAATTCAGAATTGGTCAAATACAAAGTCAAACAATAACCTGTAGCTCTTCTTGATTTCTTCTTTAATCTCTCAGGTAGAAACTACACCTAGAAGAGAGTAACAAGCTCACAATCTTGACAACTTGTCACGAATACACACACATGCAATCACAACATAGTAAATTCTGTCCAAATAACTTTTAATTGTGATGATTCAGATTCTCCCAAAGACGGCACTTCACTACAAAGAACGATTTTGCCTCAGAATTGTGTTCCACCCCTCCACTGAAGGCACAACTTCCTCAATTTGTAACACCCATTTGTGCATGTGTGTGGTATTGTGATATTTAGCTTGGTATTACAAGTACTTAAGAGATATTATTTATATAGAGATAAAGGATGGTTCTATATTAGTCATGGGTAGCTAAAGTTAGTAATAGCTAAGATAGAAGGGACCTTACTTTAGAGGAAGTAGAGAAAATGAGCACCACTATTTTGGATTTTAGTGTGTTGACTTGGTATTATTCCTAGTTGTTTGGCTTTGAGGAAAGAGTTGAGAACTCTTGGGCCCACAAGCCTTTTTGTTTTGGATTCTTCTTTAGTCCAAGGATAGCCCATGTGAAGGAATCCTTGACTTTGTGGTTGGGTCAAGATAAGACCACATGCTTAGGGGAATATGCCCATGTGAATGGATATTCCTTTCTATTTTTTGACTTTACTTGACTTTTAGTCTAGTAACTTGAGTTACTATGGTAATTAGTAACTTTGGTACGTAACTATTTCACAAGTATATAAAAAAGGGGTGAGGAAGTACTTATCATCATTTCATTTGCAACTATCTCTCTCTCATTGAGTTCTCTAGTGAGCAATGTCTTGAGTCTTGGAGTGTGAGCCTTGGAGGAGTATGATGGAGTTGGGGTTCCTAGCCTTCTTAGTCCATGGTGCGTTACCATAATAGCCATCAGAGGTTCATCCTGAGTGAGAGACAGGCCGGCTCACATTTTTGATTCCATTGTCGAGACCTCTCTAGAAGGCAAGATAATGTTCCGCGTTCAATTCTACACTAGGCAGAAGGAGGCTATGAGAGCTCACCTAGAGAGAACAATAGGAGAGGAGAGGACTTAACTCATGTTAGAGAACCAAGATCCATTTGTATACCCTGTGGTTCATTATGATGTCTTTGAGGTGATTTTGTACATCTTGTACACATGAGAGAATTAGAGAGATTGTGTGAGGTGGATTGTAGATTTTGGGGATTAAGGTGATTTTGGGCAAAATCTCAGGTTTGAGATCTGGACTTGAAATTTCTACATATGATAGCTTGGGTTATTGTTTAGTTACCACACTTGAAATTATTGTGAGAGCTACTATGTGCACTGGGCTAGAATTTTTGAAAGTTGATAGGGTAAAGGGCTACCGCAACTGCATGCTCTCTAGAAAATTATACAAAGTCTGCCATTTCTTCAATTTTCAGTGAATTGTCCCAAAAATTTCCAAGCAAATGCAGTGCATTGGATCCTACCTGCTGCCAACAAAATTAGAGAGAGATCGTACTTGCAAAAGGAGTTATGAGTTTTTGAAGTGAGGGGGGTGGTTCTCAGACCAAATCTAAAATATGTATGGTGAATAGAAAGGTGTCTAGGCCAAATGGCTCAATAAAAAGATCTGAAATTTTTCAAGGAGGGATGCTGTAAAGTTTTGATCAAGTGTGCAAAATTTCAGAGGACTGTGACATACTAGTTGGGAGATTTGAGTGACATTGTGAGGAAGAGTCAATTCTACAGAGTGGAGATCTCATGCATGAGGAGTTTGAGATCAACAAACAACATGTTTGAGTGTTTAGATTCATCTTTGGAACATGGAGGTCACCAAGAGTAGAAATTGAGATTATGAAAGGTTCCCCAAGGGTTTGAGGTGATTTTAGGGGTGGATTTGAGGAAAAGAGAGTTTACAATAGAATTTGAAGAGAGTGTTGCGAGGATCCAAAAACCTACACCACTTGGAGGAAAGAGTGAGTCTAAGTGCTTTCTGTGTGGAGAGAAGGGACATAAGGCAAGTTCATGTCCATTGACCTTTGAGAGCAAGAGATTGAGGGCAAGGGGAGGCTTACTTGACTTGGGTTTGCATGTTGGACCTTCTTCACCAAGATTGGGAAGGAGAAGATCTAAGACCAAGGAGTTGTGTGAGGTTTGTGGAGTTGAAGGACTTCCAAAAGGACATAAGTGTAGTGGAGTAAAATCACTTTTGGAGACTTTGGTGAAGGATCTTGGAGAGAGTCTTAGTACAGCTATAGAAATACTACCACCTTCATCAACTAGTTCTCAAGATTAGTGATGGAGATAATCTTTCAACTTATGGATAAACTATCCATGAGGGTTCGATTAATATGCACTCTAGGATTTGATGTTGCTATAGAAATCTTGGAGCAACCTGAACCTTTTGTGATCCCTAGGGTGGATTACTCTCATACGGTGTAAGTCATGTATATTCTCTTTTAGTATTAGAGTGAGAGAAAAGAAAAAAGAAAAAGAAAAATTGAGAGAAGAGAATGATGGTGAGAGGTTAAGATGGGGAAACTTCCGGTTTTCTTTGGAAAGGATGAAGAAGATGTGGAGGCCTTTGTGAGAGACTTCAAGAGAGCTTGCATAAGAAACAATGAGAGGAGGAAGAATGAGTGGGCCTCATTATTACCAGATTTCTTTGAGGATGCAGCACTTACATGGTATGAGTCAGAATACCAGAAGAGAGAGAGGAGAGATGGGGAAGAGGAGTCTTGGGAAACTTTGACTTCAGCACTCATTGAGAACTTTCTTCCTGATGAGAGTTATGAGAGATTGATGAGTGAGGTTACATTTCTCAAGCAAGGAGATGGAGAGAAAGTGAGAGTCTATGTGGAAAGAGTGGAAAAGTTAGAGTCCAGATTTTGCATAGTGTTGAGGAAGGGTGGGGATGATGTGGAGACTACAATGATTGGCATAGGAGCCATGCTCACCAAGAATTTTGTGGGAGGGTTGAGACCACAAATTAGAAGCAAGGTGAGATATGAGAAACCTTCTTCCAAGGTTGAAGCTATCAAGATCACAATTCGTATGGAGGAGAGTTTCGAAGGAGATGAGAGTGATTTGGTGGTGAAGGAGGTTGTGCATCCTCCTCAAGGCTACAAGTATGGTGGAACTTCTGATACTTTGGTGACAAGGGTTGCACCACAAGTAGAAGTTGCTCCAATTCTTGCACCTCCACCAAAGGATCCACTTCAAACCATCACAGAACAACTTGCTGATCTCAAGATCAATGTGGTGCAACTATGAGAGCAGAGAGATGTGGATCAGAATGTAGGGAGAGGGCCTAGGAGTAATGGAAAATATCCATATAGAGAGGTTACCAGCCAACAATTTCAATGATAGAAATTGTTTTGGTTGTGGAAGAAGAGGCCATATCCAAAGGAATTGCCCAAATTCCACTTACCATGGAAGAAGGGGTTATGAGGGACCTAATAGAGGGAAAGAGGGTGGCAGTGAAACCCAAGTAGCTCCTAATCCAAACAAAGGTAAGGGGATAGCATCCATAGATGTGGTTGAGAGCAAGTATGAGAAGGGAGAGTGCTCAAACTCCAAGAGTCTTAATTTGGAGCTTTTGGCACAAGAGAAAAAGAGAGCTCGTTTTGCAGAGGATGTTCACTTTTCTCAAAGAGTTACTCCAAGCAAGGATACTCCTATGTCTACTAGGAGCACTCGCATCTCAATACCATCAACAACAAAGACTCCAAGGAAGAAGTTAGGGATGGAAGATTTCTTGATTTCAAAGCAACAATGGAACTACAATGTGTTGGGGGATGTTGGTAGTCACAAGGCTAACATCACAGTGAGCCAATTGATTACTTTGAACACTACCTTGAGAAAGGAGCTTAGAGGTGGTTTGAGTTCTACAAGGAGTAAGAGGAAGAAGAAGGCAAAAGTTCCAATATCAATGGGGGTGGTGGATGCCAAGCCAACACCATGGGAGGCTTGTAAATATGCCTCCAAGATTGATGTGAGAGTGAATGGTCTGTGAGCCAGCCTGTCTCTCACTCAGGATGAACCTCTGATGGCTATGATGGTAGGGCACCATGGACTAGAAAGGCAAGGAACCCCAACTCCATCATACTCCTCTAAGGCTAACACTCCAAGACTCAAGACATTGCTCACTAGAGAACTCAATGAGAGAGAGATATTTGCAAAATAAAAGGATGATGAGTACCTCCTCACCCCTTGTTTATTATAAACTTGTGAAAACGTTACGTACCAAAGTTACTAATTACCCTAGTAACTCAAGTTACAAGACTAAAAGTCAAGGCTCCACCTTCTTCTTGCCTTGCCTCTTGTCATAGCTCTCCTTCTGTTTCCTTTGGGCTTCCTCCACTCGAACCATAGCAACTGCTCTTGCCTCTTCCAACTCCATGTGTTCATCCTTCCTTGACTTCTCTGCATCACCTCCTTGTGTTTTCTTTAATCTCCTATGAATGCTTTGGAAGATAGGAAGATCAAAGTGAATAGGTAAGGTAGACTCAATACCATACACCAATTGAAATGGAGAATATCCGGTGGAAGTCTTCATGGTTGTCCAATACTCCCACAAAACTGCGTGAATCCTCTTGTCCCAATGATGTTTAGCCCCCTCCATTTCTGCATCTTTCGCCAACATCATGCACAAGGTCTGATTGGTTCTCTCTGCCAAGCCATTGGAATTTGGCTTATAGAATGTTGTTACTCTATGTGTGATAGAGAAATGTTGTAGCATAGTTGTAGTAATGCTTCGTGGAAACTCTCCTCCTCTATCAAAAACCAACTCCAAAGGGCATCCAAACCTAGTGATAATGCGTTCATAAAGAAATCTACCCACTTCATCTTCATTCTTGTCCCTCAATGGTCTAGCCTCAGCCCACTTGGTAAGGTTACTAGTAACTACCACAATGTACCAATTGTTCCTTGGGGTTCTATTGAGAGGACCTACAAAATCAATTCCCCACTTCTCAAAAGGTCCTAGCAATGGAATTGATCTAAGTGGTGGAGTGGATGTAGACTTTCTAGCAAAAGCTTGACAAACATGACAAGTTTTGCAATAATCAAGAAAATCCTTGAAAATCCCTCTCCAATGGTAACCTGCATCTAGAATCTTGAAAGTAGTCACCTTTCCTGCAAAGTGTCCTCCACATACTAAACCTTCATGAAACTTCTTTATAAGTAGGATAGACTCTTCCTTACCCATTGCTCTTCTTAGTAGACCATCTGCTCCTTGGTGAAAAAGAATATCCTCCACCATTGTGTAAGGTCTAGATCTTGCTGCAAGGGCCTTCCTCTCCCTAGCATGCATCCCTTCATGATAGTTAGCTCTTGTCACAAAATCCACAATCTCCTTGTACTCCATTGGAACCTCTTGAATGATTGATATTGTCATGAGCTCCTCATTGGGAAGGAATCATCCACTAGCTCATCTCCATCATGATCATAGGCTCTAGATAACAAATCAGCATTTGCATGTTTCTTTCCTAGCCTATCCTCAATGGTGTAGTCATACTCAGACAAGAGTATCATCCACCTTGCTAGTCTCCCTTCAACATTAGGCTTGTTGAAGATGTACTTCAAAGCCTTGTGATCCGTGATAATGGTGGCTTTCCCTCCAATCAAGTTGTGTCTAAACATCTTGAGACCAAAGATCATTGCCAACCCTTCTCTCTCCGTGAGAGAGTAGTTCTTCTCTGCTGAAACCATTTGCCTACTAGCATAAGGTATTGGATGATCATGCCCATCTTGGTCTAATTGACTAAGAGTGCATCCTATAGCTACATTAGAAGCATTAGTGTAGAGGATGAAAGGCTTACTCCAATCAGGTTTAGCAAGAATTGGAGCTACAACAAGGGATTGCTTGAGCTCCTCAAAAGCTTTGAGAGCCTCCTTGTCTTCCAAAATCACCATGTAATCTACACCCTTCTTCATGTAGATGGTCAATGCATAAGCCTTGTTGGAAAATGAGAAGATGAACCTCCTATAGTATCCAACCATCCCCAAGAATTGGCGTAACTTTGTCAAGCTTGAAAGGAATGGAAGGTCTGAGATTTTCCTCACCTTCTCAGGATCAACTGCTATTCCATCCTTGGAAATGATGTGCCCCAAAAGTAGATCTTCTTCACATCCAAAAATGCACTTCTATAGGTTGAGTGATGCATTTGCCTCATCCAAGCAATGCAAGACTTTGATTAGGTGCTCAAAGTGCTCCTCGCTCCCATAGACACAAAAGTTATCAGTGAAGTCTCTCACAAATTTCCCAATGAAAGGTTCAAATACCTTGTTCATGAACCGTTAGAATGTGACTGGAGCATTGCAAAGCCCAAAAGGCATGACCTTGAAAGCGTAAGTTCCCCAAGGTGTGGTGAATGTGGTGAGTTATTGATGCTTAGGTGCAATCTTGATTTGGTTATATCTACTAGAACCACATCCAAAACTATACCTCTCATGACCTGCAACCTCCTCCAAGATCTCATCAATGAATGGCAATGGGTAGTAGTCCTTCTTGGTAACAACATTGAGCTTTTTGTAATCCCCATATACCCGAAGCTTGCCATTCTTTTTCTTCAAAATGACAATTGGAGACACCCATTCTGAATTCTCTACCTCAAAGATAAATCCAGCCTCCTTGAGCTTATCAATCTCCTCCTTAACAACCAAAGATATTGGTGGGCTAATGCGACGTTGCTTTTGGCGGATTGGTCTTGCATGTGACTCCATCTCTATCTTGTGCTCCTCTAAGGTGACTTCCTTCAAATCCTTGTAATTGAAAGTAAAAACATGGATGAACTTGCGGAAAATCTCCTCAAATCTCACCTTCTCTTCCTTGGTAACATTTGGGCCATACTTGAGGGTAGATAACCTTCTCTCTACCTCCTCAAGTGTCAATGGTGATTTATCTGGGTCCTTCAAAACCTCTGGCTTAGGCGCAAAATCCATAGCACACAAAGGATACACATCTGAATCAGATTCAGATTCATCCTCCCCAATGGAAGTCTTCTCTTCCATGCTTGTGTCCACACCTGAAGCTCCTTCTTTAGAATCTGATTCCCAATAATCAGAAGATGGTGTATCTGAATGTGAAGTGTTGGTGGTGTTAGTCAGAGGAACTGTGACTCTATGGTTTGATGGCCCAATCCTCATGTACCCTTTGTGCCATTGATCAGTTGTGCGTGCTGCTCTCAACCATGGCCTCCGAAGAAGTAAGTCATAGGTTGAATCCTTCAAGACTTGGAAAGTCATGAGATTTTGAACTCCCGTAACTAAAACTACCACTTTATCCATCACCCCTATTGGTCAAACTTGTTGCTTGTTTGCCATGCTCACCACAAATGTTGAAGGTCTTGAGGGTATCATACCCAACTTCTTCATCAACCTTTCTGACATAGCATTCACTGCTTATCCTCCATCAACCAATGCATCCTTGGTGTTGTGACCATTCACTCTCACATCAATCTTGGAGGCATATTCACAAGCCTCCCATGGTGCTGGCTTGGCATCCACCACCCCCATGGATATTGGAGCTTTTGCCTTCTTCTTCTTCTTGCTCCTTGTAGAACTCAAACCACCTCTAAGCTCCTTTCTCAAGGTAGGGTTCAAAGCAATCAAATAGCCAGCTGTGATGTTAGCCTTGTGGCTACTAACATCCTCCAACACATTGTAGTTCCATTGTTGCTTTGAAATCAAGAAATCCTCCATCCCTAACTTCTTTCTTGGAGTCTTTGTTGTTGATGGTATTGAGGTGCGAGTGCTCCTAGTAGACATAGGAGTATCCTTGCTTGGAGTAAATCCTTGAGAAGAATGAACATCCTTTGCAAAACAAGCTCTCTTCTTCTCTTGTGCCAAAAGCTCCAAATTAAGACTCTTGGAGTTTGAGCACTCTCCCTTCTCATACTTGCTCTCCACCACATCGATGGATGCTATCCCCTTACCTTTGTTTTGATTAGGAGCCACTTGGGCGTCACTACCACCCTCTTTCCCTCTATTGGCTCCCTCATAACCCGTTCCTCCATGGTAAATGGAATTTGGGTAATTCCTTTGGATATGGCCTCTTCCTCCACAACCAAAACAATTTCTATCATTGAAATTGTTGGCTGGTTGAACTCCTCTATATGGATAGTTTCTATAACTCCTAGGCCCTCTCCCTACATTCTGATCCACCTCTCTCTTCTCACTTTCTCTCCATCTCCTTGCTTGAAAAATGTAACCTTACTCATCAATCTCTCATAACTCTCATCAAGAAGAAAGTTCTCAATGAGTGCTGAAGTCAAAGTCTCCCAAGACTCCTCTTCCCTACCTCTCCTCTCTCTCTTTTGGTATTTTGACTCATACCATGTAAGTGTTGCATCCTCAAAGAAATCTGGTAATAATGAAGCCCACTCATTCTCCCTCCTCTCATTGTTTCCTATGCAAGCTCTCTTGAAGTCTCTCACAAAGGCCTCCACATCTTCTTTATCCTTGCCAAAGAAAACCGGAAGTTTCCTCATCTTAACCTCTCACTATCTTTCTCTTCTCTCAATTTTTTTTTCTCTTTTTTTCTCTCACTCTATAACTAATAGAGTATATACATGACTAACACCATTTGAGAGTTATTCACCCTAGGGAACACAAAAGGTTCAGGTTGCTCCAAGATTTCTATTGCAACATCAAATCCTAGAGTGCATATTAATTGAACCCTCATGGATAGTTTATCCATAAGTTGAAAGATTATCTCCATCACTAATCTTGAGAACTAGTTGATAAAGGTGGTAGTATTTCTGTAGCTGTACTAAGACTCTCTCCAAGATCCTTCACCAAAGTCTCCAAAAGTGATTTTACTCCACTACACTCATGTCCTTTTGCAAGTCCTTCCACTCCACAAATCTCACACAACTCCTTGGTCTTAGATCTTCTCCTTCCCAATCTTGATGAAGAAGGTCCAACATGCAAACCCAAGTCAAGTAAGCCTCCCCTTTCCCTCAATCTCTTGCTCTCAAAGGTCAATGGACATGAACTTGCCTTATGTCCCTTCTCTCCACACAGAAAGCACTTAGACTCACTCTTTCCTCCAAGTGGTGTAGGTTTTTGGATTCACTCAACACTCTCTTCAAATTCCATTGAAAACTCTCTTTTCCTCAGATCCACCTCTACAATCACCTCAAACCCTTAGGGAACCTTGTATAATCTCAATTTCCACTCTTGATGGCCCTCCATGTTATTCCCAAGATGAATCTAAACACTCAAACATGCTTTTTGTTGATCTCAAACTCCTCATGCATGAGATCTCCATTGTGCAGAATTGACCCTTCCTCACAATGTCACTCAAATCTCCCAACCATTATGTCACAGTCCTCTGAAATTTTGTACACTTTATCACAAGTCTAGAGCATCCCTCCGTGAAAAATTTCAGATCTTTTCATTGGGCCATTTGGCCTAGACACCTTTCTATTCAGCACACATATTTCAGATTTGGTCTAAAAACCACCCCCCTCACTTAAAAAATTCATAACTCCCTACGCAAGAATGATCTCTCTCTAATGTTTGTGGCAGCAGGTAGGATACAATGCAGTGCATTTGCTTGGAAATTTTCAGGATAATTCATTGAAAATTGAAGAAATGGCAGACTCTGTACAATTTTCTCGAGAGCATGCAGTTGCGTGAGCACTTTACCCTACCAACTTTCAAAAATTCTAGCCCAGTGCGCATAGTAGCTCTCACAATAATTTCAAGTGTGTTAACTAAAAGATAACCTAAGCTATCATATGTAATATTTCAAGTCCAGATCTCAAACTTGAGATTTTGCCCAAAATCACCTTAATCCCCAAAATTTGCAATCCACCTCACACAATCTCTCTGATTCTCTCATGTGTACAAGATGTACAAAATCACCTCAAAGACATCATAATGAACAACAGGGTATACAAATGGATCTTGGTTCTCTAACATAAGTTCAGCCCTCTCCTCTCTTAATGTTCTCTCCAAGTGAGCTCTCATAGCCTCCTTCTGCCTAATGTAGAATTGAACGCGGAATATTATCTTGCCTTCTAGAGAGGTCCCGATAACAGAACCAAAAATATGAGTCGGCCTGTCTCTCACTCAGGATGAATCTATGATGGCTATCATGGTAGTGCACCATGGACTAGGAAGGCAAGGAACCCCAATCCATCATATTCCTCTAAGGCTAACACTCCAAGACTCACGACATTGCTCACTAGAGAACTCAATGAGAGAGAGATATTTGCAAAATGAAAGGATGATGAGTACCTCCTCACCCCTTGTTTATATACTTATGAAATAGGTACGTACCAAAGTTACTAATTACCATAGTTACTCAAGTTACTACACTAAAAGCCAAGTAAAGTCAAAAAGTAGAAAGGAATATCCATTCACATGGGCATATTCCCCTAAGCATGTGGTCTTATCTTGACCCAACCACTAAGTCAAGGATTCTTTCACATGGGCTATCCTTGGACTAAAGAAGAATTCAAAACAAAAAGGTTTGCGAGCCCAAGGGTTCTCAACTCTTTCCTCAAAGCCAAACACCTAGGAATAATACCAAGTCAACATACTAAAATCCAAAATAGTGGTGCTCATCTTTTCTACTTCCTCTAAAGTAAGGTCCCCTCTATCTTAACTATGACTAACTTTAGCTAACCATGACTAATATAGAACCATCCTTTATCTTTATATAAATAATATCTCTTAAGTACTTGTAATACCAAGCTAAATATCACAATACCACACACATGCACAAATGGATGTTACAGGTCATAACATCAAGGATGCATTGGTTGATGGAGGATCAACATTAAATGCCATGTCAAAAAGGTTGATGAAGAAGTAGGGTATGATACCCTCAAGACCTTTAACATTTGTGGTGAGCATGGCAAACAAGCAACATGTTTGACCAGTAGGGGTGATGGATAAAGTGCTAGTTTTAGTTATGGGAGTTCAAAATCTCATGACTTTCCAAGTCTTGAAGGATTCAAGTTATAATTTACTTCTTGGGAGGCCATGGTTACAAGCAGCACGCACAACTGATCAATGGCACAAAGGGTACTTGAGGATTGGGTCATCAAATCATAGAGTCATAGTTCCTCTGACTAACACCACCAACACTTCACATTCAAATACACTATCTTCTGATTATTGGGAATCAGATTCTGAAGAAGGAGCTTCAGGTGTGGACACAAGCATGGAAGAGGAGACTTCAACGGAGGAGAATGAATCTGAATCTGATTCAGATGTGTATCCTTTGTGTGCTACGGATTTTGCACCTAAGCCAGAGGTTTTGAAGGACCCAGATAAATCACCATTGACACTTGAGGAGGTAGAGAGAAGGTTATCTACCCTCAAGTATGGTCCAAATGTTACCAAGGAGGAGAAGGTGAGATTTGAGGAGATTTTATGCAAGTTCATCCATGTTTTTGCTTTCAATTACAGGATTTGAAGGAAGTCACTTTGGAGGAGCACAAGATAGAGGAGGAGTCACGTGCAAGCCCAATTCGCCAAAAGCAACGTTGCATTAGCCCACCAATATCTTTGGTTGTGAAGGAGGAGATTGATAAGCCCAAGGAGGCTGGATTTATCTTTGAGGTAGAGAATTCAGAATAGGTGTCTCCAATTGTCATTGTGAAGAAAAAGAATGGCAAGCTTCGGGTATGTGGGGATTACAAGAAGCTCAATGCTATTACCAAGAAGGACTACTACCCATTGCCATTCATTGATGAGATCTTGGAGGAGGTTGCAATTCATGAGAGGTACAATTTGGAGATGGTTATAGTGGATACAACCAAATAAAGATTGCACCAAAGCATCAACAACTCACCACGTTCACTATACCTTGGGGAACTTACGCTTTCAAGGTCATGCCTTTTGGGCTTTGCAATGCTCCAGCCACATTCCAACGGTTTATGAACAAGGTATTTGAACCTTTCATTGGGAAATTTGTGAGAGACTTCATTGATGACTTTTGTGTCTATGGGAGCAAGGAGGAGCACTTTGAGCACCTTATCAAAGTCTTGCAATGCTTGGATGAGGCAAATGCATCATTCAACCTAGAGAAGTGCATTTTTGGATGTGAAGAAGTCTACTTTTGGGGCACATCATTTCCAAGGATGGAATAGCAGTTGATCTTGAGAAGCTAAGGAAAATCTCAAACCTTCCATTCCATTCAAGCTTGACAAAGTTACACCAATTCTGGGGGATGGTTGGATACTATAGGAAGTTCATCTTCTCATTTTCCAACAAGGCTTATGCATTGACCATCTACATGAAGAAGGGTGTAGATTACATGGTGATTTTGGAAGACAAGGAGGCTCTCAAAGCTTTTGAGGAGCTCAAGCAATCCCTTGTTGTAGCTCCAATTCTTGCTAAACCTGATTGGAGTAAGCCTTTCATCCTCTACACTAATGCTTCTAATGTAGCTATAGGATGCACTCTTAGTAAATTAGACCAAGATGGGCATGATGATCCAATAGCTTATGCTAGAAGGCATATGGTTTCAGCATAGAAGAACTACTCTATCACAGAGAGAGAAGGGTTGGCAGTGATCTTTGGTCTCAAGAAGTTTAGACACTACTTGATTGGAGTGAAAGCCACCATTGTCATGGATCACAAGGTTTTGAAGTACATCTTCAACAATCCTAATGTTGAAGGGAGACTAGCAAGGTGGATGATACTCTTGTCTAAGTATGAGTACACCATTGAGGATGGGCCAAGAAAGAAACATGCAAATATACTCATGTCAAGCTTTTGCTAGAAAGTCTACATCCACTCCACCACTTAGATCAATTCCATTGCTATGACCTTTTGAGAAGTGGGGAATTGATTTTGTAAGTCCTCTCAATAGAACCCCAAGGAACAATCGGTACATTGTGGTAGTTACTCATTACCTTACCAAGTGGGTTGAGGCTAGACCATTGAGGGACAAGAATGAAGATGAAGTAGGTAGATTTCTTTATGAACGCATTATCACTAGGTTTGGATGCCCTTTGGAGTTGGTTTTTGATAGAGGAGGAGAGTTTACACGAAGCATTACTACAGCTATGCTACAACATTTCTCTATCACACATAGAGTAACTACATCCTATAAGCCAAATTCCAATGGCTTGGCACAGAGAACCAATCAGACCTTGTGCATGATGTTGGCGAAAGATGTAGAAATGGAGGGGGCTAAACATAATTGGGACAATAGGATTCATGCAGTTTTGTGGGAGGATTGGACAACCATGAAGACTTCCACCGGATATTCTCCATTTCAATTGGTGTATGGTATTGAGTCTACCTTACCTATTCACTTTGATCTTCCTACCTTGCAAAGCATTCATAGGAGATTGAAGAAAGCACAAGGAGGTGATGTAGAGAAGTCAAGGAAGGATCAACTCATGGAGTTGGAAGAGGCAAGAGCAATTGCTATGGTTTGAGTGGAGCAAGCCCCAAGGAAACAAAAGGAGAGCTATGACAAGAGGCAAGGCAAGAAGAAGGTGGAGACTTTCAAAGAAGGTGATTGGGTAATGTTGTTTGATTCCATTTGATTCAAGAGAGTGCAAAAGAAGTTTTTGCCTAAGTACTTTGGACCTTTCATAGTGGAGAAGGTGTGGAGCAATTACACCTATGATCTCAAGGAGTTGGGAGGAAGACACTTTGATAGGATTAACCATGATAAGTTGAAGATGTACCATAGAAGGTAGAGAGACCTTCACTTTGAGGACAAAGTGAAAACTTAGTCCGGGGGTAAATGTAACACCCATTTGTGCATGTGTGTGGTATTGTGATATTTAGCTTGGTATTATAAGTACTTAAGAGATATTATTTATATAGAGATAAAGGATGGTTCTATATTAGTCATGGTTAGCTAAAGTTAGTCATAGCTAAGATAGAGGGGACCTTACTTTAGAGGAAGTAGAAAAGATGAGCACCACTATTTTGGATTTTAGTGTGTTGACTTGGTATTATTCCTAGGTGTTTGGCTTTGAGGAAAGAGTTGAGAACACTTGGGCCCGCAAGCCTTTTTGTTTTGGATTCTTCTTTAGTCCAAGGATAGCCCATGTGAAGGAATCCTTGACTTAGTGGTTGGGTCAAGATAAGACCACATGCTTAGGAGAATATGCCCATGTGAATGGATATTCCTTTCTACTTTTTGACTTTACTTGACTTTTAGTCTAGTCACTTGAGTCACTACGGTAATTAGTAACTTTGGTACGTAATTATTTCACAAGTATATAAACAAGGATTGAGGAGGTATTTATCATCCTTTCATTTACAACTATCTCTCTCTCATTGAGTTCTCTAGTGAGCAATGTCTTGAGTCTTGGAGTGTTAGCCTTGGAGGAGTATGATGGAGTTGGGGTTCCTTGCCTTCTTAGTCCATGGTGCGCTACCATAATAGCCATCAGAGGTTCATCTTGAGTGAGAGACAGGCCGGCTCACAGATCTAAATTGCTTCACATCAACCTCATGCTGCACTCACAAATGCAAAATACTACCAACACAACAATTCCTCTCAGATGTGTCAAGGCATTGCTCTGATGCACTTCACTTAGGATCAAACACACATAATGAAGATCAAGGCTGCAGAATCTAAAATCCATAGACACATTGACTTGCTCTTTGGAATTCTCCACACACTCACAAACACAAACACAGAATTGACAGTCGGAATTAAGCTCAAGCGACGAGCACTGAAAACAACACTTCCCTTTATCTATCTTCAGAAATATGAATATTGAACAATATTGTACTACAAATGCTCCCTTTAAATACTGAAGCAAACGACAATTCTTTCTACCTACGCACCGCTTCCTAACATTTCTTCCTACCTGTAGATCCAAATTGACAATCCATCTCTTCATATCTGCCTCTTACTATCTCAAAATTAGCCCTTATCCCAATCCAATGTCTACCTCATCATCGGCTTCCAAACCCAAACCCAAAGTAACTTCTCCTACTAATTTGTCCTTTGGTTTCATAACTCTTACATCTTTTACCAAATCTAACAATTCTCTTTCCTGATCTTCAATTCCTCCAATGGGTAATCCTTCTAACTCTTTATCTCCTGACCCACTCTTCTCTAATATCTCCAATTTCAACTCCGAAGACACATGCACTCCTATCTCTCTTACTTTGGGTCTAACTACTATCAATTACTTTTGCTAATTCTATTATGTCATCATCAAGAATTGTAATTGAAAGCATGAATACACTATCTACACCTTCAATTTGTAACCCACTTTCTCCTAATCACTCATGTAACTGACACGAAGACACTTACTATCTGATCATGCACTTCAGGTTCATTCATTACTACTACTTCTCCTTCAATTTCTATTCCATCTTCAATCTGAATTGAAATTGAAGTCATGGGTATCTTAATTAATTTATTTTCCCTCCTCTAATTTCCTCTAATGCCTTTGGCAAGATTCCTGAAGTCACCTCCATTGCACTCCGAGCTCCGACTACCTCAGATCTAGTCATCTTAGTCTTGAGGTAAAGTCTCATGACCCGAAGTCCAAAGTCTCAAGTCCGATAGACCCGAAGACACCAACACAAAGACACTAAACTACTTTGTACATCTACTCCCAAAACTTCAAATGCTTGTAACTTTTGCTATAGACCTCCAAACTCTGTGATTTTTGTGGCAATAGAAAGCCTTGAACGAGACGCTTCAAACAAGTTATAGCACGTGTGATTTAGACTTGTGGTCAATGAGATATATCCCCCGCAACAATCCCAACTTGTAACTTCTATTTCTCCTTCGGGTTTGCACTCCTTCAACGTTTGATCCGAGGTTTTTCTCCTCTGGCACAAAGTAAGCTTTTTCAGGTCTGATCCAGTCCAAGTCCTTCTTCCTCTTACATGAAGTTGACTTCCTCAGGCTTGATCAAAACACATGTTTCCACTCATTTCTTCTCCATTTGGTTTCAGCAAGGCATTTCTTCTTCAAAACTCGTCCAAAATGAAAAATGTGGGCACCATATACTCTTACAAGCAATGATGTGGAGCTACAAAGAATGTGAGAAGAGAAAAATGTCTTATCCACAAATTACAAGGTGTGAAAGTAGGATAATGATGTCATGATGGAATAGTACTAGATGGAGTTGCACCAAGCCAAGGTTGAGCTTGTAGTGATGAAGGTGAGTATTGCACAAAGAGAAAAAGCATTTGTGGATTATGAGGTGGCTCAAGAAGAGAAGTTGCAAAAGAAGGAGGACAAAATAGCCCTAATGAAGAAAGAGATATCAAGATTGTAACAACAAGTCTCCCAATTGGACTCCAACTAACTAATCATTAAGGGGAGGTCCAAGCATTGTATGAAGGAGATTAAAAAGAAGCACAAGGAGCAGTTGAGTCCCAATGATGAGGAGGTGACACCCTTTAAGCGAGAACTAAAGGTTCTCTATCACCAAAGCACCAAGGAAAAGCATGCTCTAAAGTTGAGCATTAAAGTCAAGCATCACCATGATGGCATATCATTGGGGACATGATGTTGGTAGGGTGGCACCACCTCAGTGCAATGACATTTGTAGAATCTATGGGATGATGATAATCATGTATAGTAGGAAATTTTTGCTAGTGCCATGTCCTTGGGACTATTCTGCTGATGTCTAGCTAAGGTCTTGTAATAGGTAAAGTGTACAATAGGTGTTTTTTTTAGATGGCACTATCACAACATTAATTTTGTACAATAAGGTAGGTACATTAAGGTTAGTCGTCATGAGAGTTAACTCAAGGATTGTGACATTGCACAACCATAGATGTACCACATCTATTTTTAGTAGAAGGTATAAGGGAAATCACTTCAACATAATACAACTTCAGGCTTGTGAAAAATTCTAGCTTCATCATTTCATTATCCACATTTTTGTATGCTCAATCTGCAATTGCCTTTGTGTGCATGAATTAGATTGTGTATTGGTGAAGAATCCAATGAGGACCTTCATGATCCTTAATGCATTAATGTCAATATTGTGTATGTTTTGTGATCGTTGGATGGAGTAGTGGTGAGGAACTCAAAGTAGGAGCACAAGTATTGACGTACAGGATGGTAAATTGGCTTTATTAGGGTGTTGGATCCTTGGGTGTTCTGAAGAATTGAGGTGATGCATTGACTGGTCATGAAGACTATGAGCATTGTTAAGTACTATGTGCAATGAAAAATCCTACAAGTCATTGAATTTGAAATATAGCAGTGAGGAATGCCTTCTAGGGAGGGTCAAACATTCTCATTTGCATTGTGATATACATGATATAGGTAATTGCAAGGGAAAAGACCTTCAAGGCCAATGCCTTTCAAGAGAGACTGAACCATAACCTTCAAGACCCAAGTTAATATAACATCTTTCATAAATATGATATGATTGTTTGAGATTTTTTGTATTATGCCAATATGGGGTGCATTACTCTTCTGGTACTTGTCCTACCCAAGTGGATAACAATGTAACAATAGATGACTCATGATAAAGTGATGACACATTTCCTTCAATCCTAGCCATTTCCAAATCATATCCTCATGGGCACAACTTGTTCTTACCAATTATACTATTAGTACATTGACACTGGGTTGTCACATGCTTTTTGGTATAGCTGTTGGGGAGACACTCCTTGGAGTGGCTAGAAGTGAAGGTGGTCAAGGCAATGGATGTTATTGGGGAAAGTAGTACCTATTGATATTCCAACCCTTGAGAGCATAGTGCAACTCAGCAAGAGAGGCAATAAGAAGCGGCGTGGTGCTCCGTCCACAGCCAAAATGCTCAAGTAGGATCCTCACAACTTGAGAGACAATTAGAGCACAAGATAGAGCTTGCTGATTTCTGGTTATTGTTGAATAAAGTAGAAGTGGGACTCAAGACCCTATCCCAAGGCCTACTTCCCATTTCCTCGGGTTTGACTATTCATCCTTGATTAGCACCATTGATCGAGCATCACAAACCAAGGAGTGAAGGAAGGAGGTACCATAGGTGAAATCTCTTAGATTGACTTCTATTCTCCCCTGTGGTTGGAGGAGAAAGGGTGATACCATCACTATTGGTGAGACTTTTTGTCAAACTCTTTAGTGAAGAACCTTAGTCTGGGGTTCCTATTGGACCGGGAAGTATATGACCATATTGGTATGACTTCAAACTACAAATCCACATATGGAGGAGGAGGAGGAAGACACCTTTCCAACTGGTACACCTAATTGGGACTTGTTTGAAACTACTTCTAGCCATCTTGTGTCCACCACCTCAAATCCTCCTATGAGCATGGCAAACCACATCCCTTTCATGCAGGAAAACTACCAAAGGTTTGAAAG
Organism: Lunularia cruciata; assembly: GCA_948567375.1. Classification (NCBI taxonomy): domain Eukaryota; kingdom Viridiplantae; phylum Streptophyta; class Marchantiopsida; order Lunulariales; family Lunulariaceae; genus Lunularia; species Lunularia cruciata. The sequence goes on along the minus strand of OX419757.1, from coordinate 62,119,916 downwards.
GAAGGACATTGAAGAAGATCTTGATATGTTCATGAGGGAGTTCAAAGCTATATCAATGGCCAACAAGGAGGATGATGATGCAAACCAACTTCAAATACTCCCAAGTACTTTGGAAGAAAGTGCAAAATTAGTATAATGAGCCAAGTTATCTCTCACTCAAGATGAACCTTTTGTGGCTATTAACTTTAAGTCAATTGAATTTGTGCCACCTCCAAGGTTCACAAGGAAATTCACTAAGATGCATTAGGTGACATTGCTAGATAGAGTCTTAAGTCTTGAGGTTAAGCGCAAGAGACTATGCAAGTGGGTGATCAAGAGCAAGAGAGTGTAGAGGCAAGTTTTAAGTGAACTGGGACTTGAAGTGTTGGGTAGCAAGATATTTCCAAAGAAGAAGAAGGCTATGGTACCCACATGTTTTATTTTTGTTGAGTTTTAAAGAAGAAGTGTGTTGTTGGAGGAGAATTGCGGGCAGAAAGGAGGGAAAGAGAGAAGAATTGTGCATTTTGAGCTAACCCAATGAAGTCTACTTTGTGTCAAAGGAAGAAGGACTTAGATTGGACTGGAAGGATAGTAGACCCAAAGTAAGAATACTTTGCATTGGAATGAAAGTTGGAGGTCAAGATGACTGCAAGGCTTGTATCTCAATGACCGCATTTCCAAATCATGCATGCTATATCTTGTTGGATGTGTCTTTTTTAAAGTTTTTTGTTGCCACCAAAATTTTAAAGCTTAGAGGTCTGTAGCAAAAGTTACAAGCATTGAAGTTTCTAGAGTAGATGCAATAAAGACTTCAAGACTATATGACTTTGGGTATAGAGACTTTGCTTCATGTTGAAGGTGACCCAATCCAAGGTAGTCAGACATCAGATGCAAGTGATTGTGATCAAGTTATTTGAGTCCAATGCAATAGCCAAAGTAGAGTAGGAGTTAATGTTTGTCTCAGACTAGATTTAGTTAGATCAGAGGTTAGATGAAATTTGTGGCAATGTGAAGATAAAAATCAGATACAAAGTAGCACAGGTTGGAGTGCATTATCTTTGGGTGAGTTACTTGAGATATTAGAAGAGATTGGGTAAGAGGATAAAGATGTGATATACTAGCCATGACTTCAATTTCAATTCAAACTGAAAATTGGATAGAAATTGAAGGAGAAATAGCATTTGTATATAGACCCAAAGAAATTGAATGAGAAATAGCAGTTGTATATAGACCCAAAGTACAAGATACAAAGGAAGTTACATCATGTGTAGAAGCCTAAGTAGAGGTAGACATCTAATCGGAGTAGGAGCAATGGATTTTAGATCTAAAGAGGTAGATATGAAGCAATAGAGTGTTGATTTAGATCTGGAGATTGTTAAAGAGCAGTTTAAGAAGTTAGATAATTTTTAGTGCTCTACCTATTTAAAGAAGGCATTTGCAATGCGTGGTGTTTAGTTCAATATTCATATTTTTGAAGTTGAGTAACACAAAGTGTTGTAACTCATTGCTTGTCATTTCAACTTAATTTTAGAGTATCAATCCTATGTGTGTGTTTGTGAGTATGTGGAGAATTTTGAAGTGCAAATCTAAGTGTGAGATGTAGGATTTTGCAGCTTTGATTTCATTCTATGTGTTTGAATCTAAGTGGAGTGCAATTTGTAGCAATGCCTTGACAGATTTGTGAAGAATTGTAGTGTTGGTAGTATTATGCATTTGTGAGTACAATGTTGGATTGATGCAAAGCAACTTTGTTCAAGGAAGTTGTGCCTTCAATGGAGGGGTGGAACACAATTCTGAAGTAAAGTTGTTTCATGGTGAAGTAGCCTTCTTTGGGAAGAACTGAATCATCGCAATCAAGATTGTTTTGGACAAATTTGAAGTATTGTGATTTATGTGTGATGTTTTATTGTGACAAGACTGCAATTTCTGGGTGTAGTTTATACCTAAGAGATTAAAGATGCAACCAAGAAGAACTGTTTGTGATGGTTTACTTTGTAATTAACCATTTCTGAATCATATCTCTATGATAATGAACTGTTTGTTACTTGCTGATTACACAAAAGTGATACTTGTTGGGTTGTCACAAAGGCTCTAGTTATAGTTGCCTTATGTTTTTCAAGAGTAGAGAAATAGGATAATTATTGCTACATGGAGTGTCTAGATTCCAGTCATCTATGATTCTTGTTGTAGATTTGGGACTTTAATTATCTCTTGATTGTGCTGGAGATTGAAGAGAAGAAGAATCAAAACTTCACTGACCTGCATGGCAATATGTTTGCTTGGATGGAGGAGCATTGGCAAAGGTTCTTGGGTTGGACTCTACACATTGAGCAATGTACCTTGACCAAGAGTGGCCCTAACCAATAGAGGAGATGACAAAGAAATTAAAAGCCTTGTTTAAGTATGCCAAGATGGAGAATAGCTAGAAGGTGAATGGGTATAATGATCCTACCAAGTGTATCATGGTGACCTTGCTTATGAAGCTCCTAAAATCAACAAGGACAAATTACATCAACCATGGGGCTACCTCCTTCTAGCTATTACATGGTGGAATACTTGTGGATTGGGTGAAGATGTTTTATCATTGTGCTTGAGAGTTGATAGAGCAATTGCATACACATGAAATAAACACTTTTCTCTCTCTATTTGTCATGCACTTTTACATTGGGATGAGGCTACTAAAGAAGGAAGAATGCCCACTCTTCCAAACACATAACTACCTTGCGGGATATCATCAAGGCCAGCTTGAGCATGCAATAGAGACCAAGAAGTACAAAGACATGTTTCTCAAGTATCAAAAGATTGGGAAATAAGTGCTGATCAATAGGGTTGCAAGAGCAAGCACAAGCAAACAAAAGACAACCACAATGCTAGTCTAGACCACAAAGAGACACCGGCCTAATCCTTAGGTCATGGACTTTTTGGATGAAGACAATTCTACATCCAAGGAAAAATTGGGATTGGGAAGCAAAGGTAGAAGTGATTGCAACTCACAAGGAACTCCTCATGTAGAAGAATATTAAGTAAGTGTAGAGAAGGAATTGTCACTAATTGTGTGGGTAGCACCTTTAGAGCGGGAGATTTCTTGCTCCCAAATAGAATTTTCCTCCAAAACTGAAGGAGGTAATGTAGAGCAAGGCATAGAAGCACCCTTGTGGCCATGGTGGAGTTGGCAGTACAAGACCAACTTGCTCTTAAAGAAGAGGAGAAGGTGATATGGACAAGGAGGAGAACATCCCAATATCCCAATTTTAGGTAAAGAAGACCCCTCCTCCAACATTGGGATTGGGTGGTGAGACAATGTGGGTTTTGACTGCCTTGCCTTCAATAGTACAATAGGTAGCAACTCCACCCCAAGAACATGTGCTTGAGAATGTCCAAATGATGCCATCAAAATTGCATGAGGAGAAATTCTTGAGTGAAGAAAAGGGTCAAGGCTCCAAGGAAATGATTGTCCTTGGATTTGGGTGAAATACTTTTGGCTTCAGCCTTTGCTGCTAAGATCATGGCAGCTATTGAAGTGTCATTTAGCAAGAAATTGAAGGAAGAGAGTGGAGCAACAAGTTCTTTAATGATATTGGAGGCAGAAGACATCCTGGTGGTTACAATGCTATTAGAATGTAGAGCTTGATCCATCTGATTTGTCTTATCTATTATGTTGAGATTTGTGGCTCAGATCATCCACAAGATATATTACCCAGGGTCAAGATAGGTGTTTGAGAATACAAGAAATTGGGATGATACCATGAAGTAGTTTTTTCTTCTTTGGAGCAATAGAAGAAGGTAACCCTTTGACCTGCTAAGAGAATTGCTATGGGTTGAATATACATGCTTATGTGAAAATTAATCATAGAGGACTCTAGGTAACTTTGATTTGCATGAAGTTGGCCCGGAGAGCTCTGATCAGATCAGATGAGAAGGAGATACTCAAAAGAAGTTCAGATTTGTAACACCCATTGATGCATGTATGCTCTTTAGGGATATTAAGCTTGGTATTGCAAGAGTAATATTAGTGGAGAAATATTATTTGTATGAAGTTTAGCTAAGCTTTTACATTAGTCATGATTAGCTAGAGTTAGTCCTGACTAAGATAAAGGTGTCTCTATTTTAGAGGAAGGGAAAGGAGTGAGCACAACTATTTTGTCTTCTAGTGTATTGACTTGGTATTATTTGTAATTATTTGACTTTGATGAAAGGTTGAGAGCTCTTGGGCCCATGAGCCTTGTTGGTGCAAACATTTTCTATAGTCCAAAGATAGCCCATGTGAAAGAATCACTGACTTAGTTGGTAGGTGAGGCTAAGACCACCTACCCATGGGATTATTCCCATGTGCTTGGATATTTCTTTAGACTTTTTGACTTTATTTGACTTTTAGCCTAGTAATTTGAGTTATTCTGATAATTAGTAACTTTGGTGTGTATCTTTTTTCATAATTATATAAGCTAGGGGTGTAAAGGTACTCATCATCCCTTCATTTGCAACTATCTCTCTCTCATTGAGTTCTATAGTGAGCAATGTCTTGAGTCTTGGAGATGCCTTGGAATTCTAGCCTTGGAAGAGTGTGACTAAGTTGGGGTTCCTTGCCTTCTTAGTCCTTGGTCTGCTACCCTGAATAAACATTGGAGGTTCATCTTGAGTGAGAGACAAGCTGGTTCACATATTTGGTTTTGTTGCCATGATCTTTCTAGAAAGCAAGATAATGTTCAATGTAAATTCTATATTAAGTATAAGGAGGCTATGACAACTCACTTGGAGAGAACATTAAGGGAGGAGAGTGCGGAAGTTATGTTAGAAAACATGGACCCATTTTTATACCCATTCATCATGATATTTTTGAGGTGATATTGTACATCCTATACACATGAGAGGATTTGGAGAGATTGTGTAAAATGGATTGCAAGTTTTGGGGATTAAGGTGATTTTGGGCAAAACCTCAGGTTTGAGATCTAGATTTGAAATTTTCATAGAGAATAGCTTGGATTATCTTTCAAGTGGGACAATTGAAATTATTGTAAGTGTGTTACATGCATTGAGCTTGAAAGTTTTGGAAGGTGGTAGGGTAAATAGTTCCAACAAATTGCATGCTCTCTAGAATTTTATATAGATTTTGCCATTTTTTCATTTTTTGTTAAATTTTTTTGAAACTTTCCAAGTCAATTTAGTGCATAATATCCTACCTTATGGCCCAAGAATTAGGTAGATATCATTTTAGTGCAAGAAATTATAAGTTTTTAAAGTGAGGGGGGTGATTTTTAGACCAAATCTGAAATATATGTGCTAAGCAAGGAAATGCTTAGGCCAAATGGCTTGATGAAAAAGGGCTAAATTTAACAAGGGAAGGCAACCTAGGGTGCTCATCAAGTTTGCAGATGGTCAAAGGTCTAAGAGATATATGTGAGGGAATTGGTTGACATTGTGAGGAGGGTCGTTAAGTTCTCATGAATGAGGAGTGTAGGTTCAACCAAAAGCATGTTTGGGTGTTTTGACTCATCTTGTGAGTATAAAGTGCAATCATGAGTAGAAATTAAGGTTATATAAGGTTCCTCAAGGAGCTGAAGTGATAGTAGGGGCTGATTTGAAGAAAAAAAAAGTGTAGAATAGAATTTGAAGAGAGTGTTGAGAGGATTCAAAGAGCTTCCCCATGTGGAGGAAAGAGTGAATCTAAGTGCTTCTCGTATGGAGAGAAGGAACACAAGTCAAGTATGTGTTTCAGTCTTGAGAGCAAGAGATTGAGAGAAAGGAGAGGCTTACTTGACTTGGGATTATTAGAACTTCTTCACCAAGATTGGGAGGGAGGAGATCTATGACTCCTTATGTGGAGGGGAAGGACTTTCAAAGAGCCACGAGTGTACATATGTAGTAACATTGTTGGAGATCTTGGTGAAGGATCTTGGAGAGAGTCCTAGTATCCTTAAAGAGAAACTACCATCTTCATCAGAAAGTTCTCAAGATTAGTGATGATGATAATCTCTCAATTGACGGATGGAGTATCCATGAGAGTTTTTTTAGTTTGCACCTTTGGATTTGATCATGCCACAGAAGTTATGGAGCAACCAGAAATTTTGTACTGCCTAGAGTGGATTGCTCTGAAATGGTGTTAGTCATGTATATACTCTATTAGTTATAGAGTGAGAGAGAAAATATTAAAAAAGAGGAGAAAGGCAATGAGAGGATAAGATGGGAGAACTTCTAGTTTTCTTTGGCAAAAATGGAAAGGATGTGGAGACTTTTGTGAGAGATTTCAAGAAGTCTTGCATAGGAAACAATGAGAGGAGGAAGAATGAATGGGCCTCACTACTACCGGATTTATTTGAAGATGCAACTCTTACATGGTATGAGTCAGAATACTAAAAGAGAGAGAGGAGAGATGAGCAAAAGAGGTCTTGGAAAGTTTCACTACAACAGTCATTGAGAAATTTCTTCCAGATGAGAGTTATAAGGGATTGACGAGTGAGGTTACCTTCCTGAAACAATGATATGGAGAGAGAGTGAGAGTTTATGTAGAAAGAGTGTAGAAGTTAGAGTCTAGGTTCTATATAGTGTTGAGGAAGAGTGGAGATGATATGGAGACTACCATGATTGAGATAAGAGCCATGTTCACCAAGAATTTTGTGGGAAGGTTGAAACCACAAATTCAAAACAAGATGAGATATGAGAAATCTTCTTCCAACGTAGAAGCTATCAAGATTACAATTTGTATGGAGGAGAGTTTGGAAGGAGACGAGTGTGATTTGGTGGTAAAGGAGGTTGTGCATCCTCCATGAGTCTACAAGTATGGTGGGGTTCTTGATCCTTTGGTGGCAAAGGTGGCACCACAAGTAGTAGTTGCTCTTGTCATTGCATCTTTGCTAAAAGATCTCTTTCAAACTATCATAAAGTAACTTGCAAATCTCAAGATCAATGTCGAGAAACTATGGGAGAAGAGAGAGATGGACAAAAATATTGGGAGAAGGCCTAGGAGTTTTAGAAACTATCCATATAGAGGAGGCCAACCAACTAGCAATTTTAATGATAGAAATTGTTTTGGTTGTAGAGGTAGAGGTCACATTCAAAGGAATTGCCCTGATTCCATGTACCATGGAGGAAGGAGTTATGATGGGGCAAATAAAGAGGAAGGAGGTGATGAAGCCCAATTAACTCCTATGAAAAATAGAGGTAAAGGGATAACATCTATAGATGTGGTGGAGAGCAAGTATGAGAAGGGAGAATGCTTAAATTCCAAAGGTCTTAATTTGGAGTTTTTGGCATAAGAAAAGAAGAGAGCCCATTTTGCATATGATAAACAATCTTCTCAAGAATTCACTCCTAGCAAGGATAGTCCATTGCCTGCAAGGAGTACTCATACTACTAATTCAACACCATCAATAAAGACTCTAAGGAAGAAGTTGGGGATGGATGATTTCTTGATTGCAAAATGACAATGGGCACAATGTGTTGGAGGACATTGATAGTCACAAGACCAATATCATAGGGGTGCAACTGATTGCTTTAAATCCTACCTTGAGGAAGGAGCTTAGGGGTGGTTTGAGTTCTACAAGGAGCAAGAGAAAAAAGAAAGCAAAGGCTCCAATATCAATGGGAGTGGTGGATGCAAAACCAACACCATGGGAGGCTTGTGAATATGTGACAACCCGGCAAATATCACTTTTGTGATAATCAGGTAAGTAAAGTTTATTCCCGCAGAGATACGAGTCAGAAATTTCCAAATATGAAGCAAACAGTAACAATGTAGTTCTTCTTGAGTTCTTCTTTAGTCTCTCAGGTAGAAACCACACCTAGAAGAGAGTAACAAGCACTGACTTGCAGTCTTGTCACAAATTCACACTCCTTAATCACAACTCCTTCAATTCTTTCCAAACAATCTTGATTGTGATGATTCAGGCTCTCCCAAAAATGGCACTTCACTGCAAAACAACTTTGCTTCAAAATTGTGTTCCACCCCTCCACTGAAGGCACAACTTCCTCGATCAAAATTGCTTCACATCAACCTCACACTGCACTCACAAATGCAAAATACTACCAACACTACAATTCCTCTCAGATCTGTCAAGGCATTGCTTTAATTGCACTTCACTCAGGATCACACACACAAAATAAGATCAAGGCTACGGAATCCAACATCCAACAAGCACTCTGTCTTGCACTTTGAATTTGTCCACACACTCACAAACACAAGTACGACGTTGATACTCGGAATCAAGCTCAAGCGACGAGCACTGCTTCACAACACTTTGCTTGATCTATTCTCAAAATTATGAGCAATGAACAACATCTGACTGCAAATGCCACTCTTAAGTAGTGAATCAATTGACACTTCTAACAACTATGCCGTTCTACAACAACTTTTCTAACCTATAGATCCGAAATGACAATGCACCTCTTCACATCTGCCTCTTCATATCTCAAAACTGTTATTACTCTGATCCGATGTCTACTTTGTCATCAGCTTTCAAACCCAAACCCGAAGTAATTTTACTTCCTACTACTCTATCCTCGGGTTTCACATCTTCTACTTCTTCTACTAGATCCAACAGTTTTCTTTCCTGATCTGAAATTGCACTAGTGGGTAACCTATCTAACTCTTCATCTCTTGACCCACTCTTCTCCATTTCTAACTCCGAAGACATCTACACTCCTATGTTATCAACTTCGGGTTTGGCTCTAACATCCTTCCAAAGTTTATCTATCTCTAATTTCACTAAGTCTAATCTAATCACAATATTGTCTTCCACTTCTAAGATCTTCCTATCTACACGAGTCCGGGGACTTATCAGCAGTGCGTTCAAATCGGTATCTTTTGCCTGTCTTTGCCTTGTCTCCTGCACCAACAACTTCAACTCGTGCAGCCGCGTTTCTTCAATTCAAACACTGGCCTCTGTACTCAGCATCACGTTCATCTTGAGGACTATCTCCTTCAACGGCTCCAATCGCATCTTCCTTTCTTGCTCTCGATCTGCAAGCCCATCCTCCTTGTACATTGCCAACTCCGCTTTGAATTTGGCTTTCACCGTCTCCTTCTCCTTCTCCTTCTGTACAACCTTCTCCTCCTGATTACGAAGTAACTCCTGTAATCTCTCTTCTTCCCTATATCGTGCTGCCAACTCTCTTTGCTAGAGTTGCTTCTTCTCTTCTATGCTCTCCATCACCCTATTGAGCTCTTGTTCCCTCTTTACTACTCTCACCATAGCATGGATAACTTATACTCTTGAATCAACAAACTGTTGCTTCAAGATTTCATACTCTCCTACTTGTCTTTCCCTTGCTATGTCACTCTTTTTAACAAGATCTTCTCGATAACTCACTTCTCTCTTCAGGTCTTCAATTACCTGAGTCATCATTACTACCTCCGCTTGTAGTACTTCCTTTTCCTCCTCACCTCGGGTTATACTCTTCTTTAACTCCGAGTTCTCTTTTTCTAATTGCGCTAAAACCTGCAACACAATCTTCACTTCCGGACACTTGGATTGCATCTCCTTCTTCCTGTGTTCTAACTTCACCAGCAGAGGACACACCACCTCCCATAGGTACTCGACTCCATCACTCGGGGTTACCTCTTCTGGCGTAACAACTTCTCTTTGCACTTCTTGTTCATCTGATACTTGCCTTCTTCTTTGCAGTCTTTGTATTGGCACAAATGCCTCGCTTCCCGAGCTTTCATTCACCTCTTCTTTCAAGTTACTCGGACCTGCATCACACTTCGCCTTGTGTCACGAGTGAACTCCCCTCTGAACTGTGATCTTTTTCTCTTTGGCCTCGGGTACTTTGTCTTCCAACTTTGTGTTGTTGTCGGCTTCAATTTCTGCCTACACTCCTTCTTCCTCCTCTGCAGCAACTGGCACCGATGTCATTTCTCCACCCTCATCGCTGTTGCTACTTGTATCTCCACTTTGCAACGTAAGCTCTGGTTCCTCCTTGTGTGCCGAATCTTCAGACTTGCACTCGGCTTCACCTTCCGAGTCTTCATCTTCTGACTTGTAACACCCATTTGTGCATGTGTGTGATATTGTGATATTTAGTTTGGTATTACAAGTACTTAAGAGATATTATTTATATAGACATAAAGGATGGTTCTATATAAGTCATGGTTAGCTAAAGTTAGTCATAGTCTAAGATAGAGAGGACTTTACTTTAGAGGAAGTAGAAAAGATGAGCACCACTATTTTGGATTCTAGTGTATTGACTTGGTATTATTCCTAGGTGTTTGGCTTTGAGGAAAGAGTTGAGAACTCTTGGGCCCGCAAGCCTTCTTGTTTTGGATTCTTTTTTAGTCCAAGGATAGCCCATGTGAAGGAATCCTTGACTTAGTGGTTGGGTCAAGATAAGACCACATGCTTAGGGGAATATGCCCATGTGAATGGATATTCCTTTTTACTTTTTGACTTTACTTGACTTCTAATCTAATAACTTGAGTTACTATGGTAATTAGTAACTTTGGTACGTAACTATTTCACAAGTATATAAACAAGGGGTGAGGAGGTACTCATCATCCTTTCATTTGCAACTTTCTCTCTCTCATTGAGTTCTCTAGTGAGCAATGTCTTGAGTCTTGGAGTGTTAGCCTTGGAGGAGTATGATGGAGTTGGGGTTCCTTGCCTTCTAAGTCCATGATGTGCTACCATAATAGCCATTAGAGGTTCATCCTGAGTGAGAGACAGGCCGGCTCACATTTTTGGTTCCGTTGCCAGGACCTCTCTAGAAGGCAAGATAATATTCCGCGTTCAATTCTACATTAGGCAAAAGGAGGCTATGAGAGCTCACTTGGAGAGAACATTAGGAGAGGAGAGGGCTGAACTTATGTTAGAGAACCAAGATCCATTTGTATACCCTGTAGTTCATTATGATGTCTTTGAGGTGATCTTGTACACATGAGAGGAATTGGAGAGATTGGGTGAGGTGGATTGCAGATTTTGGGGACTAAGGTGATTTTGGGCAAAATCTCAAGTTTGAGATCTGGACTTGAAATTTCTACACATGATAGCTTGGGTTATATATCAGTTAGCACCCTTGAAATTATTGTGAGAGCTACTATGCGCATTGGGCTAAACTGCATGCTCTCTGGAAAATTGTACAAAGTCCGCCATTTCTTCAATTTTCAGTGAATTGTACTAAAAATTTTAAAGAAAATTCATTGCAATGTATTCTACTTGCTGCCACAAAAATTAGAGAGAGATTTTTCTTGCGCAAGGAGTTATGAGTTTTTGAAGTGAGTGGGGTGGTTTTCAGACCAAATCTGAAATATGGGTGCTGAATAGAAACGTGTCTAGGCCAAATGGCTCAATGAAAAGATCTAAAATTTTGCAGGGAGGGACGCCCTAGAGTTGTGATTAAGTGTGCAAAATTTTAAAGGACTGTGACATACTAGTTGGCAGATTTGAGTGACATTGTGAGGAAGGGTCAATTCTACAGAGTGGAGATCTCATGCATGAGAAGTTTGAGATCAACAAAAAGCATGTTTGAGTGTTTAGATTCATCTTGGGAACATGGAGGGTCATCAAGAGTGAAAATTGAGATTATGCAAGGTTCTCCAAGGGTTTGAGGTGATTGTAAGGGTTGATTTGAGGAAAAGAGAGTTTACAATAGAATTTGAAGAGAGTATTGAGAGGATCCAAAAACCTACACCACTTGAAGGAAAGAGTGAGTCTAAGTGCTTTCTATGTGGAGAGAAGGGACATAAGGCAAGTTCATGTCCATTGACCTTTGAGAGGAAGAGATTGAGGGAAAGGAGAGGCTTACTTGACTTGGGTTTGCATGTTGGACGTTCTTCACCAAGATTGGGAGGGAGAAGATCTAAGACCAAGGAGTTGTGTGAGGTTTGTGGAGTTGAAGGACTTCCAAAAGGCCATGAGTGTAGTGGAGTTAAATCAATTTTGGAGACTTTGGTGAAGGATCTTGGAGAAAGTCTTAGTAAAGCTACAGAAATACTACCACCTTCATCAGCTAGTTCTCAAGATTAGTGATGGAGATAATCTTTCAACTTATGGATAAACTATCCATGAGGGTTTGATTAATATGCACTCTAGAATTTGATGTTGCTATAGAAATCTTGGAGCAACCTGAACCTTTTGTGTTCCCTAGGGTGGATTACTCTCAAATGGTGTTAGTCATGTATATACTCTATTAGTTATAGAGTGAGAGAAAAGAAAAGAAAAAAATTTGACAGAAGAGAAAGATAGTGAGAGGTTAAGATAGGGAAACTTCCGGTTTTCTTTGGCAAGGATGGAGAAGATATGGAGGCCTTTGTGAGAGACTTCAAGAGAGCTTGCATAGGAAACAATGAGAGGAGGAAGAATGAGTGGGCCTCATTATTACCAGATTTCTTTGAGGATGCAGCACTTACATGGTATGAGTCAGAATACTAAAAGAGAGAGAGGAGAGATGGGGAAGAGGAGTCTTGGGAAACTTTGACTTCAGCACTCATTGAGAACTTTCTTCCTGATGAGAGTTATGAGAGATTGATGAGTGAGGTTACATTTCTCAAGCAAGGAGATGGAGAGAAAGTGAGAGTCTATGTGGAAAGAGTGGAAAAGTTAGAGTCCAGATTTTGCATAGTGTTGAGGAAGGGAGGGGATGATGTGGAGACTACAATGATTGGCATAGGGGCCATGCTCACCAAGAATTTTGTGGGAGGGTTGAGACCAAAAATTAGAAGCAAGGTGAGATATGAGAAACCTTCTTCCAAGGTTGAAGCTATCAAGATCGCAATTCGTATGGAGGAGAGTTTGGAAGGGGATGAGAGTGATTTGGTGGTGAAGGAGGTTGTGCATCCTCCCCAGGCTACAAGTATAGTGGAACTTTTAATACTTTGGTGACAAGGGTTGCACCACAAGTAGTAGTTGCTCCAGTTCTTGCACCTCCACCAAAAGATCCACTCCAAACCATCACAGAACAACTTGTGGCTCTCAAGATCAATGTGGTGCATTTATGGGAGAAGAGAGAGGTGGATCAGAATGTAGGGAGAGGGCCTAGGAGTTATGGAAACTATCCATATAGAGGAGGCCAACCAGCCAACAATTTCAATGATAGAAATTGTTTTGGTTGTGGAGGAAGAGGCCATATCCAAAGGAATTGCCCAAATTCCACTTACCATGGAGGAAGGGGTTATGAGGGAGCCAATAGAGGGAAAGAGGGAGGCTAACATCACAGTGGGCCAATTAATTGCTTTGAGCCCTACCTTGAGAAAGGAGCTTAGAGGTGGTCTGAGTTCTACAAGGAGCAAGAAGAAGAAGAAGGGAAAAGTTCCAGTATCAATGGGGGTGGTGGATGCCAAGCCAACACCGTAGGAGACTTGTGAATATGCCTCCAAGATTGATGTGAGAGTGAATGGTCACAACATCAAGGATGCATTGGTTGATGGAGGATCAGCAGTGAATGCCATGTCAGAAAGGTTGATGAAGAAATTGCGTATGATACCCTCAAGACCTTCAACATTTGTGGTGAGCATGGCAAACAAGCAACAAGTTCGACCAGTAGGGATGATGGATAAGGTGGTAGTTTTAGTTATGGGAGTTCAAAATCTCATGACTTTCCAAGTCATGAAGGATTCAAGCTATGACTAACTTCTTGGGAAGCCATGGTTCAGAGCAGCATGCACAACTGATCGATGGCACAAAGGGTACTTGAGGATTGGGCCATCAAACCATAGAGTCACTATTCTTGTGACTAACACCACCAACACTTCACATTCAAATACACCATCTTCTGATTATTGGGAATCAGATTCTGAAGAAGGAGCTTCAGGTGTGGACACAAGCATGGAGGAGGAGACTTCCACAGAGGAGGATGAATCTGAATCTGATTTAGATGTGTATCCCTTGTGTGCTATGGATTTTGCACCTAAGCCTGAGGTTTTGAAGGACTCAGACAAATCACCATTGACACTTGAGGAGGTAGAGAGAAGGTTAGCTACCCTCAAGTATGGCCCAAATATTACCAAGGAAGAGAAGGTGAGATTTGAGGAGATTTTCTGCAAGTTCATCCATGTGTTTGCTTTTAGTTACAAGGATTTGAAGGAAGTCACCTTGGAGGAGCACAAGATAGAGGTGGAGTCACATGCAAGACCAATCCGCCAAAAGCAACGTCGCATTAGCCCACCAATATCTTTGGTTGTGAAGGAGGGGATTGATAAGCTCAAGGAGGCTGGATTTATCTTTGAGGAAGAGAATTCAGAATGGGTGTCTCCAATTGTCATTGTGAAGAAAAAGAATGGCAAGCTTCGGGTATGTATGGATTACAAGAAGCTCAATGTTGTTACCAAGAAGGACTACTACACATTTCCATTCATTGATGAGATCTTGGAGGAGGTTGCAGGTCATGAGAGGTACAATTTTGGAGATGGTTATAGTGGATACAACCAAATAAAGATTGCACCAGAGCATCAACAACTCACCACGTTCACCACACCTTGGGGAACTTACGCTTTCAAGGTCATGCCTTTTGGGCTTAGCAATGCTCCAGCCACATTCCAACGGTTCATGAACAAGGTATTTGAACCTTTCATTGGGAAATTTGTGAGACTTCATTGATGACTTTTGTGTCTATGGGAGCAAGGAGGAGCACTTTGAGCACCTAATCAAAGTCTTGCAACGCTTGGATGAGGCAAATGCATCATTCAACCTAGAGAAGTGCATTTTTGGATGTGAAGGTCTACTTTTGGAGCACAATCATCTCCAAGGATGGAATAGCAGTTGATCTTGAGAAGGTGAGGAAAATCTCAGACCTTCCATTCCCTTCAAGCTTGACAAAGTTACGCCAATTCTTGGGGATGGTTGGGTACTACAGGAGGTTCATCTTCTCATTTTCCAACAAGGCTTATTGTGACAACCCGGCAAATATCACTTTTGCGGTAATTTGGTAAGTAAAGTTTGTTCCTACAGAGATACGAGTCAGAATTGGTCAAATACAAAGCAAAATAACAATTCAGTTCTTCTTGAGTTCTTCTTTAGTCTCTCAAGTAGAAATTACACCCAAAAGAGAGTAACAAGCATTGATTCGCAGTTTTGTCACAAAGTAACACTTCTTAATCACAACTCCATCAAATCTTTCCAACCAATCTTGATTGTGATGATTCAGGCTCTCTCGAAAATGGAACTTCACTGCAAAACAACTTCGCCTCAGAATTGTGTTCCACCCTCCACTAAAGGCACAACTTCCTTGATTGAAATTGCTTCACATCAACCTCGCACTACACTCACAAATGCAGAATACTACTAACACTACAATTCCTCTCAGATCTGTCAAGGCATTGCTTCGATTACACTTCACTCAGGATCAAACACACCGAATGAAGATCAAGGCTGTGGAATCCAACATCCAACAACCACACTGACTTGCACTTTGAATTTCTCCAAACACTCACAAACACAATTGCAAAGTTGATACTCGGAACAAGCTCAAGCGATGAGCACTGCTTCACAACACTTTGCTTTATCTATTCTCAGAAATTATGAGCACTGAACAACATTTGACTGCGAATGCCACTCTTAAATAGTGAATCAATTGCAATTCTAACAACTAGACCGTTCTACAACAACTTTTCTAACCTATAGATCCAAAATGACAATGCACCTCTTCATATCTGCCTCTTCAAATCTCAAAATTGTTACTACTTTGATCTGATGTCTACTTTGTCATCGGCTTTCAAACCCGAACATGAAGTAAATCTACTTCCTACTACTCTGTCTTCGGGTTTCACATCTTCTACTCCTTCTACCAATTCCAACAATTCTCTTTCCTGATCTGAAATTGCACTAGTGGGTAATCCTTCTAACTCTTCATCTCTCGACCCACTCTTCTCTAATGTCTCCACTGGTAATTCCAAAGACATTTGCACTCCTATGTTATCTACTTTGGGTTTTGCTCTAACATCTTTCCGAAGTTTTTCTATCTCTATTTTTACTAGGTCTAATCTAATTGAAATGTTGTCTTCTACCTCTAAGATCTTCCTATCTACACGAGTTCTAAGACTAATTAACAAGGCATTCAAATTCGTGTCCTTTGCTTGTCTTCACCTTGTCTCCAGCACCAACAACTTCAACTCGTGCAGCCTTGTCTCTTCAATCCAAATGCTGGCCTCTGTACTCAACATTGCATTCATCCGGAAGAATACCTCCTTCAAAGGCTCCAATCTCATCTTCCTCTCTTGTTCTCGATCTGCAAGCCAGTCCTCCCTATACATTGCCAATTCCGCTTCGAACTCGGCTTTCACCGTCTCCTTCTCCTTCTCCTTCTGTACCACTTTCTCCTCCTGATTACGAAGTAACTCTCGTAATCTCTCTTCTTCCCTATATCGTGCTGCCAACTCTCTTTGCCAAAGTTGCTTCTTCTCCTCTACACTCTCCCTCACCCTATTGAGCTCTTGTTCTCTCTCTGCAACTTTCGCCATAGCATGGATAACTTCTACTCTTGAATCAACAAACTGCTGCTTCAAGATCTCGTACTCAGCTACTTGTCTCTCCCTTGCTATGTCACTCTTCTTAACAAGATCCTCTCGATATCTCATTTCTCTCTCCAGGTCTTCAATTACCTGACTTCTCACTATTGCCAGTGCTCGCAGTACTTCCCTTTCCTCCGCACCTCGGGTTATACTCTTCTTCAACTCCAAGTTTTCTTCTTCTAATCTTGCCAACACCTGCAAGACAGTCTTTACCTCTGGACGAGTTGACTGCATCTCCTCCTTCTTCTCCTCTAACTTCAACAACAGAGGACACACCACCTCCCGCAGATACTCAACTCCATTGCTCGGGTTTACTTCTTCTTGCATGGCCACTTCCCTTCATACTTCATGTTCATCCGATACTTGCCTCCTTCTCTGCAATTGTCATATCGGAACAAACACCTTGCTTTTTGAGCTTTCATGTGCTTCTTCTTTCAACATACTCGGTCCTGCATCGTACTTTGCCTTATGCCTCGAGCGGACTCCCCTCTGCACTGCGATCTTCTTCTCTTCGGGCTTGGGTACTTCGTCTTCCAACTGCATGTTGTCTCGGCTTCGATCGCTGCCGGTACTTCTTCTTCTTCTTCTTCTTCTTCTGCAGAAGCTGGTGCCAATGTCATTCTCCACCCTCATCGTTGTCGCTACTCGTATCTCCACTCTGTAGCGTTAGCTCAGGCTCCCCTCGTGTTCCGAGTCTTTGGACTTGAGCTCGGCGTCACCTTCTGAGTCTTCATTGTCCGACTCGAGCACCACCATCCCTCGCCTCGGGTTTCCTCTTTGGTCTTCCGAGGTTTCTTCATGTCTTCGGCTTCACCCTGCTGACTTCTCTTCTTCAAGTTTGGAGTTCTCACTTTGGTCTCCATAGTCTTCCCTGTCTTCTTGTAGTACTCGTCGGTGCTTCTGATTTGCAAAATGTACTGCTGCTCCTTTGCATCGACCTCCTTTCTCAAATCAAGATGGAAGTGCGACATCATCCGAGTTTTCTCCGCCAAGTTCAGCAAATTCAACCCAAGGTAGAAGTGCGCTACAAACGGCACGATGTAGTGTGGAGGCAATTTATCCCACAGATTCCACACCATTTGTTGTGTTCTCCCATGGAAACACCTCGCCCAATTGATTGGTTCTCCTGCAAACAACTTGTGAAAGAACACCGCTTGGTATTTCATCACATATGTTGTTCTCTCCGGCTTCAGGATTGCCATCAGAGCACTCACAATTCCTCTCTTGACAAAGTCCTTGTAACTCTCAACTTTATACCCATTCTTTGTCCGCTTTGACAAGAATGCATCTCTCACCTCTTGAGTTTCTTGGGCTATCTTTCCCTTCCCCAAGAATGTGGCCCCCTGCTCTGAGTCTGCTTCCTTCCCGAGTATGAGTCTCCAATCCGACTCTGTCCAGCAAGCCGGATTTCCTCTCTTCCCTTCTTCCTTGGGTCCATCGAGACACTTGCTCTCGATGATTTCTGTCATGAAACCTTAAAAACCCACGTTCCAATTCCATGCCAAGAAAGTGATCTGAAGTCGGCTCAAGACTTCGATCCTAGCGATCACATCTAACCTCCAAATTGCATGATTTCTCACTGCAAATTTGGAGTTCTTCTTTCATCCTCCCATCTCTCCTACCTTCTCACTATCTCTTGATTTCACTCTTGCGAATTCTCCCTTACACACTATCGCGTTTCCAACTCTATTTCCCTTCCCACAATCACCTACAAGACGACTTCTCAACGGCAAAGGAAAATTGCTCGACATTACTTCGTTGCGAGTTCAATTTTTATAGAGTTGCGCTTTCTTTGTCTTTCGTCACTTCAAGTTTCAACCAAGAAATCACACCTCTTGCATGCACCTATCATTGTCAATCAAACTTCACACGTATAGGCCGCCAGTTTTGAACGGTCCCTTCTTGAATTTCTCACCCCGACGAAAGGTTGTTAGATTGACTTTGCCTCAGGTTGAGCTCCCCCCGATATGAAGACTCCTTACTTTGGGTTGTATGCTGACAGGGCATTTCAGAGTACTTCGCCTTATGACCCAAAGTCACTTTACTTTGGGTTTCATCCCAAAGATTCTTTTCTTCGCCTTCTTTGGCCATACAGGCACAATCCGACTTCTCTATACACTTCTTCTTCTTCATTTTGAAAAAAAACAAAAAATGTGGGCATCACACTTATGCATTGACCATCTACATGAAGAAGGGTGTAGATTACATGGTGATTTTGGAAGACAAGGAGGCTCTCCAAGCTTTTGAGGAGCTCAACCAATCCATGGTTGTAGTTCCAATTCTTGCTAAACCTGATTGGAGTAAGCCTTTCATCCTCTACACTGATGCTTCTAATGTAGCTATAGGATGCACTCTTAGTCAATTAGACCAAGATGGGCATGATTATCCAATAGCTTATGCTAGTAGGCAGATGGTTTCAGCAGAGAAGAACAACTCTATCACGAAGAGAGAAGGGTTGGCAGTGATCTTTGGTCTCAAGAAGTTTAGACACTACTTGATTGGAGGGAAAGCCACCATTGTCACGGATCACAAGGCTTTGAAGTACATCTTCAACAAGCCTAATGTTGAAGGGAGACTA
The DNA here is from genome assembly GCA_948567375.1 of Lunularia cruciata. Lineage (NCBI taxonomy): Eukaryota > Viridiplantae > Streptophyta > Marchantiopsida > Lunulariales > Lunulariaceae > Lunularia > Lunularia cruciata. The sequence goes on along the minus strand of OX419757.1, from coordinate 62,100,927 downwards.
GCAAGGTGGATGATACTCTTGTCTGAGTATGACTACACCATTGAGGATAGGCTTGGAAAGAAACATGCAAATGCCGATTTGTTATCTAGAGCCTATGATCATGATGGAGATGAGCCAGTGGATGATTCCTTCCCGGATGAGGAGCTCATGACAATCTTAGTCACTCAAGAGGTTCCAATGGAGTACAAGGAGATTGTGGATTTTGTGACAAGAGGTAACTATCCAGAAGGGATGCATGCTAGGGAGAGGAAGGCCCTTGCAGCAAGATCTAGACCTTACACAATGGTGGAGGATATTCTTTTTCACCAAGGAGCAGATGGTCTACTTCTAAGAGCAGTGGGACAACCATGAAGACTTCCACCGGATATTCTCTATTTCAATTGGTGTATGGTATTGAGTCTACCTTACCTATTCACTTTGATCTTCCAACCTTCCAAGGCATTCATAGGAGATTGAAGAAAGCACAAGGAGGTGATGCAAAGAAGTCAAGGGAGGATCAACTCATGGATTTGGAAGAGGCAAGAGCAGTTGCTATGGTTTGAGTGGAGCAAGCCCAAAGGAAACAAAAGGAGAGCTATGACAAGAGGCAAGGCAAGAAGAAGGTGGAGACTTTCAAAGAAGGTGATTGGGTAATGTTGTTTGATTCCATTTGATTCAAGAGAGTGCAAAAGAAGTTTTTGCCTAAGTACTTTGGACCTTTCATAGTGGAGAAGGTGTGGAGCAATTACACCTATGATCTCAAGGAGTTGGGAGGAAGACACTTTGATAGGATTAACCATGATAAGTTGAAGATGTACCATAGAAGGTAGAGAGACCTTCACTTTGAGAACAAAGTGAAAACTTAGTCCGGGGGTAAATGTAACACCCATTTGTGCATGTGTGTGGTATTGTGATATTTAGCTTGGTATTACAAGTACTTAAGAGATATTATTTATATAGACATAAAGGATGGTTCTATATTAGTCATGGTTAGCTAAAGTTAGTCATAGCTAAGATAGAGGGGACTTTACTTTAGAGGAAGTAGAAAAGATGAGCACCACTATTTTGGATTCTAGTGTATTGACTTGGTATTATTCTTAGGTGTTTGGCTTTGAGGAAAGAGTTGAGAAATCTTGGGCCTGCAAGCCTTTTTGTTTTGGATTCTTCTTTAGTCCAAGGATAGCCCATGTGAAGGAATCCTTGACTTAGTGGTTGGGTCAAGATAAGACCACATGCTTAGGGGAATATGCCCATGTGAATAGATATTCCTTTTTACTTTTTGACTTTACTTCACTTTTAGTCTAGTAACTTGAGTTACTGTGGTAATTAGTAACTTTGGTATGTAACTATTTCACAAGTATATAAACAAGGGGTGAGGAGGTACTCATCATCCTTTCATTTGCAACTATCTTTCTCTCATTGAGTTCTCTAGTGAGCAATGTCTTGAGTCTTGGAGTGTTGGCCTTGGAGGAGTATGATGGAGTTGGGGTTCCTTGCCTTCTTAGTTCATGGTGCGCTACCATAATAGCCATCAGAGGTTCATCCTTAGTGAGAGACAGGCCGGCTCACAGACTCAATCACCACCATGCCTTGCCTCGGGTTTCCTCTTCTGGTCTTCCGAGGTTTTGTTGTATCTTTGGCTTTGCCTTGCCGACTTCTCTTCTTCGATTTTGGAGTACTCACTTCAATCTCCACATTCTTCCCCATCTTCTTGTAGTACTCGTTGGTGCTTCTAATTTGTAGGATGTACTGCTGCTCCTCTATGTCGACTTCCCTTCTCAAATCAGGATAGAAATGCAACACCATCCTACTGCACTCCGCCGAGTTCAGCAAATTCAACCCAAGGTAGAAATGAGTTGCAAATGGCACGATGTAGTGTGGAGGTCCCATAGATTCCACACCATTTGTCACGTTCTCCCATGGAAACACCTTGCCCAATTGATCGGTTCTCCTGCAAACAATTTGTAAAAGAATGCCGCTTGTTGTTTCATCACATAAGTTGTTCTCTCCGGCTTCAGGATTGCCATCAAAGCACTCACAATTCCTCTCTTGATAGGGTCTTTATAGCTTTTGACTTTGTACCCATTCTTTGTCCTCTTTGACGAGAATGCATCTCTCACTTCTTGGGTTTCTTGGGCTATCTCTCCCTTCTCCAAGAACATGGCCCCCTGCTCCAAGCCAGCTTCCTTCTCAAGTACTAATCTCCAATCCGACTTTGTCTAGCAAGCCGGATTTCCTCTCTTCCCTTCTTCCTCGGGTCCATCAAGGCACTTGCTCTCAATGATCTTAGTCATGAAACCTAGAAAACTAACATTCAAGTTCCATGCCAAGAATGTAATCCGAAGTCGGCTCAAGACTTCTATTTTTGCGATTACATCTAACCTCCAAATCGCATGATTCCTCACTGCAAATTTGGAGTTCTTCTTTCCTCCTCCCATCTCTCTTGCTTTCTCATTGCTCTCGGTTTCACTCTTGCAACTTCCCCCTTACACACTAGCTCGTCTCCAACTCTATTTCCCTTCCTCCGATCACCTACAGGACAACTCCTCAACGGCAAAGGAAAATTGCTCGACATTGCTTCATTGTGAGCTTGATTTTTATAGAGTTGCGCTTTCTTCGTCTTTCTTCACTTTGAGTTTCTACCAAGAAATCACACTTCCTGCATGCACCTATCACTGTCAATCGTACTTCGCGCGTATGGGCCGCCGGTTTTGAACGGTCCCTTCTTGAATTTCTTGCCCCGACGAAAGGTTGTTAGACTGACTTCGCCTTGGGTTGAGCTCCCCCTGATACAAAGACTCCTTACTTTGGGTTGTATGCTGATAGGGCATTTCCGAGTACTTCACCTTATGACCCAAAGTCACTTTACTTTGGGTTTCATCCCGAAGACTCTTTTCTTTGCCTTCTTCGGCCATACAGGCGCAATCCGACTTGTCTATACACTTCTTCTTCTCTATTTTGAAAAAAAAATAAAAATGTGGGCACCATAGAATATGCCTCCAAGATTGATGTGAGGGTGAATGGTCATAATATCAAGGATTCACTTGTTGATAGAGGACTTATGATGAATGCCATGTTGGAGAAGTTCATGAAGAAGTTGGGTATGATACCCTCTACACCTTCAACATTTGTAGTGAGCATGGGAAACAAGCAACAAGTTTGATTGGTGGGTGTGATAGACAAGGTGATAGTATTGGATATGGGAGTTCAAAATCTCATCACTTTCCAAGTTTTGGAGGATGCAAGTTATGATTTGCTATCTAGGAGTCCATGGTTGAGAGCAACTCAAACAACTAATCAATGGCACAATTAGATGCAATGTCTAGAAAGTTTTTCTTTATGGGATATGGTGTAGATGACTTTGTGTACAAGTTTTGGGATGTAAAGAGCAAGAAAATCATCATAAGCAAAGATTTGATATTCAATGAGTGTCTTCTTTACAAGGATAGAAACACTCTAGATTTTGATAATGTAAATGAGTAGAGCAAAGAAAACAATCAAGTTGAATTGCAAGAGGTACAAAAGAAGATATATTATTAGGGTTTAAGGAAACCCTTAAAGCTCAGAAACTACTCTACCATAACTTCAACCATGTCCACCAAATTAGAGGAGATCTACAAGAATCACAAGAGTACTAGTAAGGCATTCTCAGTCTCTACATTACTTACTATTGATAGATGAAGCTAAACTTGAATGTTATGAAGAAGCCATGCAAAGTGAAGACTCAATGAAGTGGGAGCTTGCCATGCAGGATGAATTGAGGTCTTTGTATAAAAATTGAACTTGGGAGCTCATCTCACTAATAGAAGGCACAAAGGCATTACATAATAAGTGTACAAGGTACAATAGGAACACAATGGTAGCAGATGGTACAAGGCAAGGTTAATTCTGAAAGGCTTCCAATAGAAGGACGGGATTGATTACACTAAGATGTTTTCACCAATAGTCAAGCACTCAACAATTAGAGTGATTCTCAATATAGTGGCTATAGCAGACGTGTATTTGGAGCATATGGATGTCACTAGTACATTTCTACATGGTGAAATTGATAAAGACATCTATATGCAACAACTTGTTGGCTTTGCAATCCTTGGCAAGGAGAGCTTGGTATGCAAGTTGTAGAAAAGCCTGTATGGTCTAAAATAGGTATCAAGATTAAGGTACAAGAAAACTAAAAGACTCATGATCAATAATAGATTCACAAGATGTCAAGAGGGTCATTGTTGTTATCTCAAGACTCTTGATAATATTTTTCTCATCTTAATTTTGTATGTTGATGATATGCTATTAGCTAGACCAAATATACTAGAGGTTGAGAGATGAAAGAAAACAATTATCAAGAGAGTTTGTAATGAAACATGGGTGCAACAAAGCAGATACTTGGGCTAAAGATTGAAAGAGATAGGGTGGCTGGAAGGTTGAAGCTCTCTCAAGGTAGTTACATTGGAAAGGTGTTGGAAAGGTTCAACATGACAAGTGCAAGTCCTATGAAGACACCTTTGGCAAGTCACTTTAGGCTATCAAAGGAACAATCACCCAAGGATGATGAAGAGTTGAAGGATATATCAAAGATAATGTATGCTTTAGCTATTGGTAGCCTAATATATGCAATGACATGTACTAGATAAGATATTGCACATGCAGTACAAGTTGTGAGCAAGTACATGGCCAATCCAAGAAAGCAACATTGGGAGTCTATCAAATGGATTTTTAGATATCTAAAAGGTACCAAAGATATAGATTTGTGTTACACTACAAGGTTTTGTGGATGCAAATTTAGGAGGTGATATGAAAATCAAAAGAAGCACCATAGTGTATGTTTATACCAAAGGTGGGATAGTTGTGCCTTGGTTCTCATAGTTGCAAAAAATTGTTGCTTGGTCAAAAACTCAAGTATAATATGTTGCAATTATAGAAGCTAGTGAGGAGATGATATGGTCATAAAACCTTCTAAAAGAGCAACACAAAGAGAAAAATTGGACTATTTTCTTCTATGATAGTCTGTGACAAGCCGACAAGTATCACTTTTGTGGTAATAAGTAAGTAAAGTTTGTTCAAATAGAGATACAAGTCAGAAATGGTCAAACACGAAGACAAATAGTAACAATTCAGTTCTTCTTGGTTTCATCTTTAATCTCTCAAGTAGAACTACACCCCTAAGAGAGGGCAACAAGCATTGATTATAGTCTTGTCATAGATATATCACACTCATAATCACAACTTCATCAAATCTTTCCAAATAATCTTGATTGTGATGACTTAGTTCTTCCCAAAGAAGGCTACTTCACTATGAAATGACTTTGCCTCACAATTGTGTTCCACCCTTCCACTGAAGGCACAACTTCCTTGATCAAAATTTCTTTGCATCAACCTTGTGCTACGCTCACCAATGCAGAATACTACCAACACTACAATTCCTCTCAGATTTGTCAAGGCATTGCTTTGATTGCTATCCACTCAAGATTGGACATGTAGAATGCAATCAGCAATGTGGAATCCAACATCCAACACTCACTAACTTTCACTTTAAAATTCTCCAAACACTCACAAACACACACATAGGATTGATACTTGGAATGAAACTAAAACGATAAGCACAGAGTTACAACACTTTGCTTTATCAACTTCAAAAATATAAATACTGAACAACACCATACTACAAATGTTCCCTTTAAATAGGTAGAGCACTTTGACAGTTACATAACTACTATACGGTTCCCTAAAAATCTCCATATCCAAAATGGCAAACCACTCCATATCTGTCGATTCAATCTCAAATCGGTTATGAATCCAATCTGATGTCTACCTCTTCATCTTCTAAACCTGATGTAACTTCCTTTGTCTCTTGTACTTTGGCTCTATCAACTTCTACATCTTCTTCAATTTCTCTACTCTGTTCAGTCTGCACTATAATTGAACTCATGGGTACTCTATCTACATTCTTATCTTCCAATCCACTTACTCCTAATTGCTCAGATAATTCCTTTTGAAGACAACTGCACTCCTACTTCTCTTACCTTGCCTCGGGTTCCTACTTTCACACTTCTCCAAATCTGCTCTAACTCAGATTTCACTAAATCTAATTTAAGACAGACATTGTCTCCTACTTTAGTAATTTTCCTATCTACTCGATCTCTTAGTTGAAACAAAAGATTGTTTAGATCCATGTTCTTCACCTTCCTCCTTCTCATCTCCTGCACCAATAGCTTCAACTCATGCAAGAGCACTTCTTCTACCTTTACCTTGGCTTCAGCTTTCAGCATTGTGTTGAGCTTCTCTACTACTTCTCCTACTTGCTTTGATGTATGATCTTGAGCTCTCTCCACCTACAACTCTTCATAGTACATCTTTAATGAGTCTTTGAATTCTACTTTCAATGCTTCCTTCTCCTCCATATATTGAGCAAGTTGGCTTTCAACGTTGATGATAGTCCTTGTAGTTGCTTTTCTTCTCTATTTCTCCTTGCTAACTCATGCTGCCAAGCTTCATCCTTATGCGCTGCCATCAACTTCAAACTTTCCAACTCTTGCCCCATCACCACAATGATTGCCATTGAATGTATCACCTCAATATGCACTTCATCAAATTCTCCCTTCAACTTCTCCCAAGCTATCTTTTGCTTACTCAGCTCTTCAGCCTGCCCCTCAAGCTCACCTCCTTGCTTCTCAAAAGGCTCCTATAGGTTCTCAAATCTCTTTTGTCAAAGGACTTCATCAAAGCTCTTCAGCTTGCTTCTCACTTTCTATTAGCTTCTCCTTCAACTACACAATCTCTTCACTCAGATACTTCACAACCTGCAATTCATCTTTTACCTCTAGATGATCCTTCTTCAACTCTTCCTTCTTCTTCTTCAACATCACCAGGAAGGGACAAACAATCTTGGATAGACAGACTACTTCTCCAAAATCTTCCTCTTCTGCCTCACCTTCACATTCTTCTATTGCTTGTGTTGGTGCTTCTTTGACTGACGCCTTACTCCAAAGTCTTGATCTCCTCACCTTTAGAGTAGCCTCCTTCAAGTTGGTGTCTTCATCTTCCACTTTATGTGTTTGACTCGGACCTACAACTTTAGTCTACAAAGGCTTCTTTGATCTTGCTCCCCTTTGGATCACCAACTTTGTCTCTTCTTCTTTCTGCTCTTTTATCTCCATTACAGGCAACTCCATACACTTAATATCTCCTTCTTCCATGCAATCAATTGCCACATGGAACTCTTGATCGTCCTCCTCAGCCACTTCCTCCATTGGCTGCTGCACCTTGGGTCCTCCATCACTCCCACTACTTGACTCCTCACTATGTAGGGTGAGTTCTGCCTCTTCTTCTTCTGCTAAGTCCTATGACTTGTACTTGGCTTCTCCTTTTGATTCTTCTTCCAATGATAGGTCTCTCATGACGACCTTGTGCCTTAGCTCCAACCTTTTTGTTTTGCATGGCTATATTGGGGACATCATATCCTCTAGATGACTTCACTTCTTTGTCTTTAGAATCTCCATCTCCACTCTCTTATGTTGTCCTTTCTTGGAAAAGTTGTGGTGCCCACATCTTTCATTTTGGAGGAGTTTTGAAGAAGTGCCTTGTTGAAACCAAATGGAGAAGAAATGAGAGGAAACTTGTGTTTTGATCAGGCCCAAGGAAGTCAACTTTGTGTTGGAGGAAGGACTGGGATTGGATCAGATCCAAAGAAGCTTACTTTGTGTCAGAGGAAGAAGGACTCATATAGGACTGAAGGAGGGTAGATCCAAAAGAGGATTGGAAATTGCAAGTCAGGATTCTTGCAGGGGCTGTATCTCATTGACTAAAAGTCCAAATCATATGTGCTATATCTTTTTGGAAGTGTCTCGTTTAGGGCTTTCCGTCGCCACCAAAATTGTAGAGTTTGGAGGTTTTTAGTAGAAGTTACAAGCATTTGAAGTTTTGGGAATAGATATATAGAGTAGTTGAGTGTCTTTGGGTTCACAATTCTTTGGGTCTATGTTCTTCGGGTCTCTACAACTTCGGGTTAGAAGCTTCTTTGCCTTAGGATGAAGGTGACCAGATCTGAGGTAGTCGGACCTTGGAGTGTGAAGTGCAGGTGACTTTGGGAGTCTTGCTAAAGGTATGAGAGGAAGTTAGAGTAAGGAAAGAAAATATTTAGGATACCCATGACTTCAATTTCAGTTTTGATTGAAGATAGGATAGAATTAGAAGAGAAATAGTAATAGTGAATGAACCCAAAGTACAAGATCAGACAGTAAGTGTCTTTGGTCAATTATGTGAGCGATTAAGGGAAAGTGGGTTACAAATTGAAGGCGTAGATAGTGTACCCATGCGTTCAATTACAATTCTTGATGAAGATATAGTGGAATTAGCAAAGGAATTGATAGTAGTTAGACCCAAAGTAAGAGAAGTAGGAGTGTAGGTGTCTTTGGAGTTGACATTGGAGATGTTAGAGAAGAGTGGGTTGGGAGATAAAGTGTTAGATAGATTACCCACTAGTGCAATTGTAGTTTGTAGTGAAGAAATAATAGAAATAGATGAGTTAGGACTAGAGTTAGATAAACCCAAGGATAGAGTAGTATGTGAAGTTACTTCGAGATTGGAAGCCAAGGAAGAAGTAGACATTGGATTGGAGTAGTAATAGTTTTGAGATTTGAAGAGGCAGATATGAAGAAGTGCATTGTCATTTCGGATCTCCAGGTAGGAAGAGTTGTTGTAGAATGATATAGTTGTTAGCAATTATTGATTGCTTTACTATTTAAGAGGAGCATTCACAGTCATATGTGGTTCAGTATTCACAAATTTTGAGAATAGATAAAGCAAAGTGTTGAGAAGCAGTGCTCGTTGCTTGAGCTTGATTCCAAGTATCAACATTGTATTTGTGTTTGTGAGTGTGTGGAGAATTTTGAAGTGCAAGTCAATGTGCGTGTTGGATGTTGGATTCTGCAGCCTTGATCTTCATTCTATGTGTTTGATCTTGAGTGAAGTGCAATCGGAACAATGCCTTGATAGATTTGAGAGGAATTGTAGTGTTGGTAGTATTCTACATTTGTGAGTGCAGCGCAGTGTTGATGTGAAGTAATTTTGATCAAGGAAGTTGTGCCTTCAGCGGAAGGGTGGAATACAATTCTAAGGCAAAGTCATTTTGCAGTGAAGTGTCATTTTTGGGAGAATTTGAATCATCACAATCAAGATTGTTTGGAAAGATTTGATGGAGTTGTGATTAAGTGTGATACATTGTTGTGACGAGACAACAAGTCAGTGCTTGTTACTCTCTTTTGGGTGTGGTTTCTACTTGAGAGATTAAAGAAGAACTAAGATTGTTACTATTTGCTTCATATTTGGAAATTTTTGACCAATATCTCTACAGGATCAAACTTTACTTACCTGATTATTGCAAAAGTGATATTTGTCGGGTTGTCACAAAAGTGGTCATTGCAACTTTAGATAGGGCAAATGTATTGCTTCTCTTCTACATCTACTTCTCTTCTCAGGTCCGAGTGGAAGTGCAACACCATCATCACTCTCTCTTCTGCACTCAGCAGATTCAACTAAGGTAAAAGTGTGCTGCAAACAACACCAAGTAGTGTGATGGTGATCTATCTCTCTAATTCCAGACCATCTGCCTCATTCGCTGGTGAAAGCACTTTGTCCAATTCACCGGTTGTCTTGCAAACATATGGTGGAAGAACATGGCCTGGTGCTTCATCATGTAAGTGGTTTGCTTTGGCTTGAAGATTGACATCATCTCCTTGACAATACTTCACGTCATCGGGACCGATAGGTATCCACTTTATACCCATTCTTTGTACATGGAGCACTGAAGAAATTTGGATTTTTGCAATCTCTTCTATAGACTCTCCCTTCCTGAGGAATGTAGCTCCAATTTTCTCACCAGCCTCTCTTCCTAGTACTAATCTCCAATCTGGCTCTATCCATTGAACTAGATTGCCTCTCTTCCCTTCTTCCTCTGGACCTTCCTCACAATCACTCGCAACTACTTTTGCCATGAAACCTCAAAAACTCAAGTTCCAATTCTAGGCCAAAAAAGTGATCCAAAGTCTACTCATGACTTTGATTCTTGCTATGACATCTAACCTTTCAATCACAAGATTTCTCACTACAAGTGAGGGGCTCTTCTTCCTACCCCTCATCAGCATCATGCAAGCTCTCACTCTTTGTTTCTGAAAGATAATTCTACTTGGATGCAAAATCTTCACTCCCTTAGGATTCTTAAACATCAAACTCTTGGCTGGCTTTGTAATAGGCACTCCTTTGGGACGACTCCTTTGGGACGACTACTTAGTGGCTTAGGATACTTGCGTGAAATTTCAAAAAATCCTCTCAATGAAGTCTCAATTTTATAGTTCTTTGCTGCATGGTCATTCCTTAGTCACTCTTCACTTGATAATCACACCTTTTGCATGAGTTCCTCTTGTCAATATGAACTTTATCCCGATTGTATCTTAGCCATTTTCTTGCTTGTACATTCTTTGGCTGGCAAATCCAAAGGAAAGTTGTTACTTTGTCTTTGCATTAGGTTGATCACCCTAAGATGAAGTTTCTTGACTTTAGGTTTCTCCAATGATAAGCTCGATCCAAGTTCTTTTTTTCTTGACACAAAGTCTTTGGGGTCAACCCGAAGACACAATTCTCCTTCTTTTGTCACCATTTGGATTCAATATGACTTTGATTGTACACTTCTTCTTCAAAATATAACAAAACAAGAAAATATGGGTACCTCACAGTCAAAGTACCATTCACTTAGCAAAGAATCCAATGTTCCATGCTAGAACAAAACACATATAGTTGAGATATGATTTCATCTAGAAATTACTTGAAGATGTCAATTTGTCACTTGAGAAGATTCAAGGGGCTAAGAACTCATTTGATATGTTGACAAAGATTGTCACTTAGAAGAAGTTAAGGCTATGTATAGCATCAATTTGTCCCCAAGGATAACTAGATAGTAATGCTCCACATGATATGTGGATCAAGCAAAGGAAGTTTATTAGCATTTTTTGAAAGATATATAGTCAAGAAGTATCAGTCTCCAAGTGAGAGAGTTATTAGGATGTAGAGCCAGATCCATCCAATTTTTCTTATTTGTGATGTTTAGATCTATGGCTCAGATCATCTATGGGATATATTGTTGAGATAGGTGTTTGATAATATAAGAAATCGGGGTGACACTATGAAGTAGTTTGTTCTTCTTTGGGGCAATAGAAGAAGGTAACCCTTGAACCCACTAAGAGAATTATTATGAGTTGAATATACATGCTTTTGTGAAAAATAATCAAGGAGGACTCTAGGTAACTTGATTTGCATGAAGCTGGCTTGGACATAATCAGGAGAAGGGCAGATCAAGATAGTCTCAAGAATAGATTGGATAGGGAAAGAGTTGGTTGGGAGGGAGCTTCTCCTTGATCTCTGTAACCTATATTGAGAGGGAGTAAAATTCCCTTATCTATGTTGCCATGGATATAAGAGCAAGTGACTTTAAACCATGTTAATTCTTATGCATCTATTAATGTGTGTGAGTATATGTTCTAACTTGTCTTTTTTCTCCCAATGTCTTTTGTTCTTACATAGGGTTGATTTCAATAGTCCAAGATTGTCATTAGAGGAACAGATAAATTAGAAAGGATACCCAAAGAGCACCTATTCATGATCACCCACAAGAAGGAGAAGGGCCCTAATTGAGTGCCCCAATAGGAGGGGGCTAGATCCAATTTGGCCCCACTAACCTATTGGGATCCAAAATTAAACTACCCTATGAATTACCCAACCTTGTTGACTTGGGTTATTCACATGTTTAAGGATTAGAGGTTGCTCTCCTAAGCAAGGATACAGAGCTACAAAGAACAAGAGGAGAGCATAGTACCCTATCCATGAACTACCAAGTGTGGAAGTAGGATAATGAAACCATGATAGAATAGTACTGGGTGGAGCTATGCCAAGTCAAGGCCGAGCTTGTAGTGATGAAGGTGGGGTACTACCCAGAGAGAAAAAGTATTTGTAGATTACAAGGCGGCCCAAGAAGAGAAGCTGCACAAGAAGGAGGACAAAATTGCCCTAATGTAGAAGGAGATATCAAGATCACAATAGCACATTTCTCAATTGGACTCCAACTTATTGACTATTAAGCAGAGGTCTGAGCATCATATGGAGGAGATGAAGAAGAAGTACAAGGAGGATTTGAGTGCTAGGATAAGGAGGTGGCATCTTTCAAGCAAGAACTAAAGGTTCTCCATCACCAAAGCATCAAGGAAAAGCAAGCCCTCAACCACAAACGTTGAAAAGGCTCAATTGCATGTTGAGGTACTAATCATGATTGTCAATAACCATGAGGATCATGAGTACATGAGTAGATCCTCTACATGCAAGTTAGGCAAGAAGTTGATATGAAGTTGTAGTCCATCCAATATGCATTGGAGGCAAATGCAAGCTATCACATACTGGAGGGTACCACAAATTGCATGAAAGCTCAAGTAGAAGTGCCAACTTTGACTCAAGCTCATCATGCAAGAGCTGAAGTCAGAAATACATGCTTCGGGGCAAAGAAATATTCAACCAAGCAATTGGCTAAATTAGATGAGACTCTATGAAAGCATATTAAAAAAAATTTGAGAGTGTCTTGACCAAGGTTAACCAAGAACTTGAGGAGTATAACAAGCATGTCAATGAACTAATTTGAAGGTGCAAGGGAGAAAATGAACAAGTCAGGGAAGTAGTTTTGGCCATGTAATTATAGTTGTACAAAAGTAGCACAAGTCATAGCTTCAGGGTGCGATCATCATATCATAACCATTGGAGTCAAACCTCATTGTGGTGCAAGACCATAAAAGTCAAGCATCACCATGATAGCATGTCATTGGGGATAGGATGTTAGCAAGGTGGCACCATTCCGGTGCAACAACATGTGTATAATTTAAGAGATGATGATAGTCATGTATTCTAGGACAATTTTCTAGTGCCATGTCATCAGGACCGTTCTCCTAACATTTAGTTGGGGTCTTGCAACTAGTAAAGTGTACAATAGGTGCCCTATTTAGGTAGTTAATTCATAATATCAATTTATTATGATAAGGTACGTACATTAGGGTCAATCTTAATGAGAGTTAACTTGGGGATCATGACATTGCACAACCATGTATGCACCCCATCTTTTTGTAGTAGAAGGTATAAGGAGAATCAGCCCAGCATAATATGAGTTTTGGCTTGTGCAAAATTCTAGCTTCATCATTTTGTTGTCCACATTTTTGTATGCTTAATCTGAAATTGCCTTTGTGCAGATGAATTGGATTTTGTATTGAGGAAGATGCAATGAGGACCTCCATGATCCTTAACACATCAATGTTAGTATTTTGTATGTTTTGTTATTGTTGGGTGGAGTAGTGATGAGAAGCTCAAAGTAAGAACATAAGTATTGAGGTGCAGGATGGAAATCAAGCTTGACTTGGGTGTTTAAAAGAATCAAAGTGATGCATTGATGGTACTTCACAATGCTCATGTGTAAAACCAAACTAGCAAGTCACAAACCTACACTATAGCGGTGAGGAATGCCTTTTAGGAGGGCCAAATGTTCTCATTTGTGTTGTAGTATACATGATACAGGTAACTATAAGGGAGAAAACCTTTGGGGTTGATGATCGTCAAGATACATTGGACCACATTTCCGCAACAAAGGAGACTCATTGTTTGGCAAAGTACTCATACCTTTGGACAATATGCAGCCCCAAAAGGATGGATCCAAAATAGCTTGTAGTGTTTCTTCACAAAATGGGTCCATACCAACTCAAGGGGAACATTTTGCTCCAATTACAAAGAAAGGAAAGTTTGCGGTGTTGTCTAGAGACACACGAAATAGGAGGAGTGATACAATCCTTGCATTAGGAGGCAGTAAGAGGACACTTTGCACTCAAAAATATAGAGAGGAAGATCTTGACAATTGGATATTGGTGGCTGAACATGTACAAAGATATATATGAATACATCAAGAGATGGGATGCATGTCAATGCACTAGGAGACCCATGCTTAGTACATATTGGTCCTTGAGATCTATCTTACCATCTGCACAAAGTATGTTGCCCCATTTGAAATAGGGCATAGACTTTGTTGTCCCAATACAACTTGTGATATTAGGAACATACCAAATATACATTTTGCCATGTACCAACTATGCCACAAAGATGGTAGAAGCCAAAGCCACCCAACAAGATGATATTGACACTTAAGCTAAATTTTTTTCTCTTGTGCAAAATCATCTCAAGGTATGGATGTCCCCTAGAGCTGGTATGCAATAGATGACTACACTTTTTGAATGGTTTGGTGCCATCCCTGTGACAACCTGGAAAATCTTACTTTTTTGGTATTCGGGTAAGAAAAGTTTGTTCCCGCAGAGATATGAGTCATAATTGGTCAAATACAATGCAAAGTGACCACATTAGTTCTTCTTGGGTTCTTCTTTAATCTCTCAAGTAGAAACTACACCCATAAGAGAGTAACAAGCACTAACACACAATCTCGTCACAAATTAACACTCCTAATCACAAGTCCATCAAATTTTGTCCAAACAAATCTTGATTATGATGATTCAGATTTCTCCAAAGATGGCTACTTCACTACAAAATGACTTTGCCTCTGAATTGTGTTCCACCCTTCCATTGAAGGCACAACTTCCTTGATCAAAATTGCATTGCATCAATCTTGCGCTGCACTTACAAATGTAGAATACTACCAACACTACAATTCCTCTCAAATCTGTCAAGGCATTGCTCTGATTTCACTTCACTCAAGATCAAACACACAAAATGAAGATCACAGCTATGGAATCCAACATCCAACATGGACACTGACTTGCACTTCAGAATTCTCTAGACACTCACAATTGCAGAAACACCAAGTTGATATTTGGAATTAAGCTCAAGCAACAAGCATTGAAATCAACACTTTGCTTTATCTATCTTTAGAAATTGTAAATATTGAACAACATAAGACTGTGAATGCCCCCTTTAAGTAGGCTGAGCACTTGACAATTATCTAACTTCCTAAACTACTTCCTAATGATCTCTAGATCTGAAATGGCAACCCAATTCTTCATATCTATCAAGTCTTATCTCAAAATAATTATGAATCAGATCCAATGTCTACTTCTACTTTGCCTTCTAAAACCAAAGTACCCATCCGCAGGTCTTGCATTTTGACTTCCTGGTCCGAACCTTTTTGGATCATGTCTTTGGTAACATTCTTCCTACTTATTACCTCACTACAAAGCCTATCTAACTCCGTTCTCACAAGATCTAACTTGAGACTTAAATTGTCTCCGACCTCATTGATCTTCCTATCTACACGATCATTGAGACAAATCAACAATTTGTTAATGTCTACATCTTTTGCCTACCTTCTCCTCATCTCTTGCACAAGAAGCTTCAACTTGTGTAATTATGTCTCTCAAGTCATACTTTGGATTTGGTATTGAGCATTGCTTTTACTCTGACAACAACCTCCTCCTCATTTGCATCTTTTTGTAAATTTGGGTGGAAATGCGATACTACCTGGTTTTTCTCTTCACCTTGCAGCAGATTCAACCCAAGGTAAAAATGAACTGCAAATGGTATGAAGTAATGGGGTGGCATCTGATCCCTCCAATTCAATATCATCAACCTTGCTTGTTTGTAGAAACTCTTCTCCCAACTAATTGGCTCACTTGCAAACATCTGGTGAAAGAAGATCGCCTGGTGCTTTGTAATGTAGGTGGTGCACTCCGGTTTGAAGATTGCCATCAAACTTGCCACAATAGAATGCTTGATTGGACCATGATAGTTTTCCACCTTGTACCCATTCTTTGTTTTTGGCACACTAAATGAATCTTTTACTTCTTGAATTTCTTCCCTTATGTGTTCTTTCTTGAAGAAAGAAACACGCATCTCCTCTTTGGCTTCTCTTCCCAATACTAACCTCCAATCTGACTTTGTCCATCGAGCCAGATTACCTCACTTCCCCATGGCTTTTGGACCTTCAGCATAGTTGTTGGCATCTTGGTCATGAATTCTAGAAAACTAATGTTCCAGTTCCATGCCAAGAACGTGATACAAAGTCTTGACAAGACTTTGATCCACACCACCATATCTAACCCCTTGATTGTGGGATTTTGCACTCCCAATGAAGAGCACTTCCTGAATCCTCTCATCTCCTCCCTTCATGGCTTTGACCACTCTTGAGTTAATTCCCTGTCCCTTCGCTGCAAAACTCTCACTCATGCAAGCAACCCAAGGATTTCTCTCACAACTAATTGCTTCCCGTGGAGTTCCGCTACTTGAATTCTTAAAGGCATAGGATATTTCTGCAAGACTTCCTTCATTGCTCAAGGAAAACTTTACTTTTATAGTGATGCAATCCTCCATCGTTTGTACAGTACTTTGACTGACAAATCACACTTTTTGCATGAGTTCCTTCTGTCACTATCAGGACGCACTAGCCTTGCAGTTTCATAATGGGTTCTTGATTTGCGGACCAAAGAAAATCTGTTATGCTTTCTTTGCATTGGGTTGAGCACCCCATGGCAAAGTCTTCTTTACTTTGGCTTCGGACCAGACCCTTTGTATCTGGATTTTGGACAGTTTTTGACCCAAAGTAACCTTTCTTTGGCTTTCCTAGAAACTTGATTTCTTCCTCTTCTGTTCCCAAAATGGATTCAGTTCCTTGTTCAACTATACCTTTCTTTGTCCAAAACTCCTCAAAACCAAAAAAAATGAAAAAGTGAGCACCAGAATCCCTCACAAAATATTTTCAATCAAGCATTGGAAGACCATCCCTTACAACTGAATGGCTTGACCAAGAAAGCAAACGGAATTTTTTGCACAAAAAAGTGATAGTAACTTATGCTTACAATTGGGACACAAAATTGCCAATGACCTTATTGGCTTACTATACCTTGGAAAGATCACTACAAAACAAGTACAATAATTTTTGACCTTTGGTTTGCATCCAATACTTCCAATGGAATTTGAAGTACCAACCTATTGGATCATATGAGCAAGTGGTAGAAGAAGAGAGCCAAGACATTTGGTTGCAACAATTGATGTTTCTAGAAGAGAAGCATAATGAATCCAACAAATGCACCAAGGTTTCTCAACTATGACAAAAGGAACATCAAAATAGAAAAATAAAGCCCATGCAAGAAGCCAAAGGGGAGATGGTGTTGCTATATGATAGTTAGCACAAGCATTTCCTTAGGAAACTACAACTTAGATGGATGGGACCATACTAAATACAAAGAGCTCTGTATATTTAGTATGGTCCCATCCATATAACAATACAACCCTTATGGCCATCATACAACAGGCCAAAGAATGCTCAAAGGAAAATGACTTTGGTGGAGAGAACTTTGGTCCAAAGATGTCCATATACAAGAACCTTTGACTTGAAAGCACTTTGTTCAAGACTAAAACTTATCCAAATGAGTTTGCCCTAGTCACACTTTGTCTCTCAGATCCAAAAAATATCAAGGATTACACACCAATTTGAATTCATCACCATGTGATTTAAGGACAACAATTTCATCTCAAGAATGGTGATTTTCATTCAAAGGAAGACCATTGGCATTTAGTTAATTACTCACATCAATAAATAAGACCATTGAAAGCAAGGACAAAGGATCACCCAACTACTTCCTAGCTGAAGAATGACCAAGACATTTACATGTAAATCAAAGTGGTGAATGGAAAATTCCACATTTCACAACACAGGTGTTGGTCTTTAGTCTTTGATTGCAAGAAGATTTCCTACATAAGTCTTAGCACTTACAATTTCATCATTTTTAGCTGATCCACATTTATCTTCATTCCCTTAGCACTTAGAGAAGATGGTACTTGTCTAGAAGCTAATGAAGAAGTCCTCCAAAACCATCCTTAAAAGTCCAATAGTAAATCAATGGATGGTATATTGTAGGAGAGAAGTAATCCAAAGCAAGCATTTGGGTTTCTTGCTTTGAAATTGAGATATAATAGACTTTGAGATTGTCCATGAGATGATAGTCAAGAAGGAGAAGAATAGTGGTGATTTGAGAGGAGATCCCTATGCTTAGACCAAAGATAACATATTTAGTCTAGATGCAAGCACATCTAGGGCAATGACAATCAATTCCAAGTTCTCAAATAGTGAATTGATAGACAAGATCAAAGCCACTTTTAGAGAACTATGCAACCAAAACAATGGTTGGTGGGTTCTCAATTATAAAGATCCGGACATAGAAGCCATTATGAAGTTGTTCCATCACAAATGGATGACTTACGTAACATATAGTCAGGCAATGTTTTCATGTAAGAGGAGGAATTAGTAAATTGTGCTCACATGTTCTATCTACATGCCTAAGTCCTTCACCAAGACTTCTTAGAAGAAGGTGAAGCCATATATCTACCCTTTTTTGTGATCCATTTCCACATGGGTTTTATTGAATGAGAATGAGCAAAGGCAACCCAACTCCCTAGTCACTACCCTCTAGCATGATACTTTGCTCTCCAACCTACAAGGAAGTTGATGATCAAGAAGTATTGTGAAGCAAATGAAGAATTCACCAAAACATGCAAATTTGTGCTTGTAGAAGAAGAAGCAAAAGTTCCTACTATAGAAGAAAAGGGAGAAGAAGACAAAGTAGGCCAAACCACCACTAGCTGAATCTCAAAGGGGGCTCACTTTAAGATACATTTGGTGGGAGAAGCTTTGCAATTGATGGAACTCTTGCTTCCTCAATACCAAAAGGAGTGCCCAGGGATCATGAATTATACCACATTAGTGAAAAGTGTGCACAAGGAGGTATACACCAAGAAAGCAAGGGAGGAAAAGCTCCAAAAGGAAGTTAATAGGGCCCAAGACTAATTCAAGGATGAGGCCAAGAAGGTGAATTCTGTCATACAAGAGTTGTTTAAGCTAACAAGAGAAAATGCCTCCCTTGTTTTTTCACAATAGGATCAAGAGAAGGAAGTGGCACAAGTGCAGCTTGAGTTGGAGAAGCTGTGGATGGAGAAGAGGGAGATGCAGCTAAATTATGAGGACCAATTGCAAGCCAAGGATGAAGAGGTGGAGAGCTTTCAACATGAATGATCAATACCAAGATTTGGCTGGCCACCTTAATATCCAAATGATTGAGTATAGCAAGGAGGTGGTCTTGCAATTGGAAGCTCAAGCAAAAGAGCTGACTTTAGCTAAGGAAAAGGGAAAGGAGAGAGAGAAAATGCACAAGACATTTCAAGAAGAATTTCAAGCAAAGTGCCTAAGCCTAGAAGAGATGAAGAAGGATGGTGCCCAAGAAGTGGAAGAAGTGTTAGGAATAGTTTGTGAAGCTACTCCAAGAAGAAGCCAAAGGTAGGGCAATGAAGACAAAGATCCATGAACTCAAGCTGCAAGTACAAAAATTGAAGGGGAAGACTTAAGAGGAAGAGCAGATGGAGTAGCTTACTCTCTGACTCAAAGGACACACATATAGGTAGTTCAACAAGGTTCATAATTCCTATCTATTGTGAAATTTGCAGATTGTGATAACCCAATGTCAACATACTAATAGTATAATCTGTGAGAACAGGTTGTTCCCATAAGGAAACAATTTGAAATTGGCTAGAATTGAAGAAAAAGTGTTAAAATTCATTTATTTTTGCATCTTTAACTTCTTGTGCAAGAACCACTCCTAGAAGAAGGTTGTGTCACCCACTGTCACCCACTATAGTGCACTAAAGAAAAGAGAAAATAAATTCAATTTCACATAAGATCTATCCCAAGTGGCGGTCTTGAAGGTGGTAGTTTAGTCTAAGTTGTTGGTCAATGGCACCAAAGGTCTTTCCCTAGTAGTTACCTATGTTATGCATACCACAATGTTGGTGAAAATGTTCCACCCTTCCCAAAAGGCATTAACCTTGATAGTATTGTAGGTTTGTGGTGCATTGGGCTTTTTTATATACATGATACTTTACAATAATCACAGTCCTAGTGACCATTCAATGCATTACCCCAAGGATCCAAAATCCCAATCAAGTCTTAGCACTTTCCCATACTCCAACACTTGCATTACTACCATGAGTTCCTCACCACTACTTGATCAAGCCATCACAAAAAATACACAACATTGACATTGACACTCTAAGGAGCATGGAGGTCTTGATTGTATCTAACTTAATAACAAAACCCAATTCATGCACACAAAGATAGGCAGATTGAGCATACAAAAATTGGATGACAAATTGAATTGTTGAAATTTTGCACTAGATTGAACATGTATTACTTAGAGAATGGTCCCCTTATACCTTCCACTACAAAATGATTGGATGCATCCAACAGCCATGCAATGCCACAATCCCCTAATTAACTCTAATCCTATCAATATTAACCCAAATGTAATTGTCTTATCTTTCCAATTAAATGTTGTGACATAATGGCCTTTAATATGCACTTTACTATACACTCTACTAGTGAATGAACTCTAGGTAGGCATTTGGAACTGGTCCCAATAACATGGCACTTATAAAAATATCCTATTGAACAAATATACTACCATACTCATGGTGTGTACAAATGCTTGAGTATGGATGTGCTTCCATTATGATGACTTCTAACCCCAACGGTGTCTTGCACCATGATGGTATGTATTTTACACTTATATACTTATAATGACACTATACAAGCAATACCGCTTGGTCTGAGTTGCCTTTACCCTATCTGTATCAACTCATCGATCCATGCATTATATTCTTCAATTTCACTTTGGACAATGGCCAAGACATCCTGGAACTTGGCATTGGTGTGTCTCCTCAAGCGGTCTACCAACTTAGCTAACTACTTGTTGGAGTATACTTTTGGCTCCATCACATACACCTTTGACTTTAGCTCCCTTAATTTTTTTTGGTTAACTTGAGTCATGATCAATGTCTCTACTTGCCCTTTGAGTCTATTCATGGTATCTTCCACTACCATAAATGACTCTCATCCTCTCCTCATCTAAGGTATTCCAGATGGACTGCATCTCCATCTCCACCTCCAGTTGGACCTGCACACAAAGGATCAGCTCCTTCTCCTTGTGGTCATTCATAATTATGGCTAATTCATCTATGTGCATTATGGCCTTCTCTTGACTAGTGCTATAGATGAGCTTGTCCTTAGAACCTTGGATATGGGCAACCTTCAAATCATGCTTTAGTGTTTTCACCTCTTTTTCATGAGCCTTCAGCTGCTCATTGTTTTTCTTGGTCAAGTCCTCAACACGATGCTTGGATCTTACTTTGATAGTTTGGAAGTTCTTGTCCAACTGCAAGGCTCATTGATGGTCCATGGTTAATGCTACCTTCATTGTGGCCATCTCTATATTCTGAACCTGCAGTTGCTCTTTTGTTCTTTATTCTAGGCCAAAAATGCTTCCTCATGTTGCGTGGGAGCTAGCTTCATCATCAAAACCTTGGCATTCACTCTTCATAGCTCTATGTGGTGCTTTTCCCTGCAGATGATTGTATCTTTCTATGCTTGCTTGTAGTTATTGAAGAGGTGGACATATTCTTTGACTTCTTCCTTTGTTCCATTTCCTTAGTCAAGAGGCTCCATTCCAACTTGTGGATTCTAAGTGTAGTGGCACTAGGGGCCCCTTTCCTCATCATTCCCACTACTCATTCACATTCCTCTAGGATGGGTCCTTGTCTTTGACACCTATCCTTTGCTATAGCAAGTGGTTCCTTCAATTTAGTGTTGTTCTATAGGTCCACCACATGTGCAGTCTAGGGCAGATGCTAGTCTTGGTCATGGTGTTGGCTTTTAACCTCAAGGAGTTGCCCCTATAGTCTTGCAATACAATCATGGCCTAACTAAGTCTTTCTTGGCCCCTAGATTGTCCCAAACAACACTTTGAATGCAAAAGTGTAAATACTCCACTAGTCTTGTGTAATCTTTGACTGATTCCTAGCCTCCAATGTACTCAACATAGGTCCTAACATCTAGATAATGCAAAGTGACTGCCACGGGGGGCGGTACTTGCCCACCTAAAGGTGGTTTGCATCCTATCACCTCCTTGGGTGTACCTTGGGAACCACCAGGGTGCTCTCCATTTCTTATCAAAGGGTGAAAACGCCTTAAGTGGAGGACAAGTGGGCCCAAATAGGTACAAGACATGTGTTCTATGCAAAGGCACAAAAGCAAAAGTACGGGCTAAATATATATTGCAAGACCTTAATACCCTATGAGATATGCATGAAAGGACCTGTAGGGCAATTTGTACCATTAAATATGGGATGAGATCATACGGGTATGAATAATAATGAAGAGTCAATAGTATTTAGAACTAAAGGTGACACCTTGACTATGTCAACGGAATGTATATCTTAGTGCATAGAATCTAAGGGATGGAGTTGTTAAGCATTTATTGTGATGACATGCAAGAGATGTGGTGGTCATAGGTGTTGCTAGGGGGAAGAGAAAATTATTTTAAGATTTAAGTGCTTGTATATAAGTGGTTGTGTGCCCTTGAGTAGGGTAATTTCTTAGGAGAATCATCTATAGATACTCAACCCTAGAAATAGCTCACAAATCCAAGTGAAATGCTAGCCATCCAAGGACTATCTCATAATTTTCTCTTTCTTGTAGAGTCCCATACCCTCCTCCACTATGGGATTGGGCCAACCCTCCAACACTTATGGCACCTCTCTGGAGCATGGTGCAACTCCTCCTTCATTGTCGGCTTGTTTGCCTACCACCCTTTGGTGGTAACCTCCATTGCTGCTAATAGGTCTAGATTGTCAAAGGGATTGCATAACTTGGTGCTTATCCTTTGTACTAGTAAGTCTTGCTTTCCTTTTGGATCTCCCTCCTTTTGACCTCAAAATTTGCACTACTTCCACCTTTGGTTCTGGTATTGGAGGAGCATTCTTCTACAATTGCATTATCAAGGTGTCCTCCTACTTGACCTTTGGAGACTTCCCTTCCCTGGGGAAATTTTCATCACATTCCTTAGTCTCCATTCTCATGACAAGGGTGGATTACACTTCCACTGCTGGTTCAACATCATCGTTCATCCCGGTTTAAAGATAATCTAATTTTGGCAAACAAGGTTGTGTGTGCTTGGGATGGTCTTCTTGAGGCCAGGGAGTTTTTATCATCCCTTTCTTCTTGTGTTGGCCTCATTTTGGATGTAGCTTGAGAATCTTGGTCCCCTCTATCTTTGCTCCTCAATCTAGATTCCTTGTCAAAATGGAATTCAATATCATTGGAAGAGTCCACTACTTGAAGATTGGGCTTATGTCTCTTGCATGTTTGCATTGGCATTGCAATCACTTTGTTTTGCTAGAGCCTGCTTCCGTAGTCATGGAGACCTTGACTTACTTCTCCATCTTGCGGTATGGTAGTAGGATCTCCTTGTACTTTGAATCTTGATTGTGTATTTGGGTTGTGCAGGATGATACCCTAGAGGTAGTACTATGCTGGGAATAGCTTCTTCTCTTTGTTTATCAACAACTTCATCCCAATATAAAAGTGCAAGATGAACAGAGAAACAAAAGTGTCTCAAAGAGGGGAATTGACAAAACACTTGCAAACATATGCATGTTTGCAAGTGTTTTGTCAAGTCCACTCTTTGTTGATAGAACATCTTTGCCCAGTCCCCTATGTGGAAGAGTTGGAAGACGGTGGCCTGACCATTGTTGACGTAGGTGGTCATGGTCAACTTGAATAGCTTCATTATAGATGTCACCATGGTCTACCTCATGGGTTTGTTATACCCATGCACCTTCCAACCATTGTTTGTCTTCTTATACTTGAACAAGGATGTGTACCTCCTTGTCATTTTCTCTATTGCTTGGGGCCGCTCCTAGTCAAGATACATTGTTCCAAGGGTTGAGATGGTAGTCTCAAGAGCCTTTTCCCAATGTACCTTGGTCTAGACAAACACATTGCCTTGCATATTTGTGAAATTTTGATTCCTCTTATCCCAAATCTTTTTCACCATCAAGGGGTAAGTAAAGTCTCAAATCCACAATAGGAATTGTACTCATTTGGTGTGGAGAGACTGTGCATAGCAGTAGTGCACCCACTTCTCCACTACAAGAGACAACATTGAAATCTCCAGGGCTGCCTTCTTTGTCTTTGGTAACATCATGTTACCCAACACTCACCACTCAACTCAAAATTTTCTAACCAATTCACTCTACACTCAATTGTGCCCAATCATCCCCTCACACAATCTCTTGTGCTAGCTTTGCAAATCCACCTCTGCCGCGGGATGAGTTTGTTCTTCTTCCCACTCTTCCGTGATTTTACTCTCACCGATTGAAGTCTAGGCAAATTCTCTTGACTAAATCAATATTGTTCCTGGAGTGTTTCATTTATATCCAATAATCATTCCATTCATAATTTTGGTGGGTATTAGTTGTAAAACATTGTTGTTCAGACATGTATGAATCGCCATGAGGGGTTACCAAATCAGTTCTTTCTCACACGTGTGAATGCCATTACGAATGACCAACTCCTAGGTTGATGTGGGTGGCAGACAGTACTTGTGACTGAGTCCCCTTCCAAGTGTATCAGGGTAATCCCATATTTCTTTGTGACTCGAATAAACTCCCTACTCCTATCTACTACTGATTCTATTCTATTCTAAGCATTTAACAATCAAATACAAAGAGAAAGAAAAAATTCTACACAAAAGAAGTAAAATGTGCTGTCACACAAATTACAAAAAGCGCACCAAGAAAGTTTTTTGAACTCAAAGGCAAAGGATGCTCCTCACGATAGAGTACCAAGCCGATACATAGCTTGATAGAAGATGGGACCTTAATGCTAGACTAGTCTGTCCTCAACCATGCTTTCCAGTAATTGTACATCAAACCTAGTGGAGGTAATTCCACAGACTAGTCTAGCATTTTGCAACTCTTATCCTGTTGAACTTGGAGGACGCTTGTGATCTCTAATTGAAGTTGAAGACGCGTCCTCCGAAATATTTAGGACATATCGAGAAACATTTTGGGAGAACTTGGCTCGAATCAACATTCGGAGGAATTAATTTGCAGGGCCAGTCGAGTGCTGACAAGGATGAGAGAAATGAGAGAAATGAGCTCATGCGCTCAAAATTGAAGGTCGATTACCGATTGATCTTCCTGACATACCGATGCTCGCGTTATTCACAAAAACTAGCCTGTATCATCGAAATCGTTTCTATTGAGGAAAATTCACTGCCAAATGGGAGATTCGGCAGTGAATTGTTCTCGATCTCATCATTTCCGATGGGAATCCTGTTTGTCGTACGCGTACCCAATCTTCGCTGTATGGTGTCATTGCTTTCAATTTGCTTACTGCGACGCAAATATAGTACCTATGGTCTGTTGATTCAACCTCGTATGTGGCAAATACAGATTCTGTATTCTGTTCAATTTACCCGCTCGCTGTTCAAACCAAATCTTTTGTTGCATACGTTCAATGTGCTTCTCACTCGTTATGTCAGCCGTGTCGTTCTTCCTTGCTAGATTCAGGCAGCAGATGTTGTTCTCCATAACCCGAACAACAGGAGCAATTCGTCTTATGTCCGCTCTCATCACCGTGTGGAGCTGTGAGCGAGTGTACTCCAGCGGTAAGCCGAGTTGTTATTTCGAGCCAGTACAGTATCGTGAATATGCTCTTTCCAATGAAGTTAGACTTCTGAAGAACGAATATATTGTCAGTTGCAAGTTTATCGATTGATAATACTAATTGAGTGACAAGAGGGACACCATGAGATGGACAGCAGTTTCAATTAAGATCATTTTGTAGAATGCTTCCTTTATTGCACTATTTTCTCACTGAATGTCAAGATCACCTGTTTGATGGTTGAGAAAATAAAATGTTTTGATTACAGCAGTTTGAGTTGTCCCTGTTTCAATATGAAGTTGTTGACAATCACATATTTCGAATCATTAATCAATTCAGATTCTGTCGCCGAGATCACTTGTACACATTCAAATCTCATTCCAAACTGCTCTCTGTTCAATTGTTCTGGTTATCTTCATGGCAGCTCGTACTTCGAATCTCTGCTTGCTGAATTGTACCATTGCCCTCCTGCTCACTCTTATCGCCACCGTGCCATTTCTTTCTTTGCTTTCATGGTGTCCATCTTCAAACATCTGTCCTTTTCAGCCGTCCACATCTCTTCATGCTAGCGTTTAAAATCAATATTCATGCATTATTGATTGTAGTCTAGTTCCCTCCCATCGATCGGGTGAAAAGCCAGCTCCGGACGTCTATTCTGCTGTCCACTTCATGTGCCCCTCCGAAGAACCGCTGCTCCGTTAAATCTCCTCGTCTCCTCGTGGAAGCCAATTGATCCATGTGGGCGCCAAATCTCATGCTTCCTTTAGCCCAGCGTCCTCGCCCCGTGCTTCTTTCCTTTGCTCCATAAGACAGCAGCACCTCCAAAACCTGCCTCTGTTAGTTTCTCATCGTTCTCCTTCAGGCCAGCTCCCGATCCGAAACTCTGCCTCTCGATGAACTAAGTCCATCCTTTCGTCTCTCCAGGGGCGAGGCAAGACTCGGATTTCTTCCCACTTAAATAGTTCATGTTTTTCCCATCGAGAGGCGGACTCCGCGAAATTATACTTGCATGATTTTTGTTGGCTATCCTCCAGACAGGTGTCTCTTCCCGGGTCGCGTCGTCGAACTTTGCCTTCGGAAGCACAAAAACATGGCCAAACCCAAAAGCCAGTGCGCAAACTATTATCCGTTTGCCTAAAGGGAAAAACATCACTCTCTTCTTCACCTCAATCGCGGTCAGATTACTAAAACTGACCCAGTAGCGTAGTGCGTCAAACAAATACATTCTCAGTGCTATGTTTACTCAGTATACTCCCTCACAAGTTTTCGAGGAGTCCGGCAAAACATGTTACTAAGGAGGGAATTGCCATGAGGGTCAAAAGACGGGCAGCCCCAGCACGCAGCTTCCGGGTAAGCAATCTACCATTACGAGCTGCAGGAAGTGGAATCACGAGGATTGTTATATAGACACGACCGACTAATTTCTGCTTCGCGTTGACGACCTCGACCCAAAGTGGCTGGGAGAAGTTTCCGGTACGCGCGTTGGATGTTAGCCGTCGGAAATTACGCCCTGAGAGCTTGCAATACAGAATGGCCGATCCAGATTCTTGGTTCCTGATGAATTGGATCTGTATATGGTCTACAGAGTTGGATCCAGGTCTGTGGGACGAAATCTCATGATATCCATGGACGGACTGCGCCGGGCAGAGGCAAGAGCACAACGCAGTTGGTTCCTCCACATGATCATCATTTGGAAAAGGAAGATTGAAATATTGTACAACCACGTCCCCCATGGTGGTGACGATATTGTCTCTGCAAGTGCGAACGAAATCCAGTGCATGAGCTATTGGTTCAAGAACTACTATTTTATGCCATTTGATAAATTACATTCTACAGTTGATTGATGCTGTTTGATATTAATTAACAAAAGTTCAATTATTTGTTTGGACTGATCAGACATAGTCCATTTGGAGATGAGTGAGGAAAAGGGAAATTTTAGAGAATATTGTTCTGAAGAAGACGTAAAGAGAAAGAGTAGCCCAGAATGTCCTCGCAAGAACCTTACCCTCGGACGGAATTTCAGTTACCATTCTAGATAGTAGCCAGTGAGAATGTTCTGCGAATCCTTGTGTAACCTCTTGAATATTTTCTACTTTCCTATGGGGTGTTTACGTCGAATATGTGACAAGCCTGATAACGGGAGCGAATTATAATGTAGTACCATGAAAAATTGGTTGCATAAATTCCTGCCGATGAGCTGTTTAGTGTATAAGCAAAGAGATTCTCAAGTGGTCCTTTAATTCCCGAAAAAGCAATGGAATGAAGACGATTGTCATGAAACCGTAACCAGGGAAATTGGCAAGAGTACCGCAAACAGATGAAATAAGACAACTGCTAACTCCCAATGCAACATCTGACACACGATGTGCTGTGACCCGCACGGGTAAACAGTAATCTTTTCTCATAGTGGTTTGGCATGTAGGTGAAACCCAAACCTGTTGAAATTCAAACCGAGTGTTGAAAGTAAAGAGTTGCCGGTGACAAACTCAGAAGCATGCGCTAGTCTAATCAATCACTTGTTCAATCGCGTCAAATTGTGATTACCTGGACTCTGTCAAGGGGCCGTCCTCCGTTTCACACGCTACTTCGCACCTGGCGACTAAGTAGATGCGCAGCTCGACGCAGAGTTGGTGAAAATATCTCAGGCTTCAAATGCTCGCTTCTGCGAACTTCCACATCCTGGCCAACGCGAGGCAGAGGCTTCAATACAGAAACACCGTCGTGGTCTCGTCCCTAGTGTAAAGAATGTAACCATTCCTTATTAAAACCCAACGCAAATAGGGGAGAGCGGATTGGTGTCAGACACGACAATTGATATAAGAAAGTCAAATATGTGCTGTGGCTGACAACGAGCTAACTCTCTCTCCAACCGTCTCATGGAAGTGAAATCAAAAATATTTTGATATTTTGACCAAATTGTTGTCACATTTAAGTCCAATTCCGCAGCCAAGCTTCATCTTCATCTAGTTCATTTTCCACTCCGCCACACGTTCATTTCATTAAACCACTGTACCCATTCTGCTGCGGGAGGAGCTGCGGGAGGAGCTGCGGGGAGAGTGTGGAGACGGGAGGAGCTGCGGGAGGGGAGGAGCTGCGGGAGGAGCTGCGGGGAGAGTGTGGAGACGGGAGGAGCTGCGGGAGGAGCTGCGGGGAGAGTGTGGAGACGAGAGAGGAGAGTGAGAGATGTGAGACGATTTTGATAAAATCTGAGTGCTCTCTAGCATGTAGTCTTCGAGTGAATATATTATTCTCTTCGTTTTTCAATTCCGGTTCCATTGGCACCTAGATTGAAGACTATGGAGAATGGAGTAGAAAGTTATGAAGTTTTTTAGTTTTTTTTAGGGTTTAGAGTGATTATTATACATTGAGAGTGATGGGTTGTGAATTTTCATTTCTAATCTCTGGGTTTTCATGATTAAGTTCCATAGGAATTTAATTTGAAAATTTTGGAGACGGAAATTGAAAGTTATGAAAATTTATAGATTTTAGGGTTGTGAGAGAGATTGTTTTCTTATGTGAGTTGTGATGTGAGGGGTTGTGGTTTTGCAGATATGGGGAAATATGGAGAAGAGTATCATGTGTTACTATCATTATTCTTGTGCTAGCCATGGCTACACCTTCCCATGTGGGGTCGCCTAGAGCGGGTCGGGATACACCATGCCCGGTGTGTCACCGACGCTTTACCTCGCAAGGGGTAAAGACCCATGTGGGAAGGATGCACAAGGACTATGATTGGACCACTTGGGATGTCCACGTGAGACAAGCGACCACATCGACAGCAGTGACACTCGGGATTACGCACGCTTCTTCTATACCTTCGTTGATCGTTCCAGGGATACCGATCGAGTCGTGGGAGTGGTTAGCTTCTCAGGCGGGTTGCATTTTGGGGTTATTTGAGACTAGTTTTCCATGTCCACGTCTATTCCATAGGCTACCCCGCACACTCCATGATGAGGCTAGACAGGCTTTTCGCCTACCACTGGATCGTTTGGCATGTGATCCCTTGGACGAGTTAGCGTGGTTCCTATTCCTCCTACTCCCTCGATGGTGTCTTCGTTATGCTAGAGGGGGACGTGCGGGGCATAGAGAGGTGGCGGCTAGATTTCATCGATTCCGAGCGGGGGATTGGGCAGCCCTTCAGGAGGAGTCTGTTAGGGCTACACGATTTAGGAGACAGACATCGCCACAGGATACCATAGATTCCACTCGACTACGACGATGTAGGACATTGGGTCAGGCGAGAGAGTTTAGTAGAGCAGCACGAGCGCTACACCCTCTGTCTATAGCGAGTCCTACTGATGAGACCATCTCTTCCCTACGCTCATTGCATCCTATAGCAGTAGAGGGACTACCACTAGAGGTCTTAGATTATCAGCCTGAGCAGCCTTTATGTCTTGATAGGTCGCTATTTGCACAAGCATTGTGCACTGCCCCTCGCCTTTCCTCAGGAGGCTTGTCAGGGATGGTTTATGAGCACCTTAGAGATTGCTTCCAGGCAGATGATCCTTCTAGTGGTTTTACCGAGTTGTTTCAGGTGGCTGCAGCAGTAGCGAGAGGAGATATTCCTATGTTTGTTAGTCGGGTCTTAGGTGCTAGTCGACTTCTCGCGATCGAGAAGGACACGGGAGGCATTAGACCGATCGCTATTGGAGAGATCTTTTTGCATTTGGTCAGTCGTACCATTGTCCTTCAGCATCGTTCTCACTTTCGACAGCACCTTAGTCCACATCAGTTTGGAGTAGCTACACCTGGAGGATGTGAGGCTATATCTCTAGGCATTAGAGCACTCCTAGATATCCATCCGGAGTGGGTCGTCCTACAGGTGGACGTTGAGAACGCTTTTAATAGCGTCTCACGTGCATCCATCTTTAGAGAGCTTAGGGAGGCTAGTGGATCCTTGGCGAGTCTCATTCCTTTTGTGCGGTCTTTTTATGGCTCTCCTGCTTCCCTTTACTACCAGCATGGTGGTTCACAGGAGGGAGTCACCGTCTTGGAGTCAGCTGTTGGTACACGTCAGGGAGATCCTTTGGGGGGGCCCTTATTTGCCATGGCTCACTTTAGAGCTCTCCTGTCTACTACATTGGCCATGCCAGGTTGTGTATTTCCATCCTTGGCAGATGATACACACATCGTAGGCCCTGTAGATCAGATTAGGCAGGCCTTTGACTACTTGACTACCGAGCTACATCTACTAGGCTTGAGAGTCAAGGTGTCAAAGTGTAGGGCATGGTCCCCTTTAGGTATCCCTCCCCACCTTGAGCTTCCAGAGGGGTGTATCACATCCACAGAGGGACTTCGTGTTCTTGGAGTGCCAGTAGGATCGGAGGATTTTGTCACACGCTTCTTGGACGCTGCTCTTGCAGAGGATGTTCTCCATGTGGATGACCTTCCATTACTAGGAGATCCGCAGGTGGCATTTGGTATACTCTCTTCCAGTATTGCTCGTCGACCATCCTACCTCATCCGTATAGTTCCCCCCTCATCGTCCTTCCTATCACGTCTGAGAGCATTTGATAGGAGGATTATGGGAGTCTTTGGTGATATTATTGGACCAGGGACTTTTGAGTGTGTGACAGGGGATTTGGCACGTAGACAGACGGCTCTACCGATCTCATGTGGTGGGGTTGGCTTGCTTTCTATGGAGGAGATGGCACCTATAGCGTTTTTGGGTAGTTGGGCTCTCTCGGCACCCCTACTTGCATCTCGTTTTGTGGTTGCTGATAGGCCGGTTTTGGAGACTTATGTGACAGAGGTGGAGGGAGGATCCTTTTCTCTCCAGGTGTTATTGCGGCAGACGAGAGATAGTCTATCTTCACGAGCACGAGAGGGTTTTCCACCGTTTGCTTCACTATTGTCAGATTGGACTAGAGGTCTATAGTCTTCCTTGATGGAGCGACAGTGTGAGCATACGCTACATTCTCTCTTAGTTGACTCGTCCATTCCTCAGGCTACTAGAGCACGTCTACGCTCTTGCTCCGGCAAGGGTGCAGGCTCGTGGATCCTAGCTTGACCATGCATTAGGGCTTTCCGACTCGCACCGGCTACTTTCTCTACAGCGATGAGGTTTCGCCTAGGTTTGGTCCACCCATCTGCATCTTCACTACTCACTTGTGAGTGTGGTTCTACACTAGATGCAGCGGCGGTCCACATGACACGATGTCCTTTTGGAGGACAGAGGATAGCTACCCATGATGCCATTAGAGACATAGTGTTTGCTATGGCACGAGAGAGTGGATACTTGGCTTGGAGGGAGCGTTCGTATGCGTTGCAGACGACACGTGTCAGGGCAGACTTATACTTGGTCCGAGATGATCAGGTGACAGTAGCGGATGTCGTGGTGACGGACCCTACGCGAGATACAGTTTCGGAGGGAGTGATTACCCATCCCCCTGGATGGGCGGCGAGTGCAGCAGCAGGTCGCAAGGTCTCCAAGTACAGGGGCATGCAGCGAGGTCACCTCTTTGTTCCTCTAGCCTTGGAGTTATATGGAGCGATGGACACGGCATTTGACACATTTGTCAGGGAGTGCGCGAGGGCTTATCATGTTAGGCGGCAGGGGGTACCACTCTCACTCTCATACTTTGTAGCTTACTTTAGACAGCGTGTATCCATTGCTCTACATAGGGCAGTGGCTGGTGCAATCCATAGGAGAGCAATCACATTAGGTGATGTTTCTTCGGATGCTCCAGTTGTGTGTAGACCGTACGACTTGCATAGCTCGGATATCTTAGGTGCGGTAGGGCAGATTTCTCATACAGACTCTATTGGGGCTTAGCCCCATGTTACCTTTTTTGTCTCTCCCTTGTACGGCTTGATGGGGTCTTCCCATCCTTCATTTTTCCTACGCGGTCGCCTTTTTTCTCTTCTTCTCACTGTTTCTTCTCACTGTTTCCCCTCCTCCGTTTTTCTTCCTTCACTTCCTCTCACAATCAGCCTGTGTATCAGGTCAGACGGCTCCACGTAAGTGTATCGGCAGCTAGTTCATCGGCTCCATGTAGGTGTATTCCTCCTCCTACGTGGAGCCGATCGGCTCCACGGTTCATCGGTTCATCGGTTTAGTTCATCGGCTACACGTAAGAGGAACACTGTACCTCTGCGCACTTCTTGGCACTGTACCTCACTGTATTCCTCCTACGTGGAGGCAATAATACTCTTACTTGGAGCCGATGAACTAGATGATCGGCTCCACGTAAGTGTATTCCTCCTCCTACGTGGAGCCGATCGGCTCCACAGTTCATCGGTTTAGTTCATCGGCTACACGTCAGAGATCACTGTACCCCCGCGGACTCCTCGGCACCGTACCTCTGCGCACTGTACCTCTGAGCGGTGATAGGGAAGAAGCGAAGAGCCGGTCAAGGATACTCTACAGTTTAGAGAATTCATTCCTTTTTTGTCTTTCCCTTGGAAGGCTTGATGGGTCTTCCCATCCTTCACTTTTCCTACGCGTCCGCCTTGTACGGCTTGATTGGGTCTGCACATCCTTCACTTTTCCTGCGCGGTCTCCCTTTTCCGAGAATTCATATGTATATTTTACAAAAGTGAAAGGAGATTTTTTAAATTTGGTTTTATAGATTAAAATATATAGAGAATCGATGAGAGAGAAAAGGAGATTTTGATTATTTTTAAAAAAAGTTTATTAATTAAAAAAATTATGGAAAATTAATGAGAGTGAAAATGAGATTTTGATTATTTTTAATTTTGATTTTATTAATTAAAAATATAGAGAATTGAATAGAAAATTATGAAAAAATTTAAAATTTCTTTTTCAAATAATTATTTCACATTGATAATGATGGATCAAATATTTTCATTTTTTTATTGAGTTTCAGAGGAATTTAATTTAAAAATATTTGAAATGAAAATTGAAAATTATAAGAATTATATTTTTAGAACTTGAATAGATTATATTATTGTATATGAATTGAAATACAAAAGATTATAGTTTTATAGGTACGGAGAGATATGGAAAAAAGTATTATGTATTATTATCATTATTCTTGTTTTTATTCTAACCATGGATACATTTTCCATGTGAGGTTATCTAGAGTGGTTTGGGATGCACCAGGCTCGATGAACCATCGATGTATCATTGATGTTTTACCTAGCAATGGGTAAAGATCTATGTGAGAAATATATACAAAGATTATGATCGGACCACTTGGGATACTTATGTGAGACGAGCAATCACATCAATAATGGTGACATTTAGGATTACGCATGCTTCCTCTATTATTTTGTTGATAGTCCCAAGAATATAGATTGAGTCATGGGAATGGTTACCATCTCAAGCAAATTGTATTTTGGGTTATTGGAGATTATTTTTTTATATCCACGTCTATAACATAGACTACCTTGTACACTCCATGATGAAGCTAGATAGGCTTTTCACCTACCACTTGATTATTTGGATTAGCTAGCATGGTTCTTGTTCCTCTTACTCACTCGATGGTGCCTTCGTTATGCTAGAGAGGAATGTGTAGGGCATAGAGAGATGGATGCTAGATTTTGTCAATTCCAAGAGAGAGATTGGGCTGCCCTACTAGAGGAGTCGGTCAGAGCTACATGTTTTAGGAGACCGATTCTATCACATGATATCACAAAGTCCACTCAATAACGACAGTGTAGGACATTGGGTCAAGCCGGAGAGTTCAGTAGAGCAGCTTGCTCTTTATCTATGGCTAGTCCCAGGGATGAGACTATCTCTTCCTTACGCTCACTACCTCCTATGGCATGAGAGGGAGTACCATTAGAGGTCTTAGATTATGAGCATGAGTAGCTTTTATATCTTGATAGGCCACTTTTTGCACAAGCATTGTTGTAAAAGACCAAGACCGAGGAGAGAAATAGGAGAATGGAAGCTCACATTGGGACACTTGAATGAGTGAAAACTCCAAATGCCTAGCATGAGCTTCGGCTTTGGTATTTATAGGTAGCATACAAGCTTCTCAAGAAGCTTCCTCGAGCCGTTGTTTTAGAGTGCAAGCCAAGTTAACCAGGTAGCTTTTCAAGAAGGTTCTTTCTAGAAGTTGCCTATTTGGCGTGCAAGCTAAGCTAGCCGGGAAGCTTCCCAAGAAGCTTCTTAGATACTTCTAGAATATTCTAGATTAATTTGTCTTATTTGCTACTTCATTAGCCCTATTAACTTGTCGTTTAAGTACATACTATTACATATTCCTCCACCACTAGTTGGTGACGTCCTCGTTGCCAGTGAAGCTTCGAACTCCTAGATGGCTGTTTGTGCATTCTAGAGGTGAGAAAGAGGTTCCCATGTGGCATCATGAAGGGGATACCCTTTCCAAAGGACCTTGTACTCTATATGTTGTTGACGGTCTCGTTGAATATGGTGATGCCCAAGGATACAATCTATTTTGTACTCCTCATGATCATTGATAAGGATAGGAGGAGGGGGAGGTTGGACTCAAGAGGAAAAGGAAGAGGGGTTAGGAACAAAGGGTTTCAACTTGGAAATATAAAAGACATGATCGATACGCATATGACAAGACAAGGCAAGGCAAGTCGATAAGCAAAAGGAAAGACAATTTGGGTGACATCAAAGGGTCCTATCCAATTAGGGGCAAGTTTAAGAACTTGTGTATCAAGTGGGAGAGGAAGGTTACTAGAGTATAGCATGACTTTATCATTGACTTCAAAGGTGAGATCACAATGATGGTGGTCCGCATATTGTTTTTGACAATTCTGAGCAACGAGGAGGTGAGATTTGGCTTGTTGGAGAGATCGGGATATAGTGGTCAAGAATGTTGAAGTATGAGGAACTTGAGATGGAGAGGGAGCAAGAAGAGAATCTGGAACAAGTGGATCTTGGCCAAAATTCAGAAAGAAAGGAGAAAATCTAATGCTTGCTTGTTTGGAATTGTTGTAGGCAAATTCTGTCACTGCAAGACATTCATCCCAATTGGTATGGTGGACATTGACAAAGGCATGCAACATATCCTCCAATGTATGATTTGCATGTTTGGTTTGTCCATTAGTTTGAGGATGATAGGCCATGGATAAAGCAAGCTTGGTGCCAAGTATCTAGAAGAGTGCTTGCCAAAACTTCATGATAAATCAAGGATTGCGGTTGGAGATGAGTACATGTGGCATCCCATGATGCTTGAAAACATTGTCGAAATAGATTTGTGCTAAGGTTGGAGCATCTAGGATATCACAGGTTGGTGCCAAGTGGACTTGCTTACTAAATTTATCCACAAATACCACGATTGTTGTGTGTCCTTGCTTTGTCTTGGGCAAGGATGTGATGAGATCCAAGCTCACATGCTCCCATCAAGCGGATGGAATGGCGAGTGGTTGAAGGAATCCACTCGGCTTTTGGTTGTTGGCCTTGTTGCATTGGCAACTCTCACATGATCAGACAAATTCTTGAACATCTCGTGTCATGTTGGGCCACCACCATCGGCATTGGAGGGTACCCAAGGTCTTGTCCACACCCATGTGATCAGCTATGGGTAAATCATGGGCTTCTTGAAGGCGCACAAGTCGAAGATCACATTTGGTTGGAACATAGATCCGATCCTCATGGAATAGAAAGCCCTCCTTGATGGAGAAGGCGTTGTACTCCTTGTCACATGTTGTTAGGCGACCATGTACCATTTGAAAGAAGGGATCTTGTTGTAAAGCTGACTAAAACTTGTTTTGGACCTTGGAGTCAATTGACACTATCATAATTGCCACTTTGATGAGAGGAAGAGACTTCAAATCAAGTCGTCATGATAAAGCATCAAGGATGATGTGGAACCGACCTGGTTTGTACTCAAGTTTGAAGTCAAACAATTGGAGTTGTTCCTCCCATTGATGATGTCAACTCTTCATGTATTCCAAGTGTAAGGTCTACAACAATGGTTTGTGATCAGTTCGCATGATCACTTGTTTCCCCAAGAGGTAATGCCTCCATACCTTGGTGGCATATACCATTGCAAGTTGTTCTTGATCTTGAGTAGAGTAGTTTCTTTTCGTTGTACTGAGTCGGTGAGACACAAAGACAATGGGATGTAGTCCATCTGGGAATTCTTGTTGCAACACGGCTCCAATTGCAAAGTTAGAAGCATCAAAATCAACCACACAGGGTAGTTGAGGATCATAATACCGGTGGAGGAATGGGCCTTGAGGGCACCATATGTTTCAACTTCTGGGATGCTTCTTCATGCTTGGTGGTCCACTTGAAGCTCGAGTCCTTCCCGAAGAGGTTAGTCAATGGTGCAGCCACATGAGCATAATAATGGATGAACCGTTGGTAAAAATTGGCCAGTCCATTGAATGCTCATATTTCTATAGCATCCTTTGGAGTAGGCCAATCAGTAATGGCCTTGATTTCTCCTCTTCCATCTTGATCCCCTCCGATGAGATCTTGTGCTCTAAAAAGGTAACTTCCTTTTGCCAAAAGGTACACTTTGACTTCTTGCAGTAAAATTTCCATTGTTGTAGTCGTCTTAGGAATTCTCGCATGTGATTCACGTATTCTGCCTCTGTCTTGCTATAGATTATGATATCATCCAAGAAAACCATCACGTACCGATTCAATAGTCCATCCAACACCTAATGTATTTGATCCATGAAGACTACCGGAGCATTAATGAGCCCGAAAGGTAGAACTCTCCACTCAAAATGCTCATACCTTGTTGCCAAAGGCCATCTTTTGCACATCCTCCCTATCAATGAGAATTTGCCAATAGCCGCTACAAAGATCCAGCTTGGAAAAGTATTGTGCTTCACTCAATTGATCAAGCAAGTCATCAATCCGAGGCAAGGGATATGCATTCTTCATTGTTTGCTTATTGAGCCCACAATAATCAATACAAAAACAAAGTCCTCCATCCTTCTTTGAAATGAATAGTACCAGTGCTCCCAAGGAGAGGTACTATGTTGTATGAAGTCCTTCTCCAACAACTCCATAAGTGTTATTCACAACTCCTCCAACTCCTTTGGTGAGAGCCAATAGATTGATCTACTCACTGGAGTACTCATTAGCAATAACTCAATCTTGAAGGGCATACCACAATTGGAGGGTAATCGATTCAGCAGCTCATCCGGAAACACGTCCACAAACTCGTAAACTATCTGATCAACCATTGCTTGATGATGCTCTCACCTGTCCTTACATTGTCCTTGTGCAATTGGCTTGATCCACACCACAAAAATAGACTTGTCTTCCTCCAAAGCTTGCTCTATGGTTGCTTCACTAAGAGACTTCCCATCTAGGGACTCATCTCTCTTCAAAGCTTGCTCCATGGTTGCCTTCCTTGGAAACTTCCCATCTTGGAGCTCCTCTCTCTTCAAGGCATGTTCTATGGCTACCTTCTCAACAAAATTCCCATCTTGGGAGTAACTATTCTTAGGTGTCTTACTCGGAGGTGCCAGACAACCTAATCAAAAATTCTTACCTTGGTGTTGTACTTGAATTTGTCATCGAGTCCAATCAAATTGAGCCTTATGATGTTCAAGCCAAGGTAGTCATGGAATGAAATCATAGTGTAGAGGTGCCACTACAAACCTTATACACTCCAAATACTCTTTCCCAATCTTAAAAGTAACAAGATGTGAGATACGGAATGCAGAACACTTTCTACCATCTGCCATCATCAATCTACTTCCAATAACTGGCTTGATAGGAATATCCAATTCTTTTTTTACTTGCATAGACATGCAATTCTTTGAACTTCCAGAATCAACCAAAATCCTACAACCTCGATTAGATATCATACCTTGCAAGTGAAGCAAACTTGCATAGGTTGAGCCTTCAATCCCATTGTAACTAATCAAACTCCTAGTAGGCGGCTCAAAATCTCCTAATGGGATTCCTTGTTTCCTTGATCATTTTGTTCCACAAATTCCATCTGGGCGACTTGTTGAGGTCACCCATTCCTAAGTGGACATTCAGCAATGCGATGTCCAACTTGGTGACAATTAAAACAATCTCCATTTTGTCACAATCTTTCTCTATCCGTTGTACCAAGTGGTCTCCGTTGGATAGCATCAATCTCCATTGGTGCCAATTCTTCCACTAGCGCGTAGTGTATTGGTAAGCTTTATGTAAGTTGAGGTCAAGACCAAGTTTTCACAACCAAGGAATCAAAGTGCTCAGCCAATTGCATGGCTTCTTCTATGTTTTGTGGTTCCTGCATGGTCATCTCCAATTTGGTTTGTGACTTCAATCCCCGCACAAATCAATCTCAAACTTCAACTTCTTGTATATCTAGAATTTGCATGATGATGTTCTGAAATTGTACGATATAACTCCTTACTAAGCCAATCTACTTCAACCCGCCAATTTATCTCGTACGGCTTGAGTAGCATTTATAGTTTGAAATTGACCAAGTATTGCATCCTTGAATTCTGCCCATGTCAAAATTGGTGCAAACAATCTGTCATTTAGCTTGCTACACACCAAAGTTTTGCCACACCATCCAATTGGCTAGAAGCCAAGAGATATTGTTTCTGTTCATCTTGAAGATTGGTGGCTTCAAAGTAATATTTGCAGTTAAACACAAAATTCTCCACTATGCCCAAAAGATTCTTGCCTTCAAATACCTTAGGTTTTGGAAATCAAATGCAATCTTCTCCATCTTGAACTGGCACTCTCTATATTGTTCTGATCGTGGTTGGTCTCATTCATCCAACAATCAAGTAAGGTGCTCAATTTTTTACTGCATGACAAGGATAACATCCGGTATTGCCGCCATAGCTACTACTCTATCCCACTACTCCCAATTTATCTAATTGATTAACATATAGATAAAACATTAACATATAGATGCAGCATGTCCACCATTTTCTATAAGTTACAACCGGAAGTATCAAGGGTTCCGCAGACAAGGTGTTCATATGCAAAAAATCTTGCCCAAAGCATAAGGTGATGAAATGTGTGAAATGATGCTTGGGTCATATCGGGACATGAAAATCCAATGGTTTGGTGGAAGTGGATTCAATGGTTCCTAAATTCCATCCATCCCATTCCTGCTCTGATACCAATGTAAAAGACCAAGACCGAGGAGAGAAATAGGAGAATGGAAGCTCACATAGGGGCACTTGAATGAGGGAAAACTCCGAATGCCTAGCATGAGCTTAGGCTTTGGTATTTAAAGATAGCAGACAAGGCCCTTGAGAAGCTTCTCAAGAAGTTTCCTCGAGCTACTTTCTTAGAGTGCAAGCCAAGTTAACCAAGAAACTTCTCAAGAAGCTTCATTCTAGAAGTTATCTATTTGGCATGCAAACTAAGCTAGTTGGAAACTTCTAGAAGATACTTATTTGAACTACAAGCTAAGCTAGCAAAGAAGCTTCCCAAGAAGCTTCCTAGATACTTTCAAAATATTCTAGGCTAATTTGTTTTATTTGCTACTTCTTCAGCCCTACTAACTTCGTCACTAAACTCCATATTGTTACAATTGTGCATTTCCCCTCATGTCTCTTCAAGAGGCTTGTAAAGGATGGTATATGAGCATCTTAGAGATTACTTTCAGGTATATGATCCTTTTAGTGGATTTATTGAGCTATTTCAGGTGATTACAATAATAGCAAGGGGAGATATTCCTTTGTCAATTAGTCAAGTGTTAGGGCTAGTTGACTTCTTGCAATGGAGAAGGGCACAACGGCATTAGACCAATTGCAATTGGATAGATCTTTTTGAGCTTGGTTAGTCATACCATTGTCCTTTAGCATTGATCTTACTTTCAAGAGCACCTCAAACCACATCAGTTTGGAGTATCTTCATCAAGAGATCCATCTGGAGGGGTTGTCTTACAAGTGGATGTTGAGAACACTTTTAATAGCGTCTCTCATGTATCCATCTTTAGTGAGCTTAGGGAGACCAATGGATCCTTGGCAAGTCTTATTCCCTTTGTGCGGTTGTTCTATGGCTCTCCTACTTCCCTTTACTACCAGCATGGGTGGTCATAAGTGGGAATCACCATCTTGGAGTTGGTGGTTGGTACAAGGAGATCCTTTAAGTGGACCTTTGTTTTCAATGGCTCACTTTAGAGCTCACTTATCCCTTACTTTGGTGGTGCCAAGTTGTGTATTTCCCTCCTTAACAAATGATGCACACATTGCGGGTCCCATAGATCAGATTAGGCAAGCCTTTGATCACTTGACTACCAAGCTACATCTTGTGTGCTTGAGAGTCAAGTTGTCAAAGTGTAGAGCATGGTCCCCTTGAGGTATCCCTTCCCACCTTGAGCTTCCAGAGGGTGTGTCACATCTACATATGGACTATGTATTCATGGAGTGCCCATGGAATTTGAGGATTTTATCACATGCTTCTTAGATATTCATCTTAGATTTTGTCACGTGCCCTGTAGAGGATATTCTCATTGTGGATGACCTTCCTCTTCTAGGAGATCCACAGGTGGCTTTTGGTTTACTCTCCTCTAGTATTGCCCATTGACAGACTTACCTTCTCTACGTAGTTCCCCCTTCCTTGACTTTCCTATCGCGTATGGGAGCTTTTGATAGGAGGATCGGGGAGTCTTTGGTGATATTATCAAACAAGGGACATTTGAGTGTGTGATGGGAGATTTGGCATGTAAATAGGCATCTCCACCAATCTTGTGTAGAAGAGTAGGTTTATTATCCATGGAGGGGATGGCATCTATAATACTTTTTTGGGTATTTGTGCTCTCTTGGCACCCCTACTTTCCTCCCATTTTGTGATTGTTGAAGGCCAATTTTGGAGACTTATGTGATCGAGGTGGAGAAGGGATTCTTTTCTCTCTTGGTGTTATTGCGGCATGGTCTGTCTCCATAGAGATGGTCTATCTCCATAGGCACATGAGGACATTCCATCCTTTGCTTAACTACCATTAGACTGGACTGGAGGTTTGCAGTCTTCCTTGATGGAGCGATAGTGTCAGCATATGCTACATTCTCTCTTAGTTGATTCATCCATTCCTTAGGCCATTAGAGCACATCTTCACTCTTGCTCCAGCAAGGGTGCAAGATCTTGGATCCTCGCTCAATCATGCAATATGACATTCCAACTTGCACCCACCACCCGCCACTCTCCACTTTCTCTACAAAAATGAAGTCCACCTAGATTTGGTCCACCCGTTTGCATCTTTGTTACTTACTTGTGAGTGTGGTTCTACACTAGATGCCACAATGGTCCATATGACACGGTGTCTTTATGGAGGACAGATGATAGCTACCTATGATACCATCAAGGATATAGTGTTTGCTATGGCACAAGAGAGTGGATACCATGCTTGGAGGGAGTGATTACTCATCCTCCTAGATGGGCGGCGAGTGGTGTTGTAACACGCAAGGTATCCAAGTATAGAGGTATGCAACGAGGTCACCTCTTTGTTCTCTAGCTTTGGAGTTATATGGAGCTATGGATATGGCATTTGACACATTTGTCATTGAGTACACAAGAGCTTATCATATTAGACGCTAGGGAATACCACTCTCACTCTTATACTTCATAATGTACTTTAGATAGGTATGTCCATTGCTCTACAAAGAGTATTAGCTGGTGCAATCCATAGGAGAACAATCACTCTAGGTAATGTTCTTTGGATGGTCTAATAGATTGTAGACCTTATGACTTCATAGCTTGGGTATCTTAGGTGCGGTAGGGCAGATTTCTCATATCGGTACTATTGGGGCCTAGCCCCAATCTACCTCTTATGTGGACTAAACATTACACTTTATGAAGATGAGAGCTAAATTGGAGAAGAGCTGAATCTTCATTGGACTTATATGTGACTCATCTTCATAGAGTGGAGTAAACATTCTGATTTATGTGAACATTGAGTACAATCAGCTCTTCTTCAATTCATCTCTCATCTTCATAAAGTGGAATGTTTAGTCCACATAAGAGGAATGTGCTGAGTACACAGCCACAATACTGTATTGAAGTCTGTGCCTAGCGTTGGCCAGGATGTGCAAGTACACAGAAGCAAGCATTTGAAGCCTGAGATATCTTCACCAACTCTGCATTGATCTACACATCTACTTAGTCACCGTGTACAAAGTGGCTTGTGAAACAGAGGACTGCCGCTTGATAGAGTCCAGGTAGTCACAATTTGATGCAATTTGAACAACTGATTGATCAGACTAGTGCATCCTTTAGACTTTTGTCACCGGTAACCTTTTTGCTTTCAACACTCGGTTTGAATTTCAACAGGTTTGGACTTCACTTACATGAGAAGCCACTATGAGAAAAGATTCCATTTGATCCATGCAGGTCACAGCACATTGTGTGTCAGATGTTGCATTGGGAGTTAGCAGTTGTCTAATTCACCTGTACCGGGTACTCTTGCCAATTCTCCCAATTTGCCAATGTCTTGAGATTGTGGATTACACTATAAGGGTGCAGAGCATGCACAAGAAAATTTACACCAATACATGAAGGAGGACTTGGCTAAGGCCCAAGACTGATACACAGTGGAGCCAAAGAATCCTCACATTCTCTACACCTAGAGGATGTGAGGCTATATCTCTAGGCATTAGAGCACTCCTAGATATCCATCCGGAGTGGGTCATCCTACAAGTGGATGTTGAGAATGTTTTTAATAGCGTCTCACGTGCATCCCTCTTTAGAGAGCTTAGGGAGGTTGGGGGATCCTTGGCAAGTTTCATTCCTTTTGTGGGGTCTTTTTATGGCTCTCCTGCTTCCCTTTACTATCAACATGGTGGTTCATAGGAAGGAGTCACCGTCTTGGAGTCAGTTGTTGGTACACGTCAGGGAGATCCTTTGGGGGGCCCGTATTTGCCATGGCTCACTTTAGAGCTCTCCTATTTACTACTGTGGCCATGCCAGGTTGTGTATTTCCCTCCTTGGTAGATGATACACACATCGTAAGCCTTGTAGATCAAAATAGGCAGGCCTTTGACTACTTGACTAACGAGCTACATCTAGTAGGGCATGGTCCCCTTTAGGTATCCCTCCACACCTTGAGCTTCCAGAGGGGTGTATCACATCCACATATGGACTTTGTGTTCTTGGAGTGCCAGTAGGATTGGAGGATTTTGTCACACGCTTCTTGGATGCTGCCCTTGTAGAGG
The DNA here is from genome assembly GCA_948567375.1 of Lunularia cruciata. NCBI lineage: Eukaryota > Viridiplantae > Streptophyta > Marchantiopsida > Lunulariales > Lunulariaceae > Lunularia > Lunularia cruciata. The sequence continues at coordinate 62,057,366 of OX419757.1, read as the reverse complement.
ATGTTCTCCATGTGGATGACCTTCCATTACTAGGAGATCCGTAGGTGGCATTTGGTATACTCTCTTCCAGTATTGCTTGTCGACCATCCTACCTCATCCATACAGTTCTCCCCTCACCGTCCTTCCTATCATGTTTGAGAGCATTTGATAGGAGGATTATGGGAGTCTTTGGTGATATTATTGGACCAGGGACTTTTCAGTGTGTGATAGGGGAGTTGGCACGTAGACAGACGGCTCTACCAATCTCATGTGGTGGCGTTGGCTTGCTTTCTATGGAGGAGATGGCACCTAGCGCATTTTTGGGTAGTTGGGTTCTCTCGGCACTCCTACTTTCCTCTCGTTTTGTGGTTGCTGATAGGCGGGTTTTGGAGACTTATGTGACAGAGGTGGGGGGAGGATCCTTTTCTCTCCAGGTGTTATTGCGGCAGACGAGAGATAGTCTATCTCCACGAGCACGAGAGGGTTTTCCACCATTTGCTTCACTATCGTCAGATTGGACTAGATGTCTACAATCTTCCTTGATGGAGCGATAGTGTGAGCATACACTACATTTTCTCTTAGTTGACTCATCCATTCCTCAAGCTACTAGAGCACGTCTATGCTCTTGCTCCAGCAAGGGTGCAGGCTCATGGATCCTAGCTCGACCATGCATTAGGGCTTTCTGACTCGCACCGGCTACTTTCTCTACAACGATGAGGTTTTGCCTAGGTTTGGTCCACCCATCTGCATCTTCACTACTCACTTGTGAGTGTGGTTCTACACTAGATGCAGTGGCGGTCCACATGACACGGTGTTCTTTTGGAGGACAGAGGATAGATACCCATGATGCCATTAGAGACATAGTGTTTGCTATGGCACGAGAGAGTGGATACTTGGCTTGGAAGGAGCGTTAGTATGCGTGGCAGATGACATGTGTCAGGGTAGACTTATACTTGGTCCGAGATGATCAGGTGACAGTAGCGGATGTCGTGGTCACGGACCCTACACGTGATACAGTTTCGGAGGGAGTGATTACCCATCCCCTTGGATGGGCGGCGAGTGCAGCAGCATGTCGCAAGGTCTCCAAGTATAGGGGCATGCAGCGAGGTCACCTCTTTGTTCCTCTAGCCTTGGAGTTATATGGAGTGATGGACACGGCATTTGACACATTTGTCAGGGAGTGCGTGAGAGCTTATCATGTTAGGCGTAAGGGGGTACCACTCTCACTCTCATACTTTGTAGCATATTTTAGACAGCGTGTGTCCATTGCTCTACATAGTGCAGCGGCTAGTGCAATCCATAGGAGAGCAATCACATTAGGCGATGTTTATTCGGATGCTCCAGTTGTGTAGAGACCGTACTACTTGCATAGCTTGGATATCTTAGGTGCGGTAGTGCAGATTTCTCATACAAACTCTATTGGGGCTTAGCCCCATGTTACCTTTTTTGTCTCTCCCTTGTACGGATTGATGGGGTCTTCCCTTCCTTCATTTTTCCTAGCGGTCTCCTTTTTCCTTCATTGTTTAGAAGGCTAACTCTACGTCACACTGCAATGGATTTGACGTAGACGCTCTGCCATGGACAATGGATTTGACGTAGAAGCCCTGCCATGGACAGCTAAAGTGGACCAGAAGAAACGAGAGAAAGTGGACCAGAAGTTTAGAAGAAGACAGTTTGGTGAAGTCACATTGGTGAGATTATGGGAAGAACCTACAATTGTGCAAAAGGGCTGGACCCACCGCCGACTTCTGGGACCTACGTTGAAGATCCGAGAGAAAGTGGACAGAACATTTAGAATCGTATAAAGGAAGCGTTCGATGAAGTGAACTTGGTGCTTTGGGAACTAAAAACTACAGTTGTTGGGCTGACAGCCGCTGGGGTGAACTTTGGTACTGGTCCAAACGCTCGATGAGAATCATGGCAAAGAAATTGCAGTTAATTTGAATGCTGGTTGTGAGCAGACGGAAATTGACTGGCTGGTTTGTTGGATTGTAGAGCGCAGGCTTTTGTTTCACCGATTTAGAGCTGCTGCAAAACAGATTTGATTTGATACAGCTAGCTTTCCATGTCCACATCTATACAGTTCCTTGTGAGCCACATCATATTATTGACGTTCTTCTATCAATTGTCGTGTCCTGTTCCTGTATTGACGCCTCTTCCACGTTGGCGAGGATGTGCAGGTACGCAAGAGCTAGCATTTGAAGCCTGAGATATCCGATTCTGCGCTCGATTCTGCGTCCAGCTGCGCTTTTCACCGATTCTGCGTCGAGCATTTGTTCACCGATTCTGCGCATTTGTTTGATAGCCGGGTGCGAGGTGTGTGAAGCGGAGGACGGCCGCCCCATCACAATCAAACTTTGGTAGATTCAAACAACTCATTCATCAGACTACCGTGCTTCGGACCGGTAACTGTCTCCTTTCAACACCCGATAATTGATAGCTGCTGTTCAACAGCTTTGGATGAGAAGCCACCATGAGAAAAAATTATCTTAGCTGCGCGCGGGTTGTGACCCACCGCATATATCTGACCATCGTGGGTCAGTTGTTGCTTTGGGTGTCTAATTTCATCTGTTTGGGGTACTCGTGCCAACTCCTCTGGTTACGGTTTCATGACAGTAGTCTTCATTCCATTGCTCTTTCGATAATCACAGGACCCTTGAGAATCTTTTTACTTATACGCTAAACAGGTCATCGCAGGAACTTACGCAACCAATTTTATCATGGTACTACATTATAATTCGCTTCCGTTACCAGGCTTGTCACATATTCGATGCCAGACTGAATTTTAGTTAATTAATATCAAACAGCATTACCTGTATAATACAATTTATTGCAAAATAGTAAGTCTCATATCTATGTCTTATATTTTGACTAATAGCATATGCACTGGATTTCGTCAGCACTGCAGAGACAATATCGTGACCATGACGGGTCAAGTGCTTGTACAAATTATCAGTACTGCCATTCCAATTTTTGATCAAACGAGGGTCGTTGCAGCCCCTGCGGAGGAACCACGTATCTCAACTGCGTTGGACTCTTGCTCCACCCTGGCGCAGTCCGTTCATGGAGATCCTGAGCTTTCGTCCCAGATATCTAAATCCGACTTGGTAAACCCTGTACAGATCGAAATCATCAGGATCCCAGGATCTGGATCGACCTCTGTGTATGGCAAGCTCTCTATGGAAGATTACCAACGTCTACTTGTCACGGAGCGTGAGGGATGGTACTCCCGGCCACGTTGGTTCAAGGCCGTCGACGCGAAGCAGCAAAATCTCGGTCGTCTTCATGCCAGAATAAATTTCGATCCAGTTCCTGCTGTTGCTGAAGCTGCAGCTGGTAATGGTATGAGGAAGCTGGGTGCTCGAGTTGCCCGTCTTCTGACTCTCATCGGCATTCCCTCCATAGTCGCATGTGTTGCCAAACTCCCCGAAAACTTGGAAGGAGGATACTAAGTGCATATAGCACCGAGTTCTTCGGCAGGTATACTAGTCAGTCCATCGGGATACAACATCGGAACCCGCTTTTATAGTTAAGCCGTCGGCCTTCGTTAGTCTGCTCGCGTCATTCCTGAGGGCTCAATCGATTTGCTATGTGAGTTTAATGTAATAAGTTGCAATCTGCGCTCATCATCAATCGTATTTCTTCGAGAGTGAGTGTTGCTTTACAGCATGTTGTCTCATAATCGATTTCTTTGACTGATCTTCAGACCTTCTCGGGATGTGTTCTTGGATTTCTCATTGATCAGACTTGAATGAATACCGTCTTTCATATGTTCAAATTTGCTGTTAGTTGTACGCTGTTCAACTTGTACGACGCTTGTGATCTCTAAATCCTAGTGTGAAGATGGCACAACGCAACATTGACTTTATCATCTTCACAAGAGGATGTTACAAAGGTGAAATGCGTTCTGCGAAATATTTAGTACATATCGAGAAAGATTCTAGGAAACTAAGATGGAGTCACCATTCAGAGGAATCAATCTGCAGGGCCAGTCGAGTGCTTACAAGCACGAGAGATGTAAGCTCACGCACGCAGAACTGAAGCTCGGTTACCAATTGATCTTCCTGACATACCGATGCTCGCGTCATTCTCGTCAAAGGAAAAGTAAAGTTTATATCTGAAATGAAATTGCTAGAGTTTCAAATTTTGATTTTTGAATATTGCCGAAAATAGCCTCATTCTTCTTCTTCTCCATCAAGCTGCAATCGACTCAAAGAATCCGACTAGAATTGTTGACTATATCTCCATTTTAATACAGGAGAAATGGTGACCGCGTAGAATAACAAGAGGAAGAAAGGGAAGACTTTCATAAACCGTACAAGGAAAATACTTAGGAGTAAAATGAAACGAAAAAAGGGCGACTGCTTAGAAAACATGAAGGATGGGAAGACCCATCAAGCTGCACAAGGGAGAGAGAGAAAAAAAGAGTAAAATGGGGCACAGCCCCATTTTAAAATGAAATGAAACTGGGAAAAACAATTTGCCCAACCACACTTATGATATATGATTATACACTTTTTTAGTTTTGAGATATAGAATATAGACTAATATCAGGAAAACATCTATCTTTAGAAAAGCATCTACGTAAAATAGTTGATGACAGTTAACACTGTCAAGTCAAGTCCTACAAAGGGAAGTTGAATTTCTCTAGAAACCTCGACTAGTCTACTAGAATCCTTTTTGGAAATCTCACCTAGTGTGATTGTCCTCTTGTGGATTTGGAAAAGATAAAGTCGGACTTCCAGTTGGTTAAAAACTAGTGGAATTTCTTTAGAAGTCTCACTCAGTGTGATGTGCTTATTCTCTTGTGGATTTGAATAGAAGGATTATCCCCTTATGGATTTGGATTTAGAGATGAAGTCAGACTCCCAATTAGTTACTCTTCGACCTGCGAAAGACACCTGGGGAGATTACTCTCGTATGGATTTGGAGAAGAAGAAATCGACTCCAAGTTTGTTACTTCTCGACATGCGAGGCGACAGATGGGTTATGATGATAGGCCCCAGCAGAGCAGCGGTAGTTTAGAGCACAGTTCTGGTCCAGGAAGGGAGTAGCTGGTCGTCGAACCTAGCGAAGAAGTGACAGGGATGTGGTGTCCCGAGAGGAAACTCGTCGTCGTCCTGTCTCCCGTCGTCCAAGTCTCCGGTCCTGACCTGACCTTCTCCTTTAACCCTCGCGCGGGGAGGGATGGAGGATGGTTGCCGAACCTGGAGAAGTGTGACCGGGGATGTGGGGTGGAGGGACGGTAAGAGAGGTGAGGTTGGGAAGTGAAGAGAGAGGTGAGAAGCGGCTTAAGGCGGGGGACGCTTTGATATGTCAACCAGAAGTCAATCTGTCTTTACTTTGATATGGTTATGATACACGAATATGACTAGAATATGATCTCTAGTGGCAATCCGATTATGGTGGTCCGGCAAATGGATGTAAACGGTCCGGTTCGGCGTCTGCATCATTCTGCTTCTGATGTTATGGGCAGACAGGCGGAGTGTTTCCTTCCGTGTTTCCTTTCAAGGTGTCCGAAGGACAAGATGGAAGGATGGATGGATGTAATAATCGAAGTCTTTGTTACCGTAGACAGAAGACATGCGTGTAGACAGACCGATGTGCGTACGACATATATCCGGTTACGGCCGTCGTTGCCTTCGAAAGTGCAGAGCGAATATTCGTTTTATTCTTTCATTGTGTCTGGGGAACATGCAATATGGTCGTAGGCGGCCAGTCGGATTCTGGGGTTTAGGCACAGAGACGGGCTTCGCATGTGATAGTCGGATTCTAATTTTACAACCAACCAACCTCCACCCCACATCCCCGGTCACACTTCGCCAGGTTCGGCAACCATCCTCCATCCCTCCCCGCGCGAAGGGTTAAAGGAGAAGGTCAGGTCAGGACCGGAGACTTGGACGACGGGAGACAAGACGACGACGAGTTTCCTCTCGGGACACCACATCCCTGTCACTTCTTCGCTAGGTTCGACGACCAACTACTCCCTTCCTGCACCAGAATTGTGCACTAAACTACCGCTGCTCTGGTGGGGCCTATTATCGTAATCCATCTCGTTCTCCGCTCGTCGAGAAGTAACAAACTTGGAGTCGACTTCTTCTTCTCCAAATCCATACGAGAGTAATCACACCAGGTGCCTTTCGCATGTCGAACGCTAACTAATTGGGAGTCTGACTTCATCTCTAAATCCAAATCCATAAGGGTTAAAAATCCAGTAGATTTTAACCAACTGGGAGTCCGACTTTATCTTTTCCAAATCCACAAGAGGATAATCACAGTAGGTGAGACTTCCAAAAGGACAAGTCGAGGTTTCTAAAGAAGTTCAACTTCCCTTTGTCCGACTTGACTTGACAGGGTCTTCCCATCAACTGTTCCCTAAACCTTCTCCCGTGTATTAAAATGGAGATTTAGTCAACAATTCTAGTCGGAGTCTTTGAGTCGATTGCAGCTTGATGGAGAAGAAGAAGAATGAGGCTATTTTCGGCAATATTCAAAAATCAAAATTTGAAACTCTAGCAATATTATTTTAGATATAAACGTTACTTTTCTTTTAATCAATGTGCATATGATAGTGCCCCGCCCTGAAATTTTGCTATGTATTGACCTAAACGATGGTATAAACCTTCATTAAGAAAGGCCTCACTTCACTATGAATTCAACAATTTTATGGCAATCTTCAGAGGTTCTCTTCAAAGGCCAGGAACCAAAACAACAAAGCCACTCTGCGCGTATATATGTGCTGCACCCGTAGTAAAAGAATAGAAGTATTATGGAATAATCAAGCAGATGAAATTTCTGGAGCATCTAAGTGATATGCCTAGTTGGCTGTGAAATAGGTCAATTCCTACAGTGTATAAATTCCTATTACCAGGGCAAGCGACGGCCCCGAAATAATCAGAGCGCCTATCACACGGTTTTTTGAAGATGACCTGATAAACTCATCAGAGTGATTTTTGCCACCACTTAGTAACCATTTAGTTAGTACACAGGAAGTTTTATGGCCAATGGGCTGCGGCTTACGGCAGCACGGAGGACTTAAAGGTATACCCCGGCAAGGAGACTTAATGTTCCAAATCCCAACAGATTATAATATGGATCCTGAATCGACCGCGCTTCGCGTTGTGACTATCTTCGCCAACGTTGTGACTATCAACGCCTTTAATTAATTCTATTGCATTGCCCGGGGGATGAATGAAAAAATTCTACCCAGGTCGAAAACGGGTTCTCAAAACGAAGAGTGAAGCTAGAAGACGTCTCCTTCTGTACCCCAAGTATAGCGGAATATCACCTTGCCAAATTAGAAAAACGGGAAATGATACCTGGAGAGCGCGTTTTCGACCTGGGTAGAATATTTTATGGTTTGTTGAGTTGGAACCTGGAAGAGAGAAAGAAGGATGGAAGATGGAAGGTGGAAGATGGAAGGCGGAATATCACCTGGTTTGTTGAATTGTAGAGCGCCAGCTTTTTCTTCATCGTTGTGTCGATCTAGAGCTGCTACCAAGCATCTTTGATTTCACTTCAGTACCCTCAAAAGTTAGAGGTCAAGGCTATATTCCCTGACCTATAAATTATAAATATAAATACATAAATAAATAGAGAGAGAGAGAGGTGTGTGAAACGGAGGACGGCCGCGTGACAGAGTTCAAGTAAAAGAAGTTTCACTAGATTCGATTAACTGACGGATCAGACTACCGCATCGCCAGTAACTCGTTCTTTCAACACCCGGTGATTGACAGCCGCTATTCAACAGGGTTGGATTTCACTTGCATGAGAAGCCACCATGAGAAAAGATTATCGTATCCCCGTGCGGGTCCCACGTATCTGATCATCATGTATCAGCTGTCGCTCATTGGGAGTTTAACAGATTTCCAATTCCATCTATTGTGTCTGAGGTACTCTTGCCAAGATCTTCTCTGGTTAAGGTTTCATGACAGTAGTCTTCACTCCATTGCTTTTCCAAAAGACTCACTTGAGTATCTCTTTGCTTATACACTAAACAGCCCATCGCAGGAACTTTCACAACCAATTTTTATCATGGTACCACATTCTAATTCAAATCCGTTAGCAGGCTCGTCACTTGTTCGACGTAAACATGCTATTGGAAGGTAGAAAATTTTCAAGAGATTACACGAAGATTTCCGGAACACTCACACTCGTTGCTATCTAGAATGTTAACTGAACTCCCGTTTGAGGGTAAGACCCTTGCAAGAACATTCTGGGCTACTCTTTCTCCTTCCGTCATATTCTGAATTTCTTAAGGGAAAGCTTTTCCTCAGTTATCTAGTTTTAAACAATTGGTTTATGCTTGATCAGTCCAAACACCAAACTGAATTTTAGCTAATTAATATCGAACAGCACTAACGTATAATGTAATTGAATGTAAAATTGTATTTCTCGTTTCTATGCTTTATATTTGAAATAATATCACATGCACTGGATTTCGTTCGCACATGCAGAGACAATATCGTCACCACGATGGAGAACGTGGTTGTGCAAATTTTCAATGTTGCCATTCCAAATCTTGATCATGAGAGGGTCGTTGCAGCCAGTGTGGAGGAACAACGTATCTCAATTGCGTTAGGCTCTTGGCTCTGCCCGGCGCAACCTGTCCTTGAGCATCACGAGATTTCGTGACACAGATCTAGATCCGACTATGTAGACCCTCTAAAGATCGAAGTCATCAGGAACCAAGGATTTGGATTGGCCCTTATGTATGGCAAATTCTCTCAGCGTAATTTCCAACTGCTAACTTCCAAGGCGAGTGACGGCAACTTCTCCCAGCCACTTTGGTTCGAGGCCGTGAACGCGAAGCAGCAAATTGTTTTGTCTATCTCACAATCCTCTCGATTCCACTTCCTGCTGATCTTGCTAAAATCCACACAGTTGCAGCTGGTAATGGTAGTTTGCATATGCGGAAGCTGAGTGCTCGAGCTGCCCGTCTTTTGATCCTCATTGGCATTCCCTCCATAGTGGCAGGTGTTGCCAAACTCGCCGAAAACTGGTGAGAGAGTATAATAAGAATATATACAACTAATCATTTGTTTGAGGAGGTACGATACTGGATCAGCTATGTAATCTGTCCATGATTGACGTGAAGAAGAGTATGATGCTTTTTCTTTGGGCAAACGATAATACTTTGCGCACTGGCTTGTGGATTTGGCCATGCCGTTGTGCTTTCGAAGGCAAAGTACGGCGACTCGACCTGGGAAGAGACACCTTGTGGAGGATAGCCAACAGACACAACAGAATTATGCGAAGATGAGATTTCATGATGGATTCCCATTGTGGGGATGAAAGGTTGTTCATGCAGAGTAGTTATTTCACGGAGGCTGCCTCCCGATGGAAAGAACATGAACTATCTAACTGGAAAGAGATACGAGTCTTGCCTCGCACATGGAGAGACGAGAGGATGGGCTTAATTCATCGAGAGGCAGATTTTCGGATCGTGAGCGGGCCTGAAGGAGAACGATGAGAAACTAACAGAGGCAGGGTCTGGAGGTGCTGCTGTCTTATGAAGCAAAGGAAAGAAGCACGTAGCGAGGACGCTGGGCTGAAGGAAGCATGAGATTTCAGGTCCACATGGATCAATTGGCTTCCACGAGGGGACGAGAAGTTATATCAGAGCAGCAGTTCTTTGGAGGGGCACATGAAGAGGACAGCAGAATAGACGTCCGGAGCTGGCTTTTCACCCGAACGAAGGGAGTGAATTGTATAATCAATAATGCCCGGAGCTGGCTTTTCACCCGAACGAAGGGAGTGAATTGTATAATCAATAATGCATTAACATTAATTTTGAACGCTAGCATGAAGGGAGATGGGGACCTGAAAAGGACAGATGTTTGAAGATGGACACCATGAGTAAAGTGAAAGAGATGACGCGGTAGAACTAAGAGGGAGCAGGAAGGCTCGTACTTCGAATCTTGGCCAAGCAGAGATTCGAAGTATGAGCTGCCATCAAGATAACGTGAACAATTGAACAGAGGGCAGTTTGGAATGAGATTTGAATGTGTACAAGTGATCACAGCAACAGAGTCTAAGTTGATTTACTGGTTGAAAATATGAGATTGTCAACAACTTCAGATTGAAACAGTGACAACTCAAACTGCTGTATTCAAAACATTCTATTTTCTTCAACCTATCAAACAGGGGATCTTGACATTCAGTGAGAAAATGGTACAAAAAAGGAAGCATTTAGGGAAGTTAATTGGAACTGTTGTGCATCTCATGATCTCCCTCTTATCAGTCAATCAGTATTATAAGATGCAAGCGATTGACTTGCAACTGATAATATCTTCGTTCTTCAGAAGTCTAACTTTCACTGGAAAGAACATATTCCCGATAGTGTACGGACTCGAAATAACAACACATCTTACCGCTGGAATACGCGAATGATGGATTGCTGTATCCGGTTCACAGCTCCAGACGGTGACACGAGACAACATGCTCCTGTTGTTCGGTTGATAGAGAACAACATCTGCGCCTGAATCTAGCAAGATCAAACGACACGGCTGGCATAACGAGTGAGAAGCACATTGAACGTATACAGTTCCAAACAGATGGAGCAAAAGAATTGGTTTGAACAGCGAGCAGGGAAGTTCGTTAGAATACAGATCTGCAGTTGACATAGACGAGGTTGAATCACCAGGACATAGGTACTATATTCGCGTCGCAGAAAGCAAATTGAAACCAATGACATCATACAGCGAAGATTGGGTACACGTACGTCAAACAAGATACACGTTCAACAGAGAAGAAACTCGAATTGCCATCGGCCATGAAGAGATCGAAAACAATTCACTGCCGAATCTCCCATTCTGCAGTGAATTCTCCTCAATAAAGGTGCGTTCGATGATACAGGCTAGTTCTTGTGAATGCCGCGAGTATTTCAGGAAGATCAATTGGTAATCGAGCTTCAGTTCTGCGCGCATGAGCTTACATCTCTCAGCATTGCCAGCACTCGACTGGCCCTGCACACTATTCCTCCGAATGTTGATTCCAGCCGAGTTATCCAAAATTCTTTCTCGATATGTCCTAAATATTTCACAGACCGCATCTTCAACTTCAGAACATCCACTTGTGAATTTTGAGTTGTGACATCTTCACACTAGGATTGGAATCACAAGCGTCCTACAAGTTGAACAGAAATACAACTTGCAGCACAGTCGAACTTATGCAAGACTATATTCATTCATGTCTGATCAATGAGAAATCCAAGAACACATCCTGAGAAGGTCTGAAGATCAGTCAAATAAATCGATACTAGGACAACATGCTGTAAAGTAACATTCATCCTCGAAGAATCAGTGCGCAGATTGCAACTCAGTACATTACACTGACAGAGCAAATCGTTTTAGCCCTCAAGATAACTCAAGCCGACTACACGCGAAGCCTAACTGCTTCATTATGAAAGTGGGCTGCGATCCGCCATCCCGACGTACTAGGAGACCCAAGAACAATCCACACCGATTATGTTATGAAGTTCCCATTGCGTGTCTGAATTCCACTTTTGCTTTGTTGACCTTACTGGAAACTCATTGAATTGTGCCTTTCGTTGGCTTTATGTCTATAATGTCGATACCCAGTATGTATACACTACTTAACGTTAGGGGGCAAGGAAAAAGGGCACACATTCCCGACACACTACTTGTTGAGGATTGCTGTGGAAAGATTGTTACAAGTCGATAGCAAAAAGATACTCACTCTTTCCCCCTTCATATATTGTGAATAGTCTTTTTTAAAGTCTATGAATTGTTGTTTTTAGCATGCGGGCAAGTAAAAGAAAGTATTCACATAATTTATCGTGCCACGGCTTCCTATAACGTGTAATTGGAGTTGCGATTCAAATTTAACTCAATTTGCTATTTGAAAAGTCAATTACATTCAAAAGTGAATGATAGTATCGTTGCATCGTATCATCGTATTAATAAGTCTAGTAGAAACGAATGTTCCTTCATTTGGTTTCTATTCAAGCCTTTCAAACTCAACGTGTGTTATATATATATTTACCATAAGTGAACAAATCAATCTGGGATATACTTTTTTGTGTCATTTATAGTCCTAATGTGATATTCACATATCTAACAATAAATTGTCCATGGATTCCAATTATCCATATGTTATGTATCCATATTATCCAATTATCCATTACTATCATTTGTGGTTCTTGGCCTGTGAAACATGAGTTAATCACGTTGATGTTCATATTGCCCCACAATCCAGTATTAAGTTTAGAGAGAAGGTTAAGGTTTACGATATCACCTTAGACTTTAATTGTGCCTTTAGTTGATAGACAACCACTTACACTAACGCAAAAGTCCACCACTTATTCATATCACTTGAAATCCAAATTCGAATTTAGATCCCAAGCAAAACTTGGATAACCCGCTTTGTTATAGAACTTTTGACTCAATATGATTATAACAACGGCGCTTATACTCTATAGATGAATCCAATTTTGTATTACGAATAAGAATAAGAAGATAAAGTTATATAGGATATATGCATATATATACTTTTTAATTTATCATGATGGAATAGGGGTAGTCATAGCCCACATAGAGATAATACAATTTACAAGAACTTGTAAGTGGCACTAACATAATCTAATTTGATAATTTAATTTGAATTTTAAATATTTAAAATATAATTTCTAATTTTTAGATCCAATTTTTAAAAATTAAATTATTTATTTATTTATTTAAATATGTAAATATATAAATAAATTCTTGACTTAGTTAAAAAGTTACTTAAAATTTTTATATTAGACTCCATAAAAATGCTGAAGCATATAGAGCTCGTTTTTGACTGAAGGCTTTTCTAGTCCGAAGAGCTTTAAATTAATAAACTTGGAAATGTTATTAAAGGAACTCATTTACATATTAACTGACTTCTTCAAACTATATAAAGGGCTACAAAGTAGGGGACTTTACAAAATTATGATGCACATATCTTGTAAGCAAAATCTAGGTTCATATAAGTATGCAGATCGGAGCATTCTTCATATCCAGTTGACCGAAATAGCGGTTCTACTGCCTCTTGGTGATTACAGATCATGGATAGATGAGTAAATTACGAACCTGCTCGTTCGATCAACAACGAAGATAGCTTGGATAATCGGAATCGTCATGGTCGAGAAAGTAAACACCCAATTTGCTAGCGTGAAATCAACTCTGGACAACTGAACGCCGGTGTAAAGATTATAACTGCTAAGATTTTAAACTGTCCTGATGTATTTTCGTTTCTTTTGTTAAAGACTGAAATAGGTACTTTCGAATGTGTCGAATATTTGTATGGACATAAAAGACCGTCAAGGTCCAAAACTAAATTTGATTTTGGAGAGAAAATACACTGAGTTCTTTGTGACATGCACTGAGCAATTTCAGTCCAACAACAGCACCAATTTTGAACAGTGCACTTATCCCTCTCGCTTATCCTCCTACTTCCCTTGTAGAGTAGATGCTTAAGTAAATAACAAGGACTTCTCAGATTTCGAAGAAGACGGGACTTCGAATTCGAAGGTAGCCGCATTAGGGACGAGAGATGTCGAAATGTGGAAGAATTCAAGGAGCGGAGGTAAAGGTTAAGAACTCTAGAGGCTGGCTTGATGCGTAAAAACCTCCACATGCGCAAAGAAAATTGGACCAAACTCACAACACCATAATAACTTCTCTAATGCCCATTATCCCAGTCCATTGAATTTTCTGAAGAGGTTCAGGTTAGTCAGATTCCTTTTAGTCGTTTCATGTATTGGGCAAAGGCCGCTACTCTGTTTCTACAAAATTGGTGCTATTTTGTTGGTGAACTCGGTAGTAAGAATGGGCATTATACAGTAATTGCTCTGACAGTTTACTTCATTATGCAGAGCAAATTCAGTCAGGGCTTGCAGTTGAATCGGTTCGATTCCTCGGTGTAATCTGCCGCTGCGCACATCAGCATGTCAGTCATCACGGAAGGTTTCGAGTAACTATCACTAGCAAGCAAATCTCAGAATAGCTACAAAAGACTACATAGTCGTCACTTGAAAAAGCTTCGCTGTCAAGTCATCGTGTTATGCTTCTTTCACAAGCTGACAGTTTTCTGGTGTGACCTGTGTGGGTTCAATCAGCGCTGCTGTTCAATACATCAGCGTATCAACAGTCGAATTTCTTTCTGAGGGAAGGGCAAAAAATGTGGAGAAATGGTTCGACCTAATTAAAAGTATGCTCGGGTTCGAAGCAAACAGTAATTAGGACAAGTTACAATGATGTCGGGCATGACCTCCGGATCTGATGAAAACCTTTCTTTGGACATCTGCGCAGTCTCCAACCTAGTTGGGATAGATGTACTGTGCGTTTGCTCTCTTCGTAATTCTCCTTTTGCAAAATCCATGTTCCAGTTTTGTTGATGATTTCGGATCCCATGATTTCTAGTTACTGAAAGTAGGAGGATTAATGTTCTTTACAGATCACACTCAAAAGATCTCTGTGTTCTAGCATAGAGGATATCAAATAAAAAATGAACTTGTCAGGTAAAAGCGCATCTACTGCACCGAATACCGGCCATGTCCGTTCAGTTAGATGGCCTGCTTCCATAATTTATATGAGACTTGGAAGAATCCTTGATTGTCATCATGAAGAGATATGTCCGAGAGCACCAGTAGTGGATCCCAGAGCCTTTTGTATTTTCAGAATATAATTTTCTCTGTGTCTGACATGCAGAAGATCGTATTCTGTATGTCAGACACACAGAATATGATCTTACTAAAATTAAAACCTTCCCTTAGAAAGGACGATAGATCTACATTCTTGTGATTAATAAGATGATTGCAGTAGACCGTTGAATCAACTCATTGTGCTGGTTTATTGTGCTTCATTGTGGCTGGATGTAGAAAGGTGGTTTGTAGGAGAACGGATGACCTTTCAACCTTCCCCTGTCAGAGAGCGATGGGAGCGGATGCGAAGTTCTCGTTCTGTGGAAATAAAACAAACTTTATCTCATCAATCGAACGGTACAAGCTCGACAAAGATCTCGTGGATCTTCAATTTCCAGTTTGTTTGCAGGTAGTACGGGTGTAGAGAGAATTTCCTCTAGAATTAGTCGTCGAGAATTCTCAGACCTGGATAATCTGTCTTTCCTGCGGAGATGTATAAGCCAGTAATCATGATTCTAGAATACATTTCTACCAGTGGGCAACTCCAATCTCATGGTGACAAGAAGAGCCAACATAAGTGATAATTGTTAAACGTCATGATCACCGAGACTGAACACTCTCACTCCGGGTATCAGTTGGATCCTCCGTCAAATACTCAACATGTACCCCTGGTTTTTATGTATGTATATATAAGATATCTCATTAGTATGTAATCCGTTCCTGCAAAGATGGATAGAGAGAAGCTGATGAGAATCGCCAGTGTTGTTCGCACTGGCGGGAAGGGCGGTGTACGCAGGAAGAAGAAGGTTGCTCACAAAACTTCAAACGTGGAACACACGAAGTTCCAAAAGACTGGAGAAATTCGGGGAGAGCAACATGCCTGGGGTAGTCGAAGTGAACATCTTCGTCGATGAAACCATCACCCACTTCGAGAAACCATCGGTCTTTACATGCTGTGAGGCCAATACATGGATTGTGACTCGGCTTTGGCAAACAAAGAAGTTGCAAGACCTTTTGCCCGGTATAGCGAACCAGGTGGGACCAGAGAAGCTCCAAAAGATCGACAAGGAGCTCAGCGAACTTTTCAGGAGGATATAGATTCCCAGGACGGGGAGTCTGTTCCGGAGATCGGTTGGTGGAATAATTTTGAAGAAGCATCGGTTTCGAAGTGATTTGAGTATGTCACAGCTTGAACTCCCATCCGGAGATTGCACTGGTTAATCCCGAAGTTAAGCCAGCTCTTTAGCGACATTCCCACAACTTACTTTTTAGTATCTATATTCCACTTTTCAATAAATGAAGCTAGCAATAAGTAATCAGTAGGAGTTCGTTGCATGCTTCAAAAGACTGGCTACAAAACATTTCGGTAGCTGGGAATTTTATGCTCAAACCACAAACCTTCCACTTGAGGCTGGTATGCTTTTGTAATTGCTTCTGTTTGCCATACTACTTGCAACAGGGTTGAAGTTTCTCCTCTACAATTCTTTGGATGTGCTCGCGTGGAACTTTATCTCTTCAGCTTGCCTACAGTCTGCTTGCTTGGATGATATTTGTTAATAGGCTAACTATTAACTATCTACTTATGGGAAAGCTTAGCGTCGCAGTGGACAAGCATCAAAGAAATAATCCTCTGCAACGAGTGCTCAAGGCTGACACGTTGCAAGAACAAGATCATTATATCCTTCATGCCAACGTTTGAACACCCGAATTCTGCAATCTGTTGGATTTGTTTTACTATATTCATATTTATTCGCAATTTCATCACCTTCTCGGACATGACTGACTGGTATATTGTGAACGTACGTAGTTCTTGTCAAAAGGGGATACTGTTACGTTAGTATCACTTTTCTGCCGTCATCCAGAAATCCGTGTTTCGTAGAATCTGAGTACAACAAATCAAGTGGAAATTGATCCATAAGCGGGGACTATGGAGGTACGCAACTATGAACTATGAACTATGGTACACTGTGAACGAATTCAGGAAGGTGAAGAGCCAATGCGCAATACACTGACCAAGAACACGAATATTTTTCAGCCGTCGTGATTTGAAACATTCCTTTCTTCTCCTTCATGGACTAGCTCATCTTTCAGAAAACAACTTTTCTACATTCCGTTCCTCGTAAGCCATATGACACGACTGACACGATAAGAAGGAGCTGCTCCAATCTAAGCTCTTGGATTTGCACATAAAAGTCTCATATGAGGGAACACTTTTCTTTTTTCTGTAACAACCCGGAGTTTTCCTGCTCCTGGAGAAAGTGCCAGTCTGTGAAGGAGTACAATTTGTTTTCTTCTTGTAAAATATTGACAGTAAGTACAGTGGAAGCTGATTCAATTGATAAATAAATCCTCCGGTGTCAGAATGATGTTTTCTAGGATGATAAAAAGGTTCAGAATATTTTCAGGCAAATGTGTTTTGAGTAAAATTTTAGATTCAAGAACCATACTAGAAAAGTTCCATTCACATTCAACAGCAACTAAATCCGCATATCCTTTCTCTGGCTAAGCACGTACATGCAATTGACAGAAGCTAGCCTGATCTCTTGTATCAACTATGGTGCATGTGGACTAACAAACTGAGGGTTTTGCTATTGAGAAAAGCTTTTCGTGCAGAGTGCTTGTTCTGAGATCGCAGTAGGTATTCGACCACACACCTGTTCCCTTTCTGATTGGTCTGGGGAAGAGATAGTATGAAGCAATTCATACTTAACAGTACGAACTTCTGGAAATTGCATGAAATAAAACCTTCGTTGGACATGGTAAATTCTTCGAGTCAGAAGAGACTGCACTCAGTGAAAAAGCTTTTTTCAACAGCAAAAGCTACGGTTTATTAGTCCACATACACGATTCTCAGTATTTTCCTGTAACCAAAAGCCCTATTTGATGTTCAGATGCCTTGATCTAAAATTCTAAACTGATGTTTCTCCGTGCAGTTTGCTCACACTGCACGGAGAAACATCGATTTTAGAGTTTAAAAGGTCACTCTGTATTGACTAAACCTGTTGACATCCTTCAACAGGTGATAGCCGACACCTATTGTAAGAACTGAGTATGATCTTGATAAGCGAAAGCCCTCTGTGATAAGCAATCAGTACTTGAGAGGGACTTCATCTGAGCTTACAGAAATTCACTATTTCTTGTCCTATCATAGCTTACTTACCAGGTCCGTTAATAAGCAGGATTTGAGTCGAATAGAATATGGCAAGCAAAGCGTTTATCCAATCTGGTCTACTTAGATAATTTAGCTGTTCACGTACGTCGTTGAGCAGAAAAAATTTGTACTGATACTTCGGTTGCTGGAGAACGTGAGGTGTTCAGCTCTTACCTCAGTCTTGCTGATTCAGAGAGAATTTCTTTTTAGTGAAAGTGGTAGGTCAACTTTAGTAGACGGATGCTGATTTCAACGGTAGGGTGAAATAGTCTTCTGGAGTCCGCTTCTTCTAGATCTGGCCTCTAACTCCGAGTCACCAATCCGTAGCCGCCTTAACATACGACCCCTGTGTGCCTCGACCTGAAAGCTCGATCCGTAAATGCAAAGAAATAGCATACTACGAGTGTTTACTCAAGGGGGAATTTAGCTGTCTACATATTTCTATACGGTAACGGCATTAATGATATTGATTGCCACATTTAAAGGTAGAATTAAGTTGCTCGTGAAGCATATGCATCTGTCTCTAGAAATGGTTTGTAAGCCAGATGTGGAGATACAACGTTATGCTTATCAGCTTGAAGAAGGAGCTTGAAGAAGTGACTATTACTCACAGAAAACGACAGTTGTTGTCTAATTTACTGAATAATTAGTAGTATTCTGAGATGCAAATGAGCTCTGTGAAAGAACTTGGACGTTGGAATCCACAAACCTTCAAGCAAGTGAGACAACCCGATTAAAACTTACCCTTTCGTGCAACGCAAAACATAGGAGAATGATTCATACGCTGAGATGCAAGATGAGCTCTGTGACAAAACTTCAACTCGGTTTAGACCTCAACATTCTTGCAGCGCAAAACATGGACTCAAGCTTTGAAAAGAATACCTTTCTAAGCACATAAATTTCGGGACCATGGTCAAACAATTATCCTCGTCAGTCCAGTTTAAGCTAGCTTCAACATAAAACTCCAGACCTTTTTAGCCATTTTTTCATTTTCCCAAAAAGCTTCAAGATCTGTTGTGGCATATTATATCTGGTTGGAAACCACGGAACACGGGAGACAGCAATTAACTCGTCATTACTGAAACTAAGAATGCGCTTTCAGCAACTTGGGTTCTCCACTTTGAACGACGTATTAGACCACCCCCACGTGGAGGATGTGGACTCCCATTTTATTGCTCATAACTATCTGGTACTGCTAAGGAGATCTAAAAGTTATTCATCCCGTACGATAGGGGATAGGGGATAGGGTACGATAGGGGATATTCGTCCGCATTCACAAGACCGTCGTTAAGGAGCCTGCAGTTATAAGACATGCAAAGTTTGACATCAGAACCGTACTTCTTCTCTACGGAACGAAGGTCACCAGGAGTCTGGGCTCTGAAGCATACTCGAGTGCCTGAACAAAATCAATCGCAGTAAGTCAGCAAAACCGGTGCAAAAGCTGATCTCAAACACTTGCCTTGCCGTTTACAGGCAGGCAGGCAGTTTGGGACCGACCAGGCTTTAGTTTCAAGTAGAAAGAAGCTGCATAAACTGTACCTTCTATGGATACCCGTAGAGCAAAGCTCGTGCAAAAGGTGTACTGTACTCGTCGGTTTTCATGTGCAGTACAAGGAGTCTCATGAATGCGACATACAGCAACTCCGTCAGTGGGCCACCTCCATACGTCTACCACGACTCCCGTAACTAGATTTACTCCTCAATCTCCAAGTCTCATCTCTTGCGCTATATCCTCCGAGATGAGAACCATGATATTGGTTGATTGGCCAATTGGACATGAATGTAAGAAACCTGAGACGCGGAATTGGGTTGTCCAACTTCCTTTGCTGGTTCGCTCTAAAACCTCTGATGTAACAAGAACCTGAACCATGTGGCTTGGCTCAGGAAACAAAATGAAAGCCGAGGGACTACTGTGCCGAATGTCACCGACTAATGTTGCGACAGACGAGAGTAACGTTCAAACTTCTTTAAATCTTCTCGACAACAGCATGAATAATCACCATCATTTTATTTATGGAGAAAAATTATTTTGTTACAGTGCCTGATATCATATCAAGCATATTAAGCGCTTAGGATGGTGCTCAACTTAGATTGCTAATAATTTCCACTTGATACCTTCTTTTGTCTTAGAGTCACTCTAAGCTCATCACTAGCCAAAATAGAAGGAACATAAAGAAGTTTTTCTCCGCTTGAAAAGTAAACCAAGATTCTTTTCCATTTAGTATTTGGTCTTTTTTGCTGTTTTCCTCTTCAAGAATTAGCTTTCTCAGGTGTTGAAGACGCAAGTATTTGGTATAAGTACTCTATCACTCTTAATATTGAAATTTCGTAATTTATCTCTCCACCTTTAGTCTTGACCCTATTATGTATACACTTTTTCACTAATTCTCTCTCTTAGACTTTCTGTATCATAGGAGGATACTAGAACGTTGTCTTAATAAGTATCTATTTGCTGAAAGTAAGGTACAAGTGATTTAACTTATTTTGATTTACTGTCTTCCAGCCCTATTTTGTCTTCTTGTTGGTGAGTGCAACTTTTGGGTATTTCTCTTTCCACCCTTAGCATTCTGTGAAGAGATAATATAGTGAGCATGTATCTTCTAAAGTTTGTCCGCTCGATATATTCGCAATTCTATTCCCATGCTTGACTTAGTATGTAGGTGTACAGTAGAAGTTGTGCTTTTCTATAAAAGATTTCTGAAAGAATCCCATGAATTTTAAGGAAATTTGTTATCATTCTATTTCTCATGGGAATACTGCAAAGAAGCACTCTCTAGATAAGCATTTGGTGGAGGATAGGTTTCTTGTAAGAGATTATACTACTAATATAATCTCTACACATGAGAGATTATACTACTAGGATATATTTTGCATACTTATGTGTTTATCTAGTTTAGAGATCTAATTTCCAGATGTTGAGTGCTTTGCTTATGGCTGCTAGGTGGCCAAATGTAGTATATGGATATATCACTGTCTACGTGAAGCCCCCTGAAATGCTATACAGCTGCTTTCAGAGTGAAAAGCCACAAATGGCGACCGACGTTCTTGAATTAGCCGCCGCTGCTTCCCCAAGATTGAGCTATGGAAAGGTGTATGGACGTATGTTTACTAGTATAGCGAGATTATATTATGTAGTGTAGCACAATATTTGTCTTTTCTTTAAAGGCAAAGGACTCATTATGGGTGGAGGATATACAAAGAGATGTTTCTTAGACGTTGCTCACTTTCTTATAAGAACGTATATCATAGAGGAGAGTGAGGTGAACTTCCAAAATCTAATACACGAGAATCAGGAGTACAAGAGTGAGAATGGATGAATTCTAGTTTAGGACATGTAGAAGTCTCTCATGAAATTCTTGTTTTCACATTCATTATGAGCTACACTGGAAAGTTAATATTTTAAAACTTAAAGCTTGTATTCATGTTTCTCTTGCTTGTTAAGAGAGAGATTATGGAGGATGCTCTTCTTGATGTTCACCTAGTTACTGATATACGTACATCTCATAATATACATTGAAGTATATTACTTCCCTTCTTTCTTAATATAGTATTGTAGAATAGATAGAACTTTATATTAGAATTTTTTTCTTACATTTCAAATTCAGTCGAATAGTATTCACATCTATTACGTCAATGTACTCTCTTATTAGAATTCAGAGTTATATTTATATACTCAACTCTATATAACTTACAGTTAAAATAGAGTTGAGAATTACAAAAAAAAATTTACCATTTCTCAAATTTTGCATGTCATCCTTGCACAAACATAACGAAATCACATGGTTTTTACTTTTTCCCAAGGGTAAGAGAGGAGCTACAATTAAAGTATGAGTGTCATCAAATACATAAACGTTTTGATTTAGCTTCTATTTTTGCTTGGAACAAAATTTCTCTATTATATTTTTCTCCATTCCATCTCAATTTCCTTTCTAATCCTTCTAGTTTCATGAATTTCTTTGCCTAATTTATGGTAAATTACAATGCTCTTGAGGTTACATAGTGTATAGTTTTACATAATTGCAAATTTTGGCAAATAAAGTAGTAGAAATGATGCTCAACTTAGATTGAGAATAGTTTCTCCTTAATACTGGATGTTGTCTTAGAGTTGCTCTAAGCTCATCATCGGAAAAAATAGAAGGAACATAAACAAGTTGATTTTTGCATGGGAGTATACACTGAAATCCTCCCAAATTTAGCATTTGACTTTTTGTCTTGTTCCAGAATTATCTTCATGTGTGATGAAGCTTGCAAGTACTTAGAGTGCTTCCTAGCATTGGATCTCACACAACTTATTTTTCCTGGATCTCCTTCCTCCCAAGCTTGGTGAAGAAGGTCTAACCTACAATCCCAAGTCATGTAAACTTCTCCTTTCACTCAATCTCTTACTCTCTAAGCCCAATGGATATAAATTGGTCTTATGTCCCTTCTCATCACATAAAAAACACTCAAAATTCCTTTAGGTAGAGAAGGTTACTGAGTCCTCTCAACACTCTCCTAAAATTCTACTCTAAACTCTCCTTTCTTCAAATTAGCCACTACTATCACTTTAATCCTTTGAAAAACCTTAACCTCAACTTCCACTCAAGGTGGTACTCCATGCTTCAATTGATTACTTAGTTAACCAAAATCACTTTTGATTGTTGTCAATCTCACCATACATGAGCACTCAACCTTAAAAAATAACCTCTTTTTATGATATCAATCATTGCTCCCATTTGTAAATCTCACTTGCTTTAAAATTTTGCACACATAAGAATCACTTCAAGGCACATTCCCTTGCAAATTTTAAGACCTTTTCATCATGCTATTTAGCTTGAACACCTCTCTATTCAGCATACCTCTTTCTAGATTTCACATTAGAAATCCATAACTTCTCGGTGTGATTGATCTCTCCAAAATTCTAGGGCCAAAAGGTAGAAATGTCTCACTAAATATACTTTGAAATTTTCAATGAAATATTTTCTAAATTCAAGAAATGTATTCTGTAAATATTTTTGGAGAGTATGTGGTTTTGTGGGACAATTTATCCCTCCGATCTCTAAAATTCAAGCTCAATATGTGTAATAGATCTCATCATAATTCAAAGTGGCCCAATTAGAGGATAAACTACTCATTATCTTTGAAAATCTCAAATCCATGTCAACTTAAAATCTTTCTCAAAAACTACTATCCACCTTACATGATCTCTCTAAGTCCTTTCCTATGGACAAGATTTACAATATCATCCAAAAAACATCATAATGAATTATAGTACATACAAATGGATCTACATTTATGTGGCATAAATTCAACCTTCTCTTACCTTAATGTTCTCTCCTAGTGAGGTCTCATAGGTTTCTTTTATCTAATATAGGATTGTTTGTGGAACATTCTCATGCCTTTCAGAGATGTCTTGGCAATGGAAACAAAAATTTAAGCCAAAATCCATCTCACCCAAGATAAACCTCTAATGGCTATTAAGATGATGCACCATAGACTTAGAAGATGTGCAACCAAAATCTATGACACTCCTCCAAGGCTAAAACTCCAAAGCACATCCAAAACTCAAGCCATTGCTCACAAGAGAACTCAAAGGGAGAGAGAGAGAATTACAAACGAAAGGATGATGAGTACCATAATTAGTCTATATAGTTTTAAAAAGCTTATAAAAAATTATTAAGTACAAGAGCAACTCAATTTTTTAAGCAAAATGTCATCTAAAGTCACAAGTCAAAAATCAAATGTCAAAATTTTGAAGGAATATCCAAACTCATAATCCCATAAGTATAAGGTCTTGTTTTGACTCTATATCTAAGTCAAGGATTCCTTAAAAAGGGCTATCCTTGGAGTAAAACACTTTGCACCAAAAATGATGATGGACCAAAGATCTTGCAACTCTTTCTTCAAATATCTTGGAATAATAAAAAGTCAAGACATTAGAATCCAAAATAGTGGTGCTACCTTTTTAAACTCCTCTAAAATAGGGTCTTCACTATGAAAAATTCTAGCTTAATATAGCTAATTTAGAAACTTGGTTAAACTCCACATAAACAAGATCTTTTAGTTACTCACAATACCAAATAAATATCTTAATAGAGCATACATGCACCAATAGGCTTTATAGCTCCAAATATGAGTACCATTCTTGTGACTACAGATCTAATTCTTGAGCCTTGGTAATTAGGATCATTGACAATTACTTTGTCAAATGAGTAATTACAACAAATGTGGTAAAGTTTGAGATTGAGCTTTTGAGTGTGAGCAAAAGAATTTTGAACCTATGACTCCAAATGGACAATATCAAGAATGGTTGATAAGTTGATGTTAGCTTTTTTGAATTTTAATATTAATTCTTGATTAAGAAGATCACTGATGTGTTGCTTTCATGTCAATGAGGCCTCTTTTAATTTAGCAAATTCAAAGCTGAGCAACTAGCGGGTGATGTAGCAGATCCTTTCTTCCTTCATGATAGAATTGAATCAGAACGGTAGTTAGTATCCTGACAATGGTGCTACCTCTCATCTCACGAGCTATCAAAGTTTTTTGTCAAAAAGAAAATCTCAATCTAACCATCATAATGAGAAATTTTCCCATTTTACTTGATCAAAAAAAGAGTATTGAATGTTTATTATATACCCAATGTTAAGAAAAACCTTCTTTCTATTAGAAATATTATGGACAAAACCCATATAGCTCTCTTTGACTCTCACATTTTCCATATATTTGAAGGAGAAAATCCCAAGAAAATACTTTCTTATCAAGATAGAGATCCCACAAACACTCTGTATAGTCTGTATAAGCTACATACCTTGCAATATGAATCTATGTGCTTGCTACATTTTGATGTTTATAAATCATTATAGATGGTTCTATATTCTTTAGAGAAAGGATGGTGCACTTCAACAATTCAAGTACATCAAAATGGAGGTAAAAAGTAGTGGTAATTACAATTTCCCAATTGAGAATAGGTAGGGGTGATGAATACCTATCTACAACATCAAATGGCTTTAGTGTGTAACATAGAATTCACCACTCATTGACTTGTGCAAAAATACCACACTAGGATGGAGTCCTAAGCATAAGAATCAACTATCCTAGAGATGGCAAGTCCTAATTACAAGATTGAGAAAGTCTCTATGGGATGAAGCTACCAAAATTGCTACTTACAAACTTATTTTAAATTCTACACAAGCAATCAACATGGCCATACCTTCTCAACATCTTATTGGTATAATTCAGAATTTGGAACATCTTTGCATCTTTTTGTGCATCCTCTATCCTCCTCTCCATCACACATGACAAGCTTGATCCCAAGGACATCTCCATAGTCTTTGGTTATGACAGTCAATCTGAAGCATATCATTATCATGACTTTAAGTATTTTATTTTTTTAACAAGAACCTATTTGGAGTTACCACTTGTCAACCTTCAAATATTCTTGATGATCAATTTAACTAGAACAAGCCTTTACTTCCTCCTTCTGCTGGTCCATATATACCTTCTAACAAGACTATTCCTCTAATGTGCCATAGTTTTGTGAACTTTGTTTTAGGATTTTAATACCCTTTTCCCAAAACTGGTTCTCCTTTGTCACCAAATGACCTCTCCACAACTTCATAATTGGACCACATTGGTTCTCTTGGTTGTTGATCCTACATCACCTTTTTTCTATGGCTTCTTCCTCCAATCAACCTAGTATCAATGTTAGAAAATATTCATGTCAACCCAATCAAGCTCAATTCACTATTATTCTAGGACACAAATAATCACAAGCTTCATCCAAATGGTTGAAGGAGGTCCAAGTAGATGTCACGTATGATGAGCTTGTGTGGTGCCCACAGTTTTGCATTATTTTTTATTTGATTAGTTTCAACTTTATTTCTGAGGAAAAATGATAGCTTACTTCACACTTATGTGACGAAAGCTCTTAGAAATACCATTCTTCAGAGTTGTGTCTATTAAGACAACAACCTGAATGATAGATCATAAGCCAAAAGGTCAACTAAAGGAAGAATGCTGAATTAAACACCGGGCCAAGAATGCTAAAAGGTGAATAGCTTTGGTGGAGAAAAACTTCAGACCAAAGATCTCCATACACAAGAACCTTTGGCTCAAAAGTTGTTTTTTCAAGACCAAAACTCAGCCAAATGAGTTGGCCCTAATCACACATTGTTCCGATCTGATAGATGTCAAGGGCTGTATACCAAATTGAATGCACAACCACTTGGTTCAAGTTTCATTTCAAGAATGGAGGTCCACATTTAGAGGAAGACTGTTGGCATTTAGCAAAATGACTCACATTGATTGGTATCTAAGACTATTGAAGACAAGGATGGTTTGAATGTGTAGATGGTACCCAAATTAAATGTTTGACAAGGAGAAAATAGTCCCCAACCACTTCTTGTCTAAAGAATGACCAAAATATTACCTATAAATCAAAGTGGTGAACGGAAAATTCCACTTTTCACATCATAGGTGATGGTCTTTAGTCTTTGATCATAGCTACATTTCCTACCCAGGTCTTAGTGCTTACGGTTTCATCATTTTTAGTTGACCCACATTTCTCTTTGTTTCCTTAGCACTTAGAGAAGGTGGTATTTGTCTAGAAGCCAATGAGCAAGTACTCCTTAGATGTCTAGTAGTAATGCGTGGGTGGTGTATTGTAGGAAGGAAGTAATACATAGTAAGTATTTGGGTTTCTTGCTTTGGGATTGGAATGTAATAGACTTTGAGATCATCCATGAGATGATGGTCAAGAAGAAGAAGAATAGTGGGAATTTGAGGAGGAATCCCTATGCTTGGACCAAAGAGAATTGGAAGGACATTCTCATTATAATACTTGGTATCAATCATCTAGAGCAATGATGATTGATACCAAGTTCTCAAATAGGGGACTAACCAATGAAATCAAGGCCACTTTTGGAGAATTTCATAGCCAAAACAATGGCTGGCAGGTTCTCAATTATAAGGATCTGGCCCAAAGTCCAATAGTGGAAGAAATTATTAAGTTATTTTGTCAAAAATGAATGCCTTACTTAGCAAATAGTCAAGCAATTTTAGTCCATAACATGTACAAGGGGAAACCAAGGAATTGGGCTCACATGTTCTATCTTCATGCCCAAACCATTTACCAAGACTTCTTAGAAGAAGGTAGAGCCCCATGTCTAGCTCCTTTCATGATCCAAATTGACATAGGTCTCAATTTATTGAATGAAGATGAGCAAAGGTGATTCCCTAACCACTACCTTGTAGCAGGATACTTTGCTCCCCAACTTGAAGGGAAGTAGATGAGCAAGAAGTATTGAGAAGTGGATGAAAAATTCACTATAACATGCAAATTTGTGCCTATAGAAGAAGAAGTGGAAGGCCCAACGATAGAAGGAAAGGGCAAAGAAGATGAAGTAGGCCAAATCATCACTAGCCAAATTTCAAAGGGAGCTCACTTTGTCATACATTTAGTGGGAGCAGTTTTGCAATGGATGGAACTCCTACTTCCTCAATACCACAAGGAGTGACAAGAGGTCATGGATTATACCACCTTGGTGCAAAGTATGCACAAGGAGATAAACACCAAGAAGGCAAGGGAGGAAAAGCTCTAAGAGGAAGGTTATAAGGCCCAAGACCAATTCAAGGACAATGCAAAGAATTGATACAATAATTATTTGAGGTAAAAATATAGAATGCACCCCTTGCTTCTACACAAAAAGATCAAGAGAAGGAAGTGGGGTGAGTGCAGCTCAAGTTGGAGAAGCTGCAAATGGAGAAGAAGGAGATGCATTGAGTTGCATCTCCTTCTTCTTCCAACTACAAGCCAAGGATGAAGAGGTTCTCCACCTTTGAATTGAAATGAATGATACCAAGATTTGGTTGGCCACCCTAAACATCCAAATCATTGAGTACAAGGAAGAGGTGGTATTGCAATTAAAAGCTCAAGCAAAGGAGCTGACTTTGGGTAAGGAAAAGGAGAAGAAAAGAGATAAAATTTACAAGGCATTCCAAGAAGAATAATAGCCAAAGTGCCTGCACTTGGAAAAGACAAAGAAGGATGGCATATTGCAAATGGAAGAACTCTAAAAAGAATTGTAAAGCTGCTCCAAGAAGAAGTCAAAGGTAGGGTAATGAAGAAAAAAATTCATGAACTCAAGCTATAGGTACAAAAATTGGAGGGGAAGACGTACAAGGAAGACTAGAAGGAGCAACTCACACTTTGCCTTAGAGGACATATAGATAGGAAGTTCAATGAGGTTCATCATTCCTATTTGCTAAAGATTGCAGATTACAAGGAGCGCACCAAGAACTTGTTCCACATCTCAACGATGAAAGATGCTCCTTACAATAGAGTAAAAAGCTGAGGATAATTTTCTTGGTGGAAGATGGGACCACAATGCTAGACCAGTCTATCCTTAACCATGCTCTCTAGTAATTGTACATAGAACCTAGCCTTCCTCCTTCTTTAGAAGAAAAAGTTATTTGTAACCTTGTAAGATAGGGAAAAAACCAAAGAGTTTGGGCCCATAGGGTTTCTTCAAGATGAATGACCTTTTGGCTTGTACCACCTTCTTGGCCGAGTACCACTTTGGTGTGGTAATTTGGGAAGGAAATGTATGACTTAAAGTGCATACTTTGGAGAAGAACTAACACCTTCCTTTACACTAGTTATAAGATTAATTAAGTAGTTATAATAAGGTAAGATGCAAATTAAGACCTCAATTGGTGGTGATGGAGTAGTTAGCTTTGGCAAGGAACTTGCATAGCCATCAAAGTGGAGTAGCAATAGGAATTTATATATAACACTTTGGCCCCAACAATTTGAGAGTCCACTTTCCCCTGCAATTTTGTATGTAAATTGTGACAACCCAACAAGTATCCCTTTTGGAGTACTCAGCAAGTAACAATTTCCCACAAAGATATGAAGTCATAAAGTCAAATAAAAAGTAAAATGTCACAAAATGTTCTTCTTGATTTCATCTTTACTCTCTTGAGTAGAAACCACACTCAAAGAGAGTACAAGCACTAAATTTGCAGTCTTGTCACAAATCACAACACCCATAATAACAATTCATCGATCTCTTTCCAATTCAACCTCAATTGTGATGATTCAGTTCTTCCCAAAGAAGGCTACTTCACCATGAAAATATTTTTCCTTGGAATTGTGTTCCATCCCCCCCCCATGCAAATTATCCTTAATTTGGGTATGTACTTCCATAAGTCCGACCTGAGTCCTTCTGACTCTTACTCGAGGTGGACTTATTTGGGTCTAACCCAAACACATGATTCTTCTTCTTCCTTTGCCATTTGGCTTCAACAATACACTTCTTTAAAACTCATCAAAGACAAAAAATGTGGGTACTACATAAATCTAAGTCTGATTTGAAAAAAAAATTCACCTAATATCTGGCTTTGAATATCCTTGCACAAGTTGTGTTGCAAATCTTATAGTAGGAGTTCAATTGTTTAAATCCCAAGGAGAGGGTTGGCAATTGAGTTATGAAGGAGTAGAGTGGCTTAGTGATGGACCTGATCAGTCCTAAGTGCCACAATTAACATGGAATAGAAAATGAAGGACATTTGATTGCTAGAAAGCCTCCTTTGGTGGCGTGCCTTTTGGGAAGGGTAGTACATGTCATTAGGGTCAAAGGCTTTGGGGCAAAGTGAACCATCACCTTTAGGGTAAATTTGGTTACATTCCTTCTTGAAAGTCATTTAGGATCTTTTTGGATTTTTGTAGAGCACTATGGTGGGTGCCTTTACCCTCAAACTAGGAGTGATTTTTGCACAAGAGGTTAAATAGCAAACAATAAAAAAACTACACATTTTGAGAAACTCTCTTCACTTTTAGTCATTTCCATTTCATATCTTCATAGGATTGCCTCATTTTTACCAACTTATACTATTAGTATGTTGACATTGGGTTGTTACATGTACCTTCTAGCACCGCTACAAGGGATACACTCCTTAGAGTGGATAGAGGTGAATTTACATGGAGCAATGAATGTCTTTGGAGAATTTAGTACTAGGAGATACTCAAACACTTTGTGATCAAAGAGCTTATCAGACAAGTCAAGAGCACAAACAAGAGAATGCATAAACATAGGGGAAAAAGCTCAAGAACACTCTCATCCTTTTTAGAGAAAAATAGTAATAAAAACAAGACTCTTCAATGCCTAACCCTGTAGAAGTGCAAAATTAGACTCAAAAGCATGGATAGACAATTGTCACATATATCAATTTCCTTTGGCTATGTCACAAAACTTGAAGACACCACAGAGGACTTTGCTCTAGCAAAAGGAGAGAAGGAAATTTGGGGAAGATCTTGAGGAAAACTCACAAAGTATCCATAGCATGAAGTTGACCTAGTGTGAACATCAGAGAAGAGCATTTGTTGTGGATGCCCCAAGAACCTATCACCAAAGATCCAGAGCATGGAATCTTGGTAAAGGTCTGTCTGGCTTACAATTCATAGCTCAGAACAGCTAGACAACTTAGAAGATGCTAGCCTAGTCCATCATATTCCTTGTCAAGAGTTTGTGTTCCTTAGTATATCAAGTGGAATGTGCACCCAAATGGGAAAAGCAAAAGTACTATGTGGAAGAGGAAGAACAGATATTTTTGTGATAGCCCGATTTCAACATACTTATAGTACAATCAATAAGAACAAGTCCTTCCCGCAAGGATACAAGTTGGAAATGACTAAGAATGAAGCAAGGTGTTACAATGTCATAGTTCTTTTATTATTTCTTATTTAACCTCTTGGATAGGAACCAATCCCAAAAGAGAGTAGTATCATTCATTTGGCACACTATAGAAAAAAAAAGAATCACTTTCACTCTAAGTTCTAATTGGGATTGCTTCTAAAGGTGATGATTTGCTTCACTCTAAATGCCATTCCATTCCAAAGTCATTATCAGTACAAGTGCATTCCACCCTTCCCAAAGGGGTAACTAACAAGATTCAATTTATGTGGGCCAAATGTCTAAGGTTTTTGATTTCATGGTATTGCCCATGCTATGAGCTTCCCAATCCACTCTTTGCACATTTTCACTCCTTTTGATCCTTTAGCACACACCTTGATCAAAAACAAGTTCTACTTGGTATTGAGCATGTGAGACCTATGAGTCGGCATATCTCTCACTCAAGATGAACCTATGATGGCTATTAAGGTAGCACACCATGGACTAAGCAAGCAAGGAACCTCAACTCCATCACACTCCTCCAAGGCTAGAACTCCAAGGCATATCCAAGACTCAAGACATTGTTCACTAGAAAATTCAAAAAGAGAGAGATAATTGCAAATGAAAAGATGATGAATACCTTTTCACCCCTAGCTTATATACATGTAAAAATTTACACACCAAAAAGAAGTTACTAATTATTGGAGTAACTCAAGTTACTAGGGTACAAGTCAATAAAGTAAAAAATTCCAAAGAAATACCCAAGCATATGAGGATAATCCCATAAGTAAGTGGTCTTATTCTCACTTGCCAACTAAGTCAGAGATTCCTTTATATGGACTATCCTTGGACTAAAGGAAAATCTGTACCAACAAGGCTTGTGGGCCAAAGAGTTCTCAACTCTTTCCTCAAAGTTAGATAACTAGGAATAACCCCAAGTCAATACACTAGGAAACAAAAAAGTGGTGCTCACTCTTTTCCCTTCCTTTAGAATAGGATCACCTTATCTTAGATAGGACTTACTCTAGCTAATCATGAAGAATGTAGAATCTTAGCTAAAATCCATATAGATAATATTTTTCCACTACTTGCAATACCAAATTTAATATCAATGTAGAGTATATATGCATCAACATGTGTTACATTTACCCCCATACTAGGATTTCACTTTGTCCTCAAAGTGAAGTTCCCTTTACCTTTTATGATACAACTTCAACTTATCATGGCTAATCTTATCAAAGCATCTTCCTCCCAACTCCTTGTGATCATAGGTGAAATTTCCCCACACCTTCTTCATTATGAAATGTCCAAAGAATGTCTTCTTTTGCACCTTTCTTGAAGGGATCCACCTTCTTCTTGCATTACCTCGTTTCATAACTCTCCTTTTTTCTCTTTGGACTTGCTCCACTCAAACCATAGCAATTGCTCTTGCCTCTTCTAATTTCATGAGTTGCTCCTTCCTTGACTTCTATGCATCACCTCTTTGTGCCTTCTTCAACTTCCTATGAATGCTTTAAAAAGTAGGAAGATCAAAGTGAATAGTTAAAGTAGACTCAATACAATATACTAAATGAAATGGAGAAAAGTTGTTGGATGTCTTCATGGTTGTCCTATATGCCCACAAAACAATATGAATCATTTTGTTAAAATGAAAATTTTCTCCCTCTATTTTTGCATCTTTGGCCAACATCATGCACAAGGTTTGATTGCTTGTCTTTGCCAAGCCATTGGAGTTTGATTTATAAGAGGTAGTCACTTTATGTGTGACAAAGGAATATTGTAGTATGGTTCTAGTGATACATTTTATAAACTCTCCTTCTATATCAAAAATCAACTCCAAAGGGCATGCAAACCTAGTGATGATGTGTTCACAAAGAAATCGATCAACTTCATCTTCATTCTTGTCTCTCAATGGTCTATTCTCAACCCCCTTGGTAAGGTAATCAATAACTACCACAATATACCAATTCTTTCTTGAAGTTCTATTGAGAGGACCTAGAAAGTCAATTTTGCACTTCCCAAAAGGTCTTAACAATAGAATTGATCTAAAAGGTAGAGTAGAGGTAGAGTTCCTAGCAGAAGCTGGACAAACATTACATGTTTTGCAATAATCAAGATCATCTTAGAAAATTCCACTCCAATGGTAATCTACATCTAGAATCCTAAAAGTCATCACCTTTCTTGCAAAGTGAACCCCACATACCAAACCATCATGAAACTCCTTCATGAGTAGCATAGACCTCTCCTTACCCACTCTTTGAAGTAGACCATCTGCTCCTTGACAAAAATGAATGTTCTCCACCATTATGTAATGTATAGATATTGCTACAAGGGCCTTCATCTCTATAGCATGCATCCCATTTTGGTAGTAACCTCTTGCAACAAAGTCCACAATCTCCTTGTACTCCATAAGAACCTCTTGAGTGATTGAGATTATCATGAACTATTTATCCAAGAAAGAATCATCCACTAGCTCAATGCCATCATGATCATATGCCCTAGATAAAATATCAACATTGACATGGTTTTTCCTTGGCAGATTCTCAATGGCATAATCATACTAAAACAACAATATCATTCACCTTGCTAGCTTCTCTTTCACATAAGGCTTGTTGAAGATGTACTTCAATGCCTTGTAATCTATGAAGATGGTGTTCTTCCCTCTAATCAAGTAGTGTCAAAACTTCTTGAGACCAAAAAGTACTATCAACCCTTCCTTTTCCATGATTGAATAATTCTTTTCTATTGATACCATTTGTCTACTAACATAAGCTATTAGATGATCATGCTCATCTTGGTTTAATTGACCAAGACTGCATCCTATAGTTACATTGGAAGCATTAGTATAAAGAATGAAAGGCTTACTCCAATCAGGTTTAACAAGAATTGGAGCCATAATGTGACAACCCAACAAGTATAAATTTTGTTGTAATCAGCAAGTAAAGTTTGTTCCCATAGAGATATGAGTAAAAAATGGTCAAATACAAAGTCAAACAATAGCAATCAATTCTTCTTGGTTGTGTCTTTAATCTCTCAAGTACAAACCACAAAAGTAACAAGTACTAATCACAATCTCATCATAAACAAATCACACTCATAATCACAATACTTCTGATTCTTTCCAAACAAACTTTGATTGCAATGATTCATATTTTCCCAAAGTAGGCTACTTCATTATGAAACAACTTCACTTCAAAATTTTGTTCCACCCTTCCAATGAAGGTACAACTTCATTGATCAAAGTTGCAGAATCTTGCTTTGCATCAATGCTTTGCATGAATCTCATACTAGGCTCACCAATGCAAAATACTACCAACACTACAATTTCTCACAAATCCATCAAGGCATTGTTTAGATTGCTATCCACTTAGGATCAAAAATATAGAATGAAATCAAAGTTGCAGAATCCAACATCCAACAAGCTTACTGACTTGCACTTCAAAAGGTTACTGACTTGCGCTTCAAAATTCTCCAAACACTCACAAACGCACACACACAATTGATACTCAAAATTAAGTTGAAATGACAAGCATTAAGTTACAACACTTTGCTTTACTCAACTTCAAAAATACAAATACTGAACAACAATACATTGCAAATGTCTCCTTTAAATAGGCAGAGCACTTTGACAGTTACTTACTAAAACACCATTTCCTAACAATCTGCAAATCCAAAATGGCAACCCACTCTTCATATCTATCAATTCAAATCTCAAAATGGTTATGAATCCAATCCGATGTCTACCTCTTCTTCTTCTAAACCCAATGTAACCTCCTTTGTATCTTGTACTTTGGCTTATCTATAACTTCTATATCTTCTTCTATTTATATCACCACTTCAGTCTGAACTGCAATTGAAGCCATGGGCATTCTATCTACCTTTTTATTATCCAACCCACTTGCTCCTAATATTTGAGGAAATTCACCTGAAGACACTTGCACTCCTACTTAACTTACTTTGCATCAGGTTTCTACCTTCATGCCACTCCAAATCTCATCTAACTCTGATCTAACCAAGTCTAATCTGAGACATACATTGTCTCCTACTTCTAACATCTTTTGATCCATTCTCTCTTCATCAAATCAACAATTTATTCATATCCATGTCCTTCACCTTTCTCCTCCTTGTCTCCTGCACTTAAAACTTCAATTTGTGCAGTCTTACTTCTTCCACTTCCACTCTTGCTTCTGTCTTCAACATTGCTTTGAAGTTCTCGACTACTTCTCCTACTTGCTCCCATGTATGATCTTGAGCTTGCTGCACCTGCAACTCTTCACAATACACCTTCAGTGCATCTTCAAACTCAGCTTTCAATGCTTCCTTCTCCTCCTGGGCAAGTTGGGCTTCTACGTTGATGACAAGACATCATAATTGCTCTTCGTCACTATTCCTCCCTGCTAACTTGTGCTGCCAAGCTTCATACTTCTCTGCTGCACTTGACTTTAGACTCTCCAATAACTATAATAGGTATCCACTTTGTTTCTTGTTCCATTCCAACTGCAATCGCTTTTGAATGTATGGCTTCTATATGAGCATCAAATTCTTCTGTCAACTTCTCAAAGGCTGTCTTTTGCTTACTCAGCTCTTCAGCTCAACTTTCAAGCTCACCTCCTTGCTATTCAAAAGCATCCTTCAAGTTCTCAAACCTCTTTTGTTGAAGTAATTCATCAGCTTGAAGCTCCTTAGCTTGCTTCTTGCCTTCGGTTAACTTCTCTTTAACCTGCACGATCTCCTCACTCAGATACTTCAAAACCTGCAATTCATCCCTTACCTCCAAATGATCCTTCTTCAGCTCTTCCTTCTCCTTCTTCAATGCTTACAGCAATGGGCAGAAAATCTTGGACACGTACGCTACTCCCCCAAAATCTCCTTCTTTGCCTTTGTCTTCGTACTCTGCTTGTGTTGGTGCTTCTTTGACCAGTGCCTTACCCCAAAGTTTTGATCTTCTTACCTTCAGAGTAATCTCATTTGAGCTTTCTTCTTCACCTTCATCTTTACTTGCTATACTCCGGTCTTGCGGTAGCAGATTGCAAAGTCTTCTTTGTTCTTGTTCCTTGCGGGAATACTAATCTCAGCGCTTCTTCTCTCTGCTCTTCTATCTCCACCGTAGGCAACTCCAGACAAGGAATGTGTCCTCCTTCCATCCGGTCAATCGCTGCATGGAACTCCCTATCTTCCTTCTCAGCCACTTCCTTCAGCTGCTGCTGAACTTTGGGTTCTCCCTCACTCTGTTGCTTGATTCCTCACTCAGCAATGTGAGTTTTGCTTCTTCTTCTTTGGCTGAGTCCTCTGACTTGTACTTGACTTTTCCTTCTGACTCTTCTCCCAACAATGGGTCTCACAAGACTATCTTGTGCTTGGGGTCCAACCTTCTTGTCTTCAGTGGCTGTATTGGTGACACCAATTCTGTGGGTCAAGTCTGCTTCTTTATCTTTGGGATTGTCACCTCCACTCTCTTCTGCTGTCCCATCCTGGCAAAGTGGTCGTTGCTACTCCGGATTTGGTGGATGTATTGCTGCTCTTCAACATTTAATTTTCTCTTTGCAAATTTGGGTGGAAGTGCGACACCGTCTTCTGTCATTCAGCCGCACTCAGCAAGTTCAACCCAAGGTAAAAGTGCACTACAAAAAGCACTAGGTATTGTGGTGGTGATCTCTCTCTCCAATTCCAGATCTTTTGCCGTGTTTGCTAGTGAAAGCACTTTGCCCAATTCACCGGTTCTCCTGCAAACATTTGATGGAAAAATACCGCCTAATGGCTCATTACATAAGTGGTTTGCTCCGGCTTGAAGATTGCAATCATTGCCATAACAATACTTTGCCTTATTGGGTCTCAATAGGTATCCACTTTGTATCCATTCATTGTACACGGAGCACTAAAGGAGTTTCACATTTCTTTGGTCTCTTCTGCAGACTCTCCCTTCCCATAGAATGTGACCCCGGTCTCCTCACCAGCCTCTTTCCCCAGGACTAGTCTCCAATCAGACTCTGTCCATCAAGCCGGATTGCGTCTCTTCCGTTCTTCTTCCGGACCCTCCTCACAATTACTTGTAGCTATTTCTGCCATGAATCTTGGAAAACTCAGGTTCCAGTTCAGGCCAAAAAGGTGGTCCAAAGTCTACTCAAAACTTTGATCCTTGCTATGACATCTAACCTCCAAATTGCAAGATTCCTCACTGCAAGTGAGGGATCTCTCATTGGCATCGTGTGACCTCTAACTCTTTGTCTTTGGAAAATTATCCCTTCCCTTGGATGAGAAATCCTCACTCCCTCAGGATTCTTAAAAATCAAACTCTCAGCTGGCTTTGTAACATGCATTGCTTTGGGATGACTACTTAGTGGCATAGGATACTTGCGTGACATTTGAAAATCCCTCGACTAAGTCTCAATCTTATAGTTCTTCACTGCACAGTCATTCCTCAATCACTCTTCACTTGATAATCACATATTCTGTATGTATTCCTCCTGTCAATATCAATTCTATCCCACTCATGACTTAGCCATTTTTTTGCTTGTATGTTCTTGGCTGGCACACCCAAACAAAAGTTGTTACTCTGTCTTTGCACTGGGTTGATCACCCCGAGCCAATCCTAACCATTTCCAAACCGTATCCTCATGGGAACAACCTATTCTACCGATTATACTATTTGTATGTCAACATTGTGTTGTCATAACTAACTTAGTAGAGACTCCAATGATGCATGCCCCTCACCAAATTTTTAGGGTGTATATAGATACTTCATCAATAGCCATAGGAGTAGTGTTCAGTCAAATGATGATAAGAAGAAAGATTATGCAATATACTTTGTTAGTAGGTAGCTTTTTGAGGCACAAGGAAATACAATACCATGAGAGAGAATCATTAGGAATGGTTTATGCTTGCACAAAGTTTTTCCACAACTTATTAGGAAATGAATTTTCTTTCATGTGGATCACTATTTGCTGTAGCATCTAGTGAAGACTGCAGATTTATAGTTAGAATTGCCAAGCGGATCCTACTCTTGCAAGAATTCCCTTACATGGTGCAGGTTTGGAAAGGAGTACATCATGAGAACCCAAACTTCTCTTCCCGACTGAAAACGGAGGAACAAGATAAGGACCTAGTTGATAACTTTCCAAACAAAGCCTTGTTCCACATACTATAACAAAGAGGACCCATTATTTGGCAAAGTACCCATACCTTTGGACTGTGAAGCCCCAAAAGGATGGATCCAAAATGGCTAGTAGTGTTTCTTTACAGAATGGGTCATACCAACTCAAGGGGAACATTCTGTTCAAACTAGGAAGCAAGGAAAGCTTGTGGTGTTGTCTAGAGACACATGAAATAGGAGGAGTGATACGAATCTCTTCTCCACTACCGAGGGCTTAACTCAAGGGGAATATTCTGTTAAAACTAGGAAGCAAGGAAAGGTTGTGGTGTTGCCTAGAGACACATGAAATAGGAGTGATACAAATCTCTCTCCACTACCGAAGGCTTGTGCCGGACACACACACACACTGCTCTAACATTAGCCGGATACATGTCTCAGGCACATCGGTCTGTCTGCACACTTAATGAAAGTAGACTCTTTATATATTTTATTTATAACCTCTTCCCAAACCGAACAAAAATCTCTTCTGTCTACAGTAACACCAGAATGTTACATGTTACATGCCCGACTGTTACACGTCGAAGCCCATCCATCCTTTCATCTTGTCATTCACACACCTTGAAAAGAAACTCTCAATCTGTCTGCCCATAACATGCCGACCAGTGATACATGCCGACGCCGGTCCTTCGGTTTGTTTGCTGGGACGTCATAATTCGATTGTCACTAACACCATATTCTGGACGTATTACGGTATCAGAACCATCCCAGAATTCAAATGTATTATAAAATCCAATTCTATCTTATATGTAGATAAATATAAAATAGAACGAAGCTCCACAGCCTTAATCCGCTCCTCACCTCTGTCTTTACTTACTTAGCCGTCCTCACCTCTCTTACCGCGCCAACCCAGGAGACTTGTCGCCTCATGCGAAACGACGACGAGCAGGCGTCTTGTCGTCGCCACCTGGTCACACTCCCTGTCACTTCTTCGCTAGGTCCGACAACTATCCTCCATCCCTTCCTTCCCTTGTTCGGCTTGATGGGATGGGAAGATCCCATCAAGCCGAACAAGGGATGATGGGAATGAACAAGGGCTTGATGGGGTCTTCCCATCCCACGGTCGCCTTTCTTCTTCCAGGATTGTTAGAAAATACAGTCCCAAGGGACCTCTAGCAATAGCACATCATAAGGCCCATTAAACATAATCAGAGGACTAACAGGAAATAACGTGGTTCACTCCCTGTCCCGGAAGCTACCTCCACGGCTGAAACAGGCTCACACTAGCCTTCGAACCTTTATTTCCATTGCACATATGTATATATATACAAACACAGGGATAATCACTCTGTCACTGTCTAAACTCCTGAATATAGACCTGCGTGATTTCATGAGTATTGACCACTCAAGATATCTAGTCACTTTAATACTCAACCTTAGAAGTGACTGAATATATATCCGCATGATATTGTAAGGAGTTTCCATCAGTCAAGTTTTGCTCTTGCTCTTGATCAGGCAAGTCACTTATAGCAAGCCAAACATAACAAACTCCACCTTTTGCTTGTATGCACCTTATCATCCCAGAGAGCAACATTGAACGTTAAGCAAGTTCATGCATAACTTGAACTTCTCAACAGGAACAGGTTTAGTCAACATATCAGCTGCGTTTACCTCTGTGCCAATCTTTTGCAAATTGATTTCACCATTTGTCACAGCTTCCCTGATAAAATGATGTCTCACATCAATATGCTCTGTCCTTGAATGATATACTTGATTCTTTGCCAATATTTATAGTCCCTTTCAAGTAACGAAGTATCCACTTCACAACTTCCCAATGTTGTTTCCCCGGATTTGCCATGTATCTACTCACCATGCTCACAGCATATGAGATGTCTGGTCTAGTGCAGACCATAGCATACATTAAACTCCCAACAGCACTAGCATAAGGAATGTTGGACATTACTTTTCTCTCCTCCTCATTTGATGGACATTGCTCCAATGATATCCTGAAATGACTTGCCATTGGAGTGTTCACTGGTTTTGCTTTCTCCATGCCAAACCGAGCAAGTAATTTTTCCAAATATCTCCTTTGAGATATCCATAACTTTCCCTTGCTCCTGTCCCGATGGATTTCAATCCCAAGTACCCTCTTTGAAGAACCCAAGTCCTTCATATCAAACTCCTTACCAAGTTGTGCTTTCAATTTCTCCACCTCAACCATATCCTTTGCAGCAATCAGCATATCATCCACATATAGTACCAAGATGATTAAATCAAATACTCTAGGTCCATGTAGCTTCTTGAGGTACACACAACAATCTGATTCACTTCTGTTATATCCTTTCTTTTTGGCTGTAACCCTTTGCTACAAGCCTTGCTTTGTATCTATCTCCACCTGATTTTGGAAGTCCTTCCTTCTTCCAAAATATCCATCTGCAACCAATTGCCTTCTTTCCCATAGGCAATTTTTCAAGTCTCAAAGTTTGGTTCTTGGCCAAAGACTTCATCTCCTCTTCCATTGCACAATGCCACTTTTGACATTCTTGATCTTGCATTGCCTCTTCATATGAAGAAGGCTCACCATTCTCCGTAAGAAGAGCATAATCTACAAAAGGATCATCAAATCTCTTTGGAGGCCTTCTATCCCTATTTGGATACCTACGTTCATGAATCACTTCTGGGCTTTGCTCTTCTAATGGTTCACTTGGTAGATCTACAAGAGGTGAAATGTCTTCATTTCCAGTATCAATATCTATCTTAACAAGATCTTTGTTTTTTCTTTTCTTTTGCTATAGTAATAGTCTTCATTGTACTAGTCTCATAAAAAACTACATCCCTACTCACAACAAGACAACACCTTTCTGGATCCCACAATCTATATTCCTTTGTATCCTTCTCATATCCCAAGAATATACATTTTCTAGATTTGGGGTCTAACTTTGTCATTTGTTCTTGTTGAATATGAACATAAGCTATGCATCCAAATACTCTAAGTGAAGAGTAATCAACATGCCTACCTGTCCATTTTCCCATAGGTGTCTTACACTCAATAGCAGTAGAGGGAGAAATGTTTACCAAATGATAAGCCCTATTTATAGCTTCTGCCCAAAAACTCTTCTCCAATCTAGCGTTGCTTAACACACTTCTTGCTTTCTCCAAGAGTGTATGATTTATCCGCTCTGCCACACCATTTTTTTGAGGAGTACCCGGTATGGTAAAGTGATGTATTATCCCTTCACTCTTACAATATCTATCAAACTCTACAGATTTGTATTCTCCACCATTATCAGACCTCAAACACTTCACTTTTCTTCCAGTTTGTTTCTCCATCATCACCTTCCATTGTTTAAAGATAGAGAAGACCTCTGATTTTTGCTTCATGGTGTAGACCCATACTCTCCTAGAGTAATCATCAACCAAAGACACAAAACATAATGCTCCAGATTTTGAAGCTACAGGTGCAGGGCCCCAAACATCAGAATGCACATAGTCTAAAATTCCCTTTGTGCAATGAACTCCTCTGGAAAAGCCTACCCTCTGTTGCTTTCCTATTACACAATGCTCACAGAATTTTAACTTACAACTTTAAGGCCCTTCAGAAGTTGTTGCTTGGACAATTCACTTAGACCCCTTTCACTCATATGACCCAAACAGAGGTGCCATAACTGAGTAAGATCTTTGGGATCTTCATTTTCAGAAATAGTACTTGCCACTCCTCCAGTGATGGTCTCTCCAACAAGCTCATAAAGGTTTCCTATCTTCTTGCCCTTCATTACAACCAATGCTCCTTTTGATACCTTGAGTGTTCCATTTTCTGCTCCCCACCTCCAACCATTTGAGTCCAAAGTGCCTAGTGATATCAAATTCTTCCTTAACTCAGGAACATGCCTCACATCAACAAGAGTCCTCACAATACCATCAAACATCTTAATGTGTATTGTACCAATGCCAATAGCTTTACAAGCCATGTTGTTCCCCATTATTACAGATCCTCCATTGAATGATTTGTACTCATGAAACCACTCCTTATTTGGACACATATGGTAAGAGCAACCTGAGTCCAATATCCATGACTCCTCAAATTGATCTTTGTCCTGGGTAACACATAGAACATCATCCACAACCCCAGATGACTCAGCAATGCTTGCTTGATCTGAAAGTTGACCTTTATCCTTGTTGGACTCAAGCCTCTTGTTGTTACAATCCTTCTTGAAATGTCCAACCTTCCCACAAATCCAGCACTTGCCTTTGAAACCTCCAGTTCTAGACTTGGATCTTGATTTACTGCTGATCTGATCTCTCTCTCTTGTCCTTCCTCTGATAAATAGAGCATCTGAATTTGTCTTTTCTTGGTTGGGTCTTTTTCGCATCTCATTGGACAATAATGCTGAAGTGACCTCCTCACAGTTTATATCATCCTTCCCATATAGAAGAGTTGTGACCAGATGCTCATATGATGGAGAAAGTGAAGTCAATAACAGCAATGCCTTATCCTCCTCTTCTAACTTAACCTCTATGCTCATTAACTCACAATTGATTTTGTTGAAAGCATTGAGGTGCTCCATAATACTCTGGCCTTCCTTCATCCTCAACATATACAACTTCTGTTTAAGAAACTGTCTGTTTGTCAAAGACTTGGTCATATAAAGATTTTCCAGTTTGGCCCATAGTTTTGGTGCAGATTCCTCATTCATAACATTGTATAGCACTTCATCAGCAAGGTTCAACCTAATAGTGCTAATAGCTCTCAGATCTGCATCTTCATCTTCCCATCCTCATCACTTTTGTCCTCCTTTTTGCAGTCCTTTTTTGCAGTCCTTGCAGTCCATGCAGTCCTTGCTGGACAAGAAGGTCCTTCATCTTCAGTTGCCAAAGTCCAAAATTGTTTTTCCCTTCAAATTTCTCCACTGCAAATTTAGCATTGGATATGGATATCACCCCTGCCATTGCTTTGCTGTGGACTTGATTCTGGACCCACTTCCCTGCACCCTCAGATCTCAAGACCCTCTTGAGGACCAACTATGCTCTGATACCAATTGTTAGAAAATACAGTGCCAAGGGACCTCTCGCAATAGCACATCATAAGGCCCATCAAACATAAGCAGAGGACTAACAGGAAATGACGTG
The DNA here is from genome assembly GCA_948567375.1 of Lunularia cruciata. Classification (NCBI taxonomy): domain Eukaryota; kingdom Viridiplantae; phylum Streptophyta; class Marchantiopsida; order Lunulariales; family Lunulariaceae; genus Lunularia; species Lunularia cruciata. The sequence continues at coordinate 62,014,743 of OX419757.1, read as the reverse complement.
GTTCACTCCCTGTCCCGGAAGCTACCTCCACGGCTGAAACAGGCTCACACCAGCCTCCGAACCTTTATTTCCATTGCACATATGTATATATATACAAACACAGGGATAGTCACTCTGTCACTCTAAACTCTGTCTGATAGTCATTCTGTCTAAACTCCTGAATAGAGACCTGCGTGACTTAATGAGTATTGACCACTCAAGGTATCTAGTCACCATAATACTCAACCTTACAAATGACTGAATATATATCCGCACGTTACAGTAACGAGTTTCCATCATTCAAGTTTTGCTCTTGCTCTGGCAACTCACTTATAGCAAGCCAAACAGAACAGGAATGACTTGTGCAGTTCCACAAGTCCACCTTTGCTCACGACCAGTGCATTACGGCGTAGCCACTGTACCCCACCACCTAGCCCTGCGGTGCGGGCGGCTTCTTTGCTGCCTATATAATGGTGGGGAAATTAATAACTCTCATCTTCAATTCAGCTCATCTTCAGTTTTGTTGGAGGTAAGGGAACCACAGAAGGAAAACGCTCGATGAGGTGAAACAATTTACTAGAAGGAAATGAATGAGATTTACAGCAGGGAAACTGCAGTCGATGTGAACGCTGGTTGTGAGCAAATGTGGAAATTGACTGGCTGGTTTGTTGATTGTACTAGGCCGGCTTTTGTTTCATCGTTCCGTCCATTGAGAGCTGCTGCAAAATAGCTTTGATTTCACTTCCATGAGACGGTTGGGAGCTAATTCTTCATTAGCTCATTGTCAGCTACATGACATATTTGATGACCTTGTATCAATTGTCATGTCTGACATCAATCCGCTCTCACCTATTTGCGTTGGGTTTTAAGGAATTGTTACATTCTTTACACTGGGGACGAGATCACGAAGTTGTTTCTGTATTGAAGCGTCTGCCTCGCGCTGGCCAGAAGTACGCAGAAGCGAGAATTGAAGCTTGCGATATTTTCACCAATTGTGCGTCGAGCTGCACATCTACTTAGTTGCCGGGTGCGAAGACGCGTGTGAAACGGTGGACGGTCCCTTGACAGAGTCCAGGTAATCACAATTTGACGCGATTCGAACAACTGATTGATCAGACTACATGCTTCGGACTTTTGTCGCCAGTAACTCTTTCCTTTCAACAGGTTTGGATTTCACTTACATGAGAAGCCACTATGAGAAAAGATTACCCATGCGCGTCAACGGTACATATTTGACCATGGTGTGTCAGTTGTTGCATTGGGAGTTAGCAGTTGTCTAATTTCATCTGTTTGGGGTACTCTTGCCAATTTCTCTGGTTACGCTTTCATGACAATCGTCTTCATTCCATTGCTTTTTCGATGATTAAAGGAGCACTTGAGAATCTTTTTGCTTATACCCTAAACAGCTCATCGCTAGGAATTTATGCAACCAATTTTATCATGGTACTACATTATAATTTGCTTCCGTTATCAGGCTTGTCACATATTCGATATTTACATCGAATATGTTACAAGCATCTGTAAACATGCCATAGGGAGGTAGAAAATATTCAAGAGATTACACAAGGATTCCCAGAACACTCTCACTGGCTACTATCTAGAATGGTAACTGAAATTCCGTCCGAGGGTAAAGCTCTTGCTAGGACATTCTAGGCTACTCTTTCTCTTTACGTCTTCTTCAGAACAATATTCTCTAAAATTTCCCTTTTCCTCAGTCATCTCCAAATGGATTATGCCTGATCAATCTAAATAACAAATTGGACTTTTGTTAATTAATATCAAACAGTCACAATAAACTGTACAATGTAATTTATCAAATGGCATAAAATAGTAGTTCTTGAATCTATGAATTAGCCGAGGCTCGGTCCGGCTAGCCGGCTCTCAAATTATGGGAACCGGCTAGTTATTTATTCCAGCTAGTCAGCTAAGCCATTTTTAGCCTACTATCTGCCAAGGTCTATACAAAATATTCCAGAGATTACCCCAAGATTTCCAGATCTCTCGCTCTATACTATCTAAAATGTTAACTGAACTCCCGTTTGAGGGTAAGACTTTTGGATTAACTTTCTGGCTACTCTTTCTCCTTCCGTCTGCTTAATAACAATTGTATTCTGGATTTCAAAAGGAAAGCTTTTCCTGGTCGTCTCATTTTACACGAGTGGATTATGCTTGATTACTCCGAATGCAAAACTGAATTTTAGTTAATTAATATCAAACAAGACTAGCTGTACAATGCAACTTAATCTGAAATTGTACTTATCGTATGAAAGTTTTATAATTTAACTAATAGCACATGCACTGGATTTCATTTGCACTTGCAGAGACAATATAGTCGTCACGATGGAGAAAGTGCTTGTACAATACAAGACTGTCAATATTGCCGGTACAGATCTTGCTCGCATGAGAGTCGTCGGAAACCGTGTGGAGGAACTACGTACCTCAACTGCGGTGGGTTCTGGGCGCTGCTTACTGAGGGCTTGGGCGCAGTCCATCCATGAACATAGATCTAGATCCGACTTTGTAGATCTTCTACATATCGAAGTCATGCCGAACCCAGAATTTGGATCGGCCGTTACGTATGGCAAGCTCTCTAAGCCTGATTTCTTATTGCTAACTTCCATGGCGCGTGTCGGATCCTTCTCCCAGCCAGTTTGGTTCAAGGCCATCAACGCGGTGCAGCAATTCGTCGGTCTTCTCCATCTCTCTATCCTCTTGATTCCACTTCCTGCTGATCTTGCTCAAATCCACCCAGCTGCAGCTGGTAATGGTAATCCGCGTATGCGGAAACTCCGTGCTCGAGCTGCCCGTCTTTTCACCCTCATCGGCATTCCTTCCATAGTCGCATGTTTTGCCAGACTCCTTGAAAACTTGTGAGGGAGTATACGAAGTATATATAGGGTTGATAATTTGTAGGAGGCTGTAGGACTGGGTCAGTAACAGTAATCTGACCGCGATTGACGTGAAGAGGAGTGTGATGCTTTTTCTTTAGGCAAACGATGATACTTTGCGCAGTGGCTTTTCAGTTTGGCCATGCTTTTGTGCTTCCGAAGGCAAAGTACGACGCCTCGACCTGGGAAGAGACACCTCTGTGGAGGATAGCCAACAGAGAGAACAGAATCATGTGAGGATGAGATGTCGCATTGTGGCGATGCAGATTATTCATGCAGAGTAGTAATTTCGTGGAGTCTGCCTCCCGATGGAAAGAACATGAACTATTTAACTGGGAAGAGATACGAGTCTTGCCTCGCACACGGAGAGACGAGAGGATAGACCTAGTTCATCGAGTGGCAGATCGGGAGCTGGCCTGAAGCAGAATGATGAGAGACTAACAGAGGCAGGGTTTGGAGGTGCTGCTGTCTTATGAAGCAAAGGAAAGAAGTTGGGAGCGAGGACGCTGGGCCGAATGAAGCATACGATTTCAAGCCCACATGGATCCAAGAGGCTTCCAAGAGGAGACGAGGAAATTTTACCAGAGCAGCGGTTCTCCGAAGTGGCACATGAAGAGGACAGCAGAATAGACGTCCGGAGCTGGCTTTTCACTCGAACGAAGGGAGTGAACCAGAGTACAATGAATATTGATTTTGAACTCTAGCATGAAGAGAGATGGAGGGGCTGGAAAGGATAGATGTTTGAAGATGGACACCATTGAAAAAGTGAAGGAGATGACGCGGTGGCACTAAGAAGGAGCAGGAGGGCAAAGGTACAATTCAGCCAAGCAGAGATTCGAAGTACATGCTGCCATGAAGATAACAAGAACAATGGAACAAAGGGCAGTTTGGAATGACATTTGAATGTGTACAAGTGATCGCAGCAACAGGGTCTGCATTGATTTAATTATTCGAAATATGAGGTTGTCAACTTCAGATTGAAACAGGGACAACTCAAACTGCTGTAATCAAAACATTTTATTTTCTTCAACCATCAAACAAGTGATCTTGACATTCAGTGAGAAAATGGTGCAATTAAAGCAAGCATTTTATAGAATTATCTTAACTGAAACTGTTGTCCGTCTCATGGGCGCCCTCTTGTCTGTCAATCAGTAATATCAAGCGATTGACTTGCAACTGATAATACCTTCGTTCTTCATAAGTCCAACTTCATCGGTAAAGAGCATATTCACCATACTGTACTGGCTCGAAATAACAACTTGGCTTCCCGCTGGAGTCCACTCGCTCCTGTTGTTCGGGTGATGGTGAACAACATCTGCTGCCTGAATCTAGCAAGGAAAAATGACACGGCTGACACACGAATGAGAAGCACATCGAACGTAAACAGTTTCAAACGTATGCAGCAAAAGCTTTGGATGGAACAGCGAGAGCGGAAATTCGACGGAATACAGATCTGCAGTTGCCATAGACGAGGCTGAATCAACAGAACATAGGTACTATACTCGCGTCGCAGAAAGCAAATGTAAACCAACGACATCATACAGCGACGATTGTACGCATACAACAAACAGGATACACGTTCAACAGAGAAGAAAGTCGAATCGTCATCGGCAATGAAGAGAACGAGAACAATTCACTGCCGATCGCCCATTCTGCAGTGAAGTCTCCACAATAGAATTGATTTCGATGATAAGGGCTACTTTTTGTGAATGTGAATGACGCAAGCATGGGTTTGTCAGGAAGATCAACCGGTAATCGAGCTTCAGTTCTGTGGGGGCATGAACTTATATCTCGCATCCTTCTCGGCACTCGACTGGCCTTGCAAAATAATTCCTCCGAATGTTGATTCCAGCTGAATTCTCCTAAAATCTTTCTCGATGTGTCCTAAATATTTCACAGAACGCATCTTCAACTTCGGAACATCCACTGGTGAAAATGACAAACTCAATTTTGAGTTGTGCTATCTTCACACTAGGATTAGAGGTCACAACCGTGCTAGAAGTTGAACAGAATACAACTTGCACCAATTCGAACTTATGCAAGACGGTATTCATTCACGTTTGGTCAATGAGAAATCCAAGAACACATCCCGAGAAGGTTTGAAGATCAGTCAAATAAATCGATCCTGAGACAACATGCTATAAAGTAACGCTCACCCTTGAAGAACCAGAGCGCAGATTGCAACATATTACATTACACTCAGAGAGCACATCGCTTGACCCCCCAAAATAAACGCAAGCAGACTATACGCAAGCCCTAATGGCTTCACTAGGAAAATCGGGCTCCGACCGGCCGATGAACGATCCAAGCAGATTGTGTTATAAAATTGGGGAATTTACATATACGGGAACAGAAATCCATACTATAATATTTACAAAAGAGGCACAGTGTACAAACATTTATAGTGGGACGGAAATGCATAATATTCACAAAGAAAGAAAGTTTAAAAATATTTCCGAACAAGCGCACACTTTATAATGGCTTAGCGTAAACATTACTACACAGCATGGTCACATGTCCAACTATTATGCCTTTATTATGCCCTTTTTTATTTTGTCTGCATTTGCCGCTTGAAAGCTAATCTTCTAACGCTAATTCTCCGATACTTTGAATTTAGATTTTCTTGGGTTTACCTGTTTGCTTGATAATCACGGGGACAAGTGAGATTGTCCTGCCCACACACTTCCAACAGATTTGTTTACAACAGACTCTTAACACGGTGATATGATCCAATACTAATATCATTAACTTTTGAATGTAATTGAATGTTAAAATTGCAAATTGAATTGAATTGGATCGCAAATTCAATTACGTATCACAGGAAGGCGGAACACGATAAAATATCAGAATAATTTTCTGTTTCCCGCATGCTATACGCAACAATTCACATACTATAAAAAAGACTATTTACAATATATGAATGGGATTAACTAGTGTGTATCTTTTACATATCGACTGTAGCAATCTGTCCACAAGTAGAGTGTTTAGGAAATGTGTGTCCTTTCTTTAGGCCCTCTAAGCTGAAGGAGTGTATACATACTGGGTTTATATTCCATTGGTAGAGTAGATTATCGACGTAAAGCCAACGAAAGTTTCAATGAGTAGACAGTGAGGTCAACAGCCAAAATGGCCCAAAGCAAAATCGGACGCGTAATAGGAATATTATAACAGAATCTGCTTGGATCGATCTTGGCCGGTCTACTGGTAATTCGGGATACCGGATCGGGGCCTGCTTTGGTAAAGCCGTTAGACTTTGAGTGTAGTCTGGTTGCCTTATTTTTGAGGGCTCAAGCGATTTCCTCTGTGAGTTTAATGTAATGAGCTGCAATCTGCGCTCTGGCTCTTCGAGGGTGAGAATAACTTTAGAGCATGTTGTCCTAGGATCGATTTATTTGACTGATCTTCAGACCTTCTCAGGATGTGTTCTTGGATTTCTCATTGATCAAACGTAAATGAATACCGTCTTGCATAAGTTCGAATGTGCTGCAAGTTTTATTCTGTTCACTTGTACCACTCTTGTGACCTCTAATCCTAGTGTGAAGATGGCACAACTCAAAATTGAGTTTGTCATTTTCACCGGTGGATGTTCCGAAGTTGAAGGTGCGTTCTGTGAAATATTTAGGACATATCGAGAAAGATTTTAGGAGAACTCGGCTGGAATCATCATTCGGAGGAATTATTTTCCAGGGCCAGTCGAGTGCCGAGAAGACTGAGAGATATAAGTTCATGCGCACAGAACTGAAGCTCGATTACCGATTGATCATCCTGACATACCGATGCTCGAGTCATTCACAAAAAGTAGCCCTTATCATCGAAATCACCTCTATGGAGGAGACTTCACAGCACAATGGGAGTTCGACAGTGAATTGTTCTCGATCTCTTCATTGCCGATGACAATTTGAGTTTCTTTCCTTTTGAACGTGTTTCCTGATTGTCGTATGCGTACTTTTCAATTTGCTTTTTGCGACGCGAATATAGTACCTATGTTCTGTTTATTCAACCTCGTCTATGGCAACTGCAGATCTGTACTCCGTCGAATTTCCCGCTCGCTGTTTAATCCAAATTTTTGCTGCATACGTTTGAAAATGTATACGTTCACTGTGTTTCGAACTCGTCATTTCAGCCGTGGCGTTTTTCCTTGCTAGATTTAGGCAGCTGATGTTGTTCACCATCACCCGAACAACAGGAGCAAATCGTCTTCTGTCCGCTCTTATCACCGTCTGGAGCGGTGAGCGAGTGGACTCCAGCGGTAAGCCAAGTTGTTACTTCGAGCCAGTACAGTATGGTGAATATGCTCTTTCCGATGAAGTTAGGCTTATGAAGAACGAAGGTATTATCAGTTGCAAGTCAATCAATTTATATTACTCATTGACAGACAAGAGGGAGACCATGAGATGGACAACAGTTTCAGTTAAGATCATTTTATAAAATGCTTCCTTTATTGCACCATTTTCTCACTGAATGTCAAGATCACTTGTTTGATGGTTGACGAAAATAAAATAATTTGATTACAGCAGTTTGAGTCGTCCCTGTTTCAATCTGAAGTTGTTGATAACCTCATATTTCGAATCATTTAATCAATGTAGACTCTGTTGCTGCGATCACTTGTTACACATTCAAATGTCATTCCAAACTGCCCTTTGTTCCATTGTTCTCGTTATCTTCATGGCAGCATGTACTTCGAATCTCTGCTAGGCTGAATTGTACCATTGCCCTCCTGCTCCTTCTTAGCACCACCGCGTCATCTCTTTCATTTTTTCCATGGTGTCCATCTTCAAACATCTGTCCTTTTCAGCCCCTCCATCTCTCTCCATGCTAGCGTTCTGGCGTTCTGGTGAACCAGAGTAGCGTTACTACTCTGGTTCACCTCCTTCGTTCGAGTGAAAAGCCTGCTCCAGACGTGTATTCTGCTGTCCTCTTTATGTGCCACTTCGAAGAACCGCTGCTCTAGTAAAATATCCTCGTCTCCTCTTGGAAGTCAATTGATCCATGTGGACTTGAAATCGCATGCTTCCTTCGGCCCAGCGTCCTCGCTCCGTTCTTCTTTCCTTTGCTTCAGAAGAAAGCAGCACCTCCAAACCCTGCCCCTGTTAGTCTCTCATCGTTCTGCTTCAGGCCAGCTCCCGATCTGCCTCTCGATGAACTAGGTCCATCCTCTCGTCTCTCCGTGTGCGAGGCAAGACTCGTATCTCTTCCCTGTTAAATAGTTCATGTTCTTTCCATTGGGAGGCAGACTCCACGAAATTACTACTCTGCATAAATAATCTTCTTCGCCACAACGCGTATCCATCATGACATCTCATCCTCACATGATTGTGTTCTCTCTGTTGGCTATCCTCCACAGAGGTGTCTCTTCCCAGGTCGAGTCGTCGTAATTTGCCTTCGGAAGCACAAAAGCATGGCCAAACCCAAAAGCCACTGCGCAAATGTATTATCGTTTGCCTAAGAAAAAGCATCACACTCCTCTTCACGTCAGTCGCAGTCAGATTTTACTGTAACTGACCCAGTCCTACAGCCTCATACAAATTATCAACGCTATATATACTAAGTATACTCCCTCACAAGTTTTCAGCGAGTTTGGCAACACATGCGACTATGGAAGGAATGCCGATCAGGGGTGAAAGACGGGCAGCTCGAGCACGCAGTTTCCGCATACGCAGATTACCATTACCAGCTGGAGCTGGGTAGATTTGAGCAAGATCAGCACGAAGTGGAATCAAGAGGATGGAGAGATAGAGAAGACCGACGAATTCCTGCTCCGCGTTGAAGACCTTGAACCAAACTGGCTGGGAGAAGGGTCCGACACGGAAGCTAGCAATAAGAATCAGGCTGAGAGAGCTTGCCATGCGTAACGGCCCATCCAAATTCTTGGTTCTTCATGACTTCGATATGTAGAAGATCTACAAAGTCGGATCTAGATCTATGTTCATGGATGGACTGCGCCCAGAACCCACCGCAGTTGAGGTACTTAGTTCCTCCACACGGCCCCCGACGACTCTCATGCGAGCAAGATCTGTACCGGCAATATTGACAGTATTGTATTGTACAAGCACTTTCTCCATCGTGACCACGATATTGTCTCTGCGAGTGCAAATGAAACCCAGTGCACGTGCTATTAGTTAAATTATAAACGTAGATACGATAAATACAATTTCAGATTAAGTTACATTATACAGTTAGTCTTGTTTGATATTAATTAATTAAAGTTCAGTTTTTCATTTGGAATAATCAAGCATAATCCACTCGTCTAAAAAGAGATGACCGAGGCAAAGCTTTTCTTTTGAAATCCAGAATACTATTGTTATGGAAAAGACGGAAAGAGAAAGAGTAGCCAGAAAGTTCATGCAAAGGTCATACCCTCAAACGGGAGTTCATTCAACATTCTAGATAGTAAAGAGCGAGAGTGTTCTGGAAATCCTTGTTTAATCTCTGGAATACTTTGTATAGACCTTGGAAATAGTCGGCTGCAAATGGCTTAGCTGGCTAGCTGGAATAAACGGTTAGCTGGTTTATATAATTTTAGAGCCCGCCTAGCCGGGCTCGAGCCGCTGTTGAATTTTAGAGTTAAATTTTAGTTATGAACAGAATTAATCGCGTGAGAAATATTTCCATCTATTATATACTGAAAACCAAGTCAACTCTTGAGACAGTTCTCGTCAGACCAATGAGCAATACACATGCACATAAACTTATCGTTCGAGAAAGGTTTCCATGAGAACTATTTTTATTTATTATATACTAAAAATAAAATTTTGTTATAATTTTAAGTTAAAAAATGAACAATTCCAATGGACATTAGTTGATCGCCGGAAGACGGTCTCGTTGCTTTTGATTCTATAACCCTCGAAATTTCGTGTTCAGAATCTAATGCTTGAGAATTTTCGTACATGATGAACTATTATATTCTATCTATTTATTAATATAATATAATTAATTAAGAGAAAAAAAACCTAGATTAGGAAACTCGATCTGCGACTAGTCTACTAATTAGACTTCTAGCCCGTTACAATGTTTAGTGAGCCGGCTAATGGCTAGCCGAGCCATGCCCAGGTCTAATTTTGTACCTCCCAATGTATGTTTACATCAACCGTGAGCGCAGGTTCCTATGGTGACTGTCGGCAAATGGGTTGGGGCTGCGGGGTCATGGCTCCGAAAACAGGAGGCGGAAAGAAGTAAATAGAAGTCAGGTACGCTAAAGTTAGAGCTCTCCTACAGCCGCCCCAACTTTAGTTTATAAGCAAACGAGATGCTCAAGTGGTCCTGTAAGTATGGCAAAAGCAATAACGACGACAAAAGCATGCAAATGGCAAGCAAAAGCAAATGAAGACAACTGTAATGGAACCCTAACCAGAGAAGATCTCTGCAAGTGTACCTCACACACAACAGTTTGAATTGAATAACTCTTTAAGTCCAATTGCAATGCGGTTGCCTGTTTCTTTAATCCGATCCATCAACAACCGACACAGAACTGGGGGGCTACCATAATCTTTCCTCATGGTGGCTTCTCACGCAAATGAAACCCAAAGATGTTGAATACCGATTGTCAATTCACGAATTCACGAATTCACGGATGCAGGAAGGAAAGAGTTATTTGTGATAAATGTCCGAGCAATCGGTAGTCTAATCAATCAATTGTTCAATCTAATTGAATTTTGATTACTTGACTCTGTCATATCAAGCGAAATCCCTTGCACACATCTCTCACTGGAGCGATTAAGTAATTAAGTCCTCCGTTTCAAACACCTTGCACCAGGCGATTAAGGAATTGCGCAGCTCGATGCAGAATTGATGAAAGTATCTCAGCCTTGAAATGCTCGCTCCTGCGTACCTGCACATCCTCGCCAACGCAGGAGAGGCTTCAATGCATGAACACATTCGTGGTATCATCTCGTCTCTAGTGTAAAGATGTGTCGACTCCTTAAAACCCAGCACAAATAGGTAAGAGCAGATTCGTGTGAAACACGACAATTGATACAAGAAGTTGTGATGTGACTCACAAGGAGCTAATTTTTCCTCCAACCGTCGCATGAAAGTGAAATGAAAGCTGTTTTGCAGCAGCTCTTAATCGACAAAACGATGAAACAAAAGCCGGCACTCTACAAGCCAACAAACCATCCAGAAAATTTCCACCTATATCCTCCTTCGCTCACAACCAGCTTTCACATCAAATGCAATTTCCCTGCTACGAATCTCATTCATGCTCTTCCAGTACCTTATTTCACCTCATAGTTAATGACAAGGACCTTTTTAGGTGACACGGAACATTTTAGATCTTTATCCATTACCCAAAAACTGAACACTAATTTTCTGTGGATACCTGTAACACCACAGTTGAAACCCCTAGTATCGTCTACGTCTTGATCGTCTACGTCTTGCTAGGGGGAAGGTTTGGCACCATTCATCCTATGCTTTTAACGTTGTCCGCTGATTCCGCCCACAAGATAAATAACATCAAATATATTGATTCTAACAAATTTGTATCATTTCAGTTTGATTGAATAGTATTAAAATTACAGTTTTAGCATCTTTTATGGCTACTCGAAAGACTCTTGAAATCACGTACTATAAGTTCTTCTTTATTCGGAACTTCAATACATCGCACCCATAAAGTTAAAAAAAGTGAACCAATTTATAGCTCCAATTTTTGCAAAACATGATTGCAAAAAGCTTTATATCTTTTCCATTGATGTTTCCCATGTAGCTTTACTATGTACTCTTAATCACTTAGCCAAAGATAGGCGTGATCATTCAATAGTTTATGCTAGTATAAAATTATCTTAGTTGAGAAGAAATATTCAATGAAGGAAAAGGAAAATTTTACAATGATTTTTGGTCTCAAATCTTTTTGATACTATTTGATTGGAGTGAAAAAAACAATTATCATAGATCACAAAGCTTTGAAATACATCTTCAATAAATTTAATACAAAAAAGAAGATAACAAAAGTGGATGATAATATTTTTTGAATATAATTACACCATTGAAGATAAGCAAAGAAAGAAATATACAAGAGCTAATTTGTTATTTAGAGTCTATGATCATGATAAAAATGAGCAAATGGATGATTCTTTCCCAAATGAAGAGCTCATGATAATCTCTATCACTCAAGAGATTCCAATAGAGTACAAGGTGATTGTCTACTTTGTTACAAGATGTAATTAATTACCCTACTGGGATGCATGCTAGGGAGAGAAAAGCCCTTGTAGCAAGATCTAGACCTTACACAATGGTGGAGAATATTTTCTCCATCAAGGAGCAAATAGTTTACTTTAAAGAGCAATGGCTAAGGAGGATTCTATCCTACTCATGGAGTAGTTTCATGATGGTTTGATATGTGAAGATCATTTTGCACAAAAGGTGACCAATTTCAAGATTCTAGGTGTAGGTTATCATTGGAGTAGAATTTTCAAGGATTATATTGATATTGTAAAACTTATAAGGTTTGTCAAGCTTTTGTTAGGAAATCTACTTCTACTCCACTTCTTAGATCAATTCCAATGCTATGACCTTTTGAGAATGAGGAATTTACTTCGTAAGTCCTCTCAATAAAACTCCAAGGAAAAATCAATACATTGTGCTAGTTATTGATTACCTTACCAAGTGTGTTGAGGCTCAACCATTGAGAGACAAGAATGAAGATGAAATTTGTAGATTTCTTTATGAATGCATCATCACTATGTTTGGGTGCCTTTGGAGTTGATTTCTAATAAAAGAGGAGAGTTTACAAGAAGTATCACTATAGCCATGCTATGACATTTCTTTATCACACATAGAGTGACTACCTCCTACAATCCAAACTCTAATGGCCTGGCACAGAGAACCAATCAAACTTTGTGTATGATATTGGCAAAATGAAGAAATGGAGGGGGCAAAACATCATTGGGACAAGAGGGTTCATGCAGTTTTGTGTGAGTATAGGACAACCATGAAGACATCCACCAAATATTCTCCATTGCATTTGGCATTTGGTATTGAATCAAATTTACCTATTCACTTTGATCTTACTACTTTTCAAACCATTCATAGGAAATTGGAGAAGTCACAAGGAGGTGACATAGAGAAATCAGAGAAAGAGCGGCTCATGGAATTGGAAGAGCAAGAATAGTTGTTATGGTTCAAGTGGAGCAAACCCAAAGGAGACAAAAGAAGAACTATGACAAGAGGTAAGGCAAGAAGAAGGTGAGCTCTTCAAGGAAGGTGATTGGTAATGTTATTTGATTCTATTTAATTCAAGAGGGTGCAGAAGAAGTTCTTGCCTAAGTACTTTGGACCTTTCATAGTGGAGAAGGTGTGGAGCAATTACACCTATGATCTCAAGGAGTTGGGAGTTAGACACTTTGATAGATTAACCTTGATAAGTTCAAGTTGTATCATAGAAGGTAAAGGGACTGTCACTTTGAGTACAAAGTGAAATTGTAGTTCAGGGGTAAATGTAACACCTGTTGATGCATGTATGCTCTATAGGGATATTAAGTTTAGTATTGCAAGTAATGATTAGCTAGAGTTAGTCTTTGCTAGGATAAAGGTTCTAGAGGAAAGGAAAAGAGTAAGCATAACTATTTTGTGTCTAATGTGTTGACTTGGCATTATTCCTTGTTATTTAGCTTCAAGGAAAGAGTTGAGAGTTCTTGGGCCCCACAAACCTTGTTGGTATAGATTTTTATTATAATTTATTTTTATATAGTTCAAAGATAACCCATGTGAAAGAATCTTTGACTTAGTTAGTAAGTGAGGCTAGGGTCATTTACCCATGGGATTATTTCCATGTGTTTAGATATTTTTTTAGATTTGAAGATTTCATTTGACTTTTAGTTTAGTAACTTGAGTTATTCTAGTAATTAATAACTTAAGTTTATAATTTTTTTATAAATATATAAACTATAGTAATTAGTAATTTTGATTTATAAATTTTTAATAAATATATAAACTAGGGGTAAGGAGATATGCATCATCCTTTTATTTGTAATTATTTTTCTTTAATTGACTTTTCTAGTGAGTAATATCTTGAGTCTTGGAGGTGCCTTGGAGTTCTAACCTTAGAAGAATATGATAGAGTTGATGTTCCTTGCCTTTTTAGTCCATGGTGCGTCACTTTAATAACCATATGAGGTTCATAATGAGTGAGAGACATGCCAGCTCATAGGTTTCTCTAAGTTTGGTGAGTGAGAGATAGGCCAACTCACATGCCTCTCTAAGTTCTCTAAAAATGGATACACATGAGATGCTATTAAAGGTGTTCTCAACATTCACCTATAGAACAACCATTGTAGGTGGATATTTAGGAGTGCACTAATACCTAGAGATATAGCTTCATAACCTTTGGGTGTAACAACTCTAAGTTGATGTGGATTAAGGTGCTATAAAAAATGAGAGTGATGTTGAAGGACAAGGATATAACTAACCATATGCAAGAGGACCTCTCTAATAGCAATTGGTCTAATACCCCTCATATCCTTATACATCACAAAAAGTAGACTAGCACCTAACAAGTGATTGAGTGATGTAGGATTCTGTCCCCTCACTATTGATGGAGCCATATGCAATAGCATGATACAAACATAGAGAGATCATATGTCCGGAAGCAATCTCTAAAATGCTCATATACCATCCTTGACAAACCTAGCCATCTTCAATAGCCTAATAAAAACATAAAGAGATCATATGTCCAGAAGTAATCTTTAAAATGCTCATATGCCATCCTTGACAAACCTCATCCGGATAGATAATGCACAAAGTGTGCAAAAAGTGACTATCAAGACTTAAAAGTTACTTGGGTAGATAATTTAAAACCTCTAATGATACTCTTCTCTTGCAACATGATGTAATAAGTATAAGGAAGAGGTAGTCTCAACGGGACTAGCCAAACACCAAGGAAGTAAGCCTCGTGCTATTCTATGATACTCTCCTGCCCGAACACAATCTCTTACATTATCATAATTGAGTGGAATTTGTAATATCCTATAGTTAAACTTATCTCCTATAACATGTAACCAAAAGAGACTCTTCAATGAAGGTAGTCTAATTACAATTCTGAATCTATACAATCTAGCTCCACTATCTCTCTTTGCCCCACACACCACCTTCTAGTTCAATGAAGACACCCTCACTGGTCAGAGTAAGAAGAATAAATACCATGTTAATTCATTTGTGGAATCATGTGCTCATCCATCAAATAATAAATGGAGAGCCTATATAGCCCCGTCTTGGAGTATACAAGAAACCTATGAAATTGATATGAATAAGGAAGATTAGTTTCAAATAACCACACAATACAACTTACTTGAGAAATTCTAACTGTCATGGAGTATACAAGAAACCTATGAAATTGATATGAACAAGGAAGATTAGTTTCAAATAACCACAAAATACAACTTACTTGAGAAATTCTAACTATCCGTACAATTCAATTAGTGTCTTGAGACTAGTGAACCCGATTGAGACACAAATGAAGCATATGTCATCTAGAGTGTTAAAAATCTCTATTGTTATCATGGGTTTCAAGTAAGTATTCTAAAATATTTAATCATATTTTTTTATTTATTTTTCATTTTGTATTTGTATTTTCCTTTTTTATATTTTTAAAATAAAAATTAATAATATATTAAATATGATAGTTTTAGAATTATTTTAAATAATTTTATTTAAAAACTAAAATTAAATATAAATATATCACTTATATTTATAATAATTTAATATTATAAAATTAAACTAAAATTTAAAGAAAAATATATTTTAAATTATTATAATATCCAAATTTATCTCTTTAAAATATTAACTAATATTTATTAATATTAATCAAAATATCAAATAAATATGTTTTCTTTAATAACACAATATTTTATTTTCAACCCATCTACGCGCATAGTGTTACAATCTTTTACCACGATGTACCGTTTCTCCCGTTTTCACCTGCGAGCGAAGGGGGTGAAACTTAATCGTCACGTCGGCTTCAGGCCTTTCGGAGATAAACGAGGCATTGAAAGAGCTCTGAAGAAAGCGCTCGATGAGGTGAAATAGGGTACTGGAAGGGAATTGCAGTTGCTGTGAGTGCTGGTTGTGAGCGAAGGAGGATGAGAGGTGGAGAAATTAATTGGCTGGTTTGTTGGATTGTAAAGCGCCGGCTTTTGTTTCATCGAATCATAGCTGCTGCAAAACATCTTTAATTTCTCTTTAATAAGACGGTTGGAGGATAAGTTCCGTTCTTGTATCAATTGTCGTGTCCCGTTCCCCTATTGACGCCTCTCCCGCATTGGCGAGGATGTGCAGGTACGCAAGAGCTAGCATTTGAAGCCTGAGATATTTTCACCGATTCTGCGTCGAGCTGCGCATTTCTATAATCGCCTGGTTCGAGGTGTGTGAAGCGGAGGACTGTCCCATGACAAAGTCTAGGTAATCAAAATTCGATTCGATTCGAAAAACTCATTGATTGATGAGTATACCTTGCTTCGGACGTTGATCACCAGTAACTCTTTCCTTTCAACATCAATTCCTCTCGTTACCGAAAATATGTAACATAATGCTTGATTTCTTGAAAGGACACTGCTAAAGACAGTGATGAGGAAAGTAAAAGAAAACAAGGAGGACGGCCTTTAAATGAAATTCTTATGATCTCTACATGCGGTTGGTACGCGGCACGTACGGCCTCTAGCTCCAGTAAGCATCTCGTCCTTATGCAGTTTGTATTTATGATTAGGCTGCGGTATGAATAGGATCAAAACATTCAAAGATTCAGCATCTGCGGCATGTAGGAAAACCCGAACAACAGGGGCAAATCGTCTTATGTCCGCTCTGATCACCGTCTGGAGCTGTGAGCGAGTGGACTCCAGCGGGAAGCCAAGTTGTTATTTCGAGCCAGTACAGTATGGGTGAATATGCTCTTTCCCGATGAAGTTGGACCTATGAAGAACGAAGGTATTATCAGTTGCAAGTTTATCGCTTGATATTACTGATTGACAGACAAGAGGGAGACCATGAGATGGACAACGGTTTCAGTTAAGATCATTTTATAAAATGCTTCCTTTATTGCACCATTTTCTCACTGAATGTCAAGATCACTTGTTTGATGGTTGAAGAAAATAAAATGTTTTGATTACAGCAGTTTGAGTTGTCCCTGTTTCAATCTGAAGTTGTTGACAACCTCATACTTCGAATCATTAAACCAATGCAGACTCTGTTGCTGCGATCACTTGTACACATTCAAATGTCATTCCAAACGGCCCTTTGTTCCATTGTTCTCGTTATCTTCATGGCAGCATGTAATTCGAATCTCTGCTTGGCTGAATTGTACCATTGCCCTCCTGCTCCTTCTTAGCGCCACCGCGTCATCTCTTTCACTTTTTTCATGGTGTCCATCTTCAAACATCTGTCCTTTTCAGGCCCTCCATCTCTCTTCATACTAGCGTTCAAAATCAATATTGATTGTACTCTGGTTTACTCCCTTCGTTCGGGTGAAAAGCCAGCTCCGGACGTCTATCCTGCTGTCCTCTTCATGTGCCACTTCTAAGAACCGCTGCTCTGGTAGAATCTCCTCGTCTCCTCTTGGAAGCCAATTGATCCATGTGGGCTTGAAATCTCATGCTTCCTTCGGCCCAGCGTCCTCGCTCCGTGCTTCTTTCTTTTGCTTCATAAGACCGCAGCACATACAAACCCTGCCTCTGTTAGTCTCTCATCGTTCTCTTTAGGCCAGCTCCCGATCTGCCTCTCGATGAACTAAGTCCATCCTCTGGTCTCTCCGTGTGCGAGGCAAGACTCGTAGCGCTTCCCAGTTAAATAATTCATGTTCTTTCCACCGGGAGGCAGACTCCACGAAATTACTACTCTGCATGTATAATCTTCATGGCCACAATGCGTATCCATCATGACATGTCATCGTCATATGATTCTGTTCTCTCTGTTGGCTATCCTCCATAGAGGTGCCTCTTCCCAGGTCGAGTCGTCGTAATTTGCCTTCGGAAGCACAAAGCATGGCCAAACCCAAAAGCCACTACGCAAAGTATTATCGTTTGCCCAAAGAAAAAGCATCACACTCCTCTTCACGTCAATCGCGGTCAGATTACTGTAACTGACCCAGTCCTACTGCCTCGTACAAATTACCAACGCTATATATACTTAGTATAGTCCCTCACAAGTTTTCAGCGACTCTGGCAACACGTGCGACTATGGAAGGAATGCCGATGAGGGTGAAAAGACGGGCAGCTCTAGCACGCAGCTTCCTCATACCATGACCAGCTGCAGCAACAGCAGGAAGTGGATCCAAAAGGATTATGGCATAGATACGACCGAGATTTTGCTACTTGGCGTCGACGGCCATGAACCAACGTGGCTGGGACAAGCATCCGTCACGCTCCATGAGAGTTAGCCGTTGGAAATTAACCAGAAATTAACCAGAAATTAACCAGAGAGAAGGCCACTTCACATGGCTCAATGATGTACGTTAATTTTGACGTCCGTCAGCCTGTAAAACATTGACGGTAAAAGCATAATCATGTGTCCATGGGAGTGCATAGGTCCGGCAGTTAATTTGGACGTACGCGTCAACTTCATATGGTAGTTAATTTGGATGTAGGTTGTATACTTGTGTATGACAGGTCACTTTGGAATATTGACGTAGGTAACCAGTTTTCGGATTAGATTATGCAAAGTAAAGAATTAGAGGTTTGTAAATTAATAAAAATATTTTCGTATTTATTTTAATAAAGGAATATTCATTAAATGTATTTTTAATCTATATAAAAAATAAATTTTTATAATTTTATGAATAATAAA
The DNA here is from genome assembly GCA_948567375.1 of Lunularia cruciata. Taxonomy (NCBI): domain Eukaryota; kingdom Viridiplantae; phylum Streptophyta; class Marchantiopsida; order Lunulariales; family Lunulariaceae; genus Lunularia; species Lunularia cruciata. The sequence continues at coordinate 61,996,111 of OX419757.1, read as the reverse complement.
ATTTTAAATTCTTTTTTATAAAATTAATTATATTAATAAATTTTTTTATTAAAACAAATATTATATTTGAATACTAGAACCTATTTTCGTTAATAAATAAATTTTTTTATACAAATAATATTAACAAAATAATATTATTTTTAATCACACGTGATCAACATAAATTAATGGTTTAAAAGTAAATATAAAATTTATTTAAAAAAAATTAATAAAAAAATTTTACTGTTAAATTATATATGACTAATATTAATAACGATCCAAAAATAAACTTATTTTTAATTTCAACGAATAATATTAATTTATTTTTAAATCACACAAGACTAACATGGAATAATAATTTATATATAAATAAAATTTTATTTCAAAAAAAATATTAATAAAATAATTTTATTTTTAAATCATACCTAATTAACATTAATAACGATCTAAAAATAAAAAATAAAATATATTACATCTGCATCCAATCTCGAAAATCAAAATTGAATTTGCATGGAAAAATTAGAAAAGTCGAGCTCGCGAAGACGAGAAGTCGGAAGGTTTATTCTCGGGAAAATTTAAACCTATCATAGAAAGGGAATGCCCGCTCGATCTATTGCACGTTGTATTACCCACGCGAAGTCGGAAGGTTCATTCTCGGGAAAATTTAAACCTGTCATAAAAAGAGAATGCCACTGGATCTATTGCATGTTGTACCACCCGACCCATTTAGAGAATTCCTGGTTGGAAAAGGCTCAAACGGAGCTAAAGATACCTGACGTATAAACTCCGGCAGAGGGTTTGAACGTCAGGCTGACCTGTCGTGCACATGAGCTCCGTCGATATTGTAATTGCCGGACTTAGTCTTTTAGTGGACCGCCGATGCCCAAAAGAACCATGTGAATCGCGTAAGAGCTTGCCATGCACAAGGGTCGATCCAAATCCCTGATGACTTCGATCGGTATAAGGTCTACGTTGGATCTATATATCTCGAACGAATGCGCAGGATATCCATGAGCGGACAGCGCCAGGCACGATGAAGAGTTCAACGCAGTTGAGATACGTGGTTCCTCCGCACAAGCTGCAACGACACCCCTATGATCGATACTGAAGATTTGTACAACCACTTTATCCGTCATGGTAACGATATTACCTCTGCAAGTGCGGACGAAATCCAGTGCATATGCTATTAGTTAAAATATAAAACATACATCTGAGACTTACAATAAATTGTATTGCATTAAATTGTATTATACAGGTAATGCTGTTTGATATGAATTAACTAAAACTCAGTTTGGCATTTGGAGTGATCAAGGATAATCCATCTTGTCTAAAATGAGACGACTAAGGAAACGCTTTCCCTTGGGAAATTCAGAATACTATTGTTATGAAGAACATGGATGGCGAAAGAATGTTCTTGCAAACGGGTCTTACCCTGAAACGGGAGTTCAGTTAAAATTCTAGATAATCACGATTGAGAGTGTTCTGGAAACCTTTGTGTAATCTCTTGAATATTTTCTACCTCCCAATGGCATTTGGCATCGAAGATGTGACAAGCCTGGTAACGGAAGCGAATTATAATGTAGTGCCATGATAAAATTGGTTGCGTAAGTTCCTGCGATGTCCTGTTTAGTGTAAAAGTAAAAAGATTCTCAAGTGGTCCTGTAATGATCGAAAAAGCAATGGAATGAAGACTACTGTCATAAAACCGTAACCAGAGGAGTTGGCAAGAGTGCCCGAAACAGATGAAATTAGACACCCAATGCAACAACTGACACACGATGGTCAGATATATGCGCTGGGTCACAGCCCGCGCGCAGCTAAGATAATCTTTTCTCATATGGCTTCCTCATGCAAGTGAAATCCAAACCTGCTGAACAGCGGCTATCAATCACCGGATGTTGAAAGGAGAGAGAGTTACTGGTCCGAAGCACGGTAGTCTGATCAATGAGTTGTTCCAATCTCTTCAAATTTTGATTACCTGGACTCTGTCATGGGGCCCTCCTCCGCTTCACACACCTCGCACCCGGCGATCAAACAAATGCGCAGCTCGACGCAGAACCGGATATCTCAGGCTTCAAATGCTAGCTCCTGCGTACCTGCACATCCTCGCCAAAGTGGGAGGGGCGTCAATACAGGAACAGGACACGACAATTGATAGAAGAAGGTCAATAATGTGATGTGGCTCACAAGGAGCTAAAGTTTCGTCCAACTTTGTCATCATAAGAAATCAAATCTGTTTTGCAGCAGCTCTAGATCGGTGAAACAAAAGCCTGCGCTCTACAATCCAACAAACCAGCCAGTCAATTTCCATCTATCATCCTCGTCTGCTCACATCGAGCGCTTGAACCAGTTTCACCTCAGCGAGCGTTCACCTGATCGAGCGCTTCCTTTTGTTGTGGTGGCTATATAGACACCCAAGTGTATAAAATTGGCCACGTGGGTTAACAAAGAATCTTAATTCGTCCATGGGGCTTGCTTTGTTTTTCTACGTTCGTCCATGGGGCTTGCTTTTCTTTTTCTTTGCTTTTTCTAGGTTCGGTCCTCTTCTGGGTGGGGTGGGGTCAGGGTGTTTGTGGATCTGCCTGACCGGACCTGACCGGATTGGCATTAAAAAAGAATCTTAATTCGTCCATGGGGCTTGCTTTTCTTTTCTCGTCCATCGGGTTTGCTTTGTTTTCCTAAGTTCGTCCATGGGGCTTACTTTTCTTTTCTAGGTTCGTTTTTGTAGGTTCTGTCCTCTTCTGGGTGGGTTGGGGTGGGGTGGGGCCACAGGTGTCTGTGGGTCTGCCTGACCGGACCTGACCGGTTTGGCATTTAAAAAGAATCTTAATTCGTCCATGGGGCTTGCTTTTCTTTTCTCGTCCATGGGGCTTGTTTTGTTTTTCTAAGTTTGTCAATTGGGCTTGCTTTGTTTTTCTAAGTTCGTCCATGAGGCTTGCTTTCTTTTCTAGGTTCGTTTTTCTAGGTTCTTTCCTATCCTGGGTGGGGTGGGATGGGGTCGCGGGTGTCTGTGGGTCGGCGTGACCGGACCTGACCGGACCTGCCTGACCGTTTGGCATTGTTGCCACGTATTAGCGGCTATATGCCTCAGCCCTCATAGGCTTCCCATTTGGCATTGTTGAAGGCTTTTTTAGGGAGATTATCCTTACTCTTTATCTCAGTTGAGAAGAAGAGAGGGAACGGGAGAGAGAGAGAAAGGAGACAGTTTTAGAAATTTCATTTCCATACTTCACATGAGTGAATAGTAGAAACAAAAGCCTGCGCTCTACAATCCAACAAACCAGCCAGTCAATTTCCATCTATCATCCTCGTCTGCTCACAACCAGCATTCACGTCAACTGCAATTTCTTTGCCATGATTTCATTCATTCCATTCCAGTACCCTATTTCACCTCATCGAGCGCTTGCTTTTGTGCTCTTCTGTGCTCTTATGTCCCTTTTTTTTTCGCTGGCCTCAGCCCTGACTAGATTATATTAGACTACCGGTAGACTAGACTAAACGGGTAGACTACCGGTTTAGCATTTTTGGCACGTATTACCCTAGCGTTTGACCGTTTATTTTTTGGGAGCCCAACTGCGATGAGAGGACTAGTGGGCCTATCGATGAGAGAACTAGTGGGACTATCGCACTCTGATAACCTGGCTTTTTACAATCATAAGATTGAGAACTGCTTAACTATTACTCCTTTGCGGGTAATAGAGGAAATCTGCAAAAGGTGATATGGTTCCTAATTAACTCATGCGCTACTACTTTTTGATATTGCTACCCTACAATAGCCCGCGGTACTTTTTGACACTCCTACCTTACGATAGTCCGCGGTACTTTTAGACATTCCTAGCTTACGATAGTCCGCGGTACTTTTTGACATTCCTACCCTACGATAGCCCGCGCTACCACACGGTAAGAGAAGAACATAGGAACATAGTGCCTGGTAGACTACCGGTTTGACATTTTTGGCACGTATTGCCCTAGTGCTTAACTGTTTCTTTTTTGTTTTGGGAGAAGATATCACTCCTCTACTTTTTGATATTCTTACCCTACCACGATACGAGAAGATCATAGGAACACAGTGGTTCGGGACTGTAGAGAAGAGCTATTCCTATCCTACAATTCGATAAGAGAAGAAGAGCATAAAAGCATAGTGGTTCGGTACTGTAGAGAAGAGCGAGAAGGGACTAATGCAATTATGAACGGAGTAGTAGGATCTTTTAAAGTCATTTATACTACACATAACTGCATTTCTTCTTCAAGCCTGGTTTTGAGTCTGTCAGCCGTATTTTGTGTTTCCAGAAGCTCCTGATGAGTACTTTCAAGCAAATTTTCTTGCTTATCAGATGCTCTTGAGATTTCTGCCAGGACCTGCAAGGCCATTAACTGTGATTCCAACACTTACAATAGAAATCCACGAACATGGAGTCAATAGTTTCTCTTTTACCGGATCCACATGCCGTTACAATATAACTATGTCTCAAGCTGCACACCTCAACACGGAATTTTGAAGATCAGAACTTGATGAGGGTCATTTGAAACAGGTAGCACACCAATTTTTAGCTCATCAATGGAAGCTTCTCTATGGCGTGTTATACTTGACATTACCCGACATCAGAAGGATTGTTGAGTCTTTCAACTCCAGCATTTTGTGGCGTTAGCTTGTCAAGGAGCTCTGAATATTGGACTGAATTTAGGTTACAATAACACAAAGAAAATAATGGCTCGATCCAAATACTGACGCTTACAATGCTAGAACTTAGTAAAGTACCAAGTCTTTATCACCCGTGAAACCTCAAAGCTGTGCACGGCCTGCGCTTTCCTTACCCAAGATTCCGTAACCAACATCAAGGTTTGTAAATATCAATGCTATTTTTGTAAATATTAAATTATTAAGAGTAAGGTTAAAATATCAGTACTTGTTTAGTGTAGTTTTGACATTTCCCCTAAGAGACGGGTGGTCACCTGAGCGTTCCAAAGAAAGTTTTTGCTGGATGATGCTCAATAATTGCGCAAGATGCAGTCATTAAATCAATATTTCCTTAAGCACATCCAATTTTGGAAGGAAGTTTAGGAAACAAATTTTGGATACTTTCAAGAAAACAAATGGTAGGCTTTGTTTGAATGCTTACAATTAAGAAATAGTTAAGAACTTCCGTATGTAAAGTGATCAAAGTATAATTTGTTTAGTTCCAAAAAAAAGTTGTTAATTTATCTATTGATGGAAAGGCGATGGTAACATATAATCTTTTTATAGTTTTGAAGACTATAATATATTTTTGTATAATTCTGTTTATTTATCGAAATCACTTGAAAATTGTTGAAATAACCAGGAGTCACTTTGATTGTTCTAAGCACATAAAGCTCAAAGGATCAAATGAACAGTACTTATTGATTTTATGGGTTGATGATAGTACTAGATTAATGTTAATGTTGCTTGTAATCTTTTCTTTTAAGATTTGGCACGCATAATATACCATTCTGTTTTATCATTCTTTTGTAACAATGTGAGATCAAGTGAGTTCGATCAAGGAACTATAAACCATTTTCTGGTTCATTTTTGGTTCTTATGATGGAAAATCTAACACACCAAATACAAGTGTCAATATATATAAAACTCTAAATCACGAAACAGATGAAAATATTCGTACACCTCATTAAATTGCCAAAATTTTATTTTTTTCTTAATAGATTATTAAAGTAATAGAGAGAAAAAAGTTTCATCTCATATATATATATATATATTTATATATTTTTATATATTTTTATTTCATATTTATTTCATAGTGTCCAGAAGTCACTATGAAAAGAAACACGTCTATGAAAAGAAACACGTCGTATGTGGATTGTAACATTAGAATCCTACTACCGCATGCGAAGCCCGTCCCTCTGCCTAAATACCAAAATAGTGTCCCGAAGACACTATGCAAAAAACACTTTGTCTGTTGGTTGTAACATTAGAATCTGACTATAGCATGCGGAGCCCGTCTCTCTACCTAAACATCAGAAGCCGACTGTCCACCTACTTCCGTATTGTTTGTGCTCCGGACACAGTGAAGAATAAAAAGAATGTTCTCTCTCCACTTCAGGAGGCAACGACGGCCGTAACCGGATATATGTACGCACATCGGTCTGTCTACACGCATGTCTTCTGTCTACAGTAACAAAGACTTCGACCATTACATGTCGACGCCCATCCATCCATCCTTTCATCTTGTCCTTCGGACACCTTGAAAGGAAACACGGAAGGAAACACTCCGTTTGTCTGCCCATATCATCAGAAGCAGAATGATACAGACGTCGGACCATTCCCTCCCTGTCACTTCTTTGATAGGTTCGACGATCAACCACTCCCTTCCTGCACCAGAATTGTGCACCAAACTACCGCTGCTCTGCTGGGGGCTATCATCTTCACCTATCTCGTCCTCCTCCCGCATGTCGAGAAGTAACCAACTGGGAGTCGACTTCTTCTTCTCCAAATCCATAAGAGGGTAATTACATTAAATGATAGTTTTTTCATATGTTCCGATAATTTATAAACTTTACATTTTGTATAACTAGGATGTATTAGGTGCAATAAGATAGATTTCTCGTATCGTTCTATTGGAATCTAGCTCCATTTTATCTCTTTTGTAGATTTGCTTTATCGACTACAGAGGCGAGAGTGTGGGATAACAAGAAGGATGTGTATATAACAACTCGATATCACTTAAATTTATTCATTAGTTATATGCAGCGAATTCAACTATCTGATGTGCACCTGGAAGTTCCAATGTCAGGAGATTGACAGCGCTATATGAATCGTGGAATCGTGAAAGATAACGTATCTCTCGAGCTGAAAGATCTAGAAACTTGCCCTAGAGTTCGTTGCAGTTTAGTTTGAAGTGATCTCTACATCACACCATTATTCTCTCTGCATCGATGGTGGGTTTACAACCGGCGGCGGTACGCATATTCAACCCATTGACTTCGCCATCACTTGATGGGAGTCTTCCCATCTAATTTTATACGTGGTTGCCTTTTTATCAATATTCTGTTTTCCCCATATGTCTCTTTCACCGCGGCAAAAGCTGGAAAAGGGCATATATTCTATATCTAAAAATGTGAAAGAGTATATGTTTTATATATCTTAGGTGTGTAGTGCAGCCCTTTTTTTCCCGATAATAGTCTATATTCTATATCTGAAAATCTAAACAAGTGTATATATTTTATATCATAGGTGTGGTAGGGTAAATTCCTTTTCCAGGATTCATTTTACTCTTATGTATTTTCCTTGTAAGGTTTATGAAAGTCTTCCCTTTCTTCTTCTTGTTATCCTACGCCGTTAGCTTCTCTCCTACATTAAACCGGAGATATAGTCAACAATTCTAGTCGGATTCTTTGAGTCGATTGCAGCTTGATGGAGAAGAAGAAGCAGAATGAGGCTATTTTCGGCAATATTCAAAAAATCAAAATTTGAAACTCTAGCATTTTTAAGTCAGATATAAACGTTACTTTTCTTTTGATATGCATATGATAGTGCCCTGCCCTGAAATTTTGCTATATGTTTACCTAAACGATGCTATAAACCTTCATTAAGGAAGGCCTCACTTCCTTCGCGTCATAATCTTTATGAATTCAACAATTTTATGGCAATCGTCAGGGGTTCTCTTCAAAGGCCAGGAACCAAAACAACAAAGCCACTCTGCGCGTATATATGTGCAGCACCCGTAGTAAAAGCATAGAAGTATTATGGAATAATCAAGCAGATGAAATTTCTTGAGTATTTAAGTAATAGGCCTAGTTGGCTGTGAAAAGGTCAATTCCTACTGTATAAAATTTCCTATTATCAGGGCTAGCAACGGCCCGGAACCAATCAGAGTGCCTATTACACGGTTCTTCGAAGATGACCTGATAGACTCATCAAAGTGAAACTTGTTACCACTTAATGACCATTTAGTAAGTACACAGGAAGTTTTATGGCCTATGGGCTGTGGCTTACGGCAGCACGGAGGACTTAAAAGGGATACCCCGGCAAGGAGACTTGATGTTCCAAAAACCGAACAGCTTCTAATATGGTTCCTGAATCGACCGCGCTTCGCGTTGTGACTATCTTCGCCAACCAAGCAGCCTTTGATCAATTCCATTGCATTGCCCTGGGAATGAATTAAAAAGTTCTACCCAGATCGAAAACGCGCGACCAACGGGCCTCGAAAGGAAGAGTGGAGCTAGAAGCTACGTTTCCTTCTGTACCCCAAGTATAGCGGCATATCACCCTTGCTTTACACTCCCTAGTTCCTTTCATTTAACTAATGCGTAGTAACACAAAGTAAGTCCACCAATGAGCGTCTTTTGCTACACAGGCTACAAAGATGATTGCATCCTATATAGAATTCTATTGCTCGGATCAGATGATAATGTTGGCCATGTTCAGTGTCCTTGACCTGATGGGAATTAGAGGATAGAACACATTGCACCGATGAAAATCGTTCCTACATGGGAATCAGAAGATGAACACATTGTATCGCAGAAATTTGCTCCTACATGGCTGAGGGATTCGAAGATCTGTCTCTACATACGTCTGGGAATTGCTCTACAGGGATAAGCCTGATCATCAACCTTCATAGTTGCGTCCTTCAACCACGGCGGATGTGGTGTTCAGGACTTACCGAGTTGGTATCATCCCCACGGGCTCGCAGGCTCCCGACCCACGTCCACCTGTCGAATAAATTCGGTGCTATTTTTGTAAATATTGAATTGTTTAAAGTAACCTTATAATATCATTAAGGAAGGTTTATAATATCAATACTTGCCGGGAGTACTTTTGACATTGCCATTCCACCTGAAATTCCTAAGGTTTTAAGTAATCTGGGGTTGTAATTCTCGACATCTTCTTTTCTAGGGAGACGCAAAGGGATCTGTGATCAGGAGCCCGTGAGGAAGGGCTATCACTGAACGGATCAAAGGTACGCACGGGGATAACAGTCATAACAAGGAGCAGATGATCCATGAAGCCGTAGAAGGACCAACAAGCAGGGGAAGACCCATGAAGCCGTAGCACGATAATAGAATCCAGGAATGCGCAGATTCGGAGTGAACGACGGCGATCATCAAACATAAGGCTCCATTTATGTCGGAGATCAAGGAAGCATTAAAAGAGCACAGAAGGAAACGCTCGATGAGATGAAATAGAGTACTGGAAGGGAATGGATGAGATTCATAGCAGGGAAATTGCAGTTGATGTAAATGCTGGTTGTGAGCAAAGGATGGAAATTGACTGGATGGTTTGTTGAATTGTAGAGCGCCGGCTTTTTTTTCATCGTTGTGTCGAATTAGAGCTGCTACCAAACATCTTTGATTTCACTTTCATGAGACGGTTGGAGGAAAAGTTAGTACCTTGTGAGCTACATCACATGTTTGACCTTCTTGTTTCAAAATTGTCGAGTCTGAGACCAATCCGCTCTCAGCTATTTGCTTTGGGTTTTAAGCAATTAAATCATCTTTCACATTACAGACGAGACCACGAAGGTGTTCCTGTCATGAAGTCTCTCCCGCGTTGGCGAGGATGTGCAGGATGTGCAGGCAATTTTTGCGTCGAGCCGCAAATTTACTTAACCGCCGGGTGCGAGGTGTGTGAAATGGAGGACGGATGGCCCCATGACAGAGTCCAAGTAACAAAACTTTCCTTCGGTTCGAACAACTCACTGATCAGACTACCGCATGCTTCGGACGTTGTTCACCAGTAACTCTTTCCTTTCAACACCCGGTGATTGACGGCCGCTATTCAGCAGGTTTGGATTTCACTTGCATGAGAAGCCACCATGAGAATAGATTATCGTATCCCCGTGCGGGTCACAGCACATATCTGACCATCATGTATCAGCTGTCGCTCATTGGGAGTTAACAGTTCTCCAATTCCATCTATTGTGTTTGAGGTACTCTTGCCAAGATCTTCTCTGGTTACGGTTTCATGACAGTAGTCTTCACTCCATTGCTTTTCCAAAAGACTCACTTGAGTATCTCTTTGCTGATACACTAAGATGGCAAAACTCAAAATTGAGTTTGTCATTTTCATAAGTGGATGTTCGGAAGTTGAAGATGCGTTCTGTGAAATATTTAGGACATATCCATAGAGATTTTAGGAGACCTCGGCTGGAATCAACACTCGGAGGAATTATTTTGCAGGGCCAGTCGAGTACCGTGAAGGATGAGAGATATAAGTTCATGCGCACAGAACTGAAGCTCGATTACCGATTTTAGGAGAACTCGGCTGGAATCAACACTCGTAGGAATTATTTTGCAGGGCCAGTCGAGTACCGTGAAGGATGAGAGATATAAGTTCATGCGCGAAGAACTGAAGCTCGATTACCGATTGATCTTCCTAACATACTGATGCTTGCGTCATTCACAAAATGTAGCCCTTATCATCGAAATCACTTCTATTGAGGAGACTTCACTACGGAATGTGAGATCGGAAGAGAATTGTTCTGGATCTCTTCATTCCCAATTCGAGTTTCTTCTCGATTGACCATGTATCACGTTTCTTGTATACATACCCAATCTTTGTTGTATGATGTTCTTGGTTTCAATTGGCTATTTGCGATGGTAGGATGCGACCATAGTATCTATGTTTTGAGTTCCTCGTCCTACAAAGAATCGTTCCCGGGGGTCATTCCCATTGTGATCATAGACACTAAATATCATATCAACATTTTTATATTTTTTCTATGTTTTGAGTTCTCCATCCGAGAAAGAATAATCCCTATGCTCATCTCCATTGTGATTATAAGCTCTAGATATCATTTGTATATTTTTCTATGTTTTGAGCTCTTCGTCCGATAAAGAATCATCCACGTACTAATGCCCATTGTAATCATAAGCCCATCCGATAAAGAATCATCCACGTACTAATGCCCATTGTAATCATAAGCCCAGGATGTCATATAAACATTTGTATTATTCATTTTTGGTATATAAACATTTGTATTATTCATTTTTGGTATATAAATATTTGTATTATTCATTTTTGGTATATAAATATTTATATTATTCATTTTTGGTTTATATCAATGGTGTAGTCATATTCAGACAAAAATATCATTCACCTTGCCTTTCACATACAACTTATTAAAGATGTATTCCAAAACTATTCACCTTGCCCTTCACATCAAACTAATTAAAGATGTACTCCAAAACTATTCACCTTGCCTTTCACATAAAACTTATTAAAGATGTACTCCAAAATTTTGTGATTTTTGACAATATTGGTTTTCACTCCATTCAAATAATGTCTAAATTTTTTGAAACCAAAGATCATTGCAGCCTTTCTCTCTTTGTGATAGAGTATTTCATTGAAACCATCTACCTATTAGTATAAGTTATTGGATGATATGCACCTCTTAGTCTAATTGACTAAGAGTGTATCCTATAATTACATTGGAAACATCAATATAGAGTTTATCCTATAATTACATTGGAAGCATCAATGTAGAGGAGTGAAAACTTACTCCAATCAAGTTTAGCAAGAATTGGAATTACAACAAAGATTTACTTGAGTTCCTCAAAAGCGTTGAGAGTCTCTTTGTCATCCAAAATCACCTTATATTCTATACACTTCTTCATGTAGATGGGCAATACATAAGTCTTGTTGGAAAATGAAACAATGAACTTTCTATAGTAAACATCCAAGAGTTGGTGTTACTTTGTCAAGCTTGAAGGGAACAGGAAATTTAAAAAATTTGTTATCTTTTTAAGGTCAACTACTATTCCATCCTTGGAGATGATATGCCTCAAAAATAGATTTTCTTCACAACAAAAAATATATTTCTTTGGGTTGGGTGATGCATTTGCTTCATCCAAGCAGTACAAGACCCTGATAAGATACTCAAAGTGTTCTCTTTGTTCCCATATACACAAAAGTTATCAATGAAGTATCTCATAAATTTCCCATTGAAAGGTTCAAACACCTTGTTCAAGAATTTTTAGAATGTGATTGGAATATTGTAAGGCCCAAAAGGCATGACCTTGAAAGTATAAATCTCCAAGGTATGGTGAATGTAGTGATTTGTTGATACTCTAGTGAAATCTTGATTTGGTTATATCCAATATAACCATCTCCAAAACTATACCTCTCATGATCTGCAATCTTCTCAAAGTCTCATCAATGAATGGCAAAGGGTAATATTACTTCGTAGTATCAGCATTTAATTTTTTATAATTCACACATACACTAAATTTGCCATTCTTTTTCTTCACAATCACAATTGGAAATACACATTCTGAAATTTTCACCCCAAAGATAAATCTAATTTCCTTGAGCTTATTAATCTCTTCCTTCATAACCAAAGATATTGGTGGACAAATGCGATGTTGCTTTTGGCGGACTAGTATTGCATGTGATTCCACCTCAATCTTGTACTCCAAGGTGACTTCTTTTAGATCCTTGTTATTGAAACAAACACATGGATGAACTTGCAAAATATCTCCTCAAATCTGACCTTCTGTTCCTTGGGAACATTTGGACCATACTTGAGGTTGATAACCTCCTCTATATCTCCTCAAATGTCAATGGTGATTTATCTGGGTCCTTAAAACCTCTAGCTTAGATGCGAAATGCATAGCACACAAGGGATTCACATTTGAATCAGATTCAAATTCATTCTCATCCATGGAAGTCTCCTCCTCCATGATTGTGTCCACACCTGAAACTTCTTCTTCTAAATTGGATTCCCAATAATCAAAAGATGGTGTATCTAAATGTGAACTATTTGTGATGTTAGTTATAGGAATTGTGACTCTATGGTTTGATGGCCTAATCCTCAAGTACCCTTTGTTTTATCAATTAGTTATGCATGATTCTCTCAACCATGGTCTTGCAAGAAGCAAATCATAGCTTGAATTGATCAAAACTTGGAAAGTCATGAGATTTTGAACTCCCACAATTGAAACTACCACCTTATCCATCACCCCTATTGGTCAAACTTGTTGCTTATTTTCCATGTTCACCAAAACTGTTGAAGGTCTAGAAGGTATCATAACCAACTTCTTCATCAACCTTTTTGACATGGCATTCACTATTGATCTTCCATCAACAAGTGCATCCTTGATGTTGTCACCATTCACTCTCAAATCAATCTTGGAGGTATATTCACAAGCCCTCCCATGGTATTGGTTTGGCATTCACCATTTTCATTGATATTGGAACTTTTGCATTCTTTTTCCTCTTACTCTTTGTAGAACTCAAACCACCTCTAAGCTCTTTTCTTAAGATAAAATTCAAAGCAATCAGTTGAAAACTATGGTGTTAACCTTGTGAATACCAACATACTCCAACAAATTGTAGTCCCATTATTGCTTTGAGATCAAGAAGTCTTCCATCTCCACCTTCTTTCTTGGAGTCTTTATTGCTGATGGTGTTTCACTCAATCTCTTGCTTTACACTCTTGCAAGGTCATGGTTGAGAGAATCTCAAATTTTTGCTTCTCTCCTTTCACTCAATCTCTTTCTCTCAAAGGTCAATGGACATAAACTTACCTTATGACATTTATTTCCACATAGAAAACAATTAGACTCACTCTTTCCTCCAAATGATTTATATTTTTGGATCTTTTCAACACTCTCTTCAAATTTTATTCTAAATTCTTTTTTTTCAAATTCACCTCTACAATCATCTCACCCTTGTGTGCACCTTTGTGGAACTTTGCATAGCTTCAAACTCCACTTTTGATGACACTCCATGTTCCTAAGATGAATCTAAACACTCAAACATATTTTTTGTTGCTCTCACACTTCTCATGCATGAGATTTCAACTCAGCAAAATTGACCACTCCTCACAATGTAACTCAAATCTCTCAATTAGTATGTCATAACCGTCTAAAATTTTTCACACTTGATCACAGCCCTAAGGCATCATTCCTTGAAAAAAAAATTTAATGAGCCATTTGACCTAAGCCCCTTTCTATACATCACATTATTTCAGTTTTGGTATGAAAACCATCCCCTTCACTTTAAAAAGTCATAATTCACTATGCAAGAATGATCTCTGTCTAATTCTTGAGCCAAAAGGTAAGATAAAATGCACTCAATTGTCTTGAAAATTTGTAGAACAATCTATTGACAAATGAAGAAATGCCAAACTTTGTACAAATTTATAGAGAGCATGTAGTTTTAGGAGCACTTTATCCTATCAACTTTCTAAAATTCTAGCTCGGTGTGTGTACTAGCTCTCACAATAATTTAAGGTGTTCTAACAAGGTAACCCAAGCTATCATGTGTAAAAATTTCAAGTCCAAATCTTAAACTTTAGATTTTGCCTAAAGTCACTAAATTCTCCAAAATCTATAATACACCTCACACCATCTCTCTAAATACTCTCATGTGTACAAGATGTACAAAATCACCTCAAAGATATCATAATAAAGTATAAGATATACAAATGGGTCCAAGTTCTCTCACATAAATTGAGCTCTTTCCTCCCCTAATGTTCTTTCCAAGTAACCTCTCATAGTCTCCTTTTGTTCAATATAGAATTGTACACGTAACATCATCTTGTCTTCTAGAGAGGTTTCAATAACAAAATCAGAAATGTGAGCCGGCCTATCTTTCACTCATGATGAACCTTTGATGGCTATTATGGTAGCACATCATGGACTAAGAAAACAAAGAACCACAACTCCATCATATTTCTCCAAGGCTAACATTACAAGACTCAAGATATTGTTCACTTGAGAATTCAATGAGAGAAAAATAGTTGTAAATAAAAGGATGATGAGTGTTTCTTCACCCCTAGTTTATATACTTGTAAAATGATTATGAACCAAAGTTACTAATTACTAGAGTGTAAAAGACCAAAACCAAAGAAAAAAATAAGAGAATGGAAGATCACATTGGGACATTTGAAGGTGGGTAAACTCCAAATGCCTAGTATGAATTTTGGTTTTGATATTTATAGGTAACATTAAAAGCTCTTGAGAAGTTTCTCAAAAAGCTTTCTTGAACCGTTTTCTTTGAGTGCAAGCCAAGTTAAACAAAAAGTTTTCTCAAGAAGTTTCTCAAGAAGCTTCCTCCTTGATGTGCAAACTAATTAGTGGGAAGTTTCTAAAGCTATCTACTTGGGATACAAGTTAAGCTAGTGAGTAAACTTCCCAAGAAGCTTTTTAGATACTTCTAGAATATTTAAGGTTAATTTGACTTATTCTCTACTTCATTAGTCTTCCTAATTACATCGCTAAACTCTAAATTATTACATAGAATAACTCAAGTTACTAGGCTAAAAGTCAAATAAAATCAAAAAACTAAAAGAATATCTATACTCATAGGAATATTCTCCTAAGCATATGGTCTTATCTTGAACCAAACATTAAGTTAAAGATTCCTTCACATGGATTGTACTTGGACTATAGAAGAATCCAACATTAAAAAAACTTGTGGATCTAATAATTTTTAACTTTTTTCTTAAAATTAAATAACTAAAAATAATATAAACTCAACACACCAGAATCCAAAATAATGATGCTCATTTTTTCTACTTCTCCTAAATTAAATTACTCTCTATCTTAACTAAGATTAATTTTAGTTAATAATGACTATGTAAAACTATCATTTTTTTATATATAAATAATATCTCCCAAGTATTTATAATACTAAACTAAATATCACAATAGGACATACATGTACAAATGTGTGTTTTAGACAAACATGATCAACTTGTGATAGAGCATAAAGGATTACATGTAATCTATAAGATTTGTACTGAATTTTAATATCAAATAACTATAGTTGTTCTTTCATTGATGGTGTCTACTATTCATGCTCCAAATGTAATGTTTGTGATAAGGATTTTGTAATAACAATAGCTAGACATATGATCTAGAAATAAAATTTGCTTTGGTAAGATTTGGGAGAATATAATACATGATGGACTAAGTAGATCAGATAGAGGTATCACGAAAAAAAACTTTTATTAATAAATCAAAAATTAAAATATGATTAAGACTTTAGAATCAATAACTAGACATATGATCTAAAAGTAAAATTTAGATTGGTGATATCTAGAAAGATGATACACATAATGGAAAAAGTAGATCAAGTAGAAGTATCACCAAAATAACACTTCTACTAATAAGGCAAAAACCAAAATAGAACAAGAACCAAAATAGATTTTAAAACTTTAGAGATAATTTTGAAGGTCTAAACGAATGAATTAGGCCTCAAAAATGTACGAAGTCCCCCCCTCTCCCCGCCACAAATGGAGGATAGGCTAGCCTTCCCTCCCCCTATTTTGTCCCATTGAGAACTTTCCAATAGTACCTCACCCACGTGATTATGAGTTTCTTACAAGAAGATTCTTTAAAAGATTCCCTCCAATCAAAGCACGTTTGACCAACCAAATGTGACCAAGATCAACATGTCACCCATTCAAGCAAGTAATCTAAGGGTGGAGCTTGTTGACATGTCACCTTTCCATTTACTTAATCTTATGGTGGAACTTCCTTGGAAGAGATCCTCTTTAGCTTTATAATCAAGAGAAGATGTTCCTTTGGAACACCAAAGTTTGAAAGTGAAACTTATGTTTTTTATTTTGTGTTTCTTTGCTATCCTCAAAATATTACATGTTTATGATTGATTTACATAATCACTTGTTTCTCAAAGAGATAATGCCTCCATATCTTGGTGGTATATATTATTATTAGTTATTTTTAGTCTCGAACAAAGTAATTTCTTTTTGTGATGTTTATTCAATGAAACAAAAATGAAACACAAAGATAATGGGATGTAACCCATCTAGAAATTCCTATTACAATATAGCTCTAATGATAAAATTAGAAGTATAAAAATCAACCACACAAGGTAGTTGAGGATCATATGATTAAAGAATGAGTCTTGAAGTCACCATATGTTTAAATTTATGGATAATTTTTTTGTGCTTGGTGTTTGTAATACCAATAAAAAGACATATTATCTAGAGGTCTAAATTGACTTGGTAACATCTAGAAAGATGTTATATATGATGTGCTAAGTAGATTAGATAAAGATATCAAAAAAGTACTTCTACTAATAGACAAGAGTCAAAAATAACTTGAATTTGTAATACCACAGCTAGATATATTATCTACAGGTGACAATTGGCTTGGTAAGATTTAGAAAGATATTATATATGATGTACTAGGTAAATCAGGTAGAGATGTCACCAAAAGAAGACTTTTACTAATAGTGCAAGAGCCAAAAATAGTATGGAGACTTTAGAGCTAATGTCGTAGGCCTCAACGGATGAATTGGGCCTCAAAAATTCAAATCCCCAGCAACAAAAGGAAGGTTAGCCTTCCCTCCCCCAGGTTTTTCTTATTGAGAAATTTCCAATGATACCTCATCCATACGATTTGGAGATTTCTACAAGAAGATTCTCTAAAGATTCTATTTGATCAAAGATGGTTTGACCAACCAGATTGATCAGAACTGACATGTCGCCTATGCATGCAACTAATCTAAAGGTAAAGCTTGTTGACATATCACCAATCCATGTATCTGATCCAAGGGTAGAGTCCACTTTGTTATATAATACAATCAAGGTGCTCCTCTAGGGCATTGAAAATTGAGTGTAGAGATTTGTGTTTTCTTTTGTATTTCTCTTGAGATTTCCTATCCTCATAAGATTATAGTGGTCCACTGAAAGCTTTAGGTCTTCTCCAAGAGATTGATCAATGGTGCTGCCACATGAGCATAATAATGGATGAACAATCAATAAAAATTTACAAATCCATTAAATGTCTGCACTTCTAAGGCATCCTGTGGAGTAAGCCAATCAATAAGGATCTTGATTTTCTATTCTTCCATCTTGATTATCTCCAATGAAACCTTATGACGCATTAAGGTAATTTCCTTTTGCCAAAAGGTACACTTTGACTTCTTATAGTAAAACTTCAATTGATATAGTTATCTTAGGACTTCTCGCATATGATTCCTATGTTTTACCTTTTTCTTGCTATGGATTAAAATATCATCCAAGAATATCACCATATACATCCAATAGCACATCTAACACTTGATGTATATGATCCATGAAGATTGCCAGAGCATTAGTGAACCCAAATGTCTCCATTCACAATATCCATACCTTGTGCAAAAGGTGATCTTTTACACATCTTTCATATCAATGAGAATCTACTTATAGCCCTTTCAAAGATCTAACATGGAGAAGTATTGTGCTCCAATCAATTGATCTAGCAAGTAATCAATTTGAGGCAAGTGATATGCATTCTTCTTTGTTTGTTTATTGAGATCATGTTTATAAATATAGAAGCAAAGTCCCCCATCCTTCTTTGGGATAAATAGAATCGGTGCTTCCCAAAGAGATATATTTTTTCATATGAAATCGTTCTCCAACAACTTTGTGAATGTTGTTCAAAGATCTTCCAACTTCTTTGGTCAGAGCTGATAGATTGGTCAATTCATTAGAATACTTCTTAGCAAAAACTTGATTGATGAAATGCGTATCAAGATCAAAGGGTAACCACTTTGATAGATAATCTTAAAACACCTAAACTGATTAACCATTGATTAACCATTGCTTGATGAGACTTTTGGCACTCATCATATTCTCTATGCGCAATTGACTTGATACACATCATAAAAATAGAAATATCTTTTTCCAAAGCTTACTCCATGGCTATTTTATTGATAAACTTCACATCTTGGGATTGATTATTCTTAGGTATTTTTTCAAAGGTGTTAGATAATCTAATTGGTAATTTTTACTTTAGTGTGGTACTTGAATTTATCATTGGGCCCAATCAAATTAAACCTTATGATATTCAAGCCAAGATAAACTTAGAATGATACCATAGTGTAGAGATACCACTACAAAGCTCATATATTCTAAATACTCCTTACACATCTTGAATTTAATAGGATGTGAGGTACAAAATGAAAAATCTTTTTTACCATTTGCTATCATCATTCTATTTCTAATTAATGATTTGATAGGAATATTTAATTCCTTTGTTAATTGATATTAGTTATTATTTGAATTGTATAGATATACAATTCTTTGAACTTCTAAAATCAATCAATATCCTATAGGTTGAACTTTTAATCCCATTAGAACCAATCAATTTTTGAGTATGTGGCTCAAATTCTCCCACTAGGATTCTTTGTTCCTTTGATCATCACGCTCCACAAATGCCATTTGGGCAATTTGTTGACATCATCTACCCTTGAGTGGAAATTCAACAATGTGATATCTAATTTAGTGAGAATAAAATCAACCATCATTTTGTCATAATCTTTCCCTATAAATGATACTAAATCAATCTCTGTTGGATAACATTAATCTCCATTGGTGTCAGCTCATCCACCGAAGTGTATAATATGTTAACAAGTTTTGTGAAGGTCAAGGTCAAGATCAAGACCAAGTTGTCACAACCAAACAATCAAAGTGCTCAACAAATTTCATGCCTTCCTCCAAGTGTTTGGGCTCCCATATGGTCACTTCCAATTTGTTTCATGGTTTTAAACCCTTCACAAATTGATCCAAAGTTTCAACTTCTAGTATATGTGGAATTTGCATTATGGTGTTCTAGAATTGATCGAGGTGGGGCCTTATAGGCTCAATGGAGAAGAGTAAAAGTAGGTGGATGAAGAAGACAAGTTCACAATGATTAAGGAAGAAAAATACACAATTGATTGTTGTAAATAGAGTCCTAGAAGGCAATCAAGTGAGAGTATTGATAGACATTAGGCAACCAAGAAGTTCTTATCTTGCTTTGTTGCAATAAGGTTGTAAATGGAGCTTAAAGAATGCAAGAATGAAGAAGTAGAGTTATTGTATGGTTAGATAGAGAGGATTGAGTTAATACTTAAAAAGGTAGCACACTATGTAAGCAAGTATCGGCAAGAAATTGAATGGCAAGTGATAATGGCTCATTATGATGTGATCTTAGTCATGCCACGGATAGATCACTATAATCTTATGGTCAATTGAAGCCAAAAAGTAACGAGAACTAGCCAATGGAAGATCATTGGCATTTAAGAAACATCATAAAAGCAAAAAATATCTCTCTATGTCATAGGGACAATAGTTATCAATAAGAAAAATAGATGTTTCATGAGTTTAAAAGAGAAGTCTAGGGTGCACAACTTGATAGACAACTTCCTAAGACTTTAAAAGTTATAGTCAATGAGTTTCAAGATATCTTTCCCTATGATTTACCCTTAGGATTACTACCAAAAAGAAGAGTAGATCATAAGATCAAGATATTTCCATGGTGGAAATCTCCTTATAAGGCCCCACATCAACTATCGCCTCATGAGTTGGAGGAATGTAAAGCTCAAATCAAAGAGATGTTGCAAAAAGGGTTTATCCAACCCAATGTATCACTATATGGGATTGCTATCTTTTTTTGGAGAAGAAGGATGGTATAATGCACATGTGCATTGACAGTTAGGGCCTGAATCAATAAAGTACAAAGAACAAATACCCATTATCCTACATAGATGACTTGATTGATTGTAAAAGACCAAATTCAAGGAGAGAAATAGGAGAATGGAAACTCACATTGAGACACTTGAATGAAGGAAAATTCTGAATGCCTAGCATGAGCTTTGGCTTTGGTATTTATAGGTAGCATACAAGGCCCTTGAGAAGCTTCTCAAGAAGCTTCCTCAAGCCACTTTCTTAGAGTGCAAGCCAAGTTAACTAGGAAACTTCTCAAAAAACTTCCTTCTAGAAGCTATCTACTTGGCGTGCAACCTAAGCTAGTTTGAAGCTTCTAGAAGCTTCCTTCTAGAAGCTACCTTAAGTAATTAAGGTGCAAGCTAAGCTAACCGGGAAGCTTCCCAAGAAGCTTCCTAGATACTTCCGGAATATTCTAGGCTAATTTGTCTTATGTGCTACTTTGTGAGCCCGACTGACTTTGTCACTAAACTCCATATTGTTACATATTCCTCCGCCACTAGTTGGTGACGTCCTTGCCGCCAGTGAAGCTTCAAATTTCTGGATGGCCGTCTGTGCATTTTGGAAGTGAGAAAGAGGTTCCCATGTGGCATCATGAAGGGGATACCCTTTCCAAAGGACCTTGTACTCTGTATGTTGGCGACGACCTCGCTGAATGTGGCGACTTGCAAGGATACGATCAACTTCGTACTCCTCATGATCATTGATACGGATAGGAAGAGGGGGAGGTTGGACTCAAGAGGGAAAGGAAGAGGGGTTAGGAACAAAGGGTTTCAACTTGGAAACATGAAGGACAAGATGGATACGCATGTGACAAGGCAAGGCAAGACGATAAGCAACAGGAGAGACAATTTGGGTGATATCAAAGGGTCATATCCAATTAGGGGCAAGTTTACAAACTTGGGTATCAAGTGGGAGAGGGAGGTTACTAGAGGATAGCATGACTTTATCACCGACTTCAAAGGTGAGATCTTGACGATGGTGGTCCGCATATTGTTTTTGGCGATTCCGAGCAACAAGGAGGTGAGATTTGGCTTGTTGAAGAGATTGGGATATAGTGGTCAAGAATGTGGAAGTACGAGGAACCTGAGATGGAGGTGGAGCAAGAAGAGAATCTGGAACAAACAGATCTTGGCCAAAATTGAGAAAGAAAAGAGAGAATCCGGTGCTTGCCTATTTGGAATTGTTGTAGGCAAATTTGACAGTGGCAAGACATTCATCCCAATTGGTATGGTGGAGATTGACAAAGGCACACAACATATCCTCCAATGTATGATTTGCACATTTGGTTTGTCCATCAGTTTGAGGATGATAGGCCGTGGACAAACCAAGCTTGGTGCCGAGTATCTAAAAGAGTGTTTGCCAAAACTTCCCGGTAAAGCGAGGGTCATGGTTGGAGATGAGTACGCATGGTATTCCATGATGCTTGAAGACATTGTCAAAGTAGATTTGTGCTAAGGTTAGAGCATCCACGGTATCACAGGTTGGTGCCAAGTGGATTTGCTTACTAAGCGTATCCACAAACACCACGATGGCGGTGTGTCCATGTTTTGTCTTTGGCAAGGATGTGATGAGATCCAAGCTCACATGCTCCCAACGAGCTGATGGAACGGCAAGCGGTTGAAAGAGTCCACCCGACTTCTGGTTGCTGGCCTTGTTACGTTGGCAACTCTCACACAATCAAACAAATTCTTGAACATCCCATGTTATGTTGGGCCACCACCATTGACGTTGGAGGGTACCCAAGGTCTTATCCACACCCATGTGACCAACGATGGGTAAATCATGGGCTCCTTGAAGGCGCACAAGTCAAAGATCACCTTTGGCTGGAACATAGATCCGGTCCACATGGAATAGAAGGCCTTCCTTGAAGGAGAATGTGTTGTACTCCTTGTCACCTATTGTTAGCCGACCATGTACCATTTGGAAGAAGGGATCTTGTTGTAGAGCTAACCGAAACTCGTTATGAATCTTGGGATCAATTGACACCGTCGTAATTGTTGCCGTGATGAGAGGAAGAGACTTCAAATCAGGTAGTTGTGATAGAGCATCAGGGATGACATGGAACCGACCTGGTTTGTACTCAAGTTTGATGTCAAACAATTGGAGTTGCTCTTCCCATCGATGATGTTGATTCTTCATGTGCTCTAGGTGTAAGGTTTGCAACAATGGCTTGTGATCAGTTCGCATGATCACTTGTTTCCCCAAGAGATAATGCCTCCATACCTAAGTGGCATATACCATTGCAAGTTGTTTCCAATCTCGAGCAGAGTAATTTCTTTTAGCTGTATTTAGTCAACAAGACACAAAGGCAATAGGAAGTAGTCCATCTGGAAATTCTTGTTGCAACACAACTCCAATTGCAAAGTTAGAAGCATCAAAATCAACCACACAAGGTAATTGAGGATCATATGGTTGAAGAATGGGTCTTAAAGACACCATATGCTTTAACTTTTGGAATGCTTCTTCATGCTTGGTGGTCCATTGGAAGCTCAAGTTCTTTCCCAAGAGGTCAATCAATGGTGCATCCACGTGAGCATAATAGTGGATGAACCATCGGTAAAAACTAGCCAATCCATTGAATGCTCATACTTCGGTAGTATCCTTTGGGGTAGGCCAATCAGCAATGGCCTTGATCTTCTCTTCTTCCATCTTGATCCCCTCTGATGAGATCTTATGACCCAAGAAGGTAACCTCCTTCTACCAAAAAGCACACTTTGACTTCTTGCAGTAAAATTTCCACTGTCGTAGTTGTCGTAAGACTTCTCACACATGATTCTTGTGTTTTGCCTCTGTCCTTCTATAGATTAAGATATCATCTAAGAACACTACCACGGACTGATCCAATAGTCCCTCCAACACCCGATGCATCTGATCCATGAAGACTGCTGGAGCATTAGTGAGTCCAAAAGGTAGAACTCTCCACTCAAAATGTCCATACCTTGTGCAAAAGGCAATCTTTTGCATGTCCTCTCCTTCAATAGGAATTTGCCAATAGCCGCTACAAAGATCTAGCTTGGAAAAGTAGCGTGCTCCACTTAATTGATCAAGCAAGTCATTGATCCAAGGCAAGAGATATGCATTCTTCACGGTTTGCTTATTGAGCACACGGTAATCCATACAGAAACAAAGTCCTCCATCCTTCTTTGGAACAAATAGTACCGGTGCTCCCCACGGAGAGGTACTATATCGTATGAAATCCTTCTCCAACAACTCTATAAGTATTGTTTGCAAATCCTCCAACCCCTTTGGTGAGAGCCGATAGATTGGTCTACTCATTGGAGTACTCCCTGGCAATAACTCGATCTTGAAGGGTATACCTTGATCAGAGGGTAATCCCTTTGACAGATCATCTGGAAACACATCTGCAAACTCCTGAACTATCCGATCAATCGTTGCTTGATGCGGCACTTGGCCCTCCTCAGATTGTTCTTGTGCAATCGGCTTGATCCACACCGCAAATACAAACTTATCTTCCTCCAAAGCTTGCTCTATGGCTGCTTCATTAACAAACTTCCCTTCTAGGGACTCATCTCTCTTCCAAGTTTGCTCCATGGTTGACTTCTTGGCAAACTTCCCATCTTAGGACTCATCTCCCTTCCAGATTTACTCTATGGCTATCTTCTCAACAAACTTCCTATCTCGAGACTGACTATTCTTAGATGTCTTACTCAAAGGTGCCAAACAACCTAATCGGAAATTCCTACATTGGTGTTGTACTTGAATTTGAAGTCGGGTCCAATCAAATTGAACCTTATGACGTTCAAGCCAAGGTAAACCCAAAATGATATCATAGTGTATAGGTGCCACAACAAACCTCATACACTCCAAATACTCCTTCCCAATCTTGAAGGTAACAGGATGCGAGGTGTGGAATGCAGAACCTTTTCTACCATCCACCATCATCAAACTACTTCCAATCATTGGCTTGATAGGAATACCCAATTCCTTTGCTACTTGCATAGACATGCAATTCTCTGAACTTCCAGAATCAACCAAAATCCTACAACCCCGATTAGATATCATACCTTGCAAGTGAAGTAGACTTCCATAGGTCGAGCCTTCAATCCCATTAGAACTAATCAAGCTCCCAATAGGCGGCTCAAAATCTCCTATTGGGATTCCTCGTTTCCTTGATATTCCGCTCCACAACCTCCACTTGGGCAACTTGTCAAGGTCGTCCATTCTTGAGTGGACATTAGCAATGCGATGCCCTAACTGGCAACAATAAAAACAACCACCATTTTGTTGTAGTTTCTCCCTGTCTGCCATGCCCAATGGTCTTCGTTGAATTGCATCAATCTCCATTAGTGTTGGCTCCTCCACTTGTGTGTAGTGTATTGGTAGGCTTTGTGGGGGTCGAGGTCAAGACCAAGTTGTTGCCACCAAGGAATCAAAACGTTCGGCCAATTGCATGGTCTCCTCCAAGTGTTTCGCATGGTTACCTATAATTTGGTTCTTGCTTTCAAGCCCCTCACGAATCGATCCAGAGCTTCATCTTCCAAAATATTTGGAATTTGCATGATGGTGTTTTGGAACTGCGTGATGTAACTTCTTGCAGAGCCAATTTGTTTCAACTCTGCCAACTTATCCCGTGCATCTTGTGTGGCATTTATAGCTTGGAACCAACTAATTATTGCACTCTTGAATTTTGCCCATGTCAAGATCGGTGTAACCATTTATCATTTGGCTTGCTCGACTCGGAATCTCCACCATAGCTTTGATACTCTATCCAATTGGCTAGAAGCCAAGAG
This sequence comes from Lunularia cruciata, assembly GCA_948567375.1. Taxonomy (NCBI): domain Eukaryota; kingdom Viridiplantae; phylum Streptophyta; class Marchantiopsida; order Lunulariales; family Lunulariaceae; genus Lunularia; species Lunularia cruciata. Next base: position 61,970,961 of record OX419757.1, on the reverse strand, counting down.
AATCTATTTTCGCTCATCTTGTAGATTGGTATCTTCAAAATAACGTTCACAATCAAACACAAAATTCTCCAGTGCACCCAGGAGATTCTTGCTTTCAAATACCTTGGGTTTAGTGAATGTAACAATATGGAGTTTAGTGACGAAGTTAGTTGAGCTTACGAAGTAGAGAATAAGACAAAATAGCCTAGAATATTTTAGAAGCATCTAAGAAGCTTCTTAGGAAGCTTCCTAACTAGTTAACTTGCGCCCTAAGCAGGTAGCTTCTAGAAGGAAACTTCTAGAAGCTTCTAACTAGCTTAGCTTGCACGCCAAGTAGGCGGCTTCTAGAAGGAAGCTTCTTGAGAAGCTTCCTAGTTAACTTGGCTTGCACTCCAAGAAAGCGGCTCAAGGAAGCTTCTTGAGAAGCTTCAAGGGACTTGTATGATACCTATAAATACCAAGGCCGAAGCTCATGCTAGGCATTCGGAGTTTTCCCTCATTCAAGTGTCCCAATGTGAATTTCCATTCTCCTATTTCTCTCCTCGGTTTCGGTCTTTTACATTGGTATCAGAGCAGGAATGGGATGGATGGAATTTATGGACCACCAAATCCACTTCCGCCAAACCATTGGGACTTTCATGTCCAGATATTACCAAAGCATCGTTTCACACAGTTCATCACCTCACGCTTTGGGCAGGATTTTCTACATATGATCACCGTGTCAGAGGAACCCTTGATACTTCCAGTTGTGACTTATGGAGAACGGTGGACGTGTTGTATCTATGTGTTAATCAACTAGATAAATTGAGGGTAGTGGATTAGGGTAGTAGCAATGGCCGCAATACCGGATGTTATCCTTGCAATGCAACAACAAATCGAGCATCTTACTCGATTGTTGGATGAACGAGACCAACAACGACGAGAACAGATAGACAGAGCGCCAGTTCAAGATGGAGAAGATCGCATTCGATTTCCGAAACCCAAAGTGTTTGAAGGCAAGAATGTTCCAGGCACAGTGGAAAATTTTGTGTTTGACTGTGAACGTTACTTTGAAGCCACCAATCTTCAAGACGAGCGGAAACAAATTCTCTTGGCTTCTAGCTAGTTGGATGGCGTGGCAAAACTTTGGTGGCAATTCCAAGTAGAAAGAGCTGAACGACAAATTGTTACACCGATTTTGACATGGGCAGAATTCAAGGATGCAATACTTGGTCGATTTTAGACTATAAATGCCACCCGAGCTGCACGAGATAAATTGGCGGAGTTGAGGCAGATTGGTTCGGTGAGAAGCTACATCACACAATTTCAAAATATCATCATGCAAATTCCAGATATCCAAGAAGGTGAAGTTCTGGATCGATTTGTGCGAGGATTGAAGTCACGAACCAGATTGGAGGTGACCATGCGAGAGCCACAGAATGTAGAAGAAGCCATGCAATTGGCTGAGCGTTTTGATTCCTTAGTTGCAACAACTTGGTCTCGACCTCGACCTACACAAAACCTACCCGTACCACGAGTGGAAGAACCGGTACCAATGGAGATTGATGCTATCCAGCGAAGACCACTTGGCACAGCAGATAGAGAAAGATTACGACAAAATGGAGGTTGCTTTTATTGTCGCCAGTTGGGGCATCGCATTGCTGAATGTCCACTCAAGAATGGACAACCTCGACAAGTTGCCCAAGTGGAGGTTGTGGAGCGGAATGATCCAGGAAACGAGGAATCCCAGTAGGAGATTTGGAGCCGCCTACTGGGAGCTTGATTAGTTCCAATGGGATTGAAGGCTCGACCTATGCAAGTTTGCTTCACTTGCAAGGTATGATATCTAATCGGGGTTGTAGAATTTCGGTTGATTCTGGAAGTTCAGAGAATTGCATGTCTATGCAAGTGGCAAAGGAATTGGGTATTCCTATCAGGCCAGTGATTGGAAGTAGTTTGATGATGGCGGATGGTAGAAAGGGTTCTGCATTCCGCACCTTGCATCCTGTTACCTTCAAGATTGGGAAGGAGTATTTGGAGTGTATGAGGTTCGTAGTGGCACCTCTACATTATGATATCATTCTAGGTCTACCTTGGCTTGAATGTCATAAGGTTCAATTTGATTGGACCCGACACCAAATTCAAGTACAACACCAAGGTAGGAATTTCCGATTAGGTTGTCTGGCACCTCTGAGTAAGACACCTAAGAATAGTCAGTCCCAAGATGGGAAGTTTGTCGAGAAGGTAGCCATAGAGCGAATCTGGAAGGGAGATGAGTCCCAAGATGGGAAGTTTGCCAGGAAGGCAACCATGGAGCAAGCTTGGAAGAGAGATGAGTCCCTAGAAGGGAAGTTTGTGAATGAAGCAGCCATAGAGCAAGCTTTGGAGGACGATAAGTCTGTATTCGCGGTGTGGATCAAACCGATTGCACAAGAACAATCTGAGGAGGGCCAAGTGCCGCATCAAGCAATGGTTGATCGGATAGTTCAGGAGTTTGCAGATGTGTTTCCGGATGATCTGCCAAAGGGATTACCCTCCGATCGAGGTATGCCCTTCAAGATCGAGTTATTGCCAGGGAGTACTCCAGTGAGTAGACCAATCTATCGGCTCTCACCAAAGGAGTTGGAGGAGTTGCGAACAACACTTATAGAGTTGTTGGAGAAGGATTTCATACGACATAGTACCTCTCCGTGGGGAGCACCGGTACTATTTGTTCCAAAGAAGGATGGAGGACTTCGTTTCTGTATTGATTACCGTGGGCTCAATAAGCAAACCGTGAAGAATGCATATCCCTTGCCTCGGATCGATGACCTGCTTGACCAACTAAGTGGAGCACGCTACTTTTCCAAGCTGGATCTTCATAGCGGCTATTGGCAAATTCCTATTGAAGGAGAGGACATGCAAAAGACTGCTTTTCGCACAAGGTATGGACATTTTGAGTGGAGAGTTCTACCTTTTGGACTCACTAATGCTCCAGCAGTCTTCATGGATCAGATGCATCGAGTGTTGGAGGGACTATTAGATCGGTCCGTGGTGGTGTTCTTAGATGATATCTTAATCTATAGCAGGACAGAGGCAGAACATGTGAATCATGTGCGAGAAGTCCTAAGACGACTACGACAGTGGAAATTTTACTGCAAGTAGTCAAAGTGTGCTTTTTGGCAGAAGGAGGTTACCTTCTTGGGTCATAAGATCTCATCAGAGGGGATCAAGATGGAAGAAGAGAAGATCAAGGCCATTACTGATTGGCCTACCCCGAAGGATGCTACAGAAGTACGAGCATTCAATGGACTGGCCAGTTTTTATCGACGGTTCATCCACTATTATGCTCACGTGGCTGCACCATTGACTGACCTCTTGGGAAAGAACTCGAGCTTCCAGTGGACCACCAAGCATGAAGAAGCATTCCAGAAGTTAAAGCATATGGTGTCTTCAAGACCTATTCTTCAACCATATGATCCTCAACTACCTTGTATGGTTGATTTTGATGCTTCTAACTTTGCAATTGGAGCTGTGTTGCAACAAGAATTTCCAGATGGACTACATCCAATTGCCTTTGTGTCTCGCCGACTAAATACAGCAGAAAGAAATTACTCTGCTCGGGATCGGGAACAACTTGCAATGGTATATGCCACCAAGGTATGGAGGCATTATCTCTTGGGGAAACAAGTGATCATGCGAACTGATCACAAGCCATTGTTGCAGACCATACACCTAGAGCACATGAAGAGTCGACATCATCGATGGGAAGAGCAACTCCAATTGTTCGACATCAAACTTGAGTACAAACCAGGTCGGTTCCATGTCATCCCTGATGCTCTATCACGACGACCTGATTTGAAGTCTCTTCCTCTCATCACGGCAGCAATTACAACGGTGTCAATTGATCCCAAGATTCATAACGAGTTTCGGTTAGCCCTACAGCAAGATCCCTTCTTCCAAATGGTACACGGTCGTCTAACAGCACGCGACAAGGAGTACAACACCTTCTCCTTCAAGGAAGGCCTTTTATTCCATGCAGACCAGATCTATGTTCCAACCAAAGGTGATCTTCGACTTGTGCGCCTTCAAGAAGCCCATGATTTACCAATAGCTGGTCACATGGGAGTGGACAAGACCTTGGGCACCCTCCAACGCCAATGGTGGTGGCCCAACATGACACAAGATGTTCGAGACTTTGTCCGATCATGTGAGAGTTGCCAACGGAACAAGGCCAGCAACCAGAAGCCGAGTGGACTCCTTCAACCACTCGCCATCCATCCGCTCGTTGGGAGCATGTGAGCTTGGATCTCATCACATCCTTGCCAAAGACAAAACAAGGACACACGGCAATTGTGGTGTTTGTGGATAAGCTTAGTAAGCAAATCCACTTGGCACCAACCTGTGATACCGTGGATGCTCCAACCTTAGCACAAATCTACTTCGACAATGTCTTCAAGCATCATGGGATGCCACGTGTACTCATCTCCGACCGTGATCCTCGATTTACCGGGAAGTTTTGGCAAGCACTCTTCCAGATACTCGGCACCAAGCTTGCTTTGTCCACGGCCTATCATCCTCAAACTGATGGACAAACCGAACGCGCCAATCGAACATTGGAGGATATGTTGCGGGCCTTTGTCAATGTCCACCATACCAACTGGGATGAATGTCTTGCAGCTGCAGAATTTGCCTACAACAATTCCAAACAGGCAAGCACTAGATTTTCTCCCTTCTTTCTCAATTTTGGCCAAGATCCGCTTGTTCCATATTCTCTTCTTGCTCCCCCTCCCTCTCAGGTTCCTCATACTTCTACATTCTTGACCATTATATCCCAATCTCTCCAACAAGCCAAATCTCACCTCCTTGTTGCTCAGAATCGCCAAAAACAATATGCAGACCATCATCATCACGATCTCACCTTTGAAGTTGGTGATAAAGTCATGCTATCCTCTAGTAACCTCCCTCTCCCACTTGATACCCAAGTTCGTAAACTTGCTCCTAATTGGATAGGACCCTTTGATATCACCCACATTATCTCTCCTGTTGCTTATCGTCTTGCCTTACCTTGTCACATGCGTATCCATCCAGTCTTTCATATTTCCAAGTTGAAACCCTTTGTTCCTAACCCTTCTTCCTTTTCCTCTCGAGTCCAACCTCCCCCTCTTCCTGTCCCTATCAATGATCATGAGGAGTACGAAGTTGACCGTATCCTTGCGCGTCGCCATATTCAACGAGGCAGTCACCAACATACGGAGTACAAGGTCCTTTGGAAAGGGTATCCCCTTCATGATGCTACATGGGAACCTCTTTCTCACCTCCAGAATGCACAGATGGCCATCAAGGAATTCAAAGCTTCACTGGCGACGAGGACGTCACCAACTAGCGGCGGGGGAATATGTAACAATATGGAGTTTAGTGACGAAGTTAGTTGAGCTTACGAAGTAGAGAATAAGACAAAATAGCCTAGAATATTCTAGAAGCATCTAAGAAGCTTCTTAGGAAGCTTCCTAACTAGTTAACTTGCGCCCTAAGCAGGTGCTTCTAGAAGGAAACTTCTAGAAGCTTCTAACTAGCTTAGCTTGCACGCCAAGTAGGCGGCTTCTAGAAGGAAGCTTCTTGAGAAGCTTCCTAGTTAACTTGGCTTGCACTCCAAGAAAGCGGCTCAAGGAAGCTTCTTGAGAAGCTTCAAGGGACTTGTATGATACCTATAAATACCAAGGCCGAAGCTCATGCTAGGCATTCGGAGTTTTCCCTCATTCAAGTGTCCCAATGTGAATTTCCATTCTCCTATTTCTCTCCTCGGTTTTGGTCTTTTACAATGAACCTGATCCGATCTTCTCCTTCTCGAATTGGTACTCTCTCCGCCTGCTCTTGTTGGCAAAGATCTCGTTCATCCAACAATCGAGTAAGCTGCTCAATTTGTTGTTGCATAGTAAGGATAACATCAGGTATTGCCGGCATGGTTGCTCCTCTATCACACCACTCCCAATCTATCTAATTTATTAACACATAGAAACAACACGTCCACCGTTCTCCATAAGTTACAACCGGAAGCACCAAGGGTTCCTCGGATATGGTGATCATATGCATAAATCTTGTCCAAAGTGCGACGTGATGAACTATGTGAAATGATGCTTGGGTAGTATTTGGATGCAAAAATCCCAATGGTTTGGTGGAAGTGGATTTGGTGGTCCATAAATTCCATCCATCCTAATCCTGCTCTGATACCAATGTAAAAGACCGAATTCGAGGAGAGAAATAGGAGAATAGAAACTCACATTGGGACACTTGAATGAGGGAAAACTCCAAATGCCTAGCATGAGCTTTGGCTTTGGTATTTATAAGTAGCATACAAGGCCCTTGAGAAACTTCTCAAGAAGTTTCCTCAAGCCGCTTTCTTAGAGTGCAAGCCAAGTTAACTAGGAAGCTTCTCAAGAAGCTTCCTTCTAGAAGCGGCCTACTTGGCATGCAAGCTAAGCTAGTTGGAAGCTTCTTGAAGCTTCCTTCTAGAAGCTACTTACTTAAGGTGCAAGCTAAGCTAACCGGGAAGCTTCCCAAGAAGTTTCCTAGATACTTTTGGAATATTCTTGGCTAATTCGTCTTATGTGCTACTTTGTGAGCCCAATTGACTTCATTACTAAACTCCATATTGTTACATTGATCAACTAAACGGAGCAAAACACTTCACCAAACTTGATTTGTAGAGTGGTTATAACCCAATCATGATCATGGTAGAAGACATGTACAAAATAACCTTTCAAACAAGATATGGTTACTTTGAGTACTTGCTGATGCCATTTGGCCTCAGCAATACGGTAGGCACTTTCATGACTTTGATGAATGACATATTTTATCCATACTTTGATAAATTTATTATCATTTTCTTAGATAACATCTTAGTCTATAGCAAGACAATGATGGAGCACAAGCAACATCTACAAGAAGTCTTCCAAATTTTATTTTATTCTTTTTGTTATGTTTTGGTTTGGTCAAAAAAAGTCCCTTGCAAATATGATCTTGTTAAAACCCAACCAATAATATATAAACATGTTATTTATATTATTCCTACTTTAAGCTCAACTAATAATCTTGCAGCTCTTACATCTTACGTATACCAACAAGTGCTTAATCTCAAAACTTCAAGGAAATCTTAAGTTTGGAGTTTTGAATTGTATCTCAGGTCTTAAGTGGTAAATGAAATACAAGATCATTGGATAGATCTTTGCCTTGTTTGTGAGCTCTTGTCAAGGTAGTTCAAGAATGTCCCAAGAGCTTACCAAGTCCTCCGTTTTTTTATAAACTATTTTTTGATGAATAAATTTTTAGGTGTTTATTATTATTTTTTTTTTTTTTATTCAGATTCAAAGCTATTATTAATTTATATCTTACTACACTTTGGACTATGCGGCCAAGGATATCACCAATTTGGCAGTAATAAATTTTTTTTATCTTGCATTAAAACTTATTAAATAGTTATACTTGTTTTTATTGAAACAACAAAAGCCTAATTAATGTAGTGGTTAGAGTACCGCTTTGTCTCTAGGTGCCTAGGTATCCGCCATAAACCTTTTTCTAGTTGAACCCAACCTTGGTGGGGGTGATAGCCACGGCCATGGGGGGCACAATGTACCTCAAAGTCAAGTAGATAAAGCAAAGGCTATTACTAAGATAGCTCATACCTGCTAATGGCTAATGACCTTAGTCGACATCAATTTGGTAGCTAAGCTTGGAGGTTGAGAGTCTATTTCTCTAGGCATCAAGTCACTCCTAGATGTCCATCCAAAGTGAGTTGTCCTATAGGTGGACGTTGAGAATATTTTTAATAGCATCTCTCGGACATCCATCTTTAGAGAGCTTAGGAAGTCCGGTGAATCCTTAGCAAGTCTCATCTCCTTTGTGCAATTATGCTATGGCTCTCTTGCTTCCCTTTACTTCTAGCATGGGTGATAATAGGAAGGAGTCAACATCTTGAAGTCAATTGTTGGTACACAATAGGGTATCCTTTAGGGGGACCTTTGTTTTCCATGGCTCACTTTAGAGTTCTCTTATCTACTACTTTGTCATGCCAAGTTGTGTAATTCATTCTTTAGTAAAAGAGTACACACATTGTGTCCCTCGTAGATCAGAATAGGCATGCATTTGATCATTTGACTACAGTACTATATCTTGTAGGCTTGAGAGTCAAGGTGTCAAAGTGTAGAGCATGGTCTCCTTTAGATATCCTTCCACACCTTGAGCTTCTGAGGGATGTGTCACATCTTTAGATGGATTATTTATTCTTGGAGTGCCAATAGGATCCAATGATTTTGTCACATGTTTCTTAGACATTGCTGTTGTAGAGGATATTCTTCATATGGATGACCTTCCACTATTAGGAGATCAATAGATGACATTTGGTATAATCTACTCTAGTATTGCTCATTAACCAACTTACTTTCTACATGTAATTTTATTCTATGTGCAGTTCCCTTTTCCTTGACTTTTTAATCACATTTGAGAGCTTTTTGATAAGAGTATTATGGGAGTTTTGGTGATATCATTAGGCTAAGTATATTTGAATGTGTGAGGGCGGATTTGGCATGTAGATAAACATCACTACCAATCTTTCATAGAGGGGTTTGCTTATCATCTATGGAGTGCAATTCTATTTTTGGTGCAATTCCCTCTTCCTTTACTTTTTAATCACATTTGAAAGCTTTTTGATAAGAGTATTATGATATCATTGGGCTAGGGATATTTGAGTGTGTGAGAAAGGATTTGGCATGTAGATGAACATCCATACCAATCTTTCATAGAAGGGTATACAAGGGTATATATGGAGTACATAGTACTTATAATATTTTTGGATAGTTGTGCTCTTTTCTCATTCCTAGTTTTTTTCTATTTTGTAATTATTAATAAGCCAATTTTGGAGACTTATATGACCCAGGTGGAAGAGTGATACTTTTTAATCCAAATGTTATTGTAATAGATGAAAAATGGTCTAACTCTATAAGCAGAAGAAGACCTTCCATCCTTTGCTTCAGTACCATCAAATTGGATCATATTTTCAAAACCATCAAATTGGACCATATTGTAATAAAGTTTGCCGTAAGTCATAATAAAAGTGTGCACTCGTTTGGAAATATTTGAAAACATTTCCTTGTGAAAATGATGCATTTCCGTTCCCATACCTATAAATGTTTATACACTGTGCCTCTTTTGTAAATATTATAGTATGGATTTCTGCTCCCGTAATGTAAATTCCCCAATTTTATAACACAATCTGCTTGGATCGTTCATCGGCCGGTCGGAGCCGGACGGGAGCCAAGCTTTCCTAGTGAAGCCGTTATGGGTTGTGTGTAGTCTGCTTTCGTTCTTTATAAGGGCTCAAGCGATGTGCTCTGTGAGTGTAATGAAATATGTTGCAATCTGCGCTCTAGTTCTTCAAGGGTGAGTGTTACTTTACAGCATCTTGTCTCAGGATCGATTTATCTGACTGATCTTCAGACCTTCTCAGGATGCGTTCTTGGATTTCTCATTGACCAAACGTGAATGAATACCGTCTTGCATAAGTTAGAATGTGCTGCAAGTTGTAATCTGTTCAACTTCTAGCACGGTTGTGACCACTATCCTAGTGTAAAGATGGCACAACTCAGAATTGAGTTTGTCATTTTCACCAGTGGAAGTTCCGAAGTTGAAGATGCGTTCTGTGAAATATTTAGGACATATCGAGAAAGATTTTAGGAGAAATCAGCTGGAATCAACATTCGGAGGAATTATTTTGCAGGGCCAGTCGAGTGCCGAGAAGGATGAGAGATATAAGTTCATGCGCGCAGAACTGAAGCTCGATTACCGATTGATCTTCCATCGGCAGTGAATTTTTCTCGATCTCTTCATTCCCGATGACAATTCGAGTTTCTTCTCTGTTGAACGTATATCCCGTTTCTCGTATGCGTACTCAATCGTCGCTGTATGTTGTCTTTGGTTTCAATTTGCTTTCTGCGACGCGACTATAGTACCCATGGTCTGTTGATTCAACCTCGTCTATGGCAACTGCAAATCTGTATTCCGTCTAATTTCCCCGCTCGCTGTTCAATCCAAATCGCTGTTCAATCCAAATCTTTTGCTGCATACGTTTGAAACTGTATACGTTCAATGTGCTTCGCACTCGTTATGTCAGCCGTGGCGCTTTTCCTTGCTAGATTCAGGCGGCAGATGTTGTTCACCATCACCCGAACAACAGGAGCAAATCGTCTTATGTCCGCTCTTATCACCGTCTGGAGCTGTGAGCGAGTGGACTCCAGCGGGAAGCCAAGTTATATCGAGCCAGTACAGTATGGTGAATATGCTCTTTCCGATGAAGTTGGACTTATGAAGAACGAAGGTAACATCAGTTGCAAGTCAATCGCTTGATATTACTGATCGACAGACAAGAGGGAGACCATAAGATGGACAACAGTTTCAGTTAAGATCATTTTATAAAATGCTTCCTTTGTTGCACCATTTTCTCACTGAATGTCAAGATCACTTGTTTGATGGTTGACGAAAATACAATGTTTTAATTACAGCGGTTTGAGTTGTTCCTCTTTCAATCTGAACTTGTTGACAACCTCCTATTTCGAATAATTAAATCAGTGCAGACTCTGTTGCTGCGATCACTTGGTACACATTGAAATGTCATTCCAAACTGCCCTTTGTTCCATTGTTCTCCTTATCTTCATGGCAGCATGTACTTCGAATCTCTGCTTGGCTGAATTGTACCATTGCCCTCCTGCTCCTTCGTCTTCTTAGCGCCACCTCGTCATCTCTTTCACTTTTTTCCTGGTGCCCATCTTCAAACATCTGTCCTTTTTAGCCCCTCCATCTCTCTTCATGCTAGCGTTCAAAATCAATATTGATTTTCTCCGGTTCACTCCCTTCGTTCGGGTGAAAAGCCAGCTCCGGACGTCTATTCTGCTGTCCTCTTCATGTGCCACTTCGAAGAAGCGCTGATCTGGGCAAATCTCCTCGTCTCCTCTTGGAAGCCAATTGATCCATGTGAGCTTGAAATCTCATGCTTCCTTCGGCCCAGCGTCCTCGCTCCGTGCTTCTTTCCTTTGCTTCAAAAGACCGCAGCACCTCGAAACCCTGCCTCTGTTAGTCTCTCATCGTTCTCTTCCAGGCCAGCTCCCGATCTGCCTCTCGATGAACTAAGTCCATCCTCTCGTCTCTCCGTGCGCGAGGCAAGACTCATCTCTCTTCCCAGTTAAATAGTTCATGTTCTTTCCATCGGGAGGCAGACTCCACGAAATTACTACTCCGCATGAATAATCTTCATCGCCACAATGCGAATCCATCATGACATCTCATCCTCACATGATTCAGTTCTCTCTGTTGGCTATCTATCCTCTATAAAGGTGTCTCTTCCCAGGTCGACTCGTCGTACTTTGCCTTCGGAAGCACAAAAGCATGGCCAAACCCAAAAGCCACTGCGCAAAGTACTATCGTTTGCCCAAAGAAAAAGCATCACACTCGTCTTCACGTCAACCGCGGTCAGATTACTGTAACTGACCCAGTCCTACAGCCTCCTGCAAATTATCAACCCTATATATACTTCGTATATTCCCTCACAAGTTTTCAAGGAGTCTGGCAAAACATGCGACTATGGAAGGAATGCCGATGAGGGTGAAAAGACGGGCAGCTCGAGCACGGAATTTCCGCATACGCGGATTACCATTACCAGCTGCAGCTGGGTGGATTTGAGCAAGATCAGCAGGAAGTGGAATCAAGAGGATGGAGAGATGGAGAAGACCGACGAATTGCTGCTCCGCGTTGAAGGCCTTGAACCAAGCTGGCTGGGAGAAGGATCCGACACGCGCCATGGAAGTTAGCGATAAGAAATCAGGCTGAGGGAGCTTGCCATACGTAACGGCCGATCCAAATTCTGGGATCGTCATGACTTCGATATGTAGAAGATCTACAAAGTCGGATCTAGATCTATGTTCATGGATGGACTGCGCCCAGCCCCTCAGTAAGCCGCGCCGAGAACCCACCGCAGTTGAGGTACGTAGTTCCTCCACAGGGTTTCCGACGACTCTCAAGCGAGCAAGATCTGTACCGGCAATATTGACAGTCTTGTATTGTACAAGCACTTTCTCCATCGTGCGACGATATTGTCTCTGCAAGTGCAAATGAAATCCAGTGCATGTGCTATTAGTTGAATTATAAAATACGGTAAGTACAATTTCAGATTAAATTACGTTATACAGTAAGTCTTGTTTGATATTCATTAACTAAAATTCAGTTTTGCATTTGGAGTGATCAAGCATAATCCACTCGTCTAAAAAGAGATGACCGAGGAAAAGCTTTCCTTTTGGAATCCAGAATACTATTGTTATGGAAACGACGGAAGGAGAAAGAGTAACCAGAATGTTCATGCAAAGGTCTTACCCTCAAACGGGAGTTTCATTTAACATTCTAGATGGTAAAGAGCGAGAGTGTTGTGGAAACCCTTGTGTAATCTTTGGAATACTTTGTATAGACCTGGCAAATAGTCGGCTGCAAATGGCTTAACGGTAGCTGGAATAAACGGTTAGCTGGTTTACACACTTCAGAGGCGGCTAGCCGGGCCCGGGCCGCTGTCAAATTTTAGAGTTATGAAAAGAATTAATCGCATGAGAACTATTGTCATCTATTATATACTAAAACTCAAGTCAAATCTTGAGACAGTTCTCGTCAGACCAATGAGCACTCCACATGTACATAAATTTATCGTTTGAGGAAGGTCTCCATGAGAACTAATTTTTATCTATTATATACTAAAAATAATAATTTGTGATAATTTAAAATTAAACAAATGAACAATTCCGATGTACATCTTTTGATTCGGCGGAGGACGGACGATCTCTTTGCTTTTGTTCCTCTTACCATCGAAATTTCGTGTTCAGAAGCTAATGCTTGAGTATTTTCATACATCATGAACTATCTTAATCCATCTATTTTACAATATAATATAATTAATGTAGAAAAATATAACCTAGATTAGCAAACTCGATCTGCACTAGTCTACAAATTAGACTGCTAGCCCGTTATAATGTTTAGTGAGCCGGCTAATGGCTAGCAGAGCCATGCCCAGCTCTAATTTTGTACCTCCCAATGCATGTTTACATTGACTGTGAGCGTAGGTTCCTGTGGTGACTGTCGGCAAATCGGTTGGCGCTGCGGGGTCATGGCTCCGAAAATAGGAGGCGGAAAGAAGTAAATAGAAGTCAGGTATGCTAAAATTAGAGCTCTCCAACAACCGCCCCAACTTTAGTTTATAAGCAAACGGTCCTGTAAGTATGGCAAAAGCAATAGAAGACAAAAGCATGGCAAATGGCAAGCAAAAGCAAATGAAGACAACTGTAATGGAACCCTAACCAGGGAAGATCTTCGCAAGGGTACCTCACACACAACAGTTGGAATTGGACAACCTCTTAAATCCAATTGCAATGCGGTTGCATGTTTCTTTAAGTCCGATCCATCGACAACCGACACAGAACTGGGGGGCTACCATAATCTTTCCTCATGGTGGCTTCTGACGCAAATGAAAACCAAAGATGTTGAATACCGATTGTCAATTCACGAATGCAGGAAGGAAAGAGTTTTTTGTGATAAATGTCCGAGGCATGCGGTAGTCTAGTCAATCAATTGTTCAAATCTAATTGAATTTTGATTACTTCACTCTGTCATTCAAGCGAAATCCCTTACACACATCTCTCACCGGAGCGATTAAGTAATCAAGTCCTCCGTTTCAAACACCTTGCACCAGGCGATTAAGGAATTACGCAGCTCGATGCAGAATTGATGAAAGTATCTCAGCCTTCAAATGCTCGCTCCTGCGTACCTGCACATCCTCGCCAACGCAGGAGAGGCTTCAATGCATGAACACATTCGTGGTCTCGTCTCGTCTCTAGTGTAAAGATCTGTTGACTCCTTAAAATCCAGCGCAAATAGGTAAGAGCAGATTCGTGTGAAACACGACAATTGATACAAGACGTTGTGATGTGACTCACACAAGGAGCTAATTTTTCCTCCAACCGTCGCATGAAAGTGAATGAAGGCTGTTTTGCAGCAGCTTTTAGTCGACAATACGGTGAAACAAAAGCCGGCACTCTACAAGCCAACAAACCATCCAGACAATTTCCACCTATATCCTCCTTTGCTCACAACCAGCTTTCACATCAACTGCAATTTCCCTGCTACGAATCTCACTCATTCCCTTCCAATTCACGATTTCACCTCATACAAGTCAGGCAATACGCACTTGGAGACAGCTACCGTGTAGATACGGGGAAGGACTCAGAACCTAAGGACCGATTCGACACACCAGCATGAAACGAGTAACTGGCCTTTTAACCTCTCCCAGACAGAATGTTCAGTGTTCAATAGTGCTAGCAAAACACCATAGAGGGGTGGAGTTTACTGTGTTCAATAGTTCAACTGTTTGCAGAATGCAGAATGCAGAATTCTGTTTGCAGAATGCAGAATGTTTGCAGAATGCAGAATCTTTGCACTTTGAACCGAATGTTTGCTTTGCACTATTGAACAGAATAAGCACACTGTTTGCTTTGAACAAACAACAGTTTGCTTTGAACATCTTTGTGTCTGTTCAATAGTGCTAGCAAACAGTTGAACTATTGAACACAGTAAACCCCACCCCATTGCTAGCATCAAACATTGTGCATTCTGCATTCTGCAAACAGAATTCTGCATTCTGCATTCTGCAGTGTCCAATAGTGCTAGCAAAACTAGCAGAAATTCTGTTTTGCGAAAATTCAGTTTTCCCATGGCTCACTTCAGTCAACGTCTTTTGTGTCATACGCGGATTACCATAACCAGCTGCAGCTGGGTGGATTTGAGCAAGATCAGCAGGAAATGGAATCAAGAGGATGGAGAGATGGAGAAGACCGACGAATTGCTGCTCCGCGTAGAAGGCCTTGAACCAAGCTGGCTGGGAGAAGGATCCGACACGCGCCATGGAAGTTAGCGATAAGAAATCAGGCTGAGGGAGCTTGAACAGACAACAGTTTGCTTTGAACATCTTTGTGTCTGTTCAATAGTGCTAGCAAACAGTTGAACTATTGAACACAGTAAACCCCACCCCATTGCTAGCACCAAACATTCTGCATTCTGCATTCTGCATTCTGCAGTGTTCAATAGTGCTAGCAAAACTAGCAGAAATTCTGTTTTGCAAAAGTTCAGCTTTTCCATGGCTCACTTCAGTCAACGTCTTTTGTGTCATACGCGGATTACCATAACCAGCTGCAGCTGGGTGGATTTGAGCAAGATCAGCAGGAAATGGAATCAAGAGGATGGAGAGATGGAGAAGACCGACGAATTGCTGCTCCGCGTTGAAGGCCTTGAACCAAGCTGGCTGGGAGAAGGATCCGACACGCGCCATGGAAGTTAGCGATAAGAAATCAGGCTGAGGGAGCTTGAACAGACAACAGTTTGCTTTGAACATCTTTGTGTCTGTTCAATAGTGCTAGCAAACAGTTGAACTATTGAACACAGTAAACCCCACCCCATTGCTAGCACCAAACATTCTGCATTCTGCATTCTGCATTCTGCAGTGTTCAATAGTGCTAGCAAAACTAGCAGAAATTCTGTTTTGCGAAAATTCAGCTTTTCCATGGCTCACTTCAGTCAACGTCTTTTGTGTCATACGCGGATTACCATAACCAGCTGCAGCTGGGTGGATTTGAGCAAGATCAGCAGGAAATGGAATCAAGAGGATGGAGAGATGGAGAAGACCGACGAATTGCTGCTCCGCGTAGAAGGCCTTGAACCAAGCTGTCTGGGAGAAGGATTCGACACGCGCCATGGAAGTTAGCGATAAGAAATCAGGCTGAGGGAGCTTGAACAGACAACAGTTTGCTTTGAACATGTTTGTGTCTGTTCAATAGTGCTAGCAAATAGTTGAACTGTTGAACACAGTAAACCCCACCCCATTGCTAGCACCAAACATTCTGCATTCTGCATTCTGCATTCTGCAGTGTTCATTAGTGCTAGCAAAACTAGCAGAAATTCTGTTTTGCAAAAATTCAGCTTTTCCATGGCTCACTTCAGTCAACGTCTTTTGTGTCATACGCGGATTACCATAACCAGCTGCAGCTGGGTGGATTTGAGCAAGATCAGCAGGAAATGGAATCAAGAGGATGGAGAGATGGAGAAGACCGACGAATTGCTGCTCCGCGTAGAAGGCCTTGAACCAAGCTGGCTGGGAGAAGGATCCGACACGCGCCATGGAAGTTAGCGATAAGAAATCAGGCTGAGGGAGCTTGAACAGACAACAGTTTGCTTTGAACATCTTTGTGTCTGTTCAATAGTGCTAGCAAACAGTTGAACTATTGAACACAGTAAACCCCACCCCATTGCTAGCACCAAACATTCTGCATTCTGCATTCTGCAGTGTTCAATAGTGCTAGCAAAACTAGCAGAAATTCTGTTTTGCAAAAATTCAGTTTTCCCATGGCTCACTTCAGTCAACGTCTTTTGTGTCATACGCGGATTACCATAACCAGCTGCAGCTGGGTGGATTTGAGCAAGATCAGCAGGAAATGGAATCAAGAGGATGGAGAGATGGAGAAGACCGACGAATTGCTGCTCCGCGTAGAAGGCCTTGAACCAAGCTGTCTGGGAGAAGGATTCGACACGCGCCATGGAAGTTAGCGATAAGAAATCAGGCTGAGGGAGCTTGAACAGACAACAGTTTGCTTTGAACATCTTTGTGTCTGTTCAATAGTGCTAGCAAATAGTTGAACTGTTGAACACAGTAAACCCCACCCCATTGCTAGCACCAAACATTCTGCATTCTGCATTCTGCATTCTGCAGTGTTCATTAGTGCTAGCAAAACTAGCAGAAATTCTGTTTTGCAAAAATTCAGCTTTTCCATGGCTCACTTCAGTCAACGTCTTTTGTGTCATACGCGGATTACCATAACCAGCTGCAGCTGGGTGGATTTGAGCAAGATCAGCAGGAAATGGAATCAAGAGGATGGAGAGATGGAGAAGACCGACGAATTGCTGCTCCGCGTTGAAGGCCTTGAACCAAGCTGGCTGGGAGAAGGATCCGACACGCGCCATGGAAGTTAGCGATAAGAAATCAGGCTGAGGGAGCTTGAACAGACAACAGTTTGCTTTGAACATCTTTGTGTCTGTTCAATAGTGCTAGCAAACAGTTGAACTATTGAACACAGTAAACCCCACCCCATTGCTAGCACCAAACATTCTGCATTCTGCATTCTGCATTCTGCAGTGTTCAATAGTGCTAGCAAAACTAGCAGAAATTCTGTTGTGCGAAAATTCAGTTTTCCCATGGCTCACTTCAGTCAACGTCTTTTGTGTCATACGCGGATTACCATAACCAGCTGCAGCTGGGTGGATTTGAGCAAGATCAGCAGGAAATGGAATCAAGAGGATGGAGAGATGGAGAAGACCGACGAATTGCTGCTCCGCGTAGAAGGCCTTGAACCAAGCTGGCTGGGAGAAGGATCCGACACGCGCCATGGAAGTTAGCGATAATAGTTCAACTGTTCAACTCAATAGTTCAACTGTTTGCTAGCACTATTGAACAGACACAAAGATGTTCAAAGCAAACTGTTGTCTGTTCAACCTCCCTCAGCCTGATTTCTTATCGCTAACTTCCATGGCGCGTGTCGGATCCTTCTCCCACGTCTCCACGAAATTACTACTCTGCATGAATAATCTTCATCGCCACAATGCGTATCCATCATGACATCTCATCCTCACATGATTCAGTTCTCTCTGTTGGCTATCTATCCTCTTTAAAGGTGTCTCTTCCCAGGTCGACTCGTCGTACTTTGCCTTCGGAAGCACAAAAGCATGGCCAAACCCAAAAGCCACTGCGCAAAGTACTATCGTTTGCCCAAAGAAAAAGCATCACACTCGTCTTCACGTCAACCGCGGTCAGATTACTGTAACTGACCCAGTCCTACAGCTCGCTGTTCAATCCAAATCTCTTGCTGCATACGTTTGAGACTGTATAGGTTCAATGTGCTTCGCACTCGTTATGTCAGCCGTGGCGCTTTTCCTTGCTAGATTCAGGCGGCAGATGTTGTTCACCATCACCCGAACAACAGGAGCAAATCGTCTTATGTCCGCTCTTATCACCGTCTGGAGCTGTGAGCGAGTGGACTCCAGCGGGAAGCCAAGTTATATCGAGCCAGTACAGTATGGTGAATATGCTCTTTCCGATGAAGTTGGACTTATGAAGAACGAAGGTAACATCAGTTGCAAGTCAATCGCTTGATATTACTGATCGACAGACAAGAGGGAGACCATAAGATGGACAACAGTTTCAGTTAAGATCATTTTATAAAATGCTTCCTTTGTTGCACCATTTTCTCACTGAATGTCAAGATCACTTGTTTGATGGTTGACGAAAATACAATGTTTTAATTACAGCGGTTTGAGTTGTTCCTCTTTCAATCTGAACTTGTTGACAACCTCCTATTTCGAATAATTAAATCAGTGCAGACTCTGTTGCTGCGATCACTTGGTACACATTGAAATGTCATTCCAAACTGCCCTTTGTTCCATTGTTCTCCTTATCTTCATGGCAGCATGTACTTCGAATCTCTGCTTGGCTGAATTGTACCATTGCCCTCCTGCTCCTTCGTCTTCTTAGCGCCACCTCGTCATCTCTTTCACTTTTTTCCTGGTGCCCATCTTCAAACATCTGTCCTTTTTAGCCCCTCCATCTCTCTTCATGCTAGCGTTCAAAATCAATATTGATTTTCTCCGGTTCACTCCCTTCGTTCGGGTGAAAAGCCAGCTCCGGACGTCTATTCTGCTGTCCTCTTCATGTGCCACTTCGAAGAAGCGCTGATCTGGGCAAATCTCCTCGTCTCCTCTTGGAAGCCAATTGATCCATGTGAGCTTGAAATCTCATGCTTCCTTCGGCCCAGCGTCCTCGCTCCGTGCTTCTTTCCTTTGCTTCAAAAGACCGCAGCACCTCGAAACCCTGCCTCTGTTAGTCTCTCATCGTTCTCTTCCAGGCCAGCTCCCGATCTGCCTCTCGATGAACTAAGTCCATCCTCTCGTCTCTCCGTGCGCGAGGCAAGACTCATCTCTCTTCCCAGTTAAATAGTTCATGTTCTTTCCATCGGGAGGCAGACTCCACGAAATTACTACTCCGCATGAATAATCTTCATCGCCACAATGCGAATCCATCATGACATCTCATCCTCACATGATTCAGTTCTCTCTGTTGGCTATCTATCCTCTATAAAGGTGTCTCTTCCCAGGTCGACTCGTCGTACTTTGCCTTCGGAAGCACAAAAGCATGGCCAAACCCAAAAGCCACTGCGCAAAGTACTATCGTTTGCCCAAAGAAAAAGCATCACACTCGTCTTCACGTCAACCGCGGTCAGATTACTGTAACTGACCCAGTCCTACAGCCTCCTGCAAATTATCAACCCTATATATACTTCGTATATTCCCTCACAAGTTTTCAAGGAGTCTGGCAAAACATGCGACTATGGAAGGAATGCCGATGAGGGTGAAAAGACGGGCAGCTCGAGCACGGAATTTCCGCATACGCGGATTACCATTACCAGCTGCAGCTGGGTGGATTTGAGCAAGATCAGCAGGAAGTGGAATCAAGAGGATGGAGAGATGGAGAAGACCGACGAATTGCTGCTCCGCGTTGAAGGCCTTGAACCAAGCTGGCTGGGAGAAGGATCCGACACGCGCCATGGAAGTTAGCGATAAGAAATCAGGCTGAGGGAGCTTGCCATACGTAACGGCCGATCCAAATTCTGGGATCGTCATGACTTCGATATGTAGAAGATCTACAAAGTCGGATCTAGATCTATGTTCATGGATGGACTGCGCCCAGCCCCTCAGTAAGCCGCGCCGAGAACCCACCGCAGTTGAGGTACGTAGTTCCTCCACAGGGTTTCCGACGACTCTCAAGCGAGCAAGATCTGTACCGGCAATATTGACAGTCTTGTATTGTACAAGCACTTTCTCCATCGTGCGACGATATTGTCTCTGCAAGTGCAAATGAAATCCAGTGCATGTGCTATTAGTTGAATTATAAAATACGGTAAGTACAATTTCAGATTAAATTACGTTATACAGTAAGTCTTGTTTGATATTCATTAACTAAAATTCAGTTTTGCATTTGGAGTGATCAAGCATAATCCACTCGTCTAAAAAGAGATGACCGAGGAAAAGCTTTCCTTTTGGAATCCAGAATACTATTGTTATGGAAACGACGGAAGGAGAAAGAGTAACCAGAATGTTCATGCAAAGGTCTTACCCTCAAACGGGAGTTTCATTTAACATTCTAGATGGTAAAGAGCGAGAGTGTTGTGGAAACCCTTGTGTAATCTTTGGAATACTTTGTATAGACCTGGCAAATAGTCGGCTGCAAATGGCTTAACGGTAGCTGGAATAAACGGTTAGCTGGTTTACACACTTCAGAGGCGGCTAGTCGGGCCCGGGCCGCTGTCAAATTTTAGAGTTATGAAAAGAATTAATCGCATGAGAACTATTGTCATCTGTTATATACTAAAACTCAAGTCAAATCTTGAGACAGTTCTCGTCAGACCAATGAGCACTCCACATGTACATAAATTTATCGTTTGAGGAAGGTCTCCATGAAGGGGGGTGGAGTTTACTGTATTCAATAGTGCTAGCAAACAGTTGCAAGGGACTAAACTCAGGTTAAGGTTAAGGTTAAGGTTCTGCTAAGGGGCTTATACCGATCATATGGAATCATAGTGGAATGTTCAGTGGAATCATAGAAGGAATGTTCAGTGTTCAATAGTGCTAGCAACACACTATAGAGGGGTGGAGTTTACTGTGTTCAATCGTGCTAGCAAACAGTTGCAAGGGACTAAACTCAGCTTAAGGTTAAGGTTCTGCTAAGGGGCTTACACCCCTCTATAGTGTTTTGCTTGCACCCCCCTTGGGAGAGGTTAAAAGGCCAGTTACTCGTTTCATGCTGGGTGTCGAATCGGTCCTTAGGTTCTGAGTCCTTCCCCGTATCTACACGGTAGCTGTCTCCAAGTGCGTATTGCCTGACTTGTATGAGGTGAAATCGTGAATTGGAAGGGAATGAGTGAGAGTCGTAGCAGGGAAATTGCAGTTGATGTGAAAGCTGGTTGTGAGCAAAGGAGGATATAGGTGGAAATTGTCTGGATGGTTTGTTGGCTTGTAGAGTGCCGGCTTTTGTTTCACCGTATTGTCGACTAAAACCTGCTGCAAAACAGCTTTCATTCACTTTCATGCGACGGTTGGAGGAAAAATTAGCTCCTTGTGTGAGTCACATCACAACGTCTTGTATCAATTGTCGTGTTTCACACGAATCTGCTCTTACCTATTTGCGCTGGATTTTAAGGAGTCAACAGATCTTTACACTAGAGACGAGACGAGACCACGAATGTGTTCATGCATTGAAGCCTCTCCTGCGTTGGCGAGGATGTGCAGGTACGCAGGAGCGAGCATTTGAAGGCTGATATACTTTCATCAATTCTGCATCGAGCTGCATAATTCCTTAATCGCCTGGTGCAAGGTGTTTGAAACGGAGGACTTGATTACTTAATCGCTCCGGTGAGAGATATGTGTAAGGGATTTCGCTTGAATGACAGAGTGAAGTAATCAAAATTCAATTAGATTTGAACAATTGACTGATTAGACTACCGCATGCCTCGGACATTTATCACAAATAACTCTTTCCTTCCTGCATTCGTGAATTGACAATCGGTATTCAACATCTTTGGTTTTCATTTGCGTCAGAAGCCACCATGAGGAAAGATTATGGTAGCCCCCCAATTCTGTGTCGGTTGTCGATAGATCGGACTTAAAGAAACATGCAA
The DNA here is from genome assembly GCA_948567375.1 of Lunularia cruciata. Lineage (NCBI taxonomy): Eukaryota > Viridiplantae > Streptophyta > Marchantiopsida > Lunulariales > Lunulariaceae > Lunularia > Lunularia cruciata. Next base: position 61,949,170 of record OX419757.1, on the reverse strand, counting down.
CCGCATTGCAATTGGACTTAAGAGTTGTCCAATTCCAACTGTTGTGTGGGAGGTACTCTTGCAAAGGTCTTCTCTGGTTTGGGTTCCACTACAGTTGTCTTCATTTGCTTTTGGTTCCCATTTGCCATGCTTTTGTCTTCTATTGCTTTTGCCATACTTACAGGACCGTCTGCGCATCTCGTTTGCTTATAAACTAAAGTTGGGGCGGTTGTTGGAGAGCTCTAATTTTAGCATGCCTGACTTCTATTTACTTCTTTCCGCCTCCTATTTTCGGAGCCATGACCCCGCAGCGCCAACCTATTTGCCGACAGTCACCATAGGAACCTACGCTCACAGTCAATGTAAACATGCATTGGGAGGTACAAAATTAGAGCTGGGCATGGCTCTGCTAGCCATTAGCCGGCTCACTAAACATTATAACGGGCTAGCAGTCTACTTATTAGACTAGTCGCAGATCGAGTTTGCTAATCTAGGTTATATTTTTCTACATTAATTATATAATATTATGAAAAAGATGGATTAAAATAGTTCATGATGTATGAAAATTCTCAAGCATTAGCTTCTGAACACGAAATTCCGATGGTAAGAGGAACAAAAGCAAAGAGATCGTCCGTCCTCCGGCGATCAATTGATGTCCATCGGAATTGTTCATTTGCTTAATTTTAAATTATCACAAATTTTATTTTTAGTATATAATAGATAAAAATTAGTTCTCATGGAGACCTTCCTCAAACGATAAATTTATGTACATGTGGATTGCTCATTGGTATGACGAGAACTGTCTCAAGATTTGACCTGAGTTTTAGTATATAATAGATGAAAATAGTTCTCATGCGATTAATTCTTTTCATAACTCTAAAATTTAACAGCAGCCCGGGCCCGGCTAGCCGGCTCTAAAGTTATATAAACCAGCTAACCGTTTATAACAGCTACCCAGCTAAGCCATTTGCAGCCGACTATTTGCCAGGTCTATACAAAGTATTCCAGAGATTACACAAGGATTTCCACAACACTCTCGCTCTTTACTATCTAGAATGTTAAATGAAACTCCCGATTGAGGGTAAGAACTTTTGCATGAACTTTCTGGTTACTCTTTCTCCTTCCGTCTTTTCCATAACAGTAGTATTCTGGATTTCAAAAGGAAAGCTTTTCCTCGGTCATCTCCTTTTAGACGAGTGGATTATGCTTCATCACTCCAAATGCAAAACTGAATTTTAGTTAATGAATATCAAACAAGACAAACTGTATAACGTAATTTAATCTGAAATTGTACTTACCGTATTTTATAATTCAATTAATAACACATGCACTGGATTTCATTTGCACTTGCAGAGACAGTATCGTCGTCACGATGGAGAAAGTGCTTGTACAATACAAGACTGTCAATATTGCCGGTACAGATCTTGCTCGCTTGAGAGTCGTCGGAAACCGTATGGAGGAACTACGTACCTCAACTGCGGTGGGTTCTCGGCGCGGTTTACTGAGGGGCTGGGCGCAGTCCATCCATGAACATCGATCTAGATCCGACTTTGTAGATCTTCTACATATCGAAGTCATGACGATCCCAGAATTTGGATCGGCCGTTACGTATGGCAAGCTCCCTCAGCCTGATTTCTTATCGCTAACTTCCATGGCGCGTGTCGGATCCTTCTCCCAGCCAGCTTGGTTCAAGGCCTTCAACGCGGAGCAGCAATTCGTCGGTCTTCTCCATCTCTCCATCCTCTTGATTCCACTTCCTGCTGATCTTGCTCAAATCCACCCAGCTGCAGCTGGTAACGGTAATCCGCGTATGCGGAAATTCCGTGCTCGAGCTGCCCGTCTTTTCACCCTCATCGGCATTCCTTCCACAGTCGCATGTTTTGCCAGACTCCTTGAAAACTTGTGAGGGAGTATACGAAGTATATATAGGGTTGATAATTTGTAGGAGGCTGTAGGACTGGGTCAGTTACAGTAATCTGACCGCGGTTGACGTGAAGGCGAGTGTCATGCTTTTTCTTTGGGTAAACGATAGTACTTTGCGCAGTGGCTTTTGGGTTTGGCCATGCTTTTGTGCTTCCGAAGGCAAAGTACGACGAGTCGACCTGGGAAGAGACACCTTTATAGAGGATAGATAGCCAACAGAGAGAACTGAATCATGTGAGGATGAGATGTCATGATGGATTCGCATTGTGGCGATGAAGATTATTCATGCGGAGTAGTAATTTCGTGGAGTCTGCCTCCCGATGGAAAGAACATGAACTATTTAACTGGGAAGAGAGATGAATCTTGCCTCGCGCACGGAGAGACGAGAGAATGGACTTAGTTCATCGAGAGGCAGATCGGGAGCTGGCCTGGAAGAGAACGATGAGAGACTAACAGAGGCAGGGTTTCGAGGTGCTGCGGTCTTTTGAAGCAAAGGAAAGAAGCACGGAGCGAGGACGCTGGGCCGAAGGAAGCATGAGATTTCAAGCTCACATGGATCAATTGGCTTCCAAGAGCAGACGAGGAGATTTACCCAGATCAGCGCTTCTTCGAAGTGGCACATGAAGAGGACAGCAGAATAGACGTCCGGAGCTGGCTTTTCACCCGAACGAAGGGAGTGAACCGGAGAAAATCAATATTGATTTTGAACGCTAGCATGAAGAGAGATGGAGGGGCTAAAAAGGACAGATGTTTGAAGATGGGCACCAGGAAAAAAGTGAAAGAGATGACGAGGTGGCGCTAAGAAGACGAAGGAGCAGGAGGGCAATGGTACAATTCAGCCAAGCAGAGATTCGAAGTACATGCTGCCATGAAGATAAGGAGAACAATGGAACAAAGTGCAGTTTGGAATGACATTATAATGTGTACCAAGTGATCGCAGCAACAGAGTCTGCATTGATTTAATGATTCGAAATACGAGGTTGTCAACAAGTTCAGATTGAAAGAGGAACAACTCAAAATGCTGTAATCAAAACATTTAATCAAAACATCAAAATGCTGTATTTTCGTCAACCATCAAACAAGTGATCTTGACATTCAGTGAGAAAATGGTGCAACAAAGGAAGCATTTTATAAAATGATCTTAACTGAAACTGTTGTCCATCTCATGGTCTCCCTCTTGTCTGTCGATCAGTAATATCAAGCGATTGACTTCCAACTGATGTTACCTTCGTTCTTCATAAGTCCAACTTCATCGGGAAAGAGCATATTCACCATACTGTACTGGCTCGATATAACAACTTGGCTTCCCGCTGGAGTCCACTCGCTCACAGCTCCAGACGGTGATAAGAGCGGACATAAGACGATTTGCTCCTGTTGTTCGGGTGATGGTGAACAACATCTGCTGCCTGAATCTAGCAAGGAAAAGCGCCACGGCTGACATAACGAGTGCGAAGCACATTGAATGCATACAGTTTCAAACGTATGCAGCAGAAGATTTAGATTGCACAGCGAGCGGGGAAATTAGACGGAATACAGATTTGCAGTTATCATAGACGAGGTTGAATCAACAAAACATAGGTACTATAGTCGCGTCGCAGAAAGCAAATTGAAACCAAAGACATCATACAGCGACGATTGAGTACGCATACGAGAAACGGGATACACGTTCAACAGAGCAGAAACTCGAATTGTCATCGGGAATGAAGAGATCGAGAAAAATTCACTGCCGATGGAAGATCAATTGGTAATCGAGCTTCAGTTCTGCGCGCATGAACTTATATCTCTCATCCTTCTCGGCACTCGACTGGCCATGCAAAATAATTCCTCCAAATGTTGATTCCAGCTGAATTCTCCTAAAATCTTTCTCGATATGTCCTAAATATTTCACAGAACGCATCTTCAACTTCGGAACTTCCACTGGTGAAAATGACAAACTCAATTTTGAGTTGTGCCATCTTTACACTAGGATTAGTGGTCACAACCGTGCTAGAAGTTGAACAGATTTACAACTTGTAGCATATTCTAACTTATGCAAGACGGTATTCATTCACGTTTGGTCAATGAGAAATCCAAGAACGCATCCTGAGAATGTCTGAAGATCAGTCAAATAAATCGATCCTAAGACAAGATGCTGTAAAGTAACACTCACCCTTGAAGAACTAGAGCGCAGATTGCAACATATTACATTACACTCACAGAGCACATCGCTTGAGCCTTTATGAATAACGCAAGCAGACTACACACAACCCCTAACGGCTTCACTAGGAAAGCCCGGCTCCCGTCCGGCTCCGACCGGCCGATGAACGATCCAAGCAGATTGTGTTATAAAATTGGGGAATTTACATTACGGGAACAGAAATCCATACTATAATATTTACAAAAGAGGCACAGTGTATAAACATTTATAGATATGGGAACGGAAATGCATAATATTCACAAAGAAAGGTTTTTAAATATTTCCAAACAAGCGCACACTTTTATTATGGCTTAGCGCAAACGTTACTATGCACAGTGTCACATGCGAATGGTCACATGTCCAACTATTATGCCTTTATTATGCCCTTTTTTATTTTCTCTGCATTCCGGCTTGAAAACTAATCTTCTAACGCTAATTCTCCGAGACGTTGAATTTTGATTTTCTTGGGTCTACCTGCTTGCTTGATAATGACGGGGAACAAGTGAGATTGTCCTGCATACACACTTCCCAGTCTATTGCAATAACAGTTTCCATGTGTGCCTTTTTAAGCTCTGAAATCATATAAGATGTATGCACTAAGTCAAAGAGTGACATTTCCTTGCAACTGCACATGCATGGATGTTGGTATTGTTGGAACTCTAGTGTTGGAGCACTTGAGTTCAGATAGATTAACAACAAGAAATCGACTATTGCATTGATGCATAACTTCAAAGTTGCTCGGACCAAGCTGAAACACAGTACAAATGAGTGCATCTTTTGAAAGCCTGTTGAACTTTTTATTGATCATTTTTTGGGATCAAACTCACTCTACTTGTGTTTGCTAGCTCTATGTGGAGCTTGTAGATGAGTATACCACTCTCATGCACAACTTGCATAATTGCTTCAAGCGGGCTCAACCTCCCTTGCTTCCAAGATCCAAGAGTTTGTAAATTCGGACATATTTGATGTCAATATGCTGAATAGTGGAACTGGAGCATTGCTAAGTGTTTAAGTTGGTAATGATATTATGTACAGCTATGAAGCAGCCTTCTCATTTATCTCTATAATCTAAGCCATTGAAGCTTCAAATGCATTGACTTTACAGTGCTTTTGCAGCTGCCCAAATCTTGCCATTGAGCTTCTTTGTAAATCGTGCAGTCACATTGTTTTCTATATGCCAAACACAAGCGCAAGGGTGTGCACTAGGTATTTTTGATGCAATTGCATATGTGATACGCTATAAAACATTAACATAAATACATTAGTGTTTTGCCAAATTACAACTACCCAAAGGTCCAAAAATCTAGTAATCTGGTCGGTCAGTCTGCGGATGTAACCTCACTAATCGTGTGCCAAGAAGCGAACAATAAAGAATTTAGAAAGGCTCTCAACACAAATCTCAGAAAGGAGCTCCCAAAGAAGGCCAAAATGGAAAAGACTTCCTTCCTTTATGTATAAATGTAAGTTCCAAGGCTCTCGAGACAAATCTCAGAAAAGAGCTTTCAAAGAAGGCCATAGGGGAAAACCTACTTCCTTCAGGAGCCTGAAGTAAAGTGCTATGAGACAAATGTACCTTTTCGCCCAAAGTCTCATTCAGATCCTTTCAGGTAAATTGTGTTTTAATCACGAAGCCAGGGCGATATTGGCTAGTTCAGAAGTTGGAGTCATGGTAGAACTGCTCTGCTTAATGCTGCTACTCAATATAAGGTCCAATAAGAACCTGTTTACAGTAGTGGTAAGACAAACCACAAAAAGCTTCATGACATCCAAAAGGAAAGGAAAACGTCACAAGAACTTTCCGCATGTTAGGTACAAGAGAAAACACTACAGGATAGACTTCAAGAACAATTCAAAGCGCAAAAAGAGAAATTCAAGATGTATCTTGAGACAAGATTTGACCTACTCCGACTAGAGTTACGGGAGGTAACCAAGATAAAATTTCAAATGGAGGGAGCAAACCTGATTGAAGAGCTTAACACTAAGCTATTATGTTGAGGAGGAGGAGGAGACTTGCAAGAATCTGGAAGAGAAATAAGTTACAAGAACTAAAGCTGCATAAATGCATCAAGGAAATATACTTGTCTGAAATTTCCAAACATGACAACCTGAAAGAGGACATGCAGTTACAATGGAAAGAACCGACGTCTGCAAGCGTGGAAGTAGGAACCAACGAGCATAACAGTGGAGTCCCTGCAATGTCCTTTTTTAGATATCAGCAACTAGTTGCAATATCTTCCAGAATTTGATCGTTAGAATAATCAAAACATAGAACTTGTTAGAGAATGGATACATAAGCAGAAATCACTCCATAATAGCTTTATGCCACTCTGGTGCTTCGTGCTTATGTGTCTCAGCCATACAATCCTCTTTATCGACCAGTGTAATGAGCATAAATAAAATAGTAAGCCAATAATTCCTTGGTCGGTCTATAGTTTCATACCTTTCATGATCACTGATGATAGATATCTCCAAATTCACAAATACCATGGCTTCTTCAACAAGTGTACAAAACTATGTCCAATTATTTGTATTCTAGATTGGTATTGCAGCAAATGTAACAGGAAGTAGCTGGCCTGCACAAACAAGAACACTCATAGCAAGATATACACCTTTATATGTTCCTCTAGCATGGCATGCATAGATTGTGTATACAGAGCAGGAAAAGTTTGCTACTTGAATCCAAGGGGCAACACATATAAACTCTCACTTGAAGTAGTTACTGGAATCTACTTGGAAATTTACTTATTTTTTTAGGTTTGCAATTGTCAAGGCACCCAAGAGAGACTAGATTTTCTGGAAGTTGTTGTGGTATTCATTGGCTGATCTCTTCCTGTGCACTTCCCTATTGCCCCATGCAACACATATAACTCTCACTTGAAGTAGTTACTGGAATCTACTTGGAAATTTACTTTTTTTTTTAGGTTTGCAATTGTCAAGGCACCCAATAGAGACTAGATTTTCTGGAAGTTGTTGTGGTATTCATTGGCTGATCTCTTCATGTGCACTTCCCTATTGCCCCATGCAGCCATATATGATGTCTCTGCAAGTAATTCAAGGCAAGATTGATGATGTCTCTAGGTGTGACTTTTTTAACATTACAAAAAAGTGGCTTACAAATTGTGCTAAAATGCATCCATGTATTGGAAAAAACTAAATTTCATAGTCAAGCAAATTGCATCACGCACAATGAATGAGACACCGCATAATAGACCATCCTTTCAAAGGTTGATAGACACTAAAAAACATGCATGTTGAACTCGAACTCTACATCAGGTTCAATATTGCTTGTTGGACAGATAATGCAAATGTTTTGTGGCTTACAAATGTATAAGGAACTGACATAGCAACCGTGTAGTTTGAACATGCTATTCGTGCTTCTTCTGCAGTATTGGAAATTACTTCAACTCATAATGGATTGGCCATGCTAAAACAAGAAAATCTATTGTTGTACATAGGAAAACAACGATATTGCGTTTGCGTGGTGAGCACATTGCCAGATGAGAAACTGTGCACCTATTTGTAACTAGTGTTTGAAAAGATGCCCATGTTTGTAAACTGTGCCCTGATTTGTAACTAGTGTTTGAAAGGATGCCCATATTTGTAAATATTATAGATCGCAGTGCCATGCATTTGAAAATTCCACTAGGAAAAAGTGCCCATAAATAACTGTACACCTTCGTTGTAACTATTAAAGAAATTTTTTTCCCATATTTGTAAGTTCCCCTATAAAATTTCCCTTGCGCGTCCAAATTCCATTTTTGCTTTGGGCTCTTTTGCTGTTGACTTAACTATGAATTCATTGAACAGTTATCTTTGGTCGATAACTACGATACCAACGGAATATACCCCGGTATGTATACACTCCTTAATCTTAGAGGGCCAAGAGAAAGGGCAGACATTTCCTAAACACACTACTTGTTGACAGATTGTTACAAGTCGATAGCTAAACGATGCAGACTCTTTAATCCCCCTTCATATATTGTCAATATTCTGTTCTATATTATATGAATCGTTGTGTATAGCATCGGACAAATAGAAAAGTATAGAAAAGTATTCTGATAATTTCTCGTGCCCGGTCTTTCATGTAATTGATTTTGCGATTCAAATTCAACGCAATTCACAATTTCAAAAATCAATAACATTCAAAAGTTAATGATTTTAGTATTGCTTCGTATCAAACAAAGATTAATAAGTGTAGCATAAACAAGTGTTCCTCGATTTAATTTATATCAAGCCTTTCAAAGCAACATGTCTTATATATATTTTATCATGAACAAGCAAATCAATCTGGGTATATTTTTTGTAAACTTCATAGTCTTTGTGTGATATTCACAAACTTAACAACTCAATTGTCCATGGAATCCAATTATTCATATTTAACTATCATGTGTGGTTCTTGGTTCTATGAAACATGAGTTAGTCACGTTGACATTTAAATTGCCCCACCATTCAGTATTAGGTTTAGAGATAAGATTCAGGATTAAGATATCATCTTAGTCTTTCATTCAACCTTTAGTCTTTAATAAGCACAAAATTCCACGTCATTTTCATATTCCTTAGACTCCAAATTTTAGTTTAGATAGCAAGCAAAGCAAAACTCGGAACACTCAAATCCACAAGGCCCTTTAGTTAAAACTTCTTATAAACCAAGAAAAACATATGTGAATGGATTTTAATTTAGTTTGTAGGATAATGGGAATTATACTTAGTGGGACTATTCTCATTAACTTTGGATCCTCCTTAAACCTTTGACTTAAGACTAACTTTTATCTATTAACTTTAGTTACTATGGTGATTCATAAACTTTACATAAAAATTTCATAACTGCATAAACAAGAAATTAGGAAATATATATTGTTTTTTATTTTTGGATATATTTTTCTTATTGAGTTGATTAATGAGCATTTTCTTGAGTCTTTAAAATGTATTGGAACTTTGGACTTAGGAAGTATAGTGCAATTCTCTTGCATGCTTTCTTAGTCTATGCTGTTCTGCCTTAATATCCATAAGTAGTACTGCATGAGAGATATACTACCTTATAAAACTTCTTCTTCTTTCAAGTCGTCTAAATTATACCCCATTCAGATTCAGATGATTATTATCTAAATTTTGCAGAATTGTATTCATGTTTTTGAGCGAAGTGCTACCTAAAATGGTTTTGTCAAAGGCTTTCCGATAGTACTAAGAAATTGTACTTTGTACCCTTGATGCTTTAGCTATAGTCCTAAACACATATATTTCATTTGAAAGTCATGGGAACTAAATCCTAATTTTGAGACAACAATACCTAGTTTGAGCCACAACTCATACATATGGTGCACACATTTAAATTTATCCTTTTTATTAATTTCAATCTTGTCAAGATACGACAACAGAATTCAATGTTTAAGAACAAAAATTTCCTTAGTTGAAATACCCTTGAGAGTATGCTTGTTGATGCACAATTACAAGTGGTAGAAATCTGGAGCCAAAAGCACCCTGGAGGAAAAATGGAAAATTAAAAATGATACACCAAAGATTGGTCAGAGGCAAAGAAATTTGGACCAAAGTAACTTCGGCCCAGAGATTATCATACAAGAAGAAATTTAGCCTAGAAAAAGATTGCAACAGAATGACTTCGGCCTAACAGGACTTTGGCCATAACATGGCTGCACCAGAGGACTGTACACACATTTGAATGTGCTGCTACCTGGTTCAAGAACTACCACTAAAGACGGTTCACATTCAAGGAAGGTGGTTCTCATTCAAGAAAGATCATTGGCATTCAATTGATACCTTGCATGTGTGATAGAGACCATTTGGGGAATGTTTCACATGTGTGGAGAAGCACTACTTACCAAGGACCTAACATGTGTGGAGAATGACTGATCACCACTCCACAACCACTCAATGATTGAAGATTCCACCTATAAAACCAAGTGGACTTTGGCCAATTTCACTTTTCAACCAAGCAAATTTATCTTCAATCTTGAGTCCAGAATGAATTATCTAAGTTTTCATAATATTTATAGTCCTACTTTCAAACCCACAGTCAGTTTTTTCACTAATCTTCTTTGATAAGCAAAATGGTATTCAACCAACAACCTATGAGGAAGGTACCTAGAGCCATACTTTGAAATCCTATAGTGCATAAATAGGCCATATATTGTAGAAGAGAGGTGATCTAGAGCAAGCACTTGTGCTTCTTGCTTTGGGACTTGGGAATGAGTGATTTTGAGATACTCCATGAGATGAAGGGGATGAAAGAAAGAACTATCAAGGACTTGAGAGGAAAACCATTTAATTGGAGAGATGTGCTGGGATCCAATTTAGGTCTACCAAGAGCTATCAACCTCAAGACAAAGTTTGCAAACAAGGCACTTAGACATTGAGTCAAAGTGACCATCATGGAGAAAAAGACAAAAGAACAATGGCTTGAGGGTTGGAAGTTACAAGGATTTGGCACAAAGAGCAATTATAAAAGTGGTTGAGAATTTTTCCAAATACAAATGAACAACTTACTTGACAATTAGCCAAGTAGTCTTCTTCCAGTACATGTAAAAAGGAGAGCCTACAAATTTGGCCAAAAGGCTTTACTACCAAGCAAAGACCTGTCACAAAGACTTTGAAGTTACTATCTAGCATCCTTTGCAATTCATTTCTACATGGGGCTGAACTTGCTCACCAAGGAGGAGAGGAAGAAGTTCCACATCCACTTCCATTAGACGGGGTACTTTGCCTCACATATTGAGAGCAAGTCCGTGATTAAGAAGTATCAAGAGGCAAATACAGAATTTGCAAAGATGGGAGATTTTGTGCTAGTAGATGAGGAGGTAACTACCATTAAGGCAAAGAAGAAATAAGCTTCTCTAATGAAGACATCCACACCAACAAAGAGACCTAGAAGAAATCCACAAGTTATCAATGTAACTTTGTATGAAGAAGAGGAAATAGTTTCAGAAGAAGAATCCAAAAGGCAAAGACCCAAGAGGTAGAAGAAGAAGAAGTGTAATTCATCTTGCAAGGATCCATAATTGATGCAGAGGAAGAGGAGCAATAAGAGGATGCTCAATCTGCTCCAAATCTAGACTAGCATGTAGAAGAAGAAGAAATTGGGGAACAGGGAGAGACCTCACACCAAGCCAAAAAACCTCTGAGCTCTAATCAACAAGTGGGTGCTTAGAAGGAGGAGCACCCAAACTCACAAGAATTTGAAGTAACTTTAACCTAAAATTCAAGAAGACATTTGGCCTGAAGAAGAGGTAGGAGCCAAAGGAGGGAAGGAAGTAGAAATTGAATTAGAAGTTCAACAATCACTAGAAGCCAGAGCCCCTTCCCCACAAGTACCAACTGAAGGAGAGTGCAAAGCAAGTCAACCCACTCTAGTACTAGTTAAGGAGAGAGATCATTGTATGATACATTTGGTGGGGGTGGTGTTGTAGCTGATGGAGCTCTTCCTTTCCTAGTACCAAAAGGAATGCCTTGAGATTGTGGATTACACTACCTTGGTGTGGAGCATGCACAAGGAAATTTACACCAATAAATCAAGGGAAGACAAGGTGAAGGAGGACTTGGCCAAGGTGCAAACTGGTTCACTGAGGAGGCAAAGAAGTTGAACTCCTTGATGCAGGAGTTTTTAGAGGTAAGAAAACAAAATGCTTCATTTATATCTTCATAGAAAGAGCAAGAGAAATTATTGGTGCAAGTGCAGCTAGATCTAGGTAAGCTACAATGGAGAACAATGAAATGCAGCTGGGATACAAAGACAAACAGTGGGCTAGAGACAAGAGTTGGATAGTCTTTGCCACAAATTGAATGATGCCAAGATCAAGATTGTAACCTTGGAAATTCTCAAGGCTAAATATTGCAAGGAGGTTGCCATGCAATTGGAAACTCAAGCAAAAGAGTTGTATGAAAAGAAGGAGAAGGAAGCCAAATGAATCCATGTACTAGAGGCACTATTGGAGGAGTTATGGGTGAAGGGTCAACACTTGGAGTCAAAGTGAAGGGCTACTCAGTAAAGGGAGGCAATGCAAAATCAGTTCATAAACATGTTGAAAGAGGAAGCAAAGGGGAGAGTGCTGAAGGAAAAGGTCCATGAATTGAGGCTGCAAGCCCAAAGATTGGAGGAGGAAGTTTATGAAGAAGAGAAAAGCTCAGCAGAGCTCAGGTGCCAATGGTTAATTGCTGGTTGACAAGGACCGAAAGAGTCAAAGTGGTTCTCTTTAGAAAGTACGATGCTAATACAATGATCAGCTTGCACTTTGGCTGGAGGAACATTTTGATTGAAAGTTCGCCAAAGGATGCAACATTAAAGATAACAAAGTATCAAGACTAGACAAAAAAAGTGTTTAAGCAACTAAAGGGGGAGGGTACTTTTTCTCCATAGAGTACCACACCAAGGAGGCTACACCCCACCAAAGACCTTGCACTGGAGTAACCTGAATTTCTTCTTGGTGAAGGCATTCCTCTAAGTAAGACATTCATAGTTGTAAAATGTAGGAAGAAGACCTTGGATTTGTATTGTCACTCTTGGTAGATTACCATTTTGGAATGGTAACTTTGTGGAAGTTTATAATTCAAATATTGACTTTGTGGAATGCTTGGCACCTTTCTTAACACATGTCAAAACCTTAGTTCGACAGTTACAGTTATTATAAGACAGGATTAGGATTTTAAGTTAAAGATAAAAGGTTACCGGGAAATCCACTTATTCATTAAGACCTTCAAGCAAAAGTAGGAATGTATATAAATCTTTGGCCCAATTATTTTAGAGTACACTCCAACAAGAAAACTCCTTTAGAGGTGTGACCTTTGGGAAGGATAGTACATGCCTTTGAGGTCAAAGTGTTTGGGCAAAGTGAACCATCACCTTCAAGAGTAACTTGGATTATATTTGTAGTGAAAGTAATTTGTGTTTTCTCTTTTCAATGGTGACATGAGCGACACTGCCCTCTTCTAGGAGTGGTTTTTGCCCAAGAGGTTAAATAGGAAATAATAATAAAAATTATGACATTGTTACACTTCTCTTCATTTCTAGTCACATATGACCTGTATCCATGAGGAATCAAGCTATTCTTACCATTTTTACTATAAGCACATTAATATTGGGCTATCACAATACAACTTCCTTTATTTTAGGAACTTGTAATAATAATAATCTTGGTCTTATTGGAAACACCTTGATGAGAGCTTTCCAATAACTTTCCAATCATTGAATCCATTATGCATGTATTACAGTGTATATAGCCACAAACTCAAGGCTTACCTCATAACTTATGGAGTTTCTTCTTTGGCTCATTAGTACCAATTGTCATTACTCCTTAGTCACTCAAGCTCTTGGCACATTCTTGGACTTGTTTGAACTATCTTGACTAGAGCATACAAACAAGGTAAAGATCTAGCCAATGCTCTTGTATTCAAGTAACTATATTCTATATGAGATCATATTCATTTACTATCTAGGATATAGAATACAATCCAATACTCCAACCTTCAAATTTCCTTGTGGTTATGAGATTCAACACTTGTCTATATAAGTAAGATGTAAGAGTTATAAGAGCTCATATTTGTATTAATATAAATAAAATGCAATTAAAATAAATAAAATATATTATTGGTTTGGTTTATAGTAAACAAGATCATATTGGAAAAGGAATTTTTATGAGCAAACCAAAACATATGTACTAAAAAAGAAATATTTGGAATATATATTTTCTACATTGTAGTCTATAATTCCATTAGTAAATACCAAATTTCCACTTATAATACTTTACATTGAATACAAAAGATCAAAGTTACACATAACAAAATAAAAATAAAAATTGAAGAACATGTATCTATAGAATCATACGTTTTAATCTAGAATTGCCATTATATCTCAAAAATAATTTCTTATATTGGAGTAATTGGATTTACTTTGAAATAAAATGACATGCAAAAAGAAAGATAATATTTAACATCATGTGTCATATTGAATTTGAATAGCATTCATACTTATCATTTTTATATTGCTTTAGTGGATTATTATCTATTAGATTTGGTAGACAATAACTATGATTAAATTTTTTGTTATATACTATAGTTGTCACGCCATTTGTAGTGACGCATCTAGATGCTCAGACACTAGAGTTCAAGTGATAGTAGTTTGAGTTATTTCAGCAATTTCTCATTGACTACTTTACGATGGTTAGATTTCAAGCAAAGAAGGGGTAAATTTTGAGAAATGGTTATGATTTTGAGCTCAGGAGATGAAGATAGGACCAATTTGATTTGATTTGGGCTTAGAAAGTCAAATTGAAGGTGGAGTTGGAAAGCTCTTCTCATGAATTTGTGATTTGGAAAAACCCATGTTATCAATTTGGCTCAAGTGGAAAGTTAGCAAGGGATTTGGTGGACAATCAACTTTAGGGTTTATGTCACATTTTACATCAGATTTTGGTTGGGATTTACGTCAAATTTTGGCCAAATTTGGAGGAGTTTTGCTGTTTGGCCAGATTTGGAGGAGTTTTTCTAGTTTGGAGGACTTTTGCAAATTTGGAGAAGTTTCACCAATTTTGGAGGAGGTTCGAAGTGGCAAGAAGAAAGGCCTCATTTGGTTGTTTGAGGCTTTGAGGCATAGGGCTATGAGAGGCTACAAAGGCCTAGAAGGGCCAGCAAGCCAGCTTGCTGGCGTGAGGCTAGCTAGTTTAGAGTAGATCTTGGTCATTGGTTGGCAAAATCTGCCTTTCTTGCTAGATTATGCGCAACCGGGTTTGACCCCTAGATCTCTTGTTCCTAGACTGGTGCCCTAGCCAACTGGTACACCCTCACTTGTTGTCATAGTGATTATGCCATTGTTATCTATACACATGTAGCTTTGGCTAGGAGAGGCAGTTTGATCCCATTCTTGGTGCTCCTCGTAGCTTAGGACTTAGATACAAACTTCTCTTATGTCAAATGCAAAATGGTGATAGAGTCAATCCTGTATTTTTTTATGAGATGGAGGGTTTTTGTTTAGATTTCTTGTGATTGGATCCCTTCCATTCTATACTTCTTGTTTGTGCATCACGTTTGTGTGAGGTGCCCTGACTTTTGAGCATTGGTGCTCTAGTGTGCTCTCGATGGTGAGGCTGGAGTGATGACCAGTCAGACTATCTTTGTTTCTCTCCGGTGAAGTAGGAAGTGATGACCTGCAGACCGTGAGAATGCGTGTTATGATGGCAGGTTACAGGTTGCACTTTCCCCTAATGTAGTTATCTTGTTTAGAGTTACACTAGTGGGTGGTGCTTAGTTGGTATTGGCACTTGCGGTTGCAATTGGTGGTTCGGGTTTGCTGTTGTGGTTACTTTGTCATGATGGAGTTCTTTGGAGATTCCAAAGGAGTTAGCTCTGCAGTACGCAGTGGGTTTACTTAGAGTGGTGCTCGGTATCACCCTGTATCTCAGGTCCCAGTGAGGGAGGAGATTGACTCTGAGTTGGAGTTTGACATAAGAGTTGATTCAGTTGAGAGTGCACTTGGTGTGTCCGCATTGTTGTTGTGGGACATGGACAAGATTTATGAGTCCTCCAACGGCCCTAGGCATTACTCTGGTACTATGGGTACCATTGAGTTGGATGACTTCATCTAGGAGTTTGATAGTTGGTGTGATCTGCAGCAGATGCGGAACCCGACTTTGTTCACACCCTTCATGGCATGGAAGGGGTTGTTTCAGCATTTGGAGAGTCCGCCGATGGATGACTACCATGAGTTCAGGAGAGCTCATTTAGAGGAGATCAAGTTATGGAGACAGTATTGGTCTCCGAACTATGTCTCTATCACTTCAGGTTTGGTGGCCAAGAGTAGATTGGCTATACCCATGAGTTTTAGCTCGAGTAGTGTTGGTGGAGCTAGTGGAGGTGTACTAGCTGGAGATAGTGCTACTACAAGTGGAGGTACCATTGCAGGAGGTGGTGTGGTACCGGGGTTTAACCCCATGGCGGAGTTCTTCCTATGTTTGAGGTAGAACTACCAAGGAGTGCGGATTGACAAGCTGAGGAGCTTGCAAGAGTTCCAACAAAAGGCTGGAGAGAGCCTACGTGAGGCATACACTTGCATGAGATGGTTAGATCAATTTCACTCAGGGAGTTATTGAGGCCTAGGTAGTCCAGTTTTGGTATGGAATATTGGACAGGGAGTTGCGCCATAGAGTTTGTGATGCTACATTGTTGTAGGCTACTTCACCCACTTTGGCAGTAGTCTTTGGTTTGGCTGAGTGTATTGAGCTCAATATGGTGGAGAAGAGAGTGGTGACATCTGGATTTGGTGGGGAGACCTCATCCACGGCTATGACTTCTTTTAGAGTGCAATAGAGTGCACCACGCCCATTTGGTTTTTGAGGACAAGGTGGACAGCCCAGATCCTATGGAGCAAGTAGAGGGCATAGTGGAGTTAGACCCTTACCCTCATTTTTGAGTCAAGAGCAGCCAGTGAGTGGTAGTGTTGCTTGTTGGACTTGTGGTGGACCTCACCATCAAAGAGAGTGTACTCAAGGCAGTGGACTTGACACCTTGGATGCATCACAGCCAACACAAAGGCAGTGTGAGCATTGCCACAGATTTGTTCAAACTAATGACCGGTGTTTTGAGCTACACCTGGAGTTACGGAGTGGTAGGGCTGCTATGGTTGGTAGTAGAGGAGCTCCAGTTCATAGAGGACAAGGTGGTAGAGGTGGTGGTAGAGGATCTACACTTAGTAGGGGTGTAGTACCTGCCCTTACTTCTGACATAGCTATGGCTACTTGGATTGAGCAATTGGAGCAGAGATTGGCTAGTATGGCTATTGCTCAAAGGAGATCAGATTCGGGTGTTGAGGCTTCCACCTCATATGCTAGTGATAGAGATGCTTTGGACTTCATGTGTAGAGCAGCATAGGTGGATGCATCTACAACAATGACTAGGAGTGCAGTACATGCTCCGGAGCCTAGCGGAGCATTAGTGGAGTTGGACCCACAGAGAGGAGAGGTTGGGGACAGGTCAGACTTCCCCAGTCTTTCATGCTATCTAAGGCATTGCAAAGAACATCCATGGTTCTTAGACGTCCCAGTGCAAGTGTGGTAGGTGTTGATGGAGTACATGATGGACTACTTGCTACTCAGCCACCTATTAACTACTACACAGACTGAGTCTAGCATGATGTTGGGGGTGGTTCAGTTGATTATGCGGTGTCCTTTGTTTTCAGCCAATGATATGTTTACATTGGGAGTTGACCCAGCCCTAGTGTTATGGTTGGCTACCACTTTTTGTGAGAGTAGGGATGGTGCAGTTCCTACTACTAGAGCAAAGGTGGTTGGTAGTGGAGCTGACTTGGTTGAGGAGCATGGGATCCGTTCAACGACCAGTGGTTTATGGTAGGCAACAACGGCTAGACTGGAGGAGTTGCCAACTAGACTGGCCTTTGAGAGAGCGCAATTTACACCTGGTGTTGTCCTATTGGATAACTAGAGGGGGATTTTTTGTTTGGTGGGACCTTTAGGGAAGGTCTATACACCACAAAGAGTCTTGTTAGACTCTGGTGCACAACCCCTTATGTTGGGGAAGGCTATAGTTGTCGGTCTGGAGTTACGGAAGACCGATGTGGAGAGGTGTCCATTTCAGATTTAGACATCTCTAGGTGGTAGTTCAACACAGTACATCACACGTGGAGAGCTTGTTGTCCAAGTTAAGCCTGGTCATCCGACTGATAGCTCGATGGTGAGAGCTCAGGCTATTGTGACAATAGCTGAGTCATATGATGTGCTACTTGGGGGAGCAATATTATACCCCATGGGTTTCAGCATTGACTATTGGGAAGAGACAACCTCTTATAGACCTGGTTGGCAGTCTGGTGAAGGACATGTATGTTGCCTACTAGTAAGCTTCAGTAGTGGTAGTCTTGGCTCACTATAGTCCGGGACCATGGCAACATCAATTTTAGCTTTCAATGGTGCAGTTACTTGGCTTGGTGACTTGTTGGAGAGGAACGCCCATGTAGAGGATACTCCAGTAGCAGAGGAGATCACTTGACTTTGGAGTACGAGTGGGATTGTTCCATCTACTTTGGATGTTCCATTGTGGAGTTCAGAGGAGGCATTATAGCAGCATGCAGATCAGTGGATGCGGCATGCTTGGAGTGGAGCCTTTGTACCATTAGGAGATGAGTGTGAGGATGAGCCTCCAAAGGCAATTGCTTTGACACCTCTGGATACCACACTCATTGCTTGGCAATATCCAGTAGAGGGGATATGCCTATTGGAGTTGTTTGGTGGGATCAGCACCAGACTAGCTGCGGTGTTACAGGCAGGTATACGAGTACAGAGGTACTTGTATGAGACTGCTAGGCGAGTCTCTCTACATCATGTGGCACACTTGGCCTATCGGTGTCCGGAGTTATTATCGATGTCAACAGTCAGAGGTTACCAGAAGGCCCTACCAAGAGACATTTCCTTACTAGGGGCGCATGACATAAAGAGACATGGGCCTATTCACTTGGTGATTTTTGGATGGCCATGTCAAGGACATACATGTGCTGGTAGAGGATTGGGTCTTCAGGATCCTCATTTTGGTGTGTTTTGGGAGATGTTACGGATACTACGACATCTCAAAGTTCATCAGTCTGTTTCTCCAGCTTACCTTTTGGAGAACGTTCCTTTGATGGGTGATGCTCGCACTAGAGTGGTCACAAGTACACATCAGGTCCATTCTTGGATAAGACCTGCTATATTGTTAGATGCAGCCGGAGTGGGATCACGGGCTCATCGTCTTCGTCTTTGGTGGACGAACCTCTTACCTAGAGAGGTTCTACAGTGCGCTTATGATGGGATTCAACAACTTGACCACATCCTTATTGATGATATCTTGGATGTTGGGCGTCAATCTCAAACAGTGGTAGTGGCTGATAGGTCACCTATGGTAGTGGTGAACCTAGTTGGACAGCCTAGAGCCGCATTTCCCACACTCATGAGTTTCCCAAGCTCTCATGCTTTTCGGGAGGAGGACTTGGACTTGTTTGGGACTCGCAGTTACAACAATTAGTAGAGCCTAATGTTGATGAGAGAGAGTGGGCCATGGGTTTTCACACCAATATAATTGTTGTTCCAGAAGTGTCAAAGGCATCCAAGCGTCAGGTGTTAGGTCAGGTCATGGACCTGAACTATTTGACTTGGATTGTGAGCCTTGGCTTGGCAGAGTAGCGTAGGATGCACTTGATAGGCATCACCACTTGGACACTTGTGAGCCTTGTGCCTATCGAGATGATTCATGCACATGCGGGGGGCGATGGACCGAGTGGACATGGTATTCTTGGGACACATCCAGTAGCTACTAGGGAGAGTGGTCTACTTGGAGTCCATCCAAGTGAGCGTGGGCTACTTGGATTACACCCTTGGTCCACATGGGATGCAGCTAGAGGATATGTGGAGCTTGCAGCCAGAGGGAGTTTTTCACATAGAGGCTGGGACCTCTAGTGGTCGGGAGCATGACACTATTGCTCCCGAGGGCCCATTGTAGCAGTCAGTCAGTACGTCTTCTACTCCTACTACAGTTACAGAGGATACTTGGGAGCCAAATCTTGGACCCAAGCTTACTAAAGAGGAAAGACGGAGGGTTTGGAGGTTCTTGAGGAGTCACACAAGTTGTTTTGCCTCTAGTATGAAGGATTTGGGTGCTCTAAAGGGACATGGTATACGGATTGAGCTGACTAGCAACACACCAGTTTTCCGACATCCTTATCAATATAATGAGATGAAGAGGACATTGATTCAGAGCCGGAGTAGTGACCTTTTTGAAGCTAGTTTGGTGGAGATTTCACATGGAGAGTATGCATCAGTGACAGTGATGCCAACCAAGAAGGATATGCATGGCAACTATACATATAGGGAGATGTGTGGAGATTACCGTCCTATCAACCGACAGACCAGGGCTGATCGGTATGCCATGCCTACACCAGAGGAGATTTTTGATGTGATTGGGCATGCAAAGATCTTCAATACTTTGGATCTTTGAGCGGGATATCATCAATTGCTGATCAAGGAGGAGTATAAGTCCAAGACAGCATTTTGGGCTATTGATCCTCACGGCAAGGATGTGTTATATCAGTGGAGGTTCTAACCATTTGGGTTAAAGAATGCTCCTGTTGAGTTCCAAAGGGTCATGGATAGGATCCTAGCTAGATTGGATTTTGCTCGGTGCTATATTGATGACATTTTGGTTTATAGCACTATTGTGGAGGAGCATGAGAGACAGTTGTTAGAAGTGTTTGAGAGGTTGAGATCTCATGGACTCAAATTACATCTTGGGAAGTGTAGATTCTTCCACGAGCAGGTTGAGTATTTGAGTCACACTATCTACCCCGAAGGACTTGGTGTCCAGCAGACCAAGGTGGATGCTATTGCACGTATTCCTTGGCCTACGGATGTGAGCAGAGTGCGAGCATTCCTTGGGTTGGCAAACTTCTATTGTATTCCTTGGCCTACGGATGTGAGCAGAGTGCGAGCATTCCTTGGGTTGGCAAACTTCTATTGCCGCTATGTTAGAGGATTCAATGCCATTGCCAAGGCCTTGACAAAGCTGACCAAGCTTACACAGGAGTGGTGGTGGGGAGATGAGCAGGAGAGGGCTTTTGTAGAGCTCAAGGAGAGGTTGACATCTGCTCCTATTTTGAGGAGATAGATCAGGGGACGACCATTTCAGGTTCATAATGATTGAAGTATGTTGGGGCTTGGAGCGGTTCTCACCCAGCATGATGATGAGGAGAAGGAGTTTGTGGTGGCCTATGCTAGTCATTCCAACAATTCAGCGGAGGTGAAGTATAGCTCATATGAGGGAGACTGCTTGGTAGCAGTTTGGGCAGTAGCACATTTCCTATATTACCTATTTGGTAACCCCTTCACTCTCATCACTGATCATCAGCCATTGAAGTGGTTGATGGAGTCTGACAAGCTTTCAGGGAAGCTTGCACAATGGGCTCTAATTTTATAGGAGTATGATTTCATGGTTGTTCATAGACCTGGAGTGGTGAACCGTGATGCAGATGGGTTGACTAGAAACCCATGTCCCAGCCAGTAGGATCACACCGGAGCACATTGGCATGGTGAGACAAATGAGGAGATGGTGCCAGGTTGGCATGCGTTAGCCTTTCTGTGTATATTTTAGAGGCTTTGGTGGTATCTCTTTGAGCGCATATAGGAGGAGTTATTGAGGTCACAGATCCAGAGAGTGAAGATATTGGTATAGTTCAGCGAGACATTCATGATGATGTCTTAGTGATGGACTATCTTTGCACTAGTGTTATGGGTGACACAATTGGGGCTAAGGAGAGAGACCATGTTCTTCAGCGAGCCAGACGGTTCAGATTGGAGGGTAGACACCTTTTTCATGTATGGGAGGATGGTAGAGTGCGAGTAGTACCACTTCCATCTCAGAGACCACAGTTGGTCCGTCATGCTCATGAGGAGCTAGGACATTTTGGAGTTAAGCATACGTATAGTTTACTCTAGAGTTATTATTGGTGGCGTGGTATGCAGACCGAGGTATAGTAGTTTGTTGCCACATGTGTGGTTTGTGACCGAGTTAGAGCATCATTCAATGCTCCTACGCCATAGTTACACCCATTACCTATCATGGGATTGGGTTACCATTGGAGTTTGGACTTTGCCGGACCTTTACCGCTGATTGTGAGACATCATTGGTATGTTTTGGTGATGGTGGAGCACTTCTCCAAGTGGATTGAGTTGGTGGCACTTCCTGGCAAGTCTAGTGAAGGGACAGCTTACTCGTTCTTGGATCGAGTTCTTAGTCATTTTGGTGCACTAGTTGAGGTTTTGATTGATCAGGGTACAGAGTTCTTGGGGGAGTTTTAGGTCTTGTGTGACATGGCCTTGATTGATCATCGTACCACATCTCGAGATCACCCTGAGGCACATGGCTTAGCAGAGAGAGTGGTTCAGACGGTGAAGAGAGGATTGCAAAAGTATGAATTGCAGAGAGGCCATTTGGGAGATTGGGATCTCCAATTACCTTGGTTGGCCATGGGCTATCAGTTCAGCCGGCAAGCCTCCTTAGCATCCTTCTCTCCATACTTTCTACTCTATGGATGAGATCCAGATTTACCTGGAGCCATTTGTCTAGATGTTATTGTAGTTTTGGACTTAGATGACCCCGATGTATGGATGAGTGCATGTTCTCAACAGGCAGAGATTTTTCAGAGAGTGATGCCGATGCCCTTTGAGAACTTGGTGATTGCTCAGCATAAAGATACTTTACGCTATGCTACCATTTGAGGAGGAGGTTATAGGCCCTCAATCCGTCAATTTCATCCAGGCGACTATGTATATCTACAGTAGACACCGACGACACTCGATGTTTCTACAAGACACACTATCTTGAGAGTGCATGAGGTTTTCCCATCTGGAGTCCTTGTGTAAGAAGGACGTGATGGTGTTGTTTGGAAGGATCATGTGCGCAATTGTGCGCCATGCCACCTTCCAAACATTGATGGTACTATGGACCCAAGCTTGGCACTTGTATGTGCAGGCTTGAGGTGTATGTTATGTGGCTATGGTGGAGCTGCTACTATGTTAGTGTGTGATAGCTGTTTGAGAGGATGGTATATGGAATGGATGACTCCTCCCCTCACGGTGGTTCCTCAAGGACAATGGTTATGTCCTAGATGTACTTGACCTGTAGCTAGTTCATTCTTTATATGGTATAGATTGCAAACAGGCGACTAACGATGGTGCTCCATAGCACCCGGCCTCCTGATCTTTGCCCATTAGAAGGTATACCATATACTTAGAGTAGATGGCTATCTGGAGTTAGAGGGACCTAACCGCCAGCTAGGGGGGTGATTGTGGCACTTTAGAGTCTATGTATGACTTATGTGTGAGTTGTGCTTCTATAGTGTATGATGTTGATAGCAATGTATGTTGTGTAGCAATGTATATATGCACAACATAGTATATAGGATGTATTACAAAATAAAGCATAAGAGAGATTTTGTAATACAAGAAAAGAAGCAACATGTGATACTGATTTTGAAGGCGTAATCTTATTCAAGTATATTAAAATCATCCAAACCTCTTAAATTCTAGAATTAAAATCAAAGACTTGAGTTTAAACTGTATTTAATATTAACTTGATATATTTAACTTTATAAATTATCTAAATTTTTCTTTATAAGTTTATTATGTGGTGAAACATATAACTTTGTCCAAATTTGAACCAAGAATCTTTACTCAACACATATATGAATAAATTTTAGTTCTACATGGGGAAAATGATCCAAATCCCAAATTTGATATCTAAAATCTAGAAAAAATTGAAATTTAATACTTAGTTCCAAAAAACAATTCTCATATAGCTAATCCTATATAGCATGAAACTTGGTTTTTTTGAATATTCATATTCTCAGAATTAGGCAAAGGTGTTGAACCCAAGTTGAGTTTGAGGATTGTACTCATATGCCTCTACATGTAGTTGACAAATCATGTGTGTACATATCCTCCACTTTTTTTAATTGAATTTACATGTTACTATCCCATCTTAAAGTTGAAAACCATGACACATATGCATAAAACTTTGACATACATACTTCACCAACCTAATCATTGTCATATAGGAAACAAAATGCATGCAACTTGATGTTCATTGCAAGTGAACATCAAGTTACTCTTGTACTCCTGGTGTTGTTACTCTTGGTAGTTGGATTATAAGCTAACTACTTAGAGAGCTATGCTTTTATTAGTTCTAGATAGCTTTATTTTTATTGATTAGAATTTTTTTTCACCATTGAGTAACAAAACTACAACTTTGTGTTGTCTTTAGCAAACAAGTAAGATTCAATAGTTGAGGGTTGTTCCTAGTTAAAAATAAAGATTACAACTTTGAGTATAAGATAAAGTAGACCAGTATTGGAGACCTTATAAAGCATCAAATTAACATGATGACTAATTTATTTTCTACACACTCCTTTGGTCTAAAAAAAATTTAGTCAACTAAAAAGCATAGTAACTTTACAATGAGTTATTGCCTATCAATCTTATCTTCAAAACTATAGCTTCAAAGTTATGGTAGATTTGAGACAAAAGCACCCAAGACATTGCCTAGATGGAATGTTAAAGATGTTATTCCTTTTATGTGTGTTCTCATTGATAAATCTGATCAATGAACTTGTGGAGGCAAGTGGATGGACACTTAAGGATTTGGGCCATTATGAAGTGTATTTATTAGAAAAATGGAAGTCATGGTTGAACTGTAGACAAATAAGGAAATCTACTAGCCTACTAGCCTCCTACTTCACCTCCACCATTTGTTGTTGCAGTTGGCAAAAGAATTTGAATCTACCTTTCATAGCACAAGGCTAACAAACAATCCGTGGTTGAAAAGGATGTTGTGGTACCCACACTTTTTTAGTTTTTACAGTTTAGGAGTAAAAGTAGTGAGGATCAGTAGAAAAGAAAGCAGTTTCTTTAGAGTAGGCAGAGATTCAAATCCAAAGTGGGAGTTTTAATCCGATCTGAAGAAAGGTACTCCACCTCGAAGTGAACATAAACTTTGGATCGGAGTAGACAGTAGAAGTCTGACCCGAGGTCATTTGTACTTTGGACATAGGTTAGTTAGAGGAGTAGGAACTTTGCCTCGGGGTGATGTGAGTTTCTTCAACTAAACGGTTACCTCGGGCCGCATGATGCAAAGCTAGGTGTCATCAATGGGAAGCAAATTTTTGTGAGGCCATATTCAAAAAGGACTGGGCAGAAACATCAAGTTGACATGATTGAATTCCTGACTGAAGAATGATGGGGGATCGGAAGATTATAAATGTTAGAATGGGCAATTTAGATTTTACAATTTTTATCTAGGGCAGTTCAGGAAGTGCAAGAAATAAAGGAAGGGTCCAAAAACGGGTAGCAAGACTGCTTTTTGTGAGAGATTGCGAGCTTATGACCTTTTTTGAAGCTTTGTGAGCTTCTGACCTTTTTTGTAAGCTTTCGCCAGCATAGTTCAAACAAGTCGAAGAATGTTCTAAGAGCTTGAATGACCAAGGAGTTATGGCAATTGACACTTATTATCCGAAGAGGAAGCTCCATAAGTTGTGGAGATAAGCCTTGATTTTGGGATAATATACCCTACAATACATATGTATAGTATGTCTTGGTTGATTCAATTTTTGAGAGAACTATTAGAAAGCTCTCATCAAGTTATTTTCGTTAAGATCATGATTATTTAGAAGTGCATAAAAGTAAAATGATTTGCGAGAGTTGGAGCTCAAACTAAGTTGTTTGTCTCAAAACTTGGATTAAGTTCACATGGTTCAAAAGTGAAATAGATGTATGTTTAGGATGACAGTTAAAGCATCAAATTCAGAATTCTTAGTAATATTAGAAAGATCTTGACAAAACCATTTTAAGAAGACGTTGTCTAAAAAATATAAATAAAGACTATAGAACTTAGATTGTAATGCTTTGAATGGGGTATAATTTACAAGAAGGAAGAAGGTTTATAGGTTAGTATATCTCTCACCCATCATGGACCTCTTATAAACATTCAGGCAGAGCACCATAGATTAAGAAAGCACAGAATAGAATTGCATAACACCTCTTCAAGCTCCAAGACCTCTCATAAACTCAAGACATTTCCAACTCAATAAGAAAAGGTATCGGCAAACAGAATAATGTAATACCTCCTCATCGTAATCTGAACAAATGTAATTCTTCGTATAAACTTTATAAAGTACCATATTAACTAATGTTAATAAATAAAATTTACTCTGAATTCAAAGAGGATATCCAAGATCAATGAAAATAATTTCCTAAGTATGGTCTTATCTTAGCCAACCAACCATGTCAAGAATTCATTCAAATGTTTTTCCTTGGGTTACAATTATTTTGTAGTAAAAAGACTTATGGAAGGGTTCTCACCTCGTTTTTCAAAGTCAAATGTCTAAAAGTAGTCCTGAATTCATATACTACAATTTTCATATCAGTGCCACTCATTCTCACAAGCTCCTCTAAATTGTGTGTTATCTCTGCATGGACTTCGACCAACCATAACTAATCATGATAAATTTAAAAAATATATATAATGTAACTTAATCTGAAATTATACTTGTCGTATCTACGTTTTATAATTTAATTAATAGCACATGCACTGGATTTCATTTGCACTTGCAGAGACAATATCGTCATCACGATGGAGAAAGTGCTTGTACAATACAATACTGTCAATATTGCCAAGTACAGATCTTGATCGCATGAGAGTCGTCGGAGGCCCTGCGGAGGAACTACATACCTCAACTGCGGTGGGTTATTGGCGCGGCTGGGCGCAGTCCATCCATACTTGACCCGAGCCTGGCTCGGTCAAGTCCCTAACTACAACTTTCGGGGCGGGGCTCCGCCCCCCTCCCAAGGAGTAATGCCTTCTAGGACAGAGCGGAACAGTGCTGAAGTTACACAAGTGGCTAAGACGTCTTCTTCGAACCTTGATAGCTGGAAATTCCTCAAAAGTATGAAAACCTTTGGGCGAGTGCTTTTTGGGCCATCGGGTTCGGGTTGAAGCCTGGAGGGCTCTCCCTAACGGGACAGGCCCGAAGGTGCGTAAGCACTTTTTTTGTCAAAAGGGTCAAAAATAAATGTTCTCTTTCCATTTTCTTTCAACGAAAATAGCAAGAAAACTTCAACGAGAGTTAGTCTTTTATTGATTGCGAATTGCTAAACAATCGCTTGATGCTTGATTACTAGCGATTCTAACTTCCGTGGCACGCTTTGAAGTGCCAGCAGCTTTGCACAGAGGCAATGTGAGCAGCTCCCACCTCTTTGGCACAATTTATTGTGTTCAGAAACTTCGAAACATGGCTTCACTTCACCCAGGAACCCAGACATGATGCAGCACACACTTTTCTCTGTGAACTTTGACATACGTGCTGAGTTCTTTTGTCTGACTTTGACACGCTTATACGCCTGTCGTAATTGCATCTTCTTGAAACATACACTCACATTCAGTTAATTCGCGTTTACCGCCTCGTTTACTTGAGTGGCATCCTTACCATATGAACTCCCGTATAGTCGTTTTCGTGCGTAGACGAGAAAATCTTTTGCTTTGCCGATGGTCCTGCACATCGGCATGCAAAGGTGTTAAAGTGAGTTCCAAAGGCTTTCGAAGTATTCAAAAAAATTTCGTAGCTCCTCGCACATTGCACGACCAAGTTTTAGGGTAATACCTGGCGGATCTCTTCCCCCAGTCTTTGCATGTGCCAAGAAACACAATTCATGGTCAAAAGTATATTGTGCTGGACTACTAGTTTTAAAAATCGTTTAGGGTGACAAATCTCCTCATCGCGACCTCATTTGCAGTGAATGCGCGGAGAGTTGTGTCACTGAGGGAGACCAACCTTCATTACGATGACGCAACTTAGATCAAACAATATTTTAGACCGTGTGCTTCCAGATTGGATGCCGGGATTGTGATTACTGTAGTCTCCACAACCGCACGGGTGACAGTAGGTATGCTCCCTGTCCCCAGGTTATTTCCTAGCTAAGATTTCTGGCCTCAAACATAGAGGCCTGTCTTCCCAGATTAATGCCCTTCCTTGTCCCTTTCAGCTAAGTTTAGTTCAAGTCCGTGAGATTCTCTCCGTCTGTCTCCAAGGGGCACATGTCATGATTCTTTGATCTCATTTCAGTGCGGCCAAAGATCTTAAAATTGCTCATTCCTGTTAGCAGCAGCGTTCATGCCTTGCAAATACCAGTTATGTGTCACCTGCATCGTGAATACCATTTGTCCCGCTTAGAGTTACATATGCAGGACCCTGATAAGCGGTGATATTCATTCTTCGTCTTCTAGAAAGAGCACCGGCGCACTGATAATTCCCTAAATCTCGACATCAACTTGGTACTCCGAGCCTTGTTCCCAAAGTTCTGAAAATTCAACACACACCAAAGTGTAATAGTCTATTCTAGCTGGATGATATTCCTTCAGTAATCAGACCCAGCAAAACTTTTACAGTGGGGAGAAGGGTAACAATGTGCACGCTGCACCATTCCGTCCGTATATAATTTCCATTGCTTTGCTATAATATATACGACACATCTTATTTCCATATACCCTGACCTATATCAACTAGGTGCAAGAGTTTCGCATACAACAGTCCTGGCTAGTCATGTCCTTTCTTCAAACTTCATGCCTGCAGTACATACATTCCATATCACAGAGAGTCGCTTGGAGATTTTCGTAATTCGCGTGTTCTTCTTGAATCTTGCGCTACATTCTCTTCAAGACCTACAAATACCTGTTGTGCTTTACCTTTCTACTTGTGTCTCGGGAGATTTGGGAGGGGGATTTTCTTCAATTGTTAAATGTCATTCAGGAAAGCAGCGTAAGCTACTTCTCAGCGAGTTCGCGGAACAGCCCTGTATTTTGCCGGACATACTCCTCTTCTTTCGAACTGTCCCGCACCCTGTGAGATTAAACCCATCATAGTGCCTCTTGCTCTGTCGATATCATCCAGGTCCACATCTTTAAAATGTAGACCATCGCTCGAACATTTCAGTGTCTTCCTGCATGCCGCAGACGCTGAATTTTGAATGTTTTGATCCTATTCACACCGCAGCCTAGTCATAAATAGCAACCTCGTGTAGAGATCATAAGAATATCATTTTAGGACTGTCTTCCCTGTTTTCTTTGACTTTCCTCATCGCTGTCTTTGGCAGTGCCCTTTCAAGGAATCAAGCATTATGTTACAGATTTTCGGTAAAGAGAGAAATTGGTGTTGAAAGGAAAGAGTTACTGTGATAAACGCCCGAAGCACGGTAGTCTGATCAATGAGTTGTTCGAATCGAATCAAATTTTGATTACCTGGACTCTGTCATGGGAGCGTCCTGCGCTTCACACACCTCGCATCAGGCGAATAAATAAATGCGCTGCTTGACGCAGAATAGCTGAAATACCCGAGGCTTCAAATGCTAGCTCTTGCGCACCTGCACATCCTCGCCAAAGCGGGAGAGGCGTCGACACGACACGACAATTGATACAAGAAGGTCAAAT
Organism: Lunularia cruciata; assembly: GCA_948567375.1. NCBI lineage: Eukaryota > Viridiplantae > Streptophyta > Marchantiopsida > Lunulariales > Lunulariaceae > Lunularia > Lunularia cruciata. The sequence continues at coordinate 61,920,081 of OX419757.1, read as the reverse complement.
GTTTAAATGGCTCACAAAGAGCCAACTTTTCCTCCAACCGTCTTATCAAAGAGAAATCAAAGCTGTTTTGCAGCAGCTCTAAATCGATGAAACAAAAGCTTGCGCTCTAGAACCCAACAAACCAGCCAGTCAATTTCCACCTATCATCCTCCTTTGCTCACACCTTTGCTTTCAACCAGCATTCACATCAACTGCAATTCCCTTCCAGGACCCTACTTAACCTCATCGAGCGCTTCCTTCGGTGCTCTTTCATGCCTCCTTTATCTCCAAAAGAACTGAAGCCGAAGTCAAGCTTATGTACCTCCTTGTTTCGCTGGGGGTGAGAAACGGAGAAAGGCCACATCGTGGGGTGACAAGAAGTATGGGAAGACCCACATCAAGCCGTATAAGGAAAAGACATAGGGGGTTAACTGGGGTTAGGCTTCAATAATATATGAGAGGAGAGAATCTTGATCAATCAAGAGATTCAGGCCCTGTACTCTAGATGGGAAATCTGAAGAATACACGGTAAGTTGATATGTTGATGTTAACTTAATTGACTTTGAACGGTACCTCAATGGTAAAGAAGACCATCAATGACTTTTATGTCAATGAGGCCTCGTTCAATCTGAGGAAATACAAGCCGAGCAATAGAGCAATAGGAAGCCAATGCAACAAACATCCTCACGTCCTTCATGACACGAGTAAATCAAAATGGAAGTTGGTATTCTAGTAATGGTGCTACTTCTAATCATTGGCTATCAAAGCCTTTTTGTCAAACTTAATCTAACCATAATAAGGTCATAACGGGTACAATCTCTCTACAAAAGGAAAGTGTTATGTTCTACTTGATCAGAACAAATACTTATTACATGCCATGTTAAGAAAAATCTTCTTTTATTGGAAAGCTTATGGACAAAGGCTACATAGCTCTCTTTAACTCTTACAATTGCTAGCTATTTTTAAGGAGGAAATCCCAAGAAAATGCTTCGTTATGAAGATAGAGAGCCCACAAATAATCTATATAAGCTATGTAGTAAATCTCGTTTGAAGTCCCTGTTGAAAAATACTTCTCCTATAGCACTTATCCCTTCATTCTCTATTCTCCTTTGTTCATCTAACATCTAGATTATGACCATCTCACATGAAATACAAATCTTGTCAACACTTGTTCAATTGCTCAAGCTAAACTTTTGCACAAACAAATGAGACAAGTCCAATACCAAAAGCTACATTTAATGGTATCTTTCAAGCTTGTTGCTGGGCTGTTATAAATCAGACAAGTCTGTGTGTGAGACTTACCTCAAAGTAAAGATAAAGCTCCAAAGTTCTCTACCACTATGACTTTTAGCCTCTTTAGCTCATTCACTCTGACTTATGTGGACCTTTGCTCTCTAAACTTATGTCTTGTGCTTGCTATATCTTTATGGTCATGGATGACTACATACATTATAGATGGGTCTATTTTCTTTAGACGAAGCATACTGCACTTCAACAATTCAAGGACTTCAAACGGAGGTAAGAAATTAGTGGCAACTTAAAATTGAGAATATATAGGAGCAGTGGATACATATCGGTTACATTTAATTGCTTTTATGTGCTAGAATTCACTACCACAATGACTTGTACAAAAATACCACAACAAAACAGAGTTTCTAAGAGAAAGAATCAAAATGTCATGGAGATGAACAGTGCTAATTCCAAAACTGCCAAAGTCACTATGGGATGAAGTTACAAAAACTACTAATTTACCTACTTAATAGGTAAATAGGAATTCTACACAAGCAATCCAAATGACCAGGCCTTTTCAACAGCTTATTAATATGATTCCAAAGCAGAAACATCTTTGAGTTTTCATATTACAACCTTCATTCTTCTCACCATCAAATCAAATATGACAAACTAATTCCAATACCATGCTCATAGTCCTTATTGGTTATGAAAGCCAATCCAAAGCGTATCATTGTCATGACATCAAACAAAACATATTAATCAACAAGAATTTTATTTCAATAAGAACATGTTTGGAATTGCTGCTCGTCAAATCTCAAATATACTTGACGATTAGTTTGATATATTACTTCTTTCGCGTGATTAGGGGCTTGCTCCCCTTCATAATAACAGAATCCAATCTGTTCCTTCTATTGGTACTCATATACCTTCTGAAAAGACTATTTCATCTCGTTGATAACGTAGTTCTTCTTGCTTTTTTTTAGGGATTTTGAACCCGTATTCCCAAAATTGGTCCCAAAATCCCTATTACCAGATGACCTCCCCCTCTTCTGAATTGAAATTCCTTGGTTTCCTTCCTCTTTGTTAAATAAATCTCAGACGGTTGTTGATCCTATAACACATCCCTCTATAACTTCTCCTTCAAGCAACCTAATACCAATTTCAATCAACATTGATATCAACCTACTCCACCTAAAATCACTATTATTCCTAGATATAAGGGATTGGAAGCTCTATCCAAACAGATGAAGCACCTCTACATAGTAGATTTCAAATATGATGAGCTTGATTGTTACAATTCTCAAGTCATCAACTCTATGTCGCATCCAGATTGGAAACTTCTATGACAGAAAACAATGATTCCATGGTCAAAAAACATACTTGGGACCTGTAAAGTGTTTGTTCAATTAGTTGAATGTAGGTTTATCACATCAGGAAGTGGTTTTAAAATCAAATCCAATACTAAAATCGTGATGGGGCATGAGGTTTATGGCAAGAAGGACACTACTACATGGATATTTTTCCTCAATGGCAAAATGGTCCATATATTGGTCAGTCACAATCATCATAGGATCACGTGGGATAGAATTTTTTTATCTACATCCTAAGACAACACTTATGAATGTGCTTATCAAAGAAGACATTTATGTACTCCAATTGCTAGAGTTAATCATCCTTTGTATGCAAGTTGAGCAATGTACTATGGTAAAATGACTTGGGCATAAAATGTATGTATAGGTAAATATATTACAGAAATTTTTTGGGTATAAATATTGATCCAAATCTTTACTTTCTATGCTAGAGATTCTTACAAGTCATTTTCATCAGTTATGTAAATGATCTCTTTATTACCAATAATCATCTAGATAGAGTTCAATAGATTAAGGAAGCACTACTAGCTCAATAAAAGATAATAGATATATGAGAGATTCAGATGTATTTAAGAGTTGAATTTGGTCACGTTGCAAAGGATATCCTCCTCCATCAAAGGATCTTATCCAGCAATGATACTCAAATGGTGCTCAATGCTCAAGGATAGAACATTGGTCTTGGGTGAAGATGATTCATCTCAAAGTGTAGGACATCAACCTTTGGTGAATAAATACCTTCCAAAGGGTAGGATACTTGTCTTTGAAAGACATGCAGAAAGATCTTTGGAAGGAGTGAGGGTCGTTGGAAGATAAATGCCTTTGGAAGAGGGGAGCTTCTTCTTTGGAACATGGCCTCAGTTTCCAAAGGTTAGGACATCCATCTTTAAAAGGGTCTATTGAAAACCAAGGTAGACCTTTGGAGGAGTGTAGTACTGTTTTTCTGAACCATCACTTTCTTGGATATCTTTGGAGCTATATCTCTTAGTGTGAGTTATTCTTCTTTGTTATGTACACTTTCTGTCTTCTCGGTGTCATAGTGATTGTATGGGAGTTGTCTCTGCCCAAGAGGTTAAATAGTAAAGGATTCAAATATGATACTTTCCTTTGCATTTGACCATTTTTTACCCATATCCTCATGGGAACAAACGAAACTTAATATTGCTTCAAATTGGTGTTTAATAGGATGTTACACTAGGGAAAAAATTGAAGTGATAAGGAAAAAGGGACCGAAAGAATGAGGAAAGAAATATATGCACTTTAGTCATGGATATATTCAACCATCCATAATGGACAACAGATGTCTCGTTCATCAACTTCTATCTCTTCTAAATATATTTTTTTAAATATCTTTGTTAGAATGAGTCAAGGTCATTTTAGTGTTTTAGATACAGAGTTTCGGTCATGTTATATTCTCGACCATCTACACCATAACTTAGATATTAGATCTATAGAAATGCATTAGCAGTCGAAACTCACCTCGTTTTTTTAATGATCTTTATCATAGATAGTCTTGGCCATCCTAATATTTTAGATCGAGAAACTTGATTATTGTATAACGTTCTCAGGTGTTGGATATATATAGACGTGCAGTAACAACGGAAGCTTACGTTGCATTGTAAATACTTCAATCTCATCTTCCAAATATGCAAATATTAACTGTGATTAATTCTTGTACATTTTACTATGAAGAAGGGCTTCGCTCTTCTTCTCTGACTCTTGTATTCGGTCTTCGTTTATGCACTTTTTCAAAAGCCTGAACTTTCTCTCCTTTTCTCATCGAGATATATTATTTTGCTCGGTTTATCGTGGTGAATACAATATATTTTGAATTTCATCCACATTCCGTGTTATTACGGCCAACAGAAATGCCGAACTGAATTAATAAGGAGAAGATGCGGACGTCCGTGCTGGAGAACTTCGGGTCAATGACGAGAAGGAGAAAGACGGACCATCTTTACTTTGTTCACGGTCCACGTACGCGATGATTCTTGAATAAAGTGGCCACGTGGCTTCTTATCGTCAAGAAGAAGTGTAAAAAAGGGAAAGCGTAAGATAACAAGAAGGATGAAAAGAACCGCATCAAGCCGGACAAGGATAAAACGTAAAAGGTAAAATGGGGTATGCCCCAGCAGCCCCTCAAAAACCATAAAATATGCTTGAATATTTATAATGTTCAGGTAGTATATTATACGTAACCTAGAATGATGGTAAGAACGTGAGTATCTTTAATTCCCGTGACTTGACCTCGTAAGTGGGCAGACGTTCTCTCTACGCCTTTAAGGGCAAAACCAAGCACGTCCGGGAGATTGACACGTGCTGGAAGGGTAGCCTAGAGCACCGAAGCTTTACAATGATGGAGACCACCTCCGGGAATGTGGATATCTGTAAAATATTGTAGGAATAGTGCACAAGAGGAGAAAAGAAATGTTCACTGGAACAGAACAAATGACAATAATAAGACGAGGTTGAGTGAGATTCGAGACGCGCGTTTGGCGATGAACGTGGATCACTCAAGCTTGGCAGTACTCGAATCACCTGGAGCTTGAACAGAACTGGACTGCAGTGCTCTAAAGGTAAATGTTCTTTACGCCCATGAAGCACAAGGCTGGCTCGACTGGTGAGTCATCCTTATTAATGTCTTGTTCGGCGAATGAGTCGCTGACTTGTGGTTTGTATTTAGGAGGAGGAAGAGGAGGAGGAGCGCAGTGATTAGTTACTAATGTGTTTATCATTGGCCATGTATCACCATGCATTCTTACGGCCGTCTGAGAAGCCGTCATGATGATGAAGAAGTCTGACCTGACGTTCCGGTTTTCTTTCCCTGTACTCAGGTGATTTTCTTTCATTGGTCTGTGGTAAGAAATGCTTAGTTCTCATGCATGTATCTGAAGTGGGAGCGGAAAAGATCCTGTAGGAGAATGGATCTTCAGACGCCTGCGGTTTAGCAAGGGTTGACTAAGTGCTAGCGCCTAATATTATGACCTACCAATCTTATGGTGTTCCCGAAAGATAGAGTATTGTTCTGTTTGTCCAGTAGGGGTTTTAGTTAGCCTTTTACGATTTCCCCTTAGAAATTCGTAAAATTTTATACTGAAATTATAAAATTTCTATGAATAACCTGGCAAAGATTTTATGGATAACGTGGTAGGGCATGTAAAAATTTTATGGAGAAATATCCATAAACATAAAATTTTACTGGTGATAGAAGATCTTTTATGGTTATGGGCAATTCGTAAAATGTAATGAATAAAAAGTTCGTCCATAAAAATACGGCACCATAATCTAGGTGAGTTCCTCTATACAAGTACATGTACAAAATTTTACGGGAATCACTATTGTACCCCTAGAAATCAGTCATTCCCCTAACTGAAACCCCAAAAGTTTTAGGGCATCGTTCATTTCTATGTGAGTTCATTTATATGGATACTAGAAAAAAAATTTAAAAACTTTCACGGGTATCAATATTTTGTCCATTGATATTTCTCATTCCCTAACTGAAACCCTCCCGTCTCTATCTAGAATGAATCGAGTACACTAGCGATAGAAGAAGAAAAAGAACTATAAGATAAAAATAAGTCAAGACACCATGAAGCGCAAGAGAAAGCGGCCAGAAGACGAAATGGTATACCCGAAAGAAAAAGAAAAAATACAAAAACATAGAGAAGTGTAGAGAAAAAAGAAAACGCAAGGAAGAGAAGTAGAAACCCTATACCTTGACCTTATCGGGATAAAGCTAACTTCACTCTCTTCCTCTACTCTTCGGTAAAAAGCAAAAATTGTAAGGAATTCTGGCAAAGATTTGAGGTACTACATGCTGTCGCACCTTTATCACTCATGTAACCCAGCCTGGTAAAATATTGTCCTTCTCTATCAAAACTTTTCTTTTATTCCGAACATGATCTGATGTCGAGTTCATTATATCCAAACACAATGTAGACTAATAGCAACTGTGAGTACGTGAAGACCCAAACCTAAGCACGTCTGATACATACTGTTTTAATATAGTAAATGAAGATCCAAATCCTAAACGCGTTGTAAAATGACTACACACTATCTATATTGAGATGTGAATATAACTTGAAAGACAGCAAGTGCACTTCTCCAGTAAACATGTCCAGCTTTCTATTAGACTTCTTACACATTTGCATATCTTCAATGAGGTTGCCTTGGAAATAAATATTTCATCATTGAACGCAGGCTGATTGAGATCGTATCCAGCATCTTTGTATACAAGCAAAAGCCTAGAAAATATGAAACAATAGGGCTTAATCTCGAGTTTCCTTTTGTCTCGTCATGGAGAACTTCTAGGGGCATATTCGGGGAACCTCATGCTCCACGTAACATGTATTCCATGTGTACCGGATCAGATCACTGTTAGGTTGTTCTTTCTATCAGTCCATGTCTTTGCATAGTCCCTGATGTTCAGCAGTATGGTCTAGGTTCAAAGGTGAAGAGGAAAGGATATAATATCCTTAAAGTACCCCGCAAGAAAGGGGAAGGAATATAAGCACGACCAAGTGTGAAGAGAAAAAGAGAGTGAGAGCTCATCAGTTCAAGAGAGCGACCAAGAAAGAAACAAAAAAAATGGCCCAAAGGTACATTTGGAAACAATGCACCACCAACAAGCACCATGGAAACTAAGAAGAGGGAAACTAAGAAGAGGGAAGCAAACTCAAGTCTACTCCTGAACGATGTGGATGTGGTAAAGATCCTCCAACGGGTTTAGGGTTTAGAACTAGTACAAGTTATTCTAAACCCTAAACCCGTTGGTGGATCTTTATCACATCCACTTTACTGGAGAACTGTACTGTCTACATTCTTTACTTTAAACTGCTCAATGGTGAAAACCAAAGCCTGAGCACCGTGTAAAGTGACTAATATGTATGGTCAACAGTAGTAGTAAAGTGACTAATATGTATTGTCAACAGTATTAGTAGTAGATGTGAGCATGATGGTTGAGAGACAACAATACTCCTCTCTTTTGCAAGGAACCCATACTATCTCTATGAGGAATAGGAGACTTCTGTCAAGATAAAGAATATAGACGGTTGGTTGGTGGTCAGTTTGCTCTATACAGCTCAGTTTTAATTCGCTTACCTCGATATCAAGTTTCTATGTTCCAGTTCTCAAAATACTGTGTTTGGAGCAACATAGCGTATCTCCTTTTTAGAATTTAGAAAGTTGCTTTACACCCTGCTTGGGAATTACCGCGGCGGCTTCCCTTTATTAACTTACTCTACCGGCGTGCCGTACCATAGTCTCGTATATGAGTGTTGATGTATTGGTTACACCTGTATTTGGTATTACTGATTTTATGCTAAAATTAAGTACCTCTTTCACTTTACCATCGATTTAGTATATCCAAATATCTGTAATGGATTGAAAGCGAGACCACAGATCGACCAACTCAATAGTATTCCAAAAAAACGATCAATAGATTCATATTTCACCTTCTCATCGCAATTAGAAAAACTACATGGCATTAGAAGATTCCAATATGAATAAAGAGATCTCACCTTGGAACTTGGCCAATTGATATCCCCAAATTAAATAAAACTCATGATCTACTATCAGACAGTAGAAAACAGATAAACTACTCGGCACGTTGCTGTGAGATCACGACCTCCAGTTCTGTATCTCCCCTCCAAGATTCACTCCATCACCATACAAATAAAAACTAGTTGTCTTGTTCTTCCCGCCAGAGATGGCGATTAACAAGATCAATGAGAAAGAATATGCTCGATGAAAATGAACATGATGTAATTAGTACTAAAAACGTGAATCATATACCGCTGCTAGAGAAAGAATATGCTCGATGAAAATAAACATGATGTAATTAGTACAAAAAACGGAATCATATACCGCTGCTATGTGTGATGCTCCTGCTGTGATGTCCTACAACCATGATCTCAAAACTAATCCGGGACACATTACTAACATGCGAGCGGATCCAGCCATGGGATCGCATAGTGGAGTAGAGACACAAGACCCATGGTGGTCTGGTCGATCATCATTGGACATTCTGCCTCAAGGTCGATGCAGATCTCGCAAATTGTTCGTTTCCGGGGAGCCAATTTCCATTCAAAAAGGGTATATCTTAAAAAACAAGAAAAGGCGCAGGATAACAAGAAGGAGGGGAAGACCCCATCAAGTCGTATAAGGAAAAGACATAGAAGGTGAAATGGGTCTATTCCCCAATATCCGGAATCCAATTTGAGGAGGTCGGTAGAAAAGACAAAATAACAGTAGATTAAGGGTTTTCAGATATATGTAAACTTGATAGAGTAGGCCATAAGGATACTTGTGGTCTATATTCATAAAAGCAAAGTAAAATTCATCTCACACAAATGTCAAATTGTATTGGACATAAACAATCGCTTGTAACGGGTTATCTCAGGTCACCTTTTGCTCTAGAGTAATCATCGAACTCATCCGTTCTTCAATTCAAATCAGTGTACATTGTACATGTGTAGATTGGCATCTGACAATTCACTGTAGAATACCACCTCTAATGTGTTAAATATCGCCGAACCGAAACTCTTTGGGCCAAAGGGCACTTCTTTGCCTTTACGGGAGCGTAATGGCTCGTAATATATGATCCCCCGAAGACACTAAGTTATATTTGGACGCGAATACGAACTGCCCGCGATCACGGGCCACTTGAAACAGTGAATGCGTTAAATAATGTGAACCACTGGCTTTTGCAAAGTTTTAGCTCTCTGGAACCATGACTGCGCTTTGTCCAACTGTGCCAGTGCCTTCAAATTTGCCTGCAAATGAGTTCAACTTGCGTGCTTAAAAGTCAATAGCCGATATAGATCTTCCAACGATGCATATCAAATTTCTTTGAAGCCGTCGATTTTGACTGTCGATGTCAAGAGGATTCCAGTTCGTGAAAGTTGCTTCCGGCATGGACTTGAGACAGCAATGAAGGGACAAAGAGCGTTCATATTCTATGTTATTTCGCGTTTGTCGTGTTGAACTCTTGTCGCCTTCTGATATTGAAGTCTCGGTTATCAGCCACTACTTCTTCGTTCTCCGTACGTTACCATTTCTGCGTTCTCACTTGCCGAAGAATAGATTTCGCTAACGGAGGCAAGGCAAACGGAGAATGCCGAAGAAATGGATGGGCGGTGCCGAAACTCGATGAACTTTGCGCGATGTGCATCGAGTTTCACTGTTGAGATTAGACACCGGTCTTGAACATGACGTGGTCATGGTCGGTACTCCTGTCATCAAGAATTGTGCGTTTGTTGTTATCCGGTGGTATGATATTGACCACAGTTGGTATTTGATCACGTCATGGTTGCTTGTCCCCGTTCGGAAGATAAATAAAAAAGTATAGTTAAATCGACCTCACATTTTGACCCCTTATTTTATGAAAACGATCCACCATAGTCTGCGCTCTTCACGTGACCGGTATTGCGACGAACTCGAGAGCCATTGTGACCAGGGTGGGTCGTTTTAACAAAATGAATGGATCTAAGACGGATGAGGGGAACAATTTAACAGTACTTTGAATGAACCGTTGAAGGGTTCAAGCCTGTCTAATCATGATCATTCCTATAAGGAGGGGAAATGCAGACATGAATTTCAGGAGTGAATATTTTTCCCTCCCTCGGACATACGATTACAAACTCTATTTTATCGATAAAGACTACCAATTTTTTTCACTTCTCGACGGTGGAGGCTGAACATATGTAGTCCGGGGGAACATGAAGCTCCTCAAATCAGCATCGGCATTTTGTCGATAGACGGTCGGCAGGAGGAGCTGAGAGCTTGCATGTAGGATCTTCGTTCTCAGGTCCGCGTAGGACCGACCGTGCTCAGTGCTTCGACGTTCTACTCTCATGCTGCACTACTAAACCAATTACAGTACGATATTTGATCTCTCGATAGGGGGAACACGAGCATCGTGACATCACAAAGAGATGGCTCCAAACTTGAGGCAACCGCTGTTGGACGGTGAGGATTCGGTGGAAACCTTGCCTCCCTCGACTTATGGATCTGCATCACAGAAATTTCCGCAAGAGGCGAAGGAGGGATTTAAGGTTTGGTTGGTAGCGGAGCTGAGGGAGCAGTTTTGGATTGCGGGACCTATGATCGTCGTGAACTTATTGCAGTACTTGCTGAACGTGGTTTCAGTTATGTTTGTTGGACACTTGGGAGAGCTCGCGTTGGCGAGTTCTTCTATTGCTACTTCAGTCGCAGGAGTTACAGGATACCACGTTATGGTAAGATATCTTATTTGCCTTGTGCTGCCTCATACAGTATGTCCAGTTATTCTAGCTATACAAGATCCAAGAGTTCTTGAAGTTATTTCACAGGTACATTTGTCTTCGTTCTGGCTGCCATGCTGGAATCGTACCGTGTGGGATCCGGAGAAATTCGTGGGCTGCGAATTCGACGTAATCTAACTTGTGTAGATTCCTTCTGTCTTTAAGTACCAGAACCTAGGCAGTAGTTATCCATCGATGAAGTATAACTTCTCCTGCCGAAACCAACGCGCAATGTAATCTCAGCTCACGCCATGTGGTTGCGCTCCTTAGTACGCAGTGTCAAATATCAAATTTGGATTCATTGGTTACTTCTCGAGTCGCATACTGGCGATGACGAACGTTGAGACCTCACAGTTCAGAGTCCATCATTTCTGGCATCACTTCAGTGGTTACGTCACCGACTTTACATCAACTGATAGGCGGGAACTCTTTAAACACCGGAAATTTAGTCCACTTCTCTCAGGTGTTAGGAAGATGTTTTTGTTTTTGATTTCTAGTCCTGCTTACATATCAGGCAAGTGAAAAGCTTCTCTGCTCATGGCATGGAACACATACGACAGAGGTTCCCAGATGATTATCATCAGTCACACAGGTGTTGCACAATAGTCTGCAGTTTAAGCATCCAAGTGGATAGTATCAAATTATTAACGACAGGCAGTTGACATAGCTGGATGCTGGGAAAGAATCTTGGAGTGGTGGGGTGGTATCTCAGGTTGTGAAGTAACAGCTTTTGGTTCTCACTGAAACGAAGAACTGACAGGTATTTTCCTTCTACGATGACGGCAAGGTCTAACGCAACCTTCTTCCTTGACTCAGATGGGACTGGCTTCCGCGTTAGAAACTTTGTGCGGACAAGCGTTTGGGGCAAAGGAGTATCGACTGTCTGGTATCTTCCTTCAAAGAGCGGTGATCGTTCTGAACATTTGTTGTGTCCCTCTCGCCTGCATCTGGTGGAACATGGGTCCAATTCTTAAGGCTATTGGCCAGGATCCCACCATCTCAGACGGCGCCGGTCTATACGCGAGATACCTTCTTCCCACGCTGTTCGCCTACGCTTTCCTACAGCCATTGGTAAAATTTCTGCAAACTCAGAGTGCAGTGGGGCCGATGGCAGTTCTATCGGGTATCACACTGTTATTCCACATCCCACTGTGCTACCTTATGATTTTCCGATTTGGAATCGGCTACCGTGGGGCAGCAATCGCCAATGGAATCTCCCAGTGGTTGAATGTGATCTTCCTATCGCTCTACATCAAGTTCTCACCCACTTGCAAGAAGACTTGGACCGGTTTCTCCAAGGAAGCGTGCCATCACCTTGGAGGCTTCCTCAAGCTTGCCGTACCATCCACCGTCATGATCTGGTTTGTATAGAATCTAAGTTTTCTATGATTACTTGCATACAGCGACCGTCAGACTAATCAAGTTCACTTATCGTCATAAACATTTATGGACTCTTATCTGTTTGCTGCTGGTGCATGCGATCATGAGATTTGGAGAGTTCCTTGAGTTTTACTACTACCTGATGGCACTTCAGATCGACACATTTGTGCATTCTACTTCTAAAGATATCTTTTCTGAGAGGAGAGCTACGCACGTGGGACTGAACTATTGCAGTTTGGAGTACTGGTCCTTCGAACTGATTGTGCTTCTTTCTGGTCTTCTCCCCAACCCGAAGTTGCAGACATCTGCCCTCTCAATTTGGTAAGCTCTTCAATTTACGTGACCCACATGACTCTCTACAACGTTTTCCAAATAGCTTTCTGCACAGAACAGCACAAGATTCATGACCGGGTTTCGTTCTGAGATATATTCCCGAGAATCTATTGGTTGGGAAGATATGCAGACGAGATATTCGCTTATCCTACGAACTTCACATTTGCAACATTTTTACAATTCAGGCCTCTGTACATTCCTAATCACCATCTTTTCTTGCGCAGCTTGAATACGATCGCGCTCATGTACATGGTTCCTTTCGGTCTCAGCGCAGCAGTAAGGTGAGCGCACTACTTCGTGATTCCCACGTCTTTTGCTGCGGACTAATCATGAAGGCTCCTTTCTTAAGAGATTCGTTTCTCACGTTACAAGTCTGGGAAGTATATCTGCTGATAGTACTGAAGAGTTGAAATCGTTTCTAACTTCTCTCGTCAATATCAAAGACATCTGTCTCAAGCAGTCAATAGTCTACGTAGTTTAGTACCTCCGGAATCGGATAGCTGGACTCATGCTTTCCGCCGTCCATCGCAGCACGAGGGTATCAAACGAACTTGGAGCAGGTCGACCTGGTGCAGCAAAGGCAGCAGTCAGATTGACAGTATCTCTGGCTCTTTGCGAAGGATGTATCATGTCCATCCTTCTCATCTCCGTCCGCAACATTTGGCCGTATCTATACAGCAGCGAACTAGAAGTAGTGCAATATGTCGCAAGCATGGTTCCATTCTTGGCAGCACTTGCGATATTGGATGGATTCCAAGGAACTTTATGCGGTAAGTCTTTCTTCATGTTGCTAATTTCCACCTCAGAAACGTGACCAAGGGATCCATCGTTCTCTACTGTAGATTCGTGATTGTGTTATAAACTGCTGCTTCTGTGTAATGGATACTGAATGGGCATGTGATACTCAATATTCTCTCTCTTGATTATATCGGCAGGTGTCGCAAGAGGATGCGGATGGCAACATCTTGGTGCCTACACGAACTTGGGAGCATTTTACATCGTCGGCATTCCGATTGCCTTGCTCATGGCCTTCAAGTTACACTATGATGGATATGTATGTTTTCCAACCTTTCCCTTCTATCGCACAAATCACAAAGATGAAAACGACTGAACTGAAGTTTGGATAAGAACCTGACTTGCCCACCAGTACTCTGTTACTTTCAGCTGTGAATATGGAGCTAATAAATTCTCTTTGTATATGTAGGGTCTATGGATCGGGATAATTTGCGGCCTTGCTACACAGGCAACATTACTTGCCTTGATCACCTTCACCCTGAACTGGGACAAACTTGCTGAGGAAGCAACAAATCGTGTTCATGAGGATGATCTACCTACAAATGGCCATAATTTCCTGATTGTAAGAATTTTTTACACTACACACTACAATCGTTTGTTTCCAAATACGTATTTAGACAGCCATCGTTGTCGCGTTTCCTTTTGAGTTTCCAGCTTGCATGCAAGGCTTTTGCTAATAAATGGGGTGGACTATTTGTACTTGTGCAGAAAGAGGATCCTCCTCTTCTGACTCAGTAAAAGCACCAGGCATCACAACAACGAACTAGAGAATTCATCAGTGCACACCTTTTAGCGCGCACTCCTACACCGGTGATTTTAGTTATGTACCCGTACCTTACGGGCTGTAAGTGAGGAGACGACTTGACGCAGCTGCAGCCGATCAACTATTTTACACACTCCGAGACACTTCACTCGATTCAATTGATTTTATGCATTCTGTATTCTAAGATCTCGGTGTTTCTCGCGGACAAGCTTTCTGCCCACGGCGATCATTGAAGAGCTGAACGAGATAGAACTCGGACCTATGGCCTTTCGCTGAGCCTCTTATATCACCAACAGGTTTCTAGTGTCATATCTCTGTGTAGCAGCAGCACACGTATGGACTATCACCACCTCCAAGTAAAAAATTGGAGTTGTAGCAGGGTGAAATACGCACCAAACTGCCGTCAGAACCGACTCTTGCACCTGTAAATGCGGACTTTAGAAAGTTTTGCTCCAAAAGAAAGCAGTCTAGGTTAGATTTTCTAAAGATAGATAGTGTCATATGGCCGATTCATAGCTAGCGAAGAAGAGGCCGGACAGGCTGCAGAGAGTCTGAGGCTTGACATGGTTCTTGGAGTGACACACAAGAACATGTCAATTTTCCCGAGCTGCGGTTACAGTCGAAGTATGTGATATATGATGGTGAATATCGTATCATCACATTACGAAGAGACTATATACTGCCTAAGTTGACGTGAGTAAATTTGACAAATTTTATACTCCTTTAGAGCAGATAGATCTAGAAGTGTACTACAGTACTGACTTTTGTCAGGAAAGAAGTGAAAGCTACCATCGAGCCATCTACTCTGTCGTGTACACTGCATGCTGTGAATTCATTTTCCTTGATCTAGTTTGTTAGGAAAATGCACGCAGATAGATCTAGCAAAAGATAAACCACGCGGTTTATCTTTTGCTACAATATCCTCGTGTCTGTCAGACTATTTTCCTCCATGCTAACCTGGGGAAAGGGGAACTAACCGTGATGTCACTATCAGCAGAGGCGGAAGGGTACATAAGCGACTCCTCTGCCTGGGGGGTAACCGTCCTTGTGCCGAACTGTGTAAACAAGTCTTCAATACGTCATCAATCGTGCCAGCAGTCCAAGACACATAACACCATTGTGTCAGTCCATCATAGACAAAAATTCCCGATCGGTCCAGGCAAGGTATGGTGCACGTCGGTCGACTGGCAGCAATCAAAGAACTGCTTAAGACGATCAGTAGAAAATAAGAAAGCGTGGATGTCAATGCTCTTGTCGAAAGTCCTTTCCTACCATTGAGTGGTGGAGAACAGTAAGTACCACATGCTGAAAAATCACTTCGGACAGTTATTTATGGACGAGTTGTCACATTTGTTTTTTCACAAGATAATGTACACTTCATGGTATTTAAAAGACCTGTCTAACCTGATGGCAAACAAATAAGAGTCCGATCTCGTCCATAAATAACTGTCCAAAGTGATGGCTCTCATAAAGGACTTCATGACTAAAAAGCCTTCGCACTTGGTACGCAAAAAACCACATTTTTAGTATGACGCATCTCTAACTCTTATTGCGGACTTCGCCTATTGCTTCGATGGTTTTACGATTTAGTCGGTGGACTAGACCTTGAGTATCATGCCCTTTGTTTACGTGAGCAAAAATGTGAGAATAGTCTCTAAGGTGTTTCATCACTCTTAATTCGAAGTTCGTAGGTTGACTATTAAAAATGAGTTAACACCTATCTGTCAAGTGTATTCGTTCATTAGGATGAATTAGAAATATTACTTTTAATTCTGATCAGTCAGTTCTCGCCTGTAATATAATATCACTTCTAATCATAGTTTGTGAGATGAGTGAAGACTCATCTCGCAAAATTTCAGTATACCTCTAGCATAACTTATATGGAGAAAATTTTATCAATTTTGGAAGGAGTTCGGATAAGAATGATTTCATTCAACAAGTCAGATTTTGTTGTATCTCTTCACTCAACCAGAATTTTATTCAATTCCCCTTAAGGCCAACAACGTTACAAATCCATAATCAAAATCTTGGAACTGAGATCCGCTATAAGATATTCTATAGCTAGTAGATCTTGGATCTTTCATATGAGATATGAGATCTGCTATTAGATCTTGGAAAAGGATATTGGTTACTGGTTATCTCCAACTTTCCTCTTCTCTCAGAAAATTGCTAACCTGTAAATGAAGCAGATTTTCACCGCAAGCTGATAAGTGAGGGGAAGGGATATTTCAACGGCAAAACCGCCCAGTCTCAAAGTACCCAGTCTGGGACATTCTTTCCGAGGTTACAGTACGAGTACCCTCGTTGGAAGAGAACTGTCCGAGGAATCCACTATCGTCTCCCAAGGTTACTGAATGTGATGGCTCTTTTCAATGTGAGAAACTCTGTCATGTTCTCTCTATCCTTCCATTCTATAGACTATGAAGGCAGTGCCGCGAGGCGAAAGTGATCATAGGAGTGAGTGAAAGGAGGCGACGAGAGGCGAGGGAGGTTGGCGACGGGGAGAAACGAGAGATGAGTGAGAGCAGAGAAATTTTAGAATTTTTATATGTGGATTAGTATATGATTGTATATCTTATCTCTAAGAATTTTATTTTTATTTAAGATATAGAAAGTTTCGTAAAATAAATATGTTTATTTTTAGAATTTAGAACAGTCGATGGGTTGTATTTTATAAATATAGAGAAATGCAAAAATAGCTTCATGATTTATTATTAGTATTTTTGAGTTATAGTTTCCCTTCTCCATGTAGGGTATTTAGAGTAACTTGATGCACACTATACTTGAGGTATCATCAATTCTTTACCTTGTAAAGGGTATAAAAGATACACAACGTTTATGATTGAATATTCAGGTGAAGCAAATGATCATATCCA
This sequence comes from Lunularia cruciata, assembly GCA_948567375.1. Lineage (NCBI taxonomy): Eukaryota > Viridiplantae > Streptophyta > Marchantiopsida > Lunulariales > Lunulariaceae > Lunularia > Lunularia cruciata. The sequence continues at coordinate 61,903,073 of OX419757.1, read as the reverse complement.
TATCATGGATACTTGAAATTATAAACATTTTGTCTATCTTTTTTGTTTATTATTATGGGATATCAATTGAGTCATTACATAAGTTAACATTTCAAAGCAGGTTGTATTTTGGGTTATTTGATACTAGATCATGTCTATGCCTATGCTTATGCCAAAGACTTCCTTGTACACTCCATGATGAGGTTAGATTGACTTTTAATTACCACTTGATCAGTCTACACTTGATCCCTTGGATGAGTTAACTTAGTTCCTATTTCCCTTTTTTCCACAATGGTGTTTTTGCTATATTGGAGGGGGGCATGTCAAGCAAAGAGAGGTGGCTATTAGATTTTATAGATTTTGAGTAAGGGATGGAGTTATCCTACAAGAGGAGTCTATTTGGGGTACATGTTACAAGAGACAAATTTAGTCACATGGTACTATAGATTCTATTCAATTAAGACACTGTAGAACATTGGGTTAGGTTGGAGAATATAGGAGAACAACATGAGTCCTACATCATTTTTCTATGATTAATCCTATTGATAAGACTATTTGCTTCTTTACATTTAATATATCCTTTGGTGGAAGAAAGAATACCATTAGAGGTCTTAGACTATCAACTTGAGCAAGCTTTATGTCTTGATAGATCTCTTTTGCATATGTGTTATGCACTACTCTAGACTGCTCCTCAAGAGGTTTATCAAGGATGGTATATGAACATCTTGGATATTGCTTGAAAATAGATAATCATTCTAGTGGTTTATGGAGCTATAGTTTAGGTGGCTACAACATTAGTGAGGAGAGAGGTTCTTTATGTTAGTTAGTCAGATGCTAGATGCTAGTTGACTTCTTGTGATGGAGGATACATTGAGGCAATAGAATGATTGATACTGGGAAAGTTGTTTGCATCTTGTTAGCCATACGATTGCCCTTTAGCATCATTCTCATTTCTAACAGAACTTCAATCAATATCAATTTTGAGTTGCTACACCCAGATGTTGTAAGACTAAATCTATAGGCATTAGAGCATTCTTAGATATCCACTCAAAGTGGGTTGTTCTCCGAGTGGATGTTGAGAGCGCTTTTAATAGCATTTTATTTGCATTTTTCTTTAGAGAACTTAAGGAAATTTATGGATTCTTTGCAAGTCTTATTCCTCTCATGCAGTCTTTCTATGGCTCTTTTTCTTCCCTTTATTACTAGTACAATATCTCACACAAAGAGCTATCATCTTGGAGTCGGATGTTATTATACAAAAGAAAGACCTTTTAGGGGGGTCTTTATTTGTCATGGTTTCCTTTAGAACTCTCTTATGTACTACTTTGGCCATGCTAGATTGTCTTTTTCACTCTTTGGCAAATGATATATACATTGTAGGTCCTTAGATCAAATAGGCAAGCTTTTGACCACTTGACTATTGAACTTCAACTTGTAGGCTCAAGAATCAAGATGTCAAAGTGTAGAGCATATTCCACTTCAAGTATCCCTCCTCACCTCTAACTTTCAAGGCGTGTATCACATCTACAAATGGCTTATGTGTTTTTGGAGTGCTAGTAGTATTCAAGGATTTTATTCCACTTCTTAGACGTAGTTTTTGTAGAGGTTATTCTTCATGTGGATGAAATTCTTCAACTAGGAGATCCGCAAGTGCCATTTTGTATAATTTCTTCTAATATTTCTTGTTGATTGACTTATGTACTTCATCATGGTTCCCCCTTCTTTGACCTTATTATTACATTTGAGAGCTTTTGATAAGAGGATTATGGAAGTCTTCGGTGATATAATTGGACCAAAGACATTTGAGTGTGTGATATGGAATTTGGAACATAGACAACATCTTTATGGATCTCATGCAAAGGGGTAGTGTTATTATCTATGAAAGAGATGACACCTATAGCATTTTTGGGTAGTTGATTTTTCTTAGCACATTTACTTCCCTCTTGTTTTGTAGTTGCTAATGGGCCAATCTTGGAGACAGATGTGACCAAGGTGGAGGAGGGATCTTTTCCTCTAAAGGTATTATTGCTGTAGATAAGAGATAGACTATCCTTTTATGCATGGGATAGAGTTCCATTTTCTACCTCCTTACCTTCTGATTGCACCAAAGGTTTGTAATCTTCCTTCATGGATCAACAATTTTAATATATACTATATTTTATCTTAGTTCACTCATTCATTCATTCCTTATGCTACTAGAGCACATTTTCACTTTTGCTCTAGCAAGGGTCTAAGCTCTTGGATCTTAACTGGATTGTGCATTAGGGCATCCTGACTTACACTAGCTATTTTCTCTACAACAATGATCCACCTAGATTTGGTCCACCGTTCCACATCTTCATTATTCACTTGTGAGTGTGGTATACAGATATAGTAAAGATTCACATAACATTGTGTCCTTTTGAAAGACAAATGATAGCTACCCACAATGCCATTAAGGACATAATGTTATCATGATACAAGAAAGTGGGTACCTTGCTTGGAGAGAATGTTGGTATACTTTGCAAATGACATGAATCAAGGCCTACTTATACTTCATATAAGATGATCAGATGATGAGATGATTAGATGATAGTAGGAAATGTTGTGATTAAGGACCCTACATGTGATGCAATTTCAAAAGAAAAGATTACTCATCCTCTAGATGGGCAGTGAGTGGAGTGGCAACATACAAGATCTCCAAGTATAGGGTTATGCACCAAAGTCAACTTATTGTTCCTCTAGCCTAGGAATTATAGGGGATGATGAATGCAAATTTGACATATTTTTAAGGGAGTGCATGAGAGCATATCATATTGAATATCATTGGACACAATTCTCATTCTCTTACTTTATAATATATTTTAGATAATGTGTGTCCATTGTTCTACAAAAAGAATTTACTAGTGTAATCCAAAGTAGAACAATCACACTAGATGACATTTGTTCAAATGCTCTAGTAATTTGTGCAACACATAAGACAAAAATCACACTAGATGACATTTCCTTAGATGCTCCAATAGTTTGTAAATCATACAACCTGTATAGCTCAAAACCTTAGGTGTACTAGTGTAAATTTTTCATACTAATACTATTAGGGCTTAGCCCCATTTTACCCCTTTTACCTTGCAGGCTTCATGGCATCTTCCCGTCTCTCTTGTTATCATGCGGGATCACATTTCTTTCATAGACTATGTACCAGATTGCATTTTGTCAAAGTCTGTAATCTCATCTGTCCCCTCTCGTATGCAAATGACTATTAGCATCAATAGCGTATTCGATAATACAAAAGTAACAGTACTATTATACTAACTCTATTTAGAGGGGTAGGACAAAACCTGTAATGACTAGTATGATGTACACAAGTTATGTGTGTCGAGTGAGGAAGATGCAATCCCTCCTTTTGGTTGGTGTTCACTCAAAGTATTCGTGGTACACGGCAGCGCTGCCCTTGGTGCTCCCGGTTCAAGCTACTCCCTCGTGTTAATCGCAGTAAAATAATACGGAGGTCTCCGTACTTACTTGTAAGGTCTCCGTACTTACTTGTGAGAATGAACGAGTGGTGAATTAACTATTTTGCTCTCTCTATCCCCTTAGAGTTGAAAATTGAACCGAGGAAAATAGAATCGTTTCACATCCAGGTTAGGCACCTTTTCGGTCAGGATATAAATCTATCCCATATAAATCTTACACTTTCCATTATCAATATAAATCTATCCTGTATACATCCTACAATTTTTCATAATCAATATCATCAATGTAGTGAGCTTGTTGGGGTAACTATCATTTACATGGTATTAGAGCAATTTGATATTCAAAGAGAATGGATATTCGATATATTCTCGAAATTGATATTCGAGAAGCCCAGAGAACGGTGAAAGTAACAAATCTATTGTAAACTTGACCCGAAAAGCAGCTAATGTATTTTTCTGTATTATTTTACTGCGATTAACACATACGATTTATAATAGATCTGTGTTATTCTATTGCAATTAACAAATACAAATTACAGTAGAAACAAAAGATTGCTAAAATGATTATTGCAAACTATTCTATTGTTTGCACCACCTCTATTAATTGGATTTATATCTTAACCGAAAGGAGGTCTAACCTGGATGTGAAGTGATTGCATCTCTTCTCTATTCTCTAATAAGGGGGATCTCTGGCGGTTGTGGTGGTAAGGGCCGAAGATATGAAAAATCTACCGACACGAGGAAATGAGACAACTTCCTATGTTTCCTGGAAAGCAATCAACAGAGGTGGTGCAAAGGTAACAAAATGGCTTACTATATTCTTTTTAACAAATTTGTATTTGGGGAAATTCTACGGAGAAATTCCACGGAGTACAGCTCCGCAGGTACCACAGACGAGGTTGAATCAACAGAACATAGGTACTATATTCCCTTCGCAGACAGCAAATTGAAACCAATGACAGCAAAGATTGGGTACGCATACGACAGACAGAATACACGTTCAACAGAGAAGAAACTCGAATTGCCATTGGCAAAGAAGAGGTCGAGGACAATTCACTGCCGATCTCCCATTCTGCAGTGAATTCTCCTCAATAGAAGTGATTTCGATGATACAGGCTACTTCTTGTGAATGACGCGAGCACAGTTATGTCAGGGAGATCAATCGGTAATCGAGCTTCAGTTCTGCGCGCATGAGCTTATATCTCTCATCCTTGTCGGCACTCGACTGGCCCTGCACATTCATTCCTCCGAACGTTGATTCCAGCCGAGTTCACTGAAAATCTTTCTCGATATGTCCTAAATATTTCACAGAAGGCATCTTCAACTTCGGAACATCCACTGGTGAAAATGATAAACTCAATTTTGAGTTGTACCATCTTCACATTAGGATTAGAGATCATAGCGTCCTACAAGTTGAACAGAATACAACTTGCAGCACATTCGAACTTATGCAAGACGGTATCCATTAACGTTCGATCAATGAGAAAACCAAGACCACATCCTGAGAAGGTTTGAAGATAGTCAAATAAATCTATCCTAAGACAACATGCTGTAACACTCATCCTTGAAGAACCAGAGCGCAGATTGCAACTCATTACATTTGAGCCCTCAAGAATAACGCAAGCACCTACACGCAAAGCCTGACGGCTTCATTACGAGAGCGGGTCTCCGATCCGGTATTCCGATGTACTAGTAGAGCGGCCCAAGAACGATCCAAGCCGATTATGTTATAAAATACCCATTGCGTGTCCAGTTTTGGTTGTTGACCTCAGAGTAAACTCATTGAACTGTATCTTTCGTTGGCTTTACGTCGATAAGCTACAATACCAACGGGATATAAACGAAGAATATATACATTCCTTAAACTTAAAAGGACTAGAGAAAGGGCAAACATTTCCTAAACACACTGCTTGTGGACAGATTGTAACAAGTCGATTGGTGAAAGGTACACACTCGTTAATCCCCAATCATATATTGTGAATAGTCTTATTTTCTAGTATATGAATTGTTGTGTATAGCATGCGGGCAATGGAAGAGTATTGTGATAGTTTATCGTGCCCCGCCTTTCTATCACATGTAATCGAATTTGCGATTCAAATTCAACTTAATTTGGAATTTGAAATTTTAGTTAGTGGTATTAGTTAATGATATAAGTATTGCATCGTATTAAATAAATAAAGATTAATAAATCCAGTATAAAAAATATTTCTTCATTTGATTTATTTTCAAGCCTTCAACTCAGCTTGTCTTATATATATTTTATCATGAGCAAGCAAATCAATTTGGGGTATAATTGTTGTGTAGTTCATAGTCTTGGTGTGATATTCACATATTCAGTTGTCAATGGAGTCCAATTATCCATATTTTATGAATCATGTGTGGTTCTTGATCTATGAAACATGATTTAGTCACATTGGTATTCACATTGCCCCACAAATCAGTCTAAGATATCTCCTTGGAATTTAATTAAACCTTTTGTTAATCGACAACCACTAACATTCACGCAAAAGGCCTCCTCATATTCATATTCCTTGGATTCCAAATTTGAATTTAGATCCCAAGCACGGCAAAACTTGGATACCCTCTTTCTTATATACAGTTTGTCACTAAATGCGAGTATAACGCCCATTAATATAATAACGCCCATTAACCCTATAGATGAATCCAGTTTTATGTTGGTAATAGTTAAAGATGCGGTCATAGCGACTTTAACAAAGCTTTTTAAATTTAGCATAATTAGCTAAGGTTCGTTATAGCACACATAGAGGTAGTGCAATTTAGAAGAGCTCGGAAGAGCCGGTGAGCTTGTACATCTCACTCTCACGAGCAGTACAAGATTGATTTGGTACTATTCTTAAATACTTAATTTTGAGAGAAGAGGTGGATCCAAAATCCTTTTTAGTTAAAGATATACTAACTTATAAACCTTCTTCCCTTTTCAGGTCTTCTAAATTATGCCCCACTCAAAATATTATAACCTAAGTTTTACAAACTTTTATTCAAAGTTTTGAGTCGAGGTTCCTTATAATGGTTTTGTCAAGGGCTTTCCAATAGTACTAAGAATAGTACTTTGGATACTTGATGCTTCAGCTATAGTCATATATATATATGGGAACGGGTTATCTAGAACTCATGAAGTGCAAATGAGCGATAAACGATATGTACATGATACTCAACACTAGGAATATGAAACCCCGAGGGTAGAATGCACGGAAGGTAAGCAACACGCAAGACTAGAGTAGTATGAAGTTAGAATACATCGAAGGTAACCTGCACCAATGGCATAATAGAAATAAACATATTGAAACAGCAACATATCTATATGAGAAACATCATCAAATGAAACGCAAAATAACTGTCACGTGGAAACCATTAGATAGCAACTCGCATAGTTGAGATGCACCCTGCAAAGAAACGGAGACAGTACTCCCACATAAGTAGAAAAATAAAAACCCCATGAAGAAACGGACAGCTGAAAAGGATGGAGATGAACTGGTGGCAAGAGACAAGTAATAGTCGGTAAATATCGCGGGTCAAAGAAGAGCTGAGTCAGGAAATGAAAATTGGAGAAGGTGGATGAGACAGAGCACTGGAAGTATAAATTGCTCAGAGAACGAGGGAAGACGAGCAAAGCATCCAAGGATGTGGATATTGATATATCACAGCAAGCGCTATGGACGCCTGAGTCCAGAGAAGCCAAACAGCTGAGGGAAGCAGAAGATGGCCATAGTACGTCTCCATGAAAACACATGCGACTTCATCAGTGCTTCACGCAGTGCCGAAGTAGCTGAGTTAGAGTCAGTACCCCTCATACCGAGTTTCTGCTCAAAAACTCATGAGTGCTAAGGCAAACTCGGTTGCTCCCCTACAGTGCCACTCAGAAATAGTGAGATACGATAAGCATCAGCGAAACAAACATCATTGTAAGAAAAATGCAGCGCTGCACGGGAAGGGACCAACGAAATAAACCGAAGTAGCGAGATACATGATGCATCATCGAAATAAACAGCAGCTAAATCAGCAAAAGAAACATCCTCGTAAGAAAACTCAGTGCTGCTCGGGGAGGGACCTGCAAAATAAACCTCCTTGCAAGAAAGCGCAGCGCTGCAAGGGAAGGGACAAGCGGGGAGCCAAAAAAAACAAAAAAAAACTTTGTTATCCTTCACAAGCAAGGACTAGTGGGAGAGACCCCAGCAAACCACGAGCGGGGAGCCAAAAAAAAGTCAATGCTGCAACAAGAAAGGACAGCGGGAGAGACCCCAGCAAACCCCAACCCAGCAAACCCAGCAGGAGAAACCTTCACGAGCAGAGAAACAAGTAAGAGTACTGAAAAGAAAGGAGGGGAACTTGTGATAGGGCAACCGACAGAGGCAACTGCAGCCTCGTGTTAAGGGAAGAACCATGTGGGCCACGTATCCATAAGCAATGGACACGTGTCCAGCAGTCTGCGATGAAAATCCACATGGCATAAAAATCCAAAGAGTGCTATACAATATATAAAATACACTTGAAGAGGCAAGATTGTATACAAGTCTAAGGGAAAAACTATATAAATATGAGTAATGTGAACTCAGATCCAAATTTTGAGACAACAAAACATAGTTTGAGCCCCAGCTCATACAAAATCGTTTATTTTATGTGCTTGTAATAATTTTGGTCTTATTGGAAACAACTTGATGAGAGCTTTCTAATAGTTTTCTAATAATTGAATGAACTACACATATGTATTCTAGGGTATTTACAGTAACCAAGGCAAACTCAAGGCTTACCTCACAACTTATGGAGTTTCCTCTTTGGGTAAAGTGCACATTGAAATAAATACTCTAGTCATTCATCTACCAATACAACTAGAAAAGTTTCAAAAAAAGGTAGGCATACGACAAACAAATGTTCATTACCTTCTTTATCTTTAAAAACAGCAGGACCCAACCAACCAACGGCTATTCCAACTTCTCTAGCCATAGGGGCGCCCGGCCTAGGCGGGTTGGAAGTCAGAAGGCCCATAGTACCCGCCTAAGCCTTTGCTTTGGGAAGGGGGAAAGCTATGCATGATTCCATTCCACGCTCTCCATCGATGCCTAGTGAGCACGGAGCGTCTATAATGCTGAATATCCATTAACGGGAGTCCTTCCACATGGGACTGTTGCCCGTACTTGTTAGGGTAAGTCCCCAATCAGGATAAATGGGATAAGGTTCTTTCTTACCGAAGTCATCTCCGATCTCTTTTGCTTGGGCTTTAATTACTTGGTTAATATTGGTTATTTATTTGCATACTAGAATGATTAAAGGTTGGCAAGGAATAGAACCAGCAATCATAGCTTCATTAGGCTTCCAAGCACAGGTTCCCTAACCTGTAGGTACCAGATTATTAGTTTGCGAAGGCAGACAGAGCATCCTTTAGTTCATGTTTAGTGTGTGTTCCATTATTACGAGTATCACTATGTTTGCTCCAAATGCTTATTTTAAGCTTTAGCCACTTCAAGCCATTAAGGGGAGAGAGAAAAGACAACCACATAGAACACAAGAAGGAAGGGAAGACCCCATCAAGCCATACAAGGGAGAGACAAAAGAGGTAGAATGGGGCTAGGCCACAATAGTATCAATATGAGAAATTTGCCTTACCGCACCTAAGATATCTGAGCCATGCAAGTCGTAAGGTCTACAACTACTGGAGCATCCAAAGAAGCATCACCTAGAGTGATTTCTCTCTTATGGATTGCACTAGCCAATACTCTTTGTAGAGTGGACACGTGCTGTCTAATGTATGCTACAAAGTACAAGAGTGAGAATGGTACCCCTAGTGTCTAATATATCATGCCATTTGTAGCATCACACCTAGATTGCTTGGACTATGGAGTAGTAGAGTTGGTAGTCAGGAGTATTTTGGTATTTACTCATAGACTACTTGTTGAGGGTCAGATTTTGTATTCGAGGTACTGACTACATGGTGGAGCCCATTGTCACTTGCACTGTTTGCACTGTTGGATGTGCCATCAGTGGGACTATTAGGGTTGGAGACCAGGGGGTATACTTCCAAAGTGCAGCTCCAGAGAGCTCACTTCTCTGATGTTGAGCCTTCAAGTTCCTAGTTATGGTGGATAGTGGCCGGCGAGCATCACTTGGATTCTCTTAGCTAGAGTGAGTGTGGTTTGACTATAATCAATATTCAATTGTTGGTAAATTATTGAGTGATAGATCAAGTACTGATCTGATCGAGTGTGATTCGAGTTGTGTAAATAAACTGATTATTGTGGCACTTTAGAGTCCATGTATGACTTATGTGTCAATTGTGCTTCTATAGTGTGTGATGTTGACAACGATGTATATATGCATGACAAATATGATAAGCTCTCACACACTCCTTGATAAATGTGTTGAACACCATGTCCATTGCTCCATATAATTTCAAGGCTAGAGTAACAAAGAGGTGACCTCAGTACATACACCTATACTTGGAGACCTTGTGTGCTATTGCTCCGCTCGCCGCCCATCCAAGAGGATGAGTAATCACTCCCTCCAAAACTACATCATGTGTATGGTCTATAACCACAACATCCGCCATTGTCACCTGATCATCTTGGACCAAGTATATGTTTGCTTTGACACTTGTTGTCTACAAAGAATATGACTGCTCCCCCCAAGCAAGGTATCCACTCTCTTGTGCCATAGCAAACATTATATCCCTAATTCCATCATGGGTAGCTTTCCTTTATCCTCCATAAGGACATTGTGTCATCTGGACCGCTATTGCATCCAGTGTAGAACCACACTCACAAGTGAATAACAAAGATGCAGAAAGGTGGACCAAACTTAGGCAAAATCTCATCATTGTAGAGAAAGTGGATGGTGCAAGTTGGAATACCCTAATGCAAGGTTGAGCTAGGGTCCAAGAGTCTACACCATTGCTAGAGCAAGAGCAAAGATGTGCTCTAGTGGCCCAAAGAATGGACAAGGCAAGTAAGAAAGAATGTAGCATATGTTGATATTGTTGCCCTATCAAAGAAGTTTGCAAACCTCTAGTCCAATCTGATGTTAGTGAAGCAAAGGATGGAAGGTCCTCTCATGTCTATAGAGTTAGACTATCTACTGCAATAGCACTTGGAGAGAAAAGGATCCCTCCTCCACCTTGGTTACATAACTCTCCAAAATTGGCCTATCAGCAACCACAAAATAGGAGGAAAGTAGGAGTGTAGAGAGAGCACAACTACCCAATAATGCTATAGGTGCCATCTCCTCCATAGATAGTAGGCATACCCCTCCGTGCAAGATTGGTAGTGATGTTTATCTACATGCAAAATCCCCCATCACACACTCAAATGTCCCTTGTCCAATGATATCACCAAATACTCCCATAATCCTCCTATCAATCAAACAGCTCTCAAACGTGATAAAAGTCAAGGAAGGGAGAACCATGTGGAGAAGGTAAGTCGGTTGATGAGCAATAATAGAGGAAAGTATACCAAATGTCATCTACTAATCTCCTAATAGAGGAAGGTTATCCATATGGAGAATATCCTCTACAAAAGTAGTGTCTAAGAAGCATATGACAAAATCTTTGGATCCTACTAGCACTCCAAGAATAAATAATCCATCTAGAGATGTGACACACCCCTCAAGAAGCTCAAGGTGGGGAGGAATACCTGAAGTGGACCATGCTCTACTTTGAAACCTTGACTCTCAAGCCTAGAAGATGTAGCCTGATAGTCAAATGATCAAAGGCATGCCTAATCTGATCTACGGGGTCCATAATGTGTGTATTGTTTGCTAAGGAGAGAAATACACAACTTGGCTTGGCAAAAGTAGTATATAAGAGCGCTCTTAAGTGAGCCGTGGTAAATAAAGGTCCCCCTAAAGGATACCCTATTGTGTACCAACAACTAAGATAGTGACTCCCTCTTATGATCACCCATGCTAGTAGTAAAGGGAAGCAAGAGAGCCATAGCACAATTTCACAAAGGGGATGAGATTCAATAAGGATTCACTAGCCTTCCTAAGCTCTCTAAAGATAGATGCCCAAGAGATGCTATTAAAAGCATTCTCAACATCCACCTATAGGACAACCCTCTCAGAATGGATATCAAGGAGTGCCTTGATGCATAGAGAAATAGCCTTGCAACCTCCAAGCTTAGCTACTCCAAATTGATGCGGACTAAGATCATTAGCCATTAGTGGATATGAGTTATCTTGTTAGTAACCTTTGCTTTATTTAACTTGACTTTGAGGTACATTGTGCTCCCCACGGCCATGGCTATCACCCCCACCAAGGTTGGGTTCAACCAGAAAAAGGCTTATGGTGGATACTTAGGCACCCAGAGACAAAGTTGTACTCTAACCACTGAGTTAAGTAGGCTTTTGTTATTTCAATAAAAAAAGTATAACTATTTAATAATTTTAATGCAAGATAAAAAAAAAAGTTATTTCTGCCAAAATAACCATATCCTTGGCCTCATAATCTGGAGTGTAGTAAGTTATAAATTAACACTAGCTTTGAATCTGAAAAAAATTACAAAACAAATAAAAAATACTTAAAAAGAATTTGAAATTTTATTCATCGAAAAATTGTTTATAAAAAGAAAAGAAGGACTTGGTAAGCTCTTGGGACATTCTTGAACTATCTTGACAAGAGCTCACAAACACAAAGCAAAGATCTATCGAATGCTCTTGTATTTCATGTACCACTTAAGACATGAGATACAATTCAAAACTCCAAATTTGAGATTTCCTTGAAGTTTTGAAATTAAGCACTTGTTGGTATAAGTAAGATGTAAGAGTTGCAAGATTATTAGTTGAGCCTAAAGTAGCACTAATATAAATAAAATGCTTATATGTTATTGGTTGGGTTTATAAACAAGATCACATTAGCAAGGGACTTTTTCTTACCAAACCAAAACATAACCAAAAAAAAAGGAATTTAGAGGACTTCTCATAGATATTGCTTGTGTGTTGTCATTGTCTTGATGTAGACTAAGATGTCACCCAAGAAAATGATAACAAATTTATCCAAGTATGGACAAAATATATTATTCATCAAACTCATGAAAGTGATTAGTGCATTGGTGAGGCCAAATGGCATCACCAAGTACTCAAAGTAACTATACCTTGTTTGAAAGGCAATTTTGTGTGTCTTCCTCCATGATCCTGATTTGGTTGGAATCACTCCACAAATCAAGTTTGGTGAAGTGTTTTGCTCTATTTAGTTGATCAAACAAGTCATTTGAGTAGGGTAATGGGTATTTATTCTTCACCGCTTATTGATTTAGGCCTTGATAATTAATGCACATGTGCATTGTACCATCCTTCTTCTTCAAAAACAAGATGGGAGTCCCATATAGTGATACATTAGGTTGGATAAACCCTTTTCGTAACATCTCCTTGATTTGAGCCTTACATTCCTCCAACTCATGACGTGATAGTTGATATGAGGCCTTACAAGGAGATGTCCTCCATGGAAATATCTTGATCTTATGATCTACTCTCCTTTTTGATAGTAATCCTAAGGGTAAATTATCTAGAAAGACATCTTGAAACTCATTGACCACATCTTTCAAATTCTTAAAAATTTATCCATCAAGTTGTGCATCCTAGAGTTCTCTTATTAGACTCATGAAATATCTATTTGTCTTATTGATAGCTATTCTCCCTATGACATAGAGAGGTGGTTCTTGCCTTTATGATTTTCTTTAATCCCAATGATCTTCCATTGTCTAATTCTCACTACTTTCTTTCTCTAGTTAACTGTAAGATTGTAGTGATCTATCCATGGCATGCCTAAGATCACATCATAATGAGCTAACCATATCACTTGCCACTCAATTTCTTCTTGATATTCTCCTATAGAGAGTGCTATTCTTTTAGGTAACAACTCAATCCTCTTTTTCTAACCATTAGGTAACTCTACTTCTTCATTCTCATCTTTCTTTAGCTCTATCTCCAACCTTATTATAATAAGCAAGATAAGAAATTCTTGGTTTCTCTAAGGTCTATCAATACTCTCACTTGATTGCCTTCTAGGACTCCATTTATAACAATAAGTTTTGTATTTTTCTTCCTTAGCCATTGTGCACTTGTCCTCTTCATCCACCTACTTTTACTCTTCTCCATTGAGCCTATAAGGCTCTACATCACTCAATTCTAGAACACCATAATGCAAATTCCAAATTGTAATCCTCCGAGGACAAGAGAAGAGAGAAAACACATATTGCATACTCAAACATTCGATGCCCCAAGGGAGCACCTTCTCTTTATTATATAGACAAAGAGGATCTCCTCCAAGGAAGCTCCACCATAGGATTAGGGACACAGATAGGTGACATGTCAGCAAGCTCCACCCTTGGATTACTTACTTGGATGGGTGACCTGTCTGGTCTAGGTTCTATCTGGTTGGTCAAACAAGCTTTGACCGGAGGGAATCTTTTAGGGAATCTTCTTGTAGGAATCTCATAATCACGTCAGTAAGGTACCATTGGAAAGCTCTCGACGAGACAAAGCAGGTGGGAAGGAAGGACAGCCTTTCCTCTGTTGGAGGGAGTCTGCACATTTTCGAGGCCTAATTCATTCATTTCGGCCTCCGAAATTGCCTTCAAAGATTTCAGGCATATTTTGGTTCCTACTCTATTAGTAGAAGTCCTCTTTTGGTGATACCTCTTTCTGATCTTTTTAGTCCATCATGTGTAACATCCTTCCAGATGTTACCAAACCAATTCTCACATTTAAATCATATGTTTAGCTATTGGTTCTAAGGTTCTCAAGTTTATTTCGGTTTCTGCCCTATTTGTAGAAGTACTCTTTTGGTGATACTTCTATCTGATCTATTTTGACCATCATGTATAACATCATTCTAGATGTTACCAAACCAAATTTCACATCTAGATCATATGGCTAACCCTTGGTATTATAGACCTCCCTCCTTTTAAGACGCAACGTCCTCGTTGTGCAATTGTTGCTCAAATGCTTGCACCAACACCGGTGCATGTGCCAAATTGGCAGCGGGTTCCCATGTTGCTTCATAGAGGGGGTAACCTTTCCATTGTACTAGATAGTCCACCCACGGATGGCGAGTACCACGCATGCGCTTTTGGAGAATCCGCTCCACTTCATATTCCTCTATGCCATCAATGAGTGTCGGATAAGGTCGAATGTCCTGTGTAGAAGGACCTTGGCCTGATCGGGGAGCATATCTGCATAGTAAGGAGACATGGAACACTGGATGGATCTTCATGTGTGGTGGTAGCTCAAGGTGATAGGCCACAGCGCCGATGTGACGAAGAATCAAGAAAGGCCCAATAAAACGAGGTCTGAGCTTACGAGATCCAACTAATGTGAGGTTGGTTGTTGATAGCCACACTTGATCCCCAACATTGAACTCCATGTGCCTATGGTGTGCATCAGCATATTGCTTTTGTCAATTTTGCACAATCTGTAACCTGTGCTTGGCGCTCTCCACACCTTGGATTCTAGAAACAAATGTGTTGACTGCATCAACCTTGGTAGTCACTGGACGGATCTTCATCAAGCTAGAAGGTGTGAAGGGATGCTCACCATACATGAGGAAGAACGGAGTGACCTGGGTGGAGGCATTCACTGAATTGTTGTAAGCGAATTCCACCAACGGTAGTAGGGTGTCCCACCTCTCTTGCTCTTCTAAGGTGAAGCCACGTAACATGTCTTCAATCGTGCGATTAGCCCGCTCTGTTTGGCCATTTGTTTGTGGGTGGTAAGCTGTAGACATGGCCAACTTGGTTTTGAAGAAACCAAAGAGTGTTTGCCAAAACAAACTGGTGAATTGGGTGCCTCTATCGGTGATGAGTACTCTAGACAAGCCATGGTGAGCAAAGACTGCATCTAAGTATAGTTGAGCTAGTTGTAGAGTGGTCACCTCCTTGGTAGTAGGGTGTACATGAATCATTTTGCTAAGCCGGTCCACAAAGACCACAATGGAGTCAAACCCTGAGGTGGTCTTGGGTAATTCACAGACGAGATCCATACTCACTTGTTCCCAATGTTGGGTAGGAGTGGGGAGAGGTTGAAGGAGCCCTGCAAGAGCTTGATTAGAAGCTTTGTTTTGTTGACAAAGTAGGCAGTTACGCACATAGTCCATCATGTCGTTGCTCATCTTGGGCCAATAGTAATGGCGCTTGACTGCATCCAAGGTCTTGTCCACTCCGACATGAGCTGCAATGGCTGAATCATGACATTCCGCTAGAATGGTGGTGCATAATTCTGGGACATTTGGGATCCATAATTTGCCATCCTGAAAGGTGAGTCCTTGGGTGCTGGTGACACCTTTGGACGATTGCGCTTCTACAATCTGTGGATCAGTTTTTGTAGCAGCTAGAATCTCTTGCCAGAATTCAAGGTTAATCTTAACCTCTGCCACCAAGTTGTTGGCCATTGGCATGCGGGTGAATGCATCTGCAAGTTGCTTCTTACCTTCCATGTAAGTGATTGTCATGTTGAAACATTGTCGCCACTCTGCCCACCGAATTTGGCGATAAGATAGATCCTTCTGCGTCTCGAGGTAGACTAGAGGTTTGTGGTTTGTCTCTACTACAAATGCCTTCTCGCCCAGGTAGTGCTTCCAATGCTTGGTTGCTAGAACGATGGCCAGCTCTTCTTGTTCTGTGGTGTGGTAGTTGCGCTCTGCCGGTAACAACTTTTGAGAGAAATATGCAATTGGATGCCATCCGTCCAGCCACTCTTGTTGTAGGACTGCTCCTATTGCTACGCCTGATGCATCTGTAGCCAACTTGATTGGACGTTTTGGGTCATACCACTTCAAGATTTGTGCATGTAGCAAGGCGGCCTTCAATTCTTGAAAGGCCAACTCTTGTGCAGTTCCCCATGTCCACTTCTTCCCCTTGCCAAGTAGTGCCGTTAAAGGCTGTGCAACCTTGGAGAAGTCCTTGACAAATCTACGATAGAATCCCGTCAACCCCAAGAAGCTCTTAAGTTGAGTCTGATCTTCTAGGGCACTCCATTTTTGAATGACCTCTATTTTATCTGTCAATACTTGAATGCCCTCTGCACTTACTCTATGCCCTAAGTAGTCTACTTCAGACTTGCCAAACTCACACTTTGAGATTTTGGCGTACAACTGATTCTGTCTTAGAATCTGGAGGACCTCTCGTAGATGTTGTTTGTGTTCTGTCATTGTGCTACTATATACTAAGATATCATCCAAGAAGACGATAATAGACTTATCTAATTATGGACGAAATATATCATTCATTAGGCTCATGAAAGTGGCAGGCGCATTGGTGAGGCCAAAAGGCATCACAAGATACTCAAAGTGGCCATACCTGGTTCGAAAGGCGGTTTTGTACACATCCTCCTCTGCAATTTGGATTTGATTGTAACCGCTCCGCAAGTCTAGTTTGGTGAAATATCTCGCTCCATGGAGTTGATCAAATAGGTCATCCATGCGAGGTAAGGGGTATTTGTTCTTCATTGTTTGCTGATTGAGACCCTGAGAGTCAATGCACATGCGCATTGTACCATCCTTCTTCTTCACAAACAAGACAGGGGCCCCATATGGTGATACGCTAGGTTGAATGAACCCTTTCTGTAGCATCTCCTCAATTTGAGTCTTACACTCCTCCAACTCATGAGGTGATAGGCGATATGGGGCCTTACAAGGAGGTGTCTTCCCCGTGAGTGTCTCTATTTTGTGATCTACTCGCCTTTTAGGTGGTAATCCTGAGGGTAGATCATCAGGAAAGACATCTTGAAACTCATCCACCACATCCTTCAACTTCTCAGGAATTTGTCCAGCAAGTTGTGCACTCTGGACTTCTCTTATTAGACCCATAAAACATCTATCGGTCTTACAGACAGTTGTCGTCCCTACGACATATAGAGGCAGTTTCTGCCTGTGTGATTTTTCTTTAATCCCAATGATTGACCATTGGTGGGTTCTCACTACTTTCTTCCTCCAATCCACCATTGGGTTGTACTGCTCCATCCATGGTATGCCTAAAATTGCATCATAATAGGCTAACTGTATCACTCGCCACTCAATTGCTTCCTGATATTTTCCTACAGAGAGGGTTACTCGTCTAGGTAATGATTCAATCCTCTCTGTTTGCCCATTTGGTAACTCTACTTCTTCACTTCCATCTTTCTCTAGCTCCATTCCCAATCTTATTGCAACAAAGCGAGACAAGAAATTCTCTGTTGCTCTCGGATCTATTAATACTCTCACTTGATTACCTTCTAGGATTCCATTCACGACAATCAATTGTGAGGTTGCCTTTCGAGATCTTTGCGCATTATTCTTCTTCCTTCCCTCGCTTCTCTGCTTCCTTATTGAGCCAGTAAGGCCGCAAGGTACATTTACTGGTGATCTTTGTTTTCCGAAGTGGTTTCCACCTCCTCCTCTTCAATGTGCCTCTCCATGTTGTTCAAAGATCGCCTATACAAAGGCCGAGGGCCTCTAGGGAAACGAGTGCAAAAATTGGTAGATATGTGCCCAATACGGCCACAATTGTAACAACAGCGTTGTTCTCCTCGAGTCCCTTCTCCTCGTGGGACTCCATCTCTTTGTTCTTCTACCCGTCCCTGCTCCCCTTGAAGCGGCCATGCTCCTCGATCCCGGAATCGAAGGTTGCATAATTCCATCGGTACTGGTCCACCCATGTGTGGCATTTTTGCCCAATAATGTTGAGGGGGAACACCTCCTTCACCTCCATCTAATGCTCCTACTATTCTTTGCGCACAAGCAATGGCTTCAAATACCGTGCAAGGGTTTTGCACCATGACTTCTTGGCGAATTCGCTCTTTCAACCCTCGTTTGAAATTGTCGAGAGCCTCTGCTGGACTCATGTCGGTAATTACGACTTGTAGATCCAGAAATGCCTCCACATACTCTTGTATGCTACTCTTCTGTCTCAATCTCCATAGTCGAGTTCGAGCCATCTGCACAGAATCCACCGATTGGAAATTCTTTAGCAGTCCTTCTTGCATTGCTGTCCATGTGACCTCCCTTCTCTCTGCCAGCATGGATCGTTCTCAAGCATCATACCATGTGAGAGCTTTATCGGTCAAGTACCCACATGCAAACACGCTTGCAACATGCTCTATGATCTCTGTTGAGAACAATAGGAAATATTGATTCATTCTCGAGATCCAATTTTCCACTACTCCCATCATACGCTGCCCCTTGTAAGGCTCGATGTTGCAAGTCTTCTTCATTTGGAGTAGCAACGTGGCTTCATCGTTGATAGGGTTTGTAGGCACGGGTGCCTCTCCAAGTACTTCAGCCGCAGGTACTGGGTTTTAAGATAACTCTTCTTCTTGCAAGGCCTGATCGTTCCTGAGGATCTGCACTTGACTTTGTAATGTCTCCATGATCATCTTAATCTCTCGAAGTTCATTCAGCATCCCTTGCATTCCTTGCACCAACTCTTGCAACTACGGATCCATGATTCCTGCAACACCCAATTGCTAATGTCTACTTCAATACAGAGTCAATATAATCACTATGGAAGGTGCACAAACTATCGGAACTACCATTGGGACCTCCAAAGCTATCACTCGTTGATAATACTCCTCACCAAAATTCCTAACCACAAAATCTCTAAACATCACTTTCTGCCTCACAACATAACAGATTTCTACTTGAGTGTTGAAAGGGAGAGGATTTGGGACATTCATATCCATATTATCATAATAGAATGTAGATCGTCAAATCCCACTCTCTGTCATATATCACCACAGGTAGAATCATCGGGTTTGGTGAGTTCATCACTCTGTCCATGAATTCCGCACCAAAGTGATAAACTAGCGATACCCTCATCTGCTCACGCAAATGTACATAACCTTGATGTGGAATGGGTTTGAGAATGGAAAGCTAGGTGCGGGAAATTGTCCCCCCGGTGCATCCATCCCATCCGCTCTCTAAAGTCCTTCCTAAGTCTAGCGATTACTCTATGTTCTCCACCTCAAATTACTCAGTTTTAGTAGTTTGTGTTATTCCAAGAGGGGTGATCCACTCTCTTGGACTAGAACACTCGCTCTGATACCATTGTAATCCTCCGAGGACAAGAGAAGAGAGAAAACACATATTGCATACTCAAACATTCGATGCCCCAAGGGAGCACCTTCTCTTTATTATATAGACAAAGAGGATCTCCTCCAAGGAAGCTCCACCATAGGATTAGGGACACAGATAGGTGACATGTCAGCAAGCTCCACCCTTGGATTACTTACTTGGATGGGTGACCTGTCTGGTCTAGGTTCTATCTGGTTGGTCAAACAAGCTTTGACCGGAGGGAATCTTTTAGGGAATCTTCTTGTAGGAATCTCATAATCACGTAAGGTACCATTGGAAAGCTCTCGACGAGACAAAGCAGGTGGGAAGGAAGGCCAGCCTTTTCCTCTATTGGAAGAGAATCTGCACATTTTCAAGGCCTAATTCATCCGTTTAGGCCTCCGAAATTGCCTTCAAAGATTTCAGGCATATTTCGGTTCCTACTCTATTAGTAGAAGTCCTCTTTTTGTGATACCTCTTTCTGATCTTTTTAGTCCATCATGTGTAACATTCTTCCAGATGTTACCAAACCAATTCTCACCTTTAAATCATATGTCTAGCTATTGGTTCTAAGGTTCTCAAGTTTATTTTGGTTTCTGCCCTATTAGTAGAAGTACTCTTTTGGTGATACTTCTATCTGATCTATTTTGACCATCATGTATAACATCATTCTAGATGTTACCAAACTGAATTTCACATCTAGATCATATGGCTAACCCTTGGTATTACACAAATATACTAGAAGATGAAACTTTGGATCAATTTATGAGGTTTAAAGTCATGCAACAAATTAGAGATGACCATGTGGGAGCACAAACACTTGCAAAAAGCCATGAAGTTGGTTGAGCAAATTGATTCCTTGGTTGTGACAACTTGGTCTTGACCTTGACCTTCACAGAACCTACTAACACACTACACACTTGGGTGGAGGAGCCGGCACCAATGGAGATTGATGCCATCCAACGGAGATTGATTTGGTACTACAGATTGAGAAAGATTGTGAAAAAATGGTGCTTGATTTTATTATCACTAAATTGGACAACATATTGCTGAATTTCCACTCAAGAATAGATGACCCCAACAAATTGCCCAAATGGAGTTTGTGGAGTATGATGATCAAGGGAATAAAGAATCCTAGTGGGAGAATTAGAGCCATATACTCAAAACTTGATTAGTTTTAATGGGATTTGAAGGCTCAACCTATAGGATTTTGGTTCATTTAGAAGTTCATAGAATTGCATGTCTATGCAATTAACAAAGGAATTAATTATCCTTATCAAACCATTAATTGGAAGTAGATTAATGGTAGCAGATGATAGCAAAGGTTCTAAATTACATACCTCACATCCTTTTAAATTTCAAGATAGGGAAATATATGAGGTTTGTAGTGGCACCTCTACACTATAGTGTCATTTTAGGTTTACCTTGGCTTGAATATCATAAGGTTCAATTTGATTAGGCCTAACAACAAATTCAAGTACAACGCCAAGATAAAAATTACCAATTAGGTTATCTGGCACCTTTGAGTAAAACACTTAAGAATAGATAGTCCCAAAATGGGAAGTTTTTCAATAAAGAAGCCATAGAGCAAGCTTTAGAGAAAGATATTCCTATTTTTACAATGTAGATAAGTCAATTACGCATGGAGAATCTGATGAGGGCCAAAAGTCTCATCAAAAAGTGGTTGATCAAATAGTTTAGGAGTTTGTACATGTGTTTCTAAATGATCTATTGAAGGGGTTACCCTCTGATCTTAGTATGCACTTCAAGATTGAGTTATTGCCAAGAAGTACTCTAATGAATTGACCAATCTATCAACTCTAACCAAAGGAGCTGAAAGAGCTTTGAATAACACTCACAAAGTTATTGGAGAAAGATTTCCTATGACATTGTATGTCTCTTTGGGAGCACCAATACTATTTCTCCCAAAGAAGGATGGGAGACTTTGCTTTTGTATTGATAATCGTGACCTCAACAAACAAACAAAGAAGAATAAATATCCCTTGCCTCAAATTGATGACTTGCTAGATCAATTGAGTGGAGCACAATACTTCTCCAAGTTGGATCTTTGAAGTAACGATTACTAGATTCCCATTGATATGGAGGATGTGCAAAAGATCTTTTGCAAAAGGTATGGACATTTTGAATGGAGAGTTCTACCATGGGCTCACTAATGCTCCGGTAATCTTCATAGATTAGATGTATTTGGTGTTAGATGGGCTATTGGATGTATATGGTGGTGTTCTTGGATGATATTTTAATCTATAGCAAACAAAGATAAAACATAGGAATCATGTGCAAGAAGTCCTAAGAAAACTATATCAATGGAAGTTTTATTGCAAGAAGTCAAAGTGTACATTTTGGCAAAAAGAAGTTACCTTCTTGCATCATAAGGTCTCACTAGAAGGGATCAAGATGGAAGAGGCAAAAATCAAAGCCATTATTGATTGGCATATTCCAAAGAATGCCTCAGAAGTGCGGGCATTTAATGGATTGACAAGTTTTATTGATTATTCATCCACTTTTATGCTCATGTGGTCGCACCATTAGCTGATCTCTTGGGGAAAACCTCAAACTTTGAGTGGAAAACTATAACTTTCTAAGGATAAGAAACCTTAAGGGAAATATAGGAGAAAACACAAAGCTCCGCACTCAATCTTCAATGCCCAAAGGAGCACCTTGATTGTATTATATAGCAAAGGGGATTCCTCCCAAGGAAGCTCCACCCTTGGATCAGATATATAGATTGGTGACATGTCAACAAGCTCTACCCCTAGATTAGTTGCATGCATGGGTGACATGTCAGTTCTGATCCTATCTAGTTGGTCAAACCGTCTTTCATTAAAGGGAATCTTTAGGGAATATTCTTGTAAGAATCTCTGAACCGCATGGGTGAGGTACCATTGGAAAGCTCTTGATGAGAAAAACCTAAGGGATGAAAGGCAAACCTTTCCTTTGTTTCTGAGGGGGAGAATTTGCATTTTTTAGGCCTAATTCATCCATTTAGGCCTACAAAATTGGCTCTAAAGTTTCCAGGCTACTTTTGGCTCCTACCCTATTAGTAAAAGTCTTCTTTTGGTGACACCTCTATTTGATCTACCTAGCCTGTCATACATAACATCCTTCTAGATGTTACCAAGCTAATTTTCACCTCTAGATAATATATCTAACTTTTGGTATTACAAATTTAGGCTATTTTTGGCTCCTACCCTATCAATAGAAGTCCTCTTTTGGTGACACCTCTATCTGATATACCTAGCCCATCATACATAAAATTCTTCTAGATGTTACCAAGCCAATTTTCATCTCTAGATGATATGTCTAGTTATTGGTATTACAACCACCAAGTACAAAAAAGTATTCCAAAAGTTGAAACATATTGTGTCTTCAAGATCCATTCTTCAACCATATGATCCTCAATTACCTTTTGTGGTTGATTTTGATACTTCTAACTCTAATATTGGAGCTATGTTGCAATAGGAATTTCCAAATGGATTACATCCAATTTCTTTTGCATTTCACTGACTAAACACCACAAAAAGAAATTACTCTACTCGAGATCAAAAACAATTAACAATAGTATATGCCACCAAGATATTGAGACATTATCTCTTGGGGAAACAAGTGATTATGCAAACCAATCACAAACCCTTATTACAAACATTACATTTGGAGCATGAAGAGTCGACGCCATCAATGGAGGAACAACTATAGTTGTTTGACATCAAACTTGAGTACAAATTTGGTAGGTTCCATACCATCCTTGATACCTTATCACAAGTTGGTCGTGTTGTTCAGCCTCTTCCTCTTATCATGGCGGCAATTATGACCATATCAATTGATTCAAAAGTCAAAATCAAGTTTAGGACCGCTTCACAACAAGACCTCTTTTTTAGATGGTAGAAGGTCATCTTGTAGTATATGATAAACAATAAAACACCTTCTCCTTCAAGGAAGGCCTTCTATTACATGAGGATTATATCTATGTTCCAACCAAGGGTAATCTATGACTTGTGCACCTTCAAGATGCCCATGACTTACCAATTGTTGGTCACATGGGTGTGGACAAGACCTTGGGTATCCTACAATACCAATGGTGTTGGCACAATATGGTATGGGATGTTCAAGAGTTTGTCCAATCTTATGAGAGCTATCAATGCAACAAAGCCAACAACCAAAACCAAGTTGACTCCTTCAACCACTTCCCATTCCATTTGCTTGATGGGAACATGTGAGTTTAGATCTCATCACATCTTTGCCCAAGACAAAGCAAGGTCACAAAACAATCATGGTGTTTGTCAATAAGCTTAGTAAACAAATCTATTTGGCACCAATCTTTGATATAATGGATGCTCCAACATTGTCCTAGATCTTTTTTGATAATGTCTTCAAGCATCATAGGATGCCTCACATAATCATCTCTAACCATAACTAAATTTTTTTGGCAAGCACTCTTCCAACTACTTGACACCAAGCTTGCTTTGTCCATGGCGTATCATCCTCAAACTAATGGACAAACTGAACATATAAATTACACCTTAGAGGATATGCTTTATGCATTTGTCAACATTCACCAAACCAATTGGGATGAATATCTTACAATTTTTAAGTTTACCTATAATAATTCTAAATAGACAAACACCAGATTTTCTCATTTTTTCCTTAATTTTAGTCAAAACCCACTTGTTCTAGCTTTCCTTCTTGTTCTTCTTCCATCTCATGTCTCTCATACTTTCACCTTCCTTACCAGAATATCCCAATCTTTACAATAAACCAAATCTCATCTCTCATTACATCTCCTTGTTGCTCAAAATCATTAGAAATATCATGACAACATCATCATGATCTCACCTTCCAACTTAGTGATAAGATCATACTTTCTTCTAAAAACCTACCCCTCCCACTTGATACCCAAGTTTATAAACTTGCTCCTAATTGGATAGGTCTATTTGTCACCCAAATCATTTCTCCTATTACTTATCAACTTGCCTTGCCTTGTCTTGTCATATGCAAATCCACCTTACCTTTCATGTTTCCAAGTTGAAACCCTTTGTTTCTAATCCATCTTCCTTTTCCTCTTGTGTCCAATGCCCTCTACTTCTCTCCCTATCAATAATCATGAGGAGTATGAAGTTCATTGTATCCTCACATGTTGCCACATTCAACATGGTGACTAATAACATATTGAGTTCAAAGTCCTTTGGAAAGAGTATCTCCTTCATGATGCTACTTGGGAGTCTCTTTCTCATCTCCAACATGCACAAATGATTATCCAAGAGTTTGAAGCTTTTATGGTGATGAGGACATCACCAACTAGCAGTGGGTGAATATGTAACAATATGGAGTTTACAAACAAGTTAGTTGAGACTAACAAAGTCATAAATAAGCCAAATTAGCCAAAAATTATAAGAATATTCTAAAAGCATCTAGGAAACTACTTGGTACCTTCTAGCTATTGGGTAATGTGCATACTAAGTGGTGATTTTGAAGAGGAATCTTCCTAGCTAGCTTAGCTTGCACGCCAATTAGGTAGCTTCTAGAAGGAAGCTTCTTGGGAAGCTTCCCAACTAGCTTTGCTTGCATGCCAAATAGACGACTTCTAGAAGAAAGCTTCTCAGGAAGCTTATGGATTAGTTTGGATTGCACTCTGAGAAGGCAGCCTATAGGAAACTTCTTGAAAACCTTCTCAAGTGCTTTGTATTTTCCTTATAAATAAAAAAAGCCCAAGCTCATGCTAGGCATTCAGAATTTCCCTCATTCAAGAGTCTCCATGTGATTTTTCACTTTGATCTTCCATTCTTCTATTTTTCTCCTTGGTATTTTACAAAGGAGGTAAGGTAGAGGGTTGTTGTGAGTGTAATGTAAAAGACTCCTTGCCTCCTTTCATTCTATGGGTAACATCATCTGCATATACATAACTTGATAAGGGTATGAGATACTTTCATTCATGAAACTCAAGAAAGCATTCAAGTGAATCCAAGACAATACTCCAACTATAATATAATTTATTCATATTTTACATGGTACATAGAGAAAGATAAAATGCAGTGTTTGTAAGAAACATGCTTATTAATTGACTCTCACTCACCTTCCTCATCCTAACTCTTGTCCTCAGCTCTCTCATCATGAAGATATATTCCCTTTTGGACTATGGTGTCATAATCTACCTCTCCATCTAGGAATCCACTCCCCATGAACACTCAAGTGAGAAACTGACCCATGAATGTCACCTTGTATCTCCATCCATCCGGCCAACAAATCTATTTCTGCAAGGATACCATCTCTGCACTAACTACTTAAAGCATGAGTTTCACCCAATCATAATCCTCTCTTGCTTGTTGCAAGTGTATCCTACACCTCTCTACCTTCCACTTCACCATTAATGCAAGATACAATTGCACCACCTTCGGCTGACGTCTAGGGACAAGGAGAGCAACAATTGTTTAAAAAAATAGCCTCCATGCAAGATAAATGCATTGTTGTGCCAAGTACCTTCTCACTATGTGATCCTATACGAGAAACCAATCTTGCACAGGAGAGTGAGGGATAGACCTCCTCTTTTCACTCCCAAGTGGCAATGCAAAAGCTGCTTGAATCATCTCAAGAGTTGAAGTGAATGGCATGTGAGCCGGCTTGACTGTCACTCAAGATGAACCTCTAATGGATATTAAGGTAGCACATCATGGACTAAGAAGGCAAGGAACCCATCAACTCCATCAGAATCTTCCAAGGCTAACACTCCAAGATTCAAACCATTGCTCAGAAGAGAACTCAATGAGAGAAAAATAATTGCAAATGAAAAGATAATGAATACCTCCACATCCCTTGTTTATATACTTGTGAAATAATCAGGCACTAAAATTATTAATTCCTAGAGTAACTAAAGTTACTAGGCTAAAAGTAAAATAAAGTCTAAAGTCTAAAAGAAAATCCATGTTCATGAAAATATTCTCTCAAGCATGTGGTCTTATCTTGACCCAACTACTAAGTCAAGGATTCTTTCACATGGACTATCTTTGGACTATAGAAGAATCCAAAACAAAAGGCTTGTGGGTCCAAGAGTTCTCAACTATTTCCTCAAAGCTAAACACTTAGGAATAATACCAAATCAATACACTAGAATCCAAAATAGTGGTGCTCATCTTTTCTACTTCCTCTAAAGTAAGCTTCCCTCTATCTTAGTTATGACTAACTTTAGCTAATCATGATTAATGTAAAACCATCCTTTATCTCTATATAAATAATATCGACAAACCGAACGTGAAAATCATACATTGGAGGATATGTTGCATGCCTTTGTCAATGTCCACCATACCAATTGGGACGAATGTCTTGCAGTTGCAGAATTTGCCTACAACAATTCCAAATAGGCAAGCCCCGGATTTTCTCCTTTCTTTCTCAATTTTGGCCAAGATCCGCTTGTTCCAGATTCTCTTCTTGCTCCCCCTCCATCTTAGGTTCCTCATACTTCCACATTCTTGACCACTATATCCCAATCTCTCCAACAAGCCAAGTCTCACCTCCTTGTTGCTCAGAATCGCCAAAAACAATATGCGGACCACCATCGTCGTGATCTCACCTTTGAAGTTGGTAATAAAGTCATGTTATCCTCTAGTAACATCCCTCTCCCACTTGATACCCAAGTTTGTAAACTTGCCTTTAATTGGATAGGACCCTTTGATATCACCAACATTGTCTCTCATGTTGCTTATCTATTTGCCTTGCCTTGTCACATGCGTATCCATCTTGTCTTTCATGTTTCCAAGTTGAAACCCTTTGTTCCTAACCCCTCTTCCTTCTCCTCTCGAGTCCAACCTCCCCCTCTTCTTGTCCCTATCAATGATCATGAGGAGTACGAAGTTGATTGTATCATTGCACGTTGCCATATTCAACGAGGCCGTCGCCAACATATGGAGTACAAGGTCCTTTGGAAAAGGTATCCCCTTCATGATGCCACATGGGAACCTCTTTCTCACCTCCAGAATGCACAAACGGCCATCCAGGAACTCGAAGCTTCACTGGCGACAAGGATGTCACCAACTAGCAGTGGGGGAATATGTAACAATATGGCATTTAGCAACAAAGTTAGTCGGGCTTACAAAGTAGCACATAAGACAAATTAGCCTAGAATATTCCAGAAGTATTTAGGAAGCTTCTTGGGAAGCTTCCCGGATAGCTTAGCTTGCACCTCAAGTAAGTAGCTTCTAGAAGGAAGCTTCTAGAAGCTTCCAACTAGCTTAGCTTGCACGCCAAGTAGGCGACTTCTAGAAGGAAGCTTCTTGAGAAGCTTCCTAGTTATCTTGGCTTGCATTCTAAGAAAACGGCTTGAGGAAGCTTCTTGAGAAGATTCTCAAAGGCCTTGTATGCTACCTATACATGCCAAAGCCAAAGCTCATGCTAGGTATTCATAGTTTTCACTTATTCAAGTGTCCCAATGTGAGTTTCCATTCTTCTATTTCTCTCCTTGGATTCGGTCTTTTACGATCAACAACCCACCACATTCACCACACTTTGGGGAACTTACACTTTCAAGGTCATGCCTTTTGGGCTTTGTAATGCTCCAGCCACATTCCAATGGTTCATGAACAAGGTATTTGAACCTTTCATTGGGAAATTTGTGAGAGACTTCATTGATGACTTTTGTGTCTATGGGAGCAAGGAGGAGCACTTTGAGCACCTAATCAAGGTCTTGCAATGCTTAGATGAGGCAAATGCATCACTCAACCCAGAGAAGTGAATTTTTGGATGTGAAGAAGGTCTACTTTTGGGGCACATCATCTCCAAGGATGGAATAGCAGTTGATCTTGAGAAGGTGAGGAAAATCTCATACCTTCCATTCCCTTGACAAAGTTACGCCAATTCTTGGGGATGGTTGGATACTCTAGAAGGTTCATCTTCTCATTTTCCAACAAAGCTTATGCATTGACCATCTATATGAAGAAGAGTGTAGATTACATGGTGATTTTGGAGGACAAGGATGCTCTCAAAGCTTTTGAGGAGCTCAAGCAATCCCTTGTTGTATCTCCAAATCTTGCTAAACTTGATTGGAGTAACCCTTTCATCCTCTACACTGATGCTTCTAATGTAGCTATAGGATGCACTCCTAGTCAATTAGACCAAGATGGGCATGATCATCCAATAGCTTATGCTAGTAGGCAGATGGTTTCAGCAGAGAAGAACTACTCTATCATGGAGAGAGAAGGGTTGGCAGTGATCTTTGGTCTCAAGAAGTTTAGACACTACTTGGAGGGAAAGCCACCATTGTCACAGATCACAAGGCTTTGAAGTACATCTTCAACAAGCCTAATGTTGAACGGAGACTAGCAAGGTGGATGATACTCTTGTCTGAGTATGACTACACCATTGAAGATAGGCTAGGAAAGAAACATGCAAATGCTGATTTGTTATCTAAGGCCTATGATCATGATGGAGATGAGCCAATGGATGATTCCTTTCCGGATGAGGAGCTCATGACAATCTCAATGACTCAAGAGGTTCCAATGGAGTACAAGGAGATTGAGGATTTTGTGACAAGAGGTAACTATCCTAAAGGGATGCATGCTAGGGAGAGGAAGGCCCTTGCAGCAAGATCTAAACCTTACACAATGGTGGAGGATATTCTTTTTCACCAAGGAGCAGATGGTCTACTTCAAAGAGCAATGGGTAAGGAAGAGTCTATCCTACTCATAAAGGAGTTTTATGAAGGTTTAGTGTGTGGAGGACACTTTGCAGGAAAGGTGATTGCTGTCAAGATTCTAGATGCAGGTTACCATTGGAGAGGGATTTTCAAGGATTGTCTTGATTATTGCAAAACTTGTCATGTTTGTCAAGCTTTTGCTAGAAAGTCTACATCCACTCCACCACTTAGATAAATACCATTGCTAGGACCTTTTGAGAAGTGGGGAATTGATTTTGTAGGTCCTCTCAATAGAACCCCGAGGAACAATCGGTACATTGTGGTAGTTATTGATTACCTTACCAAGTGGGTTGAGGCTAGACCATTGAGGGACAAGAATGAAGATAAAGTTGGTAGATTTCTTTATGAATGCATTATCACTAGATTTGGATGCCTTTGGAGTTAGTTTTTGATAGAGGAGGAGAGTTTTCAAGAAGCATTACTACAGCCATGCTACGACATTTCTCTATCACACATAGAGTAACCACATCCTATAAGCCAAATTCCAATGGCTTGGTAGAGAGAACCAATCAGACCTTGTGCATGATGTTGGCCAAAGATGCAGAAATGGAGGGGGCTAAACATCATTGGGACAAGAGGATTCATGCAGTTTTGTGAGAGTATAGGACAACCATGAAGACTTCCACTGGATATTCTCCATTTCAATTGGTATATGGTATTGAGTCTACCATACCTATTCACTTTGATCTTCCTACCTTCCAAAGCATTCATAGGAGATTGAAGAAAGCACAAGGAGGTGATGCATAGAAGTCAAGGAAGGAACAACTCATGGAGTTGGAAGAGGCAAGAGCAGTTGCTATGGTTCGAGTGGAGCAAGCCCAAAGGAAACAAAAGGAGAGTTATGACAAGAAGCAAGGCAAGAAGAAGATAGAGCCTTTCAAAGAAGGTTATTGGGTAATGTTGTTTGATTCTATTCGATTCAAGAGAGTGCAAAAGAATTTTTTGCCTAAATACTTTGGACCTTTCATAGTGGAGAAGGTGTGGGGCACTTACACCTATGATCTCAAGGAGTTGGGAGGAAGACACTTTGATAAGATTAACCATGATAAGTTGAAGATGTACCATAGAAGGTAGAGAGACCTTCACTTTGAGGACAAAGTGAAAACTTAGTCCGGGGGTAAATGTAACACCCATTTGTGCATGTGTGTGGTATTGTGATATTTAGCTTGGTATTACCAGTACTTGAGAGATATTATTTATATATAGATAAAGGATAGTTCTACATTAGTCATGATTAGCTAAATTTAGTCAAAGCTAAGATAGAGGAGACCTTACTTTAGAGGAAGTGGAAAAGATGAGCACCACTATTTTGGATTCTAGTGTATTGACTTGGTATTATTCCTAGGTGTTTGGCTTTAAGGAAAGAGTTGAGAACTCTTGGACCCACAAGCCTTTTTGTTTTGGATTCTTCTATAGTCCAAGGATAGCCCATGTGAAGGAATCCTTAACTTAGTGGTTAGGTCAAGATAAGATCACATGCTA
Organism: Lunularia cruciata; assembly: GCA_948567375.1. NCBI lineage: Eukaryota > Viridiplantae > Streptophyta > Marchantiopsida > Lunulariales > Lunulariaceae > Lunularia > Lunularia cruciata. The sequence continues at coordinate 61,872,436 of OX419757.1, read as the reverse complement.
GTGGAATATGCCCATGTGAATAGATATTCCTTTTTACTTTTTGACTTTACTTGACTTTTAGTCTAGTAACTTGAGTTATTGTGGTAATTAGTAACTTTGGTTCGTAATTATTTCACAAGTGTATAAACAAGGGGTGAGGAGGTACTCATCATCCTTTCATTTGCAACTATCTCTCTCTCATTGAGTTCTTTAGTGAGCAATGTCTTGAGTCTTGGAGTGTTAGCCTTGGAGAAGTATGATGGAGTTGGGGTTCCTTGCCTTCTTAGTCCATGGTGTGCGACCATAATAGCCATCAGAGGTTCATCTTGAGTGAGAGACAGGCCGGCTCACATTCCAACCTTGGTTGATGACATAGAGGAGTATGAAGTCAAACACATTCTCCAAAAGCGTATCCGAGGTACTCGCCATCCACGTGTGGAATACTTGGTACATTGGAAAGGGTACCCCTTGTATGAGGCAACATGGGAGCCAGCAGCAAACTTGACCCACGCACCAGTGTTAGTGAAATCCTTTGAGCAATAGCTTCACTACGAGGACATTGCGTCTTAAAAGGAGGGAGGTTTGTAATACCAATAGCTAGAAAGATGATCTAGAGATGAAATTTGGTTCGGTAATACCTATAAGGATGTTATACATGAGGGACTAAGTAGATAAGCTAGAGGTATCACCAAAAGAGTACTTCTACTAATAGGCTAAAAATTGAAACATGCTTGGAAACTTTAGAATCAATAGCTAGGCATATGATCTAGAGGTAAAACTTGGGGTGGTGACATCTAGAGAGATGTTACACATGATGAAGAACATAGATCAGATAGAAGGATCACCAAAAGAGCACTTCTACTAATAGGGTAGAAGTTGAAATGAGCTTGAAAACTTTAAAGCCATTCTTGGAGGCCTAAACAAATGAATTAGGCCTTGAAAATGGAGACATTTCCCCCATTGAGGATAAAAAGCTTTCCTTTGCCCCCCTCCCCTCCCTCATGATTTATCTTGTCAAGAGCTTTCCAATGGTACCCTACCTATGCAATTTTGAGCTTCCTACAAGAAGATTCCTTTTGGTCAAACCCATTTGATAGGACAAGGATTGACATGTCACCCATCCAAACAACTAATCCAAGGATGGAGCTTGTTGACAGGTCACCAATCTATATATTTGATCCAAGGGTGGAACTTCCTTTGAGGGGATCCTCTTTGCTATATAATAAAGAGAAGTGCTCCTTTGGGGCATTGGAGGGTTGAGTGTGAAATTTGTGTTTTCTCTCTTGAAGAGTTCTCTTGTCCTCAAAGTATTACAATGAGAAAGAGAGTTGGGACACCTTCCTCCCATTGGTGGAATTTGCTTACAACAATTTAGTGAATGCCTCCATACAAGTTTCACTATTCTTCCTCATGTATGGAGAGCATCCTTTCTCACCTTCAAGCTTAATGAAGGTCCATCCGGTGGCTACCAAGGTTGATGTTGTCAACACTTTTGTTTCTAAAATCCAATAGGGTGTGGAGAACGCCAAGCACAGGTTGCAAATTGCCCAAAATTAGCAAAAGTAGTATGCAAATGCACACCACCAACACATGGAGTTCAATGTTGGAGATCTAGTTTGGATGTCAACCACTAACCTCAATTTAGTTGGTCCTCATAAGCTTAGACCTCATTTTATTGGACCTTTCTCCATCCTTTGTTGCATTGGCACCATGGCCTATCACCTCAAGCTACCGCCACTTTATGAAGATCTACCCAGTGTTTCATGTTTCCTTACTATGCCGATATGCTCCTCAACCGCCCCACTTCTCTTCCATCCAAGAAAGTCAACCTTGTCCAACACTCATTGGTGAGGCAGAGGAATATGAGGTTGAATGCATTCTCCAAAAATGCATCCATAGTACTCGCTATCTGTGTGTGGAATATCTGGTCCATTGGAAAGGGTACCCATTGTATGAGGCAACATGGGAGCCAACATCCAACTTGACCAATGCACCAGTGTTAGTTCAATCTTTGAGCAACAACTTTACTACGAGGACGTTGCATCTTAAAAGGAGGGAGGTTTGTAATACAAGTAGCTAGACATATTGTCTAGAGGTGAAAATTGGCTTGGTAACATCTAAAAGGATGTTGTGTACAATGGTCTAGGTAGATTAGATAAAGGTGTCACCAAGAGAGTACTTCTACTAATATGGTAGAAGCCAAAAATAGCCTAAAAACTTTAGAGCCAATTTGGAGGCCTAAACAAATGAATTAGGCCTAAAAAGTGAAACTCCCTCCCTCAAAGAAAAAGACTTTCCTTCTTCCCCTATGATTTGTCTCATCAAGAGCTTTTCAATGGTACATCACCCATGCAATTTTGAGCTCCCTATAAGAAGATTCCTTTTGGTCAAACCTATTTGACCAACTAGATGATAAAAGGATTGACATGTCACTCATACAAACAACTAATCCACATATGGAACTTGCTAACATGCCACTAATCCATGTATTTGATCCAAGGGTGGAGCTTCCTTTGAGGGGATCCTCTTTGCTATATAATAAAGAGAAGGTGCTTCTTTGGAGCATCAAAGTATTGAGTGTGAAACTTGTGTTTTCTCTCTTGTATCTCTCTTGAAGAGTTCTCTTGTCCTTGGAGTATTACACATCCCATGTACTCACAAACTTAGTGTAGGAAAAAATCTGCATGCAAAACACAAGAGGAAAAAAATAAGACATATGAATCACACCAAAATGAAACAAACATGTTAAACACAACAGGGAAAGCAGATTTTGGCCAGGTTTTGTGAGGGTTTCACAAGACTTCTGTGGAAGCTTACATCACGAGGTTTTGCTAAGGGGTTGGGTTTTGCTAGGGTTTCACTATGGGATTAGGGTTTTGCTAGGGATTTGTGCCAATTTTAGGGTTTTGCTAAGGTGTGGTTTGGTTTTGGATTTTTGGCCCAAGGTTTTATAAGGGTTTTCCAAGAATCATGAAGGTGTTGGCAAGGTTTCACAAAATTTAGGAAGTTGAGTTTCAATGTACTTGAGAAATTCAAGGTTTTGGTGAGGTGTTGGTGAGGTTTCTTGGAAATTAGGAAGGTGTAAGACACATTTGGAATATAATGGATCAGATTTTGATGGGGTTTAGGGACATATGGTTAAGAAAGATGAAATTTGAAAACCCATTTGCTAGTTGAAATGTGAATTTAAATAAGAGTACTTACATATGGGCATGGATAATGCAAGCAGATTGCAACTTTCAAGCCCGGTGAACCCAAATCTAGTTCATTGATAGACTCCATTGTTAGTCAGATTTGTGTCTGATCCAACCAAGCACACTTGATGAAAGCCATGTTAATAGCCATTGAACCAAGGTCACCAATCAGCCATTTGCAATGCTTGAAATCCTCCATGTTTGGCATGTCCCACAATTTTTGATAATTTCCATCTCCATCTAGTAAAATGTATTGAAATACATTGGGTTTCAAGTTGGTTCTCTCTTCTCAAGCTCACATTTTTTAATCTAGGCTAATGTATATCCTTCTTGAGCATGGGCTTGTAATGATGTCCACCAAAACCTCTCTCCCAAAAACTATCAAAATTTCTCTCCTTCCAAAATGCCAAATCCTTCCAAAACAAGATCTCCATTTCCATGACAAAACAAACAAGGAACAGTCTTTAAATCTTCCCAAAATCTTTGACTTTACAATTCTGAACATTTGCCAATCTTTGACATTACAATTCTAAAAATTGGGGAAAATCTTTGACATTTTGACTATGACTCTTCACCCTTAACTTAATACTGAGCCAACACCCTTCCATCCAACAACACATTTCATCGCATTTGAGCACCTTTTAAAATTCCACACACCCTTCCATCCAAAAGATGTCTTTCTATCTCATGCAAACACCCTTTAGCTTCTTCTATGTCCATATCTAGGACACTAGTAGCACCTTTCCATGGAGATAATACAACATTTTATTACTATGCATGTTAGAAATTGCTATTGTTATCCAGGGTTCAAAAGACCTACAAGTCTATTAAATATGAATAAATTAAAGGCTGGATATGTATTCATCAAAGCTTCCCTGCTCTCTTCTCTACTTTGACTAGCTCGAATTGGGAATTCTAAAATTTTATCTACCTTTCTTTCCTTTTCTCTAGTCAATTCATTTCCTTCTTCCCACATATCTCTCCTATAAAAAAGAAAATTATGTAAAATGGTACAAGTAATGATCCACCTTAGTAGATATTTATTTCCCTTAGGTTTACTTTTCAATTGAACCCTTAGTTTATAAAACAAATACCATTTATTATTTAAAATTCCTATACAATGGTCATTGATTCCCTAGTTCTTGCTAAAAAAATTTTGAAATCTGCTTTATTTGGGGAGCGCTAGATTTTAAATAATGGTACCAGGTTGCTCATGGAAGCATAACTCAAATCACCTAATACATATTGGTGATGTTTGAATGAGGTGTTGGCTCCTCGATGGTTTAAATCTCTCCACATAGGAGATTTTTGAAGACAAGTAATATCATGGCAAGAATGGTGTATCCTTGCACACAAATTAACTCGTGAACATGAACTCAACCTCACAAAAGTATCCAAAAGTTGAAATGAAAAAATAGTAGAAATTCTAGTAGCTATGAAACAAGAACTTACCACCCAAGAAATGTATATACCATATCATTGCATACCACTTGTCTATTGACCAAATAAGACCACTTCTTGCTAAAGTAAGTTTCTTTGTCGATATTAGGTCGCTGTGCTAATGGAAATAATGTCCCATTGACTAGTCCCACACACTTGGAATATCAGTTCATAGCAAAAGTTTTTGAAATTCTCTCTCTCCCTCTCCCTCTCCTTTGCATCCGGCCATATCACATCCTTGATCATGTTAGATAAAATGGTGATGATAACTCTCTTTGTGAAATTTGTAGTGGATCATGAATTGATATCCCACAAATTCATTCCCCTTGCAATACATGCTACATTCTCATAATGACCAAAACTATTAAGTATTATTGCAAGCTGAATAAAAATAGGAATCCGTTTCCTCCCCATCTCACTCTCTTGAAACATCTTGTGATCTTGGATGAGTTCCAGCAATTGGTAAAATGAATGTACATCCATCCTCATCCATTGTTTAAATTGCCATAGTTCTAGATTTATGAACAACTAAGAGACAAACTTGTTGTTCATATTCTTGTCCACCATGGGCCGTCTGTCTAACAAATATCTCAAATAATAAGCAAAGTCCCACCACCTTAATAAGCATTTTCCAACCGTATCAACGAGATTGTCTAAGTCCCATTCTTGTTCATCTATATCCTCAAGCTCTTCCCATAAGCCATCACTGCCCATGTCTAACTCCATGTCATACTCACCTTGCTATTCCGGTTCCATGTACAGTTCACCTTGCCACTCTGCAACTTGCAAGCACATTCATCTCTTTATTTCTTTGGTCAAATTTTGCCAACTGCTAGTGAGAGACATATTGAAAATCAAATGGACAATTGATACAAAAGTTATTTGATAATAATCATAATTGCTATCTTTGCTATGTTCAGCCGAGGTTACGCTGCACAAGCTCTTGAGTGATAGTTCTCCTCGCTCTCTCCATTTATATTCTCTCCTTCATTCTTCCTAATCAGGATGCCAAAATCCAACCAAGGCTAGTACTTGATTTCCTGCCAAATAGACAAGTTCATGTGCAGAAAATCAATCCAATTTACTTGGTAGAAAATCAAACCGATCTATTTTTTCTCTTGCCAACCTCTTATTTCTTCTGCACTCTATCTATTTTTATTTCTTGTTGAAATTTCCCCATTGTGTTCTCTTTGAATACAAATACTCACTTAGTTGGTTGAAATTTCTCTCTTTGTAATTTCTCCCATCTTCTATTCCGGCTACTCTCAATAGAAAGTATACATAATAACTATTTCAAATACTATCGTGGTCTCTCTTGAAGTTTTTCCCCTCTATGAATACTCCCAATAAAAATATATGCATAACTATTTGCAGCGTAACTATTTGCAGCAGAGCAACATCTAGTAAGACCTCAACTACTCCACTACTCGCGTTCAAAGCACCAAACTCTCAAGCCAGCACTTTCGGCAGAACCAGATTACTCTAATGCACTTGGGCCAAGCTCGATCCATGACATACCCTTGAACTAACACTTTATGCAAAACTCTTGACCACTCCCGTTCACAAGTCAGTGCTTGACCCACATTCTCAACAAATCTTATTTACAAATGGCAAAGCTCGAGCTAATCTCGTCCAAATTGTTAGTGTGCTTTGTGATAACGATCAGTTCTTGGATTCTCGCTAGACTTTTTTAATTTTCAAATTCTTAATCTAATTCATATTTACATGATTACTAAGTAATAATGATACGACCACTAAGTAATTTAATACATCCGGGAACAGGGGGACACACCGTACACCGTACCCGGGAGACATTTCAAATTATTGTAAAACTTTACCGGGAATGGGAGACCTTCCATAGAATTTAAGTACCCGAAATATTTTACCGTTGAATTTTCAACTACCATCTGTTGATATTTTAGAGGATATTTACGATTACGGCGTTTTTTAGTCCTCCTATTGACTCTCATTTCGTCATCAACTAAATTACTAAAGATTTAAGTCTCTCCCGCAAACAATAGCCACCAGTAAAAATAGTAGCTTGTGACACTGTCCACATCACAAATAGAACGTCTAGAGATAAATAGCTAGAGCGGGTGGTAACATTGAACTAATGGAATTGACGCTCTTTCAATGCGGACTTGACCTTCGAATTGTTTGTCGCGAATCCAGCCTGATGAGCTCAAGCATGGCAGCAGAAACTCTGGCTCCTCTCCACACGAGAATCGACTCGGACGCCTTGTCAACCGTATCCTCCGCGACTTGCGATCCTCCATCTTCTGCACATGCTGTGTACTTCCCCGACTTTCTGACTGGTCTCTTGGAGTCAGTACTCTCGGGCGTTTACGAGCTTGATTCCTCTCTTCCAGCAGACTTTTGTGCTGCCCTTTTGCGTAAGGACGATCTCGAAGCCACAAATAAAGGTGAATTTCCCACGATTTGGTCACCACTCAGTTCCTGAATATCCTGCATTTTCTTACCTTACAATTTGTTAGTTGCTCTTTCTCAAATTTTTTTTTCCTATTCCATCCTTAGCACCAAATTTTTATTCTCTTTGGGTCGGTATTCTCTTTCGATCTCAATCTCAAATTGATATCTCAAGAGGACAATCGAGCAGTATTGTCTCGGTTGAAACTCGGCGTTGTGCAGGGTACATTCGCTTCTCGCCCTTACATCACGCGTGTACTATCCATCCCTATTTGCCCCTCGCACACTTCCTTCTAGGCGTCAGGACGCGTCATCTGAAGTTATCTTTTTGCTCCTAATGGTCTCATCCCTGCTTTTCTGCACTTATCTCTGTTTCTAGTGCTCTCATCCTTCATACATTGCATTTTGATTTCTTTCGATTACTGATTCTATTCCCGCAATACTAGACATTTCTTTTCAGGTATACCGAAGGTGCATCCCTTACCCATTCCCGGTGAACGCCTCGATTTTACATCCGCCGTGTTCATGTTTTCGCCTTTTGCGTCTCTCTCGGATTTTCTCATCTTCTCGACTTTCTGCTCCTTATCCACGGTTCGATTGGTCCCTTGCACGATCGCTAGTACTCGTTTCCACGTGACTACCATTTTTCATGAGTTGTTCGTAGAACGGGGGATCCACACTCACGTAAGATAGAATCGATGCAAACCGAACAGATTTAAAGAACTGTATGCATGCAAGTCCAAGCAACTAGGAATAGGCGAAAACACACGTTGCAAATTGATGCAAAGCGGACTGATGCATTCCATGAACCATGAAAAGGGAATACAGTAGTAAGACCAGCACGCAGCATCTAATGAAAGAAGCATTCATTCTCTAGCAATACTAAGCGATAGAGCAGAGCATACATTCTAAAGCAAAGGGAAACCCTGGAGTAAGAAGCAAGAGTAGTGTTATTTTCTGGAAGATGAGTAGGAGCGTGTATCTTTTGGACAGTATCCGAACGTGCCTTAAGAGCGCATGCGTCCCACAACTCTAAACACCCAATTGAAGTAGTCAGAGTGTCGTAGTAAGCCTGCACGGAAGCATGAGGGACTTCATCATTGCCCAAGAAGTGCCGACGTAGCTGGGTGAATGCCAGAATCCCTTGACCGAGTTTCTGTTCTGCTCATGAGTGCCAGTCAAACCCTGCTGCTTCCGGGAAGTGCCGCTCATGAAAAATGGCAGTCATGTGGAGTTTGAAGTTGAGGTTTCTCTGTTTTGGAGCAGCCATCCATGATTATTGGTTCTTCTGTTTATGCGTTTTGGTGGATGCAATTACAGACAAGGACGAGGTTTTCTCAGGGAAGGGTGTTCCGAGGTATCCTCTGTACAAATACCTAGCGTGCGCTCTTTATGAGTGGATTTCGACTGGTTGTTTTCCGCGATCAGTGGAGCCGATAAACGGTATATCAGAGGATGAAGGGAAACTAGAAAAGATTGATACTTGGACCCAAAGGGTTGTGGAACTCGGGAGGTCTCTGGTGGAGGTAAGTTTCATTGGGTAAAAGACCTAAAGAGGGAGTTGTTTCGATGTCTTTGATATTGGAGTACTTGCCACTGTTCCATTGAATCGATGGATCTCTGGATAACGATGCATGCCATAGCCTGCTGCACTTGGCTTGCCATTGCATCTTATCTGTTCCCTTCTACAACGTAAGATCTCGAACCATTCAATGGCCCCTTATCGTACCTTCTACGCTATTTCTTCACACGTGACATCTACACTCAAGGAAGGACCAAATCATTTTGATAAGACTGCTCTCCTCAGCAGCTCCTCATTTCTGTGCATCCATCATGAAGCTGAAAACCAGAGGACTTTGCTACTGTTTTGCAGATTTGTCAAGGAGTGACCTTTCAGCTCCATTGTCAAAAGCCATATATTTCTCAGCTTAAAGGTACCTTGGATGTGAGTTCGGCTAGTAAAGGGATCTCAGAGCTGTAAGAGTATGTGATTGATAGAAACAAGGTTCAATTTGTCACTTGTTTACCCTTGAGGTATCGCCTGTCGAATTCCGTGCTTGCAGATGGCTCAAAATCTGTGGAAGGAAGATGTGCGAGTGGAGTCTATACCAAGTATGTCAGAGACCAGCCTTGGAAATGTGTGTAATGCCATATTGTTGCATGTAAGGTCTTTTGCCTTGATTTGTATCTGCTGTATTCACACATGGTTGTTTGTTTGTATATGAAGAATTCAGGTTGGAGATGTTGTACTCTTCAACCAATTCCTGGTTCTGGAAGTTGAGGTATGTCCCCTAGTAACTTAAGGCTGAGGCACTTGCGTAGAAGGTATACTTTCAGTGGTCCATTGGGAACTGAAAACTTAAATTCAAACGTTTCGAACGGCACAGGGTCTTCGGAGTTAATACGTACAAGATACTTGAAAGTGGGCAATGCCAGGCGATAGCTGCTTCCTTTTGTCCGTCTTCCAGAAGAACTACAGGAAATGTCAATAGACGCCGGGTACCGAACGCAAAGTAGCCCGGTTGTATGAGATTTAATCTGTGATCTCCAGTTTTCTATCTGACGAGTTATGGATGGCTGCGTTTTACCAAAGGATTCATATCATTGCAGGGTTTTAAAAGGTATGCCACATTTAAGGAGATGCTGGAATACGAAGGACTGAATAGTGTTCTGCCAGGAGTTCCAAGTATCACAGAAGGTAATTTCTCTCAGATTTATGTCGCATTGTGCCTGACAGCATGACTACTGCGGAAATATGGTTAGTCTGGACTACTTAACAAGTGGACGCAAAAACCAAAAAGTAGGAGTTGTAGTCAATAGGTTCACTATGCCCCTCTTTGCCCTCCAGTTGGAAACTCTGGTGTCAAACCATCAACACGCACGAGGTTTGATCAAAGTACCTCAGTGGGATTGATATTCAAGACAACCATGTATGTTGTCAAGAGTCTCTTGTCAGCTGGGGAAGGGAAAATTGCAAGTGGACTTAGTCTTGCTAACTAGCTCGCACAATGGAATTGTAGGTGTGCAAGTGTATCGTCATTTTTATTCGGACGCAACAGAAAAGGAAGCTGGTGTGATGGGAATTCATTTTCGGCACCCCTTGAATCAAAGACAGCCGTACCACTTGTTAGATGGTATCTTGAAGGTTAGTTTGTTATTCTGCCCATGCACTATGTACTGTGGAACGTGTTCCGTTGCAGTGAGTTCACGTTGGTGTCGCACACACCGACTCAAAGAAGTTGTTTCTACTCAAAATTAATGAGCAAGTGATGAATACTCGTTATTTGTTCATAAGTTGTGAGTCAGCTTCGCTAAGTGGTCAGTTCGTTTGTTGTCAACAACTATTCGCAACTTCTGGTAAAAGGCACAGTTGTCTAAATTTCTCATACCGAAGCAATGGAATCATGTAGGAGCTAGGTGTGGAAGGTGTACGAGCCTTATTAGGCATGCGTTCAACCATGGGGTCTATTGCGGACACACTCCCCCCTCCGATCTCGTCTCTTTTATCAGCGTTTTCACTTGTGAACGATGAACTTGTGGGTCTCGTGCTCCTTTCCCGCTCGCCACTTTTCCTGATGTAGATGACGAGGGTACTTCTTATTAGCTCCACCATCTTATAGTTCTTTTCGTTGAGGTGTGGAGGTTCCAGGAAGCAAGCTGACTGTAGGAGCAAGGGCCTTGGCCAAGCACGTGCATCGATGTAGTAATGGATGGTGGGGAAAATTTACAGGGACTGGTAAGTAGGCATCCTACGTGTACTGTGACGTCAAATTGCATAACGTCTTTGCATGCTTTTGTGGATGTATCAACCTCAAATATCTGCTAATCACTGCATTTTCTATCAAACTTTACACCTGGAAGGGCTGATCAACTCAAGAAGGATTGTGGATTTATACTGCGTATGAAGTCCTCATGAGGAACAGTGACTTAACAGTCTATATAATCGATACAAATATTATTAGAAAACAATCTTGAGATCAGACTACAGAGGGATGTCATCATGTGATATACTTGGAGTTGCAGAGTTAGAATCTATCTTTGACAAACGAGGTTTTGATGTGGTACAAAACCTTTATTGCTCGATGCAGAACCAACTAAGAATGGACTTTCTCTGGTAAAAGTGCGAAAAATGATCCATGATGCTATATGGATGAATGTGCACGTTGTTCCGGTCCCTGTCTTTGAAATTCGGGTCAAAGATGGATATGGCGCTCGATGGACAACAGATGGAAGTCAGGTACTTTTATCCAGCAATATGAAGTCCGATATCCAATCTGAGGATTAGGAATTTCGATTTTGAGGCAGAGAGTTGCACATGTAGAGCAAAGTTTGATGTTGGTTCGTTGCTGCAGTTTCGTGGATTTCTCGAGCCTCCTATGGAAGAAGGGTCTCTCCACAAGTGGAGACACTAGAACAAATGGTTCCACAAGTGAGTAGTACATCTACTGTGGACGTATTTTGATGTAGCCCATGAACCAAAGGAGTATCAAAAGGAAGTGGAGACAAGGTCTCGTGAGGAGTGCCCTCCTCTTAGATGCTAGGGGTATGGTGTACTACACATGCCTCTTAGTCAAGAATTCTTCCCTTTCAAATGAACAAATATCAGTTATTATTCATGTTTTAGAACGCTTATTGCTATTCTTCGAGTCAGAGAACTTTGTTGCTCACTTGAAGACGTATTCCCTTATCCCCAGGACCATTCCTGCATGGTTTTTATTTCACCAGACAGGTTTTGGGGTTTAAAATACTAATGCTTCGTGTACCTAAACAGATGATCAAAAATCAAAGGTAGACAGAAATTTGTTGTAATTAGGAGGTGAGTAAGCTTCTCTCAGATGATGTGGATCACCGGAGAGGAGATAAATGAAGTCATTGACTCCGCCAATCTTGTTGGGGGCACTTCCCGTTTGACGATTAACCCTAAACTCTAAACTCTAAACCCTAAATCCCGTAGACTTATACACCAGTATTTATATTTTTGTTCATGTAATCAATAGGATATACTTCATTCAAAGGTATCTTATCCAGTCACTTCTGGTTTAGACATAACGGGAGACGACTTCGAACCAGCTTTAATATGGGATCTTCAGGCTTTTCAATCTTAACGGAAGAATGAGACATCCAGGACGCATAAGACGCGCTTGAAGCTCAACTAAGACCTAGTGTTGACCAATATATCAAAAAGATCATCTTGAGTTGAGAAAAGGTGAGACCAGATTAGTCTTAGCTGAGGAAGATAATCTTGAGGGTGTTGGAATTAGAAACGTGATGTGGTTCGAGCCCCAGATATTCATCACTTATGTATCCAAGTTGGAATCCGGTGCCCTGGACGAAATAATGTCTTTCTTCTCATCATTCAGATTATCTGTGCAGTTTAACAAACCAGCGGACGTAGTTTGTGAAGTTGGAAATATTTCAGAGTTCATGTGTCGAGGTGGCAATTAATGTGTCGAGGTAGCAATTACAAAGGTGAAGCAAAACTATAAAGTGAGCAATGGTAATGGCAATGGGAATGTCAGCGACTCTCCTTCAGATGGAAGACTGGTCAAAAGTACGAGACCGAGAAGATCGGAAGGTGCTCCAGAAGAAACTCGACGAATACCTCGGTTTCTTCGAGATCCAGCAAAGACAATGAGAGGTGCTGTCGGCGTGAAGAAGCCGAAGATAGTGGATGCCGAGTTTGCACGAACGAAATTTAAAGACTGCTGAAGAAGCTGCCCGTGCAGCTGTTGCTGAGGCTGAGCAGGCTGCTGTTGCTGCAGAGCGAGCAGCTCGTGAAGCCGAAGTGGCAGAGGCTGAAGCTGAGGCAGCGGAAGCCGCTGCCGAAGCTCTGCTGCAGCCATCAGACCACCCAAGAAGTGTAAGTCTGGTTGTCTAACCAGCCCTATGTACGTCAGCTGTTCTACTCGGTGAGGTTTTCAGGCTCCTCTGTGTTTATCAAAGACGGCCGGAATTAGGGGAAGAAAGTGGATGCGACATGTAGATCATGGTTCTCAATTTATCAGTCATGATGTTTTGTTGACCGTCATATCAGTTTCGCTTTAGAGTTTCATGTCCTTGCAATCGTTTTTCACAGGTTGATACAACCATAACCAATCCCGTTAGTGTATTCTTTAAACATGAGATGCATATATTCTCCTTAGTTGTTTGTCTCAATCACTTTGTGATTTCGTTCAAGAGACTTGGTTTGGAGCAAAATACGAGCGCATTGTCGTCATTTGCTTTTTATCCTTCGTCGTTCTCCTTTTCATCGTCGGCCTTTCTTTGTTTGAAAGCTGCTCTCGTTTTGGGCTGCGCGATGACTGGAAGGAGCTTTACTGGAGCTCTTGGTTGGATTTGCTGCGATTTGGAATTGCTCTACGCACTACCACAAGTATCACAATTAGTCTACAGAGATAGCACAAGGGCTACTACAGAGCTCTTTCGGGGCTGTAAGATCTTGTAGGAGTTGGAGTTTCTGGTTTTGGAATGAGGACAAATCTGATTGGTTACGTGCGATGATGAAGCTACAAGTATCAGCTACTGAGAGCTGGTTATCAACGCTTGTCGCTTGACTTAATATCTAACCATTCTGCGTCTTCCTCACACTATATATAAGTGCTACAAAGTAGGATTAAACACACACTAACAAGTAATGTAAGTGATCGCAGAAATTGAGAGAGACAGAGAGTTATAAGAGCAAGCTCATTGCGCTGATGATATTGATAATGAAAAATATAGCATGGATTTATATCTTAGCCGGAAGGAGGTCTAACCTGGATGTGAAGCGATTACATCTCTTCTCTGTTCTCGAATAAGGGGGATCTCTCGCGGTTGTGTTGGTAAGGGCCGAAGATATGAAAAATCTGCAGACACGAGGAAATGGGACAACTTCCTTTGTTTCCTGAAAAGCAATTAACAGAGATGGTGCAAAGGTAACAGAATTGCTTTCGATAATCTTTTTAGCAATCTTCTGTTTCTATTGTAATTTGTACCCGTTAACCGCAGCAGAATAACACAGAAAAACACATTCAATTCTTTTCGGGTCGAGCTTACAGTGGACGAAAAATTGAGCAAAAAATCTGCACGAAAAATATCTGAGCTATGCAAGTCATTTGGTACGTTCTATACACAACTAGAGCATTCGAAAAAATATCACCTAATGGGATTGGTTCTCTTATGGATTGCACCAGCCATTGTCCTCTCTAGAGCAATGAATATATGCTATCTAAAATATGTTACAAAGTATGAGAGCGAGAGTGGTACCCCTTGACGCCTAACATGATAAGCTCTCGTGCATTTCTTGACAAACGTGTCAAATGTTGTGTCCATCGCTCCATATACTCCAAGGTTAGAGGAACAAAGAGTTGACCTTGTTGCATGCCCCTATACTTGGAGACCTTGCGACATATTGTTGCATTCACCGTCCATCTAGGGGGATGGGTAATCACTCCCTCTGAAATTATATCTTGCGTAGGGTTCGTAACCATGATATCCATTATTGTCACTTGATCATCTCGAACCAAATATAAGTCTAACCACGATATCCATTATTGTCACCTGATCATCTCGAACCAAGTATAAGTCTGCCTTGACATGTGTTGTCTGCAAAACATATGAACGACCCCTCCAAGCCAAGTATCCACTCTCTCGTGCCATAAGAAACACTATGTCTCTAATGGCATCATGGGTAGTTATCCTTTGTTCTCCAAAAAGACGCCGTGTCATGTGGACCGCTATTGCATCTAGTGTAGAACCACACTCACAAGTGAGTAATGAAGATGCAGATGGGTGGACCAAACCTAGGTAAAATCTCATCGTAGAGAAAGTAGCAGGTGCGAGTCGAAAAGCTTTAATGCACGATCGAGCTAGGATCCAAGAGCTTGCACCATTGTCGGAGCAAGAGCGTAGACGTGCTCTAGCAACTTGAGGAATGGACGAGTCGACTAAGAGAGAATGTAGCATATGCTCACACTCTCACTCCATCAAGGAAGGTTGCAAACCTCTAGTCCAATCTGACAATAGTGAAGCAAACGGTGGAAAATCGTCTCGTGCTTGTGGGGATAGACTATCTCTCGTCTGCCGCAATAACACCTGGAGAGAAAAGGATCCTCCCTCCACCTCTATCCCATAAGTCTCCAAAACCGGCCTATCAACAACCACAAAATGAGTGGAAAATAGGAGTGCCGAGAGAGCCTAACTACCGAAAAATGCTATAGGTGTTATCTCCTCCATAGAAAGCAAGCCAACCCTACCACATGAGATTGGCAGAGCCGTCTGTCTATGTGCCAAAACCCCTATCACACACTCAAAAGTCCCTAATCCAATAATATCACCAAAGACTCCCATAATCCTCATATCAAATACGCTCAGACGTGATAGGAAGGACGGTGAGGGGAGAACTATACATATGAGGTAGGATGGTCAACAAGCAATATTGGAAGAGAGTGTATCAAATGCCACCTGCAGATCTCCTAGTAATGGAAGGTCATCCACATGGAGAACATCCTCTACAAGAGCAACGTCTAAGAAGTGTGTGACAAAATCCTCCGATCTTATTGGCATTCCAAGAACACAAAGTCCATTTGTGGATCTGATACACCCCTTTAGAAGCTCAAGGTGAGGAGGGATACCTAAAGGGGACCATGCCCTACACTTTGACACCTTGACTCTCAAACCTACTAGATGTAGCTTGGTAGTCAAGTAGTCAAAGGCTTGCCTAATCTGATCTACAAGGCTTACGATGTGTGTATCATCTACCAAGGAGAGAAATACACAACTTGACATGGCCAAAGTAGTAGATAGGAGAGCTCTAAAGTGAGCCATGGCAAATAAGGGCCCTCCCAAAGGATCTCCCTTACGTGTATCAACAACTGACTCCAAGACGGTGACTCCCTCCTATGAACCACCATGCTGGTAGTAAAGGGAAGTAGGAGAGCCATAAAAAGACCATAGGAGAGCCATAAAAAGATTGCACAAAAGGAATGCAACTCGCTAACAATCCACCAGCCTCCCTAAGCTCTCTAAAGATGGATGCACATGAGATGATATTAAAAGCGTTCTCAACATCCACCTATAGGACGACCCACTCCGGATGGATATCTAAGAGTGCTTTAATGCTTAGAGATATAGCCTCACATCCTCCAAGTGTAGCTACTCCAAACTAATGTGGACTAAGGTGCTATCGAAAGTGAGAACGATGCTGAAGGATAATGGTACGACTGACCTAACGCAAAAAGATCTCTCCAATAGCAATTGGTCTAATGACTCCCGTGTCTTTCTCCATCGCGAGAAGTCGGCTAGCACCTAACACCCGACTAATAGACATAGGAATGTCTCCTCTCGCTACTGCTGCAGCCACCTGAAACAACTCGGTAAAACCACTAGAAGGATCACCTGCCTGGAAGTAATCTTTAAGGTGCTCATAAACCATCCTTGACAAGCCTCATGAGGAAAGGCGAGGGGCAGTGCACAATGCTTGTGCAAATAGCAACCTATCAAGATATAAAGGCTGTTCAGGCTGATAATCTAAGGCCTCTAGTGGTAGTCCCTCTATTGCTATAAGATGCAATGAGCGTAGGGAAGAGATGGTCTCATCAGTAGGACTCGTTATAGACAAAGGATGTCGTGCTCGTGCTGCTCTACTAAAATCTCCCGCTTGACCCAATGTCCTACATTGTTGTAATTGAGTGGAATTTGTGGTATCATGTGGTGATGCCTATCTCCTAAATCGTGTAGCCCTAATTGACTCCTCCTGAAGGGCTGCCCAATCCCCCACTTGAAATCGACAATATCTAGCAACCACCTCTCTATGCCTTGCACATCCCCCTCTAGCATAACAAAGGCACCATTGAGGGAGTAGGAGGAATAGGAACCATGCTAAGTCATCTAAGGGATCATGTGCACACGATCTAGTGGTAGGCAAAAAGCCTATCTAGCCTAATCATGGAGTGTTCAGGGTAGCCTATAGAATAGACGTGGACATAGAAAACTAGTCTCAAATAACCTCAAAATGCAACCCGCCTGAGAAGCTAACCACTTCGACGAGTCGATCGGTATCCTTGTATTGATCAACAAAGGTATAAAAGAAGTGTGCGTAATCCCGAGTGTCATTGCTGTCGATGTGATCGCTTGTCGCACGTGGGCATCCCAAGCGGTCCAATCATAGTGCATCCTTCCCACATGGGTCTTTACCCCATGCGAGGTAAAGGGTCAGTGCACACCGGGCATGGTGTATCTCTACCCACTCTAGGGGACCCCACATGGGAAGGTGTAGCCATGGCTAGCACAAGAATAGTGATAGTAACACATGATGTTCCTCTCCATATTTCCCCATATTTGCAAAACCACAACCCCTCACATCCCAACTCATATAAGAAAACAATCTCTCCAAACCCTAAAATCTATAAACTCTCATAACTTTCAATTTCCATCTCCAAAATTTTCAAACTAAATTCCCATGGAACTTAACTAAATTCACATGGAACTAAAATTCCCAACCAAAAGGAGGGATTGCATCTTACTTACTCAACACACATAACTTGTGGACATTATACTAGTCATTGTAGGTTTTGTCCTACCTCTCTTTAATAGAGTTAGTATACTAGTACTGTTACTTTTATATCATCAAATAGGCTATTGATGGTAGAAGTCATTGCAGAAGAGGGGACAGATGAGATGAGGGACAATCTGGTACATAGTCTACGAAAGAAAGGTGATCCCTCATGATAACAAGAAAGATGGAAGGCCCCATCAAGCATGCAAGTAAAGAACATAAGCATGCAAGGAAAGGACATAAGAGGTAAAATAGGGCTAAGCCCTAAAAGTATTGGTATGAGAAGTTTACTTTGGTGCACCTAAGATGTTTAAGTTACGCAAGTTGTATGGTTTACAAAATATTGGAGCACCTAGAGAAATGTCATTTAATGTGATTTTTGTTTTATTCATTGCACAAATTACTAGGGCACTTGGAACAAATGTCACCTAGTGTGATTATTTGCCTTTGCATTACACTAGTAAATTCCTTTTGTAGAGCAATGTACATATGTTATCTAAAATATGTTATAAAGTAGTAGAGTGAAAATTATATCTTTTGATGTTCAATATGATATGCTCTCATGCACTCCTTGACAAATATATCAAATGTTGCATTCATCGTTCCATATAATTTCAAGGCCAGAGGAACAAAGAGCTGATATTGGTGCATATCCCTATATTTGGAGATCTTGTATGTCACCACTCTGCACATTGCCCATCTAGAGGATGAGTAATCTTTCCTTTTGAGATTACCTCACATGTAGGGTCCTAAATCACACATTGCTACTATTATTTGATCATCTCAGATCCAGTATAAGTATATCTTGATTTGAGTATATCTTGATGTCATATGTAAGCATACCAACATTCTCTCCAAGCAAGATATCCACTTTCCTGAGTTATGATAAACATTATATCCTTAATGGCATTGTGTGTAACTATTCTTTGTCCTCCATAAGGACACAATTTCAGTGAATCTTTGTTACATCTAGTATACCACACTCACAAGTGAGTAATGAAGATGTGATTGGTGGACCAAACCTAAGTGGAATTTCATTGTTGTAGAGAAAATAACTAGTCTGAGTTGGGATGCCCTAATGCACCATCAAGTTAAGATCCAAGAGCTTGGACCCTTACTAGAGCAAGAGTGAAGATGCGGTCTAGCAGCAGAAGGAATGAATGAGTGAACTAAGATAGTTGTTAAAATTGCTAATCCATGAAGGAAGATTATAATCCTTTGGTCCAATCAAAAGGTAAGGAGGTAGAAAATGGAACTCTATCTCATGCATAGAGAGATAAATGATCTCTTATCTACTGCAATAATACTTTTAGGGAAAAAAATCACTCCACCTTGGTCATCTCTGTCTCTAAGATTGGCCATTTGTAACTACAAAACAAGAGGAAAGTAAATGCGATAAGGAAACTCAACTAGCAAAAAATGCAATAGATGTCATCTCTTTCACATATAATAGGCCTACCACTTTGCATGAGATCCATAAAGATGTTGTCTATGTTCCAAATCCCATATCTATGATACCAAGAGCTAGCCATATGATCTAGATGTGAAATTTGGTTTGGTAACATTTGGAATGATATTATACATAATGGTCAAAGTATATTAGATAAAAGTATCACCAAAAGAGTACTTCTACTAATAGGGCAAAAACCAAAATAGACTTGAAAACCTTAGAACCAATAGCTAGACATATGATTTAAAGGTGAGAATTGGTTAGGTAATATTTGGAAGGATGTTACACATGATGAACTCAATAGATCAGACAAAGGTATCACCAAAAGGTGACTTTTACTAACCGAGTAGGAACCAAAATATGCTTGAAATCTTTGAAGGCAATTTTGGAGGCCTAAACGGATGAATTAGGCCTCAAAAATGTGCAAGAAAGGTTGGCCTTCCCCCCAAAAGGCTTGACTTGTTGAGAGCTTTCCAATGGTACCTCACTCACGTGATTTTGAGATTCCTACAGGAAGATTCCCTAAAATATTCCCTCTGCTAAAAGTTTGTTTGACCAACCAGATAGGACCAGGACCGACATATCACCCATCCAAGTAAGTAATCCAAGGGTGGAGCTTGCTGAAATGTCACCTATATGTGTACATAATCCTATGGTGGAGCTTCCTTGGAGGAGATCCTCTTTGTCTATTTAATAAAGAGAAGGTGCTCCTTTGGGGCATAGGAAGTTTGAGTGTGAAATGGGGTGTTTCTCATGATATGTTTCTCTTTAGGTCTCCTATCCTCGGAGTATTACAATATCACACACACAAATGTCTTTGGTCCAATTACATCTCCAAAGACTTCAATAATCCTCTTTCCAAAAGCTCTCAAACATAATAATAAGCTCAAAGAAGGGGGAACCATAGTGAAGTACATAAGTCAATCAACAAACAATACTAGAGGAAAGTATACAAAATGCCACTTGTGGATCTCCTAGTTGAAGAAGGTCATCCACATGACGAATAACCTCTACAAAAGCTTTGTTTAAGAAGCGGGTGACAAAATCCTTGAATACTACCAGCACACCAAAAATACATAAGCCATTTGTAGATGTGATACATTCTTTGGAAGTTAGAGGTGAGGAGTGATACTTGAAGGGGGCTATACTATACACTTGACATGTTGATTCTCAAGCCTACAAGTTGAAGTTCAATAGTCAAGTGATCAAAAGCTTGCCTAATTGATCTACAAGGCCTATAATGTGTGTATCATTTGCCAAAGAGTGAAACAAAAAACCTGGCATGGCCAAAGTAGTACATAAGAGAGTTCTAAATGAAACCATGAAAAATAAGGATCCCCATGTAAAAGGTCTTTTTTTTGTGTACTAATATTCAACTCCAAGATGAAAGCTCTTTGTTGTGAGAAGTTTTACTAGTAATAAAGGGAAGAAAAAGAGCCATAGAAAACCGCATGAAAGGAATAAGAGTTGCCAGGAATCCGTAAGTTTCCTTAATTTCTCTATAGACAAATGCATGTGGGATGATATTAGAAGCGCTCTCAATATCCATTTGGAGAACAATCCACTTTGATTGGATATTTGTAATACCAATAGCTAGACATATTATCTAGAGGTTAAAATTGGTTTGGTAACATATGGAAGGATGTTATATATGATGGACTAAGTAGATTAGATATAGGTATCACTAAAAGAGTACTTCTAATGATAGTGCAAGAGTTGAGAATAACTTTAAAACTTTAGAGTCAATTTTGGAGGTCTAAATGGATGAATTAGGCCTAAAAATGCAAAGATTTTCCCCTTAATGGTGGAAAAGCTGGCCTTCCCTCCTCCCCCAAGTTTGTCTTATTGAGAGTTTTCTAATGGTACCTCACCCATGTGATTTTGAGATTCATACAAGAAAATTCTCTAAAGATTCATTCTGGTCAAACTTGTTTAACCAACCAGATAGAACAAAGACCGACATGTCACCCATCCAAGCAACTAATTTAAGAATGGAACTTGTTGACATGTCACCAATCCTTGTATATGATCCAAAGGTGGAGCTTCTTTTGAGAGGATTTTCTTTGTTATATAATAAAAAGAAGGTGCTCCTTTGGAGCATCGGAGTATTGAGTGTGAAGTTTGTGTTTTCTCTCTTGTATCTTTCTTGGAGAGTTTTCCTGTCCTTGAAGTCTTACAATAGTATCAGAGCAAGTGCTTTAATTCAATAGAGTGGGTCATCCCTCTTGGAAGAACACGGGCTACTGAAATTGAGTAATTTTGAGGGAAGAAAACATAGTGCAATTGTTAGAGTTGGGAAGTGTTTTAGAGAGAGGATGGGATGGAGGCACATGGAAGATAATTTCATGCACACAACTGTACATTCTTGAATCCATTCCATATCAAGATTATGTACATCCAATGTGAGAAAATAAGAGTATCTCTCATTTTTCATTTTAGAGCAAAGTTTATAGATAGAGTGATGAATTCACCAAACACGATGATTCTACTTATAGTGGTATACAACAAAGAGTGGAATTTGACAATCTACATTCTATTATGATGTTATGGATCTTAATACACTAAATCCTCTCTTTTTAAACACACAAGTAAAAATTTGTTATGTGGTTAGATTGAATGTGATGTTTAGGGATTTTGTAGTCCGTAATCTTGGTGAGGAATATTATCAATGAGTGATAGCCTCTAAGGTCCCAATGGTTTGTGCTCCTTCTTGAGTGATTTATTGAAGTAGGAAGTAGCAATTGAACATTGGCCATGTCAAAATCATGGATCTGTAGTTGATGCAAGGAATGTAGGGGATATTGAATGAGTTTCGAGAGATCAAGATGACCATGGAGGAATTGCAAAATCAAGTATGTACCTTCAAGAATGATCAAGTAATGCAATAAGAGGAACAAGTTCAACAACCAACACCAATGATCAAAGTACCTAAAGAGTCACTCATGTTGATGACACCAACCCCAATCAACAACCAAACCACACTGTTTCTACAAATGAAAAGACATGCAACATCGAGCCTTATAAGGGACAATGTTCCATGCAAGTAATGGAAAATTGTATTTCAAAGATGAAGCCATACCTTTGATTGTTCATAATTGGGATCATTGATCATTCTGTAGGTGTGTTTGCATGTGCGTACTTGACCAATAAAGCTCTCACATGGTATGATGCTTGGGAACGATCATTGCTGGTAAAAGGAAGAGAGGTCACTTGGATAGCCATGCAAGAAGGGTTGCTCAAGAATTTCCAATCTGGGGAGTTGAAGTAGAAGAATAACATACAAGAGTATGTGGAGGTCTTTCTTGATCTATAGGTTACGATAACCAATATGAGTCTAGCCAAAGCTCTTGACAATTTCAAAAGGGGATTAAAAGAACAGATTTGCCAAGAGGTAATGGTACAAAATGCTTGCATTGTTTTTTAAGCCATTGCCTATGCTCAAAGAATAGTAGGGGTGCTTGGAGGAGGTGAAGAGGTAACCTTGATGTAAGGTATCGGGCTGAGACACACCGTTTTGGTAGACCAATTCTTATGGAATTGGGCAACATTTGGTTCCGAGACTAAGGAGCAAGACCCCTCCAAGGAGAACAAGGACAGATCAATGAAAGGAAAGAAGGAGTCTTATGAGGAGAAGGGGGTCAAAAAGAACAACAACACCTATTACAATTGTGCTATTATGCTATTACAATTATGGCCAAGTTGGGCACATAGCCATCAATTGTCATTCTCATCATCCTAGAGGCCCTTGTCCTCCATACAAGCAACCATTGAACCACATGGAGAGACAAATTGAAGAGGAGGATGCTAAAATCCCATTGGAAAACAAAGATTGCCAATAAATGTACCTTGTGGTCTTATGGGCTCAATAAAGAAGAGTAAAAGCGGGAGGAAGAAGAGGACAAGTGTGAAAAGGTGGAGGAAGACAAACACATAATTGATTATCATAAATGGAGTCCTAAAAGGCAATTTGGTGAGCTTATTGATAGACCTTGGAGCAAATGAGAATTTCTTGTCTTGCTCTATTGCAACAAGGTTGAGGGTGGAACTAGAGAAGGATGAGAATGATGAAGTAGAGTTACCTAATGGTCAAATAGAGAGGATTGAGTCATTACCTAGAAAGGCAACACTCTATATAGGAGGATATCAAGAAGAAATAAAATGGTGAATGATAAAATTAGCTTGTTATGATATAATCTTAAGCATGCCAAGGATGGAGCACTACAACCCCATGGTGGACAAGAGAAAGAAAGTTGTGAAAAATAGTCAATGGAAGATCTTTGGGGTTAAAGAAAGATCACAAAGGCAAGAGCTGCCTCTCTATGTTATAGAGACCACATCGATTGGTAAGACAAATAGATGTTTTATGGGTCTAATAAGAGAAGTCCATAGTGCATAACATAACAGCTAAATTCCTAAGAAATTAAAAGATATGGTCAATGAGTTTTAAGATGTCTTTCTGGATGAATTACTCTCAAGTTTACCACCAAAAAGGAAAATATGTTATAAAATTAAGATACTTCTAAGGAAGACACCTCCTTGTAAAGCCCCATATCAACCATCACCTCATGAGTTATAGGAGTGTAAGGCTGAAATCAAAGATATGTTGCAAAAGGGGTTTATCCAACCCAACTTATCACCATATGGGGCTCTTGTATTGTTTGTGAAGAAGAAGAATGGAACAATGCACATGTGCATTGACTATTGAGGACTAAATCAATAAACATTGAAAAACAAATACCCATTACCTTGCATAGATGAATGGTTTGATCAGCTCAATGGGGCAAATCACTTCACCAAACTTGATCTTTGGAGCAGTTCCAACCAAATCAAGACTGCGGAGGAAGACATACACAAAATGGCCTTTCAAGCAAGGTATGGTTACTTTGAGTACTTGGTGATGCCATTTGGCCTCACCAATACTCCAGCCACTTTCATGAGTTTGATGAATGATGTATTTTGTCCGTACTAACATAAATCTATTATCATTGTCCTCAATGATATCTTAGTCTACAACAAGACAATGACAGAGCACAAGCAATATATGTGAGAAGTCCTCCAAATTATACAATAGAATCAATTGTATACCAAAATATCAAAGCACAAGTTTGGTAAATCTGAAGTAGACTACTTAGGGCATAGAGTAAGTGCACAAGGTATCCAAGTGCTAATAGATAAAATAAAGGTCATTCAAAAATGGGCTGCTCTGGAAGATTAGACTCAAATCAAGATCTTCTTAAGATTGATGTGGAGAACGGTGCAAGAATTGGCCTTTTAGGAATTAAAAGATGCATTGCTACATGCATTAATCTTGAAATGATATGACGCAAAACTTCCAATCAAGTTGACTATAGATGCATAAGGCATAGCAATAAGAACAGTCCTACAACAATAGTGGCACCCAATTGTATATTTCTCTTGTTAGCTATTATTGTTAGAATGCAATTATCACACTATCAAACAAGAAGAGTTAGCCATCATCCTTGCAACCAAGCATTGGAAGCACTATTTTGGTGAGAAGGCATTTATAGTGGAGATAGACCTTAAACCTCAAGTCTACCTCAAGATGCAGAAGGATATTTCTCATTGGCAAATTTGATGGGCAGAGTAGAGAAAATGATTCAACATGACAATCATATATTTGGAAGGCAAGAAGTAACTTGTAGATGTATTCACTTGAATGCCAATGACAAACAATCTAATGGTGGAAGTCAAGATGAACCCTAAATTTTGGCCAAAGATTCTTGTTGCTATGAAAATTGATCCATAGATTGTAGGTGTTCAATCATCCAAAGGTGTAACCAACACCCTAGGATTCACCTTTCATGATGGCAAGTTATAAATCTTGGATGCCACGGATATAAGAACCACCATCCTAGCAAAATCTCATGATTCCACCATTGTAGATCATGTTGGAGTGGACAAGACCTTGGATGCAATTAAATGCCATTATTATTGGCCCAAGACAAGCAACAATAGGATGGAATATGTTTGGAGCTACCTACTCTATCAAGAAAATTAAGCTTCTAATCAAGCTCCCATAGGACTCCTTCAACCCCTCCCCACTCCTACACAACAGTGGGAATAGGTAAGCATGCATTTGGTTTGTGAATTGCCCAAGACCACCTCAAAGTTTGACTCCATTGTTGTCTTTGCCAACCTACTCAACAAAATGATTTATGTGTGTCCTACCACCAGGGACATGATTGCCTCACAACTATAGCTCAATTGTCTTTAGATGTAGTTTTCTCTCACCATGGCTTGTATCAAGTGCTCATTATAGATAGAGGCACTCAATTCACTAGTTTGTTTTGAAGAACACTCTTTGGTTTCTTTAAAACCAAATTGGCCATGTCCACAACTTACCATCCATAGATTGATGGACAAATAGAGTGGGTGAATCACATTATTGAGGACATGCTCCAAGGCTTCACCTTAGATGAGCAAGAAAATTGGGACACCTTACTCCCATTAGTGGAATTTGCTTACAACAATTTAGTGAATGCCTCTACACATGTCACATTGTTCTTCCTCATGTATAGAGAGCATCCTTTCACACCTTCAAGCTTGATGAGAGTTTTTCAATGGCTACCAAGGTTGATGATGTCAACACTTTTGTTTCTAGGAATCCAATAGGGTGGGCAATCTACAACCTATGCCAAGCATAGGTTGTAGATTGCCCAAAATTGATAAAAGTAGTATGCAAATGCACACTGCCAACACATGGAATTCAATCTTGGAGATCAAGTATGGCTGTCAACCACCAACGTCATGTTGGTTGGCCCTTGTAAGCTCAGACCTTGTTTTATTGGACCTTTCTCCATTCCTCATCAAATCCATGCAATGGCCTACCATTCTTGAGCTATCGTCACACATGAAGATCCATGCAATATTCCATGTCTCCTTACTACATAGATATGCCTCCAACCCACTTCCTTTCCATACAAGACATTTGACCTTGTCCAACACTCATTGATGGCACGAAAAAATATGAAGTCAAACATATTCTACAAAAATGCACCCGGGGTACTTGCCATCCACATGTAGAATATCTTGTATAATAGAAAGGGTAGCCATTGTATGAGATGACATGGGAGCCAATAGCCAACATGACATATGCACTAGTGCTAGTGAGATCTTTTGAGAAACAACTTTGCATCAATGACATTGCATCTTAAAAAGAGGGAGGTTTGTGATACCAACAACTAGATGTGATGTAATAGAGAAAATAGGGGAATGGAAGCTCACATTGGAACACTTGAATAAGGGAAAACTCCGAATGCCTAGCATGAGCTTTGGCTCTCATATTTATAAGGAACATACAAGGCACTTGCGAAGCTTCTCAAGAAGCTTCCTTGAGTTGCTTTCTTGGAGTGCAAGCCAAGTTCAGCGAGAAGCTTCTCAAGAAGTTTCCTTCTTGAAGCCGCCTATTTGGCATGCAAGCTAAGTTGGTTGGAAGTTTCTAGAAACTTCCTTCTAGAGAATATTTATTTGGAGTGCAAGTTAAGCTAGTGAGAAGCTTCCCAAGAAGCTTCTTAGATACTTCTAGGATATTCTATGCTAATTTGGCCTATTCACTACTTCATTAGCCTTGACTAAATTCATAGCTCAATTTCATATTGTTACATATTCCCCCATTGCTAGTTAGTGAGATACTTGTTGCTAGTGGAGCTTTGAACTCTTGGATGGCAAGTTGTGCATTTTGGAGATGAGAAAGAGGTTCCAACGTGGCATCATGAAGGGGATACTCTTTCAAAAGGACCTTGTACACTATATGTTGTTGACGGCCTCATCAAATGTGGTGATGTGCAAGGATATGATCAACTTTGTACTCCTCATGATCATTGATAGGGATAGGAGGAGGAGGAGGAGGAGGAGGTTGGACTTGAGGGGAAAAAGAAGATGGGTTAGGAACAAAGGGTTTCAACTTGGAAACATGGAAGACAAGATGGATGTGCATATGAAAAGGCAAGGCAAGTTGATAAGCAATAGGAGAGACAATTTGGGTGACATCAAAGGGAAGTACGTCTTGGCCAAAATTGAGAAAGAAAGGAGAGAATTTGATGCTTGTATATTTAGAATTATTGTATGCAAACTCCACAACTACAAGACATTCATCCTAATTGGAATGGTGAATGTTGAGAAAGGCATGAAATATATCTTCCAAGGTGCAATTTTCACATTTAGTTTGTCCATTAGTTTGAAGATGATAGGCCGTGGACAAGGCAAACTTGGTGTCGAGTATCTAGAAGAGTGCTTGCCAAAACTTTCTGATGAAGCGAGGATCACAATTGGAGATGAGTACACACGGCATCCCATGATGCTTGAATACATTGTTGAAGTAGATCTTCACCAAGGTTGGAGCATCCATAATATCAATTTTTGGTGCCAAATA
This sequence comes from Lunularia cruciata, assembly GCA_948567375.1. Taxonomy (NCBI): domain Eukaryota; kingdom Viridiplantae; phylum Streptophyta; class Marchantiopsida; order Lunulariales; family Lunulariaceae; genus Lunularia; species Lunularia cruciata. The sequence goes on along the minus strand of OX419757.1, from coordinate 61,845,020 downwards.
GCTTTGCTTATTAAGCTTATCCACAAACACCACAATTTTTGTGTGACCTTGCTTTGTCTTGGGCAAAGAGGTGATGAGATCTTAGCTCACATGTTCCCAACGAGTATGGGGAGTAGTTGAAGGAGTCTACTTGGTTTTTGGTTACTGGCCTTGTTGTGTTGGCAACTCTCACACAATCAAACAACATCTTGTGCCATGTTGGGCTACGACCATTGGTGTTGGAGGGTACCCAAGGTCTTGTCTATATGTGACCAGCAATTGGTAAATCATGGGCTTCTTGAAGGCACACAAGTTAGAGATCACCTTTGGCTAGAATATAGATCTGGTCCTCATGGAATAAAAGGCCTTCCTCGAAAGAGACGGTGTCATACTCCTTATCACAAGTTGCAAGATGACCATGTACCATCTAGAAGAAGGAATCTTGTTGTAAAGTTGACCAAAACTCATTTTGGACCTTGGAGTCAATTGACACTGTTGTAATTGCCATCGTGATGAGAGGAAGAGACTTCAAATCAGGTCGTCGTGATAAGGCATCAGGGATGACATGGAACCAACATGGTTTGTACTCAAGTTTGATGTCAAACAAGTTGTTCATCCTATCAATGATGTCTACTCTTCATGTTTTCCAAGTGTAAGGTCTACAACAATGGTTTGTGATCAGTTTGTATGATCATTTGTTTACCCAAGAGGTCATGCCTCCATACCTTGGTGGCATATACCATTGCAAGTTATCCCATCTTGAGTAGAATAATTTCTCTCAACTGTATTTAGTCGGCAAGACACAAAGGCAATGGGATGTAGTCTATTTGAGAATTCTTGTTGCAACACGACTCCAATTGCAAAGTTAGAAGCATCAAAATTAACCACATAAGGTAGTTGAGGATCATATAGTTGAAGAATGGGTCTTGAAGACACCATATGTTTCAACTTCTGGAATGCTTCTTTATACTTGGTGGTCCACTAAAAGCTTGAGTTCTTCCCCAAGAGGTCAATCAATGGTGCAACCACATGAGTATAACAGTGAATGAATCATAGGTAAAAGCTGGCCAATCCATTTAATGCCTGTACTTCTATAGCATCCTTTGGAGTAGGCCAATCAATAATGGCCTTGATTTTTCTCCTCTTCCATCTTGATCCCCTCTGATGAGATCTTGTGACCCAAGAAGATGACTTCCTTCTGCCAAAAGGCACATTCCAACTTCTTGCAATAAAATTTCCACTATCGTAGTCATCTTAGGACTTCTCGCACTTGATTCACGTGTCTTACCACTATCTTGCTATAGATTAAGATATCATCCAAGAATACCACCATATACCGATCCAATAGTCTATCCAACACTTGATGGATCTGATCCATGAAGACTGTTGGAGCATTAGTGAGACCAAAAGGTAAAACTCTCAACTCAAAATCCCCATACCTTGTACAAAAGGTAATCTTTTGCACATCCTCCCTATCAATGGAGATTTGCCAATGGCCACTATGAAGATCTAACTTGGAGAAGTATTGTGCTTCACTCAATTGATCAAGAAAGTCATCAATCCGATGCAAGGGATATGTATCACTCACTATTTGCTCATTGGACCCATGATAATCAATATAGAAATGAAGTCCTCCATCCTTCTTTGAAACAAATAGTACTAGTGCTCCCCAAGGAGAGATACTATGTTGTATAAAATCCTTTTCCAAAAACTCCATAAGTGTTGTTCACAACTCCTCCAACTCCCTTGGGGAGATCCAATAGATTAGTCTACTCATTGGAGAAACACCCTAGTAATAACTCAATCTTGAAGGACATACCATAATCAAAGGGTAATCCCTTTAGTATATCATTTGGAAACATATTCGTAAACTCTTGAACTATCTGATCGACCATTGCTTGATGAGGCTCTTGACCCTCCTCAGATTGTCCTTGTGCAATTGGCTTGATCCACACTACAAAAATAGATTTATCTCCCTCCAAAGCTTTCTCTATGGCTGCTTCACTAACAAATTTCTCATCTAGGGACTCATCTCTCTCCAAATCTTACTCCATAGCTACCTTCCTAGCAAACTTCCCGTCTTGGGACTCATCTCCCTTCAAGGTTTGCTCTATGACTACCTTCTTGATAAACTTCCTATCCTGGGACTGACTATTCTTAGGTGTTTTATTCAGAGGTGCCAAACAATCTAATTGGAAATTAGACTTGAATTTGTTATCGGGTCCAATCAAATTGAACCTTATGATATTGTCGTTGGGAAATTGAGTCACAAAGAGTTGGTGCCATTTGGTGAGCTATAGAGTTTCCCTTTGTAATACCTAATATCAAGAGTTTCTTTGTGGTACACGACACTCAGAGCTCAACTTTGTGATACACCAACACATGACTTGTTTATGGAACTAGAATCTTTGGAATATTTATTTAGTGCCATTTGAGCAAGTAAATCTTGAGAGAGTATTTAGTCTAGTGCCATTTGAGCAAATAAGTCTCATGTGAGTATTTCAATTAGTGTTTTGAGCAAAAGAACCCTTTTGAAGATTTCCTAAAAATGTTGGTTGGAAGTGTTTGATCTGTGAAGGGAATTCTCGAAGAGGCTTTTGAGAAGGCTGGGACATAAAGTGGAAAAAGGGGAATTTTTCCTGCAGGAGGGGAGACAAGTGTGATAGAGGTATGATAGGTGGACAGGAAAATAGGAGAAGAATCTTTGAATGGAGAGAGTGCAGTAGTGTGGATCAAAAGAAGAGTTTTGAGAAGAGCAGAGGGTTGAGGGAGAGTTTCAGGAATTGGCAAGGAGATTTTGAAGGAGAAATGCTTCTCAAGATGTGGGGTTTTATAGTGAGAATTTTTTTGAGAAGATCAATAGGGCTGAGAGTGGAGTTTTCAGGAAGTGGCAAGGGATTTGAAGGGAAAATGTTTCCCATGAGTTGAGTTTTAGACAGCAGGAGTTTTGAGAAGAGCAATAGGGCTGAGAGAAAGTTTTGGGAATTGGCAAGGGGATTTTGAAGGAGAAATGCTTCTCAAGATGTGGGGTTTTACAGTGAGAATTTTTGAGAAGATCAGTAGGTTGAGAGTGGAGTTTTTGGAAAGTGGCAAGGGATTTGAAGGGAAAATGTTTCCCAAGAGTTGAGTTTTAGACAGCAAGAGTTTTAAGAAGAGTTGTAGGGCTGAGAGAGAGTTTCAGGAATTGGCAGGGGAATTTTGAAGGAGAAATTCTTCTCAAGACATGGGGATTTACAGTGAGAATTTTCAAGAAGATCAGTAGGGCTGAGAGTGGAGTTTTTAAGAAGTGGCAGAGAGATTTGAGGGAAAAATGTTTCACGAGAGTTGAGTTTTAGACAGCAAGAGTTTTGAGAAGAGCAGTAGGGCTGAGAGAGTTTAGGGAATTGGCAAGGGGATTTTGAAGGAGAAATCCTTCTCAGGACATGGGGTTTTATAGTGAGAATTTTTGAGAAGATCAGTAGGGCTGAGAGTGGAGTTTTTGCGAAGTGGCAAGGGATTTGAGGGAAAATGTTTCCCAGGAGTTGAGTTTTAGACAGTAGGAGTTTCAAGATGAGCAATAGGGCTGAGAGAGAGTTTCAGGAATTGGCAGGGGAATTTTGAAGGAGAAATGCTTCTTAGGACATGGGGTTTTACAATGAGAATTTTCAAGAGGAGTAGTAGGGCTGGCAGGAAGTTTTGTGAATTGACATGGGTTTGAGGAGAAGTGTTTACAGGAGAACAGTGGGGGTTTTGGGGAGAAATGAAGGAGGTGAGTGACAAAATTTCAAGAGAAGAGAATGAAGTGACTTGTGTTTTTCTTGGGAAAGGATGTGTGGAGTTTTGGGAGACAACAGAAAAAGAGAGAGAGAAAGAAAAGGAAAATCGGGAGATGTTGTGCGAGATAAAGACCTGGACAGAGAAGACCGACAAAGGGGAAGGAAATTTGAATGGGAAAACTGGAGATTGCGGGTTGCAGAGAGATCTTTCGAGGGAAAAGGCTGATAAAGAGAGAGAGAGTGTTAGAACTGTAAGGGAAGAAAAATCTAGGGAAAGACGAGGTCTGGACCGATCAGGGAGATTGAAGGAGAGGGGAGTTTTCAAGTGTATGTTGGCCTGGTCTATGACAGGACAGAGAAAGGAGAGAGAAATACCTTGAGAGGCCTTTGGGAAGTGACATGACCAGGGAGAGAAATTTGGAAATTGAAGAGCTGATGGGTGTGGATGCAGGGAGAACTTTCAGGGGAAAAGCTGACATGTGACATGAATGACTGAGCAAATACTGGCACATGACTTTAAAAATGGAGAGTCAAAGATAGTTGTGCACTGAACTGCTGTTAGAAGTTTTCTAAAAGGTGAGGTGCTTTGCAACAACGAAAAGAAAGCAAAGTGGGGAAGTATTTTGTGAATGGAGTGTGAAGGAAGAAGAGGACTGGTTCAAAGGAACAAGAGACTGTGAAATGTATTGAGGGTTTTCTGAGAAGTGGAAAATTGAGGAGCTGAGTGTGTGGAGACAGGGTTTTTCACAAAAATGTGGCTGAAGTTTTTGGCAGTGACTGGAACAGTTAAGAGGTCAAGAATTGATTTATGTGATCAGGAGAGCTGAGGACGTTTCATGAAAGGATCTTTGGTTGAGAACAGAAACCTTTGCAAGGAAGCATTGATGGGAGTGCTGCTAGGAGGTGAAGGAAGAGGTCCGGAGGGTGAGTTGTCTTTACTGTTATCGGACAGAGTGTATGTGAAAAGTGCCAGCTGAAATGATTTTTTGTCATAATTTAGTGCAAACATTGTATGAACTGGAGTGGGTTGGCTTGTCCAAACTTGTGAACCTCACGGCTGAACTTTTTCATGAATGACAAATCTTGAGATGATGGTGTATTCGATCTGTGACTATCATCAAGGAAGCTCCATTTTAGGAGCTCTCAGTCCATCTATATAAATGGTTTGGTTCAGCAGTCTGGGTGCCGGGTTGAGCCCAAATAGAATACTATTTGTTGTTTGTAAAATTCCTAACCATTTCTAGGAACCGTTGGGTCCAAAACCATAGCTGAAACCGCATGAGCTAGCCAGTTTTGTGAAGGCCAAGGACAAACACAAACCCTTGAGAAACCCAACCTCAAGAAATAAAGAAGACCCCAAATTCTTACAGAGCTGAGATTTCCAACACACTAGGAATAGGAAGAGAATGTAAGTCTACAAGAAACTCTAAATCAATTACAATAAAGACAAATTGAGCACAAGCAGCCAAGTGCTTGGTGCACTCTCAAGGCCAAAAAAATTCCTTGACAATGTTCAAGCCAAGGTAGCCCTAGAATGACATCGTAGTGTAGAGGTGCCGCTACAAACCTCATACACTCCAAATACTCCTTCCCAATCTTGAAGGTAATAGGATGTGAGATACGAAATGCAAAACCCTTTCTACCATCCGCCATCATCAATCTACTTCCAATTACTAGCTTGATAGGAATACCCAATTCTTTTGCTACTTGTATAGACATGTAATTTTTTGAACTTCCAGAATCAACCCAGATCCTACAACCCCAATTAGATATCATATCTTGCAAGTGAAACAAACTTGCATAGGTCGAGCCTTCAATCCCATTGGAACAAATCAAGCTCCCAATAGATGGCTTGAAATATCCTATTGGGGTTCCTTGTTTCCCTAATCATTTTACCCCATAGACTCCATCTGGGAGACTTATGAGATTGCTCATTCTTGAGTGGACATTCAATGATGCAATGTCCCAATTGGTGACAATAAAAAAACCACCATTTTGTCATAGTTTTTCTCTATTTGTAGTGGCAAGTGGTCTCCATTGAATGGCATCAATCTCCATTGGTGCTGGCTCCTCCACACATGTAGTGTATCAGTAGGTTCTGTGGAGGTTGAGGTCAAGATCAAGTTATTGCAACCAAGGAATCAAAATATTTGGCCAACCACATGGCTTCCTCTAAGTGTTATGGCTCTTGCATGGTTACTTCTAATTTAGTTCTTAACTTCAAGCTCCTCATAAATCTATCCAGAGCTTCACTTTCCAATACATTTGGAATTTGCATGATTGTGTTTTGGAATTTGCATGATGGTGTTCTGGAATTGCATGATGTAATTTCTTATAGAGCCAACCTGTTTCTCTACCAACCTATCTTGTGTAGCTCGTGTGGCATTTTTAGCTTGCAATCTACTATTCATTACACTCTTGAATTCTACCCACATCAAGATTGGTGCAAAAATTTGTCATTCAGCTTGCTCCACTCAGAATTTCCACCATAGGTTTGCTACTCCATCCAATTAGCTAGAAGCCAAGAGAATCTATTTCCACTCATCTTGAAGATTGGTAGCTTCAAAATAACATTCACAATCAAACACAAAATTATCCACTACACTTGAGAGATTCTTGTCTTTGAATACCTTGGGTTTAAGGAATCAGATTTGATCTTTTCCTTCTTGAATTGGTACCTTCTCTACATGCTCCTATCGTTGATGATCTCATTCATCCAACAATCAAGTAAGGTGCTCAATTTGTTGCTACATAGCAATGATAACCTCAAGCATTGCTGTCATGGTTGCTACTCTATCACACCACCCCTAATCTATATAATTTATTAACACATAGAAGCAACATGTCCACCATTCTCCATAAGTTATAACTAGAAGCACCAGAAGCTCCTTAAATATGGTGATCATATGAAGAAAATCTTATCCAAAACATGAGGTGATGAATTGTGTGAGATGATGTTTGGGTAGTACTTGCATATGAAAATTTTAATGATTTGGTGGAAGTGGATTTGGTGGTCCATAAATTCCATCCATCCCATTCTTACTCTGATACCAATGTAATAGACCAAGATAGAGGAGAGAAATAGGAGAATGGAAGCTCACATTGGGACACTTGAACGAGTGAAAACTCTGAATGCCTAGCATGAGCTTTGGCTCTCATATTTATGGGGAGTATGCAAGGCTCTTGAGAAGCTTCTCAAGAAGTTTCCTTGAGTCTCTTTCTTGCAGTGCATACTAGGTTAACCAAGAAGCTTCTCAAGAAGCTTCCTTCTTGAAGTTGCCTACTTGGCATGCAAGCTAAGTTGGTTGGAAGTTTCTAGAAGCTTCCTTCTAGAAAATATTTATTTGAAGTGTAGTTAAACTAGTGAGAAGCTTCCCATATACTTCTAGGATATTCTATGCTAATTTGGCCTATTCACTATTTTGTTAGCCTTGACTAACTTCATCACTAAACTTCATATTGTTACATATATTATCTAGAGATAAAAATTGGTTTGGTAACATTTGGAAGGATATTATATATGATATATTAAATAAATTAGATAGAGCTATCATTAAAAGAATACTTCTACTAATAGAGCAAGAGCCGAGAATAGCCTAAAGGCTTTAGAGCCAATTTTGGAGGCCTAAATGAATGAAAAAAACAAATAAACAAATGAATGAATTAGACCTAAAAAATGTGAAGATTATCCCCACTGAAGGAAAGGTTTGCTTTTCCTCTCTCTTAGCTTTGTCTCATTGAGAGCTTTCCAATGGTACCTCATCATGTGATTATTAGATTCTTACATGAAGATTCCCTAAAGATTCCTTCTAGTAAAACCTATTTGACCTACTAGACAAGACAAGGATCAACATGTCACCCATCTTGGAAACTAATCTAAGGGTAGAGCTTGTTGACATGTCACCAATCCATGTATATGATCCAAGGATGGACCTTCCTTTGAAGAGATACTCTTTGTTCCTTTGGGGCATTGGAGTATTGACAGTGAAGCTTGTGTTTCCTATCATGTATCTCTCTTGGAGAGTTCTTCTATCCTTAGAGTATTACAATATCTAAGAGTGCTCTAATGCCTAGAGATATAGTCTCTCAGCAACCTCTGGGTGTAGCAACTCCAAATTGATATAGATTGAAGTGCTATTGGAAATAAGAATGATGCTAAAGAGCCATGATACGGCTAACAAGATGCAAAAGACTTTCCCAATAGCAATAATTCTATTGTCCTAATGTGTCCTTCTCCATCACAAGAAGTAAACTAGCTCCTAACATCTGACTAACTAACATAAAGAATCTCTCTCCTCACTATTGTTGTAGCCACCTAAACTATTGCTCCATAAACCACTAGTGTGATCATCTACTTTGAAGCAATATCTAAAATGTTCATATACTATCCTTGATAACCTCTTGAGGAGCAATATAAGGTAGTGCATAATGCATATGCAAAAGAAGTCTATTAAGACATAAAGGTTGCTCAAGTTGATAGTCTAAGACCTCTAATGGTACTCCTTCTTCTACCAAAAGATATTATAAGAGTAAAGAAGCAAAAAAGCTTATCAATGAGACTAATCTTAGACAAATGATATAGTGCTTATGTTGTTATCCTATATTCTCCAACCTAACCCAATATTCTACATTATCATAATTGAATGGAATCTCTTGTACCATGCAATTAAATATGTCTCTTGTAGTATGCACCACAAAAAGAATCCTCTTTTAGAATAACTCAATCCCTTGCTCAAAATCTACAAATCTAACAACCATCTCTCTTTGCTTAACATGCGCCCTCCAAAATAACAAAAACACCATAAGAACCAAGTTAACTCATCCAAGGGATCAAGTGCAAACCAATCATGTGGTGATCAAAAGTAGATCTAACCTCATCATGGAGTGTTCAAGGAAGTCTATGGCATAGACATGGATCTAGTATTAAATAACCCCAAAATACAAAATACCTGAGGTTTTAATTACTCTAAACTACTTGAGATTTTAATTATTCTAATGATTCAATCTATATCCCATAATAATAAACAAAAAGGATAGACAAAGTGTTTATGATTTCAAGTATCAATGATATTAATATGATTATTTGTTTCACATGAATACCCCTTGCATCTTTTTCATATAAATCTTTACCCTTTGCAAGATAAATAATTGATGATACATCAAGTATAGTGTTCCTCAAGCCACTCTAGGTACCTCTCTTGGATAACTCAAACTATAACTCAAAAATAATAATAATAAATCATGAGACAATTCTCCACATTTCTCAATTATAAAGTACAACCCATTCACATTCCATCTTATACGAATAAATGTTAATATTAAAAAATAAAAATTAATTTTAGTTATATTTATGATGATTTTATTAAAATAAAAATAACAAACTAAAAAATTTAAAAATTTCATTTTATTACAGATTAATTATTTAAATTATTTTTTATTAAATTATCAAAATTTTAATTATTTTAAATTTCAAAAATATTTTTATTTTTACTAAAATATTTATATTTCTTAATAAACTATAAAAAATAATCTATTAAATCATATATCTATTAATCCTTATATACCAATTTTAAAATTTCTTCACTCTCGATTATCTCTCATTTCTCCCCGTCTCCGACCTCCCTCACCTCTCGTCGCCTCCGATCACTCACTCCCATGGTCACTTTCGCCTCGCGGCACTCTCTTCATAGTCTATAGAATGGAAGGATGAGAGAACACGACAGAGTTTCTCACTTTGATAAGACCGATCACATTCAGTAACCTTGGGAGATGATAGTGGATTCCTCAGACAGTTCTCTTCCAACGAGGGTACTCGTTCTGTAACCTCGAAACATGGAAAGAATGTGCCAGACTGGGTACTTTGAGACTGGACGGTTTTGCCGTTGAAATATCCCTTCCACTCACTCATCAGCTTGCGGTGAAAATCTGCTTCGTTTACAGGTTAGCAATTTTCTCAGAGAAGAGGAAAGTTGGAGCTAACCAGTAACCAATATAATTTTCCAAGATCTAATAGCAGATCTCAGTTCCAAGATTTTATTTATGGATTTGCCACGTTGTTGGCCTTAAGGGGAATTGAATCTAATTCAGGTTGAGTGAAGAGATGCAAGAAAATCTGACTTGTTGAATGAAATCATTCGTATCCGAACTCCTTCCAAAATTGATAAAATTGTCTCCATTTAAAGTTATGCTAGAAATATATTGAAATTTTGAGAGATGAGTATTCAATCATCTCACAACTATGATTATAAGTGATATATTATTACAGGCAAGAAATAACTGATCAGAATTAAAAGTAATATTTCGAATCCATCCTAATGCACGGATACGCTTGACAGATAGGTGTTCACTCATTTTTAATAGTCAACCTACGAACTTCGAATTAAGAGTGGGAAACACCTTCGAGACTATTCTCACATTTTTGCTCACGTAAACAAAGTACATGATACTCAAGGTCTAGTCCGCGGACTAAATTGTAAAACCATCGAACCAATAGGTGAAGTCAGCAATAAGAGTTAGAGATGCGTCATACTAAAAATGTGGTCTTTGCGTACCAAGTGCCAAGTCTTTTTAATTATTAAGTCCTTTATGAGAGCCATCAGTTTGGACAGTTATTTATGGACGAGATCGGATTCTTATTTGTTTGCCATCAGCTTAGACAGGTCTTTCAAATACCATGAAGTGTATATTATCTTGTGAGAACAAATGTGACAACATACCGGACCTCAAGCAGAAGTTTCACTTCAGAATTACTTTCAGCATGTTATACTTACTGTTCTCCACTGATTGAATACACAATTATCTTGTCTCTAGAAAACAACTCACCACTCAGCGGTAGGAAAAGACTTTCGACAAGATCATTGACATCCACTCTTTCTTATTTTGTACTGATCGTCTTAAGCAGTTCTTTGATTGCCGCCAGTCAACTGATGTGCACCATACCTTACCTGGACCGATCGGGAATTTTTGTCTATGATGGACTGACAGATGGTGTTATGTGTCTTGGACTGCTGGCACGATTGATGACGTATTGAAGACTTGTTTACGCAGTTCGGCAGAAGGACAGTTCCCTCCCAGGCAGAGGAGTCGCTTATTTACCTTTCCGCCTCTGCTGATAGTGACATCACCGTTAGTTCCGGTTTCCCCAGGTTAGCATGGAGGAAAATAGTCTGATAGACACGAGGATATTGTAGCAAAGGATAAACGCGTGCATTTTCCTAACAAACTAGATCAAGGAAAATGAATTCACAGCATGCAGTGTACGCGAGAGAGTAGATGGCTCGATGGGAGCTTTCACTTCTTTCATGACAAAAGTCAGTATTGTAGTACACTTCTAGATCTATCTGCCCTAAAGGAGTATATAGTTGGTCAAATTCACTCATGTCAACTTAGGCAGTATATAGTCTCTTTGTAATGTGATGATACGATATTCACCATCATATATCATATACGTCGACTGTGACCGCAGCTCGGGAAAATTGACATGTTCTTGAGTGTCACTCCAGAAACCATGTCAAGCCTCAGACTCTCTTCAGCCTGTCCAGCCTCTTCTTCCCTATCTATGAACCGGCCATATGACACTATCTATCTTTAGAAAATCTAACCTAGACTGCTTTCTTTTGGAGCAAAACTTTCTAAAGTCCGCATTTACAGGTGCAAGAGTCGATCCTGGCGGTAGTTTGGTGCGTATTTCCACAACTTCAACTTTTTACTTGGACGTGGTGATAGTCCATACGTGTGCTGCTGCTACGCATAGATATGCCACTAGAAACCTGTTGGTGATGTAAGAGGCTCAGCGAAAGGCCATCGGTCCGAGTTCTATCTCGTTCAGCTCTTCAATGATCGCCGTGGTAGACAGCTTGTCCGCGAGAAACACCGAGATCTCAGAATGCAGAATGTATAAAATCAATCGAATCGAGTGAAGTGTCCCGGAGTGTGTAAAGGAGTTGATCGGCTGCAGCTGCGTCAAGTGATCTCCTCAATTACAGCTCGTAAGGTACGGGTACATAACTGAAATCACCGGTGTAGCAGTGCGCGCTAGAAGGTGTGCACTGATGAATTCTCTAGTTCGTTGTTGTAGCGATGCCTGGTGCTTTTACTGAGTCAGAAGAGAAGGATCCTCTTTCTGCACAAGTACAAATATTCCCACCCATTTATTAGCAAAACCCTTGCGTGCAAGCTGGAAACTCAAAAGGAAACGCGACTACGATGGTTGTCTAAATACATATTTGGAAACAAACGGTTGTAGTGTGCAGTGTAAACAAATCTTACAATCAGGAAATTATGGCCCTTTGTAGGTAGATCATACTGATGAACACGATTTGTTGCTTCCTCAGCAAGTTTGTCCCAGTTCAGGGTGAAGGTGATCAAGGCAAGTAATGTTGCCTGTGTAGCAAGGCCGCAAATTATCCCGATCCATAGACCCTGCATATACAAAGGGAATTATTAACTCCATATTCACAACTGAAAGTAACAGACTACTTGTGGGCAAGTCAGGTTCTTATACATACTCAGTTCAGTCGTTTTCATCTTTGTGATTCGTGCGATAGAAGAGAAAGAGAAATAAAAATAGGTTGGAAAACTTACATATCCATCATAGTGGAACTTGAAGGCCATGAGCAAGGCAATTGGAATCCCGATGATGTAAAATGCTCCCAAGTTCGTGTAGGCACCAAGATGTTGCCATCCGCATCCTCTTGCGACACCTGCCGGTGTAATCAAGAGAGAGAATATTGAGTATCGGATGCCCACTCAGTATTCATTACACAGAAGCAGCAGTTGATAACAAAATCACGAAACTACAGTAGAGAACAGTGGATCCCTTGTTCACGTTTCGGAGGTGGAAATTAGCAACATGAAGAAAGACTTACCGCATAAAGTTCCTTGGAATCCATCCAATATCGCAAGTGCTGCCAAGAATGGAACCATACTTGCGGCATATTGCACTACTTCTAGTTCGCTGCTGTATAGGTACGGCCATATGTTGTGGAGGGAGATGAGAAGGATGGACATGATACATCCTTCGCAAAGACCCAGAGATACTGTCAATCTCACTGCTGCCTTTGCTGCACCAGGTCGACCTGCTCCAAGTTCGTTTGATACCCTCGTGCTGCAATGGAGGGCGGGAAGCATGAGTCCAACTATCCAATTCCGGAGGTACCAAATTACGTAGACTATTGACTACTTGAGAGGGATGTCTTTGATATTGACGACAGAAGTTAGAAATGATTTCAACTCTTCAGTACTCTCAGCAGATATTCTTCCCAGACTTGTAACGTGAGAAACGAATCTCTTAAGAAAGGAGCCTTCCTGACTAGTCCGCAGCAGAAAACGTGGGAATCACGAAGTAGTGCGCTCACCTTACTGCTGCACTGAAACCTAAAGGAACCATGTACATGAGCGCGAGCGTATTCAAGCTGCGCAAGAAAAGACGGTGATTAGGAATGTACAGAGGCCTGCATTGTAAAACTGTTGGAAATGTTAAGTCCGTAGGATAAACGAATATCGCTTCTGCATATCTTCCCTACCCATAGATTCTCTGGAATATATCTCAAAACGAACCGGGTCATAAATCTTGTGCTTTTCTGTACAGAAAGCTATTTGGAAAACGTTGTAGGGAGTCATGTGGGTCACGTAAATTGAAGAGCTTACCAAATTGAGAAGGCAGATGTCTGCAACTTCGGGTTGGGGAGAAGACCAGAAAGAAGCACAATCAGTTCGAAGGACCAGTACTCCAAACTGCAATAGTTCAGTCCCACGTGAGTAGCTCTCCTCTCAAAAAAATTATCTTTAAAAGTAGAATGCACAAATGTATCGATCTGAACTGACGTCAGGTAGTAAACTCAAGGAACTCTCCAAATCTCATGATCGCATGCACCTGCAGCAAACAGATAAGAGGTGAATAAAATGTTTATGACGATAAGTGAACTTGATTAGTCCGACGGTCGCTGTATGCAAGTAATAATAGAAAACTTAGATTCTATACAAACCAGATCATGACGGTGGATGGTACGGCAAGCTTGAGGAAGCCTCCAAGGTGATGGCACGCTTCCTTGGAGAAACCGGTCCAAGTCTTCTTGCAAGTGGGTGAGAACTTGACGTAGAGCGATAGGAAAATCACATTCAACCACTCGGAGATTCCATTGGCGATTGCTGCCCCACGGTAGCCGATTCCAAATCGGAAAATCATAAGGTAGCACAGTGGGATGTGGAATAACAGTGTGATACCCGATAGAACTGCCATCGGCCCCACTGCACTCTGAGTTTGCAGAAACTTTACCAATGGCTGTAGGAAAGCGTAGGCGAACAGCGTGGGAAGAAGGTATCTCGCGTATAGACCGGCGCCGTCTGAGATGGTGGGATCCTGGCCAATAGCCTTTAGAAGTGGCCCCATGTTCCACCAGATGCAGGCGAGAGGGACACAAAAAATGTTCAGGACGATCACCGCTCTTTGAAGGAAGATACCAGACAGTCGATACTCCTTTGCCCCAAACGCTTGTCCGCACAAAGTTTCTAACGCGGAAGCCAGCCCCATCTGAGTCAATGAAGAAGATTGCGTTAGACCTTGCCGTCATCCTAGAAGGAAAATATCTGTCAGTTCTTCGTTTCAGTGAGAACCAAAAGCTGTTACTTTACAACCTGAGATACCATCCCACCACCCCAAGATTCTCTCCTAGCATCCAGCTATGTCAACTGCCTGTCGTTAATAATTTGATACTATCCACTTGGATGCTGAAACTGCAGACTATTGTGCAACACCTGTGTGGATGATGTTAATCATCTGGAAACCACTGTCTAATGTGTTCCATGCCATGAGCAGACAAGCTTTTCACTTGCCTGATATGTAAGCAGGACTAGAAATAAGAAACAAAAAACCTTCCTAACACATGAGAGAGGTGGACTAAATTTCCGGTGTTCAAAAAGTTCCCGCCTATGAGTTGATGTAAACTCGGTGATGAATTCGTCCCTTCTAAGTACGAACCACTGAAGTGATGCCAGAAATGATGGACTCTGAACTGTGAGGTCTCAACGTTTGTCATCGCCAGTATGCGACTCGAGAAGTAACCAATGAATCCAAATTTGAGATTTGACACTGCGTACTAAGGAGCGCAACCACATGGCGTGAGCTGGGATTACATTGCGCATTAGTTTCGGCAGAAGTTATACTTCATCGATGGATAACTACTGCCTAGGTTCTGGTACTTAAAGACAGAAGGAATCTACACAAGTTAGATTAAGTCGAATTCGCAGCCCACGAATTAAGTCGAATTCGCAGCCCACGATTCCAGCATGGCAGCCAGAACGAAGACAAATGTACCTGTGAAATAACTTCAAGAACTCTTGGATCTTCTATAGATAGGATAACTGGACATACAGTATGAGGCAGCACAAGGTAATTATAGGATATCTTACCATAACGTGGTATCCTGTAACTCCTGCGACTGAAGTAGCAATAGAAGAACTCGCCAACGCGAGCTCTCCCAAGTGTCCAACAAACATAACTGAAACCACGTTCAGCAAGTACTGCAATAAGTTCACGACGATCATAGGTCCCGCAATCCAAAACTGCTCCCTCAGCTCCGCTACCAACCAAACCTTAAATCCCTCCTTCGCTTCTTGCAGAAATTTCTGTGATGCAGATTCATAAGTCGAGGGAGGCAAGGGTTCCACCGAATCCTCACCGTCCAACAGCGGTTGCCTCAAGTCTGGAGCCATCTCTTTGTGATGTCACGATGCTCGTGTTCCCCCTTATCGAGAGATCAAATATCGTACTGTAATTGGTTTAGTAGCGCAGCATGAGAGTAGAACGTCTAAGCACTTAGCACGGTCGGTCCTACGCGGACCTGAGAACGACGCGAGATCCTACATGCAAGCTCTCAGCTCCTCCTGCCGACCGTCTCTCCACAAAATGCCAATGTCGATTTGAGGAGCTTCATGTTCTCCCGGACTACATATGTTCAACCTCCACCGTCGAGAAGTGAAGAAGATTGAAAACAGAGTTCGTAATCTTATGTCCGAGGGAGGGAGAAATATTCACTCCTGAAATTCATGTCTGCATTTCCCCTCTTTATAGGAATGATCATGATTAGACAGGCTTGAACCCTTCAACGGTTTAGTCAGAGTATTGTTAGATTGTTTCCTTCATCTACCTTAGATCCATTCATTTTGTTAAAACGACACACCCTGGTCACAATGGATCTCGAGTTCGTCGCAATACCGGTCAAGTGAAGAGCGCAGACTATGGTGGATCGTTTTAATAAAATGAGGGGTCGAAATGAGAGGTCGATTTAACTATACTTTTTTATTTATCCTCAAGACGGGACGAGCAACCATGACGCGATAAAATACCAACTGTGGTCAATGTAATGCTACCGGATAACAACAAATTCACAATTCTTGAAGACAGGAGTACCGACCATGACCACGTCATGTTTAAGACCGGCGTCTAATCTCAACAGTGAAACTCGGTTCACATCGCGCAAGTTCATCGAGTTTCGGCACCGCACATCCATTTCTTCGACATTCCCCATCCCATGGGGAATGTCGAAGGATGGGAAGACCTCATCAAGCCATACAAGGGAGAGAAAAAAAATAAAAAATAACATGGGGCTAAGCCCCAATAGAGTCTATATGCCCTCCCGCACCTAAGATATCCGAGCTATAACAAAGGATAACGAAGAATTAGTGACTGATAACCGAGACTTCAATATCAGAAGGCGAGAAGAGTTCAACATGACAATGCGAAAATAACATAAAATATGAAAATGCAGAAATGGTAACGTACGGATATCGAAGAATTAGTGGCTGATAACCGAGACTTCAATATCAGAAGGCGAGAAGAGTTCAACACGACAATGCGAAAATAACATAGAATATGAACGCTCTTTGTCCTTTCATTGCTATCTCAAGTCCATGCCGTAGCCACTTTCACTAACTGGAATTCTCTTGACATCGACAGTCAAAATCGAACGGCTTCAAAGAAATTTGATATGCATCGTTGGATTATCTCTATCGGCTATTAAAGTTTAAGGACGCAAGTTGAACTCATTTGCAGGCAAATTTGAAGCCACTGGCACAGTTGGATAAAGCGCAGTCATGGTTCCAGAGAGCTAAAACTTGTTAAAAAATGTGAACAATTTTGAACGTTTTCACTGTTTCAAGTGGCCCGTGATCGCAATTTAATACATTAGAGGTGGTATATGGGTATATATCGAGTTGAGGCCCGCCCCACAAGCCTTCAGGCCCCGCCAATATCCGGTAAAATCTGACGCGGATATTGATTTGCAGAGTTATTATGGAACCGCACTCAGGTATTTTGTACTTCTGTTACTGACCATTTACGGTTTTCAATTCAAATCAAGTTCCGTTTACCTTAGGTGTAAATTTTTCCCTCAACAGCTACAATCCTAACCTGGACTGAGTTAACTAACTGCGCTGACCCCGCACGCGGAAATCATGATGGTCCGTAGAAAAGCCTCTGGATTTGTAATTTGATTGGATCTATAATGAGTGCAAAAGCCATTTATAATTGGTCGGGCATTTATAATTGGCGGGTTCGGGTCGACTGCTCTGCACCTTGGCGGAAGCCACGAACACCATCCCAAAAACAAACCACTCATTGTGTGTGCTTTTCAATAATACCGCTTGATGGGTCGAACACCATCGCAAAAACAAAAAACTCGTCATGTCATGATGTGCTTTCTAATAATACGGCTCGATGGGTCTTCCCATCCTTCGTGTTTTCTACACGGTCGCCCTTTTCTCTTTTTAATAATTGATTGATTATTGGATACATTAGGGTAATTAGTTCAGGTTGTATCGTGTTTTCTACGCGGTAGCCCTTTCCTCTTTCTAGTAATTGATTATTGGATACATTAGGGTAATTAGTTCCGGTTGGAGAGTGCCTCGTTTACCGAGAGAGTCAGCGGTTCAACTGAAGGCCAAAAGGGGACCGAAGCCTCTAAAAGCTTCCAACCAATCTATAAGCTCAAAAGCACTCGGCTGTCACTGCACAGCAAGCTGTGGATTGGGGATTCCGCGGTGTAATGTGAAGAGGCTCCGGACCTACAGTGAATTATCAGAAGCCAATCTACACATGTACAGTACAATAAGGGGTTTCACATATAGATTTAATGGATGTCTAGAGGATCAATAACAATAACAAACTTCATAACTTTTTTTAGTGAACCAGTTAGCGAGACATGATGGTAATAAATGAATGGTTTTTGTCCAATTCGCATTCATTTATCAGAATCAAGCACTAGGTTATGGAGGTTTAAGAATGTCACATTAAAATAAATAATTGTCAGCAGAGGGGGACAAGGTTTCTTGAGAGAATGGTCACGTTGGTTGGTCTTGGAGTGGGATTTTTTAAAATTTTGGTGGATCCAAAATGCACGTTCCCAACTATTCAAAATCTCAACTCAAATTCACCCTCCCAAGTGCAAATGCTACCTCTGTCTAGTCAAGTGAACGGCGGTTTAGTAGTTCCGCATTGGTGTGGTGGTTCACTTCCATAGATTAGTGCAACAAAGTATAGTGAAATTTATGGAAAATGATCCATGCCACCCCACGGCAACCAAGAAATTGATTGGGGGTTGAGGAATTTTACTCCAAAAATGCAACAAAAATTAAGCAATGTTAGCTGAAGTACCTTGTTATAGTGAAGGAGGCTCCCTTTTGGATGCAGATCCAAAACCTACATACTCACTTGGATTCACAATCTGAAGCACCATTAGGGAAATTTGAAGAACTGTTGAGGATGGCTTCCATTGTGCCCGGCAAAACCAAAGAGGATGAATGGTCTTGCATGGAGACGCACCATTATGGCCAAATCCTGGATTATTTGGAGGACCACCCTGATCATTTTGCACAAATTTATGGTGGGAATTGCAAAAAGCACATTCAGAAATTGATGGCTTTTAGTTTCATGGCAACATTTTTAATTCGGGAGAGCAAGGATTTCCCACTTCTTTGACAGGTGATTGGCTCTACATGAAATGGTTGAGGTACATGAAATAATATAAAGAAACTCGGGAGCTTAAGAACAAGGCAACAAGAGAAGGTCTCACATAGAAGGAATATGGCAAGCGTTGGAGAACTATAGAAGATAAATTGAATGGAATGTGCACGCATTTTGCTAAAATAGAAGCTATGTTTAGGAATTGAGGAAAAATTAGTCCACCTACTATAGTAAGTTTGGGAGATTTAAATCCCAATTAGAGCAAAGTCGGCATGCATGACGTCCATGAAGGTGCAGAGGAGGAGTGCTCTCGGTTCCCATCTCCCCCTAGAGGTGGTGCTCTTGGACTCATGCCCCTAGTTTGTCCCAAAGACCCAAGGGGTGAAAATTATACCTAGTGTTTACGTGGACAATGGAATCTGATCACCCAAGGATGAGTCACCTTATGTTGCACCAGAAGAGGACTCACCTTTTGTTACACCAACTCCTTTAACTTCTATAGGGGATGGGTCAGATTGCGCTTCCCTTGACCAAGAAGGAGAATGTGACCCAAAGAGGAGAAAAGGTGGAATATAAGCATGTAAGGTATCTTGGAGTCACCTAGTATGTCATTGTCTCAAGATTGAGAAAAACTTACCATGTTGAAGGTAAATACTATAGAATCCAAGGAGAGATTATGACTGGCTGAACTAGAAGCCACCAACATGAGGAAAAGAGAGAACATATTGATGAAAATGGAAGCCGAGCATATTGAAAATTATTAGATTAGAGATAGAGAAGATGAAAATTGAAATTGAGTGCAGATAAAAGGAAATCTAAGACAAACAAACACATATTCAAGGAGAAGATTTCACAATCAAAGCACACTCATGAAATCAAAATGAGTCTCTTATAGGCAAGAAAATGTATCAAGGAAATAAGCCAATATTTCAAAGTGCTAACTCAAGTTCAACATGCAGATCCTACTCCAAAATCATCATACTCTACTGATAGCAAATAACATATCACACAATGTAACTTGAGTATTTTTCTAATGAAGTTGAGTTTTATAAAGTTGATTAAGACTCTTTATGGAAAAAGATGTTGCTTGTCGGTGCTACCTACCGCTCATCGGCACCTCACAATATGTTGTTGATGCCCAATGCTGCCCAATTCTGCACCCCAACGTTTGTGCCATTGGGAGTGGCACCAAGTGGGTTTTGGCCAATCCTTGATGGCACGTGTAGGCACTACTTGATGTGTATTGTTGGCACATAGGCGCCCAATGCTGTGTGTTGATGCCCATTGCCATTAGGGTTCAGGGAGGTTGGCCGGTTTTGTTTAGGGTGACGCACTATGACACTCATTGTTTGTAGGTGGTGCACATAGGTGCCGGGTGATGCTCGGTTTGATGCAATAGCACAAGTGATCAAAACACATGAAAATAGATATGAGTGATAAAATTTTAGGGTAAAATAGTTGTACATAAGACATGTATAAATGTGGTAAATTTAAGTAAGATGTATATAAATATTGAGCCAGTACAACATGTCACTATGCTAGAGGAGAAGGAGGTGAAGAAGATGAGGGAGATGCAACATGGTGTCTAAATGTTGCTATTGCGTCCTATGAGCCGACCTATCTCTCACTCAAGATGAACCTCTGATGGCTATTATGGTAGCACACCATGGACTAAGAAGGCAAGGAATCCCAACTCCATCATACTCCTCCAAGGCTAACATTCCAAGACTCAAGACATTGCTCAACAGAGAACTCAATGAGAGAGATAGTTGTAAATGAAAGGATGATGAGTACTTCCTCACCCCTTGTTTATATACTTGTGAAATAGTTACATACCAAAGTTACTTATTACCATAATAATTCAAGTTACTAAACTAAAAGTCAAGTATAGTCAAAAAGTAGAAAGGAATATCCATTCACATAGGCATATTCCACTAGCATGTGATCTTATTTAGACCCAACCATTAAGTCAAGGATTCCTTCATATGGGCTATCTTTGGACTATAGAAGAATCCAAAAAAAAGGCTTGCGGGACCAAGAGTTCTCAACTCTTTCCTCAAAGCCAAACACATAAGAATAATACCAAGTTAACACACTAGAATCCAAAATAGTGGTGCTCATCTTTTCCACCTCCTCTAAAGTAAGGTCCCTTCTATCTTAGCTATGACTAACTCTAGCTAATCATGACTAATGAAGAACCATCCTTTATCTCTATAAAAATAATATCTTTTAAGTACTTGTAATACCAAGCTAAATATCATAATACCACACACATGCACAAATGGGTGTTACAGTACTCAAGTCTATGATAGTATACATGATGTTGAATCCTAAATGGACTCAATGAACCACCAAAGGGACCACTTGCTCTCATCCAAGTCTTGGTGCTTGATAATGCTAGCAAGAAGAGACAATGGGTCAATATTATAAGAACTTAGTCTATCGGATGTCCACTCCTCTTCTGCCCAACTAACAGTAGGCCTATTATCATGGAAAAAATTTGTCCAAAGCACTCATCAAAGGACAAGTGTATGATGCTCTCTCTACCCTATAAAGATGGATAACACCATGTGGATGGTTCCTATAATAAGAGAGTGCATAGCTGTCCAGGATCAAAAGATCATGAAGAGGTAAACCAAATGAAGTGAGATGCTCACATAATTTAACTCTAAGACCTCTAAACTCATCATCTTACTAGGGATTTGAAGAACAAAAACATGCCATGAGACCCAATGTGAATTCACTCTAGGAGCTCTAACCACTACCACATGCTCCGTAGCAACCACTCCATTCCATCTGGAGTAAAATCTATCCACAAGGTAACCTCAAGCATAGCAAAAAGATTTGGATGAAATGGCAAACACAAGACATGCAACCCACCCTACATGCCCTAATTTTGTGTGAGGGCACCAAACATACCTAGTCATGTAGCTCTCCCATGCATGGAAACCAATGCTACCACAAACCCATAATGATGCCAAACAAGTAACATCCACAACAACAATCTTCTTCCGTAGGAAGCCTAGGAAGAGAATACATAGAATACACTCTCTTGATCAAAAAGCCTCTCTCTGAACTCAATCTAAGTCCCTTGAGTCTCCACACTATGAGGTAATACAAGGATGGCATCTATCACAAGGGTGGCATCTGTCTATGTTTGCATCTAACTGGGGGTATGGGTCTGGCGGGCAATACTATGTAGTCTCAAGCTAGCTAAACCATACTAGCCCTCACTTGAGCTAGACTACTCTCACTCTCCTCTACCTAAACATGTGCACTCTTGCACTTTTCCATAGCAAAGCCTAACCCTCAGCCATGGAAATAACACCTAAGATGTCTAAGTCCAAGTCAACTAATCTTTGCTCTCTCTCCATCTCAAAAGTAATAAAGGTCATATGCCTCTCCTCCTTTGTAGCAAGAGTATACTCTCGCTCACAAAGGAGTCTCTATCTCTTGACTACCAATCTACCATGCTCCTCAAAGCTCTCCAATCATCTCTCGCGCTAAAGCACTAATCTCTCTCGCTCATCTATACTCTCCAATGACCTCTTGTGCTCAAGTACTAATTTCTCTCACTCCTCTACAATCTCCATGCCCCTTGCACTCAAGCACTAATCTCTCTCACTCTTCGACACTCTCCAATCGCCTCTCTTGCTCAACCAGATTTCTCTCTCCCTCCTAAGCCACTCAAACACAATCATCTAAAACATGTGTGACATCAACAAAACAAGAAGAGGGTGAAGGTACTCTAAAGTGGGTGGAAGGAGGTGCACCCTCCATAGACAGAGAAAGAGGAGAAGGGGAAGAGGAGGGAGGAGGAGCTATCTCAAAGGATGAAGATGGAGAAGGAACTCTCTCCCTACAATTATCACAACCTAACCTCACTATTGCTAAGGCATGTGTCTCAACACAAAATCTATTGAACACCTATTCACAAGTGGTACATTTAGTCATTCATCAAGTAAAATTCACTTTTGAATCAATTAAATACACAAGTTCATTAATTAAGGCATGTTAAATTAACACATTTATTAAATCCGATAATGGTATATACAATAGAGCAATGTAATAAAAATGTTTGAAACAATAAAAACATACAAATATATGCCAAAACTCAAATCTAATCTATCACTCACCATCCTCTTCCTCTCTCTCATCCTCCCCATCATCAACACTCTTATCCTTGTCTGAGCTATCGGCATCCTCATGATCATCATACTACTCTTCCTCTCGTATAATCTCATCATCTACAACACTCAAGTACATCACTTCCTCCTTAGGAATGAAACCTCTCTCCTCAAAGAGATGAGTGAGTATCTGCCCAAGGAACGTGACTCTGAACATGTACCCCTTTAATTGGCTTTGCAAACTCTCCACCTTAGCAATGATAACTCTAATGCAAACTCCCCCCAATCATAATCTCCTGAACTTCATTTTGGTGTTGAGAACCAAATGCCCATGTACAATCTTGGACCTAATAGCTGGTGCCACAAATGCATCCATCAATTGGAAGAATGCCGTAAAGGTAGGATACACACATTGTCTTGCAAAATACCTTTTTGCAACACAATCTCTTTGTGGAAAGCAATCTAAAACAGTGGTGTAAGGAACAGTCCTCCATTTTGGTGTCCTCCCCCTTGGCATGGCCAGTGCATCTCTAACTATATCCATGGTCAATTGAAAATTTTTCCCTTTCACCAACCCTTTGCAAGAATTCTTGTCCCAAGTACTCACAAACTCAGTACATGGAAGAACCTGCAAAAACCACCAAGAAAAAAATCATTAACTTCCATCCTCACACAAGAAGACACTTGATGTTGCTCAAAACTGCCCCGGAAAGGAAAAAATAGGGATTGGTGCCACCAGGGGGCACTCATTGCCACCACAGGATATGGTTTTAGGGAGGGATTGCCGTAGGGCACTGCCTAGCGGCACTACTAGATAGTTGCTGTTGTGCAAAGTGCTAGGTTTTGCAACATGGAGCGCGGCTGACACCTAGAGCTGTTTGTAGCCACCATAGATACTGCCAGAAAGGCACAACTGCATTGAGCACCACTGCAGGGTAGGGATTCCAAACAAAAGGGTCTCAGCGGTGTTTGGAGATGCTTGTAGGCACTAAGGGACTGGAGGGTTTAGGGTTTAAACTGTGGGTGATGCAAGGCAATGCTAGTAGACATAGAATAGCACGGGATGGTGCATGATGGCACTGCCAAACAACGCAGATGGTGCCAGGTGACGCCTATAGGCACTAATAATTGTGAGACCACAAAGGGGAGAAATACATAAATAGTGAAAAAAACTACAGTGAAAATGGAGAAAAA
Source organism: Lunularia cruciata (assembly GCA_948567375.1). Lineage (NCBI taxonomy): Eukaryota > Viridiplantae > Streptophyta > Marchantiopsida > Lunulariales > Lunulariaceae > Lunularia > Lunularia cruciata. The sequence goes on along the minus strand of OX419757.1, from coordinate 61,821,006 downwards.
AAGTTAAGAAGACAAGAATAATATCTCTGGACGTGGGTAATGAAGTCCAAGTGTAATTTTGAGACCAATTACATTGAGATCGACCTCCTTGATTCCAGCTACAGCTCTTTGAATTTGGTGTTTATCAAGCCAACACCATTTGATGAAGTTCACCAGGTGTTGGATGGTATGAAATCCAATGAGCCATTCCCCTTCTTGAGTACTTCTCATGTCTTGACCGTCAACAATCTTCTCATAACCCCATAATTCTGCCATGGATATTCTAATGTAGGAACAATAACTAATTTTGGTTCCTTTCTCTCCTCTATCTTTCCACTTGTGTTCAGATTAAATCCCCAAATCCTCTCCTCTCCTTCCCAATTCCAAATCCTCCTATCCTTCCTAGTTTTGAAACCTCCTCTCCTCTTGTGCTAAATTTCAAATTCTGGTCTTCAAATACAATACTCTATTGAACCCCCACTCAAACTCCTTTTTCTGCTTAAATAGCACTCAAAATCTAACCGGTACACCCTGTGGCACTCAAAAATTGAAAATCATTGTGAATTACTCCCCTCCTCTTGTGAACACCCACAAAGCTCAAGCTCAAGTGTGAATGATTCTAGCTTGATGACTCTCCAAATGGCTCAATTCCAAAAATATGAAACTTATGTGTAAGAGTAGGGTTTATATAGTCCCTACATGACAAAATAAGATGTATATCCACATAGAACTAAATTTGCATTTGAGTGAAAACAACCAAAATTTGGGAAAGAAAATAAGAATCATCAGTGGCAACAGGTGGCATGTCATGTTGCCAATGGGCACACTTGACTGTTACTTTAGAGAAGGGGCAGCCCTGAGCTCCTTCACATGACAACACAAGCTGCCATGAAGCATCAACAGGCGCCACGCAAATTTAAATGCGCTGGCAGTGGCTCCTAGTGCCCATCAGCGTCTACCCTTATGCATCGGCCTGCATCGCCCAAAACCTATATTAATAATTGCAAATTCTTATAAACATTGGGTGCACATACACAGCACCATCCAGTGACTTCTACTTCACAATGGGCAAGACCAAGCACAATTGAGTGACTTTGACCCTTAATGGGGTGACTTCCTATGCCACTTAGTGCCTCCAAGAGGAAACTAGGCAACACCTTGCGCCATCCACTGCCTTTGAGTGTAAATGGGGTGACATCCTGTGCCATCCAGCAACTTTGAGCATGAACTGGATGACACTCAGTGCGTACAAATGTACACAGGGTGTCCCCAAGTGCCTTCTTGCAATTTTACATAATATTCCGTCATGGTCGAGGGAGCAACATACATTTTTGTAAACTTGGCGTTTGTGGAAGGATATGGATATGATAATGGATAAAATACAAGAACTTTACCATATATGAAGAATTGAAGCATGAATACTTTAATATAGAGAAACTCGTTTGGGTATATTATCAAGGTGATGAGCAATGCATTGTTGCATCACCCTTGACCTACTTTCTTCTCTATCAAGTTCTATTCCATTCAAAGACATTTCTAAATCTATTTGAGTTTCCTCGGTAAATCTGCCATCATCTTCTGACCAAACATCTAACCTATTGATTAAAAATTTATGTAAAGTAATACACATTAAAATTCATTTTAACAAATATGTATTTCTACTATTGTCTTTAAATTGCACTGTTAGCTCACAAAGAGAATGTTATGTAGCTTTCAATACTCCTGTCACAATGCTCATTAATCAGCTTTGTTTTTGCCATATATCCCTAATATGTAATTAATATGTTATAGTGTGACAACTGGGTTTTGATATTTCTCCATAAAAGTTTTACATACCCCACCACATTATCCATAAAATTATTTACCCCGTTATTCATAAAAAATTTATAGGCTTTAGTGTAAAATTTTACGAATTTCAAAAGGGAAATCGAAAAAAGCTAAATAAAACCCCTCCTGGACAAACAACAATACTCCATCTTTCGGGAACACCATAAGATTGGTTGGTCATAACATTAGGCGCTAGCACTAAGTCAACCCTTGCTAAACCGAAGGCGTCTAAAGATCGATTCTCCTACAGGATCTTTCCCGCTCCCATATTCAGATACGTACATGAGAACTAAGCAGTTCTTACCTCAGACCAACGAAAGAAAATCAGCTCAATATAGGGAAAGAAAACCGGAACGTCAGATCATCATCATGACGGCTTCTCAGACGGCCGTCATGGAAGTTGAGGTATGTCTCCTACGAACTTAAGGCTCAGGCACTTGCGTAGAAGATATACTTTAGTGGTCCATTGAGAGCTGAACCCTTAAACTCAAAAGTTTCGAACGGCACATGGTCTTCGGAGATAATATGTACAAGATGGTATCTTGAAGGTTAGCTTGTTATTCTGCCCATGCACTATGTACTGTGGAACGTGTTCAGTTGCAGTGAATTCACGTTGGTGTCGCGTGCACCGACTCAAAGAAGTTGTTTCTACTCAAAATTAATGAGCAAGTGATGAATACTCGTTATTTTTTTATAAGTTGAGTCAGCTTTGCTAAGTGGTCAGTTCGTTTGTTGTCAACAACTACTCGCAACTTCTGGTAAAAGGTACAGTTGTCTAAAGTTCTCATACCGAAGCAATGGAATCATGTAGGAGCTAGATGTGGAAGGTGTACGAGCCTTATTAGGCATGCGTTCAACCATGGGGTCTATTGCGAACACAATCCCCCCTCCGATCTCATCTCTAATATCATCACTTGTGAACGATAAAACTGTGGTTCTCGTGCTCCTTTCCCGCTTGATACTTTTCCTGATGTAGATGGCGAGGGTATTTATTATCTCCACCATCTTCTAGTACTTTTCGTCAGGGTGTAGAGGTTCCAGGAAGCAAGCTGACTGCAGGAGCAAGGGCCTTGGCCAAGCACGTGCATCGATGTAGTCATGGATGGTGGGGAGAATTTACAGGGACTGGTAAGTAAGTAGGCATCCTACGATGTATTGGATGTCAAATTGCATAACGTTTTTGCATGCTTTCGTGGATGTATCAACCCTCAAATATCTGCTAATCACCGCATTTTTTTTCAATCAATCTTTAAACCTGGAATAGCTGATCAACTTAAGAGGGATTGTTGATTAATACTGAGTATAAAGTCCTCATGAGAAATAGTGACTTATAAAAGTCTATATAATCGACACAAACAGTATAAGAAAACAATCTTGAGATTCGACTACAGAGCGATGTCATCATTTGATATACTTGCAGTTACAGAGTTAGAATTTATCTTTGACAAACGAGTTTTTGATGTGGTACAAAACCTTTATTGCTCGAAGCAGGACCAACTAAGAATGGACTTTCTCTGGTAAAATTGCGAAAATGATCGATGATGCTATATGGATGAATGTGCACATCGTTCCGGTCCCTGTCTTTGAAATTCGGGTTAAAGATGGATATGGCGCTCGATGGACAACAGATGGAAGTCAGGTAATTTTGTCCAGCAATATGAAGTCCGATATCCAATCTGAGGATTAGGAATTTCGATTTTGAAGCAGAGAGTTGCACTTATAAATCAAAGTTTGATGTTGGTTTGTTGCTGCAGTTTCGTGGATTCTCGAGCTTCCTATGGAAGAAGGGTATCTCCACAAGTGGAGACACTAGAACAAATGGTTCCACAAGTGAGTAATACATCTACTGTGGACGTATTTTGATGTAGCTAATGAACCAAAGGAGTATCGAAAGGAAGTGGAGACTAGAAGGTCTCGTGAGGAGTGCCCTCCTCTTAGATGCTAGGAGTATGGTGTACTACACATGCCTCTTAGTAAAGACTTCTTCCCTTTTAAAATGAACAAATATCAGTGAATATTTATGTTTTAGAATGCTTATTGCTATTCTTCGAGTCAGAGAACTTTGTTGCTCACTTGAAGACGTATTCCGTTATCCCCAGGACCATTCCTGCATGGTTTTTATTTCACACCAGACAGGTTTGGGGTTTAAAATACTGATGCTTCATGTACCTAAACAGATGATCAAAAATCAAAGGTAGACAGAAATTTTTTGTAATTAGGAGGTGAGTAAGCTTCTCTCAGATGATGTGGATCACCCAAGAGGAGATAAATGAAGTCACTGACTCCGCCAATCTTGTTGGGGGATACTTCCCATTTGAAGATTAACGGTAGACTTATACACCAGTATTTATAATTTTGTTCATGTAATCACTAGGATATACTTCATTCACAGGTATCTTATCCAGTCACTTCTGGTTTAGACATAACGGGAGACGACTTCGAACCAGCTTTGATATGGGATCTTCAGGCTTTTCAATCTTAACGGAAGAATGGGACATCTAGGACGCATAAGATACGCTTGAAGCTCAACTAAGACCTAGTGTTGACCAATACATCAAGAAGATCATCTTGAGTTGAGAATAGGTGAGACCAGATTAGTCTTAGCTGAGGAAGATAACCTGGAGGGTGTTGGAAAGAGAAATGTGATGTGGTTCGAGCCCCATATATTCATCACTTATGTATCCAAGTTGGAATCCGGTACCCTCGACGAAATAATGTATTTCTCATCATTCAGATTATCTGTGCAGTTCAACAAACTAGCGGAAGGAGTTTGTGAAGTTGGAAATATTTCAGAGTTCATTTGTCGAGGTAACAATTAGTCTATAGAGATAGCACAAGAAATGCTACAGAACTCTTACGGGGCTGTAAGATTTTGTCGGAGTTGGAGTTTCTGATTTCGGAATGAGGACAAATCTGATTGTGTACTTGCGATGATGGAGCTACACACATCAGCTACTGAGAGCTGGTTGTCAACGCTTGTCGCTTGACTTAATATCAAACCATTTTGCGTCTTCCTCACACTATAAGTGCTACAAAATAGAATTAAACACACACTAACAAGTAATGTAAGTGATAGCAGAAATTGGCAAGCTCATTGCGCTGATGATATTGATAATGAAACATATAGCATGGATTTATATCTTAACCGAAAGGAGGTCTAACCTGGATGAGAAGAGATTACATTTACATGGTATTAGAGCAATTTGATATTCAAAGCGATTTCAATCAGTCCAGAGAATAAGCCCAAAGAATGGTGAAAATATCAAGTCAATTGTAAGTTTGACCCGAAAAGTATCGAACGTAATTGTATATGTTACTTTTTTACGATTAACATGCGGGAGACCATGAGATGGACAGTAGTTTCAATTAAGATCATTTTATAAAATGCTTCCTTTATTGCACCATTTTCTCACTGAATGTCAAGATCATCTGTTTGATAGGTTGAAGAAAATAAAATGTGTTAAGTTAGGTAATCTCTAGTTTAGGGATTTCTTTGTTAGAATGAGACAAGTTAATTACTGTTCATGCTGCTACTATTCACATATTTTCCTGTTCATGTGCAAGTTACTGTTCATGCATACTATTCACATGTTTTCCATGAGCTGCATGTGTTACATGAGCAGTGTGGTAGGACACCCTTCAGCAATCCTTTCAATACACTTTTCTATCTATATAATCCCAGTCACGAGTTCTTCTATTGGATTGATTTCTATCATTTCCCCTCTGCATTTTGTGAAGCCATGAGCTACCTAACATCATCTTAGGAGTATTCTGTGATATCTTAGTATTGGAGGCTATTTGTGTTGCATGAGTGAATTAGTTGTACTATCTTTGAAGGCTAGGAGAGAGTTGAGTCTTGCCGTGTGCAATTAGGAGTGTTTTCTACGGTAAGACTTAGAAAATTGAGTGCTAGGATGTATGATACATCAGAAGTCAAAATGCCTAAGAATAGACCATCTACTTCAAAGAGCATGAACAAAGGTTCTCATCAAGTTATGGGCCCACAATCACCACTCGGGTTGATAGGAGAACTCAAAGAGATAGAGAAATTATGAAAGACTAACTACAAAGCTTAGGCTTTGGATGTGAATTCTATCTTAGACAGTTATGTCTGTCTAGAGTTTGCATTAGAAGCTCATGATATAGATGAGCTAGAGATCAACAAGGAGGAGAGAGTCAAGCATGCTACTACTAGGAGGTTTCTGCTAAGGGCTATGGAAGAGCAAGCTAGAGGCCTAGTAGATACTTATGCTTGGAGTTGGGAGATTTGGGAAAAAATCAAGAGTTATTACATTGTTGAGAAGCTGGAGAGCTCATATCAAGTCTGGTCTGCAATAAAGATCTTGAGATTGCAGGATGGTGAAGATTTCACATGTTATCTGTCAAAACTGTAGAAACTCTTCAAGAGTATCAAGGAGGATGGTTGTACTTACAAAGAAGTATGAGATCGATCATCTCTTAGATAGTCTTCCTTCAAGATATGACTCTGTCCTAGTAGCTATGCAAGTTTTACCTATTGAAACTGTCACCTGGGATTATGTGATACACAAATTGCTGGTGTTTAGCAGACACAAAGAGGACAAAGGGCTGAAGTTAAATGAGCAAGGAGATGATGCTCTGTTCAGTGCTCCTTCTTGTTCAAGAAGAGTGCCAAATGGAAGAGTGCACAAACCAGAGCAAGCTTGAGTGAGTAAATCTGGTAAAGGAGTTAGTAGTGTTGATGACAAGACTTGCTATTTATGTCATGAGAAAGGTCATATTGCATCTTTATGTCCCAAGAGAGGAGAAAGGAGAGAACAAGAGCTGAAGAAGGTAGGCAAGAGACCTCAACCAGTAAAAATTCAAAAATCTGGGAGTTCAGCTTACAACTCAGAGGAGTGCCATGAGATATTCAGCAATGAGGAGGGGTACTCAGCAAAAGAGCCGGATTGTGGAATGTTGGCAGAATCACAATTGTCCTCAAACGGTTCTGGATGGTTCTTGGACTTAGGAGCTACCTCTCATATCAATTATCAGAAGGAGGTGTTCTCAACTCTTCAACCTCTTAAGACTCCCAAGAGTGTGCATTGTGGACCTGGGATTTTGAATCTAATGTTAGGAACTGGCAAAGTTCCTATTGCCTTCATAGGATGTTATAGAAAAGGCTATCTGAAAAATGTATTGTATGTTCTTGAGTATACCAAGAACTTGATATCAGTACATAGCCTCATGGAGCATGGAGTGGATGTTCTGTTTGAAAGCAACAAAAATCAATGTACTTTGAAGAAAGGAGAGCTAGTCCTTGGGTATGATACTGCCAAAGGGAAACTGTTCAAGTTGATGGAAGCTGATTGTTTTGATTCTGCATTGGTAGCAGAAAACAAAAATGATATCCATCTCTAGAATTTGAGGTTAGGGCACCTATCAGAGCAAAACTTATATGCTATAGAGAAGGTAGTGGAGGGGTTGAAACTAGATCCCAACGGAAAGCTCAAATTTTGCATTGGGTGTGCAGAAGGTAAGGCACAAAAAGCTCCTATCCCCAAGAAATCTTCATCTAGAGCTCCTGGTCTTCTAGATGTCGTACATTCTGATGTATGGGGATACATGACTGAGAAGTCATTGAGTGGAGCAGCCTACTATGTTTCCTTTGTGGATGATTATAGTAGAAAAAGCTTTATCTATCTCATGAAAAGCAAGGATGAAGTGTTGCAAAAATTCCAGAAGTTTGTAGCCATGGCTGAGTTGCAGATTGGGAGGAAAGTCAAGTGATTGAGAACAGATGGAGGCAAAGAGTACAGGAATGAGGAATTCCTCTCTTTTCTGTCAGAAAGAGGAATCCTCCTTGACTGTACTGCCAAAGACAGTCCTGCATAGAATGGAGTTGCAGAAAGGTTGAATAGGACACTGGTGGACAAAGCATTGGCAATGCTCCAACATGCCAAGCTAGAGAGAAAGTTTTGGGGTGCTGCAATTAGCACTAAAAATTTTCTTAGAAATATCAGTGGTACCACAACATTGCTAGGAAGAACTCTTGAAAAATCCTGGAGTAGTAAGACACCTCATCTTTCAGCTTTGAAAGTTTTTGGATGTCCTGCATATGTTCATATCCCCAAGGAGCAGAGGAGGAAGTTCACAAAGAAGGCTGAGAGAATGCTTTTTGTAGGATATGAAGAGGGACTGAAAGAATATCTTCTGTACAATCCTAAGTTTGGACAGATCATCAGAAGTAGAGATGTACTCTTTGATGAATTTAGGACTTGGAGTGAGAACAGTGATGAGTTGCAGAAGCAAGCTGATCAGTATGATTAGCCTGATCAATCTATCTTCCCAAGCTGCAGAGTCAGTTTTTCAGATCAATCATCAGAAGAGAAATCTCTACTTGGAGCTGATGGTTCACCAAAGGAGAGTCTAAAGTTGTACAAAAGAAGGCCTAAACAGATAGTGGTTTCTGATTCCGATACTATAGAAGATGACTCCCAGAAGCAGAATGCAGATGCAGAATCTCTAAGTGAGACTCCAAAAACGTCAAGAGATGCATGAATCTTCTGGGCATAGAGCCAAGAAGATCACAGAGAGGTAGAAAACCTATTTACAGACTTGGTTTTCTATCAGAAGAGATGTTAGATGAATCTTACATCTGTCATGAAGATTGTGATCCAGACACTTTACAGCAAGCTATGCTCAGACTCGATTTGAGTCAGCAGGAGTTGGCTATAGCAGAAGAGAAGAAGTCTCTTCAGACTAATGGTACATGGGTACTAGCTGATTTACCACCAGGTAGGAAAGCAATTGGCTGCAAATGGGTTTTCAGGGTCAAATGTGGAGTTGAGAATGAGATCCTGAAGTACAAGGCAAGACTTGTTGCAAAGGGCTTCAATCAGAAAGCATCAATAGATTATTCAGAAACTTTTTCACCAATTGCCAGGTATGGATCTATTCACATGCTTCTAGCTCTTGCAGAAGAGAGAGATTGGGAAGTGGAGCAATTAATGGTGAAAACCGCCTTTCTCAATGGAGATTTGAGAGAGACTATCTACATGGATGTTCCAGATGGATATACTGAAGACAAAGGAAAAGCATGCTTGCTTAAGAAGGCTTTATATGGTCTTAAGCAAGCTCCTAGAGCCTGGTATGAGAAACTAGACTCATACTTGAGAGTGCAAGATTTCAAACAAGCGGATTCTGCCATGAATGTGTATACTAGAGATGATGTTTACATAGCTGTATATGTAGATGATCTATTACTGTTGGGGAAGAGTGAATCTATCAAAGGAGCGATAGATTTCTTGTGCTCTGTTTTTGAGATGACTATCCTTGGTCTTGTAAAACTTGTTTTGGGAATCAAAGTGAGCAGAGACATAGAAGCATGATGGATCCGAATCAGTCAACCACGGTATGTGAGATCCATAGTAGCTAAGTATCATATGAAAGAGGCAAATCTTGTCTCTACACCTCCTGATCTGGGGTGGAAGCACAGCAGAATCATAGATGGGGAGATGAATCTTTGGGACAATATGTTGTATCAGAGTGCTCTTGGTTCTCTTATGTCTATCATGGTCTGTACAAGACCAGATATATGCTATGCATGGGGAGCACTAGCTAGATATACTAGCAATCCTGCACAAGCACATTGGAAAGGTATAAAGAGAGTATTCAGGTAATTAAAGGGTACTCCAGATGCACTTGGAGTACAAAAAGTAAGGGAACATACTTGCTCCTACTCTTGAAGTATATACAGATGCTAGTTGGGGAGATGACACAAATAACAGTAGATCAACTAGTGGATATGTAGTTATGCTTAGTGGTGGAGCAATCAGTTGGCTGAGTAAACAACAAACATATGTTGCACTATCTACTACTGAGGCAGAATTTATGGCTGCCTCAAATGCTACTCAAGAATTCATTTAGTACTGGAGACTCCTTAAGGAGCTGGTTTGAACAGGAAAGTCCTACTACATTGTATTGTGACAATATAGGAAGTATAGCACTCAGCAAAAATCATGTACATCACCCAAGGACTAAGCACATTGAGATTAGAAGAAGATTTGTAGAGGAGAAAGAAAAGGAGAATGTTGTGAAGTTAGTTTACTGTCCTACACACAAGATGACAGCAGATGTGTTTACAAAAGCACCACCTAAAGATAAACACATGAAATGTGTCGTAGAAATGGGAATAGATTTAAAGTCTCATGAAGTGGGAGTGTTAAATTAGGTAATCTCTAGTTTAGGGACTTCTTTGTTAGAACGAGACAAGTTAGTTACTATTCATGCTGCTATTGTTCACATGTGTTATTGTTCATTTGCGAGCTACTGTTCATGCATACTGTTCACATGCTTTCCATGAGCTACTGTTCATGCATATTGTTCACATGCTTTCCATGAGCTGCATGTGTTACATGAACAATATGGTAGGGCACCCTTTAGCACACTTTTCAGTACACTTTTCTATCTATATAATCCCAATCATGATTTCTTCTATTGGGTTGATTCTTAACAATTCACCTCTACATTCCATGAAGCCCTGAGCTACCTAACATCATCTCATGGGTATTCTGTGATATCTCCGTATTGGAGACTATTTTTGTAGCTCTATTATCTTTGAAGGCTAGGAGAGAGTAGAGTCTTGTTATATACAATTAGGAGTGTCTAGTAAAGTTGAGTGCGAGGATATCTGATACATTAGAAGTAAGAATGCTTGAGAATAGACCCTCTACTTCAAAGAGCAAGAACAAAGGTTCTCATCAAAATGCTTGATTATAGCAATTTGAGTTGTCCTTGTTTCAATGTGACGTTGTTTACATCCTCAAATTTCGAATCATTACATCAATTCAGACGCTCTTGCTTCAATCACTTGTACACATTCAAATACATTCAAATCTCATTACAAACTGCTCTTTGTTTAATTGTTCTCGTTATCTTCATGGCGGCTCGTACTTTGAATCTCTGCTTGGCTGAATTGTACCATTGCCCTCCTGCTCCCTCTTAGTGCCACCGCATCATCTCCTTCACTTGTTTCATGGTGTCCATCTTCAAACATCTGTCCTTTTCAGCCCCCCATCTCTTCTCATGCTAGCGCTCAAAATCAACATTCATGCATTATTTATTGTACTCTGGTTCACTCCCATCGATCGGGTGAAAAGCCAGCCCCGGACGTCTATTCTGCTGTCCTCCTCATGTGCGACTTCGAAGAACCGCTGCCCTGTTAAATCTCCTCGTCTCCTCGTGGAAGCCGATTGATCCATGGGGGATTGAATCTCATGCTTCCTTTGACCCAGCGTCCTCGCTCTGTGCTTCTTTCCTTTGCTTCCTAAGACAGCAGCACCTACAAACCCTGCCTGCCTCTGTTAGTTTCTCATCGTTCTCCTTCAGGCCAGCTCCCGATCTGAAACTCTGCATCTGCATGGGCGACGCAAGACTTTTATCTCTTCCCAGATAAAATAGGTCCATGTTTTTTCCATCGGGAGGCAGAATCCGCGAAATAACTACTCTCCATGAACAATCTTCAGCCCCAACAATGCAAATCCATCATGACATCTCATCTTCGCATGAATCTGTTGGCACTGTTGGCAATCCTCCACACAGGTGTCTCTTTCCACGTTGAGTCGTCGTACTTGGCCTTTGGAAGCACAAAAGCATGGCCAAACCCAAAAGCCACTGCGCAAAGTATTATCGTTTGCCTAAAGAAAAAGCATCACACTCTTCTTCACGGTCAGATTACTGTATTTGACCCAGTACCGTACTGCCTCAAACCAATTATCAGTGGTATATACTAAGTATACTCCCTCACAAGTTTTCTGCGAGTTTGGCAACACCTGTGACTATGGAGGGAATGCCGATGAGTGTCAAAGGACGGATAGCTCGAGCACGCAGCTTCCGCATAAGCAAACTACCAGTACCAGCTGCATCAGTATGGATTTCAGCAAGATCAGCAGGGAGCGGAATCAAGAGAACTGTGAGATAGATAATACCGACAAATTGCTGCTTCGCATTGACGGCCTCGAACCAAAGTGGCTGGCAGAAATTTCCCTGACGCGCCATGGAAGTTAGCAGGCGGAAATTACGGTGAGAGAACTTGCCATACATAAGGGCCGATCCAAATCCTTGGTTCATGATGACTTGGATCTGTAAAGGGTTTGCAAAGTCGGATCTAGATCTGTGGGACGAATTCTCGTGATGATCATAGACGGACTGCGCCGGGGAGCGCCAGGAGCCCAACGCAGTTGAGATACGTGGTTCGTCCACACGGGCTGCAACGACCCTCTCATGATCCACATTTGGAAAGGCACGGTTGAAGTTTTGTACAACCACGTTCTCCTTCGGGGTGACGGTATTGTTTCTGCAAGTGTGGACGAAATCCAGTGCATGTGCTATGAGTTGAAATATAAAATATAGATAAAAAAATTACAATTTTACCTCAAATTACATGATACAGCTAATACTGTTTGATATTAGTTAACTAAATTCAGATTGGTATTTGAGTGGTCAAACATAATCCATTTTGTCTAAAATAGCTTACTGAGGAAAAGCTATTACTATTAGCCTAATACTATTACTATGAAGAAGACAGAAGGAGAAAGAGTTGCCCAGAATGTTCATGCAAGGGTCTTACTCGCAAACGGGAGTTCAGTTAACATTCTAGATAGTAACGACTGAGAGTGTTCTGGAAATCTTTGTGTAATCTCTTGAATATTTTCTACCTACCAATGCATGATTACAGCAAATATGTGACGACTCTGCTAAAGGAACGGAATTATAATGTAGTACCATGATAAATTTAGTTGTGTAAATTCCTGCGATGAGCTGTTTAGTTTATAAGCAAAGAGATACTCAGGTGGTCCTGTAATTACCGCAAAAGCAATGGAATGAAGACCACTGTCACGAAACTGTAACCAGAGAAGATCTTGGCAAGAGTACCTCAAACACAAGAGATGGAATTGGACAACTGTTAAGTCCCAATGCAAAGACAACTGACACGATGGTCAGATACCTGCTACGACCCGCGCGGGGTTACTATAATCTTTTCTCATGGTGGTTTCTCATGCCAGTGAAATCCAACCTTGTTTTATAGCGGCAGTCAATCACTGGATTGTGAAAAGAAGAAGTAAGTGGTGACAAACATTCGAAGCATGCGATAGTTTGATCAATAAGTTGTTCGAATCGAGTCAAATTTTGATTACCTGGACTCTGTCATGAGGCCCTCCGTTTCACACCTCTTCCACCCGGCGATTAAGTAATTGCGCAGCTCGACGCGGAATCGGTGAAAATATATCAGGCTTCAAATTCTCGCTGCTGCGTACCTCCACATCCTCGCCAACGCGGGAGAGGCTTCAACACAGAACACTTTCGTGGTCTCGTCTCTAGTGTAAAGATGTATTACCTCCTTAAAACCCAACGCAGACAGGTGAGAGCGGATTGGTGATTGCTATCAGACACGACAATTGATAAAAGAAGGCAAGTTGTTATGTGGCTCACAAGGAGCTAACCGTCTCATGAAAGTGAAATAAAAGCTGTTTTGCAGCAGCTCTCGACACAATGATGAAACAAAAGCCGGTGCTCTACAATCCAACAAACGAGCTTGTCAATTTCCACCTATCATCCTCCTTTGCTCACAACCAGCATTCAAATCAACTGCAACTTCCCTGCTATGAATCTCAATCATCCTTTTACCTTCCCGTAACCTATTTCTCCTCATCGAGCGCTTCCTTCTGTGCTGTTTTATTGCTTCCTTGATCCCCAGCAGAACTGAAGCCTTATCTTTGATAATTGCCGTCGTTCACTCCGAATGTGCGCATTCCTGCATTCTACTAATCCTTCTGTAACTTTAGCGGTGTTCCCCCATTCTTATGCTATGCCTGTCACAATCGGGACGACTCCCTGCTGCCTATGTGTGTCCAGAAATCTACCCTACTGTCTGGTTGTTCAAGAGATCTATCCCACTGCTTTCAGAACTATTTTATCCGAATCGGTCCGGTCGGTGGCCCGACTTTTCTTCCTTGGCCGCATGCAAGTCTTGAAGATACGAAGCACCCTGGGACGATTTACAAGTTATGGAAGAAGTTTTTCTTCTTTTAAAGGAGATTAGTAAATTTTTAGAAAATATTATAGTTTTTAATTTAATTTAAAATTTTTGGAAAAAATTTAAAATTTTGATAAAAAATTTTAAAAATTATAAATTTCTTTAATTTTTTAAATTATTTTTTACTAAATCTAATAATAAAAAATATGAAAATGTGAAATTTATATGAAAATAATAAAAACGAAAAATAAAATAATCCGGAAAGGATGGAAAGGAAATGCCCGAATATACAAGCGAGAGAGGCCCGGTATAGCTTGGATAATCTTCGGATGGTCTAATAAAACAAGGGATGGAAAGGTAGAGATAATCTGAAGGGGGCGAAGGAAAGGATGGAAAGGGGAAGGTCGAATATTCAAGCGATAGAGGCTGGTAGAAGGCCACTTCACATGGTTTAATGAATATCATCAGTTTGACGTTTTGACGTCAGTTGTTATGACGGAAAGAGTATCTTAATGTGTCCTTGGGAGTGCACAAACTTGGCAATTAACTTGGACGTCCATTAACCACACATCATTATACTTGCAACGGTAGATCACATCGGGACTCCCGTTACCTGAAACCCAGTTTTAGGGTACATTAAATTAAAAAAGCTCAGTTTATAAATATTAATATCTTTTGATTTATAAATTTATTTTGAATTATAAAATTATAAAATTCAATGCAGATTAATATACAAATTTTAGATCTAAAAAAATTTTATAAAATTTTTTTAATAAAAAAACTTTAAATAACAAATATTTAATAATATTTAATTCAAATTTAAAATAATATCATAGATTCAAAAATGGAAAAATTCAAACACATTCGGTAGGCTTTCAATCTCAAAAATCATAATCATCCATGTATTTGCTAAGAAAGTTTGATAGATTCGCAACCGATAAAACCAAAATGGGTTATAGAATGGGAATTTTGATAGTTTCATTGCATATTATACCACCCAATCTATTAACCTAAAAAATATCTTGTTTGGGGGGCGCCTTAGACGGAACTAGATTTACCTTCCGGGTAGGACGTAGTGTGCTTCACATGGCTCTCTCATGACTTTGGCGGGCCACTAAAAGACAAAGTCCAACTCTCCAAGCAAATACATCTATGATCTAATTTTTGACATTCAAGATTGAACACATAGGTACTGTGTCTTAACTTTTTCACTTTTGGACCTTAAGTACTATTTTATAGTTTGAACTAAGCGCTATTCATTGTTTGTCATGGGTGATTTAGAAATGAAGACAATAAATTAATATTCCAGAGGTATTTTAGGTCTAAAATTTCTTTCTCAAATTAAATTGTCAATGTATGTTTTTGAACTTTGTGCAAAAGAATGGAAGAGATTACACAGAATAAGAATACAACAAGAGCCTTTCCACCTATGGAACCAAATACGTTGGTGAAAGATTTGCAAGCTCCATCAAAGAAGAAGCTTGTGCAACAAAAAAAAAGAAATTAATATCAAATGATGCTCTGGTGATAGATATTATTCTGACTATTTCATTATATAAATTGAGATATTACTCCAAAATAACATTATGATGATTTTTTGTGTACTATTTGTCAATTGTGTTTAAGAAGTGTTTTCATTGCAAAGAAGCCTAAAGTGAAGTGGATTTTAGTCCCATGAGTCCTTTTTTGGATGTGTATGAAGATATTTATTTTAATAGTTGTAACCAAGGCAAAATAAGTTAGGACCAATGGAAAGTGTTTGCTAATAGGTTTAGTAAAGCTATCGGTATAACACCACCTTGTGAGCCACATATTCTCAAGAACAAGCTTGATACTTTAGTTAAAAAATACAAAGTTGAGAAATGAAAACAAACCATAAACACAAAACCAAGTTCATAGGAGTTCTAGATGAATAGATGCATAGAATTAAAGGTGGTTCACCAAAAGAACAAGGTATTCCAAGAGCATGTGATGGTGGTATTAACATTTCATTAACTAGTGAGAGAAGGTTTGTAAATTTGACCGATGAAAGTACTGATGGGAGTGAAGAAGCATCTCATATAAATCAAACCAAACAATCATATAAAGATACTTTGATATCTGATGATGAGAAAGAAATACCACAAGTCTCTCCATCCTCTATAGAAACAATTGGTAATCAAAACACAACCAATTTTAGGACAAAAGCTTGTGCTCAACCTGGTGTTATTGGACAACATAACAAAAAACAAAGAGTATTAAAGGAAGGTGAAGATGGAATGAAGAAGTGTATCCTTGAATTTACTCAAGTAATCAAGGATGCAAACGAGAAGAGATCCTTGCAAGAATATTATAAATTTGATTGATAATGGTTCAAGAACAAAGTAAGATGAATTTAATAGATTTAATTTAAGATGAATTTAAACAAGTGGAGCTTGAAAAATCTTGAAAAACAATCTTTAAAAATCTTAAAAATCTTGAATCTTAAAAATCTTGAAAAACAACTAATATGGACCCCATATTGAATAAGTAAATACCTTCACTCTAAAACTATAGTGCTATATATAGATGAGCATGAGTACTTGTAAATTTCTTGTACAAAGCTGCTCTTACTAATTCACTTCTAGTTGTACTTTTTTTATCTGTTATTGACCTTGGGAGCGGCAAAATATGTACTCCATTCATATGCTCATCCACTACATTGATGTCAATAGGTAATGGTTCTCCTTGTTGAATTACAAAGTTATGTATGATTGTACATGCAAGTGTCACTCTTGGAACAACTTTCATTCTTACTGGGCAAGTCCTTAGTATGTTCCACCTACCTTTTAATTGACCAGATGCATTCTCCATGCATACACGTGCTTTTGATGTGTGGTTGTCAAATGCATTTTTCATAGGTTTTCCCTAATGTGAATGTAGATGTCAGCATTTTAATAACCATTGATATAATGGATAAGTTGTATCTCCAAGGATCAATGGTGGAATCACATATGGAACCATATGGTTTTCTTGTGGAAAGATGATTGTTAGCTAAGTAAGAGATGTCCCTGATTCCATTATATGATATAAGTTGGACTATCATAAATATGCAGCATCGTGAGTAGATCCAAGCATTGTATAGCAAAAATCCCAAAAATTGAAGATCCACATCATAAACACCTTGCACAGGATAATCTGAGTGTCTATTCCTATAATGCTTAGGATAAAACCTCGTAGCTGGTTTGATTCTCAATTTGATATATGTACCATCTATACAACCAATGATTTGTGGAATTTCATATATTTATGCAAACTTTGATATGCTCTTAATACATTCTTCTATTGTAGGCCATCTGATGTATTTAGGATACATTTTGTCTTTGTCTATCGATATCTCGACTATAATGACAATGTATTTCATTATAGTCAATTCACCAAGAGTTCATGAAGAGTTCTCAATGGTGAATTGTGTGCAAGTCTATATAAAATTACATTTACACATTTCTCTAACTCCACTCTTTTTCTAGTATATAACCATTCAGACAAAGTAAGTACATGTGGTTCAATCTAATCAACCAATTTCTTAAAGCTCTGATATGACATTCTATACTTTCTTCTCATAGTATTGTTTAGAAGTTTGAATCCATTGACAATACTTGCTTGTGAACAATATCCCACCATGTGTATTGTCTTGGTATCACCCAAAAAACGCAAATGTTTGATCTTCAATGGGTGTGGATCCTCTTGTTCTTTGAACTACTTCTGCACTTATCTCTTCGACATCATTCACATCAAATACTTACATTAAACAATCTAAAACCTGAACCAAGTCTCTCTAGTTTTGCAAGGCCATGTAACTTGTAGTTTTTGAGACTCAATGATGTATTACTTACTCTTGATGGACTCCTAGGTTACTGATTCGTTTGGTTCTTGATGGAATTTTAGTTACTCATTCGTTTGATTCGTATTGGACTTTTTACAGAGCGAAAGGTGCTGCCCAGATCGTAACCCTGGGGTTTTACTTTTAAGGCCCTCATGCTTGGTATTCTTCTTTGATTAACAAAATTAATTGTTTGCCATCAAGAACAAGCTCTAGTGTAATATCTTCCTCTGTTCATAAATTATTTCTCCCTCAACAATGTGGTTAATTTCATGAGTTTTGTTTCAAATTCCATTAACTAGAAAAACATGACAAAAATCTATCTTGAATATGTGAAAACTAGATAAACATAATATAATTAAAATCCATCTTGAATATGTGAAAGAAAATTTAAAATCCATCTTGAATAGGTAGAAGAAAACTAAAAATTGAATTTGATGAATTCTTTTTTTTAAACCAATGTGAGTCAAATATATTAAAATTTGCAAACCCCCATCCCTTTAAGGGACATACTTTAGTTCCTCTTAGCACTTGTCAATAAACCAAAGTGACCTGCCATTGCAAGTATATTGATGTGGTTGACGAAACTGGTTCCCATTAGCACCGGTCAATAATCCAAAGTAACCTGCCATTGTCAATAATCCAAAGTGACCTGGCATTGCAAGTATATTTATGTGGTTGACGGATGTCTAAATTAAATACCGGACCTGTGCACTCCCATCGCATAGTATATTTATATGGTTAACATATGTCCAAATTAACTTGTCCATTCACATGGACACGTTAAATACTCCCTCCGACAATGTCTAAAAAGTTATCGGGTGTCAAAACTAACGTACCTCATTGAGCCATGTAAAATAACCTTCGTTTGGCATAGTGTATGCACGTCAGGCAGACTTGACGTGCATATGAGCTCCGTCAGAGTGCCGTCAAAATGATTGCTGAGGGTCTGCACGTCAGGTCATATGACCTCCGTCAGAGTTCCTTCAAGATGATGACTGCCGAACTTTGTCGTTTATTGAGCCGTCGGATATCGACAGACGCGTGTGAAGGGCACTAGAGCTTGGATATTTCTTCGGTCGGTCTACTGGAACATCGGTATATACCGCATCGGAGCTCGCTTGTATAATTAAGCCGTTAGGCTTCGCGTGTAGTCTGCTTGCTTTCATACCTTCTCAAGATGTTCTCATTCATCAGACGTGAATGATTACCGTCTTTCATAATCTCGCATTCAACTTGTACTGCGCTTGTGATCTCTAATCCTAGTGTGAAGATGGCACAACTCGACATGGACTTCATCATTTTCACAAGTGGATGTTCCGAAGATGAAGATGCGTTCTGTGAAATATTTAGGACATATCAAATTTTTAGGAGAACTCGGCTGGAATCAACAATCCGAGGAATTAATATGCAGGGTCAGTCTTGTGCTGACAAGCATGAGAGATGTAGGCTCACGCACGCACAACTGAAGCTCGATTACCAATTGATCTTGCCGACATACCTACCGATGCTTGCGTCACTCACAAGAAGTAGCCTGTTTCGCCGAGATCGCTTCTATTGAGGAGACCTCACTGCAAAATGGGAGATTCGGCAGTGAATTGTTCTCGATGTCGTCATGGTCGATGGGTATTCGAGTTTCTTCTCTGTTGAAGGTATATCCATTTTGTCATACGCGTACCCCATCTTCGCTGCTGTATGATGTCATTGGTTTCAATTTGCTTTCTGCTACAGGAATATAGTACCTATGTTCTCTTGATTCAACCTTGTCGATGGCAACTGCAGATCTGTATTCTCTCGAATTTCCCCGCTCGCTGTTCAATCCAAATCTTTCGCTGCATACGTTTGAAACTGTATACGTTCAATGTGCTTCTCACTCGTTATGTCAGCCGTGTCAGCCGTGTGGTTCTCGTTGCTAGATTCCTTCCAGGCAGCAGATGTTGTTCACCATCACCCGAACAACAGAAGCAATTCGTCTTTTGTCCGTTCTTATGACCGTCTGGAGCTGTGAGCGAATTACAGCAATCCATCATTTGTGTACTCAACCAGGAAGCCAAGTTGTTATTTCGGGCCAGTACAGTATCGTGGATATGGTATTTCCAGTGGAAGTTAGACTTCTGAAGAACGAAGATATAATCAGTTGCAAGTCAGTCGTTTGCAACTTATAATACTGATTGACTGACAAGCGGGAGACCAAGAGTTGGACAACAGTTCCAATTAAAATCATTCTATAAAATGCTCCCTTTATTGCACCATTTTCTCACTGAATGTCAAGATCACCTGTTTGATAGGTTGAATAATATAGAATGTTTTGATTACAGGAGTTTGAGTTGTCACTATTTCAGTCTGATGTTGTTTGACAATCTCATATTTCGAATCATGAAATCAATTCAGAGTCTGTTGCTGGGATCAATTGTACACATTTAAATCTCGTGCCAAACTGCCCTCTGTTCAATTGTTCTCGTTATCTTCATGGCAGCTCGTACTTCGATTCTCTCCTTCGCTAAATTGTACCATTGCCCTCCTGCTCACTCTTAGCTACATCACATCATATCTTTCACTTTCTCATGGTGTCCATCTTCAAACACCTGTCCTTTTCAGCCCCTCATTTCTCTTCATGCTAGCGTTCAAACTCAATATTCATGTATAATTGATTCTACTCTGGTTCACTCCCTTCGCTCGGGTGAAAAGCCAGATGCGGACGTCCATTCTGCTGTCCTCTTCATGTGCCCCATGGAAGAACCGCTGCTCATTTAGAATCTCCTCGTCTCCTCTTGGAAGCCAATTGATCCATGTGGGGCTTGAAATCTCATGCTTCTTCCGGCTGGTGCATTGCATTCTGAGACCAAGCGTCCTCGCTCTGTGCTTCTTTCCTTTGCTTCATAAGACAGCAGCACATCCAAACCCTGCCACTGTTAGTTTCTCATTGTTCTCCTTCAGGCCAGCTCCCGATCCGAAACTCTGCCCTCGATGAACTAGGTCCATCCTATCGTCTCCATGTGGGCGGCAAGACTCGTATCTCTTCCAGTTAAATAGTTCATGTTCTTTCCATTGGAAATAAGACTTTGCCAAATGACTACTCTGCATGAACAACCTTCATCCCGCACAATGTGACGGACATCTCATCCTTACATGATTCTGTTCGCTCTGTGTCTCTTCCCGGTTCGAGTCGTCATACTTTGCCCAAAAGAGCCAAACCAAACCATACCAAACCCAAAAGCCACTGCGCAAATTATAATGGTTTGCCTGAAGAAAAAGCATCCCACTTTCGTCACGTCAATCGCGATCAGATTACTGGAACTGATCCAGTACCCCATTGCCTCAAATCTGCTATATACACTTAGTATACTCCCTCAGAGGTTATTGGCGAGTCTGGGAACACCTACGATCATGGAGGGAATGCCGATGAGAGTCAAAAGGTGGGCAGGTCGAGCACGCACCTTCCGCATAAGCAAACTATCATAACCCGCTGCAGCTGTGTGGATTTCAGCAAGATCAGCAGGAAGTGGAATCAAGATGATTGTGAGATGGACAAGACCGACAAATTGTTGCTTCGCCTTGACGGCCACGAACCAAAGTGGCAGGGAGAAGTTCCCGTCAAGCGCCCTGGAAGTTGGCAATCAGAAATGAGAGAGCTTGCCATAAATAAGGGCCGATCCAAATCCTTGGTTCCTGATGACTTTGATCTGTATCTGTTTGATCCAGATCAGTTAGCAATCGGAAGTGAGAGAGCTTACCATACATAAGGGCCGATCCAAATCCTTGATTCCTAATGACTTCGACCTGTATCTACTCGGGTCTAGATCTGTGGGCCGAGATCTCATGATGTTCATGGACGGATTGGGCCGGGTAAGGCAAAGAGCCGACCGCAGTTTGAGAAACGTGGTTCTTCTACACTGGCCCCAACGACCCTCTCATGAACCCAGATTTGGAATGGCAATACTGAAAATTGTACAACCTGATTCTTCATCCTGCTGACGATACTGTTTCTGCAAGTGTGGACGTAATCCAGTCATGTAGTATTAATTAAAATATAAAACTTAGATATGATAATTGTAATTTATATTAAATTACTTATGCAATTAATTAACGAAATCCAATTTGGTATTTGGAGTAATCAAGCATAATATATTTGTCTAGAAGAAGACCAGGGAGGAAAAGTTATCCGTTTGAAAATTCAAAATACTTTTGGTATAGAGAAAACGGAAGGAGACACAGTAGCCCAAAATGTTCTTTTCAAACGAGTTTTACCCTCAAACGTTAACATTCTAGATAATCATGGCCGAGAGTGTTCCGGATTTCTTTGTGTAATCTCTCGAGTATTTTCTACCTCCTAACGGGATGTTGACATAGAATATTTGACGGAAGCGAATTATAATGTAGTACCATGATCAAACTATTTATGTAAGTTCTTGCGATGTTTAGTGTAATAAGCAAAGAGATTCTCAAGTGGTCATGTGATTATCGCAAAAGCAAGGGAATGAAGATGACAGTCATGGAATCGTAACCAAAGAAATTGGCGAGAGTACCGCAAAACAGATGATATTAAACAACTGCTAACTCTCAAGACAACAACTGACACAGATGGTCAGATATGTGCTCTGACCCGCAGGCCACGATAATCTTTTCTCGTGGTGGCTTCTCATGCAAGTGAAGTCCAAACCTGTTGAATAGCGGGTGTCAATCACCGGATATTGAAAGGAAATAGCTAATGATGACAAACATGTCAAACAGTCTGAAGCATGTGGTAGTTTGATCAATTAATTGTTCGAATGAAGCAAAATTAGGCATAACGAGTGGTGATGCCTATCCTGCAAGCTCCTCAGCTTGTCAGTCCGCACTCACAAGTAGTTTTGCCTCAAACATAAGAAGAATTCTACCATGGGGTTAAACCTCTGTACCACACCACCTCCTGCAGCGGTACCTCCACTCGTAGTAGCACTATCTCCAACTAGTACAATTCCACTAGCTCCACCCACACTACTCGAGCTAGAACTCGAAGGTACAGCCAATCTACTCTTGGCCACCGAGCCTGAAGTGATAAAGACATAGTGTGGAGACCAATACTGTCTCCATAACTCAATCTCCTCCAAATGAGCTCTCCTGAACACATGGTAGTCATCCATTGGCGGACACTCCAAGTGTTGAAACAACCACTTCCATGCCATGAAGGGTGTGAACAAAGTCGGGTTCCGCATCTGCTGCAAATCACATCAACTTTCGAACTCCTGGATGAAGTCATCCAACTCAATAGTACACACTGTACCAGAGTAATGCCTAGGGCCTTTGGAGGCCCCATAGATCTCGTCCATGTCCCACAACAACGGTGCGGACACACCAAGTGCACTCTCAATTGAATCAGCTCCTGTGTCGAACTCCAACTCAAAGTCAATCTCCTCCTTCATTGGGACCTGAGATACAAGCTGATACCGAGCACCACTCCGAGTAAACCCACTGCGTACTACAGGGCTAACTCCTCTGGAATCTCCAAAGAACTCCGTCGTGATAAAGTAACCACAACAGCAAACCCGAACCACCAACTGCAACCGCAAGTGCCTCACCAAGTGCCAACACCACCAAGTGCCAATACTAACTAAACACCACCCACTAATGTAACTCTAACCGAGATAACTACACTAGGGGAAAGGGCAACTTGTAACCTGCCATCATAACATGCACTCTCACGGTCTGCAGGTCATCACTTTCTGTCTCACCGGAGAGAAACAAAGGTAGTCTGACTGGTCATCACTCCAGCCTCACCACTGGGAGCACAACAGAGCACCAATGCTCAAAAGTCAGGGCACCTCACACAAATGTGGTTCACAAACAAGAAGTAGAGAATGGAGGGGGTCCAATCATATGAAATCTAAACGAAAACTTTCCATCTCATAACACAACACAGGATTGACTCTGTCACCATTTGGCATTTGACATAAGAGAAGTTGGTATCTAAGTCCTAAGCTACCAAGATCACCAAGAATGGGATCAAAATGCCTCTCCTAGCCAAAGCTACATGTGTATAGATAATAGTGGCATAATCATTAGGACAACAAGTGAGGGTGGACCAATTGGCTAGGGCACCAGTCTAAGAACAAGAGATCTAGGGGTCAAACCCTGTTGCGCACAATCTAACAGGAAAGGCAGATTTTGCCAACCAATGACCAAGACCTACTCTAAACTAGCTAGGCTTGTTGGCCCTTCTAGGCCTTCGTAGCTTCTCATAGCCCACAGCCCAATGACCAAGATCTACTCTAAACTAGCTAGGCTTGTTGGCCCTTCTAGGCCTTCGTAGCTTCTCATAGCCCACAACCCTATGCCTTGAAGCCTCTAAACAGCAAAATGAGGCCTTTCTTGTTGCCACTTCAAACCTCTTCCAAATCTGGACAAAATTTGACGTAAATCCCAACCAAAATTTGACATAAACCCTAAAGTTGGTTGTCCGCCAAATCCCCTACTAACTTTCCAAATCCCCTACTAACAACACGGGTTTTTCCAAATCACAAATTCATGAGAAGAGCTTCCCAACTCCACATTCAATTTGACTTTCTGAGCCCAACTCGCAGCAAATTGGTCCGGTCTTCACCTCTTGAGCTCAAAATCACAACCATTGCTCAAAATTTGCTCCTTCTTTACTCAAAATTTAGCCAACGCTTCCGCACACCGTCCGCTTAACTGCCAAATTTGCATCAATAGATTGAGCTTCTGCACACTAGGGAAACACAGAACTTGAATCGAGCTACCAATGATCCACCGAGCTTGGAGATACCACCAACACTCAACGTTCCTGCACCCAATTTCCCCTTGACTTCACTTCTTTGATGTAATCAGATTGCTTACCACTCTCAACTCAACTCAACTCAGATCAGTACTTGATCTATCACTCTATAAACTGCAGACAACTGGGCACTGATTACAGTCAAACCACACCCACTCAAGCATAGAGAAACCAGGTGACGCTCGCCGGCCTCTATCCACCATAGCCAGGAACTAGAAGGCTCAACATCAAAGAAGTGAGCTCTCATGAGCTCACTTCAAAACTATATCCCCTGGACTCGAGCTAGCTCTGAAACCCTAACGGTCCCGCTGACGGTGCAAAGTGACGATGTGCTCCACCGTGAAATCAGTACCCCGAACACAAAATTTGACCGTCAGAAAATAGTCTTGGAGATATTGCTAAAAAATCTCTAACTATTATCACTGGAACTCCAGTGTCCGAGCATCTAGATACAGAAATATAAATGATTTGACAATGATTCAATTTATTTGTTATAGTTACTTGAAATTGTTGAAATAACCAGAAATCATTTTATCCTTTGTAATGGTATAAATCTCAAAGGATCAAATAAAATATATTTATGGATTTTATGGGTTAAAGATGATTCTCGATTAACGTTCTTTACAGGTAGACCTCTTTATCTGCAAAATCTTTGACGGGTATCTATAGAAGAAAATTTTAATTCTATAAATTCTCCATAAATTATTTTTTTTTGCAACGTTCTTGTTTACTACACTTTTCATTTTAAAATTTTTATTTATTGATGACGATTAAATCCACATAGAGTTACGAGAATGATTAGAAATTATATTTTCAATGTCAAGGTATGTAAATGTTACGTGTTGCAAGTGTCAGGTAAAGGTACGGGGTACCACTAGACGCCAAACATAAGAACAGGCGTTGCATAAAAACAATCACTTTCAAATTTTTGAATTTAGATGGAATTCCGCTTCTTCCCATCCCCGATGCAATTTGAGATTCCAAATGTTCTGTACACAACACACATTTGAGTTTCCAAGTTGCCCGTTGCAAATTAAATTTTCATCCATCGCACAACCAAATTGGTACGTTATGAATTTTGCAAGGCAAGAAACAAGGGTAATACATAAAGCTTCTTCCTTTCCTCCGAGGATGCAGTTTGAGTTTCCAAGTTCCCTCCGTCAACAACTAAATTTCCGTCATTCAGACTACCAAATTAGAATGCCATGGATTTCGCAAGGCAGGAGACAAGAGTAGTGCATGCTTTAGTCGGCGTGTATTCTCTTTCATTTTGGTTTTCACTTGATAATAGACTGCACTGGATTAGGGCATAAACCCCACATATTTACAATTTGCAATGAACTACACTGACTTGGTGCAACTACAGATAAATTCAGTATTTCAGATATCATATTCGAGCGTTAGTATTTGTTTAGTGTCCTAATGTGGGAATGTATGTTATAAGTAAAATTGGTCAACGATCATGAAATAGATATGAGATTTAAAGAATTTATGATTATAATATTTATTGTTCTGTTTGTGCTAGGGGCTCAGGAGAGTGTGGAGATGAGAGAGGAGAGAAAGAAATACTTTCTCATACAATTCTCTAGCATACCGCACTTGAGTGAAGGGTAGATTCTATTTGCTTTTCAATTTTGGTTCTATGGTACCTAGATTGAAGACTATGGAGAATTGAGTAGAAAGTTATGGGGAGTTTTAGGTTTCTTAGGGTTTTGAGTGATCATTCACACATTGAGAGTGATGGGTCGGGAATTTTCATTTTTTATTTATTGGTTTTCATGATTGAGTGCCATGGGAATTTATTTTAAAATTTTTTGAAATGAAAACTGAAAGTTATGAGAGTTTATAGTTTTTAGGGTTTCAATAGCTTTCTCATGTGTGTTTGGCATGTGAAAGATTGTGGTTTTGCTGGCATGGGGACATGTGAAAACGAACATCATTTGTTACTATTGTTATTCTTGTGCTAGCCATGGTTACACCTTCCCATGTATGGCCGCCTAGAGTGGTTCGGGATACACTATGCTTGGTGTGTCACCAATGCTTTACCTTGCAAGGGATAAATACTAATTTGGGAAGGATACACAAGGATTATGATTGGACCACTTGGGATATTCATGTGAAATGAGCAACCACATAGACAACAATGACACTCAAGATTACACAAGCTTCCTCTATCCCTTTCCTTGACCGTTCCAAGGATACAAATTGATCGTGGGAGTGGTTAACTTCTCATGCTTGTTACATTTTGGGGTTATTTGAGACTAGTTTTCTATGTTCATATCTATTTCATAGGCTACCCCGTACATTCCATGACGAGGCTAGATAGGCTTTTTGCATACCACTCAATCATATGAAGGTGATCCATTGGATGAGTTAGTATGGTTCCTATTTCTCTTACTCCCTTGATGGTGTCTTTGTTATGCTAGAGGGGGACATGCGGGGCATAGAGAGGTGGCTATTAGATTTTGTCAATTCTGTGCAGGGGATTGGGGGGCCTTATAAGAGGAGTCTATTAGGGCGGTATGTTTAGGAGACAAGTTTTGCCACAAGATACCACACTAGATTATAATAGTGTAGGACATTAGGTCACATTGGAGAGTTTACTAGAGTAGCGTGAGCACTACATTCTTTGTCTATGGCTAGTCCTATTGATGAGAGTGTCTTGTCCCTACACTCACTACGTCCTATGGCAAGAGGGATTATCACTAAAGGGATTATCACTAAAGGTTTTAGATTATCAGCCTGAGTAGCTTTTATGTCTTGATAGATTTCTTTTTGCACAAGCATTGTGCGCAACCCCTTGCCTTTCCTTGGGAGGCTTGTTAAGGATGGTATATGAGCATCTTAGAGATTGATTTCAAGCATATGATCCTTCTATTGGTTTTACCAAATTGTTTTAATTGGTTGTAGTAGTAGTGAGAGAAGATGTTCTTATGTGTGTTAGTTGGATGTTAGGTCCTAGTAGACTTCCTTGTGATGGAGAAGGAAATTGGGGGCATTAGCCCAATTGCTATTGGAGAGAACCTTTTGTGCTTGGTCAATTGCACCATTGTCCATCAACATAATTTTCACTTTTGACAACACCTCAATCCACATCAATTTGAAGTAGCTACACCTAGAAGATATGAGGGTATATCTTTATGAATTACGGCACTCCTAGATATCCATTGGAGTGGGTTGTCTTACAAAAGGATGTTGAGAACGCTTTTAATAACATCTCATGAGCATCCATCTTTAGTGAGCTTAAGGGGGTTGGTGGATCCTTGGCAAGTCTTATTCTTTTTGTGTGGTCTTTTTATGGTTCTCATGCTTTCCGTTACTACCATCATGGTTGTTCATAGGAGGGAGTCACTATCTTGGAGTCAATTGTCTGTACACATGGAGAAAATCCTTAAGGGGGGACCCTTATTTGCCACAACTCACTTTATAGCTCTCTTATCTATTACTTTGGCCATGCCAAGTTGTGTATTACTCTCCTTGGTAGATGATACATACATCATGGGCCTTGTAGATTAGATTAGGCAAGCCTTTGACCACTTGACTACCGAGCTACATCTAGCAAGCTTGAGAATAAGGTGTCAAAGTGCAGAGCATGGTCCCCTTTAGGTGTCCTTTCCTACCTTGAGCTTCCAGAGGGATGTATCACATCCATAGATGGACTATGTGTTCTTGGAGTGCCACTAGGATCCGGGGATTTTGTCACACACTTCTTAGATGCTACTCTTGCAGAGGATGTTCTCCATGTGGATGACCTTCCATTACTAAGAGATCTACATGTGGCATTTGGTATACTCTCCTTTAGTATTTCTCATTGACCGACTTACCTCCTCTGCATAATTCTCCCCTCCTTGACCTTCCTATCACATTTGATAGCCTTTTATAGGAGGATTATGGGAGTCTTTGGTGATATTATAGGACTAGGGACATTTGAGTGTGTGGTAGGGGATTTGGCACATAGACAAACATCCCTATCAATCTCATGTGGATGGGTTGGATTGCTATATATGGAAGGGATGGCACCTATAGCATTTTTTGGTAGTTGGGTTTCTTGGTACCACTACTTTCCTCTCATTTTGTGGTTGTTGATAGGCCAATTTTGGAGACATGTGTGATAGAGGTGGAAGAGAAATCCTTTTTTCTTTAGATGCTATTATGGTAGATGAGAGATAGTCTTTCACCACGGGCACGTAAGGACCTTCCATCTTTTACTTCACTATCATCATATTATATAGAGGTTTATAGTCTTCCTTGATGGAGCAATAGTGACAACATATGTTACATTCTCTTTTAGTTGACTTGTCCATTCCTCAAGCTACTAGAGCACGTCTTTGCTCTTGATCTGGTAAGGGTGCAGGCTCTTGGATCCTAGCTTGACCATGCATTTGGGCATTCCAACTTGCACTAGCTACTTTCGCTACAGTGATGAGGTTTTGCCTAGGTTTGGTCCACCCTTCTATATCTTCATTACTCACTTGTGTGCATAATTCTACAGTAGGTTCAGTAGTGGTCCATATGACATGGTGTCCTTTTGGAGGACAAAGGATAGGTACCCATGATACTATTAGGGACATAGTGTTTGCTATTGCACAAGAGAGTAGATACTTTGCTTGGAGGGAGCATTCGTATGCTTTGTAGACAACACATGTCAAGGCAGGCTTATACTTGGTCCAAGACCATAGTAGTGGATGTTGTGGTTATGGACCCTACACGTGATATATTTTTGGAGGGAGTGATTACACACCCCCTAATGGGTAGTGAGTGCAACAGCAGCATGCAAGGTCTCCAAGTATATGGATATGCAGCGAGTTCACCTCTTTGTTCCCCTAGCCTTGGAGTTATATGGAGTGATAGACATGGCATTCAACACATTTGTCAAGGAGTGCACAAGAGCTTGTCATATTAGGTGGCAAGAGGTACCACTCTCACTCTCCTACTTTGTAGCATATTTTAGATAGTGTGTATCCATTGCTCTATAGATGGTAGTGGCTAGTGCAATCCATAGGAAAGCAATCACACTATGTGATGCTTCTCTAGATGCTCCAATTGTTTGTAGACCATATGACTTGCATAGCTCAGATATCTTAGGTGTGGTAGGGCAGATTTCTTATATCAACTCTATTGGAGCTTAGCCCCTTTTTACCTATTTTGTCTCACCCTTGTATGGCTTGATGGGGTCTTCCCACCCTTTGTGTTTCTACATGGTTGCCTTTTTCTCTTTCATTAACAACCTTTATGGTGTGGCTTCATTTTGCCTTTCTAGACTGTTAAGAAGACTTAGAAGTTACTACAATTCAATCATTTTGATCTCTCCTGTAAGATGATAATATAAACAGTTTCTTTTCCTCCTCACATCTTTGAGTACAAATGTTGGTGATGTAAAGAATCTAGTGGAATTTGGCCATGAATGGCATGCTTGAATCAATGGTGGTGCAGGTGTCATAATTTGACCCCATCATCAAATTTTTGGTGACTATCATACTAGTTTTGCTTAATTCAACTCTTAACACGGCCTAGAGATGCAAGTTTAACCAATTTGAATCTTGCATGTTGTGAGGGGCAATGTGAGAGTACCTACCACTGATGCCTCTCTGCCTGATATTTATCAGAGAAACATCTAGAATTGAGTTGCAAATCAGAACCATGCACTGTCAGAAACATTATGAGACCATGTCATGAAGACCTCTTGACCCATCAGAGTTTAAATCTACAGAACTTAAGATCTCTTACAAAGAATATAGAAAACCTTCACTGCATATAAGCAAAATAAGCTCAAAATAATTTGGATTTCAACTCCCTTATTCTTAAATGTCATCTTTTGGTCTAAAAATATGTGATCTACATCAAGATAAGATGAGTGAAAAGTTAGCTAATGAATCCTCTCTCTCACAAGTATATTGTAATGGGTCTTACTGAACAGACTAAATTCTATATGGGTTTACGGTGTGTTAATCTTGTCAACACTTGGAGACACATCAAGACATATCAAAGGATTGAACTAGATAGCCTAGAACAAAATGCAAGAGAGACATAGCAGCAATGATACTTGAGTAGCTCCTCCGCCCAAAGACTAAAGGTAGAAAATGAAAGTCATTCCTTGTGGCAACAATCTTGCAGTCCATGAACCATATGGGATAAAACTTCTCTAGCTTGTCCCAATAGGTGGAGATTTTACCAATCCACCATGCATTCACCAAAGTCTTGTTTTGAGTTGGGATATCATAAACCGCCAGATTAATGTGATGTGACCTTTAATGATTTTGCAAAATGGGCCAAAAAGTGGACATTGCAATGACCTTGAATACCCTAGGATTCACAAT
Source organism: Lunularia cruciata (assembly GCA_948567375.1). Taxonomy (NCBI): domain Eukaryota; kingdom Viridiplantae; phylum Streptophyta; class Marchantiopsida; order Lunulariales; family Lunulariaceae; genus Lunularia; species Lunularia cruciata. The sequence continues at coordinate 61,790,272 of OX419757.1, read as the reverse complement.
TCCTATAATTCCTATACCCCAAGAGATGGAAGAAGTTATAAGGATGATGAGTGTAATCTTTTAATTTAAATCTTATTAATACCCCTAATCAAGATTTACAACCACCCATAAACCAATCAATCCAATAAAATCTTATGGATCATAGTTCAACTTATAAAGATTTTATGGCTATGAGATTCTACTTTAAAAAAATTCAAGTATCCCTCCAATTGCAACCCAGAAAGTTGTATGGATAGCCCATAAATTTTGTACAAGAAATGTACAAATACATGTTAATTTCTGACTGAAACCTGCCAATGCAACCAACCATTGCTAATTGCACTTCCAATAGTATCCCATTGTTGACTAGACGTTTGATCAAATCCCTCACAAGCAGATCATTCTCAATTGAAACTCCCAATGAAATCATCCATTACTAATCGCCCTTCCAATAGTATCCCATTGTTGACTTTATGGTTTTGATCAACTCTCTCACAAGCAGATCATTAGCTGATGAAATGATTGGGAGGGAGACTTGAGTTTGGATAAGGGATGGCACTTAGCACTCTTTGAATTCAAAGTGTGGCCAAAAGGCCACAAAATATACCCAAAATATAACAATAAAAGGGAGTACAAGAGCACCAAGAATTGCTTATGAAGAACAAGAGCATAATGTCCACACAATAAAGGCTAAAAGCCAAGGAGAAACAATAGCACAATCCCAACATGGACTCAAAAAAATTATGTAACCTACAACATAACCTGCACATGAGATGTGTGATATAAATCCACCAAGGGTATGTTTTGTAAATGGGGAGAGAGAGAGAGGCCTAGACGGGCTCCCTTATTGCCATTGTTTGTTGGGGAAGACCCAATGCTTATGTTCATTGTAGGACAAGGGATAGCCATAGGAAAAGGAAGAAGTGAACAGGTTGTCAAGATAGCTAGTGCTCCTCTCCTCTATAGGGAACCTTGTATTACAAAGGAGACTATCAAAGAGATGGTGGAGATGGCCGAAAATCTCCACTGCCAAAGGGATAAAGGTATTTGGAAGCAAGCCATGATATATAATGGTCCTTTGTCTTCCTAGTGGTGATGATTGCTATAGCTCTTGCTTTCATGCCTACTCTAGCCAAGGACTTTGGCTTATAACACCCATTAGTGCAAGTATGTTCTATTGTGATATTTAGTTTGCCATTGCAAGTAGTTTAGAGATACTATTTATGTAAAGTGAAAGCAAGCTTCTACATTAGCCATGATTAGCTAAAGTTAATGATAGCCAAGATAGAGATGACTCTCCTTCAGAAGATGGTGAAAGAGTGAGAACCACTATTTTGGATTCTAGTGTATTTACTTTATATTATTCTTAGGTGTTAAGCTTTGAGGAAAGAGTTGATAACTCCTGGGTCCACAAGCCTTTTTGGTCAAGATTTTTCTATAGTCCAAGGATAGTCTATGTGAAGGAATCCTTGACTTAGTTGTCCGATCAAGATAAGACCACATGATTAGGAGATTATTCTTATGAGTTTGGATATTCCCTTAGACTTTTGACTTTACATAACTTTTTTGCCTAGTAACTTGAGTTCATATGGTAACTAGTAACTTTGGTGTGTAACTATTCCACAAGTATACAAACTAGAGGTGACAAGGTACTCATCAAGGATATAGTTCAAGTTGTGTCATCTTTCACACTTAGCTTACAAAGTTTGGGTTACGTGTCTAGACTCATAAGTGCAGGTCTAGAGTCCACATACAACCCTCACTAACTCAGACTTCCAACCTATATTCTAGTTCTTAGTAGTGGCTTTGAGGGTTTTGAGCTCTCTCTTAGGAGCTAATGATTTTTGCAATTCATTTACCTGAAACACTTTAGTTCAGGCTATTGCTCAAGCTCATCTACTCTATTGTTTGGGAAACACCTAGGATGCATACTCTATCCTCACTAGATGTTATGTCCCTAGAGCTTCCTATTTGGCATGGATGTTTTTTTCCCATAGAGGTACCCCTTCCTTATATATGCACCTTTGATAGCACTATATGCCATACTCTCTCTACCCTATTAGGACCATGTATGCTCCCATAATTATTAGATGAGTGGTGTTGACTACAAATAGTCCTTTCCACAGCCATCTTAGGCTATGGCCTCATATTGCAAGATTCTATTGCACTGGCTATATATCTAAGTGCATGTGCACCAATGGGCTCCCGATTGCCAAATAGGTTCTTACACAGGGTCATCATTTTGTATTGCCACCTATGATGATAGTAGATTCTAGCACCCATACATTCTAGGCATGTCTTTGGTTGGCTTCTGATCAATTATTAGGTCTTGCACATACAACACTCCCCAATTTTGTTGACTTTGTGTCCCTAGATTCTAGGAAGATTTTGGTGGATCTTTATGAGCATATGCACACTCATATCCTTACTAGCATCCTTGATAATGCAGTTTCTCCTTATAGAGCTTGGCTTCACAACTCTGCATTGATTGAGGATTTTTGGTTCACTTTGAAAGAATTACTTTAGCTCCATTGCACTATGCCTAAAATTAGGATTACTACATCCATCAATTTTAGGCTTTTTAAACTAGTGTACATATGGTTCTACATAAAACACACATGGCATCTACATTTTATATTGTGCCATAGGTGGAGAGCCTATTAGAGTCATAATGCCATCCGGGATACAATAACTTAGATCTTACAATCCACTCATTCCAAAGTTCAGGATGAGCAATGGTTGGACTTATTGAGACTAATTCCTAGGAGGATGAGGGTAGACATAGTCTCATTCATGGATAGCCAATTTACCTTGTTTGATGTGGTGTTTGTATACCCACTATGGCCTGTGAGCCGGATTGTCTCTCATTCATGATGAACCTCTGATGGCTATTAGAGTAATGCACCATGGACTAAGAAGGCAAAGAACTAAACTCCATCACACTACTCCAAGGCTAGAACTCCAAGGTAACTTCAAGACTCAAGACATTGCTCACTAGAGAATTCAATGAGAGAGAGATAGTTGCAAATGAAAGGAAAAAGGACACAAGATATGGGTATCATCTAAGAGTGATAGAAAGATATATATAAAGGAAAAGTGATTGCAACCTCCCACAAAGCAATGTAGCAAGCTATGGCAAATAACTACTCACTCTTCCCCAAGGGATCTCCCTAATGTGTTCACTCATTTGATGCAAACTGCATGAACTTCCCTGTAGTAGTATGGTGGTTGTACAACAATGGGGAGAAATGATCAAGAAGGACAAATTGTCTATTAGCTAGGCAAACTAGATGTAATCTTCATTGATATATCACACATAGATAAGAAAAGAAATGTGTGTAAATCAAATAAAATTTTCTGTTTTTCTCCAAACTATTACTCATTGGGATTCTACATTTTCAAAGAATTTTTGCATATTATAGTTGTACATGTTGTTCCAAGAGAAAGTTGGGAAAATGACACATCTAATTGCAAGCTATTGGAAAATGAAAGCAACTAGCAATGCAAGAGTACATGCATAATCAATAATGGTAGAGATTATAGTGTTTCCAAAACTATTGATGATACTTGCTAAATATAGATATATGGTCAAATAGATAGATTAGTAAAGCATGATATAGTATGCATAACATATGATTCTCTTAGATCATGTGTAACTCATGAGAAATAAATGAACTTTTATTAAGGAACTATAAATTATTTTGGGATCCAATTCACAAACTCTTCTTTTTGGTTGGGAGACACTCCTAAGTTTGACTTAGTCTTTGAGCAAGAAACAAATACACATGCATAATTAACTTGATGCCAATTGGGATCCAAAAAGTTTTCCACCAACTCTTTATCCCTTGCTCTCCAAGTCAAATCATTCATCCTTATGCTGCACAACTGCATGCACAATGGTCCCCCTCTTTGCCTTGCTTGGTCTTGCTTCAATCACACCTCTCCACCAGCACAACACCTCTCCGGTGCCCATCACCCTTTGTCAATAAAGAGCCTTACTCTGCACCCTATGTGTATTTTTCAATCTAGACATAGACCTCCTATTCAAGATATTCCTTCAATCACTACTTGAAATCTCATATCCCATGCTTGAAGCTTCTAAGGAAGTTGTCCATGCCTTTGCATTGCAATAAGACTACATTGTTTAACATTGCTATTCCAAATTGTCAATATAAGGCAAATGGTGCAGGGTCTTGCTTGTTTGCTACCATGGAAGGACTTATCATAACAACCCATCCATACTTCACCAAAATTTGCTTCTTGTCTTGTATTACAAAACATCTCATGTAGTATATTTTACAATGAATCCATCTTATATTATTAAATTGTATAATATGAAGTTCAAGTATGGTAATTGACAACCAAGTCTAACATATAATAGCACATTAGAGTGATATAAAAATAAAAAGTAAAAATATTATTCAAAATCCATATCATACATGATGTAAATATTATCTTTCCTCTTATATGCCATTTTGTTTCAAGGTAGATCAATTACTGCGGTACAAAAAAATTGTAGTTTAGACAAATTTTCAATTCTAGATAAAAGGTAGGATTCTATAAATAGATATTTTATTATTATTATTAATTTGAATTTCTTTCTACATAAATTTTATCTTTTACATTCAATTAAATAACTATGAGTGAATTTTGAACTACTAATTATACTACTAATACATAACACATTGCTGAAAACATGTATTCCAAATATTTTTTTTAACTGTATATATGTTTTGGTTTCGTCATAAAAAGCCCTTTGCCAATGTGATCTTGTTTACTATAAACCACTCCTAAGATATGGCAAATGCCAATTTTATCACTTTTAGCTTAAATTTGGTGCCAAAAATCTTCAAAACTGGCAATATATAAAAAGTGGCAAATTGTCTCAAATTCAATTAATTTTCATGATGTAAATTGTAAAATTAAAAGTGTCTGTTGCTCATTCTATTGGACCCAAGCACCATCTTTGCACCCAGTTGGAACAAGAACCAACCACTAATATATAAACATTTTATTATATTAGTGCTACTTTAAACTCAATTAATAATCTTGTAAGTCGTACATCTTACTTATACTAACAAGTGCTTAATCTCAAAACTTCAAGGAAATTTGAAGTCTGGACTTTTAAATTGTATCCTACGTCTGAAGTGGTACATGTAATCCAAGAGAATTGGGTAGATCTTTGCCTTGTTTGTGAGCTCTTGTCAAGATAGTTCAAGAATGTCCCAAGAGCTTACCAAGTCCTTCCCTTTTCCTCTTAAACGATTGTTTTATGAATGAATTCGAAACCCTGGTTTAGATATTGTTATTTTTTAAGTGTTTTGCATTTTTTTTTCAGTTGTTGGATCCAAAGCTGGTGTTAAAGATGATCGATTAACTTATTACACTCCGGACTATGAGACCAAGGATACGGCTATGTTGGCAGCATTTACTTCTTTTGTCTTGCATGAAAACTTATCAAATAGTTATAATTCTTTTATTAAAATAGCAAAAGGCTACTTAACTCAGTGGTTAGAGTATCGCTTGTCTGGGTGCCTAGGTATCCACTGTAAGCCCTTTTTCGTTAGAACCTGACCGTGGTGAGGGTGGCAGCCACGGCCGTGGGGAGCGCGGTCTACCTCAAAGTCGAGTTAGATAAAACGAAGGCTACTAACGAGGCAGCTCATACCCGCTTATGGCTTGAAGTGGCAGAAGCTTCAAATGAGCATTTGGAGCCAAAAACGCTGTTATCTTAATAATAATGGAACACGCGGGAAACAGGAACTAAAGGATGTTATTTCTGAATTTTTTAACTAATAATTCTGGTGACCACAGCGTAGGGAACCTGTGCATGGAAGCCTAATGAAGCTATGATTCCTGGTTTTTCTTCCTTGTCAACCTTTAATCATTCTAGTAAGTGAATAAATAACAAATATTAACCAAGTAATTCCAACCCAAGCAAAAGAGATCGGAGATGACTTCGGTAAGTAAAAACCTTATCCCGTTTATCCTGATTGGGGGCTTATCCCAACAAGTACGGGCAACAGTCTGATGTGGAAGTTCAGGCCATTTCACATAGCTCAATGATGTACGTCAGTTTAGACGTCCATCAGCCTTTAAAACATAGACGGAATGAATATTATAGTGTGTCCATGGGAGAGCATAGCTCCAGTATTTAACTTGGACGTACGTTAACCTCATATGTACGGGCAACAGTCTGATGTGGAAGGACTCTGATGTGGATGTTCAGGCCATTTCATATGGCTCAATGATGGACGTCAAAACTTTAAAACATAGACGGAATGAGTATTATAATGTGTTCATGGGAGAGCATAGCTCCGGTATTTAACTTGGACGTACGTTAACCTCATATGTACGGGCAACAGTCTGATGTGGAAGGACTCTGATGTGGATGTTCAGGCCATTTCATATGGCTCAATGATGGACGTCAAAACTTTAAAACATAGACGGAATGAGTATTATAATGTGTTCATGGGAGAGCATAGCTCCGGTATTTAACTTGGACGTACGTTAACCTCATATGTACGGGCAACAGTCTGATGTGGAAGGACTCTGATGTGGATGTTCAGGTCATTTCACATGGCTCAATGATGTACGTCAGTTTTCACGTCCATCAGCCTTTAAAACATAGACGGAATGAATATTATAATGTGTCCATGGGAGAGCATAGCTCCGGTATTTAACTTGGACGTACGTTAACCTCATATCTATACTTGGCAGATCACTTTGGATGATTGATTGGCATTAACAGGTAAGCAGTTTTCGAACTAGGGTATGTCGAGTAAACAAAGAAATCGATGTTTACAAATATTAATATCTTTTGACTCATCCATTCATTTTGAAGAAAACAGGGTTCATTCAATTTTCAATACTTCACATATTCAATATAGACTTTTGTTAATGAAATCTGAAATAGAAAATTTCATGGAGTTAGTCAATTGTTGAGGAGAGAAACCACATTGTTACCTATGTATCCAACCTCAAAAATCAAATATCAAAATCGAAAATGTATTTCCTTGGAAAGAAAAAAGAAAGACTGGGTTTCGCGAAGCCTGAAAGTCGGAAGGTTCATTATGGGGAAAACTAAAACCTGTCATAGAAAGAGAATTTTGACAGTTCTATTGCACATTGTTTACCCGCCGTGCAATAGACCCATTAACCTAGAAAATTTCCCGGTTCAAACAGACCCAGAGCTGCCCGTCGTATAGGCTCCAGCCGAGGGCTCTGAACGTCAGGTAGACCCGACATGCATATGAGCTCGATCAGGGCTCCATCAAAATCATGGCCAGAATTTGTCTTTTAGTGTGCCGCCAAAGCCCGATAGAGCCATGTGGATCGGGTAAGATGCTCCACACTCTCTAGACATTGATGGAGAGGTGGAATGGAATCATGCAGAAGGCCACTTCACATGGTTCAGTGATGCTTGTAGTACGTTAGCCTTTTAAGCGTTAGCCTTTTAAGCATTGACGGAAAGAGTATCTTTAGGTGTCCATGGAAGTGCAAAGGTCCGGCCAGTTAACTTGGACATTAGCCTTCTAAGCAATGACTGAAAGAGTATCTTTAGGGGTCCATGGAAGTGCAAAGGTCCAGCCAGTTAACTTGGACGTATGTCACACACATAAATATACTTGCAATGACAGGTCACTTTGGATTATCAACTGGTGTTAACAGGTAACCAGTTTTCATATTAGGGTATGACAAGTAAGGAGTTTGGGACTTGCAAATGTCCATATCTTTTGCTTCTCACACTCACTTTGAATAGAAAAGTGCTCATTGGATTCAGTTTTCAGTCCTCTTTCACATATTCAAGATGGATTTTTGTGATCTCATGTTTTTTGGTTAATGGAGTCCAAAACAGAAAATCTCATGGAGTTAGCCACATTGTTAATGGGAGAAAAAATTTGTGAACAAGAGGAAGATATTACACCAGAGTTCTGGAGCTATTTCTTAATGTCAAATAATTGTTTTTTGCTATCTCAAAGAGGAATACCAAGAGACTTTGGGTGATACCAAGACAGTACACATGGTGGGAGATTGTTCACAAGCAAGTATGGTCAATAGATTTAGACTTTCTAAACAACCATATGAGAAGCAGGCACCAAATGTCATATCAGAGTTTTAAGAAATTGGTTGATGAGATTGAACTACATGTGCCTACTATGTCTGAATTGCTATATGCTAGAAAAAGAGTGTAGTTAGAAAAATGTGTAGTTGTAGTTTTACACAAATTTGCACACAATTCACCATTGAGAACTTAGTGATTTGTATTGTCTTGGTCAATCTACTATAGTGAAGTACACTATAATTGTAGCTGAGATACTAACAAAAAAAGATAAAATATACTCTACATACATAAGATGGCCTACAATAGCAAAATGTATTGAGAGCATGTCAAAGTTTGCACAGATCTGTGAAATCCCACAAATCATTGGTTGTATAGATGATACACATATCAAATTTAGAATCAAACCAGCTATGAGATTTTATCCTAAACACTATAGGAATAGACACTCAGATTACTCTATTCTGCTACAAGGTGTTCGTGATTCAGATCTTGGTTTTGGGACTTGTGTTGTACAATGCTTGGATCTACTCATGATGTTGCACATTTAGGACAGTCCAACTTATATCAAGCAATGGAATAAGAGACAGCTCTCATTCAGCCAACACTCATTTTGCCACAAGAAAACCATACGATACAAGTGATTCCACCATTGATCCTTTGAGATACAGCCTATCCATTACTTCAATGGTTGTTGAAATGTTGGCATCAACATTCACATCAAGGAGAACCTATGCAAAATGTATTTGACAACCATACATCAAAAGCATGTGTAGATGTGGAGAATGCCTTTGGTCAATTGAAAGGTAGATGGAGCATACTGAGGGATTTTCCAATGTGATTGGAAGTTATTCCAAGAATGACACTTGCATGTGAAGTCCTACACAACTTTGTAACTCAACAAGGAGAACCATTACCTACTAACGTCAATGTAGTGGATGAGCATATGAATGGAGCATATATTTTGCCATTCCTAGGATTTACAACAAATAAATGGAGTAAAACTAGAGGTGAATTAGTAAGAGCAGCTTTGTATGAGAAATTCAAAAGTGCTCATGCTCATCTAGATATAGCAAATGCAGTTTGAGAGTGAAGGTATTTACTTACTCAAGATGGCGGTCCACGTAGGTTTTTTTCAAGATTTCAAGCTCCATCCGCTTCAATTCAAGCATTTGGCTCATTAAATCCATCTTGCATTCTTCTTGAACCATCATCAAGTCAAATTTATGATCTTCTTGTAAGGATCTCTTCACATTTGCTTCCTTCACTACTTGAGTAAATTCAAGCATACACTTCTACATTTCATCTTCACCTTTTTTTGATACTCTTCACTTTTTGTTACATTGCACAACAACACCAGGTTGAGCATAAGCTTTTGTCCTAAGACTGATTGTGGCCTGATTACCAATTGTCTCTAGAGAAAGTGTAGAGATTTGTGGTGTTTCTTTCTCATCATCAGATATCAAAACATCCATATATGATTGTTCAGTTTGATTTATATGAGATGCTTCCTCACTCCCATCAATAGTTTCATCAATCAAGTCTACAAACCCCTCTCACTATTTATTGAAGTTTTAATACCACCATCACATGCTTCTAGAATGCCTTGTTCTTTGGGTGAACCACTTCTAATTCTATGCATGTGTTTATAGAACTCCCATGAACTTGGTTTTGTACCTGTGGTCTGTTTTCCTTTTCTCAACCCTGTATTTTTAACTAGACCATCAAGCTTGTTCCTAAGAATTTGTGGCGGCTCATAAGGTGGTGTTATACTGATAGCTTCATTGAACCTATTAGCAAACACCTTCCACTGATCCTTACTTACTTTGCCTTGGTTACAATGATTAAAATAAATGTCTTCATACATATCCAAAAAAAAGCCTCACATGACTAGAAATCCACTCCACTTTAGCCTTCTTTGGAACAAAAATGCCTATAAACACAATTGACAACAATAAAAAAAAAACATACTATTATTTTGGAATAGTATCTCAATCTACATATGAAATAGTCAAAATCATACCTCTCACAAGAGCATCCTTTGATGTTGAATTTTTCTTTTTTGCACCAAGCTTCTTCTTGGATGGAGCCTACAAATCTCTCACAAATATATTTGGTTCCATAGGTGGAAGAGCTCCCGAAACATTCTCATTCTATATAATCTCTTTCATTCTTCTGCACAATATTCAAACATACACATGGAAAATTTTAGTTTGATAGAGAAATTTCATCTCTAAAATGTCACTACAATATTAATCTATTGTCTTCAATTTTAAATCACACATGACAAGTATTGATAACCTTCAATCCAAGCGATAAAATAGCCCAACACATCCAAAAATGAAAATTTATGACATATTACATATATGTTCAATCTCGAATGTCAAAAATCAGAACCCTGATGTGTTTTCTTGGAAAGTCAATATGCTTGCTCTCGGGAAAACTGAACCTGTCATAGAATGGGACGTTTGAAAGTTCTATTGCCTGTTATATCACCCAACCCATTAACCTAGAAAATCTTCCAGTTGAGGGACTCAAATGGCACTAGAGCTGCCTGACATATAGGCTCCTGCTGAGGGTTTGAACATCAGGCAGACCTGAGGTGCACATGAGCTCCATCAGAATTATCACTGCCATACTTTGTCTTTTAGTGGGCCACTGGTGCCCGAAAGAGCCATGTGAATCACGTAAGAGCCATCCCCCTTCACGGAGCGAAGGCTTAGGAGTGTACTACAGGCCTTCTGACTTCCAACCCGCATGGGCCAGCTGTCTTGTGGCTTGAGGAGATGGAATAGCCGTTGGTTGGTTGGGTCATGCTGTTTTCTAATATAAAGAAGGTAATGAATTTTTTTTTCATTACCTTCATATGCATACTTTTTTGGAAACTTTTGTAGTTGTATTGGTAGATGAATGACCAGGGTATTTATACCAATGTGCATTAATTCCCCAAAGAGGAAACTCCATAAGTTGTGAGGTAAGCCTTGAGTTTGCGGTTACTTTAAATACCCTAGACTACATAGTTAATAGTTAGTTAGTGTATAGTTAATTTCATTATTAGGAAAATATTAGAAAGCTCTCATCAAGTTGTTTCCAATTAGGCACAAAAATTTTAACGAGCACATAAAATAAACTATGTTGTATGAGTTGGGGTTCAAACTATGTTTTCTTGTCTCAAAATTTGGATCTGAGTTCATATTAAGCAAAAAAAATAATTTCAAATTATTTATTTATTTATTATTTATTTAGGACTATACCTTAAGCATCAAGTATCCAAAGTACTATGCTTAGTACTGTTGGAAAGCCCTTGACAAAACCATTATAATGAAACCTTGACTCAAAACTATGAATAAAATGTTGTAAAACTTAGGGTATAACTATAATGTTTTGAGTGGGGCATAATTTAGAAGACTTGAAAGGGAAGAAGGTTTATAAGTTAGTATATCTCTAACTAAAAAGGATTTTGGATCCAAGTATTTTCACCTCTTTTCTCAAAATCAAATTTTAAGAATAATATCAAATCAATCTTGTACTGCCCGTGAGAGTGAGATGTACACATTCACCGGGCTCTTACAAGCTCTTTTAAATTACACTACCTTTATGTATGCTGTAGCAAACTTTAGCTAATTATGCTAAACTTAAAAAGCTTTGTTGAACTCGCTATCTCAGCATCTTTAACTATTATCAACATAAAACTGGATTCATCTATAGAGCATACATATATCTATGGGTGTTATACTCGTATTTAGTCACAAACTCTATATAAGAAAGAGGGTATCCAAGTTGCTTGGGATCTAAACTCAACTTTGGAATCCAAGGAATATGAATATGAGGAGGCCTTTTGTGTTAATGTTAGTGGTTGTCTATTAACTAAAGGTTTAACTGAAGTCCAAGGAGATATCTTAGACATGAACCTTATCTATAAACCTAATAGTGATTTGTGGTGCAATGCGAATACCAATGTGACTAAATCATTTTTCATAGATCAATAACCACACATGATTCATAAAATATGGATAATTGGACTCCATTGACAATTGAGTAGTTGAATATGTGAATATCACACCAAAACTATGAACTACACAAAAAGTATACCCCAAATTGATTTGCTTGCTAACATATGAGTACATATATATAAGATACATAATGATAACATATATATAAGATTGTACATAATGATAACATATATATAAGACACGATGAGTTAGAGGCTTGAAATAAATCAAATGAAGAAGCATTTAGATTTATTAATCTTACTTTATTAATCTTAGCATACTAGATTTATTAATCTTTATTTATTTAATACGATGCAATACTAATATCATTAACTGATATTACTAATTGAGTTTCAAATTGCAAAGTAAGTTGAATTTGATTTTCAAATGCGCAAATTCAATTACATGTTATAGGAAGGCGGGGCACTATAAACTAACTATCAGAATACTCTTCCATTGCCCGCATGCTATACACAACAATTCATATACTATAAAATAAGACTATTCACAATATATGATTGGGGATTAACAAGTGTGGATCGTTTACCTATCGACTTGTTACAATCTGTCCACAAGCAGTGTGTTCAGGAAATGTTTGCCGATTCTCTAGGCGCTTTAAGATTAAGGCGATTTATATATATACTTAGTATATATTCCGTGGTTATTGTAGCTTATCGACGTAGCCAACGAAAGATACAGTTCAATGAGTTTACTGTGAGATCAACAACCAAAAGTGGGCACATAATGGGTATTTTATAACATAATCGGCTTGGATCGTTCTTGGGCCGGTCTACTAGTAGATCGGATTACCGGATCGGAGACTCGCTCTCGTAGTGACGCCGTCAGGCTTTGCGTGTAGGTGCTTGCGTTATTCTTGAGGGCTCAAACGATTTGCTCTCTGAGTGTAATGTAATGAGTTGCAATCTGCGCTCTGGTTCTTCAAGGGTGAGCGTTATAGCATGTTCTCTTAGGATAGATTTATTTGACTTATCTCCGATCCTTCTCAGGATGTGTTCTTGGGTCTCTCATTGATCGAACGTTAATGAATACCGTCTTGCATAAGTTCGAATGTGCTGCAAGTTGTATTCTGTTCAACTTGTAGGACGCTTGTGATCTCTAATCCTAATGTGAAGATGGCACAACTCAAAATTGAGTTTATCATTTTCACCATTGGATGTTCCGAGTTGTAGATGCCGTCTGTGAAATATTTAGGACATATCGAGAAAGATTTTAGGAGAACTCGGCTGGAATCAACGTTCGGAGGAATGAATGTGCAGGGCCAGTCGAGTGCCAACAAGGGTGAGAGATATAAGCTCATGCGCGCAGAACTGAAGCTCGATTACCGATTGATCTCCCTGACATAACGATGCTCGCGTCATTCACAAAAAGTAGCGTGTATCATCGAAATCACTTCTATTAAGGAGAATTCACTGCAGAATGGGAGATCAGCAGTGAACTGTTCTCGCTCTTCATTGCCGATGGCAATTCGAGTTTCTTCTCTGTTGAACGTGTATTCTGTTTGTTGTATGCGTACCCAATCTTTCCTGTCATTGGTTTTAATTTTCTGTCTGCGAGGCGAATATACTACCTATGTTCTGTTGATTCAACCTCGTCTATGGTACCTGCGGATCTGTACTCCGTAGAATTTCCCCGCTCGCTATTCAATCCAAATCCTTTGCTGCATATGTGAAAGTGTGTACATCCAATGTGCTACTCACTCGTTTTGTCAGCCGTGTCGTTTTTCCTTGCTAGATTCGGGCAGCAGATGTTGTTGACCATCACCCGAACAGCAGGAGCAAATTGTCTTATGTCCGCTCTTATGACCGTCTGCACCTGTATGCGAGTGTACACCAGGGGTAAGCCAAGTTGTTATTTCGAGCCAGTACGGTATGGTGAATATGCTCTTTCCGATGAAGTTGGACTTCTGAAGAACGAAGATATTATCAGTTGCAAGTCAATCGCTTGATAGTACTGATCGACAGACAAGAGGGAGACCATGAGATGGACAACAGTTTCAATTGAGATCATTTTATAAAATGCTTCCTTTATTGCACCATTTTCTCACTGAATTTCAAGATCACCTCTTTGATAGGTTCTAGAAAAAATAATGTTTGATTACAGCAGTTTGAGTTGTCCCTGTTTCTATGAGAAGTTGTTGACATTCTCAATTTCGAATCATTAAATCAATTCAGACTCTGTTGCTGCGATCACTTGTACACATTCAAATCTCATTACAAACTGCCCTTTGTTTAATTGTTCTCGTTATCTTCATGGCAGCTCGTACTTTGAATCTCTGCTTGGCTGAATTGTACCATTGCCCTCCTGCTCCCTCTTAGTGCCACCGCATCATCTGTTTCACTTGTTTCATGGTGTCCATCTTCAAACATCTGTCCTTTTCAGCCCCCCATTTCTTTTCATGCTAGCGCTCAAAATCAATATTCATGCATTATTTTGTATTCTGGTTCAATCCCATCGATCGGGTGAAAAGCCAGCCCCGGACGTCTGTTCTGCTGTCCTCTTCATGTGCGACTTCGAAGAACCGCTGCCCTGTTTAAATCTCCTCGTCTCCTCGTGGAAGCCAATTGATCCAGGGGGGATTGAATCTCATGCTTCCTTCGGCCCAGAGTCCTCGCTCTGTGCTTCTTTCCTTTGCTTCATAACACAGCAGCACCTCCATACCCCGCCTGACTCTGTTAGTTTCTCATCGTTCTCCTTCAGCCAGCTCCCGATCTGAAACTCTGCCTCTCGATGAAGTAAGTCCATCCTCTCGTCTCTCCATGTGCTACGCAAGACTTTTATCTCTTCCCAGTTAAAATAGGTCCATGTTCTTTCCATCGGGAGGCAGACTCCGCGAAATAACTATCTCCATGAACAATCTTCAGCCCCAACAATGCAAATCTATCATGACATCTCATCTTCGCATGAATCTGTTGGCTCTGTTGCCAATCCTCCACACAGGTGTCTCTTTCCACGTTGAGTCGTCGTACTTGGCCTTTGGAAGCACAAAAGCATGGCCAAACCCAAAAGCCACTGCGCAAAGTATTATCGTTTGCCTAAAGAAAAAGCATCACACTCTTCTTCACGTCAATCGCGGTCAGATTACTGTACCCAGTACCGTACTGCCTCAAACCAATTATCAGTGGTATATATACTTAGTATACTCCCTCACAAGTTTTCGGCAAGTTTGCCAACAGCTGCGACTATGGAGGGAATGCCGATGAGTGTCAAAAGACGGATAGCTCGAGCACGCAGCTTCCGCATAAGCAAACTTCCAGTACCAGCTGCAGCAGTGTGGATTTCAGCAAGATCAGCAGGGAGCGGAATCAAGAGAACTGTGAGATAAATTGCTGCTTCGCGTTGACGGCCTCGAACCAAAGTGGCTGGGAGAAATTTCCCTGACGCGCCATGGAAGTTAGCAGGCGGAAATTACGATGAGAGAGCTTGCCATACATAAGGGCCGATCCAAATCCTTGGTTCGTGATGACTTGGATCTGTAGAAGGTTTACAAAGTCGGATCTAGATCTGGGGGACGAATTCTCGTGATGTTCATAGACGGACTGCGCCGGGGAGCGCCAACAGCCCAACGCAGTTGAGATACGTGGTTCGTCCACACGGGCTGCAACGACCTTCTGATGATCCAGATTTGGAAAGGCATGGTTGAAGATTTGTACAACCACGTTCTCCTTCGGGATGACGGAATTGTTTCTGCAAGTGTGTGGACGAAATCCAGTGCATGTGCTATGAGTTGAAATATAAAATATAGATATAAAAATTACAATTTTACCTTAAATTACATGATACATTACATGATACAGCTAATGCTGATTGATATTAGTTAACTAAATTCTGATTGGTATTTGGAGTGGTCAAACATAATCCGTTTCGTCTAAAAGGAGGTTACTGAGGAAAAGCTATTACTATTAGCCTAATACTATTACGAGAAGCTATTACTGTTAGCCTAATATTATTACTATGAAGAAGACAGAAGGAGAAAGAGTAGCCCAGAATGTTCATGCAAGGGTCTTACTCTCAAACGGGAGTTCAGTTAACATTGTAGATAGTAACGACTGAGAGTGTTCTGGAAATCTTTGTGTAATCTCTTGAATATTTTCTACCTACCAATGCATGTTTACATCGAATATGTGACGACTCTGCTAAAGGAACGGAATTATAATGTAGTACCATGATAAATTGAGTTGTATAAATTCCTGCGATGAGCTGTTTAGTTTATAAGCAAAGATGAGATACTCAAGTGGTCCTGTAATTACCGCAAACGCAATGGAATGAAGATCACTGTCATGAAACTGTAACCAGAGAAGATCTAGGCAGGAGTACCTCAAACACAACAGATGGAATTGGACAACTGTTAAGTCCCAATGCAAAGACAACTGACACGATTGTCAGATACCTGCTATGACCCGCGCGGGGTTACTATAATCTTTTCTCATGGTGGTTTCTCATGCCAGTGAAATCCAAGCTTGCTGAATAGCAGCTGTCAATCACGGGATTTTGAAAAGAAGGAGTTAGTGGTGACAAACACTCGAAGCATGCGATAGTTTGATCAATCAGTTGTTCGAATCGAGTCAAATTTTGATTACCTGGACTCTGTCATGAGGCCCTCCTCCGTTTCACACCTCTCCCACCCGGCGATTAAGTAATTGCGCAGCTCGACGCGGAATCGGTGAAAATATATCCGGCTTCAAATTCTCGCTCCTGCGTACCTGCACATCCTCGCCAACGCAGGAGAGGCTTCAATGCAGAACACTTTCGTGGTCTCGTCTCTAGTGTAAAAGTTTTATCAACTCTTAAAACCCCACGCAGACAGGTGAGAGCGGATTGGTGATTGGTGTCAGACACGACAATTGATGCAAGAACGCAAGTTGTTATGTGGCTCACAAGGAGCTAACCGTCTCATGAAAGTGAAATCAAAGCTGTTTCGCAGCAGCTCTAAACCGACACAATGATGAAACAAAAGCCGGTGCTCTACAATCCAACAAACCAGCCTGTCAATTTCCACCTAGCATCCTCCTTTGCTCACAACCAGCATTCAAATCAACTGCAACTTCCCTGCTATGAATCTGAATCATTACCTTCCCGTAGCCTATTTCACCTCATCGAGAGCTTCCTTCTATGCTCTTTTAATGCTTCCTTGATCCCCAACAGGACTGGAGCCTTATGTTTGATAATTGCCGTCGTTCACTCCGAATGTGAGCATTCCTGCATTCTACTATTCCTTCTGTGGCTTCAGCGGAGTTCCCCTGTTCTTACCCTCTGCATGTCACACTTGGGACGACTCCGTGCTGCCCATGTGTGTCCAGAAATCTATCCTACTGTCTGGCTGTTCAAGAGATCAATCCCACTGGACCGGGAACTATTTTATCACTATTCCATATTCTGTCACGTTCGCTCCATCAAAGAAAATCGCAAATCGCAACCTTTCGTCAAGGTCTGGTGGTACGTCACTCCTGGTGGTCTGATTCAATACTTTTGGTCCAATCTGGCACGGCATTTCGTTAAGGTCCGTGGCACGTCATTTCTCGAACTACTTCGTCAAAGACGGCTTACTTCGTCAGAGAGGATAAACCTTTGGTCCAATCTGAAATAAAATATTTAATTTAATTCAAAAATCGAAAGCGAATAAACCAAAAGATAGAAAAGGAAAGATAATATGAAGGTAATGAAGCCAAGGATTGAAAGGGAAAGGCCGAATATACAAGCGATAGAGGCCGGTAGAGCTTGGATAGTTCTTCGGTCGGTCTACTGACACATCGGTGTACCGCATCGGAGCTCGCTTTTATAATTAAGCCGTTAGGCTTCGCGTGTAGTCGGCTTGCGTTATCCTTGAGGGCTTAAGCGATTTGCTATTTGAGTGTAATGTTATACTTGCAATCTGCGCTCTGTTTCTTCGAGGGTATGTGTTACTTTACAGCATGTTGTCTGAGAATTGAATTCTTTGCCTGATCTTCATACCTTCTCAAGATATTCTCATTGATCAGACGTGAATGATCATAAGCTCGCATTCAACTTGTACTACGCTTGTGATCTCTAGTCCTAGTTTGAAGATGGCACAACTCAAAATGGACTTCATCATTTTCACAAGTGGATGTTCCGAAGATGAAGATGCGTTCTGTGACATATTTAGGACATATCAAGAAGGATTTTAGGAGAAACTCGGTTGGAATCAACAGTCCGAGGAATTAAAGTGCAGGGCCAGTCTTGTGCTGACAAGCATGAGAGATATAAGCTCACGCACGCAGAACTGAAGCTCGATTACCAATTGATCTTCCCGACATACCTACCGGTGCTTGGGTCATTCACTAGAAGTAGCCTGTTTCGCTGGAATCGCTTCTATTGAGGAGAATTCACTGCAAAATGGGAGATTCGGCAGTGAATTGTTTCTCGACGTCGTCATGGTCAATAAGTATTCGAGTTTCTTCTCTGTTGAAGGTATATCCTGTTTGTCATACGCGTACCCCATCTTCGCTGCTGTATGATGTCATTGGTTTCAATTTGCTTTCTTCTACGCGAATATAGTACCTATGTTCTGTTGATTCAACCTTGTCTATGGCAACTGCAGATCTGTATTCTGTCGAATTTCCCCGCTCGCTGTTCAATCCAAATCTTTCGCTGCATACGTTCGAAACTGTATACGTTCAATGTGCTCCTTGTCTATGGCAACTGCAGATCTGTATTCTGTCGAATTTCCCCGCTCGCTGTTCAATCCAAATCTTTCGCTGCATACGTTCGAAACTGTATACGTTCAATGTGCTTCTCACTCGTTATGTCAGCCGTGTGTTTCTCGTTGCTAGATTCCTTCCAGGCAGCAGATGTTGTTCACCATCACCCGAACAACAGGAGCAATTCGTCTTTTGTCCGTTCTTATCACCCTCTGGAGCCGTGAGCGAATTTCAGCAATCCATCATTTGTGTACTCCAGCAGTAAGCCAAGTTGTTATTTCGGGCCAGTACAGTATCGTGAATATGGTATTTCCAATGGAAGTTAGACTTCTGAAGAACGAAGATATTATCAATTGCAAGTGAGTCGCTTGCAACTGATAATTCTGATTGACTGACAAGCGGGAGACCATGAGTTGGACAACAGTTCCAGTTAAAAGCATTCTATAAAATGCTCCCTTTATTGCACCATTTTCTCACTGAATGTCAAGATCGCCTGTTTGATAGGTTGAAGAAAATAGAATGTTTTGATTACAGGAGTTTGAGTTGTCACTATATGAGTCTGAAGTTGTTTGACAATCTCATATTTCGAATCATAATATCAATTCAGACTCTGTTGCTGGGATCACTTGTACACATTTAAATCTCGTGCCAAACTGCCCTCTGTTCGATTGTTCTCGTTATCTCGTTTCATGGCAGGTCGTACTTCGAATCTCTGCTTGGCTAAATCGTACCATTGCCCTCCTGCTCACTCTTAGCTCCACCACGTCATATCTTTCACTTTTCTCATGGTGTCCATCTTCAAACACCTGTCCTTTTCAGTCCCCCATCGCTCCTCATGCTAGCGTTCAAACTCAATATTCATGCATAATTGATTGTACTTTGGTCCACTCCGTGCGCTCGGGTGAAAAGCCAGATGCGGACGTCTATTCATGTGCCCCATGGAAGAACCGCTGCTCATTTAAAATCTCCTCGTCTCCTCTTGGAAGCCAATTGATCCATGTGGGGCTTGAAATCTCATGCGTCCTCCGGCTGGTGCATTGCATTCTGAGACCAAGCGTCCTCGCTCCGTGCTTCTTTCCTTTGCTTCATAAGCCAGCAGCACCTCCAAACCCTGCCTCTGTTAGTTTCTCATCGCTCTCCTTCAAGCCAGCTCCCGATCCGAAACTCTGCCTCTCAATGAAGTAGGTCTATCCTATCGTCTCTCCATGTGGGCGGCAAGACTCGTATCTCTTCCCAGTTAAATAGTTCATGTTCTTTCCATTGGAAAATAGACTTCGCGAAATAACTACTCTGCATAACAATCTTCATCCCGCACAATGTGACGGACATCTCATCCTTACATGATTCTATTCGCTCTGTTGGCTATCCTCCGCACAGGTGTCTCTTCCCGGTTCGAGTCGTCATACTTTGCCCGAAAGAGCCAAAACCAAACCATACCAAACCCAAAAGCCACTGCGCAAATTATAATCGTTTGCCTGAAGAAAAAGCATCACACTTTCGTCACTTCAATCGCGGTAAGATTACTGGAACTGATCCAGTAACGAATTGCCTCAAATCTGCTATATATACTTACTATACTCCCTCAGAGGTTATCCGCGAGTCTGGGAACACCTTGACCATGGAGGGAATGCCGATGAGAGTCAAAAGGTGGGCAGGTCGAGCACGCACCTTCCACATCGGCAAACTACCATAACCCGCTGCAGCCGTGTGGATTTCAGCGAGATCAGCAGGAAGTGGAATCAAGATGATTGTGAGATAGACAAGACCGACAAATTGCTGCTTCGCCTTGACGGCCTCGAACCAAAGTGGCAGGGAGAAGTTTCCGTCACGCGCCTTGGAAGTTGGCAATCAGAAATGAGAGAACTTGCCATAAATAAGGGTCGATCCAAATCCTTGGTTCCTAATGACTTCGATCTGTAGCTGCTTGGATCCAGATCAGTTAGCAATCGGAAATGAGAGAGCTTGCCATACATAAGGGCCGATCCAAATCCTTGGTTCCTAATGACTTCGACCTGTATCTACTCGGATCTAGATCTGTGGGCCGAGATCTCATGATGTTCATGGACGGATTGGGCCGGGCAGGGCCAAGAGCCGAACGCAGTTTGAGAAACGTGGTTCCTCCACACTGGCTCCAACGACCCTCTCATGATCCCAGATTTGAAATGGGAATACTGAAAATTGTACAACCTGATTCTTCATCTTGCTGACGATGTTGTTCTGCAAGTGTGGACGTAATCCAGTCATGTAGTATTAATTAAACTATAGAACTTAGATATGATAATTGTAATTTTTCTATTAAATTAAGTTATGCAATTAATCAACTAAATTCAATTTGGTATTTGGAGTAATCAAGCATAATCTATTTGGCTAGAAGAAGACCACGGAGGAAAAGTTATCCGTTTGAAAATTCAAAATACTAATGTTATTATAGAGAAGACGGACGGAGACAGAGTAGCCCAAAATGTTCTTTCCAAACGCGTTTTACCCTCAAACGTTAACATTCTAGATAATCATGGGTGAGAGTGTTCCGGATTTCTTTGTGTAATCTCTTGAATATTTTCTACCTCCTAACGGAATGTTGACATGGACTATTTGATGGAAGCGAATTATAATGTAGTACCATGATCAAACTAGTTGTGTAAGTTCTTGCGATGTTTAGTGTAATAAGCAAAGAGATTCTCAAGTGGTCCTGGGATTATCGCAAAAGCGATGGAATGAAGACGACAGTCATGAAATCGTAACCAGAGAAATTGGCGAGAGTACCGCAAAACAGATGATATTAGACAACTGCTAACTCTCAATACAACAACTGACACAGATGGTCAGATATGTGCTCTGACCCCCCGGGCCACGATAATCTTTTCTCGTGGTGACTTCTCATGCAAGTGAAGTCCAAACCTGTTGAATAGCGGGTGTCAATCACCGGATATTGGAAGGAAATAGTCAAACAGTCCGAAGCATGCAGTAGTCTGATCAATTACTTGTTCGAATGGAGCAAAATTTGTTTACCTGGACTCTGTCATGGGGCAGTGCTCTGTTCCACACACCTCGCACCCGGCGATTAAGTGAATGCACAGCTCGACGGCAGAATCGGTGAAACTGTGTCAATGCTAGCTCTTGCATACCTGCACATCCTCGCCGGCCCCGGAGAGAATTGAATACAGGAACACTTTCATGGTCTCGTCTCATAGGGTAAAAGATGTATCAATTCCTCAAGACCGAGCGCACATAGGTGAGAGCGGAATGGTATCGGACACCACGATTCTCAAGTCACATATGTGAAACCTACGAGAGAAAAAATGCATGTAGGTTGGTCGGTGGTCGCGGGGGCGACAAATTGCAAGAAAAGAAGTTTGACTTGTTAGGTTGGTGGTGCCCAATTATTAAAACTTAGATATATATTTTAATTTACTTTCGATATTTTACTATTTTTTTATTATTAAAATATTCGATTTTTTATTTATTAGATTATTTAATTTATTAATTTTATATATGTATATATATCTAATATATATTTTTGTATTTGAAATCTTTTAGAAAAAAAACATAATCAATCGAATGTTCTCATTCGGCAGAAAATTTGAAATTTAATACATAATTTTTATCTCTATATTAGAATGATAAAAAAATATACATCGAAATTGGGAGTTACCGATTTGCAGAGTCTTCCGCTTTCGCTGAGGACTCGCAAATGTCTACAGCAGATCGTTTCTTGTCACCCAAGAGTGTGACACGCACAGAGAACTAAAATCAAATGCAACTAAAGTTTTGTTGGGTGATACTCAATTATTGAACAAAATGTATCGTTAAATAATGTTTCCTGAAAGAATACCAAATTTTGAAAAGGATCAATACTAGAAATCTTAGGAAAAAAATATGGGATAGTCACAAGTTGCCTTTGTTAACCTTTGATTTAATGCTTGCTCTAAAGCAATCGTTGTGAACTTCTGTTGGTAAAGTGATCAAGGATAAATTTTTCAATTATGTAAGATTCCTATTTGATGGAGAGCCTAATAGTTTAGAAGATTTTAAAACTAGTGAGGGTCACATATAAAACTTTTTGTAGTTTAGAGGAGTAAAATAATAACTTGTAATGTATTCATAATCTATGTATATTTTTGGTATGATTCAATTTATTTGCTGTAGTCACTTGAAAATGTTGAAATAACCCGAAGCCCCTTTGGCAGTTGTAATGGCATAAACCGCAAAAGGTCAAACAAAATGTATTTATGGATTTTATGGCTTGAAGATGACTCTCGATTAACATTATTTAAGGGTAGACCTCTTTATCTGTAAAATGCTTGAAGGGTACCTAAAAAGTTAAAATTAAAATCATGCTATAAATTATTCATAAATATGATTTATGGGTAACGCTCCTCTTTACTACACTTTTCATTTTCAATTTTTTATGATGATAATGATGACGATCAAATCCACGGAGGGTTATGAGAATGATTAGGAACTATATTTCCAATGTCCAGGTATGCAGATGCCACGTGATGCAAGTGTCAAGTATCACTAGAGCACTAGACGGTACCACTAGACGCCACATGTCATAAGAACATGCGTTGCATAAAAACATTCACTTTCAAATTTTGAATATCGGTGGAATTCCGCTTCTTCCCTTACCCGATGCGATTTGAGATTCCAAACGATCTGTACACAACAAAATTTGCATTTGAGTTTCCAAGTTACCCGTTGCGAACTAAATTTTCATCTATCGCACAATCAAATTGGAATGTTGTGAATTTTGCAAGGCAAGAGACAAGGGTAATGCATACAGGTTCTTCTTTTCTTCCCAGAATGCAGTTTGAGCTTCCCTTCGTCGACATCCGTCGACAATTTACGTCCTTCAGACTACCAAATTAGAATGTCATGGATTTTGCAAAGCAGGAGACAAGAGTAGTGCACGCGTTAGGGCTGTCATGCCATTTGTAGTTCCGCATCTAGCTGCTCGGACATTGGAGTTCTAGTGATAGTAGTTAGAGTTATTCTAGCAGTTTCTCAGGGACTACTTTCCGATAGTCAGATTTGGTGTTCGGGGTACTGACTTCACGGTGGTGCCCACCGTAACTTTGCACCGTTCGCACCGTCGAGTGTGCCATCAGCGGGACTGTTAGGGTTTCAGTGCTAGCTCGAGTCTGGGGGGTATAGTTTTGAAGTGAGCTCCAGAGAGCTCACTTCTCTAA
Source organism: Lunularia cruciata (assembly GCA_948567375.1). Lineage (NCBI taxonomy): Eukaryota > Viridiplantae > Streptophyta > Marchantiopsida > Lunulariales > Lunulariaceae > Lunularia > Lunularia cruciata. The sequence goes on along the minus strand of OX419757.1, from coordinate 61,766,373 downwards.
TGTTGAGCCTTCGAGTTCCTGGCTATGGTGGACAAAGGCTAGCGAGCGTCACTTGGATTCTCTATGCTTGAGTGGGTGTGGCTTGATTGTAATCAGTGCCCAATTGTTGGTAGTTTATAGAGTGACATATCAAGTACTGATCTGAGTTGAGTTGAGTTGAGAGTGTTAAGCAATCTGATTACATCAGAGAAGTGAAGTCAGGGGGAAATCGGGTGCAGGAATGTTGAGTGTTGGTGGTATCTCCAAGCTCGGTGCATCGTGGTAGCTCGATTCAAGTTCTGTGTTTCCCTAGTGTGCAGAAGCTCGTTCAAGTGATGCAGATTTGGCAGTTAGGCGGAGGGTGTGCGGAAGCGCTGGCCAAATTTCAAGCAAAGAAGGAGCAATTTTCGAGCAGTGTTGTGATTTTGAGCTCAGGAGGTGAATGCAGGACCAATCTTATGCGAGTTGGGCTCAGAAAGTCAAATTGAAGGTGGAGTTGGGAAGCTCTTCTCATGAAATTGTGAGTTGGAAAAACCCGTTTTGTCAATTTGGCTCGAGTGGAAAGTTAGCGGGGATTTGGCGGACAGCCATCTTTAGGGTTTACGTCAGATTTACGTCCGATTTTGGGGCAGATTTGGAGGAGTTTTGCTAGTTTGGAGGACTTTCACAGATTTGGAGAAGTTTCTCCAATTTGGAGGAGGTTCAAAGTGGCAACAAGAAAGGCCTCATTTGGCTGAATTTCGGTGTTTTGAGGCATAGGGATGTGGGCTATGAGAGGCTACGAAGGCCTAGAAGGGCCAGCAAGCCAGCTTGTTGGCATGAGGCTAGCTAGTTTAGAGTAGATCTTTGTCATTGGTTGGCAAAATCTGCCTTTCTTGCTAGATTGTGTGCAATAGGGTTTGACCCCTAGATCTCTTGTTCCTAGACTGGTGCCCTAGCCAACTGGTCCACCCTCACTTGTTGTCCTAGTGACTACGCCACTATTATCTATACACATGTAGCTTTGGCTAGGAGAGGCAATTTGATCCCATTCTTGGTGATCCTGATAGCTTAGGACTAAGATCCGAACTGCTCTTAGGTCAAATGCCAAATGGTGGTAGAGTCAGTCCCGTGTTGTGTTATGATATGGAGTGTTTTTGTTTAGATTTCTTGTGATTGGATCCCCTCCATTCTCTACTTCTTGTTTGAGCGTTGGTGCTCTGGTGTGCTCTCGGTAGTGAGGCTGGAGTGATGACCAGTCAAACTACCTTTGTTTCTCTCTAGTGAGGCAGGAAGTGATGACCTGCAGACTGTGAGAGTGCGTGTTATGATGGCAGGTTACAGATTGCCCTTCCCCTAGTGTAGTTATCTTGGTTAGAGTTACATTAGTGGGTGGTGCTTAGTTAGTATTGGCACTTGGTGGTGTTGGCACGTGGTGGTGGTGTTGGCACTTGGTGGGGCACTTGCGGTTGCAACTTGCGGTTGCAGTCGGTGGTTCGGGTTTGCTGTTGCAGTTACTTGGTCACGACGGAGTTCTTTGGAGATTCCAGGGGAGTTAGCCATGCAGTACGTAGTGGGTTTACTCGGAGTGGTGCTCGGTATCAGCCTGTATCTCAAATCCTAGTGAGGGAGGAGATTCACTCTGAGTTGGAGTTCGACAGAGGAGCTGATTCAGTTGAGAGTGCACTTGGTGTGTCCGCACCGTTGTTGTGGGACATGGACGAGATTTATGGGGCCTCCAAAGGCCCTAGGCGTTACTCTGGTACAGTGGGTACCATTGAGTTGGATGACTTCATCCAGGAGTTCAATAGTTGGTGTGATCTGCAGCAAATGTGGAACCCAACTTTGTTCACACCCTTCATGGCATGGAAGGGGTTGTTTCAGCATTTGGAGGGTCCACCGATGGATGACTACCATGAGTTTAGGAGAGCTCATTTGGAGGAGATTGAGTTATGGAGACAGTATTGGTCTCCACACTATGTCTCCATCACTTTAGGCTCTGTGGCCAGGAGTAGATCGGCTGTACCCACGAGTTCTAGCTCGAGTAGTGTTGGTGGAGCTAGTGGAGGGGCACTAGTTGGAGATAGTGCTACTACGAGTGGAGGTACCGCTGCATGAGGTGGTGTGGTATCGGGGTTTAACCCCATGGTGGAGTTCCTCCTATGCTTGAGGCAGAACTACCAAGGAGTGCGGACTGACAAGCTGAGGAGCTTGTAGGAGTTCCAGCGGAAGGCTGGAGAGAGCCTACGCGAGGCATACACTTGCATGAGGCGGCTGATCAGTTTCACGTAGGGAGTTACTGAGGCCTAGGCAGTCCAATTTTGGTATGGGATATTGGATAGGGAGTTGCGACGTAGAGTTCGTGATGCTACGTTGTTGCAGGCTACTTCGCCCACTTTGGCAGTAGTCTTCGGTTTGGCTGAGCGTATTGAGCTCAACATGGTGGAGGAGAGAGTGGTGACATCAGGATTTGGTAGGGAGACCTCATCCACGGCTATGACTTCTTCTAGAGTGCAGCAAAGTGCACCACGCCCAATTGGTTTTCAAGGACAGGGTGGACAGCCCAGATCCTATGGAGCGAGTGGAGGGCCTAGTGGAGTTAGACCATTACCCTCATTTTCGGGTCAGCAGCAGCCAGTGAGTGGTGGTGTTGCTTGTTGGACTTGTGGTGGACCTCACCATAGGAGAGAGTATACTCAGGGCAGCGGACCTAATACCTCTGGTGCATCACAGCCAGTAGAGAGGCAGTGTGAGCATTGCCATAGATTTGGTCACACTAGTGACCGGTGTTTTGACCTACACCCGGAGTTACGGAGTGGTAAGGTTGCTATGGCAGGTAGTAGAGGAGCTCTAGTTCGTGGAGGACGAGGTGGTAGAGGATCTACACCTAGTAGGGGTGCAGTACCTACCCTTACTTCTGACACAGCTATGGCTATTTGGATTGAGCAATTGGAGCAGAGATTGGCTAGTATGGCTATTGCTTAGAGGAGATCAGATTCAGGTGCTGAGGCTTCCACCTCATATGTTGGTGATAGAGATGCTTTGGACTTCATGTGCGGAGCAGCACAGGTGGATGCATCTACAGCAGTGACTAGGAGTGTAGTACATGCTCTAGAGCCTAGAGGAGCATCAGTGGAGTTGGACCCACAGAGAGGAGAGGTTGGGAGACAGGTTAGACTTCCCCAGTCTTTCACGCTATCTGAGGCATTGTAGATGACATCCATGGTTCCTAGACGTCCCAATGCAAGTGTGGTAGGTGGTGATGGAGTACATGATGGACTTCTTGCTAGTCAGCCACCTACTACTACACAGACTGAGTCTAGCATGATGTTGGGGGCGGCTCAGCTGATTATGCGGCATCCTTTGTTTTCAGCCAGTGACATGTTTACATTGGGGGTTGACCCAGCCCCAGTGTTCTGGTTGGCTGCCACGTTGTGTGAGAGTAGGGATGGTACAGTTCCTACTACTAGAGCAGAGGTGGTTGGTAGTGGAGCTGACTTGGTTGAGGAGCATGGGATCCATTCAGCGACCAGTGGTTTATGGCAGGCAGCAGTGGCTAGACTAGAGGAGTTGCCAGCTAGACCGGTCTTTGAGAGAGCGCGGTTTACACTTGGTGTTGTCCTATTGGATAACCAAAGGGGGATTTTTTGTTTGGTGGGACCTTCATGGAAGGTCTATACACCACTGAGAGTCTTGTTAGACTCCGGTGCGAAGACTCTTATGTTGGGGAAGGCTGCAGTTGTCAATCTGGAGTTATAGAAGACCAATGTGGAGAGGTGTCTATTTCAGATCCAGACATCTCTAGGTGGTGGTTCGACACAATACATCACACGTGGGAGCTTGTTGTCCAGGTTTAGCCTGGTCATCCAACTGATAGCTTGGTGGTGAGAGCTCAGGCTATTGCGACGATAGCTGAGTCATATGATGTGCTAGTTGGGAGAGCAGTGTTATACCCTATGGGTTTCAGCATTGACTATTGGGAGGAGACAGCCTCTTATAGACCTGGTTGGCAGTCTGGTGAGGGACGGGTATGTCGCCTACCAGTACGCTTTAGTAGTGGCAGTCTTGGCTCACTACAGTCTGGGACCATGGGAGCATCAGTTTTAGCTTTCAGCGGTGTAGTCACTTGGCCTGGTGACTTGTTGGAGGGGAACGCCCATGCAGAGGATACTCCAGTACCAGAGGAGATCACTCGGCTTTGGAGTACAAGTGGGATTGTTCCATCCACCTTGGATGTTCCATTGTGGAGTTCAGAGGAGGCATTGCAGCAACATGCAGATCAGTTGGTGCAGCAGACTTGGAGTGGAGCCTTCGTACCATCAGGGGATGAGTGTGAGGATGAGCCTTCAGGGGCGATTGCTTTGACACCTCTGGATACCACACTCATTGCTTGGCAGTATCCAGTAGAGGGGATATGCCTATTGGAGTTGTTTGGTGGGATCAGCACCGGACTAGCTGCGATGTTACAGGCGGGTATCTGAGTACAGAGGTACTTGTATGTAGAGAGGGATGAGACTGCTAGGCGAGTCCCTCTACATCATGTGGCACACTTGGCCTATCGGTATCCGGAGTTATTACCAATGTCAACAGTCAGAGGTTACCAGAAGGCCCTACCAGGAGACATTTCCTTACTGGGAGCGCATGACCTAGAGAGACATGGGCCTATTCACTTGGTGATTTCTGGATGGCCATGTCAAAGACATACACGTGCAGGCCACGGTTTGGGTCTTCAGGATCCTTGTTCTGGTGTGTTTTGGGAGATGTTACGGATACTACGACATCTCCAAGTTCATCAGTCTGTTTCTCCAGCTTACCTTTTGGAGAACGTTCCATTGATGGGTGATTCTCGCACTAGAGTGGTGGCGAGTACACATCAGGTCCATTCTTGGATGGGACCTGCTGTATTGTTAGATGCAGCCAGAGTGGGATCACGGGCTCATTGTCTTCGTCTTTGGTGGACAAACCTCTTACCCAGAGAGGTTCTACAACGTAGTTATGATAGGATTCAGCGACTAGACCACATTCTTGTTGATGATATCTTGGATGTTGGATGTTAGTCTCAGACAGTGGTAGTGGCTGATAGGTCACCTATGGCAGTGGTGAACCTAGTTGGACAGCCTAGAGCTACATTTCCCACACTCATGAGTTTCCCAAGCTCTCATGCTTTTTGAGAAGGAGGACCTAGACTTGTCTGGGACTCACAGTTACAACAGTTGGTGGAGCCCAACGCTGATGAGAGAGAGCAGGCGATGGGATTTTTGCATCGGTATTACCATTGTTCCAACAATGTCAGAGGCATCTAGGCGTCAAGTGTTAGGTCAGGCTATGGACCTGAACTGTTTGACCTGTATTGTGAGCCTTGGCTTTGAAGAGCAGCGTAGGATGCGCTTGATAGGCATCACCACTTAGACACTTGTGAGCCTTGTGCCTATCGAGACGATTCAGGCACATGCTGGGGGCGATGGACCGAGTGGACATGGTATTCTTGGGGCACATCCAGTAGCTACTAGGGAGAGTGGTTTGTGAGCCGGCTTGTCTCTCACTCAGGATGAACCTCTGATGGCTATTATGGTAGCGCATCATGGACTAAGAAGGCAAGGAACCCCAACTCCATCATACTCCTCCAAGGCTAACACTCCAAGACTCAAGACATTACTCACTAGAGAACTCAATGAGAGAGAGATAGTTGCAAATGAAAGGATGATGAGTACCTCCTCACCCCTTGTTTATATACTTGTGAAATAGTTACGTACCAAAGTTACTAATTACCGCAGTAACTCAAGTTACTAGACTAAAAGTCAAGTAAAGTTAAAAAGTAGAAAGGAATATCCATTCACATGGGCATATTCCCCTAAGCATGTGGTCTTATCTTGACCCAACCACTAAAGCAAGGATTCCTTCACATGGGCTATCCTTGGACTAAAGAAGAATCCAAAACAAAAAGGCTTGCGGGCCCAAGAGTTCTCAACTCTTTCCCCAAAGCCAAACACCTAGGAATAATACCAAGTCAACACACTAAAATCCAAAATAGTGGTGCTCATCTTTTCTACTTCCTCTAAAGTAAGGTCCCATCTATCTTAGCTATGACTAACTTTAGCTAACCATGACTAATATAGAACCATCCTTTATCTCTATATAAATAATATCTCTTAAGTACTTGTAATACCAAGCTAAATATCACAATACCACACACATGCACAAATGGGTGTTACAGGTCTACTTGGAGTCCATCCAAGTGAGCGTGGGCTACTTGGATTACACCCTTGGTCCACATGGGATGCAGCCAGAGGACGTGTGGAGCTTGCAGCCAGAGTAGAGGGAGTTTTTCACAAAGAGGTTGGGACCTCTAGTGGTCGGAGCATGTCACTATTGCTCCCAAGGGCCCAGTGTAGCAACCAGTCAGTACGTCTTCCACTCCTACTACAGTTACAGAGGATACTTGGGAGCCAGATCTTGGACCCAAGCTTACTCGAGAGGAAAGACGGAGGGTTTGGAGGTTCTTGAGGAGTCACACGAGTTGTTTTGCCTTTAGTATGAAGGATTTGGGTGCTCTTAAGGGACTTGGTATACAGATTGAGCTGACTAGCAACACACCAGTTTTCCGACGTCCTTATCGATATAGTGATATGGAGAGGACATTGATTCAGAGCCGGAGTAGTGACCTTTTTGAGGCTAGTTTGGTGGAAATTTCACATGGAGAGTATGCATCAGCGACAGTGATGCCAGCCAAGAAGGATATGCATAGCAACTATACAGATAGGCGGATGTGTGGAGATTACCGTCCTATCAACCGACAGACCAGGGCTGATCGGTATGCCATGCCTACACCGGAGGAGATTTTTGATGCGATTGGGCATGCAAAGGTCTTCAGTACTTTGGATCTTTGAGCGAGATATCATCAGTTGCTGATCAGGGAGGAGGATAAGTCCAAGACAGCATTTTAGGCTATTGATCCTCACGGCAAGGATGTGTTATATTAGTGGAGGTTCTTACCATTTGGGTTGAAGAACGCTCCTGCTGAGTTCCAAAGGGTCATGGATAGGATCCTAGCTGGATTGGATTTTGCTTGGTGCTATATTGATGACATTTTAGTTTATAGCACTACTGTGGAGGAGCATGAGAGACAGTTGTTGGAGGTGTTTGAGAGGTTGAGATCTCATGGACTCAAATTACATCCTGGGAAGTGTAGGTTCTTCCACGAGCAGGTTAAGTATTTGGGTCACACTATCTACCCCGGAGGACTTGGTGTTTAGCAGACCAAGGTGGAGGCTATTGCATGTATTCCTCGGCCTACGGATGTGAGCAGAGTGTGAGCATTCCTTGGGTTGGTGAACTTCTATCACCGCTATGTTAGAGGATTTAGTGCCATTGCCAAGGCCTTGACAAAGCTGACCAAGCTTACACATGAGTGGTGTTGGGGAGATGAGCAGGAGAGAGCTTTTGTAGAGCTCAAGGAGAGGTTGACATCTGCTCCTATTTTGAGGAGACCGATCAGGGGACGACCATTTCAGGTTCATACTGATTGGAGTATGTTGGGGCTTGGAGCGGTGCTCACCCAGCATGATGATGAGGAGAAGGAGTTTGTGGTGGCCTATGCTAGTCTCTCCAACAATTCAGCGGAGGCAAAGTATAGTTCATATGAGGGAGAGTGATTGGCAGCAGTTTGGGTAGTAGCACATTTTCGATGTTACCTATTTGGTAACCCCTTCACTCTCATCATTGATCATCAACCGCTGAAGTGGTTGATGGAGTCCGACAAGCTTTCGGGGAAGCTTGCACGATGGGCTCTAATTTTACAAGAGTATGATTTCACGGTTGTTCACAGACTTGGAGTGGTGAACCGTGATGCAGATGGGTTGAGTAGAAACCCATGTCCTAGCCAGCAGGATCAAACCGGAGCATGTTGGCATGGTGAGACAGATGAGGAGATGGTGCCAGGTTGGCATGCATTGGCCTTTTTGTGTATATTTGCAGAGACTTTGGTGGTATCTCTCTCATCACATACAGGAGGAGTTATTGAGGTCACAGATCTAGAGAGTGAAGATATTGGTACAGTTCAGCGAGACATTCATGATGATGTCTTAGTGATAGACTATCTTCACACTGGTGTTGTGGGTGGCAAAGTTGGGGCCAAGGAGAGAGACCATGTTCTTCAGTGAGCTAGACGGTTCAGATTGGAGGGTAGACACCTTTTGCGTGTATGGGAGGATGGTAGAGTGCAAGTAGTACCACTTCCATCACAGAGACCACAGTTGGTCTGTCTTGCTCATGAGGAGCTAGGACATTTTGGAGTAAAGCGTACATATAGCTTACTTCAAAGTCATTATTGGTGGCGCGGTATGCAGACCGACGTGCAATAGTTTGTTGCCAGATGTGTGGTTTGTGACCGAGTTAGAGCATCATTCAATGCTCCTATGCCACAGTTACACCCATTACCTATCATGGGATTGGGTTACCGTTGGAGTTTGGACTTCACCGGACCTTTACCGCTGACTGTGAGACATCATTGGTATGTTTTGGTGATGGTGGAGCACTTCTCCAAGTGGATTGAGTTGGTGGCACTTCTTGACAAGTCTAGTGAAGGGATAGCTTACTCGTTCCTGGATCGAGTTCTTAGTCATTTTGGTGCACCAGTTGAGGTTTTGACTGATCAGGGTATATAGTTCTTGGGAGAGTTTTAGGTCTTGTGTGACAAGGCTTTGATTGATCATCGTACTACATCCCGAGATCACCCTGAGGCAGATGGCTTAGCAGAGAGAGTGGTTCAGACGGTGAAGAGAGGATTGCAAAAGTATGGTTTGCAAAGAGGCCACTTGGGAGATTGGGATCTCCAGTTACCTTGGTTGGCCATGGGCTATCGGTTCAGCCGGCAAGCCTCCTTAGCATCCTTCTCTCCATACTTTCTACTCTGTGGACGAGATCCAGATTTACCTGCAGCCATTCGTTGAGATGCTACTGTAGTTTTGGACTTGGATGACACCGATGTATGGATGAGCGCATGTTCTCAGCGGGCAGAGATCTTTTGGAGAGTGATGCCGATTGCCTTTGAGAACTTGGCGACTGCTCAGCATAGAGATACTTTACGCTATGCGACCATCTGAGGAGGAGGTTATAGACCCTCGATCTGTCGATTTCATCCATGCAACTATGTATATCTATAGCAGACAGCACCGACGACACTTGATGTTTCTACAGGCCGCACTATCTTGAGAGTGCGCGAGGTTTTGCCATCTGGAGTCCTTGTGTTAGAAGGACGTGATGGTGTTGTTTGGAAGGATCATGTGCGCAATTGTGTGCCATGCCACCTTCCAAACATTGATGGTACTATGGACCCAAGCTTGGCACTTGCACGTGCAGGCTTGAGGTGTATGTTATGTGGCTCTTATGGTGGAGTTGCTACTATGTTAGTGTGTGATAGCTGTTCGAGAGGATGGCATATGGCATGTATGACTCCTCCCCTCACGGTGATTCCTCAGGGACAGTGGTTATGTCCTAGATGTACTTGACCTATAGCTAGTTCATTCTTTATATGGTATAAATTGCAGACAGGCAACTAACAATGGGGCTCCATAGCACCCGGCCTCCTGATCTTTGCCCATTAGAGGGTATACCATATACTTAGAGTAGATGGCTATCTGGAGTTAGAGGGACCTAACCGCCAGCTAGGGGGGTGATTGTGGCACTTTAGAATCTATGTATGACTTATGTGTGGGTTGTGCTTCTATAGTGTATGATGTTGACAGCGATGTATGTTGTGTAGCGATGTATATACACACGACAGTTGTCATGCCATTTGTAGTTCCGCATCTAGCTGCTCGGACACTAGAGTTCTAGTGATAGTAGTTAGAGTTATTCTAGCAGTTTCTCAAGGACTACTTTCCGACAGTCAGATTTGGTGTTCAGGGTACTGACTTCACGGTGGGGCCCACCGTCACTTTGCACCATTTGCATCATTGAGTGTGCTGTCAGCGGGACCATTAGGGTTTCAGTGCTAGCTCAAGTCCGGGGGAGTATAGTTTCGAAGTGAGCTCCAGAGAGCTCACTTCTCTGATGTTGAGCCTTTGAGTTCCTGGCTATGGTGGACAGAGGCCGGCGAGCGACACCTGGATTCTCTATGCTTGAGTGGGTGTGGCTTGACTGTAATCAGTGCCCAGTTGTTGGCAGTTTATAGAGTGACAGATCAAGTACTGATCTGAGTTGAGTTGAGTTGAGAGTGTTAAGCAATCTGATTATTGTGGCACTTTAGAGTCTATGTATGACTTATGTGTGGGTTGTGCTTCTATAGTGTATGATGTTGATGGTGATATATGTTGTGTAGCGATGTATATACGCACGACAGGGCGGCGTGTATTCTTTTTGCATTTTGGTTTTCACTTGATAATAGACTACATTGGATTGGGGCATAAACCCCACATACTTACAAATTTGATAGTGAACTGCACTGTCCCCGACACGGTGCAACTACAGATAAATTTAGTACTTCAGATATCAGATTCGAGCGTTAGTATTTGTTTAGTGTTCTACTGTGGGAATGTATGTTATAAGTAAAATTGGTCAACGATCAATAAAATAGATCATGAGATTTAAAGATTTATGGTTACAATATTTATTGGTCTGTCTGTGCTTGTTTCTTCTTTCATTAACAACATTTATGGTGTGGCTTCATTATGAGACCATGTCATGAAGACCTCTTGTCCCATCAGAGTTTAAAATCTACAAACAAAACTTAAAATCTCTTATAAAGAATATGGAAAACCTTCATGGCATATAAGCAAAATAAGCTCAAAAAAAATTTGGATCTCAACTCCCTTACTCTTCAATGTAATCTTATGGTCTAAAATCACATGATCTATTTAAAGATATGGTGAGGGAGAAGTCAACTAATCAATCCTCTCTTTCACAAGTATATTGTGATGGGTCTTAATGAACAGACTAAATTTTATATGGTTTCCGCTGTGTCAATCTTGTCAACACTTGGAGAAGGAGACATATCAAAGGATTGAACTAGATGGCCTAGAACCAAATGCAAGAGAGACATAACAACAATGATACTTGGGTAGCTCCTCCACCCAAAGACAAAAGTAGAAAATGAAAGTCATTCCTTGTGCATCGATCCGTAGTCCATGACCAGCAGGGATAGAACTTCTCTGGCTTGTCCCAGTAGGTGTGGTTGTTACCAATCCACCATGAATCCACCAAAATCTTGTTTTGAGCTGGGATATTGTAACCCGCCATATTCATGTGATGTGGTCTTTAATGATTTTGCAAAATGTGCCAAAAATTAAACATTGTAATGACTTTGAATACCCCATGATTCCCATTTCCTATAATTTCTATACAACCCACGAGATGGAAGAAGTTATAAGAATGATGTGTGTCACATTTGAATTTAAATCTTATAAATACCCCTAATCAGGATTTATGATCACCTGCAAACCAATCAATCCCATAAAATCTTATGGTCACAATTTTGACTTATAAAGATTTATAAAACTTTCAAGTATCACTCCAATCATAACCCAGAAGAGTTGTATGGATCACCAATAAAATTTGTACAAGAAATATACAAATACACGTTAATTCCCAACTGAAACCCCCCTGCAACCATCCATCACATCTTGCACTTCCAATAGTATCCCATTGTTGACTAGATGGTTTTGATCAAATCTCTCACAAGCAGATCATTAGCCCATGAAATGATTAGATTATTATCTCATGGAATGATTGGAAGGGAGACTTGATTTGGATCAAGGATGGCACTTAGTGTTGTTTCAATTCAAGATGTGGCAAAAAGGCCAAAAGGCCAAATAATACACCTCAAAAAAGGAAGTACAAGAGCACCAAGAATTGCTTATGAAGGACATGAGCACAAGGTCCACACAATAAAGGCTAAATGTTAAGGAGAAACAATAGCCCAATCCCAACATGGACACAAAAAGATAATTTAGCCTACAAGGTAACCTACTCATGAGATGTGTGATATAGATCTTCCAAGGGTATGTTTTGTAAATGGGGAAAGAGAGGCCTAGATGTGTTTCCTTATTAGCCGTTGTTTGTTGGTGAAGACCCAATGCTTATGATCATTGTAGGACAAGGGGTGCACAGAGGCAAAAGTAAGAAGTGAGCAAGGTTGTCAAGATAGCTAGTGCTTCTCTCCTCTACAGGGAACCTTGTGTTACAAAGGAGACTATCAAAGAGATAGTGGAGATGGCCAAAATTCTCAACCACCAAAGGGATAAAGGTAATTTTATATACTGGTCCTTTGTCTTTGTAGCGGTAATGATTGCCATAGCTTTTTCTTGCATGCCTACTCTAGCCAAGGACTGTGGCCTATAACACCCATTGGTGCAAGTATGTTCTATTGTGATATTTAATTTGGTATTGCAAGTAGTTGAGATATACTATTTATGTGGAGTGAAAGCAAGCTTCTACATTAGCCATGATTAGCTAAATTTTGGCATAGCCAAGATAGAGATAACTCTACTTTAGAGGATGGTGAAAGAGTGAGAACCATTATCTTGGATTCTAGTGTATTGACTTTGTATTATTCTTAGGTGTTTAGCTTTGAGGAAAGAGTTGAGAACTCTTGGATCCACAAACCTTTTTGGTTTGGATTTTTCTATAGTCCAAGGATAGCCCATGTGAAGGAATCATTATTAGTTGTTGGATCAAGATAAGATCACATGATTAGGTGATTATTCCTAAGGGTTTGGATATTCTCTTAGACATTTGACTTTATATGACTTTTTCCTAGTAACTTGACTTCATGTGGTAATTAGCAACTTTGGTGTGTAACTATTCCACAAGTATACAAACTAGAGGTGAGAAGGTACTCATCATCTTTTTTTTGCAACTATCTCTCTCTTATTGAATTCTTTAGTGAGAAATGTTTTGAGTCTCGGAGGTACCTTGGAGCTCTAGCCTTGGATGAGTGTGATGAATTTTAGTTTTGTGCCTTCTTAGTCCATGGTGCACTACTCTAATAGCCATTAGAGGTTCATCAAGAATGAGAGACAAGCTGGCTCACAAGGTAGTGGGTATACAACCACCACATCAAACAAGGTGCATTGGCTTTCCATGAATGAGGCTATGTCTACCCTCACCCTCTTAGGAAGAAGTTTCAATAAGTCCAACCATTGCTCAATCTAAACTTGGGAATGAGTGGATTGTAAGATCTTAGGTATTGTATCCTATATAGCATCATGACTCTAATGGGATCTCCACCTATGGCACAACATAAAATTTGGGTGCCATGTGTGTTTTATGTAGAACCATATATACACTAGTTTGAAAGCCATAAAATTGATGGATGTAATAATCCTAATTGTAGGTGGGGTGCAATGGTTGCTAAAGTAATTCTTTCAAATTGAACCAAAAATCTTCAATCAATGCAGATTTGTGAAGCCAAGCTCTAGATCAAAGGTGCATAGATGGGGAAGGAGTACCTCTATGGGAGAAAACATCCATGCCAAATAGGAGGCTCTAGGGACATAACATCTAGTGAGCATAGAGTATGCCACCTAGGTTTTCCCCAAAAAATAGAGTAGATGAACTTGAGCATAGCCTGAAATAAAGTGTTTGACATAAATGAATTGCAAAAATCATTAGCTCCTCAGAGGGAGCCCAATACCCTCAAAGCCACTACTAAGAGCTAGAATCTAGGTTGGAAGTCTAAGTGAGTGAGTGAGTGTTGTATGTGGACTCTAGACCTGCATTTATGAGTCTAGACTCATAACCAAAAGGTTTGTAAGCTAAGTGTGAAAGATGACAAGGGTTGAACTATATCTCTAATGGGCACAAGATATGGGTATCATCTAAGAAGGATAGAAAGTGATATAAAGGAAAAGTGATTGCAACCTCCCACAAAGAAATGTAGCAAGCTATGGCAAATAATCACTCATCTCCTCTCCAAAGGATCTCCCTAATGTGTACACTCACTCGATGCCAACTGCATGAACTTTCCTATAGTAGTATGGTGGCTATACAACAATAGGTACAAATGATCAAGAAGGACAACTATTTGCTAGTTAGGTAAACTAGCTATAATACTCATTGAAATATCACACATAGATAAGAAAAGAAATGAGTGTGAACCAAACAAAGTTTTCTATTTTTCTCCAAACTATTACTCATTGAGATTCTACATTTGCAAAGAATTTTTGCATATTATAGTTGTACATGTTGTTCCATGAGAAAGTAGGGAAGATGACACATCTGGCTAGGCTAATTGCAAGCTATTGGCAAATGAAAGCAACTAATAATGCAAGAGTAGATGCATAATCAATAATGGTAGAGATCATAGAGTTTCCAAAACTATTGATTATACTTGCTAAATATAGATACATAGTCAAATGAATAGATTAGTAAAGCATGATATGGTATGCATAACATATTATTCTCTTTTATCATTTGTAACTTGTGAGAAATAAATGAACTTTGATTAAGGAACTGTAAATCATTTTGGGGTCCAATTGGCAAACTCTTCTTTTTGGTTAGGAGACATGCCGAATTAGTCTTTGAGCAAGAAACAAATACATATGCATAATTAACTTGATGCAAATTGGAATCCACAATTTTTCCACCAGCTCTCTATCCCTTGCTCTCCAAGTCAAATCATTCATCATATGCCGCATAATTGCATGCTCAATGGTCTCCTTCTTTGCAAGCTTGGTCTTGCTTCAATCACACCTCTCCACCAACACAAAACCTCTCTGCTGCCCATCACCCTATATCAATAAAGAGCCTTACCTCTGCAACCTATGCGTATTTTTCAATATACACATAGACCTCCTAATAAACATGCCTCTTCAACCACTGCTTGAGATCTCACATCCCATGCTTGAAGCTGCTAAGGAACTTGTGAAAGCCTTTTCATTGCAATAAGGCTACATTGTTTAACATTGCTATTCTAAAAAGTCAAAATAAGACAAATGGGGCAAAGTCTTTCTTTTTTGCTATCATGGAAGGACTTATCATAACAACCTACCCATACTTCACCAAGGAAACACAAAAGGAAAAGACCAATTTTCATTGCATCCAATTCCTTGGTCATTCATTTATCCAATCTTGCTTTCCCAAAATGGGTGTTGAAGAAGGAGAGATGGGAGAAAAGAGTGCACACAATCATCCTTCCACTACCAACATGTCATCATGTCCCATTGCTTGTGTTATCACTCCCAATAACATTACAACAATTCAAGACATTTCAAAGTCCAACACATCACCAAACACCATTTTGAAAACTCCATTAGGACCCAAAAAATCTGATCAACTCTCAAGATATCTACAGAATCAAGAAATTGATGTGTTTGAGCAAATTTAAACACAGATTGAAGCTATGTTGGATATCCTACAAGAGAACAAGTACTGCATGATTATGCTAGAGATGCAAAAGGAAGGTTGGCTCATCTCTTCTTTGCACCAACACCTACCATTGAGTTGGCTAAGAAGTTTCTAGAGGTCCTTTTGATTGATGTTGCATACAAGAAAATTAGGTATATTAACATTGTCTAGAATTAATTTCATTATGAGCACAATCTGATTGAGCTCATCTTTTCAGGTTCAAAATGCCTCTTGTATATGCCATTGGTGCCACATCAATAAATATGTCATTCTTGGTTGCATTCTATTTCATGAGTGCAAAAAGAAGGGAGACTACCTAATTGGCCATGCTTGTATGTGTGGAATCTTTCTTGCATTTTGTCTCCTTGGAGTTCTGGTTAGGGATTGTGTGCTTTAATGTTCATAATTGAAGGGGTATTCCTCCCTGCAAAGGCACTACTCTATCAATGGCATATCAAGAAGAATATCCTCACCAAACTAAAGATATACCTCCTCATTAATGAAGACTTGAAGCCTCCCAACTCCAATGGCAGTCTCATGTATTAGCACCTAACATAGACACATTCAATCAACATTAGAACCAATTGTGTGAGCATGATTTCACAACTAAAAAAGTAGTTTCCTCCCTCACTGATACAAAGATGCCTCACAAGACTCACTTTGCACTCTCTTAGATGATAGAGATCATGTACTTTGGGTATTTTGTTACATCTTGTGCCAAGGAAAACAATATTCTGTAAAAGGGTGGACCAAAATCTCTACTAGTGACTTGAAGGACATTTACAAGAAGCTCTATTTGTCTATGGCTTACCAAAAAAGAAGCATTCATTAATCACTGGCTTATGATGCCACAAATTGACTTCTTTCCCTTTCCCATGATATAAAGACACATGTTCATAAGTCAGTGTTATAGCACAAAGTTGACATACTCATAGTAGAATCAATAAGAATAGGCTGTTCCCACAAGGATACAAGTTGGAAATGAACAAAGCAAAGTGTCATAATGTCAACACTCATTTATTATTTCCTATTTAACCTCTTGGGTAGGAACCACTCCCAAAAGAGGGTAGTGTCATCCATTGTGGTGCACTACAACAAAAGGAAAAAAAAGAATCACTTTCACTCTAATTTCTAGCCAATCTTGCTCTTGAAGATGATAGCTTACTTCACTCTGAGTGTTACTCCATTCCAAAGTCATTGCCATTGCAAGTGAATTCCTAGAAGGAATTCATCCTTCCTAGAAGGCACAACTTAAAGGACATACTTCATGTTGGCCAAATGTCTAAGTTTTTAATTTTGTGGTATTGCCCATGTGGTGAGCTTACCAATCCACTCTTTGCACAAATTCACTCCTCTAGTGCTCACCTTGATCAAAGGCCTGCTTGGTACTGCGCACTTGAGACCTTATTGTGAAATTCCTCACCTCTACTCTTGCTTAGACACAATGACAACACATAAAATGAAAGGACATAGAACTTCCAAAGAATTCGAAGTACTCTCTATTGGTAATCAGAGTATGAAGAAACAAACATAAGTTCCTTTGGTTCTAATCCTTAAGTAGTTTTTTGGCTTTGAGCCAAAGGGATTAGTGGATCTCTTGAAAATCCTAATCTTTATTGTATATCAATGTAACGACAAACATCAAATTGAATCTACAAATACCCAACAAACAAACACCAAATTGAAGAATTTGGGTAAGCATTTTGGTAAGGAATAATTTGTTCTCACAAAGATACAGGTTAAAGATAGTCCAATACAAAGAAAATGCCATAGAATGTAGTCCATCATTATTTCATCTTTAATCTTTTGGGTAGGAACCACACCCATAAGAGAGCAAAGTCACCAAGAAGACACAATATGGAAAAGAAAGAACAGAACAACCACAATCACACCAAATTACTATCAAAAGTCTTGAAAGTGGGATGATAAATCAAGTAAGGTGTCTCCTTCTCTTTAAAAGACCCTCCAAATATCTTGCCTAACCTCCTTCTAAGTGACCAATCACTCCCAACAATCTGTCACTCCAAATAATAGGTTCCAACCTCCCTACAAGATCCATCCTACTCCTATTCGAAGGGTATTCTCTTTGGTTAGCTAGCTTCAATGTGAGGATACAAGTTTGGACAAGATTGTAGTAGAGTGTAACGTCAACACTATAGGACTTCCCTGTCCTATAGTGTGCTGTCTTGTCAAGGCATTGACATTGAGCTTCCAAACCACCCCAAGGATCAAACACACAAGGGAGCATTTCCATTGCTACAAAGACAAACAACTACTAGTCCAAATATCATATCACTTGCACAAAGGATGCAAGAAATGATGAAGAGTTGGTCTTTTCATGTATTCATCTTGCACAAACTACACAATTAGCTCTTTGAACCGCCTACATATATAGCAAGAGGGATCAAGAGTCACAAAATCACCAATTAATGTCTAAACTACCTAACATCCAAATACTAAGGCTTTAAAAGTCACTACCCCACTATTACAATAATCTCCACTACTCCACTATGAAGGGGTGATTTTCACATCCACCAACTTTTCTCTATGGATTCTTGAGGTTCATGATCATCCATTACCTCATCAAATTTTTGCTTAACATCAAATAATGTGAACTCAATCTCTCCCTAATCTGATCTACCTTGCAATCTAATCTACTGTAGAAATCTGTAGCTACTCATTCCAAAGCTTTTATTCTACAAAGGTTTCCACAACTTTGTTTGAAGGATTTGCATCTCTTGGATGTCTCCGTATAGAATTGACATCTCTGAAAATTCCTTGCACTTCACTAAAAATTGTACTCCAATGTCTCCCTCCTATGGGCTTGGGAGGGGGAGGGCAACTTTGGTTGGCAGCTTGGCCTTTCAGATATGTGGTAGCAAGCTCTGTAGAAATTTGGGTCAATTCCTCCTTCAATCAAAGCATCTCCTTGGTCTGCTCCTTGATTTTGGTCCATTGCTCTTTCAATTGAATACTTGTTGTCAATTGGTACTCAAAGGAAGTAGCTTTGTATGCCTCCTTGTGTTCCTGCAATTTCTCACATGTTGCAATTTGGGCACCTACTTCCAATTGAAGCTGAAAATGATTTGCCTCCGCTTCTACTTTGTCCTTGGCCAAAGATTATTGTAGGAAGGTATGTGATTCATCCAAATCCATGATATTTGCCTTATTGGATTGCTTGGTCATGGTTGGAGTAATTATTTCTCCCTTTAGTGACTCAATCTCCTCCAAAAGTGCTAACTATTTCTCTCCTTGCCGATGTCCTTGTTCTTGAGATGCACTAACTCATTCTTGTAAGTGTCTACAAAGGAAAGTTGACAATAAAGTTCCAAATGTACACCAAGTTGCTCTTCTTCTTGTACACAAATAAGTATTCATCAAGGACTAACATGAGAGGTGATAATGAATGTGCCACAAAGTTGTATCCAAGTTTGCCCTTGTTAGTCAATTCCTCCAAAGTGAGGTCTATCAAACTAGAACTTGCACCTACGCTTGTCAAAGCTGAGAACAAACTCTGTTCTTTGACTTATCTCTCTTTGGGTCCAACTTCCTCATGGTTTCTTGCTTGTGGCCTTTGATTGCACTTCAATAGGTGGTAAGTCTTTAGGAGTCTGCTTTGAGTGAGTGGGCTTCTCCAAAACTCTCAACACTTGCATTTCTTGGTCTCTGTTTATATCAAAACCTGCACTACTACTAGGTTCTAGGTCAGACTCTAGTCTATAGCACACTCTTACAGGCCAAGGACACCATAGCTTCTATCACTCCAAGGACACCAAAGCCTCCATCACTCCACTACCACTAGAAGTGGCTTCTATTTGCTGGTCAACATGCTCCTCCTCAACAAGCAATTGAAAAGTAGAAATATGCTTTGGCAGTGCATACCAAGCCTTCTACTCATCAAACACAACATCCCTATACACATAAAGCTTATGTGTGGAGGGATCATAGCATCTATATCCCTTTTCCTAGAGAGCATAGCCTAAGAATACACCGCACATAGCTTTGGGATTGAGCTTGTTACGCTTCTCATCTGGAATGTGCAAAAAATGCACACAACCAGGGACTTTTAGATGTGAAATATTAGGCTTATTGCCTATAAATGCCTCCAGTGGGGTGCAAGAAGGAACTACTACTGCTGGACATCTATTCATCAAGTAAATTGCACACACAATGGCTTCTACCTATTATATTTTTGGCTTATGAGTCTTGTTTAGCATAACTCATGTGGCCCTTGCTATATGAAAATTCTTGTGTTTTGCAACTCCATTTTGCTATGGAATATAACTATAAATTTTTTGGCATTGAATGCAATGATGTTGCAAAAACATTGTGAAATCCACTGATAGGTATTCACTTCCTCCATCTGTCCTGAAGTGAAGGGGATGGTGTCTTGATTGCTTCTCTACAAGGATCTTGAAGGTTTAGAAAATAGAAAACTACTTGGATTTTTGCTTCAAGAAATACACTCAAAGGAATCTAGAGAAATCATCAATGAATGACACAAAGTATTGAGAGTTGTTCAAGCTTGATTTTGAAGTTGTCCATACATCATTATGCACCAACTCAAGTAGTTTGGTTGCATGTTTTCCTTGGTGATTGAAGGGCTGCCTAACTTGTTTTCCAAATTGATAGGCGGGGTAAATCTTTGCACTATCACTGCATGTACACTATGGAATACCTATAGCTATAGTAGTGTTGGCAGATTCTTCAGCTTTTGGACATTAATGTGGCCAAGGCACTTATGCCAAATCTGCATATCAATCACCTGTGATCCTCTTTGTTCATACATTGTTGCTTGAATCTGAGCCATTGTGACATCTAGTTTGAACAGTCCACCACATCTAGTCCATATAGCTATCATTATCTACATAGTTATACTTTGTATTACACAACCATCTTGATTAAACAGAACCTGATACCCTGACTCTACAACCTGGCCTATTGAGACAAGATTTCAAGTGATGGTTGGTCCAAATAGAGCATCTCTTAATGCTGAGATCTTGGACTTCAAGGCAACAACTTGCACTTTACCCTTATGTGTGATCTGATGTTGGGTATCATTGCCTATGACAACAACAATGGTGTTGAACTGGTTCTAGATGACTGAATCAATCAATCTTGATGTGTTGTCATGTGATTGTTGGCTCTTGAGTCAATGTACCACTCCTCAATGTGCTACACCATAGTGCCCATGACATAAGTCATTGTCAACATGCTCTCTTCTTCAAGATCATCATAGCTTTCAGAATCACAAGCTGCAAAATTATGACAAGCAATATAGCCTCATACAATATTATGTTGTTCTTGTCGCCTCTTTTGATCAACTCAAGAGCATAGTGGTCTTTTGCACCACAATGGTTACATTGCCCAGGGAGATGTAGCCTCTACTCCTATTTAAATCTTGACTCTATTGTGATTGGGCCGGTCCTTGGTTTTGGTAACAACTTGGCTGCTAATGGTGATGTCCATGATTGTATGCACCTCCTCCATTACAGTTTTTCTGGTAACTCCCTCATCCAAAAACACATACAAGGCCCCTACCTTTGCTTTCACCTGCATACAAGGCCTAATCTTGCTGCTACAAATTTGGGGAAGACTTTTGTTTTGTATCAATCTCATCTCATCACTTACCAACAAAAGAAAAATCTCACACACAACAATTGATGTCTAAAACAATAGGTAATCAGGACTCAATCCTTGTAAAGTGATCATGCTCAAATTATCATCATTTATTGTGGAACCAATGTTGCCAAGTTGGTCAAAAATACCTCTTATGGATAGAATGTACTCAAACATACCTTTTGCTTGCAGTCTTTATCAATTTGCTATTGTCATTTACATAAACTAGAGTCTTTGGTTCAAAGCTCTTAATTTTTGTATTAATAGTAGCCCAAGAAAATGGCAATGAAAGAAGAACATAGCACATCAAAAGGTGCAAGGTCAAGAAGGGATCTGAATGATTAAACCATACATCATTAGGATCTCAATTAAATGCATGATGATGAAGAGAGATCTCAATGAAAGTACTGCAAATTCACATTGATTCCTTGGAGATGGAGTTTGGGAGAGTGTGGAGATGGGAGAGGAGAGGGAGAGATGTGACAAGAAATATATACATTTTCTGAGGGCTCTCTACATATATTACTTGAGTGAATAATAGATTCTATTTTTTTCCAATTTTGATTCCATTGGTACCTATATTGAATATTATGGGGTATTGAGTATAAAGTTATAGGGATTTTTAGGTTTTTAAAGGTTTAGAGTGATTATTACACATTGAGAGTGATGGATTATTATTATTATTATTATTACATATGAATTATCAATTTTAATCTCTTGTTATTCATGCTAAAATGCCATGAGAACTTAGTTTAAAAATTTAGAGATGGGATTGAAAATTATGAGATTTTATAGTTTTTAGGGATATGAGAGATAGTATTTACTCATATGAGTTGGGATGTGAGGGGTTCTGGTTTCGCATGTATGGGAAGAGATGGAGAGGAGAATTATATGTTATTATCATTAATCTTGTGCTAGTCATGGCTACACTTTCCCATGTGAGGCTGCCTGGAGCGGCTCAAGATACACCATGCCCGGTTTATCACTAACACTTTACCTCGCAAGGGTTAAAGGCCCATGTGAGAAGAACACACAAGGACTATGATTGGACCACTTGGGATGCTCATATGAGGCAAGTAATCACATTGATAACAATGACACTCAAGATTACGCACGCTTCCTTTATCCCTTTGTTGACCATTCCAAGGGTTTTGATTGAGTCGTGGGAGTGGTTAGCTTCTCAGGTAGGTTTCATTTTGGGGTTATTTGAGACCAATTTTCCATGTCCATGTCTATTCTATAGGCTACCCCATACACTCCATGATGAGGCTAGATAGGCTTTTTGCCTACCGCTTGATTATTTTGCACGTGATCCCTTGGATGAGTTAGCATGGTTCCTCTTCCTCTTACTCCCTTGATGGTGTCTTTGTTATGCTAAAGGGGGACGTGTTGGGCATAGAGAGGTGGCCACTAGATTTTGTCAATTTTGAGTGGGGGATTGGATGGCCCTATAGGAGGAGTCTATTAGGGTTTCATGTTATAGGAGACAAGTATTGCCATAGGATACCATAAAGTCCACTTGATTATGGCGGTGTAGGACATTGGGTCAGGTGGGAGAATTTTGTAGAGCAGCACAAGCGGTACATCCTTTTTCTATGGCTAGTCATATTGATGAGACTATCCTTTCCCTATGCTCACTACATCCTATGGTAGGGGATGGATTATCACTAGAGGTCTTAGATTATCAGCCTGAGCAACCTTTGTGTCTTGATAAGTCACTTTTTGCACAAGCATTATGCACTACCTCTCACTTTTCCTCAAGAGGTTTATCAAGGATGGTATATGAGCATCTTAGAGAATTTTTTTAAGCAGATGATCCTTCTAGTGGTTTTACTGAATTGTTTTTAAGTGGCTACACTAGTAGCAAGAGGAGACATTCCTATGTCTGTTAGTCGGGTGTTAAGTGCTAGTCAACTTCTTGTGATGGAGAAGGACATAAGGGGCATTAGACCAATTGCTATTGGATGGATCCTTTTTTGTTTGGTCAGCCACATCATTGTCCTTTAGCATCATTCTCACTTCCAACAGCACCTCAGTACACATCAATTTGGAGTAGTTACACTTGGAGGATGTGAGGCTATATCTCTAGGTATTATTGCACTCTTGGATATCCATCTAGAATGGGTCATCCTATAGGTGGATGTTGAAAATGCTTTTAATAGCGCCTCATGAGCATCCATCTTTAGAGAGCTTAGGAGGTTGGTGAATAGTTGGCAAGTCTTATTCCTTTTATGCAATCTTTTATGACCTCTTGCTTCCCTTTACTACCAACACGGTTTTTCACATGAGGGAGTCACCATCTTGGAGTCAACTATTGGTACACGTCAAGGAGATCCTTTAAGGGGACCCTTATTTTCCATGGTTCACTTTAGAGCTCTCTTATCTACTACTTTGGCCATGTTAGGTTACATATTTCCCTCCTTGCAGATGATACACACATTGTGGAACATGCACTACAGATCAAATTAGGCAGGCCTTTGACCACTTGATTATCAAGCTACATCTAGTAGGCTTGAGATTCAAGGTGTCAAAGTGAAAGGCATGGTCTTTTGTAGGTATCCCTCCCCACCTCGAGCTTTCAAAGGAGTGTATCACATCTATAGATGGATGATTTATTCTTGGAGTGCAAGTAGGATATGAGGATTTTTTCACACTATTCTTAGATGCTAACCTTGTAGAGGATATTATCCATGTTGATGACCTTCCTTTACTAGGAAGTCTGCAAGTGGCATTTGGTATACTCTCCTTGAGTATTGCTTGTCGACCAACTTACCTCCTTTGCACAATTTCCTCCTCCTTGACCTTCCTTTCATGTTTGAGAGCTTTGATATGAGAATTATGGGAGTTTTTGGTGACATTATTGGACCAAGGACATTTGAGTGTATGATAGGAGATTTGGCATGTAGACAAACATCTCTACCAATCTCATGTGGAGTGGTTGGCTTGCTATCTATGGAGTAGATGGCACCTATAGTGCTTTGGGGTAGTTTGGCTCTCTTAGCACCCCTACTTTCCTCTCATTTTGTGGTTGTTGATAGGCTAGTTTTTGGAGACTTATGTGATAGAGGTGGAGGAGGATCCTTTTCTCTCCAAATGTTATTGTTGCAAACAAAAGATAGTCTATCCTCATGGGCACATGAGGACCTTCCATCTTTTGCTTCACTATTGTTAGATTGGACTAGAGATTTACAGTCTTCCTTGATGGAGTGACAGTGTCAACATATGCCACATTCTCTCTTAGTTGACTCATCCATTCCTCAAGCTCCTAGAGCACATCTTTGCTCTTGCTCTAGCAAGGGTGTAGGCTCTTGGATCCTAACTCGACCATGCATTAGGGCATTCTGACTTACTCTAACTATTTTCTTTCCAATGATGAGGTTTTGCATAGGTTTGGTCCACTCATCTGCATCTTCATTACTCACTTGTGAGTGTGGTTCTACACTAGATGCAATTATAGTCTATATGACACAATATCCCTTTGGAGGATAGAGGATAGCCACCCATGATACTAGTAGGGACATAGTCTTTGCTATGGCATGAGAGACTAGATACTTGACTTGGAGTGAGCTTTTGTATGCTTTGCTGACAACACGTGTTAGGGCAAACTTATACTTGGTCCAAGATGATCAAGTGATAGTAGCGGATGTCATGGTTACAATTTTTGAGGGGGTGATTACAGATCCCTCTGGATGGGTGGCAAGTGCAGCAGCAGCTCGCAAGGTCTCCAAGTATAGGGGTATGTAGTGAGGTCACCTCTTTGTTCCTCTAGCCTTGGATTTACATGGAGTGATGGACACGGTATTCGACATATCTGTTAGAGAGTGCACGAGAGCTTATCATGTTAGGCGCCCGGGGTATCACTCTCACTCTCATACTTTGTAGCATATTTTAGACAGCATGTGTCCATGGCTCTACATAGGGCAGTGGCTGGTGCAATCCATAGGAGAGCAATCACACTAGGTGATGCTTCTTAGAATGCTCTAGTTCTTTGTAGACAGTAAGACTTGCATAGCTCGAATATCTTAGATGCAGTAGGGTAGATTTCTCATATTGACTCTATTGGGGCTTAGCCCCATTTACCTATTTTGTCTCACCCTTGAACGGCTTGATAGGGTATTCTCATCCTTTGTGTTCTCTATGAGGTTGCCCTTTCCCCCTTGTGTCCCGGATAATATGTGGGCCATGTATTAGAAAATTAGACACATTCGTAATTAAATCATGTATGTCCTCTTTTGAGCAACTCAGCTCTTTTATATGTTCGTGTCTTTGTTGCATAATAGGATCAACTCTAACAAAGTTCACGTCTATCAAAATACACAACAAACATATATATCCCAAAGGAAAGGAAAAGAGAAAAAGACTGCAAAGCACCAAAGAGTGCAAAAGGAAACCGAACACGATGTCGAAAGAAACCTCGACAAAAACAACGCAAACCGAAGCAGAGCCTGGGGCCCCAAGCCCACCAAAGGAAATATATAAATAAATATAGTACCCACCGGAAAAGGATGTGAGACCCAAAAGCCCTAACCGACCGAGAAAGAGACCCGAAAGAAAGGCGGATACACACCCGGAAGACAAGTAGGAACAGTATAAAAGCAACTAGGACAGCACTGCTGGACTATGTGACTTGGCAAGAGTACCTCAAACACAACAGATGGAATTGGACAACTGTTAAGTCCCAATGCAAATACAACTGATACGATGGTCAGATACCTGCTATGACCCTCGCGGGGTTACTATAATCTTTTTTCATGGTGGTTTCTCATCCCAGTGAAATCCAACCTTGTTGAATAGCGGCTGTCAATCACTGCATTTTGCAAAGGAGTTAGTGGTGACAAACATTCGAAGCATGCGATAATTTGATCAATCAGTTGTTCGAATCGAGTCAAATTTTGATTACCTGGACTCTGTCATTAGGCCCTCCTCCGTTTTACACCTCTCCCACCCGGCGATTAAGTAATTGCGCAGCTCGACGCGGAATCGGAGAAAATATTTCAGGCTTCAAATTCTCGCTCCTGCGTACCTGCACATCCTCGCCAACGCAGGAGAGGCTTCAATACAGAACACTCTCGTGGTCCCGTCTCTAGTGTAAAAGATTTATCAACTCTTAAAACCCCACGCAGACAGGTGAGAGCGGATTGGTGATTGGTGTTCGACACGACAATTGATACAAGAAGGCAAGTTGTTATGTGGCTCACAAGGAGCTAACCGTCTCATTAAAGTGAAATCAAAGCTGTTTTGCAGAAGCTCTAAACCGACACCATGATGAAACAAAAGCCGGTGCTCTACAATCCAACAAACCAGCCTGTCAATTCCACCTAGCATCCTCCTTTGCTCACAACCAGCACTCAATCAACTGCAACTTCCCTGCTATGAATCTGAATCATTACCTTCCCGTAGCCTATTTCACCTCATCGAGCGCTTCCTTCTGTGCTCTTTTAATGCTTCCTTGATCCCCAACAGAACTGAAGCCTTATGTTTGATAATTGCCGTCGTTCACTCCGAATGTGCGCATTCCTGCATTCTACTAATCCTTTTTTGGCTTTAGTGGTGTTCCCCTCTTCTTATCTCTTCTTATGCTATGCATGTCACACTCGGGACGACTCCCTGTTGCCCATGTGTGGTCCAGAAATCTATCCTACTGCACCATGTCTGGCTGTTCAAGAGATCTATCCCACTGTACCAGGAGCTATTTCATCACTATTCCATATGGTGACATTGACCTTCTATCAAGGAAGATTGCAAACCTTTCACTCACCATTCAATATGCAGACACGGGCGCTTCGTAAAGGAAGACTGTAAACTGGTAGACACTGTCGCTCCTTAAAGGAAGTCTGTAACCTGATAGCATAAAGGAATAGCGTCCTGGTAATGAAGCAAAAGATTTGGTCCAATCTTCGTGAAGGGAAACTGTAAACTGGTAGACACTGTCGCTCCATAAAGCAAGATTGTATACCGATAATGAAACAAAAGATTTGGTCCAATCTGCCAGTAGTGAAACAAAGTATGGAAAGGGAGAGGCTCCATAAAGCAAAATTGTATACCGATAATGAAACAAAAGATTTGGTCCAATCTGACAGTAGTGAAACAAAGTATGGAAAGGGAGAGGGGGACGCCGAATATACAAGCGATAGAGGCCCGTAGAGCTTGGATAGTTCTTCGGTCGGTCTACTAGTACGTCGGTATACCGCTTCGGAGCTCGCTTTTATGATTAAGCCGTTAGGCTTCGCGTGTAGTCTGCTTGAGTTATCCTTGAGGGCTTAAGCGATTTGCTCTTTGAGTGTAATGTAATAATTGCAATCTGCGCTCTGTTTCTTCGAGGGTATGTGTTACTTTACAGCATGTTGTCTCAGAATCGAATTCTTTGCCTGATCTTCATACCTTCTCAGGATGTTCTCATTGATCAGACGTGAATGATTACCGTCTTTTATAAGTTCGCATTTGCTGCAAGGTTGTATTCTGTTCAATTTGTACTACGCTTGTGATCTCTAATCCTAGTGTGAAGATGGCACAACTCAACATGGACTTCATCATTTTCACAAGTGGATATTCTGAAGATGAAGATGCGTTCTGTGAAATATTTAGGATATATCAAGAAAGATTTTAGGAGAACTCGGCTGGAATCAACAGTCCGAGGAATTAATGTGCAGGGCCAGTCTTGTGCTGATAACCATGAGAGATATAAGCTCACGCACGCAGAACTGAAGCTCGCTTACCAACTGATCTTCCCGACATACCTACCTATGCTTGCGTCATTCACAAGAAGTAGCCTGTTTCGCCGGAATCGCATCTATTGAGGAGAATTCACTGCAAAATGGGAGATTCAGCAGTGAATTGTTCTCGATGTCGTGATGGTCGATGGGTATTCGAGTTTCTTCTCTGTTGAAAGTATATCCTGTTTGTCACATACTGTTTGTACCCCATCCTGTTTGTACCCCATCTTCGCTGCTGCATGATGTCATTGGTTTCAATTTGCTTTCTGCTACGCGAATATAGTACCTATGTTCTGGTGATTCACTCTTGTCTATGGCAACTGCAAATCTGTCTTCTGTCGAATTTCCCCGCTCGCTGTTCAATCCAAATCTTTCGCAGAATACGTTTGAAACTGTATACGTTCAATTTGCTTCTCACTCGTTATGTCAGCCGTGTGTTTCTCGTTGCTAGATTCCTCCCAGACAGCGGATGTTGTTCACCATTACCCGAACGACAGAAGCAATTCGTCTTTTGTCCGTTCTTATCACCGTCTGGAGCTGTGAGCGAATTACAGCAATGCATCATTCGTGTACTCCAGTGGTAAGCCAAGTTGTTATGTCGGGCCAGTACAGTATCGTGAATACGGTATTTCAATGGAAGTTAGACTTCTGAAGAACGAAGATATTATCAGTTGCGAGTCAGTCGCTTGCAACTGATTGACTGACAAGCGGGAGACCATGAGTTTAAAAAAATTCTTTTTAGAGTTAGCCTAGGTATTTAAGGGAGGATTGTCCAATAGGGTGAGACTTAAAAAAAAATGTAAGGTTAGCCTAGGTATTTAAAGGAAGATTGTCCTCTATACAGGAATTAGTCTTGGTTGTTCATATGCAGAACTTCTTAGTAGAAGACTCTTGAAGATCAAGGAGCTACAGGAATTAGTCTTTGGTTGTTCATACGCAGAACTTCTTGGCAGAAGAGTCTTGAAGATCAAGGAGCTGTTCTTTTTGTTCCCTATTATAGGAACAGAGTAAAAAGAGATTACAGGAGTGTCTATCACTGTCAAGAGCAAACTAATTATTTGTGTGAGGCCTTATAGTAGAGAAAGCTCAAGCTATCAAAAGACCATAAAGACCATTCAATCTCAGTGCTATCAATTGATGGATGAATGTATGGAGTATGGTAATGCTTAATTCAAGATCATTTTTTTGCATAGTGCTCCTTGTCCCTTGTCACATTGTTTTTCACAATAAATTAGAGCATAGTAAGTTACTCTGTCAACTGGCTGCTGGGGAATTGAGTGGCATACTCCAAGAGGCTAAAGTGTTTAAGGGAGTGGCAGACCCTTGAACCATGTCCGAAGTAAATGTCTATGGGGAATTCCGGTGCCCTAATGGACAAACACCCAACTAAAGGAGTCTGGACTATCACCCTTCCCCGAGCCAAATTGAAGGCCGGTTGCACACAGTGCTGCATAAGTCACATCCCCTTCTTACCGTAGCCTAGTGCATAAGTCACCTCTCCTTCTTCCATTGCAAGACTAGATATCCGTGCATGATATTTTTGTCACTTGCTGCAGGTGAAGTGGTATGTCTTCCCCAATATGCTCTACAACATGTTTCAGTCATGTGTACTCCTCATCATCCCATAGGAGCACAGAAATTTTTTATACAAGGAAGTATGGCCTCCCTTACCTACAACTAAGTATGCAAGCCCAAGGGAAGCATTACCTCCTGTGCATATAAGTTCATTGGCTGTCAAATCAAGGGAAGCAATACCTCCTACAATTGCCAATACTTTTGCTATGATCCAAGTTCAAACAATATTTCCATTGATGGCAAGCTCTTCTGCCCAAAGAAATATTCCTACTTCAAATTTGCACCCCACAGCAGTGCACACTTCTTCTCCAGCACTAATTACAACTTCTGCAACTCCCATACTCCAAGCTACCATGAATTTAGGAGGGGGAAAAAAATTGCATACCCCCAATGAACATTAGTGTTCATAGTACAAGAGGACTTCAAGTCATTTCTGCAAATGTTTGTATAGCTCAAAATATCATAGAGGCCACAAAAACAAGCTATGTTGCTTCACAAGGATTCCTACAGGTGGACTACTTCTACAAGGGAACTCCCGGAGTTGCACAAGGACCATATGTGATGTCTCAAACAGTGCCCATATATGATCAAATGCCTTCAATCCTTCTTGTGATCCCTCTAGCACCACCTACCATTACTACCATGATTCTCGTAACACCCTATAAAATAGAGGATATACTAGTAAAATTGGAACACCTTGAGAATATTCACTTATGCAACAACTGCAAGAGAGGAACCCGTTTAATTTGGCTGCCAAAGAAGAAATCTTTTGTACATGTTGCTTGGGAAGGGTGCACACTAACACCTAGTGCACTACCCCTGACATTCCAAATTTATGCATCCATTGTAAGAGATACAAGCACACTATAGCAAACTGCAAAACATTGCAAAGATGCCAAGAACCTTGAGAATAGAAAACACATGCTATAAACGGTGTCTTGCAGCATAACAACTTCAACCAACATTCATGGGACCCAGCTTTCCAAGAAGAAATGGACAAAGATGAGGTCCACCTGGCCTTGATATACATTGTCACATTTGCAGCAAAAACAACTATGCAAATTAGTGTACTAATAAACCTATTCATAACGTGTTCTGCTCAAGCGCACACACTATGGTGCAATGCTTAGGTTTTTGAAATTTCATCACGCAGGTTCACAAAGTGCCCATATAGAAAAAACAACCAAATCTTCATAGCCCTAACAAGAATGTGCACTTCATTGCAATTGAAAAGAACCCCTCCAAAGGAGAGACATTATGCAGAGAAAATCATGTCCCCATGGAATTAAATATATTTCTGACTATACAATCCCACACTTGTGTAGTGTTGGATCCGGCAAGCAATTCATCCTCCAACACCTACTCCTCCATACAGATTGACAATGAGCCTCTACGAGAAGATATTTCACAGCCGGTCTTAGAGATATACCATGATGTGATCCCCATGTTTGACACATTAGCCAAAAACCCTCTAGTTCAATCATTCACAACTACAACATCTTAGAAGACCTTGCTAAAACTTTTGAGCCAACATTACCAACATTACCTATAGAGTGTTTGAAGCTTCAGACCTTCTTGATGAAGGAGCACCCCATCATGCATTCCAAAAACCCAACAAATGAGTTTCCCTTGAGCACTCACAATCACGTTACTCCAACCTCTCCTACGGGAATTCTGCAACATGCAACTACAAGCAATCTGCATATATGGGAAGATCTCAACCTACTTTGTTAAATGAGATAACAAATGAACATCAGATGCTATATTCAAAGGTCCATGACCCCAATATTCCTGTAACCATTGAAGGTGCAGTCTCATCTTGAACTATTGAATCAACTTGTGCTCCTCTATCAACATTATGACAAAAGGAGTTATGCAAGCATTAGGGTTACAAGGCATGACTAAAACTTTGACTCTTCTTTGAATGGCTAATAGAAGGAGGCACCATCCTATCGGATTGTTAACCAAAGTACCCACACTCATTGGTGAGCAAACCTTCCTAGTGGATTACTTTGTCATGGATACAACTCCTTCCACACAATTTTTGCTTTTACTTTGTGTCCCATGGTTGGTAGATGCGGACACAATTACTTCCTGGTGAATGGGGAAGCTAAATTTTGGGAAGAAGTCAAATCACATTTTTCTTCTGATGTAACCCTATCAAACAAATTTCCAATTCAGATCAAGAAGGAGAACCAAGCTTTGCCATCCATGCATAGAACCCTGTTTATGCTAACAGTGATGAGAAATTAAAGATACCATCACCAACTATCTGTTTATATCCAAGGAGGAGATGAGTGGTTATGTTGTATCCAAGGCTATGAGGATGATAAAATCATCTAACACTTTCCACACATCACAAACCAAAACCCCAGCTATGCTTGATATACCCATGTTTGAGACATCTGTACACTTGCTACAAAACAGTTCCAATAGGTGCCACAAAATTTCTCACAAAAAACCACAACTCTGTTCCTGTTACAACACACACAAGAACACATGCATACCACCTCACCCTCTTGCTACTTCTGCATCAACATTGACATTGACTGTTAGGATGAAATAACCTATGACAAATGTTTCTACCTCAATGGGAATCTCCCAAATAATACTATCATTCCCAAGAATAGTAAATAGAAGACTTGCAAGACAACAAGATTTCCTCAACCAATTCCAAAGAGATATTCACACAAAATGCATCATGCGGGATACAAGATGCATGAAATATGGGAAAATTTCTAGCATGCACCATTGTGGCAACCACCAAAGAAATAATTCCAAAGAGAACTGCCAAAGAGCATGAAGTCCATCAGACCATACTCAATCCAAATTTGCCACACTACTTTCTAGACAAACCTCTGGAACATGCAATAGAGACCATTCCTTTACATTGTCAGGTCATGGAAAAATTCAAAGATCTAGATATCTCCTATGGATAAGAAACTCCTAGATACATTTGATTAAGTACCAACATGGGTACTAGTGAGCATCCTACATATGTGGAACTCTTTCAATAATTCAAAGATGTCTTTGCCTACAATTATATAGAACTGATGGATGTGAATTTAAAAACATGTCAGCCATGTGCATAACATACAACCAGATCGCTATCACCTCGGAGAATTAGCAAAACCACAGTATTACCAAATTGGGTACTTATGCCTCCCGAGTGATGCCATTTGGACTAAAAGATGCCCCCGCAACATTTCAATGATACATGATGAATTTTTTTGGCAAGTACAAGATGAGCTAGAACTCTACATTGATGACATGTGTATACATAGTTCTCATAACGTCCATGTCCAAGCATTGCGGGCCATTCTACATATTTGTTGGAATGTCAAGATCTCACTCAATCCACAAAAAATCTATTTGTTGTATTTTGTGGACCGCGCTAAGGCCATTTGGTCTGCAAAAATGGCATACATGGTTGATCTGAAAAAGATTCAAGTAATTACATAACTGCCCCTACCCAAGATAGTATGCAAACTTTGATGCTTCTTAGGTTGTACATGATATTACTGCCAATATGTACACATGTATGCCAAGATAGCACCAAGCTGGTCATACTACTCCATGCCATGGTCAACAGACCAATGCATTGAGGCTTTTGAGATCTTGAAAACCAGGCTAGCTATAGCTTCTATTTTGGTCATGCCAAATTGGAAAATTACCTTTCATATCTTTGTTGATATGTCCAACATAGCAATGGGTGTTGTCCTCACCCAATAGGACCACCAATAGCAAGAACACTCCATCTACTCTGCTAGCCGCCAACTCAAATAGAGCACAACTACTCCACCACTAAACAGGAATGCCTTGGCATGATCTTCGTTGTTCAAAAGTTTCTGACACTACCTTATGCGCAATAATTTTGTATTCCATGTTAAGCATGAAGCCTTCAAGTACCTCATCAACAAGCTCTATTGCTCAGGATGGTTAGCATATTGGATGCTACTCCTTCAAGAATTCTCCTTTTCACTTGAGTACCGCTCATGGTTAGCATATTGGATGCTACTCCTTCAAGAATTCTCCTTTTCCCTTGAATACCGCTCTGGCAAATCCCATGATAGCATGGACTTCCTTTCCCGCATTCCCGGATCTCCAATTACAAATTCTCTCAATATCAATCCTATAGACTTCCATCTCTTCTACGTGCATGATGAAGTCACTAGTCAATCCACATGGATGAATCAGATCAAACATGATTTGAAACTGATGAAACTGTCACGATGTTCTTCGTTTGTTTGTTAAAGACTAGAATAGGGACCCTTGAATGTGTCGAATGTCTGTATGGACATAAAAGACAATCAGGATCCGAAACTAAAATGTTATTTTGGAGAGAAATCTATACTAAGCTGTTTTTGACATGCATCGAGCAATTTCAGGGCAACAACATTCACCAAATTTGAACAGGGCATCTATCTCTCTCGCTTATCCTCTTTCTTCCCTTATAGAGTAGATGCTTAAGTAAATAACAAAAACTTCTCAGATTTCGAAGACAATGGGACTTGAAATCCGGTATGTGGTCGCAGTTCTCCCGGTCATTTCAGTTCATTTGTCTCGGCGTTCAGGGTGGAGAGATGTCGAAATGTGGAACAGTGCGGGATGGGGTAGAGTACAATCGAAATGTGGAACAGTTCAAGGAGTAGAGTGGAGGTAAAGAACTCTAGAGGCTGGCTTGATGAGTAGAAACCTCCACATGCACAAAGAAATTGGACCAAACTCACAACACCATAATAAATTCTCTAGTGGCTACATCCCAGTCCGTTGAAACGAATTTTATAAAGAGGTTCAGGTTACTCAGCTTCCTTTTAGTCGTTGGCTAAGCCCGCTACCCTGTTTCCTACAAAATTGGCCCTATTTCGTGTGTCAACGCGGAAGTAAGACCGGGCATTATACAGTCATTGCTCTGCTAGCTCACTTCATTATGCAGAGCAAATTCAGCCAGGGCATGCAGTCCAATCGGTTCGATTCCTCGGTATAATCTGCCGCTGGTCATATCAGCATGTCATTCATCAGGGAAGGTTCCGAGTAACTATGACTAGCAAGGTCGAGCAAATCTCAGAATAGCTACAAATGACTACATTGTCGACAATTGAAAATGCTTCTCTGTCAAGTCACCATGCTTCTTTCACAAGCTGATATTTTTCTCGAGCGATCTGCAATCAAGTGTTGGTTCAATCAACGCTGCTGTTCCATACATTAGCCGTATCAGCAGTGAAATTTCCTTCTGTAGGGAAGGGAAAAGATGTGGAGAAATGGTTCGACCTAATTAAAAGTATGCTCGGTTTCGAAGCAAACAGTAATTAGGACAGGTTATGATGATGTCGGGCATGACCTCCGGATCGGATAAGAACCTTCCCTTTGGACATCTGCGCAGTTTCAGACCTACCTAGGATAGATATACTGCGCGTTTGCTCTCGTCGTAATTTCCTTCTGCGAAATTCATGTTCCACTTTTGTTGATGATTTCGGGTCCCATGATTTCTAGTTACTGGAAGTAGGACGATTAATGTAGTACGCAGATCACACTCAAAAGATCTCGCTGTTCTAGCATAGAGGATATCAAATAAAAAAGCAACTTGTCAGGTAAAAGGTCCTAGTGCACCGCCTATCGGCCATGCCCGTTCAGTTAGATGGCCTGCTTCCATAATTTATTTTGTTGGAAGAATCCTTGATCGTCCTTGAAGAGATATTGTCCAAGACGACCACTAGTGGATACGAGAGCGTTTTGCATTTTCAGAATAGATCTTCTGTGCGTCTGACATGCAGAAGATCGTATTCTGTATGTCAGACACGTAGAATACGATCTTACTAAAACTAAAACCTTCCTTTAGAAAGGACGTTCGATCTACATTCTTGTGATTAAGAACATGATTGCAGTAGACCTTTGGATCAGCTCATTGTGCTGGTTGTGCTTCATGTGACTGGGGTGTGAGACAGGTGGTTTGTACGAGAACGGATGACCTTTCAACCTTCCCCTGCAGTGAGGGATGGGAGCGAATGCAAAGTTCTCGTTCTGTGGAAATAAAACAAACTTTATCTCATCAATCTAACGGTACAAGCTCAACAAAGATCTCGTGGATCTTCGATATCCAGTTTGTTAGCAGGTAGTAGGGGTGTAGAGAGAATTTCCTCTAAAATTAGATCGTGGAGAATCCTCAGACCTGGATTGATTATCATCTCTCTTTCGTGCGAAGACGTATAAGCCAGTAATCAAGATTCTAGAATAGATTTCTACCAGTTGGCAATTCCAATCTCATGGTCACAAGAAGACCCAACATTGAAGCAATCTCATCTAACTCTGACTATCTCTCGACTTGAAAGTGCTGTGTGATCTCGACTCTGCAACCCCAAGAGTGGTGAAGTTCCAAGAAACCAATTTGAACTACACTGAGCATTCAAAGATCATAAAACTGGACGATCTATCCATGAAAGCAATTATCCTTATGAATGACTGAGTGAAGAACCAGAGGCAGATCGTGATAATTGTTAAACGTCATGATCACCGGGACCGAACACTCTGACTCACCAAACTCCGTGTATCAGTCGGATCCTCCGTCAATTACTCAACATGTCTACTCAGGATATACCCCTGGTTTTCATATATACAAAAGATTTCTCATTACTATGGAATCACTTCCTGCAAAGATGGATAGGGAGAAGCTGATGAGGATCGCCAGGGTTGTACGCACTGGCGGGAAGGGCAGTGTATGCAGGAAGAAGAAGGTTGCTCACAGAACTTCAAACGTGGTACACAAGAAGTTCGAAAAGACTCTGAAGAAATTCGGAGGGAGCAACATGCCTGGGGTAGACGAAGTGAACATCTTCACCGATGAAACCATCATCCACTTCGCGAAACCAACGGTCTTTGCATGCTGTGAGGCCAATACATGGGTTGTAACTGTGCTTCGGCAAAAACAGAAGTTGCAAGACCTTTTGCCCGGTATAGCCAACCAGGTGGGACCAGAGAGGCCCCAGCGAACTGTTCAGGAGGATGCAGATTTCCAGGACGAGGAGTCTGTTCCTGAACTCGATGGGTGGAATAATTTTGAAGAAGCATCGGTTTCGAAGTGATTTAAGTATGTCACAGTTTGTACTCCCAT
Organism: Lunularia cruciata; assembly: GCA_948567375.1. NCBI lineage: Eukaryota > Viridiplantae > Streptophyta > Marchantiopsida > Lunulariales > Lunulariaceae > Lunularia > Lunularia cruciata. Next base: position 61,730,058 of record OX419757.1, on the reverse strand, counting down.
CCGGAGATTGCAGTGGCTAATCCCGATGTTAAGCCAGCTCTTCAGCGACATTCCCACGACTTACTTTATAGTATCTATATTCTGCTTGTCAATAAATGAAGCTAGTAATAAGTAATCCGTAGGAGTTCGTTGCATGCTTCAAAGAATGGCTAGATAACATTTCGGCAGCGGGGAATTTTATGCTCAAACCACAGACCTTTCACTTGAGGCTGGTATGCTTTTGTAATTGCTTCTGTTTGCAATACTACTTGCAACAGGGTTGAATTTTCTCCTTTACAATGCTTTGGATGTGCTCGCGTGGAAGTTCATCTCTTCAGCTTGCCTACAGTCTGCTTGCTTGGCTGGTAATTCTTAATAGGCTAACTATTAATGTTCATATCTACTTATGGGAGAACTTAGCGTCGCAGTGGACAGGCATCGAAGAAATAATCCTCTGCAACGACTGCTAAAGGCTGGCACGTTGCAAGAACAAGAGCGTTATATCCTTCATGCCAACGTTTTGACACCCGAATTCTGCAAGCTTTTGGATTTTTTTACTACATTCATACTTATTCGCATTTCATCACTATCCCGGATCATGACTGACTGGAATTTTGTAAACGTACGTAGTACCTGTCAAACGTATGTTAGTGTCACATTTTCTGCCGTCATCCAGAAATCCGTGTTTCATAGAATCTGAGTACCACAAATCAAGTGGAAATTGATCCATAAGCGGGGAGGTAGCCAAGCTATCTGGTATAATATTAACTAATTCAGGCAGGTGAAGAGCCAATGCGAATTGTACTAGCAAATGCGAAATGTACTGACCAAGAACAGAAACATTTTTCAGCCTTCGTGATTTGAAACATTCCTTTCTTCTGCTTCATGGACTAGCTCATCTTTCAGAAAACGAACTTTCTACATTGCGTTCCTCATAAGCCATATGACACGTCTGACACGATAAGAAGGAGCTCCTTCAATCTAAGATCTTGGATTTGCACATAAAATGTCTCTTAAGAAGGAACACCTTCCTCTTTTCTGTAACAACCCGGAGTTTTCCTGCTCCAGGAGACAGTGACAATCTGTGAAGGAGTACAATTTGTTTTCTTCTTGTAAACTATTCACAGTAAGTACAGTGGAAGCAGATTCCATTGATAAACAAGTCCTCCGGTGTCAGAATGATGTTTTCTAGGATGATAAAAAGGTACAGAAAATTCTCAGGCAAATTGTGTTTTGTTTAAGATTCTAGAGTCAAGAATCATAAAAGAAAAGTTCCATTCACATTCAACAGCAAACTAAATGGACATATCCCTTCTCTGGCTACCGTACACTGGGTACAAACCTAACCATCAAAGGAGGTAAACAGCATGTGGTGCCCGAACGCTGGGAAGGTTTGTAAGCACGTACATTCAATTGACAGAAGCTAGCCTAATCTCTTGTATCAACTAGGTGACGTGGTCTAACAAAGTGAGGCTTTTGCTATTGAGAGAAGCTTCTCGTGCAGAGTACTCACTTCGAGATGGCACTAGGTATTGGACCACACACCCGCTCTGTTTCTGTTTCTGTTTCTGTTTCTGGGGAAGGGATAGTATGAAGCACTTCATACCTAAAAGTACGACCTCCTGAAATTACATGAAATAAAGCCTTCGTTGGACATGGTAAATTGTTCGAGTCAGAAGAGACTGCACTCAGCAAAAAAGCGTTTTCAACAGCAAAAGCTACTGTTTGTTAGTCCACATACACGGTTATCAGTATCTCCCTGTAACCAAAAGCCCTATTAGATGATGTTCAGATGCCTTGATTTTAATTTTAAACTCAATGTTTCTTGGTGCAGCTTGCTCACGCTGCACGGAGAATATCGGTTTTTAGAGTTAGAAAAATTACTCTATATTCACCATGTGTTGACATCTTCAACAGGTGATAGCGGACATCTATTGTAAGAACTGAGGATGAGCTAGCTGGATTAGTGAAAGGTCTCTGTGATCAGCAATCAGTACTTGAGAGGGAATTCATCTGAGCTTCCCGAAAGTCACTATTTTTATCCTATCACATCCTTACTTACCAGGTCCGTCAATAAGCAGGATTTGAGTCGAATAGAATATGGCAAGCAAAGCGTTTATCCAATCTGGTCTACTTAGATAATTGAGCTGTTCACGTACGTCGTTGAGTAGCAAAATGTGTAGTGATACTTCGGTTGCTGGAGAACGTGAGGTGTTCAGCTCTTACATGAGTCTTCCTGATTCAGAGAGAATTTCTTTTTAGTGAAAGTGGTAAGTCAACTTTATTAGACGGATGTTGAATTCAACGGTAGGATGAACTAGTCCTTCTGGACTCCGTTTCTTCTAGATGTGACCACTAACTCCGAGTCACCAATCCGTAGCCACCTTACGATACGACCCCTGTGCACCTCGACCTGAAAGCTGGATCCATGAATGCAAAGAAATAGCGTACTACGAGTGTTTGCACAAGGGGGAATTTAGCTGTCTTTATCTTTCTATGCGGTAACGGCATTAATGTTATTGATTGCCACATTCAAAGGTAGAATTAGGTTGCTTGTGAAGCATATGCATCTAACTCACGTACCTAGAAACGGTTTGTAGTCCAGATGCAGAGATACAACGGTATGCTTATCAGCTTAAAGAAAGAGCTTGGAGAGTGACTGTCACTCACAGAGATCGATAGTTGTTGTCTAATTTAATTCAAAATTAGTAATATTCTGAGATGCAAATGAGCTCTGTGAAAGAACTTGGACGTTGGAATCCACAAACCTTCAAGCAAGTGAGATAACCCGGTTAAAACCTACCCTTTCGTGCACCGCAGAACATAGGAGAATGATTCATACGCTGAGATGCTAGATGAGCTCTGTAACAAAACTTCAATTCGGTTTAGACCTCAACATTCTTGCAGCGCAACGCATGGAGACAAACTTTGAAAACCATACCTTTTTAAGCACATAAATTTCATGTGAGGACGGGACCATGGGCAAACAATTATCCTGATGAGTCCAGTTTAAGCTAGCTTCAACATAGAACTCTGAACCTTTCTAGCCATCTTTTCATTTTTCTATAGAGCTTCAAGAACTTTGTGGCATGTTAAATCTGATTGGAAACCATAGAACACGGGAACGGCAATTAAGCCGTCATTACCGAAACCAAGAATGCTCTTCCAGCAACTTGGGCTCTCCAGTTTGAACGACGTATTAGACCACCCCCACTTAGAGGCTGCGCACTCCCATTTTATTGCTCATAACTATCTGCTACTGCTAAAGAGATCTGAAAATCAATTCATCCCAGGTTGTACAATAGGGCATATTCCTCCGCATTCATAGGGCCATCGTTAAGGAGCCTGCACTTAAGGAGATGTAAAGTTTGACATCAGAACCGTACTGCTTCTCTACGGAACGATGGTCATCAGGAATCTGGGCTCTGGAGCATACTCGAGTGTCTGAACAAAATCAATCGCAGTAAGTGAGCAAAATCGGTGCAAAAGCTGATCTCACACATAGAGCCATAAACTTTTAGATTACTCGCCTTGCCGTTTACAGGCAGGCAGGCAGCTTGGGACCGACCAGGCTTTGATTTCAAGTAGCAAGAAGCTGCATATACTGTACCCTCTATGGATACCCGTAAAGCAAAGCTCGTGCAAAAGGTGTACTGTACACGTCGATTTTCATGTGCAATACAAGGAGTCTCATGAATGCGACATACAGCAATTCAGTCAGTGCGCCATCGCCGTACTTCTACTACGACTTCCATAACCAGATTTACTTCGATTTACTCCTCATTCTCCAACTCTCATCCCTTGCGCTATATCCTTCGAGATGAGAACCATGATATTGGTTGATTTGCCAATTGGACATGATTGTCCGAAACCAGTGACGCGGAATTGGGTTGTCCAACTTCCTTTGCTGGTTCCCTATAAAACCTCTTATGCAAGAAGAACCTGAACCATGTGGCGTGGCTCAGGAATCAAGATGAGAGCGTAGAGACCACTGTGGCAAATCTCACACAGTAATGTTGCGATATACGAGAGTAACGTTCAAACTTCTTTACATCTCCTCGACAAGAGCATGAATGATCACCATAATATTATTTATGGGGAAAAATCATTTTGTTACAGTGTCGGATGCCACATACAGCATATCAAACGCTGAGGATGTGTAATAGTTGCTCTGACACCTTGCACGTTCATTCACTATGTCGATCTCCTTTTCCTATTTGTTTTAACTGTATCAATTGTCTTCCACTACTGTACCGAAGTCCGACCGTCTTTGACCTTAAGCTATGAGTCTGTAATGCTCTCTATGGTCTAGCCGGAACATCTCCATATAAGTATAACACACTTGATTTGACTGAGGCGGTCTTACCTTCCCAACCAGTGAAGATCAATTTTCACATCATTCGCCTAGACATTGCATTATGTTACGTCTTCCTGAAACAGTTTCTTCGCTCTCCAGTTTCTCTGTGCATACTTGAACGATCTGACATCCTCGAAAGCTTCTCTACTGACTGCAACACATTACCGTCAGGCGTATACCCATTATAATTCCTTCTACTGTATGGATAGCTGCTAGTACAGAACGAGAAATCGAATAGTTCGCGTCAAGCCCTCCTCTGTCCGCGTCATATAAGTGAATATTGTAAAATGCTTGCATTGGCAATCACTCGAGGACTCCAACTGAATTTCTAAACTTGTGGTTCACTTTGAGCCATATATCCTTCGGTCGGAAAGTTGGGACTATCATTTAACAGGCTGGATAGACAAGCTTGCATAAACTCGAGGTCTGCGCTGAAATCATGATCATCCATCACATCATGAAACCATTCGCTTCTCGGCCGACACAAATTCTTTTCCTTTCATGCAAATTTAGCCTTTTGTTGTTTAGCTTTCGAACAACATGACAACATAATGGGAGAATTTCATCTTCAAGTGCATGTTGTACGTAAGACAATTGTGTGTGAAAAAATTCATCGCCTTTTAATATGATTTTTCTTATTCTACCTCCTCATAGCAGCGTTTTTTTCCTCTGAGATCATGCATGAAATAACCCATGCTATCATTCACTGATTGAAGGTGAAAAGGGTTCCCTTTTCACCTTCAATCAGTGCTTGAACGAGAGCTCTTTTCCACAACCGAACATTTATGTGAAATATTTTGTGTCGAGTCACGATTCTTCATCATGACTCGACAATGATACAGCATGTACTCAAATGCTTACAGTCCATGCCTGAACCTTGGGTGGATTTCAGAGTTAACAGTTTAATTAGAAGGGTCTCTACTTAAGTTTCATACGCATGTCACATCATCTTCAAACTTAGAAAGAGTTGTGAAGTTGATTCGTCTTTCTCGGCCGAATCATGGATGCTTCGCCAGCTGTGTGTAAGAAATGCTTACCAAAACATAATCTCTACTGTAAACCTGTAACCGACTTGTAAGAAAGACTGCAGAATATTTCTGGCGCAAGTCGACGTCAAGGAACAACCATGGATGTTTGGTGAAGTTTAAAATACGTCCTAGAGATCCAGTAGCATAACTTTGGTACAGTCACGTCTTTTGATTATTGCTTTGTACTATGCATCCTCTTCACGCCGATGTTCTGACTTCATCCCTGAAACACCTGTACTATCTGTTAACATGTCGTAGAAGAAAAATTCTCCACCCTCTCAGTTTTAAGTGCACCACAACATCGCAACTAGGTGCACTATCAGTCTTTGTTCATGCGTCACTATTTCCCATGTGCAAAAACATCGGTTGTCAACGTACATCATACATTGGTTGATGGTCTTCATAGGTTGATGGAGATGCGAATCTCTAACGCGTTTACTTGGAGAAAGAGAATTTACATTTTTTGCTTCAATTGAGACTTTTCGTAGAAATGTAATAATGTGGTTCAGCAAGCCTGATAATTCTCAAAATCAAGGACATTCGCTCTCACCTGATTTGTAATACTGTAAGTCGTAAATTTCTAATTTCTTCCTCGCAATGTATCGTACGTCGTCTAGACAGTGATTGTTGTGATTGAGTGTACGTCATGATTGACTGAGAAAGACCTCGAATGCTTTATTGGGCAGTTGCCGAAATAACCTTATACAATATCCTACAACAATATATTTCCTCTAATGCTTCAAAAGCGTCATTTTAGTGGGATTCGTCATGAGAGTCTTGTTCCTCGCAGAAAGCTATCTCGTAGACTTTTAGTCCCACCAGGAGCACGCAAACTCCAAACAGTCTCATGCGGACGGGAACACCGAGATTTCAGGTGTTACACGTACAATGTGAGGGATCTTCATGATTTCGAGGAATCTTTTTGACCAAAAGTCCGTTTTATGACTCGATACTTGACACATCCACCTCATTAAACGGTAGGACGAAAAGCACCAACGGTGAAAGATCAGGTTCGTCAAGTCGCTACATAAACGAAGTCACGTCCTTTATGGTGCCATTGTACATTTTAGATTCATGGAGCCTCTCTCGTTCCAGGAGGGTGATTCTGCTATAACATTGATGTCACAATGCTTAATCTGAGTCCTCTGCGGTCGTCGTAGATTTACTTTATGTTCGAGTTAGAGTGGATACGAATCCACATCCAAACCAGAGAACTGAGATTATGGCGACATCGAGATCTCAGCAACCTTCATCACGAACGCGTCAATTATGGATGTCCCTGTAGGAATGAACTAAACTTGCCGGAAAGTCCAGGTATAGTGGAGGTTGAGAGTATCACCTTAAAGGCTAAGATTCAGTGCTCATGACGTTTGAATTCGTCCTATTTGCATGAACCACATACGCTATACCATGCATAGATTCTATAGCAAGAAGAACCTCAGTTGAGACCGCCTCTGCTTGGACCCTATGCCTTCAAGCACTTATAAATACACTATGCACGAAGGTATAAATTCAATAGACGAGGCCTACTGTAGATACAGAATTCTAACATGCAGAGTGTTCACCAATCCGAATTCACAATTTCTGAGGAACTTGTAAGGAAGGGAACAGTAAACCCACCTCACTTTTTCTGCTCATTCACCTCACCCCCTACGGTACCATACAGGGTGTAAATAAACCAATCAAACCACTCTCGCTATGTTATGAGCTTGGTTACAATGTTGGAACATGATGTAGAAAGAATCCTATAACCATACCCCAGCAACGACCAATTTCACGCAATTAGCCACTCTGATTGGCTGTAAGTGTTAGAATAAAAGGGGTGAGGTGGATTTACAATTTCCCTTTGTTTGAGGAACAGTTGAGTATCTTTATGGTTGTTTTGTCCTCAAGTCATACTCGTTATCGTTCTTTCCCACATCTCGCCAGGTTCAATATCAAGCCATCATCCCGAACAAAACACGCCCTTACCGCAGGCCTAGAGCCAATTCACATGTTCGAACACAAGGATTCATGACTCTTTCTTTATGGAGTAAGTGGAGCTCGGAGGAGGCAGGGTTGAAGTTGTCACAATATCGTTATTGTTGGATCCTCCATAAAGGACGTGGAGATGTGTGTATAGTAGAGTAGATAACGGAGATGTCAGCATACAGGGGACTAATATTTGCGGGTAGCAGGAAAGCAACGGTGTGCATGCGTAAGTGCTTGAATGAGTGAAAGGCCTCTGCCCACTACTCGCTTCTTATGCTTATAATATAGTGGTATATATGATCGATAATAAGAGAGCTTTCTCCAAATATAAACTACATTCCCTCAATTTTTTTAAGAGTGCTTTGGACGGCAGGGTTTTCTTGGAAAATTTGGTAGATGTACATTATTTAATGAATCAACCTCACTTTAACAAGTCCACCGCTTTGTACTATATGAACTTGAATGGATACCGAGGAATTTTATTTGTATTATGTATAGAAGTGAAATGAGAGAAAAAAGAAAATAGAAAAAGGGAAAAATACACACTTCTTAAGTGAGTTGCTCTAGGTTTGGAACGGGTAAAAGTTGTTCATAATGAGAGTAGGGGAAAGAGGCCCTGAGATGCTTAATGAAACAAAGGAGCAAAAATAGATTGTGAAGAATATTTGTTGACGTCGTTGGACAATCTATGTCTTGCTATCCGTGAACAAATCCGATGTATGTCTTGTATCCGCAACCAAGCGAATCCCAACTTCTCGGGGTTCACCTCCAAAACAGGTAACAATGGTATGGAGCCCATCCTTGGTATTCGATTGCATGTGTTGGAAAAGCGTCCTGCGTCAACCTGGAGAAATCAATGCACGTAGCAAGAGGAGAATCCAGTGCATTGCAAGGGCCATACTACTTTACCGTTAAATAAGATGAAATTATGGGTTTCAATTGAGTGTTATGGAGTGTGTGAACAATTTGGTTACATGTTACGGATAGAGTGAGAGGTGACTCGAAAAGATTCGCCAATATAGTAAGGGTCTTGATTGTAGATATATGAAAAGGCAACGGGAAATAACATCATGATATGTGCGAGACATTTACTAGACTTGAATAAGGCCATGAAGTAGATAATAGAAATTTGTGAAAAGTGCAAAGAGAGTAATTACTTAGATATACGAAAATCCAAAATAACAAGCTAAATATCATAGAGTTTTACGAGCCATGTATATTTTATAACTTCTTATAAGATCATCCATAAAATAAATTCATGGAATTACCATATATATATATATATATATATATATATATATATATATATAGTAATAAAATCTTATATATGAAAAATATCCTAAATATAAGTATGAAATTGAAATCTCTAGTATTTTCTAGTGCAAAGTAAGGGTTGCTGTGAGTTTTAATATGTATTCTTGTACTTCTATGAAAAAAAAAATATATATATATATATATATATATATATATATAGTAATAAAATCACAAAAATATGAAACTGTAATCTCTAGTATTTTCTAGTGCAAAGTAAGGGTTGCAGTGAGTTTTATATATACTCTTGTACTTCTATGCAAAAGAAACTATATTGTTATATCTTTCATTTCTAATTTTTGTTTCTACCATTTTATTCTTTTGTGATTTCATTTTCTCAATTTCCCTTCAACTATACCTTCCACATCCACTTACCACCACCTCTGGAGAAATTGTGAATCTGGAGAATTGTGAAACTAATGGATGAAAATACCTATGTAAGAAAAAGACAAGTTTGTAGAGGAAGAAGATGGATACAATTGATAGTAATTAATAAGAAAAAGAAGCTTATTTATTATTTCCTATTTAACCTCTTGGACAGGAACTACTCCCCAAAAGAGGTAGTGTCACCCAGATGGCTCACTATAGAAAAGATAAACTTAACAATCACTTTCGATACAAACAGATTCAAAATTACTCTTGAAGGTGATGGCTCACCAAAGGTCCCTTCACCCAAAGACATGTACCACCTTTTCATAAAGGCATGACCTTGTCAAATGATTTCCCTAACTGATTTATGAAAAATAACAATGCCTTCAAGAATATAGTAAATATTTATGTTTATATTTATATATGGTTAAATAAATATGAGATAATGATTTCAATAGAATCATTACATAGATATGGTTAGATAAAGATGAGAATAACAAAATAAATAGTACCATCTATCAATTTTGCATGTTATCCTTGCAGAGGAACCATACAAATGTATTGTTCTAATTTTATTATAGAGTCATCACATTTTATTATAGAGTCATCATAGTTCTATATGGTTAGATAGAGATAAGAATAATAAAAGAAAATTTGTACCATCTCTCTATTTTGCATGCCATCCTTATCCAAGGACCATGAAAATCTATTATTCTAGTTTTATCAAATATCCTTAGAAGGACAAAAGAGGAATTACAAATAATTTATAAATACACTATCCTTCTTGAGGTTCTACACTTATGTATTTTTGGAAAGTATGACCTTGGTGCCTTGCTTGTGGAGACTTGTTATAGGAGACAAGATTGTATTCAACATTTGCTAAGGGATATATTTTCAATGATCCATCCAAATGAGAACTAATTAAAATTCTTAATATAAACCTCTTTGCAATTCTTTTGCCTTTGATTGATATAAATCTTCTCTATCCTATTTTTCTTCATTTATGTCATCTTTTCCATCTGAATTTTCCTTTTCTAGATTCATCTATTTCTTTGCTCAATTTATGCTAAACAACAATGCTCTCCAAATTCAAAATCATTACATAGTTTTTATATGGTTAAATAGAGTTTAGAATGACAAAAGAAAAAAATTTGTACCATTTCTCAATATTTGCATGTTATCTATATACAAGTCAATGCAAATTTATTCCTCTAGTTTTATTAGACTCATTTGTCTCCATAAAGAGAGCTACAACTAGATTATAAGTACCCCGCCATAGCCTCTAGTGTTCTATGCTTATTGGTTTTTATGAAGTATTGACATTGTAGATTGGCTTTTAAAGACCTTCCATGACAAGTAAGATAAGATCAATATTTGAGTGAGTTACATCTTTTTCATTCAATGATCCATCCAAATGAAAAATAATTTACGTTGTTTATCTTAAATCCTTTGCGTTCATTTTGGCCTTTGGCTTAACAGTTTGTACCATTTCTCAATATTTGCATGTTATCCATATGCAAGTGCCATGCAAATTTATTCTAATTTTATTAGATCATATGTTTCCAAAACAACGAGAAAGGAATTACAACTAGATTATAAATACCTCACTATTCTTGATATTCTATGCTTATGAGTTTTTATGAAGTATTGACCTTGTAGCTTGGCTTTTAAAGACCTTCCATGATAAGCAAGATACAATCAACATTTTAGTAAGGTATGGTTTGTATCATTCAATTATCCATTCAAATGGGAATGAGAAATAATTTACCCCATTAATCTAAACCTCTTTATTTTTATTTTGGCTTTTGGTTAATTTGATGCATTGAATATGTACATCATTCATTTTGGCCTTTGGCTAATTTGAGGCATTGAATATATTTCTTTTGATCCTTTGGGCCTTTGCACTATTTGAGTGCCATTCAATATTAGCTTTTGATTTAGCTTTATATATCTCATTCATTTTGGCCTTTGGCTAATTGGAGCCATTGAATATGTAAAAGACCAAGGAGAGATATAGAAGAATGAAAGAGCACAGAGAAAGATTACATTGGGACTCTTGAATGAGGGAAACTCTGAATGCTTAACATGAGCTTATTTATAGAGAATATACGAAGCTCTTGAAAAGCTTCTCAAGAAGCTTCTTAGAAACAGTTTTCTTAGAGTGCAAGCCAAGCTAACTGGAAGTTTCTTGAGAAGTTTCCTTCTAGAAGCTGCCTACTTAGCATGCAAGCTAAGCTAGTTGGAAGCTTCACAAGAAGCTTTTTTCTAGAAATCACCTACTTGATTTGCAAGCTAAGGTAGTCGGGAAGCTTCCCAGAAGGTTCTCCTTAAAAAATTTCAGTTGGCATGCACATTACACAATACTTGAAGGTATCGAGTAGTTTTCTAGATGTTTCTAGAATATTCTTATGATTCTTGGCTAATTTGCCTACTTGCTACTTTGTTAGTCCTAACTAACTTGTCAATAAACTCCATATTGATATAGAATATATACATTTTGATCCTTTGAGGTATTGAATATATACTTTTTAATCCTTTTGCCTTTAACCATTTGAGTGTCATTCAATATGTAGTTTTTGATTTAGCTTTCGTTGGCATGGAACAAATCTTTACATCTTATTTTTCTCCATTTATATAATCTTTTCCATCTCAATTTTCCTTCTAATATTTCTACTTTCATTAATATATTGCCTAATTATGATAAATTTCAAAGCCTCAAGATTCAATAAAGTAATTATATATCTTTATATCGTTTTGAATGCAAATTTTTTGTTCTTATTATATCATAATTTAAATTTTTACATATTTTTATGGTTAAATTGACATGAGAATTAATTTTTACATGTCATCACATCGTATTCAAATATATTGTTCTAATTTTCTTATATGTCCACAAAAGGTCAACAAGAAGCTACATCTAGATTAAAAGTACACCGTCATTCTTGATATTCTATACTTATGTGCTTTTAGAAAGCATTGACGTTGGTGTTTAGCTTGTAGAGACTTGCTATAGAAGGTACGATCTTATCAAAATTTGGAAAGAGATACTTTTAATCATTTAATGATTCATCCAAATGAGAAATAATTAAAAAAATTAATAGAAATTAATAAATTTAATTAATAGATAAATTAACCCTTTGCATAGTTTTACATGATTATAAAACTTGGCAAAGAAAATAATAACAATTGCGGTCAACTCAGATTCAAATTATTTTTAGGCTTATTGAGAGAGAGACAATGGAGGATGCTCTTATTGATTGTTGATGTGGATTTATATTTATGATAAGAGTAAAATGGATGGAGCTCTCATATTAATATTCCTTTCTTATGCCTAAATAATAGTGGTGAATATTAGACAATACTCAACATTATTATTAACAATAAACTCTCTATACTCAATGCTATATAATTTGAATTTAAATAAAACTGAGAAATTGCAAATACAAATTGTATCATTTCTCAGTTTGTGCATGTCATCCTTGCTCAAGTACCATAAAAATGTATCATTCTAAGTTTATCAAATTTCCCCAAAGGTACAAGAACGATCTATAGCTAGTTTGTAAGAACCTCACCATTCTTGACTATCTAAGTTGATGGGTTTCTAGGAAGTAAGGAGCTTGGTGTTTGGCAAATAGAGACTTGCCATGGTAGGCAAGATCAAATTAAAATGTTGTAAGAGATAATTTTTTATCATTCAATGGCATATCCAACTGAGAATGCTTTACAATGTTAATCTAAATTGCTTTTCACTTCTTTTGGCCTTTGGCTAATTTGATTATCATTGAAAATATACCTTTTGATTTAGCTAACCTTTGCTTGGAACAAATTTTCTACCTTCCTATTTTCTCCATTTATGTTATCTTTTCCATCTCAAGTTTCCTTGTTAATGTTTCTATATTCATTTATTTCTTTGCCTAGTTTATGCTAAATTACAATGCTCTCAAGATTCCATAGAGTTGTTCCATAGTTCTACACGATTTGCAATCTTTGCAAACAAAAAAAAGATTAACAATGATGTTGAACTTAGATTGAGAATAATATCTCGTTAAGACCTTCTTTTGTCTAAGAGGCACTCTAAGCTCATCATTTGCTGAAACAGAAGGAACATAGAAAGTCTTTCTCCACTTTGGGAAGTTAACTCACGTTCTTCTACATTTAGTATTTCTTTTCATCCTGCTCAAGAATTTTCTTTCTTAAGTGTCGGAGCTTGCAAGTACTTAGTAAAAGTATTCTATCACTCGTAATATTAAAATGTGTTTCTAATCTTCTCCATCTCTAGTCTTGACAATACAATGTACATGCTTGTTTTCACTAACTCCCATAGCTTGCAAGTACTTGATAAAAGTACTCTATTACTCTTATTTTAAACTTTCATTGTAATCTTCTTGTTTAGTCTTGAACCTACAATGTGCTTCTTTTCACCAATTCTCATAGATAACAATGCAAATGGTATGATATATGAACATTGTACAAACAGGTTATCTATTTGTTGGAAGCAAGGCACACGTGATTTAACTTAATATCATTTATTGTCTTTCATTAATATTTTTTTTATCTTCTTGTTGGTGAATTTATAATTTGTGTATGTCTCTACGGAGCCTCAGCATTCTTACAAGAGATCATATAGTGAGCATATATCTTTTGAAGTTTATCCACTCTAGGTCGTTGTGATCCCATTCCCATGCTTGACTAAATGTGTAGGTGTATAATAGAAGTTGTGCTTTTGCGCAAGTTATTTCTAAAAGAGTTTCTTGAATTTTAGGGAAATTTTTTATCATTCTATTTCTCTATTTCTACTTCCCGTAGGAAATATTCCAACGGATCAATTTATAGATAATCATTTGGTGGAATTTGGGTTGCTTGTACTTGCTTATACTACTAAGATATATTTTGCATATTTACTAGTTTAAATATCAATTGCCAAAATCTTGAGTGCTTTGTTTATTAATTGTTAGCTTGCAAAATATGGTATGGTTTTTTTAAAGAAGGAAGTAATATTTCGTGTATTTATTTATTTATTTTTATTTCTCTCTCTCTCTCAAAAATAATAAATGAACATCAACAAGAGCATCTTCGATAGTCTCTTTCTCAACAAACAAGAGAAACATTAATAACAAAAAAGAAAGTACTTAACTTTCCATAGTATAGACTTTGAATTTTAAGAACATTAATTCTAAAGTGTGATTCATAACAGGTTTTAAGATAAGAATTCAATAAAAAGGACTTCTACAACGTCGTAAACTTGAATTCATTCATTCTCATTTTTATACTCCCTTTAATACATATGTATTAGCCTTTGGTAGCTCATATTTCCCTCCTCCGTAAGAAGAAATCTAAGAAACATCTCTGTCATCTCTTCCATCCAGAGGAGTGAATTCCTACTGAAGAGAAGGCAACTCTTGTACTAAGCATATATGGCTTTAAATTAACTTGTCTATGTCCACTATTTTATCATTTCCAAATTTTCTTGGAATATTCAACAAATTGAACATTCAAGTTCAATCCTTTGATTGAACTTCTGATAAATTAACCGTTTCTTTATTTCTTCTTTGTCAAACAATTTTTGCAGATATTTTGACTACCTGATCGCTTTCTTTCTCAATTTGATTGTAAGTAGATTCTAGGATTTCATTTGCCTGGGCTAACTTTGAATTGAATCAACTTTTTATAACATAGTTTTTGATCTTTGCTTCCAATGCTCAAACGATACACAAAACAAAGGAAAATTACTTCAGAAAATTATCTTGACTCTAATGGTTGATCAATTCTCTTGTTGAAATTTTACATATAGACATGTTAGCGTTATACTGAATGATTAGTGAATATAAAGATGGCCTTTCAAAGACTATCATAAACTAATATAGAGCAATATTCATTTTGGAGGTCTTTTTTTACAGAATGTCCTTACAAATTTTGATTTTTTGGGTATTGTTGAACTTAAACCCTCTACTGTATGCATTTGATGTTTGTGATTGAAGAAATCGACACCATTATCAATTGCATCAAATAGTATTCTGGCATAATTAAAGATGCCATTTCATCATCTGCAGTATAATAACGTACATTTAGTAAAATGCTACGTGAGTGTAAGTCATTATCATAGAATATACGGGATAAATTGTGAAGACCACATGCACCAGCATAAAATGAGATCATAAATTTGATTACGAAAATAATTTTAATTAAAAAATTATAAGGATATACGGAAGTGGACGAAATACATGGACATCAACTGTTATGGATCCCTCGTTACACACTTCATAACATGTTATAAGACCATCCATAAATAGTTTTATGGAATCGTAAGTAGACAATTAAAACCCCCTAATTCAATCATTCACCTCCGTTACAAAGGACACATGATAGTTTCCTTAGAGTCTTTATCCGTAACTTATTGTGCTTCAAGAACGAATACACTTTTGACTAGCAGTGAAACAGGAGATCCTCCAAATGTGAATTCCTTACGGAAGTGAATCACCTTCAACACCAAAGCAATATGTAAGAGTAAAACAAGAGTTCATTTTGTTTCTTCTGGCGTTTCTGTCAAATTCATGTCATAGTTACTGAGGTGTGCTGACTTTAAGTTGTACACACCATGACCAAATTTGGCATCCTTATCAAAAACAAGCTCAGTATATGATGGAGGTAAATATTTCTTTCGGTCCCGTCCTCAAGGGGCCCCTTTAAAGCTTGGTATGTCTCCGGTGAACTACAGCTTCGTCCAACCGAGTAGCTATAAGCGAGACAATCATGCATTCGTGGGCCGAATATCATGACCCAAAGACCCAAAGCCTGAATGGTGAACGTATCCTAAGCGCTAGACAGCAAGTGGCTGCAGCAATTTCAAACCAAAAGTTTTGTGATGCGTAAGTCTGCTATGTCCTGGATGTAACTCCATCTCTCGTTGGTTTCATTTAAATAACCTCTGGGAATCAATCAAAAACATCTCTTTTGTTCGAACGGTAAGTATAGCTAATTTCTTCCCACTGACGGTAATGGGATTTACACTCAGACCTGGCATACCTACGCCTAAACTGCATGTTGTGGGCTCCAGTAGGAAAGGTACCTCAGCCGGCCGCCTGAGTAGTGACGAGCGAAAATGTTTTGAAGAAGAATCGAATCCTTTTGAGGTCCACTACTTCTTTTCTGGGAATAACAATTCACCGCGATGGGGTTGATTTGTTGGGCACACGACAGAAGAGCTCACGTTTTGGATATGGACATAAATTTCTTGAGTGCCCTCCTACACCTACCGACTCTTTGTCGTGTCCTGTTCAAATAACTGGTGCATACACAGGTCACTACTTATACTAAGTCACCCGACAGAAGTCTGCTTCAATTTCTCAACCGTTGTATGAGGCATCTTTCCTGATGGACCGCCATACCAACCCTATCCCATCGTGCTTTGTTCGTACTACTAATCATAGTATTTAATGAGATCGTAGTGCGCTATCAGTGCAGATGGTGCTCACGAGAGTTTCTGTTGGAAGCACAAGCCAAATTTACATACGCTGTATAGAGTATCCTTCCTGTACAGTTTATCGTACTTCTGTCGTCACCCGAAGTAAAGTAAGCGAAACGCTTACGCCGCAGGCTCTGCTATTTGACTTCTGCCCTCTGTCTGTTCGAGCAACTGCTTCATTCTGTGCATGTCACGCTAAGCACCAAACTCCCATGTCGATCCTCGATAGTGATAATATGAATGAATTATATATTGCAGGACACATATTTCAGGCATGGGCACATTGCTTAAAGTGCTGGTAGGAATAGGAGTAGGGAAACGAGGACGAGCTAGAGCGACTCTGAGTCTTCTGCTACCTCTTTACTCCTTAACTACCCTCCATGCTAGGGACACTCTTCTGTACATGAAAGGTCGTGGTGCTAAGAAACGCGGGAAGTTCGGATTAGCATCGCTTGCTTAAGGACCCATGATTTCCCCAGAACTGAGAAAGCAGTTGGGACCCCACTTGGTTACTGCACTCGCTGCAGCTGCCATTGTACTTTACTTACATGAGGAAAGGGAGAACGATTCCCGGGGGGAAGAACTGGATGAGTCTACGGCCGGAATTGTTTATGCGTCAGTGTGGAAATAGCGCCAAGGAATGGATCGGACAACCGAAGCGAGGAAGAAGAGAAAGGGGAGGATCTCAGCTTTATTTGCTTGCTATGTTGGAAGAGGGAAGTAACGGCGACGATGGGGTTGCAACGAGGCGATAAGATGGAATGCAACTGACACGGTACCACAAAGCAGAAGGCAGGAAGCCAGAGCCGACTGTGGAAGTTTACACCTGTTAGGCTAAAGCATCGTGGTGCACTCGGCACCTAGTGGTCCTTCTTTCGTCCTGGCCTGCCTGGCTGATTGGTCCCTTGGCTTCGCCATATTCTTCACCTAGGGGGCCTTACTCTCTACTAGGTCATGGCCCCTCCGATCCGGTAGACTGATAAAATCCATACCATCACTGCTGGACATTAAGACACTCGGAGAACCACTCGATAATGAGATTGGTTGGTTTCACTCACGAGCACCGGGAGGAGCTGATGGTTGTGTATGAAAGCGGATATAAACAGTTACATTACTGCTATCATAAAGGAAAACTGACGAACTGAGCTCAACCGACAGAATCCAATCGGCGAGAGATGGTTGGCTGTATCTAAGTAAAAGCATTGCCCATAGAACGGAGACACCTATGGAATGAATGTTTCTCACGGACATAAAAAGTTGAATAGATACAAGCCCTCGTTGGAATATCGTATTAGAGATCGTTCAGTGATTATTAACGAGTGACCCAGATTTGTGCACTAGTGATGTCAACCTTCAGAAGCTCCTTGGGATGTCCACTAGAAATAAAACGCAATCCACATCCGTAAGTACTCTGTCGACATTTCGTCAACATTTCTGAACTCCCCATTGACCCCCCAATCTGGAATACTACCTCACTCGTCGCTCTTGTTCGAGATTATAGGTTTTGGTCCTCCTATTCGTGGGCTTGGAGTCCAGCCCACTACAAGACGAAAAGTCAGAAGAATGGAAACAGGAAGAGTGAACTCTGAACGTTCGAAAATTTGTTGCAATGTTGGTAAATAGGTCAGGGAAATTTGCCCATTCGTTTGCAGGCCTTAAAGATACATCGAGAGCCCTGTATGGCGTCTCAAACTGCTGCTTCCAGCAACTAACAGAGGAGGTTCTATTCGATATCTGTGTACCCAGAAGCACAAGGACGGCTAACTACTCGGAGTCCTCGTAAAGGACTACAGTAGTGCTCGACCAGGTCAGCTTGAATAAATTTACAGTAGAACCCCCATAGCTGACACTAATCGGCGATTTACATTCAGGGCAACAGTACTACACTCGTATTCTTTGCAGCGTCGGTCTGCCCTGGAAGAAATCAGCCTTGCGCTTCTGTTTCGGTATCTGCGTATTCTACAGTCTCACTAAGACTCGACAAATTTGAGACACTTCCCAAATTGAGTGGTTGTAACCAGCAGAGGAAGAGAATGACGATAGCTACACATCAATGCATCCATCAAGGTGTTTGTCCTGTCAACGCCATTAAAATCATAGTTGTAACAGGAACCAGAGTGAACTGAATGATGGTTTGAACGTTGTTTTGACTCGCGAGTGACTTCTCTGTGATAAATTTGATGCCGGTCGTTGCCAGCGGCATGTTCTCAGAGTTGGGACTGCATTGAGGAACCTCGTAGGTATCGTTGGAGTACATGATGGCCCGAAGGACCGAAGAAACAGTCGGAATGTAAGCTGTTCGGTTGGTATATAACAACCACATCAATCCCATCAGCTTGCAGTATTCCTCGGTGGCGTTCAAGGACGGGTTGGTCGTGAACTGTGATGATGTCTCCGACTGTCAAAAGTAACAACTAGCTCGTCAGTGCGGATTTCATAGAGAGTCCAGTACGCATCAAGTGCCCAAGTAAATTCTTGACCGAGGAAAATGAACACTACAGCGACATGTGAATGAAACAAATGAGCTTTGTAGTTCGAGGACAGGAAAACTAATTTGATGGAGGAAACTACAGCAGCCAAAATGTCAGAACGCATATTCAGAAGTGCTTGACACAGAAAATGCTAGGAGATGAGCTAGTGAAAATCAAGAATGCTCGATCGGAATTGTGCATCTCACAATTTAGAGCTACTTGACATGAAAGAATTTACTTTAATCTTGAAAAATGGCACTCGATTGACTTGTACTAACCCCGCAGCTAAGTTTCGGGACAGAAGGCACTAAAATAAACCAGCTTAACTCAAAATCGTGGGTAGTAGGTTTGTTTCCATGACAGTTGAACTCACGTTCTCTAGAGTGTCAACACAAGCTGTGCAGCCATCATATGTGGCGATTTTACAACTGTCTTCCAGCGAGCTGCGTACAATGGACGGACTTCTCGACTCAACTCCACTTGAAAAATCGTTGAACGGGCAGCTGTTGTCGTTTATTTCTGTCAGGTGAATGCCACAGTAGCAGACGACTGGATCACAGGTCGCATTTCCGGTGTCGAAGAGAGCCCCTTTAGCTTGCAAAGCCGATTCTAAGCTGCTTATACAATTTGAGGTTACATCCATATTCGAGCCGGAGTTATTGCGCCCGCTGTTCGCCGGGGGAGATAGTGCTAATCGAGCGTCTGCAGCATAAACCCACGCAGCTAATACAGGACAACATCGTTTCTTCTCCGGCATAGCACCATGGCAAGCTTCCTTTACACCTCCAAAGGTCACTTCACCCAAATCCAGAGCGCACCAGACAGCCTGCAATGCTTTGACTGGTGTTTCCTGTCCCACAAGTGCTCGAGCTGACTGGAAGAACACAATGCAACAAATTGTGTTGACAACGAGGACTCGCGAGCAGAGGGAGAGTTTACACCCGGATGCCATCCTCACTCCCTTCCTGTTTCTACTTCCTCAATACCCCTCCCGTCGCTTTTCTCCTCTCCACCTATAACCGCTCACTTGTTTTCTATTTCGTGATTCTAAAATGCACGATAGGCAGTGCCACACCTCCTTCTTCTTCCCCTTCCCTTTCAGCTCTTCCTTTCCTCTTCTTCTCCTCGTGACGGCCGCAGTTTCACCTTATCGGAGTTTAGCTCTTTCTGTACAAGTTACAGTAGTATTGCATTGCTGGGAGCCGCCTGGGGCAAGTTCCTGCTCTTGAATGCACAATGCCTGTTCGCACGCTCCACACGTGCCGTTCTTCCTTGTCGGGCCCGTGCGAGGCTGGTTAAGATACAGCGTATTCAGACCCAGGGGCTGGAGTGGAGGGAGGGATGGTTGCCTTCTTGCTACATTGGCTGGAAATGCAAAATTTGCTTGGAGTGAGCCAGGGGATCGTTGCCACTACTTATGCTTTCGTTCCCTTTTCCCCTGTTTCTCTAGCAGCTTCACACCTGTGGTGAGCATGGCTCATTAGTTTCGACAATACGGTAGGACCTTTTCCAGCAGCATCGTCAGACTTTGAGTGGAGTGGTTTGTCAGCTCTGACTGCCTCCCTCAGTGATCTGACCTCAGTGAACCTGAGGGAGGGGCCCCTCGCAGTGAGAAGGAAGAGAGAGAAGAAATCGTCAGTCCTGTGCAGAACAAGCACTTTTGATTTTCGGGTTTAGTGGTAGCCCGGGACACCTACTGTGCATTCAGAGTGATTGAGTCGTGACGGAACGCTTTGGGACCTTGCCTCGGCATTCGAGGAGAGGGCCAACGCGATGTTTGGGGAAGCCTGTCAGTCAGTAGAACTGTACCTTCATCCTGTCTCTCTCTATCTCTCTCTCCCCCTGCCTTTAGCTATGGTTTGGGGATTAAGGGACTGGAAGTCTGCATTTGCACTTCCTCCGCATTATGCCTCTCCGGCTGCATAAACTTTGCAATCTAGCTTGCGAGGTACATAAATTTGTGCTCGCGGCATCGTACCAGCAATTGAGACAAATGCTACTATTCGGCTGATTTCATACCTTCGGACAGTACCCAAAAATCAGGACGTATGAGCTAGTAACGGGGACGCCACGTCGAGGATGCGAAGTACCAAGGCATCCAATTAGTGGTCGCAGAGGTAGTACAGAAGTTCATTTCAGAAACATGGAGGCGCGTATTTTAATCCGGACTTGCGATAAATACAACGTAACATAGCAGTAACTCCCACAAATTGGGGTACAGTATGTTTGTGATTTTAAATCAGAAATTCTTGCTGTTTGAACATATCCTGGAACGGAATAGCGATGATGAGCATGTGCAGTTTGGATATTTTACAGTATTATGATAAGACTTTCTTTAGACTAAATCTGATCCCGATGTCGTTGCTTGCGATGATGACTATGTGCAGAGATTTCGGAGGTTATCAAGTTCTGGTAGGTGAGGCTGGCCCGCTGAGTTGGGAAGCCCTTCCCCCTCCAATGCATTGCCCTACAGGTAGGCAGGCAAGGCAAGGCTGCTCCCTGCAACCTCTGCCTGCCGCTCTGCTCTGTCTGTCCGCGCGGTCTGCTATGGGATGGGAGAGATTAAGGTAAGCAAGGAGGTGTGAGGGGGAATGATGGCCGAGTTTTGGTGGGTGAAGCTTGGAAGAACCCTTGCATAGGTCTGCACAACACCTTGCGCAGACTATCATCAGATTTAAATCTGTCTACTCCAGTCATTTTACTGTACTCCGACATCCTCTCTTTTCGACTCCTTCCATGCCATTTCTTCTTCTACCGCGTAGAATCGCTCTTGGCGCCAGTCTCGATCTCTCATGAGATAAGACTCATCAGAAGTCAGGACTATCGGACGGAAACTGACCATGGTTTTTCCGAAAATCTAAATTTCCATCCCAGTCCACCTGCCTCCGTCAGTCTGCCGGCGTTCTGCATTCCCCACTCTAATCTAATCTAGAGCTAATCAAAGTGAGCAACCTACACCCCTACTTTTATTCGTCCTTTCCTTGAAGACAAAAGAAAAGTTATAAGAGCCCGTATTCTTACATTCTTTCGAAGTCTGCACACTGTTCCGTTCCATGCACGACCAGCTCCTGAATGTATCTCGCCCACTAACCTAAGTACTCTCATCTCTACCGTACAATTGAATGGGTCAGTTTTAGTTCTGGGAAAGCACATCTCGGTTGCCCAATCTCTTGTATCCCGTATAAATAAGTACATACATGAAGTTTTGTAGAACTCACACAATACACGAGTTTGCGTTCAGCCATATGTGATTGAACAGTTTTTGCTACACTTTTGGAATAAACTCTGACCTGTGATTCAAACGTCGACATTTCCCAACTGTTTCTGTACATTAGGAAATGCAAAGAGCCGTTCTCTCCTACTTCATAAATATTTCTTAACTGAGACTATTCAAAAGAATGTAACCACACTGTAGCCCCGCTCCATTTGCTGCATTACGTACTAGTCACCGCTTTAATTCTGCTGCCAGACACTCATTAAGTTATTCCTCGCCTTCATGGGTGCTCTTTCGGAATTCAATACAACTACAACCAACTCCACAGACGATCGATCGGCCACCAGACAGACTATCTTGGATACCTAGGTCGCGAAGTGAGTGGCGGTCATAATATGTGGTGCCTCTCAGGAAAACTTGTCATGGTGTTTGCTTTCCCTCCAAACAACGAGGGTGCTACAACATAACCGACTATCGAAAGAATTGTATTTTAAGCTGAACTCTATAACGTTTCCACTTATTCAGATATATTCTGTAGGGCCGCGGTGTCATGAGTTAGTTAGCTCTACTATAAAGAAGTGGTTCTATGAAGGAAATACTACTGGTTTTATTAAGGAAATATCTCTTTTATTTCTCTACTAAGCACTTCGATTGACGATTCATTTCTGTTTTAAATGCCCTCAATATTGAGCCCAAATAGGATCATAGTTTACTGGACCCGCTTTAAGAGCATTCTTTCAAGCTTCCGCTCGTCAAAGTGGCTCAGTCCAATACAATATAAATTGTCCTCCTGAAATTGAAGTCTATCAACCCCACATTTTCTTGCGCCTTCGGTTCAAATTGGAAATGAGGTCAAGAAGTAGTGTAGTGGAAGTTTTTTACTTGAGTTTTATTTAGTGCTTCCTCGTGTCTTTCTGGTTCGCCCTCCCTTCATATATGGTTCATTCCACCTTTCCCAATCTATGGGTGCAGTAGGGCAGATTTCTCATATAGACTCTATTGGGGCCTAGCCCCATTTTAGCTTTCCCAATCTATGGGTTTAAGTTGCAAATATGATCCACTTAAGCAATAAATTGATGCACGCATATCGTGTATGTCAATGATTTCGCTTCTTGTTTGTGAAGAAATCGAAGAGGACACATGATGTAATTGGATTTTACTCCAGGCTTCCTGGTTCGTCGCTGGGATTAACACTGACTGTCTCCTCTTTCTTTTCTTGATCTATTGATCGCAAACCTTTGTATCTCACTAGTTCCGTGAAAAAGGCGACCGCTCAGGATAACGAGAAGGATGGAAAGACCCCATCAAGTCGCACAAGGATAAAACGTAAGAAGTACAATGGGGCTTAGGGCTTAAGCCCCATTTCACTAGTTTAATTGTCTTCACCATTCGTGATCTTTTCTTCACTCAAAACCGGTTAGAAGAAACGATACGGATTACGGTAAGATGAGTCAGAAGATCTTCACGTACTATTACCACATTTATCACGAAGACTAAGACTACTAATGAGTAATGTACCGCACTACTTCCACGACGTACAGTACTCAATCTTCCTGACTACTATATGTTGCAGACATTCAACAATAAAGCGAATCTTGAGAAAAGAGAATCTACAATATCAGGCAGGATCTTCCAAAAGAAGACTCTCAGAATGAAAATCTTGAAGGCAAAGTTGAAGTGTAATCAGTCCCTTGCTGGTATGCATTGTAGATCGATGATTGACAATTTGCCTGATGTATATAGAAAATTTGCACACGTACACACTTGGGATGGGAACCCAATACTGGAGACCAGCATGGTCTACACTTAGGTGCTCGGGGGCCAGGACTGGTTAGGATAGTTTACTTTTCTCTCCTTGGGGATCCCCTATATGGTGGATTATGCCGTTAGGAAGACTTCCTTGCAGATGAAAGGAATAACTTACCACATCTTGGCAGTATTTGTTCCTTGTACTGCATACGCTGTACCAGGGAAAACAAATGACAAAGGGAAAACTTCACTATCACTACAGTAGGCCAACTTTCTTTCATCTTTCGCACTGCAGTAAAGGTGTTTATCTTAGAGATTCGTCGCTCTAAGCGTTGTCATAAAGTTGGGTTGGGTGGCCCTATAAACGGTACAGACTTGATTCGAGACGCAGACATCCAGACGAAATGGAAGCGAGTTGCGAGTTGATGTCTCCATCTTACTTGGTTGATTCTAGCCAACCATATACGCAGATAACATTCAGTGTTTGTGTCACTGAATCTATCAGTCCTTGATTGATCCTTCTGGAGCTCCTGGCCCCATTCATCTTACCTAGGATTCTTCATCAGCGATGCGCAAAGCGCGACGTTTGATATTTCAATTTGTTGCTGAATGTGTACGATTGATTATTATTGAGCCTGTGATTTGGACGAAAGCCTTTCTATATCACCACTCAACCACATGATAGATTCGCAGATCGGGGTGAAATACTACCGGTGTAACTAGGATTTGATTATTTTCAGTCTTAAGTTTACTTCTATTTCAATAAAAAAAAGTTTAATGAAATGGAAAGGAAGTCAGACTTCCGACCGACGCTATCCATGGTGACGAGGAACAAATACTTATGGCTACATTCTTAAATACATACTGAATGAGTGATCTAGAGCGTCAATGCACGTCGGAAAGGAGGGTCCTGCTTCATGATAACCTCCTGGCATGGGAAGGAGTGTCCTCGAGTGCATTGCAGTGCAGAGCATGGGGAGCGTGCAAGTTGAAACAAATGCTTTGCTTTTGCTTCAATTTGCCATCCTACTAATTTTAGTGACAGATCGTTTGAAATGGGCCTGCATTCCACTTATTTGAAGAATATAAGCATCGACAAGGGCCAGATTATGATACAATCATCACCTTTGCCTTTTCGTAAAGGTTCAGACATACTGATAAGGATGTCTTGATATCCATCGAGTTTCGTATTCTTGATTTCCATAGATATTGGTGCCCGATTTTACCTCATTTGTCTTTCCCTTGTACGGCTTGATTTGGTCTTCCCATCCTTCATGTGTTCTACGTGGTCGCCTTTCTATGTGTGTGATTTCCGTAGATAACTAATATCCTTATCTATAAATAACGAAATTACTCAAAGGCAGAATCACACTTCCACTTTGAAAATGGGAAACATCATGTTTGTGCGATCCACTCTGAGCGGGTTGGACTCAAAAAAAAATACAGAGCGGCGTAAATGAGCTTTGAGTCTACACTACTGTCTAAATGGCTCAAACGGTGTAAATGAGCTTTGAGTCTATAGTATTGTCTAAATGGCAACCTTATTGTTTTTTAAAAGATTATCTTATTATCTTAAAAGATTAGGCTCTTATTGTCTAAATGGATCATCCTATAGTATATATCTAAATTGCTCAAATATCTTACTCTCTTATTGGGGCTTAGCCCCATGTTACTTTTTGTCTCTCCCTTGTACGGCTTGATGGGGTCTTCGCATCCTTCATTCTTCCTACGCGGTCGCCTTTTTCCCTTCTAAAAGAGGATTGTCGCCTACTATAACTTTAGTATAAGCAAGGACCTAGAGGAGCGGGACAGGAGATCACTGCTGACGGACGGAACTGACGATGGGACACGAGATGATGGACAATGGATGGAACTAATGGTCGGAATATTGATGTAACAAAAATACGAAAGTACATATAGGGATGAGAATAATGGATGGGGACTGTAGATGATGGACGGAAGGGGGATGACAGCCGGAGCTATCTCTAGATGGCGGACGATGGATGAAAGTATCTTTGGGGACGAGAATGACAAACGAGTCGAGGGATAACAGGTGAAGTTGTCTATGTGGACTGAGACAACGAGCATCGGACAGGACGGGGACAGTAGACGACGATGGGCACTATCTCTAGGGACAACGAGGTCGATGCATATCTTTGCATGTATCATGCACGAGGCTTACCCTAATCTTCTTTAAAACTTGAGAATGCCACTGCAAGTGATAACAAGAAGGATGGGAAGAACCATCAAGCTGTACAAAAAGACAAAAATACATGGGGGTAGAAGCCTACTATGCTGTCTAAATTGCTCAGACATCTTCTTTAAAACTGAGATCCCAAGATCTATTAGTTGAAGATCCAAGTCATCATGGAGACGTTCGCAAATGCTTTTCCTGCTTACCCTATGAACAGTGCACATAGCTAAACCTGGAGCATGAAAGGGAAGACTCTTAATTACCTCGTTCTTTCTTCTCTTTCCGCAGAACAGATTTACACTTCTTGACAGTCCTAAGGTCTAGTGCTACTTTACTCTACTCCGTAGCTTGGGAGATGTGAGGAAATGATGCACGACGACATGCATATTCATAAGCCTCACCAAAGGAATTGAGAACTGCAATGGGTGGATAAGCTCATATCACGGTTGAGAGGTTCGGAGCAGTGTAGGTCGTCAACTCCATCATTGTGGAGGATGTTTCCTCAACGATCAAAAGAAACCAAATGTCAGAAATACTTGTCGAATTGCGACGCTCTAAGAACCACCGAGTAGGAGAGAAGGTCAAATGCGATGAGTGCAAATTATCGCTGTGTGTACCCTTCCACCAATGAAAACTTGGCTTGTATATATAATATCAACTATCTACGATTGACGTCCTCTGAAGTTTGGCTACCAATGGAAGGTCAGACGTATTTGATGCAGATCACGATGATTTATGGTGATGTTCATGATTGGGCTGCTTATCTCCTACTATTTGAGATCACCTTGCTCCACCACATGGTCCAGGCGCAAACTAGAGATGTTAGAGTGATCTACGATTTATTGGTGAGACCATTATTGGGGCCTCTTGATTCTTCTCATGAATCTTGGAAACAGTTATGGTAATTGTAAGTAAGCTTGCAACCACGACAAGCAGCGCTTAGTAGGCTAGGGTAATCCCCATGCATCATCATTGTTATATTGTGATCCTTTCTCTTGATTCTTGGAAACACGTTTTTAGTTTGTTCAATGAACTTGCCTCTTCACATGAAGACTCAGATGCAGTTCACGAAGGTTGTTGAAGTAACATCATTCATGACCGATGAATTGGGGGCTAGAGTAACCTGAGGTGCCGATGAGGACAGGTTATTATAACATCATGATCTCTGAATTTGGAGAGCTTCATAACTTGCAGAGGAAGATCTATTTTGCTATAAAATCATGACCTGCGACGTGGAGAGTGTATAGAAATGTCCCATTTGAAATTTTTCATGATTCTCATCGTTCTCATGTGCCGACATTGTCGTCATAAGCTTCTCACTTTTCAGGTTAGCGTTCATTGTTTAGATAGAAAAGAAAAAGACACAAACGAACGAACGCCTCAATTTCTGAGTCATAAGGATACTCAAATTTTTTGTCGGATAAGCATATGGTGCATGCGAAAAATGTCGAACAACGACTTGTATCAGCACGCCTTTCACAGGATGTCGTCGATGCTGGAAGCGATCTCCATAGGTAGATCTCATCAATAAAAGTTACCATTCCGAATCACATTTCACGATTTACAGAAGTCACATGTACAGGAGAGTCCTGGTGTGAATAGTGACATTTCAAGGTCTAGTAATAAGTTGTCATTTCTCTGTCAATTCAAAGCACTCGCCCCAGAGTCGATGAAAGTGAGCTCCCCTGACTTTGTACAGTGGTTTATCTCGCATTCATTTGTGGTTGGCTCGAGTAACCAAAGATTGAGCAGACTTCTTAAGTAATTCGAGACCCACCTCCCACGACAAGTCAAACGACGTTGCGTCTTCGTTGTCATTGTGCTGTGTTCCTTTGCGTGATTTCCCACAACTTCTACACATCTTTGTTACTTATAGATTGGTAGCAAATTCTTAAAAGATCTACTGTAGCGTTCGCTCTTCAAAAAAGAGTATCAAGCCATACATTTACATACATTTACATACATCAAGCCATGATTGCAACGAATAAACTTCCAATACTATACTCAAGCAATCAGCTCCTGTAATCCGCGTTAGCATCGCTGTTTGTTTCCATCATGATTTGTTTTGCAGCTCTTCCGGTTGCTTATCGGTGGATCCAAGCATTGATTTTCTAGAGTCAGATATTTAGTAATAACGTTCATGTACGTCTTGTTATGTGTGGTCTTTCACGAGAGAATCATGTTAAGATATTCAAACAATCAGAGTTTTGTCCCATTAGTATCCAGGGTTATTAGTATCCTGGCTTCATCACTCGTAACTGGGTTTATCATAATTCAACACCGCGTTCCCTGCGATTTTCAACCTTTAGTACCTTAACTCAGCACAAGATGATCCATCGCATGGTGAATAAGGTCTGCCTGCTTATGCTGGGAAGAACAGCAACAACCCATGAGTGTACCACGCAGATGATCTGAACCTAAATTTACCAAGTTTAGTACCTGAAGCTTGTTGCCAGAATTCCTGTCTAGAACAACAGGAGGCATCATCATTTGCGAGGGGTTGACCGTTGTGTTCTCAAAATGTTCTTTATATTTAATTCTGATAATAAAGTATCCACAAGAACGAGCAAGTTCTGCTCAGACTGACTCATGTGCAACTGAACATTTAGAGAACAGACCCGAAATTTTAGGGTAATGATTGTTCCACGTTTTGATTGTTTCCTACTATTCAATACATTCTAGGTGACTTCATCACGTGTTGGGAGGACCTCAGTGTTGCAGATGTAAACTACTCGGAAGACGATTTCTCCTATCCAACTGGACCTGAAAACTCGAGTTCACTCTAATGTACAAGAAATCTCCTTTCATGTCATTTCCATACTCGTTAGACACTGTGTTGAACTTGCTGTTGGGTCGGATATCGTTCATAATCAAGACTATTGTATACGGATATGTATTTCTAACAGACACAGATCTCGCTGCTTTAACCTGCGCCTCGAGTGACTAATGGGTAATGGCCCTAGCTTTTCAAGTTGTGTACTTACTTCTAAAGTAGATCAGTCCACGTGACAAATACATCTCAATTGTGCTTATGGCTCCTTTCTCTGTGCACTCAGCCCTCGTTCTGCTCATATGTACATTACCATTTGAACAGCAAAGTATCAGGACAAACCCTAAGACTCTGATATGTCTTTATCTGAGTGATGTTCCCATGTTTTATGATCTATCCCCCAAGTCAATATGCATTTCATGCAAGAATTGTTGGTCTTACAACGTGAAATAAATGCGTTTCGTGAATGGTGAGCGAATTTCCTTATGTCCTACTTATCCGTAAGGAAACCATCTAGTTGTATTTAACTCCATTACGCGTCTAGTGTCTGTCGATATCCTTTTTGACTGAGGATGAGCTGAGCAATCTCGGATTTGACATACCTGAAACATCAGCGTTGACGTTGGCCATACGAGCACTCTCGATCTTTCTCCTTTCCTTTCAAAAGGCTCAGTTTACTGAATGCATGACTGGCTCCCCTTGATTCTTCTTCGTATCTGCAGAGGTTGAGGCCCTCCCTCCTTCTGCAGCGGTGTGCTGGACCGACATGTCATGACTTCGCAGAAACATCTTCCTGCAGAACAGCGTGGATAATCATGGCAGATTTGAGTGAACATACGGAGGACGAAACCAAATGAAAACGCTTTTCTCTATGTACTCAACAGTACCCCTACTTTGGCACAAAGATCCCATCTTTCACTCGCCGAAAGTATAAAACCCTGACGATGAAATTCCCCTTTATTTCTTATGATTAGCATTCAATTCAAGCTTGAATACGTAACGAACTTCTTCTTTGCAATTGTAGTTGATGGTTGATAGTCCGAACACTTATGCGATAAGGGCAGCTTCTTTTTGAATGATATGAAGAAAGTATGTAGTAGGAGAAAAGATTGACTGCCGGAAGGTAGGAAATCTTAGGCACGAGAAATCTAGTGTATCCTTTCCAAATTCCGGGTCCGGTCATTTAGCACATATAGTAGTGGTAAAGGATGTCTCGTACATAGCATTCATGGGAAGTTCCTCGTTCCAATGTTGGACGAGGGATTTTAAGCTATATAGGTCCCGCCAATAGCATAAGATCATGAAAGAAAATAGAGAAAATGCAGTCACGGGATAGTATATCTTTTAAGTGTTAAATTCATATTGAACCAGAAAATAAAAACTTGTAACTTTACTTCATATACTTGATTCATAGGTAATAATACTTGATTCAAATTAATAATCTATTCTTCAAAATTATAGTTATATCCATCAATAACTATTGCATACAAAACTTTTACTCCATGCATCCAGTTTTACTCCAGGTTTTACATTTAAGTTACATATTGAAGTTGCCTTTCCATTTTTGTTGGTAAGGACTAACAAACATGGAAAGGCAACTTCAATATGTAACTTAAAATAGTCCTAATCAGAAACATAAATAAAAATATGGATGGACAGATGCCTTTAGATAAATGGACCCAAAAAAATAGTACTACTCAGTATTTCTCCTCTTGCTAAACAACACTTGGGAAACGATAAACAGTTATCGAGGGCTGGACTCATAACAATCATAGCGGGAGCTAGTTTTCGTAATAGACACATAAGAAATCCGAGTCACTCCGGCTCGCTTGTGGATTCCATTCTTCTTCTTACTACAGTATTCTTCGGCCGTGAACATATGACACATTTGGGCGATTATCTAATGGACTCTGCAGTTGTAAGTCACGTATTGTAGTTGGCGCTGTAATCAAGAACAAATTGATTTTGCAAAACAAATTGCATGAAGTACAAGTTTCAACAAAATCGTCTCAAGTGTCATCAGGTCTCAGTGGATCAAATATTTTCCTTACTATGGACATATAAAAGATTACTGCAAACGAGACAATATGCCAATATCATGTACAGTATGAGCTCTCTAGCTAAATAGACAGACACCGGAGTGAAACTGGCCCACCGGCCCAATAAAATAACCCGAAAGAATGGAAGAAAAAGAACACAAACGCTCCAAAAAGTGCAAAACCGACTGGAGTAGATTTTCATTATATGGTTTAATGCATTTTAGAATCTTATTTGTTATCTCGACACTTAAACCGCACAGTTCCTCCTTTTCCTTCGACTCTTCTTGCATCTGTTACACAATATGTGTTTTCTGTCACTCAGAAACCGCTTTTGATTTTTAGAGTCACGTCCTTTCGGTTGCAATCTTCTTTCTGGCAAAGTAGATATATTGCATGCAGTGACTGGCAGAAGTTGGTCAAATTATTGGTGAATGAACGTTTTGTCTTACTTAGCTTCACTTCAAGTACTTCCAGCACCAATAATGGGTAGTTCGTTGTACATTTTCTGGCTTGAATTATACCTCCTACAGTCTAGCTTAGTGGACAGAGCTTATAAATTTCGTGAAATGCTGCAAAATGATTCCAACAATAAGTGAAGGACTTCACATTTTTTGAGACACTTGGGCTGGGAATCGAAATTTATGGAAGCTAGCAAAGCCTATCCGATATGCTCGAACGAGGTTGCACACGCTGCAACATTTAATACTTTTATAGCAGAAAGCAACTTACAAGCCAGAAAATTAGTGAAAAGATTTATGTTGTATGGATTGATGGAGGATGCAAGAATAAAAAGGTTTGAATACAAATGAATAGCTGTGAGAGAAGCCGATATGCAGTCAGATAACAAACTTTCCTTATGGAAAATACATATACGATCTTGAATATTTCTTCTCTCGTTGCATAACGGTGCATGACAAGTGGTAGATGGTAAGGTTGATTCCATCTCGTGGTGGAAGGAGAATTTGAAATCATGAGGAAACACTAAGTGTGCCGGCATCAAGATAATTCATGCTCTGAATACATGGTAAGGGTAGATATTTCTTGGATTAGCTCTGGTAAGTGCCAACTAATGGAGAAGGTCGACACGTCGGACGCATGAAGGCGGAGCAGAGGACCAATCATGACTTGACATCTTGCACTCCTGACCAGTACAGCTGCAGGCGTCGCTGTCACTCCTTTGCCTCTTCTTCCCGTTCTTGCAGTCTCACATAAAGGAAGGTACAGAACAAACTCTGCTATCCTACCCTACAGAAAAAGGAAAGTTTAGATCCTCATCCTTACGTAAAGTTTTAGGAAAGTTTAGATTCTCTTAACTGTAATAGCAATCGAATTTTAGCTGTTCACTCCAGAGATCTTCCAGAGATAATATCTGGACGGCATTGCTCTAATCCGGTCCTAGGTTAAACATCTTCAAATAGATATAAAGTCAGCGACTTTGCACAATGTCCCACACCAGTACACGGTTGCTTAAGATCCGTCCACATGCTCTCCAAGGTTGCGGCAGTCCAAAACGTCCGTTGCTTAGTCCTAGTTTATTCTTTCACTCATCTTAACATTTCGATAGAGGACTTTAAGGGCCTTGTTATTTCGCTCATTGCGTATTGTTAGAGTGTGCGGAAAAGGTGATCACATAGAAGGATGGGAAGGATCAAGCAGTCCACGGGAGAGAAAAAAGAAGTAGAATGGAGATACGCCCCAATAAGAGTGTTAGAGTGTCCGGTAATAAGAAGACTTTATCACTTGTCTAAATTTGATGGCATATAGATATATAGATTTTGAGAAACCTAATAAGTTTATATTATTATTTAAAATAGTATATTAATTTTTTATTTAATATAAAAATAATTAATACTATTACACTAATTATTTACTAAATTAAGAATTATAATAAATAAATTATTTTATTGGATTTTTCTAGATTATAACTTAAATTTTGTGTGAAATAAAACACTAACCGATGGAACCTCTTAGGGGACTCTCCCTTGATTAGCATGATTAGGTTCCCGAGAATAGGGCATCGGAACGCCGGCTGCAATTTAAAGAGGAGAAGAAGAGAAGAAGAAGGACGCCGGCTATAGTCGAGGCGAAGTTTAACCCGGTCCAAATATTCTATTTGGAACATCAACTTAATAACTATAATTGGACACCATACGATTACAACATTTAAATTATATTGATATCCATTATTCATTCTCCAATCGTTGAACATATCTTCTGCCTCTGGTTAGGTGGTCTGCCCGTCCGCTTGTTGAAAAAGATTATGAAATATCCTCAAAATATGAAGATATATAAACTATATAACTCCCTGCTATCTAAGTGGCTCTCTCCCTCGACAGGTGTCAAAATTAGCACAGATAACGTGGACGGATCGTACTTAAATCAGGAGGAATACTGGAACCACAGTAGCCAAGATGGTCGACCACTGTCGGCGTTGACTCCATTGTACTGCGAGGGATATTGTTCCTGAGAAGGAAGCGCACGGTAACCTGGTCCTTGCACGGACCCTTGGAGGACGACCTGAGTGTAAATCCGTCCGCCGAGTCTTTGCGTGACTCCCTGCAAGAATCCTGGCGGACGGTGTGCCGGAGGATATCAAATTACTTTTGCACTCCAGCGTGTATCCTCTTGTGTAAATGCCTTACCCACCGAGCAAACCAAACATTACACCACCTTCCAAGTTGAAATGAACTCTGCATGACTAGAGCATTTCATAACCAGGATAAGACAGGAGTGGGAGAGGGGAGGGAGGCAAGCCAATACACGAAGTATCAATCGAGTAAACCATCTACAAATTCCATCAACACGCAACTGAGTTGCACCTTTTGCCACCACCTCTTATAATGCTGCAACATCAATGAGGTGCAAGTCTTCAATTTCTCGCCTTTTCAAAACATAAACTGGAGTCAAGGGTAGGAAGAGAGAAAAAGGCTATCTAGTCGACCACACGCGGTAGACGGTATCCAAACTGCACTCAAATGCACACCCAGCCTGTCATTCCCACCAAGCCCACCAAGCCCACCAACTGAGAAGAAGGATGAACGGAGAAAACTCAGTGGATGGCGAAGGAAGGAAGATCCACGGCCACAGAGGAGCTGCTGACAGGAGGAGATCTGAGGGCTCTTCATTGCGTACTGTTCTACTGAAA
Source organism: Lunularia cruciata (assembly GCA_948567375.1). NCBI lineage: Eukaryota > Viridiplantae > Streptophyta > Marchantiopsida > Lunulariales > Lunulariaceae > Lunularia > Lunularia cruciata. The sequence continues at coordinate 61,695,999 of OX419757.1, read as the reverse complement.
CGCAGTTACAGTACGAAGCTCCTCCGCATGCAACGCAGTGCGGATTGGACATCGCTGCTGCTGTCGGACTGACTCACTCCCCTGCCTACCTGGCATGCACCCTTTGGCTCCCCTCAAAAGATTCCAACGCAGTTGCAGACGACAGCGATGCGACAGCGGCAGCAACTTTTGTCCCGGTCGTGTTCCCGACTTACCTGCTCTGCCTCACTTCCACTACCGTCTCTAACCAGTACTTAATTTATCAATTAAGATAAATTAATCATATGTTCTCCCTAATTGCTTGAAATAACATTCTTTATTCAGGACCGCGCTCCAGAGTTCATGCAGTACAGTGGTTTATCTCGCAGAAAACGAAATCTTGTTCTGTTATATCTTCATGCTCTGAAATGTTGTGATTTGACGATGGCGACGAAAATGTATGGCATGCCTCTCGAATGTGCCAAGTAGAGAGGAGTGTGGGACACAGGTTGGTCTATCTCCTCTCTCGAGAAAATTGTTGACTATGTGAAAGAGTTGAAAAGAATCGAAGTTTGGGATTCCCTGTAGATCTGGGGAACGCCTAAAAAGCTCGAGTAACAGTAACACTGGCGATGCTGGAATTTTGACGTACTTCTGAAATTTGGGTCCACTTCTACATACCTCGGTCAGCTTTCAGTGAATGCAGACAAGGATAGAGAAGGACCCTTGCCGTATCTATAGTATACTACCACTGTAGAGCTACACTGACAATGGGAGGTTATACTGCAAAATAGTCTATCTGAATCCACAAGGGTGCAGATTATTCTTTACGACATTCCATGATGAATAGTTTAGTCCTTGCACTTGTGGACTCCTACAGAACGTACTCTTATGAGTCGGAGGAGTTGCGGGAGAGTGTGGAGACGGGGGAGGAGACGGAGAGATGTGAGACAATAGCTGTAATTTCTGAGTGCTCTCTAGCATGTAGCATTTGAGTGAATAGTCTATTCTCTTCGTTTTTCAATTTCGGTTCCATGGGCACCTAGATTGACGACTACGGTGAAGTTGTAATTTCTGAGTGCTCTCTAGCATGTAGCATTTGAGTGAATAGTCTATTCTCTTCGTTTTTCAATTTCGGTTCCATGGGCACCTAGATTGACGACTACGGTGAATGGAGTAGAAAGTTATAAGAATTTTTAGATTTTTTAAGGGTTTAGAGTGATCACTATACATTGAGAGTGATAGGTCGGGGATTTTCACTTTCAATCTCTTGGTTTTCATGATTAAGTTCCTTTCAATCTCTTGGTTTTCATGCTTAAGTTCCATTGGAATTTAGTTTTAAAATTTTGGAGATGGAAATTGAAAGTTATAAGAATTTAAAGATTTTAGGGTTTGGAGAGATTGTTTTCTTATGTGAGTGAGGATGTGAGGGGTTGTGGTTTTGCAGATATGGGGAGATATAGAGAGGAGCAGCATGTGTTACTATCATTATTCTTGTGCTAGTCATGGCTACACCTTCCCATGTAGGATCGCCTAGAGCAAGTCGGGATACACCATGCCCGGTGTGTCACCGACGCTTTACCTCGCAAGGGGTAAAGACCCATGTGGGAAGGATGCACAAGGGCTATGATTGGACCACTTGGGATGCACACGTCAGACGAGCGACCACATCGAAAGCAATGACACTCGGGATTATACACGCTTCTTCTATACCTTCGTTGATCATTCTAGTGATACCGATCGAGTCGTGGGAGTGGTTAGCTTCTCAGGCGGGTTGCATTTTGGGGTTATTTGAGACTAGTTTTCCATATCCATGTCTATTCCATAGGCTACCCCGCACACTCCATGATGAGGCTAGACATGCTTTTCGCCTACCACTAGACCGTTTGGCACATGATCCTTTGGACGAGTTAGCATGGTTCCTATTCCTCTTACTCCCTTGATGGTGTCTTCGTTATGCTAGAGGAGGACGTGCGGGGCATAGAGAGGTGGCTGCTAGATTTTGTCAATTCCAAGCGGGGGATTGGGCAGCCCTTCAGGAGGAGTCTGTTAGGGCTACATGATTTAGGAGACAAGCATCGCCATAGGAAACCACAGATTCCACTCGATTACGATGATGTAGGCCATCGGGTCAGGCGAGAGAGTTCAATAGAGCAGTACGAGCGATACACCCTTTGTCTATAGCGAGTCCTACTGATGAGACCATCTCTTCCCTACGCTCATTACATCCTATAGCAGTAGAAGGACTACCACTAAAGGTCTTAGATTATCAGCCTGAGCAGCCTTTATGTCTTGATAGGTCGCTATTTGCACAAGCATTGTGCACTGCCCCTCGCCTTTCCTCAAGAGGCTTATCAAGGATGGTTTATGAGCACCTTAGAGATTGCTTCCAGGCAGATGATCCTTCTAGTGGTTTTACCAAGTTGTTTTAGGTGGCTGTAGTAGTAGCAAGAGGAGACATTCCTATGTTTGTTAGTCGGGTGTTAGGTGCTAGTCGACTTCTCGTGATGGAGTAGGACACAGGAGGCATTAGACCGATTGCTATTGGAGAGATCTTTTTGTGTTTGGTCAGTCATACCATTGTACTTCAACATTGTTCTCACTTTTGATAGCACCTTAGTCCACATCAGTCTGGAGTAGCTACACTTGGAGGATGTGAAGCTATATCTCTAGGCATTAGAGCACTCCTAGATATCCATCCGGAGTGGGTTGTCCTACAGGTGGATGTTGAGAACGCTTTTAATAGCATCTCACGTGCATCCATCTTTAGAGAGCTTAGGGAGGCTGGTGGATCCTTGGCGAGTCTCATTCCTTTTGTGCGGTCTTTTTTATGGCTCTCCGGCTTCCCTTTACTACCAGCATGGTGGTTCACAAGAGGGAGTCACCGTCTTGGAGTCAGCTGTTGGTACACGTCAGGGAGATCCTTTGGGGGGCTCTTATTTTCCACGGCTCACTTTAGAGCTCTCGTGTCTACTACTTTGGCCATGCTAGGTTGTGTATTTCCCTCCTTGTCAGATGATACACACATCGTAGGCCCTGTAGATCAGATTAGGCAGGTCTTTGACTACTTGACTGCCGAGCTACATCTAGTAGGCTTGACAGTCAAGGTGTCAAAGTGTAGGGCATGGTCCACTCTAGGTATCCCTCCCCACCTTGAGCTTCCATAGGGTTGTATCACATCCACAGATGGACTTCATGTTCTTGGAGTGCCAGTAGGATCGGAGGATTTTGTCACACGCTTCTTAGATGTTGCTCTTGCAAAAGATGTTCTCCATGTGGATGACCTTCCATTACTAGGAGATCCGCATGTGGCATTTGGTATACTCTCTTCCAGTATTGCTCGTCGACCATCCTACCTCATCCATATAGTTCCTCCCTCACCGTCCTTCTTATCACGTCTGAGAGCATTTGATAGGAGGATTATGTGAGTCTTTGGTGATATTATTGGACCAAGGACTTTTGAGTGTGTGACAAGGGATTTGGCACATAGACAGACGGCTCTACCAATCTCATGTGGTGGGGTTGGCTTGCTTTCTATGGAGGAGACGGCACCTATAGCATTTTTGGGTAGTTGGGCTCTCTCGGCACCCCTACTTTCCTCTCATTTTGTGGTTGCTAATAGGCCGGTTTTGGAGGACTTATGTGACAGAGGTGGAGGGAGGATCCTTTTCTCTCCATGTGTTATTGCGGCAGACAAGAGACAGTCTATCCACACGAGCACAAGAGGATTTTCCACCTTTTGCTTCACTATCGTCAGATTGGACTAGAGGTTTACAGTCTTCCCTGATGGAGCAACAGTGTGAGCATACGCTACATTTTCTCTTAGTCTACTCGTCCATTCCTTAGGCTACTAGAGCACGTCTTCGCTCTTGCTCTGGCAAGGGTGCAGGCTCTTGGATCCTAGCTCGACCGTGCATTAGGGCTTTCAGACTCGCACCAGCTACTTTCTCTACAGCGATGAGGTTTTGCCTAGGTTTGGTCTACCCATCTGCATCTACATCTTCATTACTCACTTGTGAGTGTAGTTCTACACTGGATGCAGCAGCAGTCCACATGACACGGTGTCCTTTTGGAGGATAGAGTATAGCTACCCATGATGCCATTAGAGACATAGTGTTTGCTATGGCACGAGAGAGTGGATACTTGGCTTGGAAAGAGTGTTCGTATGCTTTGCAGACAACACGTGTCAGGGCAGACTTATACTTGGTCCGAGATGATCAGGTGACAATAGCGGATGTTGTGGTTACGGACCCTATGCGAGATACAGTTTTGGAGAGAGTGATAACCCATCCCCTTGGATGGGCGGCGAGTGCAGCAGCAGGTCGCAAGGTCTCCAAGTATAGGGGCATGCAGCGAGGTCACCTCTTTGTTCCTCTAGCCTTGGAGTTATATGGAGCGATGTACACGGCATTTGACACATTTGTCAGGGAGTGCACAAGAGCTTATCATGTTAGGCGTCAGGGGGTACCACTCTCACTCTCATACTTTGTAGTATATTTTAGACGGCGTGTGTCCATTGCTCTACGGAGGGCAGTGGTTGGTGCAATCCATAGGAGAGCAATCACATTAGGTGATGTTTCTTCGGATGCTCCAGTTGTGTGTGGACCGTACGACTTGCATAGCTCGGATATCTTAGGTGCGGTAGGGCAGATTTCTCATATAGACTGTATTGGGGCTTAGCCCCATGTTACCTTTTTGTGTCTCTCCCTTGTACGGCTTGATGGGGTCTTCCCATCCTTCGTTTTTCCTACGCGGTCGCCTTTCTTTCAGAACGTACTCCGAAAAGTTTGCAGATTAAGAGTGAATGAATCATAGTGTCGAGCCTACATTAGTTACAAGTTGGTTGTTATCACGACGCCCACGGAAAGGCTATCAAATCTATCAAATCTGTAGATAATTTGTCATGATCTTAGCCTCAAATTGTCAGTGATACGCCAAGACTTATGGCTCGATGTGGCTATCTTGTGTAGCCGGTACCTTACAGCGTTTCCAGTTCCATGTGAAGTTGGTGTAAGAGCAGATGGAAGAAAAGGTCGGTACTTCAGGCCTACACTAGACAAGTTAGTAAGGGAGTACAGTAAAACACGAGATTATGCAATCACTCAATCAATCATGGTTTCAGATTTTATTGCGAACTCTCAAATAATCGTAAACATACGTGGGAAGCAGAATCCATAGTCCACTACTGGAGTGTATGAGTTAAAATGATGATTAAACTTTTGAGGCAGTAATAATACTTTTGTCCTCAAGTTCGTACGCTTGTTTTGAATATTACCGAGAATGTTAACTTCTCGATCACTAGTACGTAGTAATCGAGAAGCTTACCTCGACTCATAAATACACATTCAAATGACCTTTATGCCCCTGAATGAGCAGGATTGTTATTGAGTAGGCAAAGCCAATTACGCAACTCGTTCTTTATTCTTATGGGTACATTGCGAGTGAGTACCGTAGAACTGTACTGTCCTTGAATACGTAATTGGACTAGACTGTGGTACTGTGGCGAGAATACATGCGAAAATGAACTTGAGAAACGGTACTGTAGTCCTTGATATCTCGAACTGTGGAGCTCTCGGATGTCGTACCCTATCTTGCTTACCCTTTTGTCCTGCTTGCCTCTTTAAACAGTAAGTTTTGAGTGCTAAAACAAGACGGAAGACTCCAGCCAAAGGAGAAAACACATTGCAAGTGTAAGATGGTACATCACAGCGTGGAGTAAGGGTTCTTGAACTGTGGACAAAGACAGCTTCCTAGCAGCCTTGTCGTTAAAGCGAGATATCCTTGTGTTTCTCGAACTGAAACTGGAAATGTACCATCTTTAACCTAGGCAGGGCAGAAACCTGCTTGATATGCTGATTTATAACTAGATTAGAAAGAGCATTACTTGAAAGATCACATGGCCAATGCAATAGAAATGTTCACTCAGGAATAATGTGGTCTTCGTTAGTTGAATTGAATATACACTCGCAATTCAAAGCATCCATTCATGCTTCGCTCAAGCATTCAGTCAAAACTGTTGATGCTATATTACCTTAGGCAAGCCGGTGCGGGCTACAAACATCCTTCACCAATATCCCCACCCTGTGGCCGATATTTGTGTCAATCCTAAAAGCGCCTCAGTTTAGCTTTCCTCGGATTGAATTCATAGAAACGAAACTAAAACTTAATTTGACAAAAGGCAGCAGTAGTAAGAATCTGTCTGGCCGCCCCTCTGCGACAGGATCTAGGCCACACAGTATTTAACCACCAGGACAGTGTATAAAATTGCTAATTAAACATTGAAGGAAACATTGGGTGAGTGAAACAACCCTTGGCATAGAAGAGGCCAAGTAAACACAGTGCTGGGCACTAGTCCAGGCGACAGAAGTCCACATGCAAAGGCTGTTAAACGTCATGCGGCAAACCTCAATTGCATTAACCTTAAAGACCATACACAAAGGTTTCAAACAACCAAACATGTGGCGCCATTGAAACTTACACTCACATTGATCGTGGCATGATACTAACGACGGGTCTTTAGCATATAGCTAAGTCTGATACCACACACAGGCATCATTAACATAATCTTCACAATCAACAACTCCATTGATATCATGAACCGGGGTTGATTTAGAAGTTTCATATATATAAACAGGGAGGTAGCCAACCGCTTGCAAAACATAGAGGTTTAAGAATGTACTGGTATGTATATTATTCAACGCCTGTCTCTCCTGACATAGTGGACATCAATCGAAAACTATATTCTCGACAGAATTACATCACCTAAGAACCGCAAAAATCTGCACAGACTCAATTGAGAGTCACCAAAAACCACATTTCAACTGCGGCATCCTACCAGACAATATTTCAGTGTTCTTTCTGTACTGCGAAAGTGACATTGTTACAACTAAGCAGTGTGGACGAACCACTGTCTACAACATGGAAGTCCTCGACGAACCTCAGTGCCACCAGAGTGCTTTTCTGGAACGTGCATGGGCAGTTTTGTTGCCCACGAAGGTCTGAAGATATAGATACGAGGAATGAACCTTACTGAAAGATAGAACTTATCGAAGCACACCAGCCAGGGTGTGACTAGGTAAAAATTGTCAGACCTGAAGTAATCCTGACTTATAGCAATGAGACATTGAACACTTTCTGAGCTACCAGAAGTGAAGATCTGCAATAATAAAAGAAGAAAAGGTAATGAGTCTCAGGGACGTTATATGAAGTGTCAAAAGAGTCTGTCTTGGACCGCAAGTGCCTACCCTAAAGGCGAAGACTCTGTGGGCTCGTGGACACGTGCCAGGATGAATCAATGTGACGGGATGGTCTAGTATACAATTGGAAGGCTGGAACCTAGTTGAAAACAAGCAGTTATCATCCTCCAGTCAAAGATTCTACGTTGGATGTAACAGAAGAGGGTTCTTATCACAGGACATTGACGATGTATAGAGAGCAGGAGTGACTTGCCAAACGTTGATTTGTCACAACTCAATGAACTTTGCTCACCCCACGCAGGTCCCGATACATCTCGGCTGATGTTTTCTTCAGGCACTAATGTTTAATGGATTTTTCAGGTATGCACCTTCAATTGAACGTTTCTACTATGTTCACCGGAGGCAACAACAGGTCAGATATATACATCAAACCATGTCACTGCTTGCGTGGACATGGCACGAATAGCACCACAACTCCCATCCCAAAATCTGCAGGAACTGGGCATAGAACCTGAAGGGAAGTGTATCCTGAAATAATCTGCAAGAGGTCAGAAGCCTGGGCACTCTGGCTTGGTGTTGGCTCGTCCAACAATAATCTCCTCACAAGATGGTCCACAATAAGTCACCGCTCCACGAGTCTGCTTCATTTCGATACCTGGTACCTGGCACTAATATCAAAAGACAGCGACTCGTCCGCAGATAAACTAAGGCCAGCTGGAGGAGAGACCATTGTAACACAACCGGACCCCAACACTTCCCTTGTCTGGAGGTGGATGTAATCATATTACTTCATAAAGAGAAGGGCAATTACCAGGACGTTCCCCTATCCAATTTCCCACATGCACTTCACTCCTTCAAGTTCTCAGAATAGAATTTTCTTCATGATATAAACAAAAAGCATGAATGCGCAGAGAGCAATCAGTATCATAACACATAAAACCATCCCCCCCTTCTTTTGTGTCTCCTCCGCCTGCACATCGTCACAAACATGGGGTTGAAAGTAAATAGAGGTACTACCATGTTTATCAACCACGAGAACAATCATCACGGGCTTTCTATCTTAAAAGGTGATTCCTATCTATTCCACATATGCCTTCATGACGATATAGGCATGCCGTGACTCTAATGGCCGAACAGACGCACTATGCCTCTGTAATAGCATCTATACTTGGAACAAAATCCACTAAGTAGCAAACCTTAACAAGCTCCCGCAAACCCTGCTCCACTGAAGCTGAAACGTTTGTTATGTTGTAATCAATTCGATCAACAATGGTACCCTGCAGGAGAAGCAGAAAAAACATAACTCTTCAGCCACATGGTCACTATAGTAAGCTAAAATTTACATCAAAATATCCAGCAGAAATGGATTTCATGTCCCGTAAGTACACATTGGTGTTCTACAAACGAAGTATCGACGAAGGAGGTTGAGAGAAAAGGGCAAAGTGCTTTGACTTCAATCAATACCACATAGACTGACCAAATATGGTTTAAATTATTTCCATTTGAAAATATGGGTCCACCGAAGAACACAACTGCGAGATTGAAGAATTAACAGTACTTTGCCACTCAATGGATATGCTTGAAATAAAAGACTTCGTGTGCTCTTCGTTTTTGCAGTCTAGCCAAAATTTCAGACCATGCACAGCAGACGTGGGAAAGGACAAATAATCCAGAATAAATTCACCAACCTGATCAATGACAAGAACTGAAAGATCCTTCATAATTTGCGCTAAATCGTTTACTGATTCCACAATCTGCAGCAAAAACCGGAAATAATTTTAGTTCGTAAGATAAAGCTCTAGGGGCACAGTTACACGTGCAGTCTAATACTAGAACAATAGACTAACCTGCAATATTTCTCTTTCTCGTTCGGCAGACATAGCTTCATTCTGCTTCAACTGGCTTAACTGTGTGGTGCTGAAGCCCTGCACAGATCACACGTGCTGATTAGTCCTTGACCTTGAATGGTCCCTCGCATAAACGATAACTCTCAAAGCACCTTAGGCAGCACCTAACACTGACCAGTAGGGAAAGGAAGTGCAAAGATAATCATGAAATAAAAACCTCCCTGCTTGTAGGGCCAGGTAGAGATCAGGAAAGGCACGACATCCATGAATATTGTAGCTTTTTTAGAGAGGGCAAGGGGAGTCAGTACCACATCACTATATTCGTCATCTTCGTCTTCTCTTGACCGTTGCTGACTGAAACCCATGCTGATATCATTTCCACTTTGCCCCTGAGATGCATCGAGAACGCCAAAACCGATTGAACTTAGTAAAACGAGAGCATCAGCCAGTACCAATTATAACCTAAGGTACTCGTGGAGACAAAAGGAGGCTAGCGGGGGACGGCGAAATCATGGACGCAGACTACAGCGGTGGTGGTACTGAAGCAAAACAATGAAAGGCGCGGTTCAATTATACTAATGACCCATACAACATCACAACAATATTCATGTGGTAGGAAAACAACACAAATGATAAAACTGTATTCGATAACGGAAAATTAGCTACTTACAACATTGGTCACAAAGCAAAGTATAAGCCACATTCAACTGGGTCAAAGAGAACCAATCAAGCACCTCGTTTTGTTGCCGCAATTTCCCCAAATAACCTTTTTGTAGCTTCCGGAAGTCCATGGACAAAGATTGAAGATCCGTGGCCAACGATCTCTAAACATCAAAGACACGAACATGAGTACGTGAAAGTTCCCGTTCTCTATGCCAGCGTCTTTATGTGCCGAATGATAACTAGGGCACAGCGAGTGCATAGCGCAGATATCATGATTGGGGGACAAGTACCCTTGATATGTCTCAGCAAACATTAGAAAGTCAGATGCATGTTTCCAGCAAAGATATCCAAGGATAATCAATCGAAGGACACACAGATGTCGACAATAGCCAGAGCAAATGTTGTCACATAGATAGTCGAAACAATCTGTTTCTTATTATACAGGCACGTATCCAAATTCCTAAGCATAACTTTATTAGCCCACTCGATTGCAGTTTACATCCAATGGGTTCAAATAAGCACCTGCACATTTTTGCGGAGATTTTCATCCCCGCTGTTCCCTTGGCCTCCAGAAAGACGCTGCAGTTTTTGCTCACATTTTTTCAAGGATCGGGTGATTTCCATTGTTAACAACTCAATTGTCTGCTGCTCCCCAGTGTTGTCATCAAAAGAGACCATCAAAGCTCGGCCATGGCTCTTTGCAAGCTCTGCCATTTTGCTCTTCACCTTGTTCATCTCCGTGGACACTTCGTCTGATATATCGACCCATGCTGGAGGTAGGCTCACAGATATCGACCCTGCCCTACAACATAAACCAGACCAAATTCAATTATTATGATCATGTATTGTCCTAAAACGACCTTCATCATCATTCTATCCGATTCCCGATCTGTATCTCTTCTGCCCCGGGTCCCATGTGATAATAGATTTTCAAGCGAAGTATCAAGAAGAGCACAAGGCTTGATGGCATTTCACAATCCAAAGCATATTGGACACCACCTCAAAGTAATCGTTTCAGGGCATATTTGGAAGCACGAGATGAATTTTAAAACAAAAATGAAACCTCAGTGAGATGTGCGAACACTTCATTACGCAGATCCCTCAACTCGGCCTCAAATTGAATGGAGTAAAACTATCTAGTTACACAGATCTGCCGAGAGAAGTGATTACATATAGTTCTTTCGCCATTGGACAGATATTTACACATGATGTAATCACCGCTAACAGGAAGAGAAGAAAATCTGGGAAACCTTGTAGGGTCGGACTCGTCCTCTGTGCTGAGAGTGCTGTAACCTCTTGCTCTTTGCTGACCACCGGTGAACACCTCGGTTAGCTCTATAGTCCCTCCCCGTCCAGCCACCGAGGGTCCGGGGCGAACATTTCGCAATGCCTCCCGATACTTTTTGAACAACGCGGTCTGATTGCGCGTCGCCATAACCTTCTTTGTTGCGAGGGAAGATAAAACATCTAACTCCTACACCAGAAAATTCCAGACAAAGCACGAAAGAACTTCAATTGAGAATCATGCCACCTCCTCCTCCCTTCCGTTCCCCTCCGATCCACTCCTACGCACTTCACTTTCTCTCCATCATCGGCTTCTGTAGGTCGGAAAACTGTCAGTCAGTCGATCTCGACTCACTCCCCAACTACAACAGGACCAAGACCGTCGTATCTGATTAGTCTCATCGATCGGCCTCAGGACCATTGCACCAGGCATCTACCAACTGTGGATCAAATCATCCCGAGCGCCGCAACGTCGACAGACGAGCGCAAGGCACTCGATGCTCTTCAATTCGATCGTAATTTCCCACAATGACCGAGAAACAGGAGAGCTATAGCGGCCATAGCTCCCCCGTTTCTTCTCCCTTGTCCTTGAAGAAAAAGCACTCTCTCATGTCTCTCCTCTTTTCCCTTACCTTAGGGTTGTCCTCACCTTGGAGTTTCGCCATTCCCTTTCAATCAACCGGCACGTGCTAGACTTCGACTGGATGCGCTCTGGCGAAACCAGCTTCTTGCTTGGCGAATCCGTTCCGGGCTCTCGGAGTGCCCACTTGCCACCTAGCTGCAATAATAGGTACAGCCAAAGTAGTAACGCTTTTATCTTTCTGCTTATCTATGTCCTATGCTTGTTTAGATTTGTAATAGTGCTCGTCGAATTTATGTTTTGATTTGAATCCAAAGCCATATTCGAGAGATTTCTTTTATGTTTCTCGTTTCATTTAAAATATTATTTATAAATATTTATAAAATTTAATATTATAAAGTATAATTATCAGTTGAATCCAGAGCCATATTTGATTAAGAGATCTCGTCTACCTTATATTTATTTTGTTTCATCTAAAATATGGTGGACAAACGACTTGTCAAATTTAATGATAGGTTTCTACATCACACAATTATTAACCCTTGAACCTAAACCCATGATGAATAAAAATTCAACTGGATATATATATATATATATATATATATATATATCATGGTGTTTTTTTTTTCAGTCTTGATGATCTTGATTGTAGGTAGAAACCGTGGCCATGGATTTACTAATTTCGGTTTGCAGCAACCTTGTTGTGTGGTAATAAGATTCATCAAGGTTATAACCTATGATTCAATCTCTTTGGTAATATAAACTATTTTCAACCTTGTATTCAATAAGACTGATCCTAGTTACAACTTACGTAGTAATATCTTTGAAAATATAAACTAAAAAGTCAGTGCTATGATATTCTAGATAAACCTTCTCTTTCTAATAAGCAATCAATCAAGTCATCAATTTTATATATAATATATATATGATATCTGTGTAGGTTCAATCATTTATTTTTATATTATTAAATTTCAGCTTATTCTGTCTTTAACTTTCACTATCAAGGTTATAAAATTAAGTAACATGACTCTTATGAATGATGATAATAATTAATGTTATAGAGATTTGTTAACAATGAATTATACCATTCTTTGTGATATATTGATACCATTCAATATGATATTTTTATGGGCTATTGACTTTACTCAAGAAAAACTAATCATATTCAGATTTCAGATTTTGCCGATATGTTTAGGCAATTTTTGAAGAACCCATAAATGATGTATTGTTTATTTAGTCCAGTAAAAAACAATTTAATCAAAGGTATAGAAATATAAGTAGAAATTATTGTAAATAAATTCATCTTAGATGCTAGCTTCTTTTCCAAATACAAAATGAGATGATACAAATATAAATTTTATAGAAATTTATCATGAGATGTACTAAATTGTTATACAATTTTTCTATCTTTCATCATGTGAAATCTATTTTTCTCAACATAATATTTTATTGATAAAATAAAATCTGAACATTACTCTTATAAATGGATGATCTTCGTTTTTTAGAATCTTAGGATTGTTAAAGGACCTAATGACTTAGATATTACTGAGATTTTCTTCTATTGTACATGAATGTTTTGAAACTTGGAATTGAATTTCTAAATTATACGTGATAGATTAGGTGACTAAGCCATTTAGATTGAGGAAAAAGCACCATTTTATGCAATTATAAGAGGAGAATTAACTTATGAAATAAACCAAATATGGAACCATTTTTACAAATCAATCAACTGATATTATTAAACATGTAATAATTATGATTAAGAGAGTTTGATATTGTCTAGTTGTAACATAGTAGAAAATCATTTATCATAGTTAAATATGTGACAACATTCAAGAGTAACTTATTAAAAGTTATATTCTAAGATCAATATATGCACTGTGATGTAAGAAGGAGGATAGAAACTCAAATTTGCATATATCATAATTTCAATATCTTTATTGAAGTTTTAAACCATTATTGCATATTGGTAGTAATTATTATACCCCATGAACTATTTTACTAATGCAAAGAAATTAATTGTAATATAATAATATTAAATAATATATTTTAATAATTATTAATTAAAACTTATTTATTTATTTATATTATGAACATAAATTCATATATATTTAGTAATTAATTAATTATAAATAATATTTCTCTTCTTCTATAAATATATTATTTGATTATTTGGTAAATTGAATCATAATAAGTAGATAATTTAATTATTTTATCAATGATATTATTATTGAGCAAATATCTCATTATCAAGCTAGGTGGAAGAAGTCAACAAGAAGATATTATATTGAATAGAAGAAAGTATTAAATAGAAGAGTTATTAAGAAGAGTAAACATATTTCCATAAAGACAACATAAGGGTGTGTTTTTTATTAGACCATTATAAGTTGTGTCACGCCATTTGTAGTGCCGCATCTAGATGCTCGGGCACTGGAGTTCCAATGATAATAATTAGAGTTATTTCATCTGTTTCTCAAAGAGTACTTTCCGACGGTCAAATTTCATGTTTGGGGTATTGACTTCATGGTGGGGCCCACTGTCACTTTGCACCGTTTGCACCGTCGAGTGTGCCGTCAGCGGGACCATTAGGGTTTCAGAGCTAGCTCAAGTCCAGGAGGTATAGTTTCGAAGTGAGCTCCAGAGAGCTCACTTCTCTGATGTTGAGCCTTTGAGTTCCTGGCTATGGTAGACAAAGGCCGGCGAGCGTCACCTGGATTCTCTATGCTTGAGTGGGTGTGGCTTGATTGTAATCAGTGCCCAGTTGTTGGCAATTTATAGAGTGACAGATCAAGTACTGATTTGAGTTGAGTTGAGTTGAGAGTGGTAAGCAATCTGATTACATCATTGTGGCACTTTAGAGTCTATGTATGACTTATGTGTGAGTTGTGTTTCTATAGTGTATGATGTTGACAGCGATGTATATACGCACGACAGTTGCTTTACTTATCATAATTTAAATGCCTTGATAAAGGTACTTATATACATTTATATATCTTCTATGTCATAGTTTCATTCCTTAAGATTCATCCTCAAGAAGATTTAATGAAACTACTGATTTCAATTAATGACGTGATCTATCTATTCAATATCTAATGGCAGTTCATAGTTTAACTAATTCCTCTAGAAACAATGTTTGTTATCCATTTATTGAGCTAATGCTATAGCAAGTGATATGTTCAATAAATATATTCCTTAAAGAAGTATATAATGTACTTATTAAATGTAATTTTATCACTAGATATATCATTTAGGAATTTAAAGTAAGCAATATAATCATTAAGCTCATACTATTGCAAGTACTAGTGTGGTGCACACCCTCTTTGTAAAATTTATCTTTTTATTATTTTCTCTCTTTTTTCACAAGGATATTGCAGAATAATTTGTTGTTCACAAAATCTCTCTTTTTCATAAGGATAAGGTAGAATAATTGTTTGTTCATGAAAGGAAACCTCTTAGTGGAGTTCTTGTTGGAGTGTTGTATGTACATGCAAAGATACAAAGGAACAAGTGCAAAGATGAATGCACTCCAAAGGAAGGATCCCAAAGAGGTAAAGTCCAAAGAATAGTAGGAGGCAAAGAACTCAAGTACAAAGTTCCTTTGGACCTAGAGATAGTACATCAATTTTAATGCACCACAACCTAGATAAAAAATTGCCAACAAGTACCATTGGTGTCCACCAAATGGCTTGCATGTGGGAGAGTGATTGCACACCTATTGAAGACCAATGATGGAAACTTGAGTACTAGCTACAAAATTGAGTCCTTGTGGAACCATTTTACTTTTTGCCAATAGATTTTAGCCTTAGAATTGAGTACTAGCTACAAAATTGAGTCCTCATGGAGCCATTTTACTTTTTGCCAGTAGATTTTAGCCTCAAACCCAAAGAGTGATCAATAACTATAGATCTTTATAGTCCTTTGCAACCTTTATAATTGCTATAATTTAGTTCTTTGTGCTCATAACAATGAACAAGTGTGCAATATATTGCAAGAGTGAGTTGTTCCACAATAAGATATATCCTTCTTCCTATAGAATTGGAAGAATGTCCTTGGTTTGGATATGGCTAAAATTGGAGGCATGATCCTTGAAACAAAATCTGGAAATGTAGACAAGGAGGTGAATAAGCAAATTGCAAAGTCATTCAAAGAGAAGCAATCCACCAAAAATGGTTGGAATGTATGCAATTACAAAGACCTGGCCAAAAAGATGGTTGTGGAAGCGGCCATGAAACTATTTAAGCCAAAGAGGATGACCTACATCAATAAAAATGAGACCATCTTCTTTGAGTGTATGTACCAAGAAGAAGTGGTGAACTCGATAAATAAGTTCTTCTTGTAGGCAAGAAACATGACAAAAGAATTCAAAGAAGACAATAGAGCAACCTACATACATGGGTTGAATTTGTTGAGCAAGGAGGAAAGGAGGAAGTTCCAAGCTATTATCACACGGTGGAGTATTTCATTGCACACCCCAAAGGAAGATCAATAATTTGGAAGTATCAAGCTATAGATGAAGAGTATGTGAAAGACAAGATGGATGTACCAATGGATGAAGATGGAATCATCATAGTCAAGAAGAGGAGATTGAAAACATCAAGATCTCAAACCAAGGATAAATCACCAGGAGATAAATGTGTCTTTGGGGAAGAAGTAGAAGATTTGGAGGAAGAAGAAGGGGGGATAAAGACACCACACTCACCTTCTAGGGTTCAATGTTCACATCAAAAGGCAAAGAGCAATATGAAGATGCTCAATCTTTACCAAATCTAGGGGAACATGGTGCAAATCAAGAAGACCAACAAGAAGAAGCACAATTTTAGACCAAAGAACTCCCAAGCCCAACCAAGAAGCTAAAGTGTAAAAGACTAAGGAGGGAAATAAGAGAATTAAATGTCACATTAGGAACTCTCAAATGAGTGAAAATCCAAATGCCTAGCTTGAGCTTGGGCTTGGGCTTTGGAATTTATAGGCAATCTAGATATAAGGTTCTCAAGAAGCTTCTAATGAAGGTTCCTTCTAGAAGCTACCTTTCTGGGAGTGCAAGCTAAGCCAAACAACAACTTGACATACATGTTACTCAATTTCTAGAAGGTTCATAGAAATTTTTCACCAAAAAGCTTCTTGGATACTTTTAGAACATTCTTATAATTTCTTAGATATAACCTAGTTCTACTTCCTTTTAGCTATATTAAGCTCTTATTGATTCCATAATTTTACATATTCTCTCATTGCTAGTTGGTGATGTAATCATTACAAACTAATCTTCAAACTTACATGTAGTTGCTTGTCTATTTTGGAGATGGAGATAGGCTCCCATGTGGCATTGTGACAAGGATACCTTTTCTAAAGGATCTATATTCAATATTTTTATGGCATCCATGTTGGATATCACAACATAAGAATATTGTCAACTTTGTATTCTTCATGATCAATAATAAATATTGGAGGAAGAGAAGGTCAAGCACAAGTAGGAAAAGAAGATAGGTTAGAAACAAAGGGTTTTAACTTTGAGCCATGGAAGATAGGATGTGTAAAAGACCAATACCAAGGAGAGAAATAGGAGAATGGAAGATCAAATTGGGACACTTGAATGTGTGAAACTCCAAATGCCTAGCATTAGCTTGGGCTTTGGTTTTATAAGGAGTATATAAGGCTTGTGAGATGCTTCCTTATGCCACTTTTTTGGAATGCAAGCCAAGCTAATTGAGAAGCTTCTCAAGAAGTTTTTTTCTAGAAGTCATCTACTTGGCATGCAAGCTAAGCTAGTTAGAAGCTTTCACAAAGCTTCCCTCTAGAAGCTACCTACTTGGGGTGCAAGCTAAGCTAGTCTAGAAGTTTCCCAAGAAGCTTCCTCCTAGAAGTCACCACTTGTCATACACGTTACCCAATACTTAGAAGGTACCAAGTAGCTTCCTAGATACTTTTAGAATAGTCTAGGCTAATTTGGCTTATTTGCTACTCTGTTAGCCTTGACTAACTTGTTAGTAACTCCATATTGTTACAAGATGGATCTTTATGTGATCAAGAAGTGAAAATTTATAGGCAATAAGAGAGAAGATCTGAATAATATCAAAGGGACCTATCAAATTGAGAACAAGTTTACAAACTTGGATGTCAAGAGGGAAAGTAACGTTATTAGATAAAAGCATAACCTTATCACTAATTTGAAAAGTGAGATCATGATGATGGCTATCAACATATTACTTTTGCTAATTTTGAGCAACAAGAAGATGAGACTTGGCTTGGTGTAAGGATATACATAGTTGGGACAAGAAGGTGGAAGTATGAGGGACATGAGATGTAGTGGAGCAAGAAAAGAATTTGGAATAAGTAGATCTTGTCCTTAATTAAGGAAGAAGAGAGAGAAGCATGTACTTGCTTGCTTGGAGTTATTGTTGGTAAAATTTGCAACCACAAGATAAGTATCTTAAATAGTGTAATGAATGTTGATAAAGGCACATAATATATCCTCCAAAATGTGATTTGCTTGTTCTATGTTCCCATCTGTTTGAGGATGATAGGCTATAGATAAGATAGGCTTGGTACCAAGAAGTTTGAAAAGTGATTCCCAAAATTTTCTAATGAATCAAGGATCATGATTAGAAATGAGAACCTTGGCATCCCATGCAATTTGAAGACCTATATTGAAGCAAATTTGAGCCAATGTTGAAGCATCCATAATATCCATGGTAGATGTCATGTGAATCTACTTGCTAATCTTGTCAACAAAAACCATAATTGTTATATGGCCTTGCTTTGTCTTTGGCAAGGATGTAATGATAAGGTCTATACTTACATGTTCCCATCAAGAAGATGGAATGGGGAGTGGTTGGAATAGTCCACTGGGTATTTGGTTTTTGGTCTTGTTGTGTTGGTAGCTCTCACAAGATAAGATAAACTCTCAAGCCTCTCATGCCATGTTTGGCCACCACCATTGATTTTGTAGGGTACTTAAAGTCTTGTTCACACCCATGTGACTAATGATTGGTAAATCATATACCTCTTGAAGTTGCACATGTAGTAGATCTCACATGGTTTGAATGCGGATTTGGTTCTTGCAAAATAAAAGGTCATATTTGAATGAATGGATTTTTGTGTCATGTGCTACAAGACAAATTTGTACAAGGTGAAAGAAGGGGTCTTGTTGCAAATAAATCTTAAACTCTATATGCATCTTTGAGCTTGTCAACATCATGGCTATCATGGGAGATTCAAGAAGAATCTTCAAATCAAGTTGTTGCAATAAGGCATTGGAAATGACATGAAATTTTATAGATTTGTACTCAAGCTTGATATCAAGCAACAATATTTGTTCCTCCCATCAATGATGCCAACTCTTTATATGCTCCAAATGGAAGGTCTACACTAAGGGTTTGTGATTGATACACATTATCACTTGTTTCTCCAAGAGATAATGTCTCTCTGCCTTTGTTGCATATACTATTGCAAGTGGTTCCTGATTTCAATCAAAATAATTCTTTTGTTTCATTTTAATTTTCAAGATACTATGGTACTAAGTTTTGCAATTTTTTCAAGCTTTTGTTTCTTTTTAATACCTTTTTGTAGATGTTGAGAGTAAATGAGAGGATAATGTATTAATAATGACCACAATCATGTGCTAAAACTCTAAGGTCAAGGATATTTGAGTTGAGTGCCCATAAGTGAGACATTTTTTCTCCAAGGTTAGACCTTCTTTTAAAGTTAGTACTTTTGCTTCTAAAGTTAGCCTTTGACATTACAATAAAATTTGAGAGAGAGAAAAATTCTTATTTTGAGTCCAAATGAAATGAGTAATCTTATGTTAGAAACCTCGAGTACTAAGCTTACCAACAAAACTAGCCTTGCAAAGTTGGAGCTTCATAGTGAGAGTTATGGATGATTGAAATTTTTTCCAAATGAAGAGTAGATCATAAGGAAGAGGCATAACTTAGAAGGACTAGAAAACTCCAAAGGTGGATTAGGAAAACAACAAAATTTTACTTGGAAGAGTGTAACTTTTTGATGGCTTACTTAAGTGAAATGATCTATATCTTGCTAAAAGTGCCTTAAGATGTGCTTTCTAATGAGACTAAGCATGACAATATTGGAGCACCAAGGTGGAAGTTATGAAGGAATAAGTAGAACATCCAATGGAGAGAACCAATTTTGATGAAACAAGAAAATAGTCCAATGGTGAGTCAAAATTGAAAAGAATTCCATTTTTTAGATGAATAGAAAGTCCTCATATACCTAAGAAGGGAGTTGAGAAAATAAATTGGATGTGTTAAACTATTTGGATGGGCTAGAAAATATTTGGATTAATTGGCCCAAACTTGTAAGGAAAGGACAATAATTCAAGTGATAGAGTAGTTCAAAGGACAAAGAAATGAAATTTTCCTCTCTAAAGTTAGCAAGGCCCAAGGATTTCTCCAACATCATCAAGGCATTTCAATGTGTAACTAATTTTTGTGATGTTTGAATGGGAGATTTTGAAGGAGAGACAAGGAAGTTGAAGAGTTATCATTCAAAGGGTCAAGATAACATCCAAAGAGCTGAACACCATTCAAGGGAAACCAAGAGGAATTTGAGTTAATTTGAACTTGGAGGAATTACCTATAGGTTGTGGAAGTTGAGAGATTTCTTGAATTGACTAAAGAGTGTGTGAAGCATTATTAAAGGGAGTCTTGTTTGAAGTGGCAAAAAATGTGTGACATTGAACAATAATTGAGAGATGGTGACATGAACCATTAGATCCATAAAAAGACTTGAGAGAGTGAGGATTTAAGTAAGATACTACAAGTGAGGCCTAAGTTTTGAATTATATAACAAGAGATTACTTAGCTCATTTGTGTAGACCTGAGTGAGGATTAAGATTTGAGTAAGTGGAGTGATATTGAAGTGATAATTGTTTGCAGTTTGATTCATTCAAGAGCAATGGTATATGAGAGTAGTTTGATGAAGGGAAGAAAGGGAAATCACTTTACTTTCATACCTTACAGCTTGCCACCTTCTAGATGTATGCATGCAAGGAATTGATGGAAAGATTGCACATGACCTTTCTCTTATGAGATTGTACCTTCTCTTCAAATCAGGTGGGATAGGAAATAGTGAAGAGAAATAATTTAATTAAACACCTTAAAAGAGAATCCTTAAAAGTGGTTAAAAGCTCATTGGTGCTAGGTCTTGGGTCCTAATGCTAGCAAGAATGGAGATTTTACTTTATCTAGGAGCTACACAAGAGTCATGAGAGTAGAGTACCAACTTCATGAACTATTCAAGAAAGCTAAGTACTTGAATAACAGATCCAATGTCAGATTATAGAGACCTAACCAAGAGAGAATAGTGTTTGTTATTATCAAATTTTTTGATTCATAAAAGACCACCTACAAGACACTAAATCAAGTCTTATTTTGAGAACATGTTTTCTAGGGAGGAAATTGACTAGGCATATATGTTCCATAGCCATGTTCAATTCATTTACAACTCTTGTAGTGAGTAAAGTCCTTTATTTTAGTCCATTTGCAGTTCATTTCTATTTGGGAGTGGGTTTGCTATTTCAAAAAGAGAGATTATAGTTTGGGTTGCATCAAATCCCTAAAATTTATTTGATGATAAAATAAGTAGTGCCATGATTTGTAAGGCTAGAAAGAAAAATTTTGACTTTCAAGTAAAGGAGTTGGAAATGCATAAATGACCAGAGAGAAGGAACTTTGGAAAATGTCTATGAATAGATGAATCAAATCCCTTGAGAACACATTGATGCTTATTTTTGGGTGAAGATTGCACCAATAAAGATTTGAGATGAAGAAGAAGAGGAGGATAAGCTATTAGTTCAAGAATTGTTGACCAAATCTGATGAAGGTGAGGAAGGAACTAATCCATACCTAAATACAATGATCTTACTTACACTTAAATAAGAGATAGGTTTGGAATTTTCTCTTGAGAATTTGGAGTTGGAAATCATATTTGAATAAGAGATTAAACTTGACCATCATCAAAGGGAGAGTGGAGTAGAGATAAGTTCAACAAGGAAAGTTGATAACTTTGGAAGACATGTTGCACTATGCTTGCAAGCGAACACTTTGGAAGTACATGTAGTTCAAATATTGATAGGAGTTTTAGTCCATGTGATGGATTTCTTGAATGAAATTTATCCCTGTACACTTGTGAGTGGCCAAATATGAGGAACATGGTAAATCTTGTAAGGTAGTATAGTCCTTAGTGGATAAATGTAAGATTGAATTTCTAGTGTTGAAAGAAGAGGTAGAGGATTTGCATCAAGATTTGAAAGAAACACCAATAGCTAAGTTGGGTTTGAAAGAGAAAATCAAAAAGCTACAAGCAAAGTTGAAGGATTTGGAAGAACTAAAAAAATCTTAAAAGTAGCACATTGATCAATTGAAAAATAATATTGCTCCTTTGCAAACATAACAATTAGATGAGAAGAAGTCTTCAAATCTAATGATGCATATTGTGAAAATTGGCAAGGACATAGCTAGCACAAAAGGAGATGGTAGATGTAAAGAGTCAAGTGGAAGCAAATCTTATGAGTTGGAGAGGTAAGCCAATCTCAAGGTAGACAAGATGTAGAAAAAAGTGCAACCAAAGAGGTTCAAGAGCTAAAGGTTAAGCTTGCTATATCAAAATCTATTTCAATGTACTTTTAGGTCATATGGCTAAAGGTAACACTCTTATGGAGGCATAGATAAGTACAAAAGTGAAAGTGAGGTCATCTACAAAGAGTATTGTCTTGTTAAAGAAGGAGCTTGAGGGATTGAATGAGAAGGTCAAGGAGTTGATGAATGAATACATTAGGTGCATATAGTCAAAATTTGAGCACAATGAGATGAAGAAACTAAAGAGTAGGTTGTTGGAGAGGAGGCCAAATGTTGAGAATTGGGAATGCATGGTGGAAGAATTAGCAAAGCAAGTGACGTAAAGGACACTAAAGTTAAGAGATATTCTTAAGTTTGAGTTAAATACAATGTTAGTGAATTAAGAAGAGTTTTTTGCCAATGTGCAAAATTCTTGGTATCATTAGGAATTTAGTTAAGTAGATTCAAAGGATTAGTTGTTACATAGGACAGTTTGAAATTTGGGATTTTGAATTTTTAGCCAAAGTTGTTGTAGCCATTTTGACAATTTTTGATTGGTTAGAATTTTCAACAAGTGTAAAAGTAGTTGGTTCTATGTTTCAATGCTATATAGGCTGGCCTGAAAAGTGCCTATGTTGTTCAATTCTAGAGGTGAATAAAATGAAAGAGTGTTGCTTTTATAGATTACTTATGATTAATATTCTTGAGCACTTATAGATTTTGTATGTTTTCTTCATGAATTTGTTAAGTGTTCTTGAATTCCCTATGTGTTTGATCCTTATAGTTGCAAGTGACTAAGTAAATACAATTCCTTGATAGGATTTAGAGGTGTTGTAGCATTGAGAGTAAGCAAGATGTAGACTTAGAAGTATGTCAAAGAAGTTTGGTTTATATTTAAAGGAAAACCAATAATATATTGGAACTTGAGTGTTTGTTGGGTTATGGTTGTGGAACTTTGAAGTCTGAAATTTTTCCTTTGCATGGAAGAAAAATAATTGGAGTTTTTAGAATTCATTCTTAGATGGTTGTCAGCCATTTAGAGTTCATAATTTGCCATTTGGAGTAAGTCCAAATTGTTCTTTTGACATTCATATGGAATAGCAACAATTTGGATGGAGATACAAACCTTCTTATGAAACAAACATTTTTTTATGGAGAGGAAACCATTCTGATGGAGACTCAAACCACCCAAATTGTTTTCAATCCTTCTTATGGAAACTCAACCCTTCTTATGGAATTTCCAAAAGTCAAAATAGAGTGAGACAATTTGTTAAGGGAGTTAACACTTCTAAAACTAAAATATCACTTTAAAAATCTAATTGGATTTATTTTATTTTATTTTATTTATTTGGCTGTAAGTGAGTAATTTAATTTTGTATTTTGTGATGTGTATTTAGTAATTTTTTATTTTGTATGGGGTGACACTATATTCTTCAAGGAGTAATTTCTACCCAACAGGTCAAAGATGAGATAATAAGAACTACTAAGGGAAAAATTTCTTTGTATCTTATTAATTTTTACTGTATCCGTATGTGAATAAATGATTTCTTGATGAAATATTTCAATTTGACATTACTATGTTGTTATAGGTACAAAGACAATGGAATGCAATCCATATGGGAATTCATGTTGCAATGTAATTCCACTTGCAATGTTAGAATCATGAAAATTAACCACACAAAGTAGTTGAGGATCATATGGTTGGAGGATGGATCATTAAGACACCATATTCTTCAATTTTCTTGAATGCTTCTTCTTGCCTTATGATCATCTCAAAGCTTGTTGTCTTTGCCATGAGATCAATCAATAGTGTGGCCACATGAGTATAATAATGGATGAAACTTGGTAAAAACTTGCTAAACCATTAAATCCCTACACTTCTATTACATCCTTTGGAGTACCAATCAATAATAGCTTTAATTTTCTCCTCTTCTTTCTTGATCCACTCCTTTGAAACCTTATGGCCCAAGAAGATAACTTCTTTTTGCCAAAAATTACACTTGGACTTCTTGCAATAGAACTTCTATTGTCATAGTTGTCTTAAGATTTCTCACTTCTATTGTCATAGTTTTCTTAAGACTTCTTGCAATAGAACTTATTGTCTTCTATCTCCATCTTATTATAAATTAAAATATCATCCAAGAACACTACCATGTATTGATCCAATAGCACTTCTAACACTTGATGCATTTAATTCATGAAAATTTGTGAGACATTAGTGAGGCCAAAAGTAAAACTTTTTTATTAAAAATGCATATACCTTGTACAAAAGGAAGTCTTCTACATGTCTTCTCCCTCAATTAGAATTTTCTAGAAGCCATTTTGAAGATCCAACTTTGAGAAGTATTGTGCTCCACTTAATTGATCCTTTAAGTCATTTATTCAAGACAAAAGATATGCATTTTTATGGTTTGTTCATTAAGACCATTATAGTCAATATAAAATTGGAGCACTCTATCGTCCTTGGGTACATATAGTATGGGTATTCCTAAAGGAGATATTCTATGTTGCATGAAATCTTTCTCCAAAAATTAAGTTAGTGTTGTTTGAAGTTCTTCTACCTTTTTGGTGAGAGTCAATAGACTAATATACACATTGGAGTGCTACTTGGCAATAGCTTGATCTTGAAGGGTATACCTCAATCAAAAGGTAACTTCTCCAAAAGATCATCATAAATATGTTTGTAAACAATTTAAATATTTGATGAACCATTGCTTTTGGAGCTTTTTATCCTCATTATGTCTTCCTTATGCAATAGGGTTGATCTTCACAGCAAAAATAAGAATATATTCTTCCATAGCTTGCTCTATAACAACCATATTAATAAATTTCTCATCTTAGGACCAATTGTTCTTAGATGTTTTTCTCAAAAATGCCAAATAACCTAATCAATCATCTTTACCTTGGTATTGTACTTGGATTTATCATTAGATCCAATCAAATTAAATCCTATAATGTTCAAGCCAAGAAATAAAGACTTAGAAAGATATCATGATATAAAGGAGCTATTATGTACAAGACCAAAGAGAGAAATAGGAGAATGTAAGATCATATTGGAAGATCACACAAGGACTTTCAAGTGAGTGAAACTCCAAATTCCTAGCTTGAGCTTAGCTTCTATATCTTTAGGTTACTTGGGTACAAGACTTCATATGAGCTTCCAAGGAATTTTCCATCTAGGAGCTTGGAGTGCAAGCTAAGGTAGCCATTTACTTAGCATACACGCTAAGCTAGCTATCAACTTGACTCACAAGTTACACTACCCTTGGAAAGTTGATAAAAGCTTCTCACCAAGAAGCTTCTTATGTGCTTCTACAATATTTTATCAATAAGCTTTCTTGATGCTTCTAGTTGCTTCTAGCACTTCATAGGCTAATTCTATTTCCTTTTGCTCTGTTTAGATTAGACTATTAACTCGTTTGCTAACTTCATATTATTACATGATTAATCCTCCGTCACTATTTGATGATATCTTCATTGCCTTGGACTCTTCAAACTCTTGTAGTGTTGTCTATGCATTGTGGACATGAGAAAGAGGCTCCCATATAGCATCATGAAGTGGATACCCTTTCTAAAGGACATTATATTCAATGTGTTGTTGGTGGCCATGTTGGATGTCACAATATGCAAGTATATGATCAACTTCTTATTCCTTATGATCATTGATAGGGATGGGAGGAGGAAGAGGTTGGACATGAGTGGAACAAGGAGATGAATTAAAAATAGAGTTTTAACTTTTAAATATATAAGATTAGGATAGATACGCATATGATTAAGGAGAGCAAGATAGTAGAAAACAAGAGAAATAATCTTAGTAATCTCAAATGGACCTATCAAATTGAGAATAAGTTTATAGATGTGATATTGAGTGGGAAGGGAAGGTTACCAGACAAAAGCATGACCTTATCACCTAGTTGAAAGGTGCGATTGTGATCATTTTTATGAATATATTGGTTTTGTTAATTTTGAGCAACCAGAAGATGAGACTTGGCTTGGTGGAAGGATTTAGATAACATGGACAAGAATGTGGAAGTATGAAAAACTTGAGATGGCAAAGGAGCAAGACAAGAATCTTGAACAAGTGGATCTTGCCTATAATTAAGGAAGAAGAGAGAAAAGTTGGTACTTGCTTGCTTGGAATTATTGCAAGAAAACTTGGTAGCTATGAGAAAAGAATCCCAATTAGTATGGTGAATGTTGACAAAAGCACATAGCATCTCCTCCAAAGTACAATTTGCTTGTTTTGTTTGTTCATCAATTTGACAATGATAAGTTGTAGACAACACAAGCTTGGTACAAAGGAGCTTAAAATGTGCTTACCAAAATTTACTATTAAAGTGAGGATCTCAATCAAAGATGAGAACATATGGCATCCATGGTGCTTGAAAATGGTATCAAAGTAGAAAAGGGCTAATGTTGGAGCATTAATTATATTCATGGTAGGAGCAACATGAATTTGCTTGCTGAGCTTATCAACAAACCCTATGATGGTTGTATGGCCTTGGTCTATCTTTGGCAAGGATGTGATGAGGTCTAAGTTTATATGATCCCAAATGGCAGATAGAATTGGTAGTGGTTGAAGGAATCTATTCAACTACTAGTTATTAGTTTTGTTGTGTTAGTAGCTCTCACAAGATTGGAAAAATTCCCAAAACTAATGTGCCATGTTTGGCCACCACCACTAATTTTGTAGGGTTAAGTTATGCATTATAAGTCCTAACTTTTATATCTATGCATGAAAATGCATCTTCTTTCCAATTGAAGTATTTAAGTTAGTCTATCACTTATGACGCATAATAGGAGGCTAGGTTTGATAATATTCATGTTTTCTGAATTTGGAAAATAAGTTACTAGGTACCCAAGGTCTTGTTTATACACATGTGACCAAAAA